>JADWQK010000668.1:0-1407355 GCA_017933935.1 Sesamia nonagrioides | reverse complement strand
AGTCCAGGGAGTCCAGGGAGTCCAGGGAGTCCAAGGAGTCTAAGGAGTCCAAGGAGTCCAATGAGTCTAAGGAATCCAAGGAGTCAAGGAGTCCAAGAAGTCCAAGGAGTCCATGGAGTCAAGGAGTCCAAGGTGTCCCAGGATCCTAGGAGTAAGATGTCCAGGGAGTCCAGGAAGTCCAGGGTGTCCAGGTAGTCCAAGTAGTGCAAGGAATCCAAGGAGTCTTAGGAAGTCTGGTGGATTCTTAAGGGAGCCCAAGGGAACTCTTAAGGAGTCTAAGAAATTCAAGGAGTCTGGGAGTCTAAGGAGTCTATGATCTAGGGAGTCTAAGTGAAGTTTTCAGGATTCCTAGAGTCAGAGCTCTGTAAGTTCAGGGAATCTAACAATGAGTCCAAGGAGTCCAAAGAGTCCGCTTAAGGGGTCAAAAGAGTCCAAGGAGTCCAAGGAGTCCAGGAGTACAAGGAGTCCAAGGAACTAAGGAGTCCTATTCCAGAAGTCCAGGGAGTCCAGGAAGTCCATGGATTCCAAGGAGTCCAAGGAACCCAAGGAGTCCAAGAAATCCAAGGAGTCCAAGGAGTCCAAGGAGTCCAAGGATCCTAGGAGTCCAAGGAGTCCGAAGAGTTTCAGGATCCTAGGAGTCAGGAGCCCAGGAAGTCCAGGAATTCCAATGAGTCCAAGGAGTCCAAAGAGTCCAAGGGGTCAAAAGAGTCCAAGGAGTCCAAGGAGTCCAGGGAGTACAAGGAGTCCAAGGTATCCAAGGAATCCAAGGAATCCAAGGAGTCCTAAAAGTCCTAGAAGTCCAGGGAGTCCAGGAAGTCCATAGAGTCCAAGGAGTCCAAGAAGTCCATGGAGTCCAAGAAGTCCAGGGAGTACAAGGAGTCCAAGGTATCCAAGGAATCCAAGGAGTCCTAGAAGTCCTAGAAGTCCAGGGATCCTAGGAGTCCAAGGAGTCCGAAGAGTTTCAGGATCCTAGGAGTCAGGAGCCCAGGAAGTCCAGGAATTCCAATGAGTCCAAGGAGTCCAAAGAGTCCAAGGGGTCAAAGGAGTCCAAGGAGTCCAAGGAGTCCAGGGAGTACAAGGAGTCCAAGGAGTCCAAGGAGTCCAAGGAGTCCAAGGAGTCCAAGGAGTCCTAGAAGTCCAGGAAGTCCATGGAGTCCAGGAAGTCCATGGAGTCCAAGGAGTCCAAGGAGTCCAAGGAGTCCAAGGAACCCAAGGAGTCCAAGAAGTCCAAGGAGTCCAAGGAGTCTAGGGAGTCCAGGGAGTCCAAGGAGTCCAAGGAGTCCAAGGAGTCCAAGGAGTCCTAGAAGTCCAAGGAGTCCAGTCCATGGAGTCCAGGAAGTCCATGGAGTCCAAGGAACCCAAGGAGTCCAAAGAAGTCCAAGGAGTCCAAGGAGTCCAAGGAGTCCAAGGAGTCCAAGGAGTCCAAGGAGTCCAAGGAGTCCAAGGAGTCCAAGGAGTCCAAGGAGTTCAGAGTCCAAAAGTCCATAAGGAGTCTCAAGGAGTCCATAGAGTCCAAGTGGAGTCCAAGGAGTCCAAGGAGTCCAAAGATTCCAAGGAGTCCAAGGAGTCCAAGGAGTCCAAGGAGTCCAAGGAGTCCAAGGAGTCCAGGGAGTCCAAGGAGTCCAAGGAGTCCAAGGAGTCCAAGGAGTCCGAAGAGTTTCAGGATCCTAGGAGTCAGAAGCCCAGGAAGTCCAGGAATTCCAATGAGTCCAAGGAGTCCAAAGAGTCCAAGGGGTCAAAGGAGTCCAAGGAGTCCAAGGAGTCCAGGGAGTACAAGGAGTCCAAGGAGTCCTAGAAATCCAGGGAGTCCAGGAAGTCCATGGAGTCCAGGAAGTCCATAGAGTCCAAGGATTCCAAGAAGTCCAAGGTATCCAAGGAATCCAAAGAGTCCTAGAAGTCCTAGAAGTCCAGGGAGTCCAGGAAGTCCATGGAGTCCAGGAAGTGCATGGAGTCCAGGAAGTCCATGGAGTCCAAGGAGTCCAAGGAGTCCAAGGAACCCAAGGAGTCTAAGAAGTCCAAGGAGTCCAAGGAGTCCAAGGAGTCCAGGGAGTCCAAGGAGTCCAAGGAGTCCAAGGAGTCCAAGGAGTCCAAGTAGTCCAAGGAGTCCAAAGAGTCCAAGGAGTCCAAGGAGTCTATAGAGTCCAAGGAGTCCAAGGAGTCCAAGGAGTCCAAGGAGTCCAAGGAGTCCAAAGATTCCAAGGATTCCAAGGAGTCCAAGGAGTCCAAGGAGTCCAAGGAGTCCAGGGAGTCCAAGGAGTCCAAGGAGTCCAAGGAGGCCAAGGAGTCCAAGGAGTCCAAGGAGTCCAAGGAGTCCTAGAAGTCCAGGGAGTCCAGGAAGTCCATGGAGTCCAGGAAGTCCATGGAGTCCAAGGAGTCCAAGGAGTCCAAGGAGTCCTAGAAGTCCAGGGAGTCCTAGAAGTCCAAGGAGTCCTAGAAGTCCAGGGAGTCCAGGAAATCCATGGAGTCCAGGAAGTCCATAGAGTCCAAGGAGTCCAAGGAGTCCAGGGAGTACAAGGAGTCCAAAGTATCCAAGGAATCCAAAGAGTCCTAGAAGTCCTAGAAGTCCAGGGAGTCCAAGGAATTCAAGAAGACCAGGGAGTCTACGAAGTCCAAGGAGTCCAAGGAGTATAGAGTCCTATAAGTCCAAGGAGTCCAGGGAGTACAAGGAGTCCAAGGTATCCAAGGAATCCAAGGAGTCCTAGAAGTCCTAGAAGTCCAGGGAGTCCAGGAAGTCCATAGAGTCCAAGGAGTCCAAGGAGTCCAAGGAACCCAAGGAATCCAAGAAGACCAGGGAGTCTACGAAGTCCAAGGAGTCCAAGGAGTATAGAGTCCTATAAGTCCAAGGAGTCCAAAAAGTCTTAGGAGTCCAGAGAGTTCAAGGTACCCAAGGAGTCCAAGGAATTCAAGGAGTCCAGGAAGTCCATAGAGTCCAAGTAGTCCAAGGAGTCCAAGGAGTCCAAGGAGTCCAAGGAGTCCAAGGAGTACAGAGTCCTATAAGTCCAAGGAGTCCAAAAAGTCTTAGGAGTCCAGAGAGTCCAAGGTACCCAAGGAGTCCAAGGAATTCAAGGAGTCCTAGAAGTCCAAGGAGTCCAGGGAGTCCAAGAAGTCCAAGGAGTCCAAGGAGTCCAAGGAGTCCAAGGAGTACAGAGTCCTATAAGTCCAAGGAGTCCAAAAAGTCTTAGGAGTCCAGAGAGTCCAAGGTACCCAAGGAGTCCAAGGAATTCAAGGAGTCCTAGAAGTCCAAGGAGTCCAGGGAGTCCAAGAAGTCCAAGGATCCTAGGAGTCCAAGGAGTCCGAAGAGTTTCAGGATCCTAGGAGTCAGGAGCCCAGGAAGTCCAGGAATTCCAATGAGTCCAAGGAGTCCAAAGAGTCCAAGGGGTCAAAGGAGTCCAAGGAGTCCAAGGAGTCCAGGGAGTACAAGGAGTCCAAGGAGTCCAAGGAGTCCAAGGAGTCCTAGAAATCCTAGAAGCCCAGGGAGTCCGAGGAGTTCTACTAGTCCAAGTAGTCCAAGGAGTCTAGGGAGTCCAGGTAGTCCAAAGAGTCCAGAGAGTCCAAGAAGTCCAAGGAGTTCAAGGTCCTTGGACTCCTTAGAGACCTTGGACTCTTTGGACTCCTTAGATTACTTGGAGACCTTGGACTTCTTGGCCTCCTTGGACTCCTCGGTCTCCTTGGACTCCTTGGACACCTTGGACTGGACTACTTGGACTTCATGTACTCTTTGGACTTCTTGGACTCTCTGGACTCTTTGGACACCCTGGACTTCATGGACTCCTTGGACTCCTTGGACTACCTGGACTCTTTGGACTCCTTGGACTTCTAAAAGACGAGGCGAAATGCGTCGTCTGCATCGTAGCGGTGTCAACAGCATAAGGGTTGATGCTCGCTGTAAGACGGGTCGTCCGATGATGGAAATGTGATGGCAGAATAAAGTCGGATACTTCTATAACCTGTCAGTGCTTCCTTATCGTTGATGGAGATGTAAGGAAGGCTAAAGAAAATGTTGATGGATTGAGTGAGGTAGTAAGTGTGGTAGGAAAGATATGAAAGAATCATGACAATTTAGCCATGTTCGTTGCGTAATTTATGGCTGGTGAATTATTTAAATTTTTGAAGCAATGCTTTAAGCGAAAGATTTATTCTAGACTAGCTTACCGCCCGCGGCTTCGCCCGCGTGAAGTTCGGTTATATCGCGCTTTTTAGATTTCCCTCGGGTACATCAAATTTATCCGGGATAAAAGGTAGCCTATGTCCTTTCTCAGGGTCTAAAGATTGTCTGTGCCAAATTTCATCAAAATCGGTTCAGTAGTTTTTGCGTGAAAGCCGGACAGACAGACAGACAGAGATACTTTCGCATTTATAATATTAGTATGGATTAGACAAACGAAAAGATTTTAAGGGAAATGTCCTTTAAAAACTTTTCGATTGGTTGTGTTTATTTCTTTTGAGTTTGCAACCGAAATAGTTATGGTTATCCTGGATTGCTGGTACAATATCACCACTTCCAAGAAATTCAGAAAACTTAGCAACTCCAAGAGTTAATAACAACTTAACTTATCAATAACTACATCTATCTCATCTTCTAAAGCAACTTTCACATTTTAATCAATTTCCATTAAACATGAATGATGAAGGATAAAATAAATGTTTCTTACATTTATTATCTTTCATCGGAAATTAAAACGGATTTGTAACTAATTAATGCAATACATTAGCAACATGAACAAGTCGATTAAAGTTTTATTTTCTTTGTTAATCCATACTATCCATATTAATATTATAAATGCGAAAGTAACTCTGCCTGTCTGTCGTTCTGTTACGCTTTCTCGATTAAACCTCTCCACCGATTTTGATGAAATTTGGCACAGACAATCTTTAGACCTTGAGAAAGGACATAGGCTACTTTTTATCCTGGAAAAAGTTGATATTCCCGAGGGAAATCTAAAAAGCGCGATATAACCGAACTCCACGCGGGCGAAGCCGCGGGCGGAAAGCTAGTCTATCTATACCAATATATAAAGCTGAAGAGTTTGTTTGGTCCGATTTGAAAAAATCTTTTTGCCTTGGATAGCCCCCTAATCCAGGAAGGCTACATAACATCACGCTGCTACCAATAACAGCGAAGCATATAAAATAACGTACTGAAAATAACGCGGGTGAAAATGCGCTACGCAGCTAGTATAGAATATGTGGATGATGGGCACAGAAATCTATTTCAGGATAAATCTTCGAGTTTGAATGGATTTTTTTTTTACAAGCTTATATCTTTTTATTTAAGCTTATATTTTTTGTGGATGAGAAATCATCAAACGACCTCTCTCACTCTAGGCCGAGCGGAAGGACGTGTCAGGCTTTTACTGACTAAAATGTACAGGTGCACAGGCGCCAGGGCCAAGGTCTCTTTTCGCAACCCGCAGCATCTGACAATGACCTAAACTTGGCTTTGGATTCATTGAGTACAAAGCCAAGGTAAGATCTGCTAGAATACTTGCCGTCCTTACAAAGGCTGTACTTCACACTAGAATAGCTTCTAATGTTATACCAAGAGCAGATAGATTCATAGTGCACCTCTCAAACATCCGAGGTTTGCACTCCAATATCGATGCAGTCCATCACCACCTTGAGACTGAAAAGCCCCACCTACTTTTCTTGACGGAGACCCAGATCAGATGTCCGACTGATGCGGCATACCTTACTCTTTGGAGCATCATTTCCTGCAGCGGGCCGGGGTCTGTGTGTATGTCCGCAATGACATCTGTTGCCGGCGCCTCCGTCACCTCGAAGACCCTCACTTCTCGTCCCTATGGCTGTTGGTTGACACTGGTGTGGACAAAATTGTTTACACCTGTGTCTACCGATCGCACAGCGGTGATCAAGAGACAACTCGATTATTTGACCACCTCAGTGAGGCTGCTGACAATGCGCTGCATCGGCACCCTGACGCTCAGTTCGTGGCTCTGGGGGACTTTAACGCCTGCCACCAGGACTGGCTCTTCCAATACCAGAGGACCGACCACGCTAGGAGAGAAGCGCGAAACTTCGCGCTTTCTATGGGCCTTTTCCAGCTGGTAGAGCAAGCGACTAGGGTGCCTGATGTAGTTGGCCATACTGCCAACTGTTTGGACCTTCTGCTGACCACTGATCCGGACAGATGTGTTGTAACAGTTTCCTCACCGTTGGGAACTTCAGACCACTGTCTGGTGAAGTCTGTGTCGTCCTTCTCCCCACCAGATCACGACTCTCGTGGTGAACGGCGAATGTGGCGATACAAAAGAAAAGAAGAAAGAAAAATGCATTTATTGACATTACAGTAAAAACTTAAATTTAAAACTATAAAACTTGGCGTGTATTGCCAAAGGGCCTCAGCTCAGCATAATGTCAGATGACAACACAAAGTGTACCATCTGACGCTGATTTTCAGCTGCAACCCACGAGTGCCATACGCTAGAATTACAAAACACAGTCCGCAATAATATATATGATGTATTATGATAATAGTTATCCAAATGATAGAAAAACTAAACAGAATCTCATAAAAATGTTGTGACATGCATAAATGAGTGTGTGTGTATATATATGTTAAATATATTGTAATTAATCAAATATAAAATAAGCATTCAATTTACATTAATTTTATAAACAAATACGTTAGATAAATATTAATACCTAAATAAATACTTAAAAACATTAAAAATTCAATAAATAAATCCGGAAAATAGAAAAACCCCCTCCCCACCAAACATAGAAAATAAAATAAGATGGCTTATACAGGTCAGCGGATTGGGATGAGATGTGCCACTTCTTTGCGTCTGATCCTTGGCAGCAGGTCTGCTTCTCTTCTGACAATCCGTCGAGCTGTGCGGACGCTATAACCGATGTGGTGCGTCAAGCTATGGAGTATTTTATCCCATTCAATGACGTGCCCGTCGGTGGCTCAGCTCGCCCATGGTTCAATGCCGATTGTGTCCAAGCTGAACAGCGTAAGCACACGGCATTTCTCGCCTGGGTTGACGCTCGTGACCGCGGAGCTCCGGATTTAAGCTCAAAGAAGAGAGCCTTTAACCGTGCTGCCAAGTCCTACAAGAAAGCGCTCAAGAAGGCTCGCTTCGACCGCATCACCCATATTGGCAACAAGTTATCTGCGCAGGCATCCGGTAGCAGAACTTTTTGGTCCCTTGCCAAATCGGTTGAGGCGAACTTCTGTCGGTCCCCACTGCCTCCTCTGGTTAGGCCTGATGGAAAACTGGCTCATACGGCGAGAGAGAAAGTAGGTCTCTTTGCTTCTCTCTTTGCCCACAATTCGCGTCTTGATACTGGCAGTGCTACTCTACCTAATTTACCTCATTGCGGAGCTTCAATGCCTGAGGTTCGCATTAGAAACAAGGAGGTTCTGAGAGTACTGTGTCATCTGGACGTGAATAAGGCTAGTGGTCCGGATGGTATACCAGCGATTGTTCTTAAAGCATGTGCGCCCGAGTTGTCTCCTGTATTGACGCGCTTGTTTCGCCTCTCATTTAGGACTGGTATAGTGCCCAAGTCCTGGAAGCTTGCTAACGTGCAGCCCGTGCCCAAGAAGGGTAGTCGCGCTGATCCTGCCAACTATCGGCCGATTTCAATCACCTCCATACTTTGCAAAATTATGGAGCGTGTATTGAACTCGCGCCTCTTGGCATACCTGGAAGGTAACGATCTCCTCAGTGACCGACAGTACGGGTTTCGCAGCGATCGGTCAACTGGGGATCTACTAGTGTATGCCACTCACTTGTGGGGCGAGCCCCTCGAGAAGAATGGGGAAGCGATTGCTGTCTCCCTTGATGTCTCGAAGGCCTTCGACCGGGTATGGCACGCTGGCCTTTTGAGTAAGCTTCCAGCGTACGGCATTTCCCCTAGCCTGATTGGCTGGGTAAAAGACTTCCTGAATGAACGGTCCCTCCCAGTTGTTGTCGACGGATGCTCTTCTGAGCCCATGTCAACTAATGCCGGTGTTCCTCAGGGGTCTGTTCTCTCTGCAACCCTGTTCCTGCTGCATATTAACTATCTGCTGATGCCCGGTATCTATGGGTATGCAGATTATATAGATATGCACAGTTGTAGAGAGATACCTGCCGGATGCTCGGGCTAGTAGGGAATCAATCCGGTCCGAAAGAGAGGCCATGGTTGAGCGAACGAGTGTTGCACTGTAGGCAGTCTCCGAATGGGGCAATGCCAATCTTGTAGCATTCAATGCCGCCAAAACACAGGCGTGTCTTTTCACCGCCAAAAGGAGCCCGTTTACCTTGGCCCCTACTTTTCGGAATGTGTCCTTGGAGTGTTCCGACCCCCTTCAGCTTTTGGGAGTTGAGATTTCCTCGAACCTTAACTTTGAGCGGTTCATTGAGTCCAAGGCCAAGGTGGCTGTCAGGAAACTTGGCGTTATCGCAAAGGTCCGGCAGTACTTCACACCAGGGCAGCTTCTAATGATAACATTAGAAGCTGCAAACAAAAGCTGAAGCTGAAGCTTTGTATAAACAAAGCACAGGTCCGTTCGTGTGTGGAGTACTGCAGCCACATTTGGGCTGGTGCTGCCAAGTGTCACCTGGCCACTTTGGATTCAGTGGAGAGTCGTGCAAAGAGGCTGATTGGTGGCCCTGATCTAACTCGAGTTGGTCTCCAAAGCCTTAGAGCACAGGCGTAGAGTAGCCAGCCTTTCGGTGTTCTATAGGATGCATTTCGGGGAGTGTGCGAGGGAATTGCAAGATTTAATTCCCCCATCTCCGTTCCACCAGCAGACGACCCGTCGTACGGCTGGTTTCCACCCTTACGTTGTTAACACCACTACGATCCGGACGATGGCATCGGTCTTCGTGGACCCCGTCACGATGTGCTGATATCTCTTTGAAGCGCGCGTGAAACACAACGCGCTGTCGACTCGGGCCTGGTCCTTATCGGTCTCGTGAATAGGCACATAATAAACTAGTGCGCTTTACCTTCAACGATTGCATCAGTACTTACATGAGACGCGAGCGTAGTCAAGCACTGGTATATAACATATGCACTTAAAATAAATATACAATAAAAAACTAAAAAAACATGCTTTTAACAAATATCAAACTAAAAAGTTCAAAAAATTGTAAAAAAAAAAGCGTGAGGTGCTTTGTGCCATATTTTTTGTATATTAAGCGCCTTACGCTTTATTTACAATTATTTTTTACTTTTTAGTTTGACATTTTTTAAAAGCATGTTTTTTTTGGCTTTTAAACTCTATTTAATTTCAACTTTTTAGTTCAATATTCTTTAAAAAAAACGGACGAAGGAACGTATTGAAAACGGTGGGACATTTTACAGTAATGAGCCGCTCACTCGTAGTCCAAAGAGTTAGAGACGGACAAACAAACAAATAAGCAAGCAAACAAGCAACAAGCAGGCAAGCAAACATACAAGTGAAGCTAATGGGAGACTATTTCGATGAAAATTGGAAAGATGTGGTACATATTCCAGTGCAAGGTCCGACACGCACTTTATGTTAAAAATGGAACAATCTCATCAGTGTAGCTGCCATGAGTTTACGTTACGAGACTCGATCGTCGATATCGAGCGCGTTTGGCGCTCATGAGAGCGCCGCAAAAAGCCGCCGCTCAAACAACCTTTGAGCGGGCCAATCGATGAGTCAAACGCGCTCGATATCGACGATCGAGTCTTGTAATGTAAACTCATGGTAGCTACACTGGACAACTCACCGGCCTAACCTTTTCCCAACTACATTAGAGTCAGCTTTCAGTCTAATCAGAGGCAACTGAGTACCGGTGTTCTACATGGAGCAGTAGCAGGCAGTTGCCTATCTCGACCTCCACAACTCATTTACTGGGTAATGAACCCCCTAAGTCGTGGTGGCTTAGTGGGTAAAACAGCACCCTCTCAAGTATGAGTGTGCTGGTTCAATTCCAGGTCATGCAAGTACCAAGGTAACTTTTCTAAAGTTATATGTACTTTCTAAGTATATCTTGGACACCAATGACTGAAGGTGAAGGAAAACATCTTGAGAAAACCTGAACTTTATAATTCTGAAATCGCCAACCCGCATTGAGCAAGCGTGGTGATTATGCTCAATCCTTCTCTGTATGAGGAGAGACCTGTGCCCAGCAGTCGGACGATAAAAGGTCGATGATGATGGTGATGATGAAACCCCCTAAGATACAGACCTAGCCTAGTTTAGGAGACAGGGTTAAACCTATTTTTGCATTTGTAATACGAAGCCCCTTTGTGACATGTGCATTTCTTATTTTCCTCACCATAATTGATTGGCTTGTTTGGCTTATTACGAGTGCGACTGCCGTCTGACCACTCAACCCCGAAGGGAAAACCGGCGTCAGAGCCCCGTTCGTGAGTCAGCAGGTGCACCGTCTGGCAGGTGGGGTTGACTTGGGTCCCAGAGATGGAGGTGGGACCCCAAAGCACCCAAGGATGATTGAGGATCGTAGACTCCCGAATCCGGCAGGAGTGTGCTGTCTCGGAGTGTCAATATGGGTTTCGGCCAGGGTACGGAACCATGGACCCTATCTTCGCACTAAGGATCGCCATGGAGAGATACAGATCGAAGAACACGCCTCTGCATATGCTCTTTCTAGATATGCAGAAGGCCTTCGACTGTGTCCCTCGCGGGGTGATCTGGTGGGCACTGAGGTCCAAAGGGGTACCTGAAACCTATGTCGACATAATTCGAGACATGTACCTCAATTCCGATTCCGTTGTCAGGACCGCTGTTGGCGACACTAAACCCTTCCCCATCACCGTCGGAGTCCACCAGGGATCCGTCCTTAGTCCGTTTCTGTTCAGCGTGATATTAGACGTTTTGTCGGACAGCATCAAGGACTCACATGAGCAGCCTCCCTGGCTACTCATGTATGCTGACGATATCGCGCTGGCGGACGCGGACAGGGAACGGTTGGTGCGGCGTGTGAATGCGTGGAAGGACTCGCTTGAGAACGGAGGTCTGAAACTCAACGTGTCGAAGACCGTATACTTGGCCAGCAACACGACAGACCCCATGTCTGTGAGCATAGGCGGAGACATGGTCGAGCGCACGGACCAGTTTAAATACTTGGGGTCTGTGCTTCACGCGTCCGGCGACATTGATTGCGACGTCAAGGCGCGTATTTCCGCAGCTTGGGCGAAATGGCGTAAGGTGACAGGTGTCACTTGTGGCCCCAAAATGCCGGTTAAGCTTAAGGGACAGGTCTATAAAACCATCATTAGACCTGTTCTCCTGTATGGCAGTGAGGCGTGGCCTGTGCTTGAGCGACACAAGCAGGAGCTGCGTGTCACGGAGATGAATATGCTGCGGTGGATGTGTGGAGTTACGCGGAAAGACCGCATCAGGAACTCCCGCATCCGGGGCAGCCTTCGTGTCCGTGACATTGCAGACAAACTGCAGGAGGGTCGCCTACGCTGGTACGGCCACGTCTTACGGAAACCGGCATGTTACGTGGGTAACAAATGTCTTGCCATGGCGCCTCCGCCGGGCCGGAACAAGCGGGGTAGACCAAAGAAGTGCTGGCTTGACGTTGTAAGAGATGACATGCATGCCAACAAGCTCTTACCACAGGACGCTAAAGATCGTGCGAAATGGAGGAGAATGTGCAGGAAAGCGGACCCCGGGCTCCAACGCGAAAGCCGCGGATGCAACCGGGATAAACGCTATAATAATAATAATAATAATAATAAAGTTTTATTGACATAAAAAGGAGTTACACTTAATTTGAAGCCCTGACTCCCGTGCTAGGTGGTACCTGTGTTACAGGAGTCAGTGTCTTCACCCGATTTTTTGGACAAATAACTTTTCATGCTACAGTATTAACATAAATATGTACATAGATATTATTGAATGAGTTGTATGCTCGTGTGTGGTGTGTAGTGTGTGTGTGTGGTGTGTAGTGTGTGGTGCGTCTGTGTATGTGTGAGTGTATGGTGTGTGTGTGTGTGTATTTCTTACATTAGATACTAATGGGTTTTCCCGCTTAAACTTGTTTAAGTAAATTTTCGGTCTCTAGGTAATTTAATGTTTGAAGCCATGTGTTTAACTTCAACTTGGTTTGTTTTTTTGTTAGTGGGTTGATGTTTTGGATTTTGTTTATTTTATTGTAGATATAGGCGGCTAGGTAAAGGTGTTGCCGTCGAGCGGATGCGGCCTTACATTTGAATGTGCGGCACACATTAGGGAAGGTTCTTCTATGTGTGGTTGCGGGACTTACCGGTGTGAGTTCTTGCTGTTGCATTAGAAGATTGAGAAGGTAAAGTTGCCTCACTGTGAGTACTTGGCAACTCTCATACAGGGCTTTTGTAGGATATCTGTATGGCTTGAAGGTCATTACTTTTAAGAGTGATCTTTGAGCTCTCTCGAGGTGTATCATATAGGTTTTGCAAGCACCTCCCCAAGCCGTGATGCAGTACCCTATAATTGACTGTGCCAATGCCAGGTAAACCGCACGGAGAAGCTTGAAATCAGCTACTCGTCGTAACCTCTTAAACGCCCAGATAAGCTTCCTAACTCGAGAGGTAGTCTGTTCAATATGGGGGCGCCAGCTGAGCCCCTCATCCAAGATCACACCCAGATACTTCATAGTCTTTTTTTTGTGTAATTGGAAGACATGAGCATGGAAGATTTTCGTTGGAGTCACCACATGAGTGGACTTTGAGGTTTATTGTTGGAGGTTTAGTTTTGGCGAAAGTAAATTGCAGAAATGAGGTTTTCGAGATGTTTAGAGTCAGCAGATTTGCATCTAGCCAGTGAGAGATTTTACGTAAGCCCGTCTCCGCAACCTGTTGTGCTGTATCCCAATTCTCTTCATGAAATACCAACACTGTGTCGTCCGCATAGCTGAAAATTTTCCCGTTTGTAAGAGACTGCTGGCATAGGTCATTCACATAAAGCAGAAAAAGACTCGGGGAGAGGC
Organism: Sesamia nonagrioides; assembly: GCA_017933935.1. Taxonomy (NCBI): domain Eukaryota; kingdom Metazoa; phylum Arthropoda; class Insecta; order Lepidoptera; family Noctuidae; genus Sesamia; species Sesamia nonagrioides. The sequence goes on along the minus strand of JADWQK010000668.1, from coordinate 1,394,429 downwards.
AGCTACCCTGAGGCACACCATACTCAACACTAGCTTCATTGCTAATGATCTCCCCAATCTTTACCTTTTGTTTCCGGTCTTTGAGAAAGTCTGTAAAGATACTTAGAGCCCTCCCCCGAATTCCGGCGTGTTCTAACTTGGTCACAAGGGTTGGAATACAGACCGTGTCGAAAGCCTTAGCTAGGTCCAGAAAGACACCCAAACATTTTTGCTTTCTATCCACCTTTTCAGTCACATAATCAACTAGTTGATTAACTGCGTCTGTGGTGCTTTTTCCGGTCCTAAATCCAAATTGTGTGTTCGAAATTATTTTAAAGTGCTCTAGATATTTCATGAGTCTACGGTTTAACATTTTTTCCAGTATCTTTGACAGTGCTGATAAAACTAAGATAGGCCTATAATTTTTAACATCATCCTGGTTTCCACCCTTGTGAACAGGTGTGATTAGGGATTTCTTAAAGATTCGGGGGAAAACTCCTTGCTCAAAACAGGCCTCAAAAAGCTTTGTGAGAGGCGGAACTAACGCGTCTTGACTAAGTTTGAGGAGCTTAGCCGGAATAGAATCCCACCCTTTGGCACAGTCATTTTTTAGGTTGTTAATTTCTAACTTTACTTCAGCTTCGTCCGGAGAGAGTAGGACCATGGAATCCCGGGCAGATGGTGTATTCATTTCATATGGGGCAAGACAGGAGTTTTTCTTCTTGATGATGTGGTCCGCCAGCAGTTTTCCGACGTTCGAGAAATACCGATTTACTTGCTCAATAGCATTAGCTGCATTCACGGAGTTGGACTTTTGCGAAGAAGTAGGTAATAGTTTGTCAGCTGATGTTTGTTTCTTGGGTTGGTTGGTGATGGATTTGATTATATCCCATGTATCTTTGTTGTCCTTGGAGGTTTTTAAAGCGGAAGTTTCGTGCTCGTTTCTTAGTTTTCTAAGCAATAGGTTACAGTGATTACGATACCTTTTATATGATAACTCAATAATTCCGTTTTGTGGGTCTGCTAGGAGTTTTCGGTGAAGGTTATCCCTGTGTCGAATACATCGTAAGAGACCAGGTGTGATCCAAGGTTTTAGAACCACTTTACGGTTTGAGATTTTTACTACTTTTGAGTGTTGAGTTACCGTGGACATAAGACATTCAACAAAACGCGCAGCAGCCTCATTTGCATCACTATTAGGTGTGATAAAAGAAAAATCTGTGGTTTTTAATTGTTCAACAGCGCTTTCGTAGTTTAATTTTGTGATGTATCTTTTTATATGATTTTTGGTATTAGAGGGGGAGTTACTTAGACATAGCATTACCGAGGCGTGGTCGCTGACAGTGGAGTTCATTACCATGACGGTCGCACAAGTAGTGGTATTAATCATGACGTGATCTAAGCAGTTATGCAGCCTCGTAGGATGCGTATGTCCCGGTAAAAGACCGAGTTCTGCAGTTAGATTTAGATATGATGAGCAATTTTTATCTGTACTATTTGGCTTTATGTCTATATTTATATCGCCTATCAGAATGATGTTATTCGCTTTTAGTGGACTTAAAATATTTTCTAGTGAATTAAGGAAACTATCAGTACAATAAGTAGATGGAGATCTATAAGATCCTAGAATGCAGATATCAGGATCAATTTTTAATAGGAGAAAATTAGCACCTATAGGGTCCGGCTCTAGAACCGTACACCGGAGATTATTTTTGACAAATATTGTAATACCGTCGTTTTGATTTAAACATTTTTTGCTAGAATATGTCACATAATTTTCCATTATAGGTATCGGTTTGTCTTCATGAAGCCAACACTCTGTCAAGATTATGATGTCGATTTCACACGATAACCTAGCTAGCTGTGCCTGAAAACTATCAAAGTTTTTATAGATACTTCGGATGTTTTGAGTTATAATTTTTAACGATGTCTTAGATGTTGTTAGGATTTCATTACAGACGTCCACATCACAGTAATAAGAAGATGCCGCTGTAAAATTATCTATTTGTGTTGAAATAATAGTGTTTGTATTAGCCATTAAGTAAAAGTACATTATTTTTGTTGTAAGTGAGGGTGCATATTACTATAGTAAATGTGGTGAGGGTAGTAACGAAACAATTTATATTTAGGATACCCATACGAGAATAATTTAAAAGTATGTAAGCGATGTCATGGAATGTGAAGTGTGTAGCGGGTATTTGTGTGTTTGTGTTAATAGGTTTTGACTGAGTGTATTTGATTTGTTTTTGTGTATATGTTTTACAATATGAGAGCAATCGCAGATAAACATCTAATAAAATAAAAAATAAAATCAAGTTAGGTGGACTTGCAAAACCTCCATTCAGTCATTGTATTAATGTTGGTTTTAGCTCAGCTTCATTTTTGACATGTATGTGTGGATAACCTTCCTTTTGCCGAAGAAAAACTTTTCCAAATGAGGTCCAGCAGAACTTAAAACCATTCTCGCCAGCAAATTTCCTCGCTAGATAGAATAGCCGTTGTGCCTTCATAGTCAAGCTTTCTGACAGGTAAATTGGTTTTAGTTCACCTGGTAGCTTTAGGTGAGTTGTATTGAGCTTGTTTTGAGCGTTATTGCGATTGAAGGTACGGGCCTTTTGCAAAATATTTTCTTTTGTAGTTACCGACACAAAGTCGACCATAATAGACGAACTTCCACCCTTTTTATTTATGCGGTAAATATCCTTAATGTCACGTTTTTCGAGTGAGATTTCCAGAACTTTAGATGTTTCTAACACTATACGGTGCAGGTCCTGTTTCGTTTCTCCTTCATTCTTTGGGATATTTCTCATCTCCATTTTTGTGAGACATAATATACGCTCCAGGTGCTCAACCTTAGTTTCGAGCTGGTTAATGTAGGCAACATTGGTTTTTCGCTCGCTTTCTATATTATCCATTTTTTCAATGATATCGTCATATTGCTTAGTGACAAATGAAAGCGATTTTTTAAATTCCAGGTTCTGTGCAATAATTTCGTTCATTGATTCTTGTAATGACATAAATTTACTTTCCGATTTCGCATTAGCCGATTGTAATAAGTCCCGGATTTCTTGCATAAAACCGACCATTTCATCTTCACGTTTACGTTTGTTTCGAGACGTGACATTTACATCCATACTGCACAGGTTTGGGGCGGAACTAGTTATTGCGATAGTCGGATTTCTTACATGAAGGGTTTCAGAGTCGCTCGCTACGAACGTGGCTGGCGATTGTGGTGGTGTACGCCTCATGTTGTCAAAGATTACGTAAATTCGCAATACCTTATACCAGTGGTCGACGGCGACGTCTGCACGTACCTCTCTTGGTGCAGTACGAAGTGGTAGGTGGTGAATCACGGTGCGCGTAGTTGCTGTGCAAGCGGGATGGCAATTATGGAGAGTGTTCTTTTCTCGCGGGGGTGAGGTGGGAGCGCGCGGGTAGCACACTATGTGAGCTTGATGGCCAGCCGATATCAGTCCGTCACTATGCGAGATTGATCACTTTTGGCATTTACATACAGGTGACAATCCTATATGCGGTTGCGATGAAGATTAATATTATTTAAAAAAAAAATTAACACACGTCTACTTTAAGTCACGGTCACGGGCGAAGTGTGAAACGCTGAGATGATGATGATGAATACGAAGCCCCTTTGTATGACTGGATGACAGATGTTCGATTTCCTGACGTCCGGTATCGATTGTCAAAGATCCACGAATGACAACCGGAACTAAGAACAGAACTAGTTGGCCCGGTCTGGCCGGGCCTCGTCTCCTGCACGGGGTAGTGGGGTGTTAAACTACTCCGTGCATCGCCTCCGAGGCGCACACCGACACACGCGCGCCTCCGCCTCGGGGTCCATCAGGGGGCGGGGACTTCCCCTTGTCCCTCGCCCCTGGACCCATTCATGGGTAACCGCGGCAAGCCTAGCTTAACCTGATCAATCGACCTACACCCTAATTGCGTAACATCAATTGGAAACATTTTAAAGCACTTTGCTAATCCAATACTCTTTAAATTCGAAAAATGTGTCTGCTCAACAACAAATAACGCAATGAATGTTGTTGAACTGTCAAAATGAATCCCATTGTAACTGGAAGTGTGTTACGCAATTTCCCTGCTGTGCGGCTGGTTTTACTTAGTAACAAGCCACATCTAGACAAATAATTTTAATTTGTAGATAGCATAGCCATTATAGTACAAAAACTCTTTTAAAAAAAATCATAATGGCTTAAAAATATTCTCTCGAACGATTCCAATAATACCTATAATAGACGATACATTCGCAGGTGCACTCATAATACAGTGGTGGGGGTTATTTAAGTATTAATTGGGCACCTGTTGAGATTCCAGCCCGAAATACCATAGTAGGGACCTTGTGACCTTTAGGCGCCTATACAAAGCCGTTGTATTCATGTAACTGGATTTATGAGTTCACTACTGCTACAGAAACTGAGATAACGATGAGCTTATTTTGCTCTATAGAATATTATAAAGAATATACAGCGTTATTTTTTGTTTATGCTAAATCTGATTAAACACTGGTCAGCAAATAAATCGAGCCACCCGCTACCTAGGCACTCTCATTCGATTTTCTCAAAAACTAAAAAACCTACAATTATCAAATTTGTACCTACAGAATGTGCATTTCATGGTGATTAAAATGAAAAGAAACTCATTTGGTTTAATCAATATTTCAGTGTTTATTAAGGATTTTACAAAGAAGAGTCGTTTTCCAGTCGTGACAATCGTTAGTAATGATAAAGTGAAAAAAAAATTAAAGCTAAAAATAAAGATAAAATAAAAAAAAAAGTTTTTGATCAATATTCCGTATTCCCTCCCCTTGCTCGGATAACTGCCAGCATCCTTGTATTCATCGACCTTACGAGCCTGACGATAAAATCTTGAGGAATTGTATTCCACTCCTCTTCAATTGCGATTCGCAGCTCTGGAAGCCTTGTTGGAGCAGGTACCCGGGCTCGAACCAGACGTTTCAGCTCATCCCACAAGTGTTCTATCGGATTCAAGTCCGGGCTTCGAGCTGGCTAGTCCATCGTACGAATGCTGACGTCACGTAGATACTGGGTCACCACATGAGCAACATGAGGCCGTGCATTATCATGCATCAATTGCATATCCTGTCCGATATATCCTGCGTAAGGTACCACATGGTCTGCGAGGATTTCATTAATGTAGCGATGAGAAGTCAGTCCACGTGTACGACCCGTCAGTTCGAGGATAACTAACGCCGTATGTGCTGATAACGAGATGCCGCCCCAGACCATTACAGTTCCTCCTCCATAAGCAACAGTTTTCTCGATGCAACACTGAGAATAACGTTCTCCAGGGCGACGATATATTCTCTGACGTCGATTTTGTTCAGAATACAACTGAATCGATTATAATCATTTTACATCATCTTATATTTTTTCCCAAATACGTTTAGAAATTGTTACAGAGCGGTTACGATAGATCATAGTACTTGCGCCCGCGCCACAGTGGCCGCCAGAGGTCAACGCACCACGCGTGTGGAGCTTTGACCATATTTTTGTTGGGACGACCAAGTAGAACACCAAGCTCATAACTTTGTGTTCTTCATTACATCTTTTTGAAATTTTGTACATAGATTCTTTACTTAAATATACTGGACACGTGTTTGCGGTTTTGCATATACAAAAAATAATGTTGTATATGTTCATATGTGGCAGTATCTACATAATCTCATCCAAACCCCGCATCACAATGACGTCACATAAGCAGATTTTGGTGGGATGAGTGAATTACATGTCTAATTACGTTCCTCATTACCATCTATATATAAATACGTAAACTTATGTTACTCCAATAGAGGTACGCAGAAACTACAGAACGCCAATTGTTAAGATCGTTACATACTCCTTTTGCATAGCATATGTTCATACATCTAAAGGCCAATATTCTTGGTACTTAAAACGTTCAAAATCTGGACACAGTCTTTTTTTTTTGGATGGGAATTCTCAAAAGATCTCTTCGGCTCTGGGAGTAGCGGAAGGGCATGTCAGACTGACTAAAACCCACCCGTGTTTCTTTACTTGCCTGTGCGCCAGGGCCACGGTTTCTTATTTAACCAACCCGCAACCCTGACCCAGGAGGCATCGGTCTTCGTGGACCCGTCACGATGTGCTGACATCTCTTTGAGGCGCGCGTGAAACACACCGCGCCGATCGCCGCCACGAGGACACGGTGGTGCTCTACCAAAGCCGGGCAGACCTCCACCATATGCTCCACCGTGTCCTCGGGGTGATCCCCAGTGGTTACACCCTGGCTTTTCCTCCCGCCTTATCTGGAACCGAAACCTCCCGAAACAGCTGTGTCCTGTGGGGACCTGCGTCAGGCGAAAGGTGAGGGCACCGTGACGCCTCTCTAGTCACTCCTAAAAGAGGGGACATACCGCCGCTACTGAGGCGTGCCCAATTTAGTCGCAGTCTCAAGTCAGTGACAGTTAAATGTCAAAAACCCGGGCCAGGACGGCCTAGCCCGGGTTTTGACATTTAACTGTCCGGATTTTTCATTGGCCGTCACGGGACGGCCAATCTGTACGGAAACTAAACTACGACGTGACAAATAAGAGAAAGTGCACCTTCTCTTCCCTTACTCTCATAGTTGGATAGGTCGGTACGTAATCTGTTACGATCGATCATATTACAAGACCTGTTTAACAAAATGCACTGCAACAATAGGATAGTACACATTTTCTAAACTCAACTTACTGGGCCACTACTGCACTTTACCACGAGAATCAGCATAAACTGAAACAAATTGAACCTTTCACTGAGACTGAAACCATCCACATAAAAGGTCAACATCACTATAAAATTCCCGCGAACTATAAAGCAAGAACGTAAGCAGCTACTCCGAGCATTGTCAGAAGACATTAAGTCAATACGCGAGGTGGAAGTGCACCAAGTAAATACCGCCTGGCAGGACTCGCCCGCCGCCCCCGCCACGTACCAAGTGAGACGTGAAATTCGGCACTTTGAATTTACAATGCCTCCACACTGGTACTTCGACCTTAGCTTTATTTTACATTATGGGTACTTTAAAATGGGGGGCTTTATCCGTTGGATGTAAAACATGCAAGGAATGAAAATTTTTCTAAGGTTAAGTCGGCATGTAATGAGGACAGAAAGGTGGTATTTGGTATTATTTTTATACTGCGTTTAATCATTTTTTATAGAGAGTCAATAATAGGTGCCAATTCTCTTCTTTTCAAATTAAAGTAATAATGCCAGTGCCTCCTTTTCTTTCCATTTCATTAAGGAAAGGATAGAAGATAACATATTAGTTCAGTCTTCCATAGATATCTTTTCTCGATGGTAGGCCATAATCTCAACTGTCAGCAGAAGTTACCACCCACCAGACAAAGTGTCGCCGCCAAGCCATTCGTCGTGTTCCGGCATGATGTCTGGTGAAGCCGTACGGAGGATGGGTCTGAACAGTTGTGTTGCGATGTGTGCCGGGTATGATATGCCAAACATTATTGTGTCGGGAGTTTCATCATGGAGGGTCTCCAGATTAATCTCCCTATGGCGCAGCATCGTTGGTCGTGTTGTTAGGTTTAACATTGCATCACCTCGCTCAACTGCCGTCTTCCTTCCTACTCACTAAGATTTTTATGTGTATAGGCTTAATAAACTTGCGCGCTTTACCATCAACGATTGCATCACTGCTTACCATCAGGCGGGATTGCAGTCAAGCACTAGTATATAATTATATAAAGAGACAGTTTAGACACGATTAAAAACATGGCCGATAAGCTTAGATTTCGGTTACTTGATGTTGTTCAAATCAGGGTTATGGAGAGAGAAAAAAGGAATGACGAGTGAATGGAAAAACTTGGTTGTCAGACTTTTCGGACTTCTGACGAGTCGTGACGACTCTTAAAGATCCACGAATGACACTCGGGCCGAAGGGCTCTAGGTCTGTAGGTCAGCCATCCAGGGACCAACTGCAGCAAGCGCAGCTTAACATGATCTGTCGACGTATGCGGCTAATATTATTTAACCACGAGCCCCTCCACAGAATGTACACAATAATCCATACTAATATTATAAATGCGAAAGTATCTCTGTCTGTCTGTTCAGCTTTCACGCCAAAACTACTGAACCGATTGTAATGAAATTTGGTACACAGATAGTCTAGAGCCTGAGAAAGGACATAGGTTATATAACATCCCGCTATGACCAATAGAAGCAGAGCAGTAACAAAAAATGTTGCGAAAATAAAAGCAAACGCGGACGTACATATTGCTCCCATTATTTTAACAGGCACTTATAGCTCAACATGCATCAACATCATGCATCAACTGAGCTGTTTCGGTTCGAAGCTTACACGGGTGAAACCGCGGCACACAGCTAGTAATACCTAAATGAAATTATTCTGAGACGGTACGGCAGCGCAATGCTAGCTCTAGTGTCTTACCAGACAATATATTTCGAAAATACAGTAACATTTTCTATATCTCCATACAAATAGGTAGGTACGTATTTATATTCTGGTCAAAATGAAAATAAATAATTCCCATTCATATTTTTACTACCGTGTAATGCCTAAAGTTTTACTGTTAAAATGCTATTTCTATGTATGCTAGATAAATTCCCTATAGGTCCATTGTTTCCTAGTTTTATTAGATAGGTACCAACGCGCGGCCACACATCAAGTTCTAGCCTTCCAGTTTGAGCGAACCTCGCACTGTATAAGTTTTTCGTACAAACAGAATTCAACTTATACTGGTTATGTATTCTTGAGTAGCCGTACATATCAAGAAAATATGAATTTGGGAATCTAATAAAATTTATTTTAACAATAATAACACCGTGTTAAAGTTATATTGAAAGATATTTTATTTTATTTTTCAGATAAAATGGAGAGACAATTTGAGGTCGTCTAGTTTCAATTTTGACTTTTGAGGTTCTACGTTAATAGCTTTTATTTACAGCCTAGTGAGAAATATAAGAGAGAGAGAGATTACACACGAAAAAAATATAAGTAAGTATAAAAACCTCAGGCACTAGGTAAGCTGTTTAACAGATAAAATCCATACTAATATTATAGATGCGAAAGTAATTCTGTCTGTTACGCTTTCCCGCTTAAACCTCTCAACCGATTTTGATGAAAGTTGGCACAATCTTTAGATCCTCAGAAAGGACATAGGCTACCTTTGATTGAAATAAAATTGATTTTCCCGAGGGAAATCTAAAAAGCGCGGTATAACCGAATTCCACGCGGGCGACGCCGCGGGCGGAAAGCTAGCAACTTATATTATGTTTAAATACCACCCGAACGCTCTGCTAAGCTCACCGCCCGGTAAGGACCTGACCTGAGTTGTGTTGTTCTGTGTTGTGCCTCATAGAGATGTCAGCATACAGGGATGAGATCCACAAAGACCGATGACAGCAACGGCAGATACCGTGGCCCCTGCGCACAGGCAAGTGAAAGAACCCGGGTGGGTTTTAGTCAGTTTAAGCCTGACACGCCCTTCCCGCTCCGCTCAGAGCGAGAGAGGGCATTTGATGATTTCACATCAACAAAAAGTCACTGCCTAATAGTAGGCTACTGTTAAACGTCCGTAACAAGTAGGTATATGTGTACAGAAGTATAATCATTAAATCAACAATTCAATCCTTTAGCTTCATTACACCTATTGATTAACATTTCATGTCATTGATTGATATTTCGCATGAGGCCCATTGTGAGCGGCCATATTTCAGTTCCGTAGGTCAGACACTGTGGTGTCTGGGACGAGAAGAATATTATTACTATTGGAGTGGTGGCCACGTATCAGAAGAGGCAACTTAGGCAGGCCCCCAACAAGGTAGACCGATGACCCTAATAACCGGTCGCGGGAAGCCGATGGATGCGGGCAGCACAAGACTGGTCATTGTAGAAAGCCTTAGGGGAGGCCTTTGTCTAGCAGTGGTCCTTTATAGGCTGAAGAAGAAAAAGAAGATTGATATTTCATGAAATATATATGTACGGAACTTGTTACGGAAGCGAATCATATTTTTTGATCATCGTCGGCTGTTGGCGCTTTTTTTAATAATTATAAACTAGTGCTTGACTGCAATCCCGCCTGATGGTAAGCAGTAATGCAATCATTGATGGTAAAGCGCGCTAATAAGCCTATTCACTCAAAAAAACTGAGAGTGAATAGGAAGGAAGACGGCAGTTGGGCGAGGAGATACAATGTTAAACCCAATAACACGACCAACGATGTTGCGCCAGAAGGAAACTGATCTGGAGGACTGATCAGGACCAAACTCCCGATACAACAATATTTAGCGCATCGTACCCGGCACACATCGCAACACACCTGCTCAGACCCGTCCTCCGTACGGCTTCACCAGACATCCAGCCGGAACACGACGAATCGCTTGGCGCTTCCCCATACTATGTTGAACAACCTTTTTTCTTTGGTCTGCCTACTTTGTTCATAATTTCGGTAGATACACTATTGCAAAGCTGTGCACAGTATAGGTCACATGTTTTCAATTTTTATCGATATAATGCTAAAGTAATAATCTCTTAAGTAAAATGGCTGTATGACCTCTGAACGGTCATAGGTCACACAGCTTTTATTTATAAAAATACTACTAGACTTATTGCCACAAAGTTATCGGCAAGTACGTTTAACATCAGAGAGACAATTCTAGTATTTTTTTTTTTCTCTCTTTATTTAATTTAGGGACGACACAATACACGACTGTGTATTTCAGTCACATCGTACCTAATCAAATCACTTAACTAAATCTTAACAAAATTAATTTAAAATAAACTTAATCTTAACTTGACAAATACTAAAACTTTGGAGGCAGCCTCCGAACAAGGTGTCGACAATATATGATGGAAAATACCAACATGGTACCTATTTACTTGCAACTCGTTAATCAATTATATTATTGTTCTCTTTCAGACCGCAATTTTACACATTCCGTCAATAAATTTTATCCTTCGATATCCTCCTCCAGAATTAACCTTATTCATCAAAAATCCGCATCCAGTGGTTTTCCGCGACCTTCACCAGGTGGTCGGTTCACCTCGTCGGGGACCTACCCACGCTTCGTCTGCCGGTACGTAATCGCCTCTCGAAAACCCATAGACCCCGTCGTGCAGGATCGGTCGTCGTGGAGATCCTTGGGGGAGGCCTATGTCCAGCAGTGGATGTAGATTTAAAGAAAAGAAACTATTGGATACGAGGCATGTCTTTCAAGTTTTGTATTTTGGAAAAAAAAAATACAATTAGAACCTTATACCTAGTACTTTTTTATTGTTTTTCAAAGTATTGACCACGTGGCTTAATACAGTTTTCCATTCGCTCAAACTAGTTATTTTAGCTTTTATTCCATTCTAAAGTGACTTCTTCTTCACCTGAAGCACGAACACTTTTCTTAATTTTAGGAAATGTAAAGAAATCGTTGGGGCTTAGGTCAGGCCTGTATGGAGGATGATCAAGAATTTCATTCATTCATTTCTACTTTTACCTGCTTAAAAACTCATTCAAGCATCGTTTGACGAGCGTTGCGTGAGCTTGCATTGTGGTGATGCAGGATGATGCGTTGAGTTAGATTTTCGAAGTTCGACAATGACTTGTGATAAACAAACTGTGGAAACCATTCTACGATCTTCAAGTGCAATAGTTGCAACATGATCGGTTTTTTAAACGAACGTGGCCACCATATTCTTTGAAGTACTTCGAGAACGAACAACTTTAGTCTGCTTTTGCTCGTCTTGAAAGACCCAGATTGTTGATTGTTGTTTGGAATCAGGTTCATATTCATAAATTAAGATTCATCACCACTGACGATGTCGTAGACGTGATTTGACTCTCCTCGGTTGAACCTTTACAGAGTTTTCTTACACCTGACGCGGGCCGCCATGTGATTGTCGTATAGCAGATGCGGCATCCAAACCCAAACTAGCTTTCGCACACCAAAGAGCACCACACAAGACCTTCTGAATGCTTGTTCCTGAGATGCCTACTAGAGCCTCCATCTCTTGAAATGTCAAACGACGTTGTTCGAGAATTAGTTGTCTCACAGCAATGATGTTTCTTCAATAAAGAAGGATTTTGGGCATTCTTCACGAGATTTGTCACTCACTAGTATTGCTACGCTGGGATTCTAAATACGAGCGTTAGACAGTCCGCAGACTGAAGAGCTAACATCTGTGTTCAGTGATGCCCCATGACTTCATCACTGTACACAGATGTCAGCTCTTCAAAACACTGAAGCCGTGTCAGGCCTCTGCTAAAGTTTTAGAAAATTACTGCACGAACAATTTCCTTGGAAAGATTCATTTTCATACGTAAGCTGACAGATTCTCCTAATACTTTCAATTGTTTTGAGATTCAAAATTTAAACAAATTCGAATATAGAACAGTTCCAAATTCAAAATTGTAGGGAAATATGGAAACGACAGAACTTGCATGGCAAGGCATGCCTAGAATCTTATAAAACCTGTGAAATTAGACAATTTTTTTTCAAAGATCATAAATGTGATTTAATACCTACTTGGTTATTCGAGAAATCATGAAGCAGTCCATCAACTCTTCGCGTCGCTGCTTGATTTTTGTCCAAAAAGGCTATACAGCCATACAACGAGACAATACAGCCAGTATTTCGGTTACTTTTCCAGTTGGTAGTGATGCGGTCGAATTTTTTGATGCCCTAAGATTCTTTTCCGTTTTCTAAAAGTACATGTACATATTTTTTAATACTAGCGGCCGCCAGCGACTTCGTTCGCGTAGAGTTGGTTATTCTTCGCTCCTATTGGTCACAGCGTGAGTGTTATATAGCCTAAAGCCTTCCTGGATTAATGGGCTATCCAACGCAAAAAAGAATTTTTGAAATCGGACCAGTAGTAGTTCCTGAGATTAGCGCGCACAAACAAACAAACAAACAAACTCTTCAGCTTTATATATTAGTATAGATTAAGCATTTCATGTATGTAAACTTTATATGTAAGTACCCATATTATTTAGATATTAACCTTACTACCACAAAACAGTTTTGATGAGTAGTTTAGACTAAACACCTAATAAAGGTCTAACCACAAAAACTCACTTGTTCAACGCGTCAATGTCAGTGCTACGTGAAAGTCCATATAATAATGTCGTGTTTAAAGGTGTTTAGCCAAAATAACTGCAAAACCCTATTTTGTGGTAGCAAGGGACATCTTTTATATGAACTTTGACGTAACAGTAACATTAAACATACGTATAACAAGTGTTTAAGTTTTTACGATAGGACCTTGAAGTTTTAACGAATGGTTTTATAAACACAGAAACAAAATAAGTTACGTTTACGGTAAGTTTTTAACAAGCTCTCAACATAAGTTCTCAATTTAGAAACTGTTTTATTTACGTCGAAAAGTGAATCTGATTGCTCTGAGCAATATCCTATTAGCGCTGCTCTGTATAAAATATTGAAAGACCCAGAAGAACTTGCCGGCGGCGGTGTTTCCGTCGGACTACAATTTGAGTGTCTTCAAGGCTAGAGTGAATAGGCTCTTAATAAACTAGCACGTTTTACCATCAATGATTGCATCACTGCTTACCATCAGGCGGGATTGCGGTCAAGGGCTGGTTTATAATGTATAAAAAAAACTCATCGACATCTCAACAAGTCTTGGTTCTCAAGCCATAATAATATTCACTTGAAGTTTAGTATTTTTGAAGTAGTCATCATAAAAACTAACCGTCAGGACCTAATTTGATTAGTAGTTAAACTCAACCAATCAATTTTCAGTTTATTTATTGATACAGTATCATTTCTAATGGTGAAATAATTAACTAATTAGTTTAAAAGAATAAAATAAAACACATTATACAAAAAAAAATTGCTATTAAGTACTTAGTTACTCATCATCATCTCAGCGTTAATCCCAGTCGCATCCGAAGCTTTTTCAGCTTTGGAGTCTCAGGTCCGCTTTACCAGTCTAACTGCTGATTTTGGCTAAACTTCGATATTTTCCGTGAAGCGACTACCGTCTGACCTCCACAACCCGAAGGCGATATCGAAGCATTGCAGTTAGACTAATTGTTGGACTTTTGAGGGCTCCAACAACCCGTAACGACTGCCACTAGATGTTCGTATGGGAATGGGGACCAACGGCTTAAAGTGCTTTTCGACGCATGACCAGACCAGTGCAAATATTCATATTCATGCATACAAATGTTTGCACTGCGCGGGGATCGAACCCGCGAGTTTAACTACGGATCATAAAATTGGCCATAAGTAGGTAGGTCAAAACCTGGATGATATATCAAAAGTATTATCCTGACTACCACTTACAATAAACTGCAATCAATAATTAGCCAAATTCTCCAATAATTAGTAAAGCGTGAGTTTTATCACCTTGGGTTATCCCATCTAAAATTTTTCAGTAGGAGCTCGGTGTCTAGGTTTGTACTTTATAATTATAAACTAGTGTTTGACCGCAATCCCGCCTGATGGTAAGTAGTGATGCAATCATATATGGTAAAGCGCGCTAGTTTATTAAGAGCCTATTCACTCTAGCCTTGAAGGCACTTAAATTGTAGTCCGACGAAAACACCGCCACTGGCAAATTGCAATAATCTAGCTCTCAATGTAGGAATATCTGTCCATGGAACTGAACATGAATAGCGAAATGTGAGTGTACACCTCTGCCCAACCCTTCGGAGCAAGGCGTGATGTTACACAAAATAATGGCAGTTACTTTTTATACACAAAACCTACTGAAACGCGTACCCACCTATGTTCTACAGTAAATACATATCAGCCACAAAGGTGCGCATTTTACTACTCCTTTAAACTTGTATGCAGCAATATTCCACTGACAACATTTTTACACAGTCTATTAAGTCGTAGCAGTGGCATAAAAAAGAAGAAAAAAACTTTATCGGTACCTATATTCGGCGGCGTAGTTAACAAATGCCATAAAAATTTCATAGGTGACTCACATGGAACGTAAATTGTGGGTGTTAATACACTCCGGACGACGTCGCTATAAGGAAGATTTGTTACTACTTTAGAGTGATTACATTTTACAAAAGTACATATTGTAGAGGATAGGGACATGGATTGTATCGTAGGACATGCAATTTGGATTTAGAATAGGAACATGCCTATTTGTGTACGATTTGGAAATCAAATATTGGTCATCGAAATAAGCGTTATAAGTTTAAGTTCTAGTCAAGGTCGCAGGAAGCCGATGGATGCGGGCAGCACAAGACCGATGATCGTGGAAAGCCTTGGGCAAACCTTTGCCCAGCAGTGGGCCACTATAGGCTGAAGAAAAAGAAGTTTGTTCACGATATAGTTCTAGCGAATTTTGTTTTCGGCTTTCAGTAATTTTGAGCAGCGACAAAAAAGTGGAGGTTCCAGAAAATCAGTAATGACAATTAACTTCACCGTTTACAGAAGCAAGAAATAAAAGCACAGTAACTGAGAAAGTGAAGTCAGTATGCCTTTTCTTGCATATGTAGGTAGCTAGGTGGGTAGATATCAGATCTTTTATGAAATAACTAGCTTTCCGCCCGCGGCTTCGCCCGCGTGGAGTTCGGTTATATCGCGCTTTTTAGATTTCCCTCGGGAATATCAAATTTTTGCGGGATAAAAGGTAACCTATGTTCTTTCTCAGGGTCTAAAGATTGTCTGTGCCAAATTTCATTAAAATCGGTTGAGAGGTTTAAGCGTGAAAGCGTAACAGACAGACAGACAGACAGAGTTACTTTCGCATTTATAATATTAGTATAGATAGAATGGATGGCAGTTTTGGTAAAAAGTACAAAGTTAATTTTCGTGTGCTTTAAGTTTAAATGGTTAAATTCAAAGAGAGTACTTTACTTCAATGGGTAAGTTCATGAGAATTAGGTAGGTAGATAAGTCAGATATATTAATATCTGATCTACCAAAACAAATTGAGATTCGATAGCTCCCTCCAATACCTACATAGTTCACATATTTAAAATCCTCACAAATCTATAGTAATATATACCTAAAGCTGAAGAGTTTGTTTCTTTGAACGCACTAATCTCAGGAAATACTGGTCCGACTTGAAAATTTATTTTTGCTTTGGATAGCCCATTAATACAGAAGGCTATATAACGTCACGCTGCGAAAAATAGGAGCGGAGCTTATAAAAAAACATATCGAAACCTACGCGAGTGAACCTGCGCGGCGCAGCTAGTATGTATATATGAAAATAACATTCTTTAGAACATTTTCCCATAAATATGATAAAGCGAAGATTTCAGGCATTTTGTACGACACATAATTCAGCCGCAAGGAGTTTGGAAATAGTGCTTGGTACTGGGTAGGTCCTTATTAAAATATATCTTGCCTCGTTGATTTAGTGCTAGATTGGCTTGAATTTTCCCCTACCATAAGTTGTTATCTAATATTTATTTGCTAACGTATTAACGTGGATCGAATATATTTCGATAATGCTTGCGCCGTGACAGTTGCGGAACCTTACGCAGGCCCCTAAGTAAACTCGATAGATCGTGTGACGTGTCATCTTCCGTAAGGAAATACACGATCAACTTTACCGTCAAGTTTGCAGCGGATTTGAAGCGCCATCCGGTAAACTTGTTGGAGTATGGCTACCTATGTCCATGACAAGTCTACTTGAAGCAAAAATGGAATCTCAATTCTGCCTACTTGATCAAGTTTGCAGCGTCATACATACTTGAACGTGTGTGTGAGCGTTTCAATATGCATTAAAGTTTCCAATAGTATTTTATGTGCCGAAAAAGCATTTCTCATGAAAGTGACTTCTTTCTGAATTAAGACAGGGGTATTAAACATGTGTCTTCATTCATTCACTATTTTAAAGAAATTCTCTAAGTTTATATATGATATTTTTTTTTCCATTTCAATAGCAACTTGTTGTATCACACTGAACTTTCTTTACTTTCAATAAGCCTAGGATGCGCTAACGCGACGTCACTTGTCGCCCTTCAATAGTGACGCCATAGAAGTCACTGACAGGCATCATACAAACTTGAAAATAAACTTGATCGTCGTGTGGTCATTAGGGCCGAACTGCATACTGAACGCCGCTTCAAGTCCGCTGCAAACTTGACGGCTTGATCATGTTTAGCGTCCTAAGCCCTCAACTAAGATTGGAAAATATTAAACGTGTCATTTATTTTAATTTTTAAACTAACCACTTAATAAATACATAAAAACAAGATATGCCTTATTTGATTATGCATTAGTGTATATTATGTATGCTAGCGAAATTTTGGGTGTGCAGACTCATGGTAGAGCTACTGAGATAGCTGTTTTTGAAACTGTAATTTAGGTGTAGAAATTTTAGCTTAAAGCAACACAACACGTAGGTGGACCGTGGAATACAAATTAACTAACCGTGCCTGTCTGTAAATCTACTGTGTACTACTTTTTGCTTCACTTTTGTTACTAACTACTAACTTCTTGCTTACTAAAATCATGCTTGAACTGCAGTCATCGGCCTTCAAAATTAATTAAGTATCATTTTTGATACCATGACGTGTTTATGAGTTTCGCTAGGTATAGATTCAATGTAATAATGGATTCAGGATGTCGATGGGGTTTCTTCTACACTTCTGCAGCGTCAGCACATGTTCGCAGAAGCTAGTGTTGACGCGTTATAAAGAAGAGAACAGAGTCAATAATGAGTAGATTGAAAACATTACAAAGTTGATAGGTACATATAAACCACCAGGTACCTAAGCACATGCCAACGTGTGGTGTAGAGTCATTTCTAGTTGTTTTAGAGTTGATTTTTCAATAGGTAGGTGAGAGCGGGGTTCAAAGTTCTGATTTCTCGAACATTGCTAATATCTTCATGAAAAATAAGACTAGTTAAATAGCTTATTGACACATAGATATATCGTTTATCGGCGTATCAGGATGTATTCAGTTTTTGTGCCCAAGTATATTAGTCTTTTTTCTAGAAACATTTTTTTCTAGAATTCTGGAGCGGAACGACCAGCCCCACAACGGGGTTGGTTGTTCCGTCATTGAGGTAAGTTGTTCCGATGACATTGTTGACCACTACAAATCAAAATAATTTGTCATAATATATTAAAAAGAAGTTATATGCATGTACAATATATTATTAAATAAGTTCTATAAAATAAACAAGAAATGTCATTTTTTATTGTTACTGAAAAACAGTGTGCCTGTTAACACTGCTGTCTTTCTAATATATCTCTTTGTCACTGTCTGCTTATCTGTATGTTTGCGATGTCGAATACGCTGCGTATTTTTGGCGTTGGCTGAGGTTTTGGGTCTACATCCATGATAATGACCTGGATTTATGTCTCCATAGTTGTACAATTGAACGGACCTGGCTGTTCATCTTTTTGCTCTGAGTCTACGACTGGACTATTGGAGGTTTCTCTTCGATCATCATATTGGCTTGATACTTTAGACATTGTAGAGGTCCCTGGTTGGACCTCTAGACTTTCCACAGCGCTCCGAGAATTAGCATAACACAATGGACAGTCAGTAACGTCTGAGGGGGTAAAATCATTGTCTTTAAAAATATGGATTTTATGGGTATATTCCTGTCTTCTTGATTGCTTATTTTATGTTCGTAGGAGTTGCTGTTCAAGGCTACACTATTTTTACGATTCCTGGTAGTTCCTCTATCCGTTTTTTAGGGTTCCGTACCTCAAAAGGAAAAAACGGAACCCTTATAGGATCACTTTGTTGTCCGTCTGTCTGTCTGTCTGTCTGTCTGTCTGTCTGTCTGTCTGTCAAGACCCTTTATCTCAAGAACGCGTGGACGTATCAAGCTGAAATTCACATGAAATAATCAGGTCTATTGTCGCTTTAAGCTGTGAAAATATCAAACTTCTAAGCCAAGCCAATCAAAAGATACAGCCGAATATGTCGATATTTTCAACAAATTTTCGACACTCGCAAAGGAATCAAAACCTACAGGATACTTCCTGTAAACTCAGAATCTTGAAATTTGGCACGAAGCATTGTCATACAATGCAAATATAGGAAAAATTGCGAAAATCACATTTTTTTAGTTATTTAATATAATGAAAATATTTTAATAAAATGAAACTTACTACCTTATTTCTCACGAATGAATAAAGGTATCAAATTGAAATTTATACCAAATACCTAGATCTATTGTTCCTTTAAGCAGTGAAAAAATCAAACTTCTAAGTTAACGCGGTCAAAAGATACAGCAGTTTATACCGACACCTTAGACGAATTTCCGTCATACGCTAGGAAATCAAAACCTACAAGATACTTCCCGTGAACTCAGAATCTTGAAATTCGGCACGAAGCAACGTTATAACAGACTGATAAAGAAAAAATTGCGAAAATGATAAATTTGAAGTTACATAAAATATTAAAATATTGTTTTTCAAATTCAAACATTTTATTTCAGGCAGGGCCCATATGTTGTTAGTAAAAAACTTATCCTATGTTAGTGAAACAGAAACAGAATAAAAGAGAATCAGTTGGCGACATGAATATGTACACGCACATGTCTGTCCGCCCAGAGCCTAATAAAAGGTCCGTCGACCTTGTCCGCCAGTGTAGCTAGGATACTGTTCGGGCTGCCCCTAAATCGCCGCAACATCGAAGCACACCGTTTGCGAATGATAGCATAAAAGTCATCAATTCGCGCTTCCGCGAACATGGCTGATGCACTGCAAAACCGAGGCAGCCCCTAACAACATCGTCAGCCCATTGTTATACTGGATGCGCAGAGCGTTGTAAGCCTTCTGCGTATGCCTAACCCACAAGTTGCACGAGTAAAACGACTGGCAGTAAGCTCTAAAGAGCGTCAGTTTTACCTGCTCAGTGCTCCCTATCTATATCCTGGTCATCTGTGAGAGAATCCGTCACCACATGACCGAGGTATTTAAATTGAGAGACCACTTTTAATGGTGTTCCTTGTAACATCACCGGTGGTATATTCGTGGGTGTATTATTACGAACTTTAAATACCATAATATCACTTTTAGTGGCATTATACCTCAAGCCATGGGCCCCCGCATACCTTTCACACACAGCCACTAACTTCCTTAGTCCACAGATTGATGGGCTGAGCAGCACCATGTCATCAGCATAGCTTATGTTGTTAATCATTTTGCCATCAACAGAACAACCAACCAGAGTGCTACTCAGCTCACCAACCAGCCGATCTATGTACAAGTTAAAAAGGCTGGGCGAGGTCAACCCCCCCTGCGTCACCCCACATTCTAGCCCATTATCGAATTACCGGTCTTCTTTTTAACAATAGGAATCACAACAGTTCGTACGAGATCGTCAGGCAGATAAGAGTGACCCATACAAAAATTGAAGAACATAGCGAGTAGCCTAGGCAAATGTACACCAGCGGACCTTAAATGCTCAACACTCAAACCATCGTGCCCAGGCGACCTACCTCGCTTCATACTTTTCAACGCGTCTTTTACGTCTTTCACGCTGAACCTTAAATGAGAATCGCCCTCACACGGGGCTTGAGTGCCTCGCATCGACGTACTTACAAAATGCGGAACAACTCTAAAGTGGTTCATGAACATATCACTGTGTGTAGCTATATCACCGTTCTGTGACAAGCCATCAATGTTTGATGTTAGACTCGGTCTGGGATTCAAAGAATTGGTTTGCTTCCAAAAAGAACTGAATTTCTTATCTTCGTGAAGGGTTGCAATGATGTCCATTTTAATCTGGGTTTCTTTGTCCTGACACCACTTCAACTTTGATTTAAATATTTGCCTCAAAGTTTTCATTTCCTGATATATAGCCCCCGATGCAGGTTTTCCGTGCAAGACCCATCTCCGAAAAGCAAGCCGCGTCCGAGTATGAACCTCTTTCACAACTTTATTCCACCCACACACATTTTTTGCTTACATGACATAATAGTAGATTAGTAGCCGAGGGCTGTAAGGCATCAACTGCAGCCCGAGATATTTAGGCGCACGAGCGCAGCGAGGGCGCCTATAGTTCGAGGGTGCAATTGATGCTTACACCCGAGCTAACTACTCTGCTTTACATCTCGATTATGAGGTAAGTAGAAAAAACCGGCATTACAAGAATACATTACATTTTATTTTTACAAGTTTTCAAATATCTCTCTTTAGAATTTTCATGAAGATATGAGCCTTACAGAACTCATGTTTTTTGCTAATTAGCACATAATTTAAAAAAATAAAACCAAAAACAAAAAATATTAAATGTAAAAGTTTTCTATTCCCGCCTTTTTTCATGTTTTAGTTTTGTTTTAATAGTTATAAACTAGTGCTTGACTGCAATCCCGCCTGATGGTAAGCAGTGATGCAATCGTTGATGGTAAAGCGCACTAGCTTATTAAGCCTATTCACTCAAAAAAAACTGAGTGAATAGGAAGGAAGACGGCAGTTGAGCGAGGTGATGCAATGTTTAACCCAACAACACGACCAACGATGCTGCGCAAGAGGATGATCTGGAGAACCTCCACGACCAAACTCCCGACACAACAACATTAGGCACATCGTACCCGGCACACATCGTAACACAACTGCTCAGACCCGTCCACCGTACGGCTTCACCAGACATCATGCCGGAACACGACGAATCGCTTGGCGACAAGACTTTGTCTGGTGGGTGGTAACTTATGCCGGCGGCTGATGTTGTTGCCTACCACCATCCATCCAACCATCTTTTTTTTGTAATAATTTTTTCAAGAACGAAATTGAGCTTTGCCGTTCGATATTTAAAATTGATGACTGGGTACCTGGGTACCCATACGAAGACAAGGCTGAATAGCGAAGGGACCTCTTTTGTCATTGGGCTGAATGCATGAGATGTCTATTGCCATTATGACGGTTAGATGTACGCGAACTTTTTAATAGAGTGAAGATTTGTTTTTAAATTACTTACCGCCCTAGGGCTTTTCCAGCTACATTAATACTCTAGGGCGTTAATTGGTGACTTACAAGCCCAATCTGGGGGTAATAAGGACCTACTTACCGAATATGAGAGATGTAAAATATTTTTTTAATCATTATAAACTTACTACCTACCCTTTTTCACATGTACGCGTATAGATATTAAAATTGAAGTTCATATCAAACACTTCTTAAATCTAATTACCTCTAAAATGTGAAAAATTCTAAATTAACGCAAAAATTCAAAATGCTGAGGTACCTACCTATAATCATACCGCATATTTTGAAATTCGCCACTACTCGCAACGGAATCAAAACATAGACTACTTCCCGCTGACATTGAATATTGAATTTTGGTCATTGATAAAATATTAAACTAAGGTAGACATGTCATTAGCGCACTGAAAATGAAGCGTACAAAAGGAAGGAAAGTCCTGCATCCCGCCTTAGTCACTCTCGATACACTCGTAAAAACAAACGACAAACACTAACAGCGCAAACGACAAACACTAGCCATCTTTTTCTTCTCTATGCTTTAGATTGTGCCCCATCTCACTCACACTGTACCAATGTATGCCGAATAAAAATATGCATGTGTGCTGCTGCTGTGTTCGGCACATTTTTTTTGGTCAGTTTGTTAGAATATATCGTATCTGTTTAATATTTTATCAATGATTTTGGTATGAAACAATAGCTTATGGTAACCTAACAGAAAAACCTGAAACCTTTAAAAATTTTTAGGCACAGTAACTAGTTAAACCAAAACAAAGACCAACACAATCGTCATTCAATCTAAATATTTTGGTGAATGTAGTTCTGTATATAACCTAAATGCGTCCTAACTGCTGTGTTATACTTAGTACTTATAAATATATTCAAAGGCATTAATTGTAATTTCCTATTGTTGTCAATGATTATCAGACAGCTTGCTTCCTACTGGCGAAGCGAGACGGGGGGAGTAAGTAGTAACGAAAGAACGCGCAAGAACTAGCCGCCCGGCCCGCTGGCGCGAAGGCAGGCGGTTGGTCAAGGGAAGGGGTATCGCGGCACAGCGAGCGGCAGCCGTGCGTCATACGCACGAGCGCTTAGATGCTGTTCGCACGTGTACCGAAATTAGTAAAATTTGCGACAATTTCTCGTTGATTTTGTTTACTTCTACTTTGTTTATCAATAAACCGCTTTTTTTTATAAGTTATAAACTAGCGCTTGACCGGAATCCCGCCTGATGGTAAGCAGTGATGCGATCGTTGATGGTAAAGCGCGCTAGTTTATTAAGAGCCTATTTACTCTAGCCTTGAAGACACTCAAATTGTAATGTGACGGAAACACCATCGCTGGCAAACTGTTCTAGTCCCTCGATGTAGGCGGTATAAAAGAGGAAGCGAAACGCTTCGTCCGGATCGCAGTGGTGTCATCCACATAAGGGTGGAAACTCGCCGTACGACGGGTCGTCCGATGGTGGAACGTAGATGGGGGAATTAAATCATGCAATTCCCTTGCACACTCACCAGAATGCATCCTATAGAAGACCGAAAGGCTGGCTACTCTACGCCTGTGTGGCTTTGGAGACCGCTACGTTTGTACGGCGGAACCCTCGGTGTGCGAGTCCGACTCGCACTTGGCCGGCTTTTTTGTTTCTAGGTACGCATTAGGATGCGTCAACATTTGGTGCTGAGTCAACATTTTATTTTGTTGTAAAATGTTTAGTTTGTATAAATCACAAATCAAATCGTTAGTATACATAACTAAATCTCAGATGGGGTAAGTTGTTCCGAAGAACAATCAGCCCCAAAATTAAGGAATATCCAACCCCTTATTCCCTTCTGCCATTATGGACCCATCATCGGACAAAAATATTAAAATAATGCTTAAAATAACATAACCATATGATTCCTGACCATATTTACTACAATCAATACAATAGTTGTATGAATATCTACAATATTTGACAAAATAGACCAAAAAGTATGAACATGAAAATTTTTACTTACATGACAGGTTAGGAGCTCTATGCACACACCCACTCATCCGTCTTCGCCGGAGTTACCAAAATGATTGAAAAATCAACCCTAACACAACGCAACGTTAAACTTCCTCAAATAAAACTTAGGTACCTATACGGCGATAAAAAAAATCAAGCCATCCATACTAATATTATAAATGCGAAAGTAACTCTGCCTGTTATGCTTTCCCGCTTAAACCTCTCAACCGATTTTGATGAAATTTGGCACAGACCATCTTTAGACCATGAGAAAGGACATAGGCTACCTTTTCTTGAAAAATTTTATATTCCCGAGGGAAATCTAAAAAGCGCGATAAAACCGAATTTCACGCGGGCGAAGCCGAGGGTGGTTTAAATCATTGTTACCAATACTACATAGATTATGAGTAGTCCGAAATGAAAAGATCATTATATATTTTTGAGAAATGCGTTCTTGTCACACTTGTCAGTCTGAGGCATCGTCCTAATAGAACACGAACGCGCGAACAAGCGACGTGACCATCGCGTGGTCGCGTACAAACATTTGAGTCGCGCGACTGCATCGTGGGATTGTCATTTAATACACAATTATTCGAGTTCAATAATTATGATTGCGCGTTCGTACGAATATAATTACAAATACAAATATCTATTGAGACAAAAAACACATTTTTCAATTTTTGTGTAGGTACGCATTAATACTGCATTACAATAGGTATAATAGGTTTATCCCTGTCCCCTAAACTACGCTAGGCCTTTATATTAGAGGGCAGTGCCCGGCTATAGGGTATGCTACATAATGCAATTTTGGCAGATGTGCCAACGACAAGCAAGTCTTTTTTTTATTTATTTATTATAAACTAGCGCTTGACCGCAATCCCGCCTGATGGTAAGCAGTGACGCAATCGTTGATGGTAAAGCGCACTAGTTTATTAAGAGCCTATTCACTCTAGCCTTGAAGACACTCAAATTGTAGTCCGACGGAAACACCGCCGCTGGCAAACTGTTCCAGTCCCTCGATGTACGCGGTATAAAGGAGGAGGCGAAACCCTTCTTCAATTTTGACCTTTTGTCCAACTTTAAAGATATGAGAGTGAGACGGTAAAGAGTGAAATTGTGTGGAGTAACCTCGCGCGAACCTGCGATGATCGCGCACTCGCGTTTTATTAGGACGATGCCTCTTACAAACTTATCTGTAATACATTCGAGGTCGAGAGCATGTATTCCTGACACCTGTCAGTGCAACAATTCTAGTAGGTAATTAATAAAATAAACACGTATTCACGATACCCTGTGTATGAAAGTGACAGTAAGTGTGGTAAACTGTATAAGGCAGAACTGCAACTACTCGAATAAAATTCTCGCATTGGTAGGTACCAATGCGAGAATTTTCACTATTTATATTATAATAGTCAATTTTACCTACTATGAACAGCTCAACAGCTGGAATGAAATTTACATTACTCATACTTGGAAGTAGTGTTGGTACGTGGAAAATGCTGCTTCTCTCCCTAAAGAGGGAAAAATTCATACAAATTACTTCCCACCTAAGGGCCGGAATGTAGTTACTTTTAAAATAGAACTGCTTCAGCTATGAAGAGTTTTATGTAAAATAAAATACTAATTTAAAAAATGCTGCGGCCATGTGAGTAAATTTTTGAGCGAAATAAGCCGCAACATAAATTGGCGGGATACTAATCTGTTATGTATATGTGAAGAAATTCAAATAAATTGTTGAATGAAACAACTAGTTTTATTTTCCTCGTATTTGAAATGAAGAGTAGAGTGTTTAACATGGGTAAAAGAATCAATTCGTACTCGGATTATAGCCGTCAAAATACCTGGGGAATTGATTGTTTCGACCCTAGGTAAACAATCTACTATTAATTTAGCCTTGTATTGACATAGAAACATTAGAAAAAATAGGATATTATCGTTTGCAGTAAAAATCACATTAAACGGACAAATAGCGATAAAGCAGGTAATTTAGATAGAGGAATGGATATCTACAAATGTAAATAAATCTCGCGATGGCTATAAATTACCGACCCCATAGGCAACCCCAGAGAAAGTGGTATCGGTCACTTGACAATTGTTTAGCTACTACAATATTACCGGGACATTGCGGAACGGTTTCGGTAAAATAAGTAGATATGTAGGCGTTGTTTTTGATATGACTGGATATCAAAAAGAGCGGACATGTAGGGTTGTAGGTACCCTACTATATCTATATCACCAATTATATATTAACGAATATTTTGATTTAAAACGTGTCCGTGAAGTTCCATAACCGTTCTTCTCAAGAAGTTAGGAACTATGTAGCTACTACTGGAATGAACTATCATCTTTCTGACTTACTGAACCTGACAATTGAAAAGTGCCAGTATGTGTGGTTTGTTCAAAATAAAAGGTTTAAGCTTATCAAAGGGTCAAAGGGCAGCGGTCTCTTCTTGTATGCTAAAAATAACATAGGTATTGCGAATATTTGGTCGATCACACATTCACTCTCACTAATCCTTTTTCCAGATAATCCAAATATGGCGATGATGGCACTATCTATAGGTGTAAGTATCAATATATTATCCATTAACCATAAAACCGATCATTGGATGACAGGCAACGAGCAGTATCTAAACGTTTTACGCGTAATTAGAGCTGCTAATATTTTTGGTACCAATCTCTTAGAGCGATCGGTTATGGCGCCTTTTTGCAGCGATTTAATGGAAATGGGTACCTACAATCGATAAAATACCGCGCAAGTCACGATGCTCTTGTTGGCACCGCATCACTACTACCGCGAAATAGTCACGATTCAGCATGATAAAATCGCGATGCAAAATTCATAAAGAAGCAGTGACTACTTGTGCATGCCTGTGGATGCCGCTAAATCAATCCTATATGCGATTGTATTGCTACTAAATCACTACTATCACGCGTCGCAAAAGGGACAATAACCCAAAAGGAGCGTTAAAGACGCGCGTCTATAAATGGGCTTCTGAATCACTGCAAAACGTCGATATAGGCGACGCTCTTAGAAAATGTATCTTACTACGTTGCTTATGTACTTAGGTACATATATAGAAGTTAAGAGTAAATAGGTCCTCTGATCTTTTGTGAAATAGTAATCGACAATGACTGGTAATCGAGAGGGAGTAGGGAGTTCAGTCATTGTTACTGGAATAATATTATAATAGATACCTAGGTACGTACCAACACTACCAAAAAAATGTAAATAATATTACCTATACGTTACCTACTTATGTACATTTTCCTTATATAATGTTATGCATAATGGTTATACAATTGAAGCGAATCTGTAAACGAAATGGTTACGAAGAAACCGACCACGCACTAAATATTTAGGGTACGTATATGACACTTGTAGGTTCCGTCAGTTACGTGGGAGGACCCGGTACCCCGGAAAGGCAGATGACGAACGCATAGGTGGTTTTTTAGCCGGTAAGAGTTCGACACACCCTTCCACGTCCCCGAGCGGAGGATAGTCAATGAGGATTTTTCCTCCTTCGGAAAAACAATGTTTATAACACTTAAAAACGCCACTTAGTGTGCGATATCAGGCCCTGCCTATCTTGGCTTACAAGATAGACAGGGCATTATATCGCTCACCTACGTTTCCATACCTAATTTACAGAAACAATAATTAAAGTTTGAAATTAATTTACGAGTTAATTTTATGCTTTTATACAGATTCATACCTATCTACACTAGTAGGTAACCAAACCAAAATAAATATTAAGGATATGTAATACTCCCATCGAGATTGAGTAACAATGGGAGTCCCACAGGGGTCAATTCTTGGTCCTTTTTTATTTCTTATTTACGTCAATGACCTGCCGTACCTAATAAAGGATGACCACGATATAGTGTTGTTTGCAGATGACACTTCACTTTTATTTAAACTGAAACGTCAGCAGCAGGTTACTGGTGATGTAAATAGCGCGATCTCCAAAGTAGTCCATTGGTTAATGTTAATAATTTACTCTTAAACGAGAAAAAAACCAAATGCATTAACTTTATTCTACCTCACGTTAGGCAGGTGAAAACTAAAGTATTGATAAAGGGCGAAGAGTTGAAATCTGAAGACAGCACAGTATTCTTGGGTATAACTCTGGATGGTGAGCTTCAATGGCGTCCACATATAGAAAAAATTGACAAAAAAAATAAGTGCTGCTGCATACGCAGTTAGAACAATTCGTAATTTGACTGATGTTGAGACGGCCCGTTTAGTGTACTTTGGCTATTTCCATAGCGTAATGTCGTACGGCATTCTGTTGTGGGGAAATGCCGCCGATATTCAAACAATATTTGTTTTGCAGAAACGAGGTGTTCGTGCAATTTATAAATTAAGTCCGAGACACTCTCTCAGAGAAAAATTTAAAGAGATTAATGTACTGACCGTGCCGTTTCAATATATTTATGAAAATCTTTTAGCTCATAAAAATATAAAATTGTTTAAAAAATACAGTGATGTCCATAATATAAATACTAGGAACAGACACAAATTTATTGTACCTACAACAAGGCTCAAGAAAATAGGTGGCTCTTTCAGATGCCAATGTATACAATTTTACAATGGACTTCCAGAGGTGGTTCAAGATCTGAGCCTGAATAAATTCAAATCCTTCATTAAACGTAAGCTGTGTCAGAAAGCATTTTATAGTGTGAAGGATTATATTGAGGATAAAAAGGCTTGGGCTTGAGCTGCGTCCGATTTCTATACACTGATTGTTCTTTGATTTTTCCTCTTGTAGTTTTAATATGTAATTGTTTATGTTATTAATTCAAAGCCTGTATTACACACTATGTAGCCAAGCATATTGTACGTTACGGAATTGTATCGCTGACAGAGGTGTTCGGCACTTGTACAGCTATACAGGAGCTAAACTTAGTATTCGGGAACACTGTTGGAGCTGCTGAGCCTTGGACAATACTATCTTAGCATTGTGTAGATTCAATTTCTTAGTATTGTATAATTGCATGGCAAACGTGTGAGCACAATGTACGAATGTACTGTAAGGCATTTATTTGTTGGGTTAGTCTTTTTTATTAACTTGATTGTGCTCTGGCTGTTGAGAGTATGTCATGCTCACTCAAATGTCTCGCTGATGGTGGCGTATGTGTTGGGTTATTAGGTTCCCTTCAATATGGTTGAGCTGAATGATGCTGATCCATACGTCATGTTCGTGAACGGACGCCGTCGGAGGGGACTGGTCATCTCTTAGCTGCCACGGCGTATTTTAATTTCTGAATTGATTTTTGTGTGTTTTCCATAATGGACGCTCTCGGCGTACAATATATTACTGCATCGTTCTCATACGGATGATTTCAACATGAATGATGTACTTAATCAAATATTTGTAACAATAGCTTGAAAATTTAAGAGAGTGTCCATGGAGTCTCTTGCCCGTTCTTCTCCATAGGTACCTACTCTTTGGAATGGGCGACTAGCTTCATCTTATTGACTGACCGACCTTCTGACGATTCAAAAGTGCCTGTAACTGGATTATTTGAAATAAATGATTTGATTTGATTTGATTTTGAGAGCAGGCCTGTGTTCCAGTTGATATCATCACTACATATTATAAAACAAAGTCACTTTCTCTTTCCCTATGTTCTTTTGTATAATTTTTTTTTAATAATTATATACTAGTGCTTGATTGCAATCCCGCCTGATGGTAAGCAATGATGCAATAGTTGATGGTAAAGCGCACTAGTTTATTAAGTCTATTCACTTAAAAAACTTAGGAATAGGAAGGATGACGGCAGTTGAGCGAGGTGATGCAATGTTAAACCCAAGACCAACACGACCAAATGATGCTGCGCTAGAGGGAAATTGATCTGGAGACTCTCTACGACCAAACTCCCGACACAACAACATTTGGCGCATCGTACCCGCCACACATCGCATCACAACTGCTCAGACCCGTCCTCCGTACGGCTTCACCAGAGATCATGACGACTCGCTTGGCGGCAAGACTTTGTCTGGTGGGACAAAAAAAAAATCTTTTACCTAAATCTTTAAAACTGCGCAACCGATTTTGATGCTGTTTTTTTAATACTTAGATAGAGTGATTAAAGAGGAAGGTTTGCATGTATAACAACATCCATTAAATTGTGGAGAAATACTATTATTTTTAAGGCTTCAAATATGATGTCGAAAATAATTATATTTTTTCCGCGTTTGCAGTGTAACGTAGGCTGAACCCTACCAGATTTATCAAAATAATGTACTAAATATTGTACACATTAAAAAGGCTACAAAAAAAAAAGTCCGCGACAGTGTAAATGTCTATCTCTTATGGATATTCCACAATAACATTTTTATGTCATTTACTTTTTACTACAAATACCCGCTAATTTTCGAAGCGATTTTAACCAATACAACATTAATCCTTATCCAATTAAATATCTACCTTAAATACATTGTTGATTTAATACAGGTAGATCTATATCGCCCTTTACAGCATATGATTTAAATATTTTGGAAGATGTTACAGATTTAAAAATTGCAGGGTGTCGCGTTTGACAGCCTCCGTGGCGTAACGGTAGCGGACGCGGCCGCTGCGCAAGATGGCGCGGGTTCAATCCCCGCACAGTGCAAGTATTTGTATGCATGAATATGAATATTTGCACTGGTCTGGTCGTGCCTCGGAAAGCACGTTAAGCCGTTGGTCCCAGTTGCCATACGAACATCTAGTGGCAGTCGTTACGGGTTGTTGGAGCCCTCAAAAGTCTAACAACTGGTCTAACTGCAATGCTTCGATGTCACCGTCGGGTTGTGGAGGTCAGACGGTAGTCGCTTCACGGAAAATGTCGAAGTTTAGCCATATCAGCAGTTGGACTAGTAAAAGCGGACCCCAGACTCCAAAGCTTAAAAGGCTTCGGATGCGACTGGGATTAACGCTGGGATGATGATGACACGGCGCGGCATTCGCGGCAGTTTTTTCTGTACCTAGTGTATTTAGTATCAGCATGCCACCCGTGCGAAGCCGATGGTCGCTAGTGTGTACTAAACTCAGTTTCACATTTTATGCAGATGTGCCAGTATATTACTAGATGAGCGATATACACAACATTAAAAATCTTGACTTGATCCTGCAGTCCTGACTGCTAGCGACGACCGACAACCCCACCTCAAGCTCACTATAAAAGACGCTGCCTACCCGCTCGTGTCTCTCTTGGCGCCACACATAACAAGAACGCCAAGACCGAGACCTCAAAGGAGTTCACGACCTGTGCCATAGAGCTTTTGATGGACCTTATTAAGGCCATCAGGCAGGGTCAGGATGTGGAAACCGTCATCTTTGACGGCCTGACCAAGCTACTACTACTCCGCCGTGGTTAGGCCGTTGAGGATGATACATTGGAATGCCCGCGGCCTTAGGGGAAAGGTCGCCCCCCTCCGCCATCTCCTGAGGGAACAGGACATCGACGTGGCGCTAATAAACGAGACCTTCCTGGGACCGGAGGACAAGGTCAGATTCCCGGGATACCTCGTTTATAGGAAAGACGAACGGTCGGCCTCCCACTCCCGGTACCGTGGCCTGGCGGTACTTGTGAGGCGAAGGGTCGTCCACCAGGAGCTACCCGTACCATCGCTCAGCACGCTCTACGCGCTGGGTGTGCAGCTGCACGTGGCTGGCGAGGACATTGACGTGTACGCGTGCTATAAGCCTCCCGCGGCTCCCATGGACACAACCGAGCTGCGGGGATTATTATATGGCACGCCGCGCGCTGTTGTCCTCGCCGGGACTTCAATTGTAAGCACCCGGCGTGGAACTCGGTGCGGACAAATACGGGTGGCAGACGACTCTTTGCGGACGCGGAAGCCTCCGGTTACACGGTGTCCGGCCCAGAGACGCCCACTCATTACCCGGACAATCCGGCGTACATGCCGGATGTGCTGGACATCCTTATACACCGGGGGCTGTGCTGCCAGGTCACCCAACTGGTGATCGACGACTAGTTACAGTCGGACCATCAACCTGTACTCGTCGTCCTATCGGGGATGCCGACCCGACTGAAACCGCTAGCGCCACGTCGACGCATAGACTGGAAGAAATTCGCAGAGGAAGTAGAGGCCACCACGCCGGCTCGGCCCATAACAACCTCCGCGGGCGTAGATGCCATGACGGATGACGTCACTGCTTGCGTACAGAACGCCTTACAGTCGGCGACAAGCACACAGCCGCAGGGGAGAGGGCTATTGCCGCCCCTGCCGCCGCGGCTCAGCAAAATGATCGCCGAGAAGAGGCGTCTACGCAAGCAGTGGCAACAGTTAAGATGTCCCACGTTGAAGACCAAGCTCAACCATCTCGCGGAGAGGGTAAAGGCCGAGCTTAAGGCGCACGCCGCCGAGGGCTGGGAGGATAGAATCGAGGCCACAACGGAGAGTTGGCCCTCCCTACACAAACTGTGCAACCAGCTTAAGAGTACCCCAGCCCCGGTAAGACCGCTACTCAACAGCGACGGGGCGCTGAGGTATACCGCGGAGGACCGGGCGGAGGTCTTCGCAGAACACCTGGAGCGTCAGTTCCGCCCCAACCCGACCAGCGACTCCGACCATGTCGCAGCAGTTGAGAAACACCTGGGAGACTACTTCGCAGCGCCGATAGCTCCCGATGAAGAACCGGTATTTTTCTCGCCGGGCGCAGTCAGACGCGCCATCCTACGCACCAAGCCTAGGAAGGCCCCCGGTGCCGACGGTATCACTAATACAGCGCTGCGTCACCTGCCGTACCGCACGGTAGCGGCACTGGCGCGCCTGTTCACCGCGATACTGCGCACCGGGACCTTCCCCGCTGCGTGGAAAGAGGGGCGCGTCATTATGCTGCCCAAGGCGGGAAAGAACATACTGAAGCCGGAGAGCTATCGGCCAATCACTCTGCTGTCGACAGTCTCCAAGGTGTTCGAGGCACTCCTGCTGCGACATCTCCAGCCCCACATAGCGCCGCGGCCCGAGCAATTCGGGTTCCGGGCGGAGCACAGCACGACGCTCCAGCTGTCGAGGGTACTGCACCACGTCACGGCTGCTCTTAACAAGAAAGAGTGCGCCGTTGCAGTACTCCTCGACATGGAGAAGGCCTCCGACCGTGTATGGCACGACGGCCTGATATACAAACTGGCCACATCAGGCGCGCCCCGTCGCGTTGTAAAGGTGGTCTCTACTTTCCTCTCCGACAGGACTTTCCGGGTGGTGGTTGACGGGACGCTATCCGCCCCCCGCCCTGTGCTCGCGGGTGTACCGCAGGGCAGCTGCCTGTCGCCTGCGTGCTACTCACGTTACACCGACGACATCCCCACTACCTCGGAAGCGATGCTCGCGCTCTACGCTGACGACGCCACGTACATTACTACATCGCTTAATGCGAAGTACGCGGCTGTCAAGATGCAGCGTGTGCTCGGGCTCCTTCCCGAGTGGCTTTCGAAGTGGCGGCTGTCGGTGAACGTGGGAAAAACGCAGGCGATTGTATTCGGGTATGCGTCCGTCCCACCACCCCTGAGACTCCTGGGAGCCGCCGTCGAGTGGTCCCCCCGGGTGAAGTACCTGGGGGTGACGATCGACCGCCGGCTCACCATGGGGCCACACGTCCGCTCGGTCGCCGCACGGGGCAGGGTCGCCCGCCACCTGCTCAAACCAGTGCTCTCGTCCTGCATCCCGGCGCGCGTCAAACTGGCCGTGTACAAGTTGTACATACGGCCGATATTGACGTACGCCGCTCCGGCATGGTTCGCCCTCACTAGCGAGGCGCACCGCAGGACGCTCCGCGCGCAAGAGAATCTTGCGTTGCGGACTATAGTTGCCGCTCCTCGCTATGTGAGGAACGATGTCATCCGGAGGGACCTCAGGCTTGAGAGCCTGGATGAGTTTGTGCGGCGCCTCGCGAAGGGTATATTCGCGCGTGCCGACGCGTCCGACTTGACGCATGTCAAGGACATCGCGCCCTGGCACGCGCGCCCCCCTGACGCGAAACCCTTCCCCCGCGACCTGGTAGCGGACCTGTGACCCCTCTCCACCGGATTGACCTCACAGGTGAGCCGCACCCAGGTTACACGCGGCTCACCTGACCCAATAATACTGCACCCTCAAATTAATATAGGTACGCATACGCGGCGGCAGACAATCACCACTAAACAGACGCCAAAACATATACACGCGTACGCGCAGCGCGGGCCGCGGTACGCGTAATCACTGGGCGGTGTTACTCTACAGTTCAATACCGCCCACACATACATCACGACCCCTTAGCCTGAAGTGGTTACCGTACATAGATGGTTTCTCAGGACGGGCGGGGGTTACATGTTACATCCGTAACTCTGTAGGAGCGTCGAGTCGGCACCACCTGTCGCTGGTCGTCCTCCGCTGGGCTTCCCTCAGGGCAACTGGGGGTCTCACCTGGCGGGGACTGACCGCCGGAGTGCCGTGAAGAAAGCAGGGTCGTGAGTGGGCCCTGTGGCGCGCCTACAGAACAACACATAGCAACCACTTACACAGACGTGCGCAACTCACGCACGTAAACATTCCATCAGGCCCTTGTTTGCCGACCAAACGAGGGGTCCGTATTAACGGACCAACAACCCGCAGTCGCGGCCGGGGGGCAAAGCCCTGGATCCGCTCGCCACGCCCCCTGACGGGGGCGTCGCGATTTCCCAACGTCGTGTCTCTCTTTCGACAACGGACACTCGGACTGGTAACTTCGTCCAAACTCTGTAAGACCTACCTATATTTTCTATATTAATTAAGAGCTGCTGGCTATCGTTTGACATATTGTTGTGTGCTCAGTAATTATTATTGTGTTCCTATCTTAGTTAATAAGTTCTGGTTGTAATTGTAATTCAAATGGATAATACACGAACATTGGAACGTCCTGATTTGTTTCTTTAATAAGTACCACTTCTGATCGCTAACACGACGTTCACTAGTGTACCCGCAACTACATTTACGTGCATTTCTGAAAACCACCCAACCATTGATATAATATTAAACAGATATGATATATGCTAAGAAACTAACCGAAAAAAATGTGTCCGAACGCAGCAGAGGCACACATGCATATTTTTTATAGTGCGTACATTTAACTACATTGGTACAGTGTGAATGAGATGGGGCGCAACTAAAGCATAAAAAAGAAAAAGATGGCTAGTGATTGTCGTTTGCGCTTAAATGGAAAAAAAGACGTTTGCCAACCAATCACTGACACTTTGCACACACTGACACTGACTGATTGCCAAAGAATAACAGGAATGCAGATAGGAAATATAACAGAGTAGTAGGTAATTTGGTAGGTGGTAGAAGGTGCTTAATTTGGTGAATATATTTTTTTTTTAACATTTTTACACTTCAATCAAGTATTACAAAACTTTAATATTTGTCATTGAAGTTTTGTAATACTTGATTAAAGTGTACCTATTTAATATTTTGTGACTGTGATTAAAGGAAAACTAATGCAATAAAATAAACAATTATAAACCATAGTAATTAGTGAAATTAATTCGGTTTAATATATATATACTATATTTCAAATCCAATTTTAATTTTTCAAATGTAAATCATTATGCAAACATTCTGTATATATTTTTATATACTAGGCTAATTGTTGTGAGCGTAGGTAATATTTATTTATATTATTGTATACTTCATGTTCATTTAATATCGACTCACACTGTCCCATTTAATAATTTCATGTCATTTGACTCTATTACTTAGCAACGCAAAATAAACTCGTAATTTTATCAATGTTTTACTTAACTGTTGCAATAAGATGTTACAAAATTGTAACTAAGGACACAGGCGCGAAAATAAAGTGAAACAGAACTATAATTGTAGGTATAAAAGTCACCATAAACATTATCGCTTCTGTGCAACTAATCTATGTCATATGCGTTCCCGTCTTTGTCACACTCGCAAGACATACAATTAGCTCTCTCTTTCTTTACTTACAATGGCCGCCTAAGCATTAGCAGTAAGAATGTTTGACAAAATAATTGAAACTATATTATTTATCTAAATATTTTGGAATACTTACTTATGATATGTGATTCCATGACTTTTGTTGGCTTTTTTACCATAATTCGTGCATTTACGCAGTACACAAAACGCCATTTTGAATGCGAAAAAGATTTTCTTAGCCACCAAGGACACACGGGTGTACGGAACGAGAGTATCGGGAGTGACTAAAGCGACTTGCAGTACTTACGTTCTTTTGAACGCTTCATTTTCAGTGCGCTAGTGACGTATCTATATAATATTTTATCAATGCACCCAACAAAATCCCATTAACCAAAAATTCACATTGAATAAATTAAGTTAAATCTTACATCGGGTGCCAGAGCTCGACAAACTCTTGTTTTTGCAATTAAGTTGTCTCTTGTTTATGCAGTTGCATAGTATTTACATTTAAGTGATTTCTTTTTGTACAATTTATTGCGGCAATTTTTTTTTTTTTGAATGGATACCAAATCCTTATAAAAAATAAAGTTATTTAGGTACTCCTTACACCAGAAGGCCGATTCCAGCATTTAAAAACGTGAAAAGTCTAGTCGTGATCTCATCTCAGAAACAATCAACGTTAAAAACTTGTTGAAAATGTAATTTTATGTTTCAAACTTTGTAACGAAAGGTAAAAACCACGTGACCGCGTTTTAAGTAAATAGTTCTTTTTTAAATAGCGCTTGACCGAATTTCTTACAGTGACGCAATCGCTGATGGTAAAGCGCACTAGTTTATTAAGAGCCTATTCACTCTAGCCTTGAAGACACTCAAATTGTAGTCCGACGGAAACACCGCTTTACCATCAACGACTGCATCACTGCTTACCATCAGGCGGGAATTCGGTCATGCGCTAGTTTCAGGCGGGACTGTGGTCCAAACCTAGTTTTTAATATTGTGTAAGTAGTCGGAATCGCGCACGAAGGTTTCCGTACCATCATCTTTAAAAACGGCAAAAAAAAAAACACGGTTGTTGTATGGGAGCCGCCCCCCTTCAATACGTAATTTATTTCAATTATTTATTTTCAATTTGAATATATAACCAAATATTCTGTGAACATTTAAAGCGTCTATCTATTTCCGTTATCAATGTGGAGCAAAACACGGCAAAAAAAATCACGTTTGTTGTATGGCAGCCCCCTTATATATTTTGTTTTTAGTATTTATTGTTAAAGCGGCAACAAAAATACATAATCTCTGGCAATTTCAACTGTCTAGCTATTACGATTCATGAGATACAGCCTGGTGACAGACGGACGGACAGACGGCCAGCGAAGTCTCATGAAGAGGGTTCCATTTTACCTATTAGGTACGGCACCCTAAAACCGTCTTCACAATGACAAGAATTGAGCTAACACAAAGCTGTTCAGTTCTAGACTTCTACAGTGTCTTCAAAAAAGTAAAACCAGCCCCCTAATCGATGAACACATTTTTGTCAAATGATTGCGACTAGTTGGTATCAGTTGGGATCGTTCGGACCGCCCATTGGTCCGTTTGGTCCAAACGATCCCAACTAGTCGCAAGCATTTGACAAAAATGTGTTCGCTGATTAGGGGGCAGTTCATAGCAACATATTTGGTATGATAGGTAGTTACAAAAGCCTCACACCACCGAACTGTATAAAAGGATCTCCGGTTTAGATAATAATCTCTACTGAATATTGTCCCTTTTATGCCGACGGGTACAGAGCATATTCGTTATAGATTGGTCGAGTCAAGCGTCGAGGTGGACGCAACGCATCCAATTTTGCGTGAAGATTATCTCTGTTGTTGCAGCATCCCGGTTCCCTCATTTTAAAGTCTATCGCTACAAAATATACATACCATTTATACAAGGGAAGTTTAATTGGGTCTTTTAGTCTATGACTGCCCGACTGGCCCGATTCCCTTGTTCAGAAACTAAACTATTTTCAGTGCATCTTTTTCTTCATACAGTAAAACCCGCTTAAAACGGTTTTTCAGGGACCCCACCAAAAACGCGTCTTAAGGCGGCTCCAGAGGAAAAACACACCGCAGGCCGTTTTTATGTAGTTTTTCGGAGCTATCTACTCTTTATCCAAAAGAAATATCAACTTATTAAAAATACATAAATTTTCTCCATAATCTTGGCTCCAAAATTGTAGATTTTTTTTTTTGTTTACTAAACATAATGTTTAAATAATTCCTTCACAACGAAACCTCTGACAAGAGAAATAATTATCAAAAAAGTGCATCTTCTCGGAAAGTAAGCATTATTTAGTTTGCGTTCTTACACTAATGGATAGGTAATTTCATGACGAACATTATTGTAGAAATATTTTTTTAAAACGACCAAAATCAAAATTTTATTCAACAATCTGAGCGCATTCGCCATCATTTCTGTTGCCCGGGCTATTGAGATTCAGTATGCCACAAGCTCTCGAAGGGGGAACCCGTGTCGTTCGTCATCGCGCGCTCCGCTAGCATAAGCGGGCGGCGTGTGAGCGAGAAAGCATCTGCTTGCTCGCTCACGCACCGCATGTCGCATAGAGTATGATACTATCTTAGAGTGTCTCTGTTATTGATGTTTATTTTGGTGTTCGTTTTTTTAACCGATTTCAAAAAGGAGGAGGTTGCTCAATTATATGTTTTTTATGTTAAATTTTTAACCGACTTCAAAAGGGAGGAGGTTACTCAATTCGACCGTATATGCTTTTTTTTATGTTTGTTCGCGCATAACTTCGTCATTTATAAACCGATTTTGATAATTCTTTATCTGTTGGAAAGAAGACGTTCCCAAGGTGGTCCCATGATAAGGATATGAAGGTTTGATGGTGGAAGTCCAGAGAAAACAAGCGGAACTTTCTAAAATTGGGGGGCGACTAGTGCATTTCTTAGCATTTTCATTAAATATTTTAAAGCACTACAATTTAATAAAGGTCTGGAGTAGATCTGATGATGGAGCCGAGAGACAGCCGAAGGAACTCCTCAACAATTGACAGCAGCTACCTTGTGGTTCGGCTCGATTAATTTGTATTGATAAGAACTTTACACCTAGATGGGTTGCGACTCTCATAAGAGCTCTAATGATGAAGACAAAGGCCAGTTCCGGGAACTCCTCAACGGTTTCCAGTAGCTACTTTGGGGTTGGACTTCATTCATTTATATTAATAAGACCTTACTCCGATTAGGTTAAAATAATAGTCTACAGTAAATTTAATGATGAAGACCATAGGCAGTTGAGGGAATAGGTACTTACGGGTAAAAATTAAAGTAAACAAAAGTACGTCATTTCCCAACTATATTTGCGTCAGCTTCCAGTCTGACCGGATGCAACTGAATACATAGTACTTTTAACAACTAAAAAATGTAAAATAAAAGCTTTTTTAGAAAAAAACAACCGACTTCCAAAAACCACTATGTAAAGTGAAAAATAACTAATTTCGGAACTCGGTGTCTAAAACGAATATACCAAACGAAAGACACCAACTTCCGAAATTAGTTATTTTTCACTTTGTAGTGGTTTTTGAAGTCGGTTGTTTTTTTGTAAAAAGTTTTTATTTTTATGTTTGTTTGCGGATAACTTCGCCTAAAATTTGGTATTTCGATGAATTTTTGGGTATTTCGACATGGGTGTCGTGATAGGGGTTTTCGGGAGTGCAGATCACGAATATGACGTCATTTTGGAAATCCAAGATGGCCGACACCAATTTTATGATATTTTGACATGGGTGTCGTGAAAGGGGTTTTTGTGGGTGCTAATCACGAAAATGACGTCATTTTGGAAATCCAAGATGGCCGACACCAATTTTATGATATTTTGACATGGGTGTCGTGAAAGGGGTTTTTGTGGGTGCTAATCACGAAAATGACGTCATTTTGGAAATCCAAGATGGCGACACCAATTTTATGATATTTTGAC
This sequence comes from Sesamia nonagrioides, assembly GCA_017933935.1. Classification (NCBI taxonomy): domain Eukaryota; kingdom Metazoa; phylum Arthropoda; class Insecta; order Lepidoptera; family Noctuidae; genus Sesamia; species Sesamia nonagrioides. The sequence continues at coordinate 1,354,670 of JADWQK010000668.1, read as the reverse complement.
ATGGGTGTCGTGACGGGGGTTTTCGGGGGTGCAGATCACGAAAATGACGTCATTTTTGAAATCCAAGATGGCTGACACCAATTTTATGATATTTTGACATGGGTGTCGTGACGGAGGGTTTTTGGGGGTGCAGATCACGAAAATGACGTCATTTTTTTTTTTATAAGTTATAAACAAGCGCTTGACCGCAATCCCGCCTGATGGTAAGCAGTGATGCGATCATTGATGGTAAAGCGCGCTAGTTTATTAAGAACCTATTCACTCTAGCCTTGAAGACACTCAAATTGTAATGTGACGGAAACACCGTCGCTGGCAAACTGTTCCAGTCCCTCGATGTACGCGGTATAAAAGAGGAAGCGAAACGCTTCGTCCGGGTCGCAGTGGTATCAACAACGTAAGGGTGGAAACTCGCCGTACGACGGGTCGTCCGATGGTGGAACGGTGATGGGGGAATTAAATCATGCAATTCCTTGCACACTCACCAGAATGCAACCTATAGAAGACCGAAAGGCTGGCTACTCTACGCCTGTGCTCCAGGCTTTGGAGACCGTTTCGAGTTAAGTCTGGGTCGCCAATCAGCCTCTTCGCACGCCTCTCCACTGAATCCAAAGTATCCAGGTGACATTTCGCAGCACCAGCCCAAATGTGGCTGCAGTACTCCACACACGAGCGGACCTGTGCTTTGTACAACATTAGAAGCTGCCCCGGTGTGAAGTACCGCCGGACCTTTGCGATAACGCCAAGTTTTCTAGCAGCCACCCTGGCCTTGGACTCAATGAACCGCCCAAAGTTAAGGTTCGAGGAAATCTCTACTCCCAAAAGCTGAAGGCGGTTGGTGCACTCCAAGGATACATTCTGAAAGTAGGAGCCAAGGTGAACGGGCTCCTTTTGGCGGTGAAAAGACACGCCTGTGTTTTGGCGGCATTGAATGCTACAAGATTGGCTTTGCCCCATTCGGAGACTGCCTGTAGTGCAGCACTCGTACGCTCTACCATAGCCTCTCTTTCGGACCAGATTGCTTCCTTACTAGCCCGAGCTTCCGGCAGATATCTCTCCACAACTGTGCTGTCATCTGCATACCCATAGATACCGGGCATCAGCAGATCATTAATATGCAGCAGGAACAGAGTTGCAGAGAGAACAGACCCCTGAGGAACACCAGCATTGGTCGACATGGGCTCCGATGAGCATCCGTCGACAACAACTCGGAGGGACCGTTCAGTCAGGAAGTCTTTAACCCAGCCAGTCAGGCCAGCGGAAACGCCGTACGCTGGAAGCTTACTCAAAAGGCCAGCGTGCCATACCCGGTCGAAGGCCTTCGAGACATCAAGGGAGACGGCAATCGCTTCCCCATTTTTCTCGAGGGCCTCGCCCCACAAGTGAGTGGCATACACTAGTAGCCCGAGTAGGTCCCCAGTTGACCGATTGCGTCGAAAACCGTACTGTCGGTCACTGAGTAGATCGTTACCTTCCAGGTAAGCCAAGAGGCGCGAATTCAATACACGCTCCATAATCTTGCAGAGTATGGAGGTTACCGAAATCGGCCGATAGTTGGTAGGATCAGCACGACTACCCTTTTTGGGCACGGGCTGCACGTTGGCACACTTCCAGGACTTGGGCACTATACCAGTCCCAAATGAGAGGCGATACAGGCGCGTCAATACAGGAGACAACTCGGGTGCACATTGCAGTGCACGTCATTATTGAAATCCAAGATGGCTGACACCAATTTTATGATATTTTGACATGGGTGTCGTGACGGGGGTTTTCGGGGGTGCAGATCACGAAAATGACGTCATTTTTGAAATCCAAGATGGCTGACACCAATTTTATGATATTTTGACATGGGTGTCGTGAAAGGGGTTTTCGCGGGTGCTAATCACGAAAATGACGTCATTTTTGAAATCCAAGGTGGCCGAAATTATATTTCATGATATTTTGACTTGGGTATCGTGACGGGTTTTCGGTAAGCTGTGGCATAGCTTCTATTTCTTTATCAAAGTCAAAAATAAAACATCAAATATGGTTTAGTCGCTAAATCGCCACCATTTTTCGCACTCCTTCAATGACGTCACTGGTAAAAAATAAATAAACTACAAAAAAGAAAATACATACATAAACAAATGTATACGTTAATTGGCAAAAAAAAAATACTATGTCATAAATAACTAATAAAAAATTTCCTACTAACTACATACTGCGGAACTCGGTGTGCACACCTTTGCGATTTACCCCGCAGCCACGCGCAGGATTGCGTTTTTTATCTGCATTTTCATGCATATCTGCAGCCCTGCGCGTGAGCGCAGATTCAATGTATAGTACCATGCGTTTCTCCATACAAAATTTGGTACTAGCGAACATCTATCTTATATATAAAATTCTCGTGTCACAGTTTTCGTTCCTATACTGCTCCGAAACGGCTTGACCGATTCTCATGAAATTTTGTGAGCGTATTGAGTAGGTCTGAGAATCGGCCAACATCTGTTTTTCATCCCCCTAAATGTTAGGGGTAGTCCACCCCTATTTGTTTTTTTATTTTTACACAACATTTTTAGTTTCTATTTTTTTACAACATACAAAAATACATACAATCCTAAATTTTCACACTTCTACGATCAAGCCTTCAAAACTGATCAATCGTCATTTAATTAGTTATATTCCCATGGGAAATCTAAAAAACGCGATATAACCCAATTCACCGCGGGCGAAGCCGCGGGCGGAAAGCTAGTACTAATATGCCATGCCCTTGGTATGTATATACCCTTTTTGTTACACGTTGTATAAAGCTGAAGAGTTTGTTTGTTTGAACGCGCTAATCTCAGGAACTACGGGTCCGATTTGAAAAATTCTTTTTGCGTTGGATAGCTCATTAATCCAGAAAGGCTTAAGGCTATAAAACATCACGCTGCGACTAATAGGAGCAGAGCATTACTAACTCAACGCGAACGAAGTCGCTGGCGGCCGCTAGTATAAAATAGCTTTACCGCGGCAGCCCCGAGTGCCACATGTTTTTGTTTTATTAGAAAGACGATATCTTCAAGGTAGTCTCATGTTTAGGAAATTAGGGTCTGATGATGGAAGACTAGGTAAATCTAGAAGAAATTTAAAAAATATAAATGAATTAAGTCCAACCACAAAGCAGCTACTGTAAACCTTTGAGGAGTTCCCTCAACAGACTGTCCTTTGTCTTCATTATCAGACTCCTAATGATCATAACAATCCATCAAGGTGTAAAGCTCTTATCAATACAAATTAATCAAGATATTACACAAGGTAGCTGCTGTGAATCGTTGAGGAGTTCCCTCGAATTTCTCTCGGCTCTATCATCAGATCTATTGCAGACATTCATTTTAACCTACTTATATGGGTGTAAAGTTTTCATCAATATAAATGAAATAAGTCCAAACATAAGGTAACTATTGTAAACCTTTAAAGAGTTCCCTTAACTGGCCTTTGTCTTCAACATCAGAGCTTTAATGATAATCACAACTCATTTAGGTGTAAAGTTCTTATCAATACAAATTTATTAAGCACAAACACGAGGCAGCTGATGTGAATCGTTAAGGAGTTCCCTCGGCTGTCTCCCGGCTCCATCATCAACTCCGAACTTTACTAAATTGTAGTGCGTTAAAACACTTAATGAAAAAACTTAGAAAAGCCCTAGACGCCCCTTTGATTTTTTAAATTTCTTCTAGATTTACCTAGTCTTCCATCATCAGACCCTAATTTCCTAAACATGAGACTACCTTGAAGATATCGTCTTTCTAATAAAACAAAAACATGTGGCACTCGGGGCTGCCGCGGTAAAGCTATTTTATACTAGCGGCCGCCAGCGACTTCGTTCGCGTTGAGTTAGTAATGCTCTGCTCCTATTAGTCGCAGCGTGATGTTTTATAGCCTTAAGCCTTTCTGGATTAATGAGCTATCCAACGCAAAAAGAATTTTTCAAATCGGACCCGTAGTTCCTGAGATTAGCGCGTTCAAACAAACAAACTCTTCAGCTTTATACAACGTGTAACAAAAAGGGTATATACATACCAAGGGCATGGCTTATTAGTACTAGCTTTCCGCCCGCGGCTTCGCCCGCGTGGAATTGGGTTATATCGCGTTTTTTAGATTTCCCATGGGAATATACCCTTTGTATATACATACCAAGGGCATGGCATCTTTAAATGATATCAAACGATATCGGAAGGGTTTCAACTCAAAATAAAATACTCAAAAAATTGGTACCAAATTTTCGGTTTCGTGTGTTTCTTAAAATAAATTCATAACAAACGTGGCAGCACACTACATATGTTAATAACTACTCGTTACCCGTCACGTTACTTGCCAAAATCCGATAAATGTCTTCAATATCTCTGTGCGACTAGTATGATAGTAGCCTATCACAGGCGGTGTTTTTCCTCACAACTTCCTAACATAAAGTGATAGAATTAAAAAACCCTTCCAATATCGTTTGATATCATGTAAAGATGCCATGCCTTTATTATGTATATACCCCCTTTATGTTACACGTTGAATTAGTACTAGCTTTCCGCCCGCGGCTTCGCCCGCGTGGAATTGGGTTATATCGCGTTTTTTAGATTTCCCATGGGAATAAAACTAATTAAATGACGATTGATCAGTTTTGAAGGCTTGATCGTAGAAGGGTGAAAATTTAGGATTGTATGTATTTTTGTATGTTGTAAAAAAATAGAAACTAAAAATGTTGTGTAAAAATAAAAAAACAAATAGGGGTGGACTACCCCTAACATTTAGGGGGATGAAAAACAGATGTTGGCCGATTCTCAGACCTACTCAATACGCTCACAAAATTTCATGAGAATCGGTCAAGCCGTTTCGGAGGAGTATAGGAACGAAAACTGTGACACGAGAATTTTATATATAAGATAGATGTTCGCTAGTACCAAATTTTGTATGGAGAAACGCATGGTACTATACATTGAATCTGCGCTCACGCGCAGGGCTGCAGATGTGCATGAAAATGCAGATACAAAACGCAATCCTGCGCGTGGCTGCGGGGTAAATCGCAAAGGTGTGCACACCAAGTTCCGCAGTATGTAGTTAGTAGGAAATTTTTTATTAGTTATTTATGACATAGTATTTTTTTTTTATTTTGCCAATTAACGTATATGCGTATATATGCGTATGCGTATGTAATTAACGTATTTATGTATGTATTTTCTTTTTTGTAGTTTATTTATTTTTTACCAGTGACGTCATTGAAGGAGTGCGAAAAATGGTGGCGATTTAGCGACTAAACCATATTTGATGTTTTATTTTTGACTTTGATAAAGAAATAGAAGCTATGCCACAGCTTATAATTGACGTCATTTTCGTGATCAGCGCCCCGAAAACCCGTCACGATATCCAAGTCAAAATATCATGAAACATAATTTCGGCCACCTTGGATTTCAAAAATGACGTCATTTTCGTGATTAGCACCCGCGAAAACCCCTTTCACGACACCCATGTCAAAATATCATAAAATTAGTGTCAGCCATCTTGGATTTCAAAAATGACGTCATTTTCGTGATCTGCACCCCGAAAACCCCCGTCACGACACCCATGTCAAAATATCATAAAATTGGTGTCAGCCATCTTGGATTTCAAAAATGACGTCATTTTTGTGATCTGCACCCCCGAAAACCCCCGTCACGACACCCATGTCAAAATATCATAAAATTGGTGTCAGCCATCTTGGACTTCAAAAATGACGTCATTTTCGTGATCTGCACCCCCGAAAACCCCCGTCACGACACCCATGTCAAAATATCATAAAATTGGTGTCAGCCATCTTGGATTTCAAAAATGACATCATTTTCGTGATCTGCACCCCCGAAAACCCCTTTCACGACACCCATGTCGAAATACCCAAAAATTCATCGAAATACCAAATTTTAGGCGAAGTTATCCGCAAACAAACATAAAAATAAAAACTATTTACAAAAAAACAACCGACTTCAAAAACCACTACAAAGTGAAAAATAACTAATTTCGGAAGTTAATAATATAATTTCACAGTCTTGCCTGGTCCCAAAAACAAAACATTTTTTTTTTTGAAGATGTCAGTTCTGCAGAAATTTATTTGACCCTGATTACGTGTTCCCTTATAATGATAAATTAAACTTTATTATATTATTTTTCTATCCCTTTGTCCATCTGACTTAGCTAACTTTCAATCTACAAAACTAATTTCCAACCCTGAAGTTACAGTCATAACATATTTAGTTATAAAGGTCTAATCAATACACATTAAATAAGCCCAAACACGTGACAGTTGCTTCCGATGTGGATTCCCTTGATATTCTGTCATCTCCATCATCAGGTCAGGCCCAAATCTTCACGGTTTTATAGTATCATCCGATATAAACACGAGTATCAAGTTGTCACCCGAAGCGTGCCTACAATTTTCGATAATTGGCCTAAATTTCTCAGAATTTCCATTATCGACACTGACGTGGTAACAATGGGATTACATAGGCAGCATATCCCTTCATATAAAAAAAGAATGGTCAAAATAGGTTCATTAACCATAAAGTTATCAGCGACAATAAACCGAACTGAGAACCACCTTTTTCTGAAGTCGGTTAAAAAATAAACACCGCAGAATTTTTATTATGAAGTATCGTCAACATTTGTTTGAGTACATAATAACCAAAAGTATTTGGGCGCACCAATAAACAAATAAAAGTGCTATGTCTGTTACTTCTGTGGTCTATGTTTCTAACTTGTATTTGTAAGTACTACGTCCGCCAGACGGCGCTAGTAAAATTTTACGAAGTATTGTAGAGGTGGGGCGCGGTGAAGAGGGAGCAAATGCTCGAGGTCATTTGGTGAGGGTACGACCTTAAGCGAGAAAGCGTATTATGCGGGATAGGGAAAATAGAACGAACGTACTACGTCTTATTATGTATTTTGTTCTTATTATTTGAAATTATGTACATTCAATACATTATTTAAAATAATTGCTTATTTTGGTTTGACAGAAAGATTTTGATGCATTAGCAATTAAAAGATTTTCAACATACTTAATTCAACTTTTGCAGTGCGTCTTTACTTTGATCCATAGAAGCAACATATCTGTCTTAAATCATTAACAGCTGATAATGGCTGGGTGTTTGATAAAACCGGAGTTGACTCACCTTAATAATACAATTATGCATCTGTATTTAATCGGGAAGTGATCATCTAAAGCTTTTAACCGTTCAATGAACCGAATGAAGGTCATCCAAGCTCGAGATTGTGCATCATATATTAGAAGGAGCGATCTTACATTTTTGAAAAAACGCGGATTTTTTGCTTTGCCAATCGCTAGCAAACGTAACTTTTCTGAACAATCAGAATTAGTACAGGCCAGGACAGTCAGTCTCTCTTTATTTAATTTACCACTATGACAAGATTCTCCCTTGAAAACACAGGATTTATCTGGCATCAATGGCCTGAGCGCGGACGTATTAAACGGGATGACGAATCGTATTCAAGTTGCAGGGACTGGCGTAAAGTGGCGTATTATGCGAGAAATCGTATTAAGCGTGATCGTATTAAACGGGTTATACTGTATTTCATTAATAGCTTGCGCAGATGAGGGATTTTTGTCCGCGGACTTTTTTTTTCGCTAAAATAGATCGCTTACAACTGTAACGAGTAACGCAAACGAGGGATTAAAAGTACCGCGTACAAGAAGTCCCCCGAATAACCGAGGACATGCAGAGAGCGGACTGGACAAAAGTACGGGAGAGTCCCCGAATAAAATAGAACTCGTGTGACTCGGCGAAGCAACGCAAATGGCGGACTTTAGTCCGCGTTGTGTGCTCTCACTTTTCTACATTTCTGGGCAACAAATGACCGCACACCCGTGTGCGTCGAGTTCGCGGTGGACTTTTTATTCCCGGAGCGTACGTTTTTCTCCGCCGTCTGCGCAGGCCCTATACCTGTCAAATTAGTCCGCGCCTGACGTATTTTTGGTCGCCATGTTTATAATCGCGTCTAAACTGTGTGGAGTGTGGAGTACCTATTGACAGGATTAAACTAAAATGATATTTTCTATCCTTATATTAGTAAAACAGAAAGAAAAAGTTGCACTTAACTTAAAATTACTTTGATTTGTAAACTAGACAATCAACGCCTTTCGATCCTTTAATTCGTTGACATAAAGTTAGGAAGATGTTGAAAGGTTCTTATTAGGTATAATTATGAAACGTTAGTTAAAAAAAAAAACAAGTGAGTTAGAATGACGCCACATGGGCGGTGTCAATGCATTGTGTCGACGCTACAAAGCCTGAGCGGTGATGTCTGCACTTGTGGCGTTCATTTGCAAATAAAATACAATAAATTAGGTATAGGAAAAGCTGAAATAGACCAATAATACACGGCATATAAATCCAATAAGGATCATAATTTATTTTAAAAAATGATATATTACACTTTACAATTGACCGAACTCGTGTTAATGTGGCAGGAAACCCATAATATTCGATCATTTAAAATTTCGAGTATCACAGTTTTGTTTTTAGGTAATGATGCTATTTTTACCGATAAAAACATCCAAAATAAACTACACTTCGGTACAAGTGTCCACAAAATCATGTAACACTGACGACCCGTGATGATGTAAGCGTATAGTTATTATGTTATGATAACAACACCATTTATGATGTTAATAAATTTTCAATGGAGTCAATAATGCTAAAACTTTATATAAATGTCTTCATTAAATTCATAAAATCCTCAAAATGTATTAGCATTCCTGGATACATTATTCTAATAATAATATTTATTAACTATCTCTGTTAGGTTTAACCAGCCACATTAACAGTAAGTGACTGATGCATAAAAGCATCCTACACATACATTCCATTCGTAATAACTATTATAATATAACATTCTAATAATATGTACAACTGTATTTACAACTTGAAACTCACGAATTTACTGCCACTTTGAATAAGACACATTGTGATAATATAACCAAATTTTATATTGCTTCTTATACATCGCTATGTGTAAGACACGGAAATCAAAATGACAGTAAACCTGTTGGTTTGGACCAACACATTCCTTGGTCAACTTTGTTTAAACAAATCAGCAAGACATGGCTGTATTGCAGTTCAGACAAAATGCTCTTGAAAAATTAATGAAAATATGATATGACAATGTGTTAAACTGTTTTTACTACTATGATAATTATTACAGAACAACTCTTAGAAGATTCATACAAATTAGGTATTCTCAATTTCTTAAAAACAAAATGTTTTGCATATAATATGCAGTAACTATCACTCACTAGTGAGTCAGACTATCGAGCCGTGAGATCATACACTGACAACTTGACTACTTACCAGGCGGAATCGCAATACAAAATCATCAAATATGATTATTGGTAGAGTAACAATTATAATCAGAATATCAACATTTACACTGTATTGGTACCATTAAATTAAACACAGAAACTAATATCATAACAACACAGGTTTGTGTCCATTGTCTTTAACCAACACTTCGTGATTCCGTGGAACTAAGTTCCCGGCATTGAACAGCATTGTGGCCAGTTAATAAAATCACATTAAATGTCCATTCGAACTCTCACTTTACTAGCTGTGGTTGTTAGCGTTACTGTACATCACTGAGTTGTTAACTCTCTTCATATTAATTGAGGCACTGCTTCCATTTTTTTCTAATCCCGCTAAAAAGTCTTCCAGAAGTTTAGCAAGGGTTTTACGCTTGAATCTTAAGGATTCGTTTATAACTTCACGTATCACTTCCTTTTTAACGTCCACACCACCTTGTAATTGTTTTAAACTTTCGAACAGTCTAGTGTAATCTGTAAACAAAGATAATTTTGATATTGAATTAAGGCAAAGAAAAAATTGATAAAAATTATTTAGGTTATGTTTGCATTTAGTGCATGAACTCCAAATATAGAACTGATAACTATATCAACAACGAAATGACGCACAAACATTGTATTTGTTTATTCCGGAAATACAATCTTATCTATGTTTTGTAACAGCAAAAACATATTATCAAAGTTGCCAAGGCCTTTTAAAAAGTGTATTAAAACCACCACAACCAACTCTAAAGATTAGTTGTAACTGAAACATTGCTTTTTTTACTAATATTTCCAAATGAACAGAAACTTAGGTTAGGTTCAGTTTATCTAAGGCAGCAACTTTCTTGTGATCCATGCGTCTGCCTGTCAGGGCCGCGAGTTGTTCGAAAGAAATACTGTCGCCCAAGCAAACGAATGAATATGAGTGGGTTTAATCACTAAATGCCTGGACACGCCCGTAATGCCACGCGAAAGTATGTGTGCAATTAACACGTGGTAGATGTGAAACCTTCAAAAAGTTTGGTTTTAAGATAATGGGATGGATGTAAGACACACTGTATAATGCTGCCTATCTCATTATAAACCATGTTAAATCTGATCTTATGTATGTCTCTTTTTACTATCGTTTTAAGGTAACAAAATAGTCGAGAAGTGTCGTAAGACCCCCGCCCCCTAATCGGCGAACACATTTTTATCAAATGATTGCGACTAGTTGGAATCGTTTGGACCGAACGGTCTAATATGCGGTTCAAACGATCCCTGTATAACTAGTCGCAATCATTTGACGAAAATGTGTTCGCCGATTAGGCGGAGGGTTGGTACAACATTCCCTTTTGACTGACTATGAGTTACGTAACATGCGTCGCATCCTAGCTGTCATTAGCCAAGTGTGCAGGGTAAATCGCGGTCCAAACGATCCCTATATAACTATTCGCAATCATTTGACGAAAATGTGTTCGCCGATTAGGCGGAGGGTTGGTACAACATTCCCTTTTGACTGACTGAGTTACGTAACATGCGTCGCATCCTAGCTGTCATTAGCCAAGTGTGCAGGGTCAATCGAAGAACTGCGTTTCAATAAAATAAATGTCGTGTTTACCTTTGCCTGGTCTGCGGACCGCGCGAAAAACCTCCGACCGTACTCCTAGGTTGTGCTTTCTTATATCTGCAAGCTCTTTTCTTGTTAGCAGTGGTGGCATCGTCAATTGCGTTGGTTGTTTGTCGTTCTGTAATAGATTTTTATGTTAGAGGGGCTCAAGATTTCATCAGAAATTCATGTCTCCCTGCAGGGCTGGGGAACCCTAATAATAATTATGCATTATGGGAATATATAATAATAATTACGGATTTAACATCATAACAATTATCAGCGAATAATTTTTGATTTGATTTTGACTGTAACAGAAAACTGCCATAATCGTTTGTGCTGTAGAGTTTGCAATCTCCCAATGGATGATACATTGTTATGGAATCATAAGCTAAAGCTTCTTTTCTCTGAAATGACGGCCCATTACAATAATTTATGGAAGGAGATGTCTTGACAACCCAATACTGACTTGAAATTTAATTTTACATGCTACTTTAGCGCTTTCGTTAAATACTAAACCAATGTGGCTAATAGTAGCCGATCAATGTGGTGGATAATGGTGGACAATCGAGTCGAATCGAGTTGAATAGAGCCGCTTCAAGGTTGTAAGAGAGATGAGATGAGAGCGCCAAGCGCGGTCGATATCGACGATCGAGTCTCGTAATGAAAACTCATGGTAGCCACACTGTAGGGTTCACCTTTCGTTTCCTCTTCTTTGAGCGTGCATTCGAGTTGTTCTCTGCGGCCACGCCCTGCAAGATGGCGTTGATCTGCAGCTCCTGCGTGTCGTGCAGCACCGGCGGAGTGGGCGCGGGCGGAGGGCTGGCGGGCGGCGGCGGCGGCGACGGTGAACGGGGCATCTTGCTGCCCATTGTCGTATAAGCGTCTGGAAGCACAGAATATGTTCAATACTACATGAAGAGGAAAGCACAATAGTAGTCAATTACCTATCTATCCCTGCTTAGGTGTTATCTTCATTAAACCTAGAGGCTTTCCTGATCCCAACGCAAATTAAAACCGTTATTTTAACTTTCGTCTCAGTAACTTTAAATGATTATATAAAAACTTACCTCCATTGAGGAAGGGTTTGACAACAGGCGGTAGGTTGGGAGGCGCAACGGCTGGCGGCGATGCAGGAGGTGATGCTGGAACGACAACCGGACCGCCCGTGTCCACGTTTGGAGGTTCCTGTAAGACAATATGTTTAGAAGATACAGGTATTACCCTTTAGTGAATTATAGCGTAATGATGAACCGGAACCAATTTATGTAGAATGCATTTTTATCAGGGACTTTCTAATAATATAATTTGACAGCCTTCGTGGCGTAGCGGTAGCGAACGCGGCCGCTGCGCAAGGAGGCGCGTGTTCGATCCCCGCGCAGTGCAAATATTTTTATGCGTGAATATGAATGTTTGCACTGGTCTGGTCGTGCCTTGGAAAGCACGTTAAGCCGTTGGTCCCGGTTGCCATACAAGATCTAATGACAGTCGTTACGGGTTGTTGGAGCCTTCAAAGGTCCAATAATTGTTCCTACTGCAATGCTTCGATATCGCCCTCGGGTTGTGGAGGTCAGACGGCAGTCACTTTACGAAAAATATCGAAGTTTAGCCAAAATTAGCAGTTAGACTGGTAAAAGCGGATCCCAGACTCCAAAGCTGAAAAGCTTCGGATGCGACTGTGATTAACGCCGAGATGATGACGATGATGACTTTCTAACACTATAATTTAAAAAACAGTATGCATAGTACCTCAGGAGGCCTCCCCGACGGTAGTTCCGATGGAGGTGGCGCACGTGGTTCGACAGGTCTTCGGACAACCGGCTCGCGAGGCTCTCGCGTTTCTCGCGGCTCGCGTGTCTCAGGCGGCGCGGGTAGGGCACGCGCCGCGGGCGGCGGCTCGGGGGGCTCGGAGGGACGACGCGCCACCACGTAGGGCGGCAGCGGGCCGGCGCGGCGCTTGGGTGGCAGCGCACGAGGACTGTCCGTGCCACGCTTGCCGCCACTCCCGCCGCCTCCGCTTCTCACTGCGCCCACTGGGTCCATGTCTGCCTCGTCTACCATCATGCGCTGCAATCATACAATTAATACAGTTATTGGAGTTTTTAGCGGGAAAGTTAAGCCGAGTGTCACGCTGATTTTTCAGTGTAATTTTTATAGTGTTGTTTACTAAATAAAAGTCCGTGATTTATGAAGTAAAAAGTGCATTCAGTAAATAATTCATAAAGAACATTGAAATATCACAGCATAGCATCATAGCAGCATAGCATCATAGCAGCATAGCATCATGACTTTGCCTCAAACCTCCCTCGTAGACGGTTCACGCAGCCTTCTTTTTCAACATTAATGAAAATTCATTACGTGACACTGGCTAAATGCACAAACCTTGAGAAGCCAAAGAAGAAAGATATAAATAAAATACAACTATTGAAAGTTCTATCGGACTTTCGCAGATTATGTAACTGGAAATTGTGGAAAAATATTTACAACATTTATAAATTCGTTAACCCCATGATACTTATTTGTAATAACATTTTAGTAAAATGTTTATAAAACTAGATGAGTTTATGGCTGAATTTAGTTTCAGTCAGTTTGCGTGTGAATGTCCTTGCCACCCGTATGTGTAACAAAGCTAGCCATTAGATGTAGCTATGTACACCTGAAGGAGCAATTCTCGTAACTTCAAGAATATTCAGTCTGACTTGTCTCAATCTGTCATGTTTACCTTTAATTTCCTTACACTTTCGATATTTATTTGTCGTCCAGATCTGGGACTGGGACTAGATTTTGAATGTCTTAAATTACGAGAATTGGTCTCCAGATGTATACCTTCCCACAGAACTAAGCCCTCTATCCATTTCAATGAAATTGCATTTAAACCATTGTTAACACTACCTTATCTATCTTGAACGGGTTGCCAAACATGTGTTGTCGTACAGGTTGCGACTCAATCTCTCGTAGTTGCGGCGTCATTCGCTTGAGATACTCTTGATAGTTGCCCATTTGTGCGACAGGCATCGAATGTACGCTATCCTCGTCAACCAGGCGAGTATGCGCTAGAGATGGTTGAAGGAAGTTCGCACGCATTCGTACCACCTGAAAAACAAAATATCGTAAAAGTTATTAAACTCAGACAAATTGAGAACACAATTTTACTAACATAACTAGCAGGCGCAGTGCGGGTTGGTCCTTGGTCGAATCAATGACATAGAGTAAGCACAGTACAACACGATTTTTTTTTTGCCAATAAGCTAGTACTCAAATTCTTAATTTTGTCATATCTTTTTGTATTTTATTGTGTGTACTTAAATAGTAAACAAGCTTCACTCCAAACCTCTATGGATGTTAAGTATAGTAAGAAACGAAGTAACATTGTATAAATATACCAATTCATTTAATATGACACCATCATCTCATCATCATCATCATCATCTCAGCGTTTTCGCATCCGCAGCTTTTTCAGCTTTGGAGTCTGGGGTCCGCTTTACCAGTCTAACTGCTAATTTTGGCTAAACTTCGATATTATCCGTAAAGCGACTGCCGTCTGACCTCCACCACCATCATCTCATAACAGTCATAATACAGAAACATTTCCTCCAATATCATACCTATTCATTAATTTTTATCATTACCACATGTGAGAAACAACTTATACTCTGCTTTCACTCTGAATGTGTAATGAATTGTGTAAAAAATGGTTCCAACAGTCTGCCTTATTAGAATACAATGGCATTATATTATGTAAAAAAATAGTCTGTATGTAAAATAGGATTTCATTTTGGAAACTTGCCAGACAATTGTAGCTAAACAACAATTACAATTCTTTGTTTATGTAATATAAGTGATCTTTTAAAACCATCCATAGATTATAGCACGCCCAAATACCACGCGCGTCGTATTTTAAAGAGAACAAATAGTGTCACTTGATAAAAAAAAAGTAATACATGTGCAAATGATATCCACTACCGAGGGCGATGACCCCATCATCGCCATACGGCGCCATACTACGCTCATGTTTTTGTGAAGACTATGAATAATGGTCAAATAATAAAAATGTTACCACACTAATTGCATGGTAACTTACTATTGAAGTAGTAAGCAGACTGACCATTTGAATTGCATGGAAGATTATAATTGCAACAATTGTTTATTCTAGATGTGTAAGACAAAGTAAGCATGAATAAGACAATCATAATAAGCCTATAACAGTCCTACTGCTGGGGCATAGGCCGTTTCTCTGACATTATGATAGTATCAGTCGTAATTCCCCCACGGGTGCGAGTCAATGTCGCATATCATCAAATTTTCAACTCTCGGACATGCTGGTTTCTCAACAATATTTTCCTTCACGGTTTTGAAAGTAGTAGTGCCCTCTCAGGGTTCTTACCTACTATGTACAACTTATGAGTCGAGTTGTTGGTGGGGGCAGCCGCAACATATGGTCACGGCTGCCACCACCACACACGCTGTACTATGGAAAATATTTATTTAAACTCCTGCCTTTTTTATTTTTATGATAGTTCAAAAATACAATCACCCCTACCTGATCAAGTAAATCTCTCCTTTGTATGTCAAAGGGGTTCCTGTACGTATGAGTCTGCGTCTTATGTCTGCCACGGGAGAGGCCAACGACAAAACCGCCGAATTCGTTCAACTGATCGCGAAGTGCTGAGAACTTGTCTTGAAGGCACGGATGCGTCGTCAAGTCCTTCCGGAGTGGTGACCGGGGCATTACTCGAACGCTTTCGGCAACCTGAAATGTATTGATGATTTTATTGTCGTATTGTTTGCAGAAACATTTTTATTCGTCAATCATATATTTAAAATTAGAATAGCTTAGCTATTCACAGGCCACACATTCGGAAATAACATATTATCAATACCTTAATTAGCAAACCCGCCAACTCCTTATAAGCAAGTTTTTCAGGAGATGATTGAAACTATATTTTTTATCATAAAATCGAAAATACCGTTGTTAGATAATATCGCAAGCTATTATTTTTAATAGTGTAGACTCCTGTCTCCTATATACCTATTAAAATACTCTCCGAGGACTAGTACTAGGAGTTAAGCAAAACAGAAATTTATTAAATGTGAAGTAAGCCCATTTGCGAATTAAGGTATCGATATTCGGTTAACCGATTTGGAAGAATAGTGGTTGTCTATTTGGCTTACAGTTTAAAATATAAAATTTTTCGATTTTCCTACTTGAAAATAGGGTTCAAAAGACTCCTTCAATTGACTTTGTTCGATTCGGCACAGAAGCATAACAAATTGTTGTAAATAGCTATAGAGGTCGGCGTTTCCTATCTGACTGATTAGTAAATATTACAGCTATCGTAGACTATTACCTACTAGGGTCGATAGTTTCAATGCGACGCCAACAAAGCGATAACAGACGATAGATATGAAGGCACCGAAAGAATTCAAAACTGCACCAATTCTCATTGTACTGGCATGAATCGAAGACTAATTGGCATGAAATTGTTCTCTCGTGCGTGCAAATACGTATAATAGTGACTTATTAATGTAAATTAAGAGAGATACAAAACCGTAGCTAAATTGACTTTAAAATTGAATAAAATTACCTTCTGTGTGTTATTGCTGGAAGACTTGTTGATGACGTCAGCACAGAGTTTTTCAAATTCTACTTTAGCTTGGTTTTTCAGTCTTTTCAAGTAGTTCAATACAGAGAAACTGAGCGAGTTGTCTTGAGAATCGGGAATCAAGCTTTGTAGGAGTTGAGCTGATGCTCCCATCTTCGTCAACGCTCTACGAAGTGGCTGGAAAAAGAAGCATGTACATGATCATATGCCTAGCCTTTGCCAACATATTGGGGTTGGTTGTGTTCTAGTATAACTTGATCCGAATGAATACCAGTATTTTTCATGGAGCGATTGGCTATCAGAAGTCCACAACCCAGTCATAAGGTAATACGATATCCCCTTGGTAAAACTAACTGGTTGTCAGAGTTTCTGGCTTATAACGACTATCATAGTTCCAAAAATGACATGCGGAACTTTTTTTTCTTTTGAGGCACAGGGGAGGCTTAGTATATAAAGATAGTAGATAGAAAAATAAATACAATAATCTAGTGAAATAGGTATATCCGAAAACTTTATTTTACTAGCTCTTGTCGTCGTAAATGTTCTGGTGGGAACTTTAACATTTACTGTGGCAATCGTCGTTAGTGTAGCTTTCTATTGGTCATAGATTTTTGACTCCGAAAACTCCATTTCTATCCAAATCTGAGACAATCTCTTTCAAAACGAATTTTACATTTAATATAATTTTTAATTCAGTAATATGTTTTTTTTTTATTAAAATCAAGAAATTATGAAGAAAACATAAAATCTTGTAGATGACTTATCTAAAGCAGAACATAATATTGTAAATACTCCCCATTTTCCTCTAAGGACAAATCAACTGGCACAATCATATTTTATCATCTTATTTTGATGTAAATCAATAGGTAGCCAGAATGTAGGCAGTCTGTCCATGTTACTGGGTGAATTTTCATTTTATGATTAAATATGATAGTTTTTGTGTGACATTGCTTTTTTCTTGAATAATTAAAAACTATCAATAAAATCATGATGTTATTTGAAAAACTAATGTTTTTGTATATTTAAACGATAATTTAAACACCAAATTTAAAAGAAAAATCATGAAATATAAATATCGCATTGAAGTGAATGATGTTGTGTAGACGTAAATGATATCGTCTGTTGAAGTCAATGATAAGATGTAGACGTTAATGATGCAAATGAAACACAGAGATTACAATCAGCTCTTCATGGAAGAAATATGAACATTCGAGTACTAATTGTTTAAGACATATGTCTCAAAAATCTTTGATTTGTTTAAACAGAAAGCAACCAGGCTCAAAAAATAATTAACGTTGGTTTAAATCACAGAAATGTTTTGATTTGAAGCAATAAAGAATACACACAAAATAGGACACAAAATGATTATTTAATAAGATATTGTGATTGCTAAACACGGACTTAACAAAATAAAATACACAAAAATCTTTTTTTTTTCTCCAAAGTTACTAGCATCTTTAAAATCATGCGTAGTTGTAGCCCGCGAATTTAATTTTTTCTTTATATTCCAGGTCAGTGTCAGGTTGTATCTTGAACAAAATTTTATAATACATCTTTCTAAGTAAGATTTGTACTATAAGTACTTTGATTTTGTTCCTATGGTACAAATCGTAACTTTTTATTTATACACGTCTTCTCTTTAGTTATGTGCTATCATCATTCTGGGTTTTTTGATGTCACTCTTGTTGTTGAGATTTACTTGTAGCCTTAAAATTTGCATTCTTTGATTTCTATTAATTTTCCACAGGTTCTTTATAATATTTATCAACTTAATTATTTTCTTCAATTCGTGATATCTTCTTCCTTTCTGCTTTTTGTACGTCTTCTTTTGTTAATAAACCAATAGGTCTTATCTAAAATCAGTTTGTTCAGAAATTTCATTAGCTTGAACAACTATATTTGGAAATTCGATGACGATTCTTTTTGTAGCTGTCTATCATTATTATCTCAGCGTTAACCCAGTCGCATTCGAAGCTTTTTCCAGCTTTAAGTCTGGGGTCCGCTTTACCAGTCTAACTGCTGATTTGGCTAAACTTCTAAATTTTTCGTGAAGCGACTGCCGTTTTACCTCCACAACCCGAAGGCGATATTTCTGCATTGCAGTTAGACCAATTGTTGACCTTTGAGGGCTACAACAACCCGTAACGATTTCTATTAGATGTTCGTATGGCAACCAGGATCAACGGCTGAACGTGCTTTCCGAGGCACGACCAGACAAAGAGTGCAAATACTCATATTGATGCATACAAATATTTGCACTGCGCGGGGATTGAACCCGCGCCTCCTTGTGCAGTGGCCGCATTCGCTACCGCAACGCCACGGAAGCTGTCCTTTTTGGTGCTATCTGTATTTCTTCGAATTTACCTTGCACTGTTTAGGCAATTTCCTTTGTTGACATGGAGTTTTTCTGTTATGGATATCTGTTTCCTTTCTTCTTTACGTTTTTTTTTTATTTGGCTCGTTGTTCTTCTTTTTCTAATGCATATAGTTCGTGGTCATTTTTTATTTCTCAAACTTGCGTCTTTTGCACAGCCTTTGCTGGGCTAAACGTTCTGCTTTCGTTTTAGCCATAGCTGTACCTGTGTAATCAAATAGAGTTTAAACAATTTAGTTTTATTAATTTACATCTAATAACTTGTTCTATTATTAATAAAATTTAGAGGAACCTAATTGTATTGCTTTTAAAATGCTTAATTTATTACACCGAAATCATTAACCTCCATATAGCGTCATTGTAAACGTAACAAAAATGTCATTTTCCTCATAAGAAATCATTCACCTCATCTAGAAATTCCCGATGAATGATGTTACGATTAATGACGAAACAAGTTAAAACACATCCCTGTCCAAGCAAACTCAAACCTACAATATAACACTATACTTCATATTTAATACAACTTCAATATTGTCCATGCTCGTTTATCAATAAAATAAAGCAAAATATACTTACCAACAATATTTCCAATCGTTTAATGACGAAATTCGATGACAAATTTAAATCAATTCACTTCAAAACGTAATTTTACTATGTATACATGCAGACTAGTAAGAATCTCCACAACGACTAAAGTGGGGCACCGGGGAAGCTATCCGAAATGCATTTGGTTACTGTTATTAAATATTTTCGTTGAATAAATTTCTTGAAACCACAATCGTGGAAACAAATGACGATATTCTTGTGACGAATTTTTAAATGGTTATATAACAATGTCAGGGGTAAATCTCGATTTAAGAAAAGTAATAAATATTCAGTTTATACTTAAAACATTACAAATGAGATTAAATCAAATAAAATTTAAGCTCACACAAATGAGATTTTGAATAATTATTCAACATGGTAATGAAAGTAACGGAGAGGTAAATGATTTCCGCGATACTATTTTTAAATTTTTTATGTAGTATATAATTGTTTTGTTATTTTATTACCTACTAACCATACATAAGTATATAAAGAACAGTGTTAGATATATATTACATAAGGCGTAGTGAATTTTTTTGTGAAAAAATAGAATCACACCAATAATATGCTATTTTGAAAATCCACCCTACTACTTGTAGCAGCATCCAGTCAGAAGACTTACTATGACAGAAAAATATTGCCCCGGTGACTGCTTATTGTATATCAAATCCAACTTACCGCCACATAATAAGAAGGCATTCTGTCGAGATAATGCTGAAACGCGAGCTTCCACTCCGGAGTGGGCTTGCACCGATGAACTTTGAATAGATCGTCTAGTAGTGGCAATAGCATCGGATAGTTGTATGGTAATACAAACAAGTTCACGCATGTCAGGTTCGTTGACGCTTTCAAGTAGCCAAATGGGTGATTGATCTCAGAGTTCTTACAACCACTGTTTGCTACGAACACCTGGAAATGAGTAAAGAATTTATGTTAGAGTTTGCACACAATTCAAATAATAACATTAAAACAAAAGTAAATAAGAAGACAAGTATGTAAGGATTGTAGAAGGTGTTCTGTAGTCTCTGCCTATTCCCATAGCAACTAGTCTTGAGGTTATGTATGTGTACAATAACTTAATAAACATATAAGTAAATAAGTGTTAATAGAAATAAAACTTGAATTATGGTTCATACTTCAGTTTAAATACAAGATACTCAATTAACTTTATAAATGACTGCATGTTTCTATAAAAGACATGACCTAATAGATCGCAACCACGCCCACAAAAAATGACCCTAAAATGGACACATTAAGATTTATTGTTAAACGATTGAATCAGCATCAGTAAGTAGTAAACATGTCCACAATATACTGAAGTAAGCAAAAAAGTGTCTATTGTTGCGTAGTACACCTCTATGACGTCAGGAAGATTCATTCGTAGGGCGCCCTGATATTAGTCATACAATAAACATTAATGCTAAAACATGCAGAATTGCATATACATACATGGGCTATCTTGAATTATGAAACACTTATTAGAAGTAATTGCTTATATTATCTAGTTAGTGGGGTGCAATTAGGTAATTTGTTTACATTACACAAGGTAATCTATGTAATAAATTAATTCAAATTGGATTCAATTGCTGATATCTTTAGTTGGTCTTTGTTTTCGAAAATTGCTTGTACTGAGGGTTTTGTTAGAATAGAATACTCTTTATTATGTACACCATATAGATTACAGAACATAAACATAAAGATTTTACAAAGGGTGACACAATGGGCGGTCTTATCGCTAAAAGCGATCTTTTACAGACCTTTCTTGGTTACTATGTAGTTTTTAAACTGGTCATTGATAAATAAGGGTGCAAAATAAGCTGTATTTGGTTTTTTTAGGTAAAAAAAAATGTATTTTTTAATACAGGGTTCCTGCCTTAATTTGGATTAACATACTATAAGCCAAAAAGGAAAAGGTTTTATAATTTACATTATTGAAATAGTTTGGTACCTGGTAAAACTGTAATGAATTTATGTTGTACAAACTTAACTAAGTACACTGGGGGCTACTTGAGCTTATACATCTTGCTATACACTTTTCCAGTTTTATTTCAATTCACATCCGAAAAGGTTTTTCAATCAGAAGTCAGCTTACACCAATTATAAATAGCATGATGTGTTGCCGAGCATACTAATGGATAAATAAATACCTATAATATTAATTTTTGATGAACTTTTCTTACCTGCCAGCAGATGGTAGGCTGTTTCCTGGCCAATATGAACTGCGTCAGTGGACTGGGCTCCAACTCATATTTGTCAAAGGGCAAGTTGTCAATGACCATTGGTTCCTGACTCGAACATGTGAACTTCACCACAGGGTGGGCAGAGCGAGGTGGCTGGAAATTACAAGAGGGTTTAATGAGATTATTTTTTTTTCCGAACACGACGGCACTTCTACTTGATGAAAGTCGGAATTCACTGACAAATAAAGAACAGAATTTGCATTATATAAGGAATGATAGTAGGTATTTATGGAAATCTCCATAGGCTACGGCTCGTTTCCCGTTTAGATAACATCACACTCCATAAAATCTATAGCTTGTGTGCAAAGGGATTCTCATAAATAAACTTGATTTTGTAATTTTGTAACAAAATATACTTCTTATAACCTGCCCACATTAGATATACAAAGACAGTGGTACACAAACTACAATAAGCTGAGATTCGTTATTAATAGTATAATAACGAATTACCGTCATGTTTACCCCAAATAAAAGTATTTTCTTTAGTTTATTCTTTCTTTTTATACATATCATCTTATCATGTTTAGTATTTTGTAACAGCCCCCCTGCTACGAGCCTATGGCCATCAACTAGACAAATTAGACCGACAAGGTTCATTGTGAAGACCTGATGCAGTATTGAATACAAAATACTAGATACTACAAGTAAGTACTCAACCAAACACATACGAAGGTACTCTAACCGAAAGACGTTAAATACCGTCCATATATTTTATTTTATGCATTTAACTTTTTGCTTTCATGTTTACTGTACACAAATTTGGTGAAAATCGAATATGACCTGAAGACACTTGACTACACACTACACAATCCGAGAGTTGGGAATTCGTGATATTAATTTTGTTGTTTAATAGGAAAATCGACCTATTGGTCATGGGAACTGCGAACAAGTTGATGCTTTTGCTTTAAGTATTAAATATTCACGGCCAAGTAGTAAGACCTTTGTAATTTGTTTATTGTCTGGGGAATGTCTCTTTTTAAGCGTATGGCCTTTTAGCGGATGGATGAACTGTGTATGCTATGCTGCTGGCATGGTCAGTATACAAGGCTTACTACAGATATGAAGACTAATGAACAAGACAAATCAAATTGGGATAGTTTCTCGATGGTACGCCCGATTACATTTTAATGAATATACCTAAATACTCCTAATCCTATTTGGAGTACATCGAATCTGATAAAGCATAAAAACACAAGACGAGAGCAAATTCTTAACTTGCATTACAATAATTCTTGATCTTAGAAGCATTAGGTCGAGGATTTTAATCCAAAAAATCCGAACGCCGCGTGCCATTCGAAAACATTAAAATCGAAAACTTGTCAAAAAAGGAGGTTTAGAATACTATCATAAAATTCCCGGATTTTTTTTTTTTTTTTCTAATAACCTGCCTATTTTATTACCCGACTACGGCAAAGCAAAAGGAGGGTTATGATTTTGACAGGCTATGTATGTATGTATGTATGTATGTATGTATGTATGTATGTATGTATGTATGTATGTATGTATGTATGTATGTATGTATGTATGTTCATCTGTTCCCTCGTAACTTCTAAACTACTTATCAGAATTTGACAAATGACATATCATTAGAAGCTTCTTAATTGTCCGCTGGTTATAGGCTATATGGGGTTTCACAAAATTTACTGTGGCGCCCTCTAGCGGACAAAACATACAGAGTAAAAAACTAAAGTTAAGATAAATATGCCGTGTTTGGTATCATTTGAAAGCCCTTTGCTTGTACATTTTGAATATATATATATTGCTAGCATTTGCGTGTGACTTTACCTGTATTCATGGGCTGGTTGCATATAATTCACATCTTTTCGTTCATAGCTTCTTTACTACTTATCAGAATAAGACCACTGCAGTACCATTAGAAGGGCCTTGATATTCTGTTAGTTATGAGCTATAAAGCTTGTCACCAAATTTAGTATTGCGCCCTCTAGCGGACAAAAAGTTCTATGTTAATATAAAATTAAAATAAATATACCGTGTTTGGTATCACGTGAAAGAGCTTCACGAGTGCTTTATGCTTGTACATAATTACAAGAATGCTTTAATGATGTTAAATATGAGCGATAAGAGTAAAGCGCGGATCACGGGAACTGTGAATCGCTTTATGCAATGTAGAGCAGTGTGAACATTATTAGAATATGTAATGCACTAATGAAAACGACATAAGCTGGGAGTAACTCCACGCGGTGAAGGCGGAAACAGTTTTATAACTGGCTAAATCTCCCATAAAAAGGCCTCTGCACTATATGCCTTCGGGCTTATGTTGTTATATGTGCGTGTAGATGTAATATGTCAAGTACCTAGTTTTTAGTTCATCAGTTTAACTTTTGTTAATAATATGCGCCACAAATACACTTTAACACCAAAATAGTACAAATAAAAAAAAGTTAAAAAACTAAAACCCAACTACGACAAAAAACGACGCTGAAAAAGTATAAAACAAGATTTTCAGAATACTGAACTGAACAAAGTTGCTAATGTAGTTGCAAGTAAATGGACACAGTAGTAATGTCATACAATACTATTCTGAAGTATGCAATATTCAATATGTAGAGATAAATTTTCATGTTTGGAAAGGCGTAGTCACACGTTGTCAAGGTGCTACCTACCGTAGCACCTTGACAACGTGTGACTACGCCTTACATAAATAGTATTGCCTGACATTACTAGAATGCCAACTACTGACCTCTTGTTTTCAGCACGTCATACCGCTTTAAAATAAGATTTTACTTCAGTCAATTAAATAACAGCTATTACAAAATCCGACGTAAAACCCGTTGCATAATAGAATGATTGCTTTCCACAATGAGTAGTGAGCAGGGTAATTGCATAAGATACTATTAGTACAGTTACAGTGTTACGCGATTAGGGTGCTGGGTGCCCACAGAAATCGTAATAA
The DNA here is from genome assembly GCA_017933935.1 of Sesamia nonagrioides. Classification (NCBI taxonomy): domain Eukaryota; kingdom Metazoa; phylum Arthropoda; class Insecta; order Lepidoptera; family Noctuidae; genus Sesamia; species Sesamia nonagrioides. The sequence goes on along the minus strand of JADWQK010000668.1, from coordinate 1,330,032 downwards.
CAAGTCAATAGAAGTCGCAAAGACGCGTGACCTTGTCGCCGTGCATATGTATTGTGATACACAAGAGCGCGTGGAGCGTTTGTTGCGGTTATTTGTGTTGTTTGGGACGCAGACCGATAAACATGGTAATTTGCAGCGTATCCAACTGCGGAAAGTCTTCCAAAACTAGTAACTATACAGATAAAGGGATAACATTTAATATGTAATACTTGAACGGCCCCTATTACAGGTTTCCAAAAGATCTAGATATTAAAGATAAATGGATATCTGCTTCTGGAAGAAGGAATTTCTTTATTTGAAATAAATGCTTGGATTTTGATTGATTTTTAATAAAAAAATATAACTTATACCTACTTAATTGTTTATTGCATTCCCTTATCTCATACATATGTAAATCACCTTAAAGTGCGTTGAGGAATGAAACACTTTAATTAACGCTCATCGGAAAATTATCGATATGAACATAAATATTACGACCTATGCACTGCACTTTTTCTCAGCGAAAGTGAGCGCGCGATATGTTTCTCTGCTTTTCGCGCACGTTTATTATTGGTTAAAAAAGCCGCGCCTTCTGCGATTATGTGTTGTTAGAAAATATTGCGTTATGCTATAGCTCTAAGGCAATTTTGTATCAATAATGCAAAATGCTTGTGTAAATGCGGACCGGCGACATGCGTTCTGATGTTAAAAGTCAGTAGATAGCACTTCTATTGACTTGTTATTAAGATTTCTGTGTGGGCAAAGCAAAATAATAGGAAGAAGGAACTTTCAAAAGCATAACTTAATAGTTTTCTTAATGCTGTAAAGGGTTTAAAAAATACATACCAAGGTTTGCGCGTTAGGGTCCGATCGGAAGGACTCCGGTATTGGCCAGAAGCCGACAGCGAAGCCTTTCTGCGCGACCGTCCGCGGCACGTAGATTAGACGACGACACGAGTGCCAAGCTTGTGGAGCGCTTGGACCGCTCTGGTTCTGATACTGGCCGCTATTCCAACGCTGTAAAAGAAGAATTGTAATAAGCTGTAGCTTTTAAGAAGAACTTAAGTATCGTAGCAGTTGGCGCTGTTTTTCTACAGACCCTCCTTGGGAAAAAGTGTGAGTATGTGTGTTCAAGTTTTTGCCAGCACAGTGGCTTCGCCCGCGTATTTCAGAAATTATCCACCGGAAATATAATACCAGTATAGTTAAACAAGTTACATACAAATCCATCAGAGATATGATTAAGCTAACAAACCTAACAGCCTGTCACTTCTGTATTAGTAGAGAATAGGATAATAAATAACGATGTACAATTGTTTTACTGGGTCCTATTGAATGTTGGGTGAGTTAAGATAATAGAAATGTGTGGAGAGGTCTGTTTCCTGGAGTAGAACTAGGTATATAGTGTAGGATGTTAGATGTAAGTCTTCTACCTATTCCTTTTTTTTTTTTGTTTTTAATAATTATAAACTAGTGCTTGACTGCAATCCCGCCTGATGGTAAGCAGTAATGCAACCGTTGATGGTAAAGCGCTCTAGTTTATTAAGCCTATTCACTTAAAAAACTAAGGAATAGGAAGGATGACGGCAGTTGAGCGAGGTGATGCAATGTTAAACCCAAGACCAACACGACCAAACGATGCTGCGCTAGAGGGAGATTGATCTGGAGACTCTCCACGACCAAACTCCCGACACAACAACATGTGGCGCATCGTACCCGCCACACATCGCAACACATGCTCAGAGCCGTCCTCCGTACGGCTTCACCAGACATCATACCGGAACACACATCTTGCGGAAAATGGAGCCCATTTTAGCTATCATCAGAATAACTAGCATCGCAAGAAATCTCAACGGTAAGCGGTAAAGTGTAAGTCGCGTAAAAACAAAAGTCTATAAGATGGACAGAAAAGGCTGTACTATAGCTCTGCAGTATTTATTTGTTAAATTTAGCACCATAATGCTGCGGAGCCTTCTTGGCCTCACACAGTTTTTTCTTCAGTTTTGTTCTCTTTTACTTCCTTTTTTTATTTAGATTAATTGTTCATTTGGTTAGTTATAAATGCTCCTTTTTACTTTCCTATACATGTCCCAAATAAAATGATTAAGAAAAAACAGCAAATTCTCAAGGAAATGTCGACGGTCGTCAGTTCCAAGAATGGCTATTAAAAGAAGAAACAAATAAGGCTGAAGTTAATTAATTACGACTCATAATAACGATTGCGTACACCTCTTGTCCTAGTTCTATGTATAGCCCGGCCCCGACTTTGGAAGGATTCAACCTTTCCGAAGTTCCGAGTCTAAACGGACAATGACGTCACTCTCCGCTGTGTTTTATTATGAAATCTTTAGAAAGTCCTAGACTGCTGCAGTACTTTTGAAACATTTCTTTTATAAACTTCTTCAAAGGTAATCTTTTTAAAAGGGCAAAGCTTTGTATTATTTTATTTTAAGAATACCTGCGGGGAAATTGCGTAAAACACCACAGCAACATTCATTGCGTTATTTATGTTGTTGCACAGACAAACATGACGAAATGGATAAGCAATATGCTTCAAAATGATTCAGTTTGTGATTACTAATAGTCTATTACGTAATTAGGGTGCGGTTCCTATATTTATATGTATATTGAATGTACATAATTAGTATTCTATGTATCCATTTGTTCTTGTAAGTACATAATCACCATCTGTCGAACGCATCTTCAATCGAGTTGTTCATCCTGTATAGTTGAGTACCAGAAGGTTAGACTACTCATTACTTATCGAGCCTATAACTAATGAATATTGCCTGCACAAATTATTCATGAATTTTATAATTTTAATAAAGAGTTTGATCCAAAAGAGATATTATTGCATGTTGTTTTCGGAAGTATTAAGTATTTAAAGTGATAAGGATTTGGTCTACATTCTTGCGATAAATTCCGAGTCTATAGAGCAGCAGGTCTACAACATGTTAAGAAAACCCTGTCCGACCCGTAAGGATAATAAAGGTTAGGTAAACACATGACCAAATAAAATATGAAAAGTTACATAATCATCATAGTAACAATACTAGTGAATTTTGAAATAATCTTTTTTCCCTACGAATTGATTCCAACTTCCCCCAAATTTGGTAAGTTTTAAAAAGTGACAACATTATTTTAGGCGGTATAATTCTGAGCGAATAGCGATGCGGCAGTGTGCCGCGTGCCCTGCCCCTCTTCGCCCGCGCCTGTATGGTCTGCCGCACATGTTTTAAGTTACCTCTTTTTGCGAAATAATATTTATTTTTTTAGGGGGATTTTTTTTTAACTTTAGCCCGGCGTTGTAGGCATTAGTAGAATAAGTTATCGATACCTAACAATACCTTCACGGATCGGACAGGGTTTTCTTTACATATTGTATAAGCAGTGATTCCTGGCATAGTTATTTTTTTTTTATTTTAGGTAGCCCACTCCATTACTACATTTCTACTTGATATTATTAGCCACTATACAATATGTAAAGAAAACCCCGTCCGACCCAAAGGATAATAAGGCCACAGATACACTAGGAGACAAATGTGCCACGACATGTCAAGCGAAGCCGCCCGATTTCGCCTGCCAAATATGGCGACAACGCGCAACTTATGTCCGCAGCGACGTCACATGAAGTTGTGCGACTTTGTGAAACTTCGCCTGACATCTGGTGACATCGCGCGACTTATGTCCGTAGCAACGTAGTAGTAAATGTAGTTGCTACACGTGCCGCGCGATGTTACCAGACATGTCGCGCGAAGTCCGGCAACGTCGCGCTACTTCACCAAAAGTCGCTGGCGACACGTGTTGCACGACATTTGTCCCCTAGTGTGTCCGTGGCTTAAAGGGCTAGAGACAGAGTTACCTTTCAGGTCTGTGAAATTTTCAGAAAAAAAGTACTACAAGTGACTACCTATGTGGCTTTATGTGGTGTTGAAGTGAAACCTATCAAAAATATTCAATTAGCATATTTTTTACTTTTATCATGTTTAGATTTCTATCGCGTCGGAGAGTAGAGGAGCTACACCCATTCAACTTCCTGGGCACTCAGCCACTCTCACACTATCATCCTGCTAATATTGTTAGGTCACGATTATTAGCTAACATTGATAACTGATAAACGATTTAGTTTCTGTGAGTAAGGTTTGTGCACATCAAGCTACTACAATCCGTCAGATTTCTTTACTAGATTTCCAACTTTATTTCTAAAGTTTGGGAATATTTGACAGTTCAGGTAGCTTGACCTGCTGTCGTCCGTATATACATTTCTACAAGTCAATCTTTTTTTTAACTAAACGAAGTCTGGGTTTTCTACCTGACTACTCTAAAAAAAAGGTTTGAAACTCAGAGACCAAACTCTTTTCAGATATATTCTCCTAGAAGTCAAAAAATGAGGAGATCCTAATGAGAACCTCTAGGGACAATATAAAAAAAAAAACAACTTACGCCATTCCTCTCCCCATCGCCCTCCAATTCTTTATCCGGCTCATGGTTGACATCATCCGTTTCGCCTTCCCTATTGTTAGCCCCCTCTATAGGCGGTGGATCGGGGCCAATCTTCTCAAAGTTGATCACCACACCACTCTGCACTTTCTGAACCAAACTATCGATGCACTGCATTAACATGCGGTGGGAAGTGATGCAGTATGAACGACCTGAAAAAATATAAAAAGTCTTCTATTATATAAAATTCTCCTGTCAAAGTGATTCTCCTCGAACTGGTGAAACCCGAGGTATTACTGACTTACAAAATACAGGCAAATGGCTAGTTTCAGGGTTACAGTTTATTTTAATCATGTACAGATTGAGATTAATAAATCATTTTGAATTTCGTTAAGTAGAGGGCCAACATATCTGACAGAAATTTGAAATTTTCTGTTTAACTACAGGTTCTACAATTTGAGTGTATTCAAGGCTAGAGTGAATAGGCTCTTAATAAACTAGTGCGCTTTACCATCAACGGTTGCGTCGCTGCTTGCCATCGGGCGGGATTGCGGTCAAGCGCTAGATTATAATACATTAAAAATATATATATATATATATATATACTAAGAACCGGTTTTTTGACCTGTAGTTAAACTCAATATGTTGTTAGAAATGATAACTCATGATATTTTTTTTTATTTAGGTACTTATTGAACATTTGTTAGTTTATCTAATGGTTATTTTTTAAATAATAGGTAATTATATTACCACTATTTTCAGTATTATTAACAATTGGGTGAGCTTAACTACGGATAAAAAAACGAGTAATTTTCATTGAATGTTTACTTAAATGTTCATTTTTTTTAAATGAAAGAATTGTTTGAGCAGTGCTTTGGAATACATAGAGATGGTAAATTTGAAGGTTACCTTAGAAGAAGTTACAAAAACGGTCTAGAAAGGCGGATAAATTTGAAGTGTCAGGTTGTATTAAAATAAGTCACAAGACACTGAGAAAAACATTAGCTCACAAAGTTTTTACTTTTTAGGCACAATAAATATCTATTTCAGTAAGAGTTTATGGGCGTGTCAGATTTCGACTACAAGAAGGAATTTGTCGGTTTATAAGGATCTGATGGCTATTTATTCTATACTAGCTTTCCGCCCGCGGCTTCGCCCGCGTGGAGTTCGGTTATATCGCGCTTTTTAGATTTCCCTCGGGAATATCAATTTTTTCCGGGATAAAAGGTAGCCTATGTTCTTTCTCAGGGTCTAAAGATAGTCTGTGCCAAATTTCTACAAAATCGGTTGAGAGGTTTAAGCGGGAAAGCGTAACAGACAGACAGACAAGAGTTACTTTCGCATTTATAATATTAGTATGGACTAGCGGTCGCCAGCGTCAGCCAGCTAAAGCCTTCCTGGTTTAATGGGCTATCTAACGCAAAAAGAATTTTTCAAATCGGACCAGTAGTTCCTGAGATTAGCGCGTTCAAACAAACAAACAAACTCTTCAGCTATATACATATATCAGTATACATATAATCTACGTAAATAGTACCCTGTAGACTACCTACATTATTTCTCTCTCCTTCCCCTTAGTATTCCATCCAAAGGTTGTCTATACAAGATCGCTTTTAGCGATAAAACCGCCCATTGTGTCACCCTTTGTAAAATCTTTATATTTATGTTCTGTAATCTGTATGGTGTACATAATAAAGAGTATTCTATTACACACATCAAAAGTGTCTAGGGATCAACATATATTTTTGCAATAACTTTTCTCCTGATTGATATTAATTAAAATTTTCTTTAAGGATTCATCAAATAAAGTGTTTTCGTTTGTCACAGTAACGATAAACCAAGTCACCTTTGCATTAATAAAGAAATTTGCCATTTTCCTAATAAAGGGATATTTGACATTTGAACCACTAACACAAAAGTTCGAAAAAAAGACTGAAATAACAGTTTTCTCTAAAATTTTATTGGGTAACTTAAACAATTAATAATCCGTGTTTCTACCGCGAACACTAACAACACAAGAACATCGGTTTGGCATACTCAAAATGAGTTCATCCAAATCACGCTGTGGAATGGCCGCCCATGTTCGTTGCAACAACAAAAAAAGGTCTTCTTGCGACTGGATACCCTCCATATTCGGCAGAGCTCTTCTCTGTAGCATATCCCATGCATGCTCAATCGGGTTCAAGTCTGGCGACTGAGCAGGCCAGGGCAGGACATTGATGTTAGCTGCGGCGAGAGTCTGTCTTACAACTCTTGCGGTGTGCGGTCGTGCATTATCATGCATTAACTGAAATAAGGGACCGATTTGCACTTGTAGAGGAACGATGACGTCTGATACAATCGTTTCAGCATAAATTTGAGCGTTGAGGTTGCCTCTGATCCAAATCAACTCAGTTCTTCCGCCGATCCAAATACCCGCCCATACCATGATGGTTCCACCACTATAAGGATGGACTTCCTGGCAGGATTTTAATCGCTGTTGGCGTCCAGGGGTTCTCCAGTGTCGTATACGTCTTGTATCCGGTCTCATACCAAAACGAGACTCATCAGAAAAGCACACGAAACGCCATTGTTCTTCTGCCCAATTTCTGTGTTCAAGAGCCCATTGATATCGAATCCTACGATTGTGCATTGCTATAGGTGGTACCCGTAGCGGTCTTCGGGAATGAAGGTTCACTTCATGCAAGCGGTTTCTGACTGTTTGGTCGCTAATTAAGTTCCCTGAAGAGTGATGAAGCCTCACGGCTAACATCATGGCGGTTATTGTTGGAGCTCTTCGAGTTAAGATTTGAATGTATCGGTCTTGTCTCCGTGTGGTGCAGCGATACCGTCCTCCATGGCGCTCAGCCACGGTACCAGTGCTTCGGTAACGTGTCCAAAGTCGACTGATAACACTCTGACTTGTATTCAGAGCTAAAGCCACAGTACGTTGCCGGGAACCAGCTTCTATCATTCCCACGGCTCTGAGCATTTCTTCCCTGCTTAAATGACGTCGCCGCTCCATAATAACGTTGGTTTTAATCAGTAGTAGGGAAACAGTAGCACTAATAATGTCTTCAATGCGTTGTATGTTTTTATAGGGAAAATATTGACAGCTGATTTTCATCTTTTACTCGAATTTGATTCACAGTTCCTGATTCAAATTATGAAATGCACCAAAAAGGATCCATATAAATTTATAAAATCATAAATTTATTACAAAGCCACATCTCAATCTCAAGAAATCCGCATAAAAATGCTTGATCCCTAGACACTTTTGATGTGTGTATATACATATTAAGAACTTAGGTAATTTGATACTTGAACTACTGTTTACGCCCAAATATTAAAAAAAAAAACTTCACTCTAACGGAACATATGCAATTAAAAACTGGGAAACAGTACACATGGTAAATAGCGCTACACATATTACCTATATGATCATCACAAATTAAAATTAACAGGAAAATCATTCAAATCTACTTCTATAGGTAAAATAAATTCCATGCTTAACGTTTATTGTGACGCATTTTTTAATACGTAACGCACAGGAAACACGCACGTAGGCTTCCCAAAAAAAAAAAAAGTCGGCTGCTTTGTGTGCTACATTATTTTACTGTCACCGATTTCCGAAACTATTGTTATTTTGTACTTATTAATGTTCTTTTTGAAATAAGATAATAGATAATACGCAGTCAATGATTAAAACCAAACATCCAAATAGGTAATAAGATTGTATTTTTTCTTTTGCAATAAAGTTTCATTTTAATGATACAAACAAGCCTCTCACTAGTATATGTACAATATGTAACAAAAACCCTATTGTTCCTTCTGCCTACGTTTTAAGAATCGGTATACGGGTGGATTTTCAAAATAGCATATTATTGGTGTGATTCTATTTTTTCACAAAAAAATTCACTACGCCTTATGTAATATATATCTAACACTGTTCTTTATATACTTATGTATGGTTAGTGGGTAATAAAACAACAAAACAATTATATACTACATAAAAAAATTAAAAATAGTATCGCGGAAATCATTTACCTCTCCGTTACTTTCATTACCATGTTGAATAATTATTCAAAATCTCATTTGTGTGGGCTTAAATTTTATTTGATTTAATCTCATTTGTAATGTTTTAAGTATAAACTGAATATTTATTACTTTTCTTAAATCGAGATTTACCCCTGACATTGTTATATAACCATTTAAAAATTCGTCACAAGAATATCGTCATTTGTTTCCACGATTGTGGTTTCAAGAAATTTATTCAACGAAAATATTTAATAACAGTAACCAAATGCATTTCGGATAGCTTCCCCGGTGCGCCACTTTAGTCGTTGTGGAGATTCTTACTAGTCTGCATGTATACATAGTAAAATTACGTTTTGAAGTGAATTGATTTAAATTTGTCATCGAATTTCGTCATTAAACGATTGGAAATATTGTTGGTAAGTATATTTTGCTTTATTTTATTGATAAACGAGCATGGACAATATTGAAGTTGTATTAAATATGAAGTATAGTGTTATATTGTAGGTTTGAGTTTGCTTGGACAGGGATGTGTTTTAACTTGTTTCGTCATTAATCGTAACATCATTCATCGGGAATTTCTAGATGAGGTGAATGATTTCTTATGAGGAAAATGACATTTTTGTTACGTTTACAATGACGCTATATGGAGGTTAATGATTTCGTTGTAATAAATTAAGCATTTTAAAAGCAATACAATTAGGTTCCTCTAAATTTTATTAATAATAGAACAAGTTATTAGATGTAAATTAATAAAACTAAATTGTTTAAACTCTATTTGATTACACAGGTACAGCTATGGCTAAAACGAAAGCAGAACGTTTAGCCCAGCAAAAGACGCAAGTTTGAGAAATAAAAAATGACCACTAACTATATGCATTAGAAAAAGAAGAACAACGAGCCAAATAAAAAAAAACGTAAAGAAGAAAGGAAACAGATATCCATAACAGAAAAACTCCATGTCAACAAAGGAAATTGCCTAAACAGTGCAAGGTAAATTCGAAGAAATACAGATAGCACCAAAAAGGACAGCTTCCGTGGCGTTGCGGTAGCGAATGCGGCCACTGCACAAGGAGGCGCGGGTTCAATCCCCGCGCAGTGCAAATATTTGTATGCATCAATATGAGTATTTGCACTCTTTGTCTGGTCGTGCCTCAGAAAGCACATTCAGCCGTTGATCCTGGTTGCCATACGAACATCTAATAGAAATCGTTACGGGTTGTTGTAGCCCTCAAAGTTCCAACAATTGGTCTAACTGCAATGCAGAAATATCGCCTTCGGGTTGTGGAGGTAAAACAGCAGTCGCTTCACGAAAAATTTAGAAGTTTAGCCAAATCAGCAGTTAGACTGGTAAAGCGGACCCCAGACTTAAAGCTGGAAAAAGCTTCGGATGCGACTGGGATTAACGCTGAGATGATAATGATAGACAGCGACAAAAAGAATCGTCATCGAGTTTCCAAATATAGTTGTTCAAGCTAATGAAATTTCTGAAGAAACTGATTTTAGATAAGACCTATTGGTTTATTAACAAAAGAAGACGTACAAAAAGCAGAAAGGAAGAAGATATCACGAATTGAAGAAAATAATTAAGTTGATAAATATTATAAAGAACCTGTGGAAAATTAATAGAAATCAAAGAATGCAAATTTTAAGGCTACAAGTAAATCTCAACAACAAGAGTGACATCAAAAAAACCCAGAATGATGATAGCACATAACTAAAGAGAAGACGTGTATAAATAAAAAGTTACGATTTGTACCATAGGAACAAAATCAAAGTGCTTATAGTACAAATCTTACTTAGAAAGATGTATTATAAAATTTTGTTCAAGATACAACCTGACACTGACCTGGAATATAAAGAAAAAAATAAATTCGCGGGCTACAACTACGCATGATTTTAAAGATGCTAGTAACTTTGGAGAAAAAAAAAAAAAAAGATTTTTGTGTATTTTATTTTGTTAAGTACGTGTTTAGCAATCACAATATCTTATTAAATAATCATTTTGTGTCTTATTTTGTGTGTATTGTTTATTGCTTCAAATAAAAACATTTCTGTGATTTAAACCAACGTTAATTATTTTTTGAGCCTGGTTGCTTTCTGTTTAAACAAATCAAAGATTTTTTGAGACATATATCTTAAACAATTAGTACTCGAATGTTCATATTTCTTCCATGAAGAGCTGATTGTAATCTATGTGTTTCATTTGCATCATTAACGGCTACATCTTATCATTGACTTCAACAGACGATATCATTTACGTCTACACAACATCATTCACTTCAATGCGATATTTATATTTCATGATTTTTCTTTTAAATTTGGTGTTTAAATTATAGTTTAAATATACAAAAATATTAGTTTTTCAAATAACATCATGATTTTATTGATAGTTTTTAATTATTCAAGAAAAAAGCAATGTCACACAAAAACTATCATATTTAATCATAAAATGAAAATTCACCCATACATAAAATACATCATTCATAAAAATTGTTCAACAAAAATTATAATTAAAATAAATATTAAATTATTAATGTTGTAACCTTTAACTGATTTGTTACCTCTGCAATTCTGCATGAAGAAACTTAGGACCGTATTACAGAACGTCACTCAAAACTCAAGCTTTACTTAAGTCTCGTTTGAAGCCTTTTGATTGGTTGAAACTAGTTTTAAGTAATGCTTAAGCAGAGATCAATGCTTGAGTTTCCTTCTGTAATACGGACCTTAGACATCAGTAGGACGTTCCCGCCAATCTCTTTAACTTATAAAATCAGATATCGTAAACATTTTTTGGAATTTTGATTTTGACCCCTCGACTAGACAATTATTACTATAAAAAAAAATCGTTTATGCTGTGCTGGTAGGTATATGTAAATGTCCCTGAAAGGAACAACAGGGTTTTTGTTACATAGTGTATATAGCAAATAGTATCAACATAGATGAAGTAGGTCAAAAATGCTAATTTAAAAACCACTCATCAGAAGTAGGCCATATTCATAATACATACACCCTAAGGTACCTACTTTCCAAATCGCTCAACGTACTCCTAGTAGACAATTACAGTTGAAAAAAAAAATTGTTGTTCCTCTTTTTGAAGTCGGTTAAAAACTATATTGACCTTGATTGCGTTGTTCACAAACTAAACTAAATTTAAGTTGAGTTTATCTTTTTTTCTTTTTATTTCATTAAGATTTTTTTTTTTTATATGGCATGTCGTAGGTGGCTACTTAAGAGACCGTTAACTCTTACGACTTAATCGAACTTTCCTGTGGATGCCTTAATTAAAAATTAAAGCCTCCAGCCAGGGGCATAAGACTAACTTAAAACTAAGCGACTACGCACTAAGGGCACCCACTGTGGGGTACGGACCTCGGCTTAGGGCGTCGCTAGAGAGGACAGCAAGGGACGGCTGGATCGAACGTTATACTTGATGGTTTGATGACCACGGCGTTTCCTAGTACTAGCTCTGAGAAGAAACGCCGAAACAAACTCAGAGGTCATTGTTGGGACATTATTATAATTACTGGCTCAGCTGCGGCGCGGGCTGGCCTTCATCGGACAAGGGACGGGGGAGGGGACTACTACGTGGAGCGCGTCGCGATGGACCTCGGCGGCGAGGTAAAGACAGAAGATTTATATATATTTTACTCGGTGGTAGGCCATAACATCGGCTGCCGGCGGAAGTTACCACCCACCAGACAAAGTCTTGCCGCCAAGCGATTCGGCGTGTTCCGGCATGATGTCTGGTGAAGCCGTATGGAGAACAGGTCTGAGCAGTTGTGTTGCGATGTGTGCCGGGTACGATGCGCCAAATGTTGTTGTGTCGGGAGTTTGGTCGCGGAGAGTCTCCAGATCAATCTCCCTCTGGCGCAGCATGGTTTGGTCGTGTTGGTCTTGGGTTTAACATTGCATCACCTCGCTCAACTGCCGTCATCCTTCCTATTCCTAAGTTTTTTAAGTGAATAGGCTTAATAAACTAGTGCGCTTTACCATCAACGATTGCATCACTGCTTGCCATCAGGCGGGATTGCAGTCAAGCACTAGTTTATAATTATTAAAAAAAATAAAATAATAATATGTTAATTTAGACCTGTCAGACTGTCACCATATTTATAATCGCATCTAAACTGTCTATGGAGTATCTTAATTTGACAGGATTAAACTAAAATATTATCTTCCATCCTTTTCTTAATGAAATAAGAAAGAAAGAGAGGCATTTAACATTAAATTAGGTTTCCTACTTATATTAAGTGCTCAATTCGTCGAGCGGGAGTTAGCTGTGCAGCATAAAATAATATTTATAGGTACTTATATCTGAATCTACCTTGACTCCAAATGAACAACACAAAAACTAGTCAGACTGGTCTTCTTAAGGGCTTACTATCCCCTGCTAATATGAAATTTCCACATCCTTTTAAGATGTTATATTTTTATATTTGATTATCTACAACTGATTGTATTCGAATATTGATAAAGGAAAAATATCTTTAATGTTGTTTGTTTACGAAACAGCCTGCAATGGGTTATTTTTAGATAAAAATATACATATATAGATAAGTCACTTAGAACCAATTTAAAATTTTATTAGCTATTACGGTCCAGAGAACCCGTGGTAATCCGTCCCATATCTAATCCGGCACCCCCTGTAATCCAACATAGTCTAATCTTTATTTATTAATTAGTACCTATCCTTTTTTAATCTTCACTAAATACATGTTTGAGCAAGTTACAACTTGTACCACCACAAACGTAGAGTATTGTTTTGATTCTGATTGCTTAGCTTTAATTTGACAGCCTACGTGATGAGGACAGTAGTGCGGCGTAGCGTGTGTTCATTAGAATCTTATCATTGGATCTATACCTACTTTGACCGATAACAAGGTACTCTTTTGTAAAAAAGTTCGGACTACAGGAGGTCTTAGGCAGTACGGTAATAAAATCTGATAAATTCAATAGTTAGTTAGACATGTGACAGCCTCTGTGGCGTACCGGTAGCAAACGCGGCTGTTACGCAAGAAGGCGCGGGGTCGATCCCCGCACAGTGCAAATATTTGTATGCATGAATATGAATATTTGCACTGGTCTAGTCATGTTAAGCCGTTGGTCCTGGTTGCCATACGAACACTAGTGGCAGTCGTTACGGGTTGTTTGAGCCCTCAAAAGTCTAACAATTAGTCTAACAGCAATGCTTAGATATCGCCTTCGGGTTGTGCAGGTCAGACGGCAGTCGCTTCACGGAAAATATCGAAGTTTAGCCAAAATCAGCAGTTAGACTGGTAAAGCGGACTCCAGACTCCAAAGCTGAAAGCTACGGATGCGACTGGGATTAACGCTGAGATGGTGATGATGATATTCAATAGTTAGACAATGGTTCCGATTCCCTTATTCACAAACTAGTTTCGGTCGGTCGGTGGTCTCGGTGGTAGGCCATAACATCGGCTGCCGGCAGAAGTTACCACCCACCAGACAAAGTCTTGCCGCCAAACGATTCGTCGTGTTCCGACATGATGTCTGGTGAAGCCGTACGGAGGACGGGTCTGAGCAGTTGTGTTGCGATGTGTGCCAGGTACGATGCGTCAAATGTTGTTGTGCCGGGAGTTTGGTCGTGGAGGGTCTCCACATCAATCTCCCTCTGGCGCAGCATCGTTGGTCGTGTTATTGGGTCTAACATTGCACCACCTCGCTCAACTGCCGTCTTCCTTCCTATTCACTAAGGTTTTTTAAGTGAATGGGCTTAATAAACTAGCGCGCTTTACCATCAACGATTGCATCACTGCTTACCATCAGGCGGGATTGCAGTCAAGTGCTAGTTTATAATTATTTAAAAAAAGAACTAAGTTAAATTTAAGTACAGCCTTTTCCTTTCTATTTCATTAAGAAAAGGACAGAAGATAAAATGTCAGTTTAGACCTGTCAAATTAGTGCGCTCCTGACGTAAACTGGCGTAGGTATTTAGTCGCCATGTTTTCATCGCATCTAAACTTTCTATGGAGTAGGTATCTTAATTTGACAGGATGAAACCAAAATGTTATCTTCTGCCCTTTCCTTAACGAAATGGAAAGAAACAAATGCACTTAACTTAAAATTAGTTCAGTTTCTGAACCACAGAATCGGCGCCAATGCCCTGACGACAAAATAGTAATCATCATCCCAGCGTAAATCCCAGTCGCATCCGAAGCCTTTTCAGCTTTGGAGTCTGGGGTTCGCTTTACCAATCCAACTGCTGATATCAGCAGTTGGATTGGTAAAGCGAACCCCAGTTACCCAGCGAACCAGTTTAGCCATATGGCTAAACTTCGACATTTTCCATGAAGCGACTGCCGTCTGACCTCCACAACCCGAAGGCGACATCGAAGCATTGCAGTTAGACCAATTGTATGACTTTTGAGGGCTCCAACAACCCGTAACGACTGCCACTAGATGTTCGTATGGCAACCGGGACCAACGGCTTAACGTGCTTTCCGAGGCACGATCAGACCAGTACAAATATTCATATTCATCATTCATGCATACAAATACTTGCACTGTGCGGGGATCGAACCCGCGCCATCTTGCGCGCAGCGGCTGCGTCCGCTACCGCTACGCCACGGAGGCTGTCATGCGTATTCTATACAATATAGTGTCCTTCTCTATATTCGAGTCTTAAACGCCATACTTTTAATAAAATAATATAGTACGCGACACTATCATATCAATAAATAATGGCAAAGTAAGCGCAATAAAGTCAGTAGTAATCTCAGAAAAACTAAATAATGGTATTTTGTTTAAGCTTAATGTCGAGTGTAATAATAACAAAATAATAAAAGAACTGTTAATAAAGACTTAAAGACGAAAAAAACATTCATCTACTATCATCTCCTTCGTTTTTTCTACATTTTAATAATATTATAGGCAAATATTATGGTTGATATGACAAAAAAAAAAAAAGTAAAGTTAGTTATACTATTTATGTATAACTCGTGAATGGCTAGACCGGTTTTTGTGATCTTTGATTGCAAAATAACTATTAAAACATGGGAAATTTCACGAAACAAACCATTACCTAGGGAAGATATATTATTTATTCTGTAACGGTACAAAGTCCCCGGGTTAACTAAATTAATATAAAAAAAAACTCTTTAATATGTAGGCGACCCTGTTCTCTACGCCTACAAAGATCAATTGGTTTTATAATGATAACTTACCGCCAGTAACTTCACACATTGCGTCGATAGGCGAAGAATCCGAAGGGACTAGGCCAGTGTCCCTCTCTACTGCAGGCGTTCCTGCAAGCCTCAGCACCAACGAAAATAGTCTTTGGTCCCATCGGAACGGCTCGCGGGTCAACTCAGAACCAGGTATGGGGCAGTTCATCGGCAGATTAAACTGAAAGAAGTAGAGTTGTTGTTGACAAAAATGTTCAATGGTAAATAACAACAACACATAGGTATAAACAATATTTTACAATATTGTTAATATGTGTTTAGGGTTTTAATGCCACCTCTAGATATTCTGAAGTTATGCGGCAGGCTACTACGATATTATACTCCATTCTGTGATAGAAAATTAGACAGAAGTTTAAATAGGTTGTTTTTAGGAACCCTTTGTAATAAAAGTACAATATCATCATTCTCCTGCCCTTATCCCAATTTATTTGGGGTCGGCGCAACATGTCTTTTTCTTCCATACATCCCTATCAGAAGCCATCTCGGCAGTCACCCCTTCTTAGCCATATCATCCTTCACACATTCCATCCATCGTTTCTTTGGTCTTCCCCTACTCTTATAGCCATCAACATTCATAATTAAAACTCTCCTCACGACATTCTCCTCATTTCTCCGTAACACATGCCCGTACCATTACAACCGATTTCCACACAACTTTTCAGCTACCGGTGCCACTTTCAAACTTCCTCTTATGTGCTCATTTCTTATTCTATCCATTCGTGTAACACCACACATCCCTCTTAGCATTCTCATCTCGGCTGCATGCAATTGCCTTTCATTGATCCCTTTCGTAGCCCAACATTCTAATCTATACAAGACAGCAGGTCGGATCATGGTTTTATATATTTTCCCCTTAAGTTTAAGGGGAATGCGGGAGTCGCAGATTGTTCCCGTGACCTGCCGCCATTTCATCCACCCAGTGTTAATTCTGTGCTTAACCGTCCGATCTATTTCGCCATCGCTTTGCACGAGTGAACCGAGATACCGAAAGTCGGAGCAGATTGGTAGAAGTGCGCCATCAAGCGCTATGGCTCCAGAAGTGGAGAGACCGCCGAAATCGCAGAACATATATTCGGTTTTGGTTCTGCTGATTTTCAAGCCAACATTCTCCAGCTTCTGTTGCCATTTCTCCAATCTGCTCTGGATCTCAGGTCCATCTTCACCGACGAGAACAATGTCATCGGCGAACAGCATGCACCAGGGTGCCTCCTCCTGGATGTCCGACGTAAGAGCGTCCATAATCAACAGGAAGAGGTACGGACTTAAAGCCGATCCCTGGTGCAAGCCTACCGCCACACTGAACTCGTCGGTATTGCCAGCAGCCGACCGGGCGTAGGTACGAGATCGACTGTACATAGCACGAATTAACTCTACATACTTCCCAGGCAAACCTTTCTCTTTCAGGGCCCACCACAGCACATTACGAGGTACCCTATCATACGCTTTCTCCAGATCAATGAACACCATGTGCAAGTTCTTGTGTGCACGTCTGTACTTCTCGCACATTTGGCGGATAAAAAGTACAATATATTATTATATTTTAATTGTGCATTTTTACGGAATATATTGATACTGAATTTATTATAATCAACTATTATACTTGAATGAATTCATTCGAATTATCTATTTTCTGAATTTATGAAGCTTTTATTAAAAAATATATTATTTAGTAATGGGGAAGAAAACGCAAAGCTATTTGCAGATGTCGCTGATGGCGTTTGACTCATAACAATTAGCTGTCAGTCGTAGCACGTTTTATGTTGAGTTTTTTTTGTGTTTGACGAGATTTTTTTTAGGTAAAGCAGAGTAATGTATTGTACATGGATTCTTTCAGGTTAAAAAAAGGAGTTAAAAGTCTAGAGGAGCTTCAGTAAAAGGACGAAAATCTGATCTAATTACCAGGCAGATAACAATGCCCAGACTTTAAACTGAATGCAGACTTATTAGTGTTTTAAGTTACATTAATTTTGTATTAGGTTTAATGTTTCTTTAGTTATATTTAAAAAAATATTAATGTACTTATTATTGCCACATTTTGAAAGTTTTAACCCTATTAACCTAAAATTAGTATCCAGACTTGAATCGTATGACCAAAATTTTGACTTCTTTACTTCCTCAAGAACAAGAAATTCAAGAGAGAAAAATTGATTTATCGCCCCCAGAAAGCTATAGAGACATCAACATAATCTCAAGTAAAATCTATTTATATACATATATTATTCTATTCTAAATTGAAATGCATATGTATCGTTAGGGAAAGCGTGATCTCCATTATTATTTCAACAAATTGCTACACAACGCGGCATATTTTTATAAACAACTTGAACTCGAACAAATTACAATGAGTTTTGACAGTTTATTTGGGTCAAACGATATCAGCTCCTCTAGTGGCGAAATTTGTCAGTTTTCTTCCGCATTACGTAAACTACTAGAGTCCAGGTTAAAAACCGTTACACCTTTTTAACCTGGAACGCTTTACATTTTAGTATAAATAAGCCTAATATGGAATGCTTCCCAATCCGGTCATAGGTTTGGGCAACAAGTTTTTTTTTTTTTTTATTTTGCCGGGTTAAAATTTAAATGGTTCCGCCAAAATACGTAGCTGTTTTTGATTGTCATACATTTGTCGATATTGTGAATGCTATCTTACCTGTTTTTTACCGATTTTAGTTATTTAGCTGTTCTGTTATTGTTTTGTTATTTAAATGAAACCATTATTTATATAAATAAAAAAGAAAATATATCATAAATTTATGTTGTGCATCTCTGCTTCTATGAACCTCTTTGGTAAAAGCTAACGCGAATGGAGTATTATGCGCGCTGGATGCGGAATGGAGAATTTCTGAATAGATTTATCGTGAGCAAGCAAGTAATGTGACGTAAAACGTTAGTTATTGTCCTACATAGTTCATAATAGCATATATTATATATATGGATATATTATATCCATATAATAGTTATATGTATATCATCGCAATTTTTTTTTTTGCAGATATGTATTAATTAATGTATTGTATGATAAAACATGCATGCAAATTGGTACAGCAGTTATAGAGTTAATTGCGAAGAGTCTGATGCGCCGGAGGACATTTTCGTCGTATGCGAATAACATTTTTAAGTATTTGAATATAAAATGAATTATAGTCAATGACAACCGCAAAATAACTCGAAGTTTGAATAACCAATATAGCTTCTGTCTCACAATTAAAGTACACGTCTCATATTACTCCAAATATGCTTCATTCGTGTTAGCTTTAGAAGTTTAGACAAAGGAGGTTCATAGAAGCAGAGATGCACAACATTTAATTTTCGAACTGAATTAAAAACAAATTATTACATAATTGTTTCCATATCAAATTTTAATTGAGACCATTGTAAAGGTAATGGTAATAACGATTACAAAATATAAAAAAAACAATAACAAATAAATAACGAAAATCGCCAAAAACAGGTAAGATAGCATTTATGCAGCTACGTATTTTGGCGGAAGCTATTATAATTCGGCAAAATTCAAAAAACCTGCTGCCCCACCATATCAGATTTAAAAAAAATATTAATATACAAGAAATTTTGCTGTTACCCCGTTTTATTACAAAGTGGTGAATCGAATTATACAGTCATGAAAGTTAGACTGCAAAGCAGCAACCGAATACACCACGCGATTATCAATAGGTATAATCTACATCTATACAACGTGTAACCATAAAGGGTATATACATAACAAAGGCATGGCATCTTTACATGATATCAAACGATATTGGAAGGGTTTTTTAATCCTATCTCTTTATGTTAGGAAGTTAGGAGGAAAAACACCGCCTGTGATAGGCTACTATCATATACTAGTCGCACAGAGATATTGAAGACATTTATCGGATTTTGGCAAGTAACGTGACGGTTAAGACGCTGTGAATAGCAAACTTTTAGGTATTTGAGGGGGTGAAGCAGACGAAGTGGGACACGACTAGCCCCGCCCACTGCGGGGCGCGGGGCGCTCCGCGCGAGTACATCGATGCGTGAGGTGAGGCGTCGTGCATCGAGAAATACGCACGTTCTATTAAATCTATACCAACCATTCTCTATTCCATCTACATTTAGAAGCGTAATTTCACAACCCAACCGCGAGGTATGGTTGGCTCTGTTCGTCACAGTCCCGGTTCGCATTAGACGAGCAGCAGGTTCGAATCCCACATCCGTTCACTTTACCTTGCGATTTTCGAAAATGTATATTTTATACATATTTTCATTTTTTATTATTACTTTTGTTTTCTTTTTTATTTTTATAATGCGCTTTGTCCGTTCTGCTTAAATTTTTTGTGTTATGTCCTTTTTTCATGAAACTGTTAGAAATATATCATTTCTAGAAATTACTATTTATAAACAGCTGTTTAGAATAACTGTTAAAAAAAATGCATTTTCGGATATTTAAAAAAATAAAAGATTTTTTCTTCAAAACTGCAACTCTTATCGAAGTCGGGTTTGTACGAGTGCTTAGAATAACACAACACAAAAAGATTGAAATAGATGGAGGCACTTGGAGGAGGCCTATACTGAAAGGGGCCATGAATAATGCAACAAAATGAAATCTAAATTTACTGTTTTGAACTATTATCAAATCAACTGTTATTTTTATTGTTTTTCTTTTCTATTCCATCTACATTTAGAAGGGTAATTTCACAACCCAACCCCGAAGCATGGTTGGCTCTGTTCGTCACAGTCCCGGTTCGCATTAGACGAGCACCAGGATCGAATCCGACTTTACCTTGCGATTTTCGAAAATGTGTATTTTATACATATTTTCATTTTTTATTATTTTTTTTGTTTTCTTTTTTATTTTTATAATGCGCTTTGTCCGTTCTGCTTAAATTTTTTGTGTTATGTCCTTTTTTCATGAAACTGTTAGAAATATATCATTTCTAGAAATTACTATTTATAAACAGCTGTTTAGAGTAACTGTTAAAAAAAATGCATTTTCGGATATTTAGAAAAATAAAAGATTTCTTCTTCAAAACTGCAACTCTTATCGAAATCGAGTTTGTACGAGTGAAATAGATGGAGGCACTTGGAGGAGGCCTATACTGAAAGGGGCCATGAATAATGCAACAAAATGAAATTTAAATTTACTGTTTTGAACTATTATCAAATTAACTGTTATTTTTATTGTTTTTCTTTTTTTAAATTAAATTATGAACTAAGAAATTCATGGTTAAATAAAGGCTTATTATTAATTTCTAGAAATTTGTAGAAAGAAAATTATAACGAATTGATTTTAAATACACACATCAAAAGTGTCTAGGGATCAACATATATTTTTGCAATAACTTTTCTCCTGATTGATATTAATTAAAATTTTCTTTAAGGATTCATCAAATAAAGTGTTTTCGTTTGTCACAGTAACGATAAACCAAGTCACCTTTGCATTAATAAAGAAATTTGCCATTTTCCTAATAAAGGGATATTTGACATTTGAACCACTAACACAAAAGTTCGAAAAAAAGACTGAAATAACAGTTTTCTCTAAAATTTTATTGGGTAACTTAAACAATTAATAATCCGTGTTTCTACCGCGAACACTAACAACACAAGAACATCGGTTTGGCATACTCAAAATGAGTTCATCCAAATCACGCTGTGGAATGGCCGCCCATGTTCGTTGCAACAACAAAAAAAGGTCTTCTTGCGACTGGATACCCTCCATATTCGGCAGAGCTCTTCTCTGTAGCATATCCCATGCATGCTCAATCGGGTTCAAGTCTGGCGACTGAGCAGGCCAGGGCAGGACATTGATGTTAGCTGCGGCGAGAGTCTGTCTTACAACTCTTGCGGTGTGCGGTCGTGCATTATCATGCATTAACTGAAATAAGGGACCGATTTGCACTTGTAGAGGAACGATGACGTCTGATACAATCGTTTCAGCATAAATTTGAGCGTTGAGGTTGCCTCTGATCCAAATCAACTCAGTTCTTCCGCCGATCCAAATACCCGCCCATACCATGATGGTTCCACCACTATAAGGATGGACTTCCTGGCAGGATTTTAATCGCTGTTGGCGTCCAGGGGTTCTCCAGTGTCGTATACGTCTTGTATCCGGTCTCATACCAAAACGAGACTCATCAGAAAAGCACACGAAACGCCATTGTTCTTCTGCCCAATTTCTGTGTTCAAGAGCCCATTGATATCGAATCCTACGATTGTGCATTGCTATAGGTGGTACCCGTAGCGGTCTTCGGGAATGAAGGTTCACTTCATGCAAGCGGTTTCTGACTGTTTGGTCGCTAATTAAGTTCCCTGAAGAGTGATGAAGCCTCACGGCTAACATCATGGCGGTTATTGTTGGAGCTCTTCGAGTTAAGATTTGAATGTATCGGTCTTGTCTCCGTGTGGTGCAGCGATACCGTCCTCCATGGCGCTCAGCCACGGTACCAGTGCTTCGGTAACGTGTCCAAAGTCGACTGATAACACTCTGACTTGTATTCAGAGCTAAAGCCACAGTACGTTGCCGGGAACCAGCTTCTATCATTCCCACGGCTCTGAGCATTTCTTCCCTGCTTAAATGACGTCGCCGCTCCATAATAACGTTGGTTTTAATCAGTAGTAGGGAAACAGTAGCACTAATAATGTCTTCAATGCGTTGTATGTTTTTATAGGGAAAATATTGACAGCTGATTTTCATCTTTTACTCGAATTTGATTCACAGTTCCTGATTCAAATTATGAAATGCACCAAAAAGGATCCATATAAATTTATAAAATCATAAATTTATTACAAAGCCACATCTCAATCTCAAGAAATCCGCATAAAAATGCTTGATCCCTAGACACTTTTGATGTGTGTATTAGTTTGCATTATAATTGTTACAAAAAGAATATATTTAAAAAGATGGAACAATTACTACAAAAAATACAGAAAATCGGATAAATTAATAATAATTAAAAAAAAAAACAATTGCAAATAAGAAATCCAACAAAAAGCATACAACGTAAAGCTGGGGTTTGAACCCGAACACATACAGGTGAAGAAAAATGTGCCGCGAAAAAGTAAAAAGAATAATTACAGAAAAAAATCAAATAAAATATCGGCAAAAATACAACAGTAAATTAAAAAGCATTTATTTCAATTAAAATCTACAAAAAGCATATAATGTAAACCTGGGGTTTGAACCCGGGCAAAAACGAAATATGATTATTCATCAACAAACAGACACGTAAATATAATTATTTTCTGTGCGGGGTAAAGCAAAAAGTGACATAGGTCCGACAAGCACCGCGCCTCAGCGGTCACTGTCGCTAAGCATAGAAGTGAAAGAGAAGGCAATGGACGCCGCGATGGAGCGACGTTTCGTTCACGTTATTTATCATTAAATACATTATTTATTTTAGAATATCTGAGTTAAATCGATAAACAAAAACAATGGTTTCATTTACTATTATATTTTACATCGCTCTTCTCAATTTTATCAAGATTTGATGATTAATAATACAGTTACAACTGTTATAAATTCAATTTTAGGGGTTACTTTAGGATTATTTTCTATCGAGAAAATTAATTCAAAACGTGTTTTGAAAACAATGGTTTCCTGCTACATATAATCAAGATTAACATATAAATTTTTGGCTGCTCTGAAATGTATACATTTGGCTAAAAAATTGTTTTAAGAAGCCTATGTTTACTGAACACAGCGCCTTAACGAGTAGTTATTAACGTATGTAGTGTGCTGCCACGTTTATTATGATTAGATTTTAAGAAACACACGAAACCGAAAATTTGGTACCAATTTTTTGAGTATATTATTTTGAGTTGAAACCTTTCCGATATCGTTTGATATCATCTAAAGATGCCATGCCCTTGGTATGTATATACCCTTTATGTTACACGTTGTATAAAAAATCACTTAGCGATAAGACCGCCTTTTATAAAACTTTTACTTTTTTTATTTGTGATTCGTATGGTGTGACTATTTTATTCTACAAAATCGTAACTAACTCTGGTGTGGCGCAAAGCTTAGTCATAATGTAGGTATGCGCATCATTTATAATTTACACTTTCTTTAAAAAAAAATGTTTGTCTACGAAATACAAGCTTTTTACTAAATATAACAGAAACATCACCGTAACGGCTGGACTGATGTCAGTTGAATGGGGATACCTTTTCACCCCAACGACGGATAAAAGCTACTATACCGATGTACCACGCGGGTGAAGCCCTAAGCGGCGGTGTAAGGTAAAAGAGAAACTATTAGATATTTTATTGTTTATTCAGCTTTCACGCTAAAACAGCTAAACGGACTAGATCATGACCTGGATTAAAGCAAAATTATTACCCCGATATTTCCACGGTATCGAGAATTTATGTGGTTTATAACAGCGGGACGCAGGTAGTTACAGAATGTCAATAAATAGGTTACAATTACAACTTACAGCAAAACTAATTATGTCAACTATCATAGAGTCAATACTATTAGATTCTGGCGCCTTTTTTTTTTTTTTGATATGGCATCTCGTAGGTGGCCATTAGAGGCCGTAACTACTTAACCGGACTTTCCTGTGGATGCCTTAATTAAAATTAAAGCCTCCAGCCAAAGGCACTTAAAACTAAATTAAAATTGGGCGACTACGCACTAAGGGCACCCTCTGTGGGGTACGAACCTCGGCTTAGGGCGTCGATAGAGAGGACAGCAAGGGACGGCTGGATCGACATTATGATATCAGCTCAGCTGCGGCGCGGGCTGACCTTCATCGGACAAGATTCTGGCGCCAATTCTCTTGTTCACAACCTAATTTTAAGTTAAGTGCATCTTTTTCTTTCCATGTCATTAAAAAAAGGATAGAAGATAACATTTTAGTTTAATCCTGTCAAATTAAGATATACCATTGACAGTTTAGACGCGATTATGAACATGGCAACCATAAATACATCCAACTGTCAGGCGCGAACTAATTTGACAGCTCTACACTAACATTTATGATCTTCTGTCCTTTTCCTAATTAAATATCACTATCACTACATATTATAAAACAAAGTCACTTTCTCTTTCCCTATGTCCCCTTGTATAATTACCTACATTTTTAAAACTGAGCAACGGATCGTGATGCAGTTTTTGTTTTATGATAGAGTGGCTAAAGAGGAGGGTTCTTATCATTATACGTATAATAACATCCATTAAATTGTGGTGAAATACTATTATTTTTGAGGTTTCTAATGTGATGTCGTAAATAATTAATTTTTTTCCGCGTTTGCAGTGAAACGCAGGCTGAACCTCTCGAGATTTGTCAAAACAATGTACTAAATATTGTACACATTCAGTTACCGCCGTCGGACGGTAACGAACGAACGTCGAACTATGCGTAAGCTGCATGCAAATATGAACTGTAATAACTGTTGATACATTTCAATGTTCTTTACCGCATTGTAAAATGTCGCCCGGCCCGGCCTGATGCGAGCCGGTTGGTGTGAATCGTACCTATGGATATCCCACAATAACATGTTTTTGTCATGACAAATACCGGCTAATTTTCGAAGCTATTTTAACCAATACAGCATTAATTCTTTATACAATTTAATGCATTCTAATATTATAAATGCGAAAGTCCCTCTGTCTGTCTGTCTGTTACGCTTCCCCGCTTGAACCTCTCAACCGATTTTGATGAAATTTGGCACCGACAATCTTTACACCCTGAGGAAGGACATAGGCTACCTTTTATTGAAAAAAAAAAAAATTGATGTTCCCGAGGGAAATCTAAAAAGCGCGATAAAACTGAATTCCACGCGGGCGAAGCCGAAAGGAAAGGAAAGAGAGTACCTTAAATAAATTGTGGATTTAATATAGATCTATATTGCTATTTACAGCATAATGATTTAAATGAATATTTTCGAAGATACTACAGATTTAAAAATCCGGGGCGTCGCATTTAGGCGACATTTCGCGACGGGAGCGGGCGGGCTGCTATGTTTTTTATACAACGTTCACAGCTTTTCTGTACTTAGTGTATTTAATATCAGCATTGCACCCGTGCGAAGCTGGGACAGGTCGCTAGTAAAGAATATGATGCGATGCTATGAAATTAAATTTAGTTTAGTTTGAGAACAAAGGAATTAGGGCCATTAAAACAATTTTTTTTTTTTTAATATTTATAAACTAGTGCTTGACTGCAATCCCGCCTGATGGTAAGCAGTGATGCAATCGTTGATGGTAAAGCGCACTAGTCTAGCCTATTCACTTAAAAAACTTAGGAATAGGAAGGATGACGGCAGTTGTGCGAGGTGATGCAATGTTACACCCAAGACCAGCACGACCAAACGATGCTGCGCTAGAGGGAGATTGATCTGGAGACTCCACGACCAAATTTCCGACACAACAACATTTGGCGCATCGTACCAGCCACACATCGCAACACAACTGCTCTGACCCGTCCTACGTACGGCTTCACCAGACATCATGCCGGAACACGACGAATCGCTTGGCGGCAAGACTTTGTCTGGTGGGTGGTAACTTCCGCCGGCAGCCGATGTTATGGCCTACCACCGAGTACAATATCAAACTTTCTTCCTTAAAACCCATTTTAAGGAAGAAATCAAATTAATTCTGAAAATGAAACTTTTCCAGTCCCAGTAGTGGGAGCATAATAGGCTGATTATAAAGTTAGTTATGCAAAATGGATCCAACCTACAAAAACCGTTTTTGAGTTACTGCCATAAATGTCTAAAATCTACACATCAACTTTAGTATATTCAAAAAATATCAAAAGCACAGGAAAATACCCATTATTTAAAAGGAAATTTAAATCTACTGTCATGTTACTTAAATATATAAATTTTACTTCAAACTCTATTTTCTCAAAAACAAGTCTGCTGGCTGGATCCTTTTTGCATAACTACGTCAAATTTTTTATTTTATGTGCCTACATTACCAAAGGCCAATTTATAACACACTTTGACTTAGTATTTGTATTTTAAACATTATTTACGTTAGATTTAAGCAAATTGCTTTTTAATACTTGACAATTTAGCAGCAAAAGAAGCTGTTGTTTTTGTATGTGTAAGAACTGTGTTTCTATAACAGTTAGGTTAATAATTCAATAACTATCCCGGTGGTTTTTATTACGGACAAATCACACAGAGTGAGCTAGCCCCAAAGTAAGTTTGAGACTTGTGTTATGGGATACTAACTCAACGATACTATATTTTATAATAGAAACATATACAATATGTAAAGAAAACCCTATCCGACCCATAAGGATAATAGAGGTTAGGTAAACACTTGACCAAATATAATATAAAATTTTACACAGTCATCATAGTAACAATACTATTGAATTTTGAAATAATCTTTTTTTTTTCCCGGGAATTAATTCCAATTTCTCCGACATTTGGTAATTTTTAAAAAAGTGACAACGCCGGTATTATTATGAGCGAATCGCGACGCGACCACGTGCCGCGTGTCCTGCCCCCCACCCCCCGCGGTAGGGTTGCTTACCGCACATGTATTAAGTTAGCTCTTTTTGCAAAATAATATTTATTTTTTTAGGTGGATTTTTTTTTTAAGTTTAGCCCGGCTTTGTACCCATTAGTAGAATCAGTTATCGATACCTAACAATACCTTCACGGATCGGACAGGGTTTTCTTTACATAATGTATAGATAAACATCAAAGACCCAGGCCAATCAGGAAAAGATCGTTTTCCATGATGACCTGGCCAGGGGTCGAACCCGAGGCCTCCACGTCGCAGGCAGGCGTGTTGACCGCTGCGCCACAGAGGACGACAAGGTTTAAGCCTGGTCTGGACGAAATCTTTATTTTGTATTAAGGGGGATTAATTTATTACTGGCACCCATGACCCAGATCTTACACAGATATTCCCAACAAACTTCTGGAGCGAGATAGGCTGCTTGGAATAACCAGCACTGGATGTAACGCTTAACATAAAAACATCGAAAGTTATGTTAAGTCACAGATCCTCCAAACTCAAACTACTTTTTTCAAGTCATTTAAAAATATTACAATATATGTAACAGTAAACTGAAAAAATTAATTTAAAAAAAACCCCCATTCTTATGCGGTGTATTGTGATACAAATTTTCGTACTAAGTAAATCAAAAGGTGGTAAATGCATGAAACAAGTTTTAAAATTAAGCATTTTTAATGTGTTCACTAAGCACAAATATTCATGAGAATCATAAATAATTAGTGCAATGACTGTTTCAAGCATTAACTTGGATAAGATAATTTTAAAAGCACATTAGTTTTGATGTTGTAGGTATAAAGATTACAGTGTTAGAAATTCACTGCTACAATTGACACTAAACTACCAATTCATGTTACAAAAAAGGCTATGATTAAATACATACCCCTTTATTCTTAAACATTGCTTAAAGTTCCCTAGTGATTAGTGGCTGATTAACCACACATTTTTGATGTTAGCATGTTGCTTAACTTTAATCACTGTTTATGAATAAACCCCATAAAGTAATAGAGCTTTTTATTTTTCAGCTGTGAACATTCTCATAGGGGTTAATAATGAGCAAGTCTGCTGTATGTTTTCTTACAATCTTGTGCTATATCTTACAATGTTAAATCTTGTAATACATATAGTTTAATTCAAACTATTCGTAATAAAATTATCAATATAAAATAAAAATGAAATGGTGCTTTTTGATAATCTAGAGCATCACTTCGGAATGGCTGTACCATTTTGACAATTTTCTGTTGTCATCTTCATCATCTCAGCGTTTATCCCGGTTGCATCTGCGGCTTTCGTGTTGGAACCCGGGGTTCGCTACTAACAATTTTCTGTTGTAATAGTCTAAACTCTATTTTAATGTTTTTGAAAATGTTACACAGCAAATTATAAAAAATTTAAAGATTTTTATGGGCATTCATGATAACCTATTGTTTGGGCAACATCAGGAGCCATATTTTCAAAAGTAAAAAGTTACGAAAGAAAATAGACTTTGTAACAACCTCATAACATTTGGGGAAACAGTAGTCAAATGATGGTAAGAAATACAATAACAATTGTGTACCTACAATGATAGCACACTACTGGACTCTTGCTAAAGCTACCTCTAAGCAGACAAAAAAAAAAAATTCATTTATAGATAAACAAAGCTTAAATTAACACAAATTGAGGTAGTTTATTATCAAAGGACAGTTGTAAATGGTACAAATAATGTTTCAAGAAACATTAAAAATAATTAAGAAACATAAAAATACAAACATTTAAATAAACTGTGCTAACTTAGTACACCATGTGCAATTTTGCAACTGAATGACGCAATGATAAAAATGTATTAATTAGTAAAATGTGAAGCGACTCACCTCTTCCTGAATGCCAGCATTGCTTGAAAGCTTCCCTCCATCAGTAATAACAACAATAACAGAAGGTTCGAGATAGAATGGGCATCTTCCTTGGCCATATGTGTCAATACCAGTCTGCATGCGATTTATGTTTAGAACATCAAAGGCATGCTTCAAGGCTGCACCCATTGTTGTCAAGCCAAGACATTGCAAATTCTTTAATTCATTTATAAATGTTGCAAGATTTTCTTTCCAACCAGCCTGCAAACAAACAATTACAGTAAGAACCCATTATTTGTAGAAGTTCTTCAGGAAATCTGTCATAATAGATAACAGTGGCCAGGAACACCATTTCTGTATAGCTACAAGCTGTAGTTGCAAACCTAAAATGATCATAAGCCCATAAGGTGTAGCAATGCATATTATAATTCAATACATGATTATTTCAGAACAATACAGTTTCAGACTTCTAAGAAAATAATTGGTTGTGGCATGATTCAATTTGAATTTCCCCCCGATTCGCCATTTCGTTGTGTGCGAGTTCGGCCAATGGGAGTGTGCGACGAGCGCGCAGTACCGAGCGCTATCGCGGAGGCAGCAACGGCGGCGGTTCGTCCTGTTTACGTCGTGCTGTCTATTTCAGTAAATTTCGCACTTTCAAAATATGTAAATGTTCTGGATTGCAGATTACGGTGCTTGACATTTAGACACTATCGGACCGGCTTAAACACTCACACCTATGCACAACCCACAAATCTTCACCAACGAGTTCTGATACACTAACCTTGATGTTCGCGGGTGGTTCTTCGAAAGTTAGAAGCATATATCTGTCGCCTCTGCTTTCGGGGGAACGTTGACGAACCTATGAAATAAAATAAATCAGTCCAACACACTAACACGCGATAAACAAATCGATCACAAAAACGAGGCGGTTGACGAGTCGATGACACTGCACGTACCTTTACGAACGTTTCCACAGCGCCCTTGGCTACATCGAGCAACGTTGGGCGTCCGCCCAAATAAGCTCTTTGGTTCATAGAGGCTGAAGTATCTATTAGGAAAACTATAATAGTCATCGTGAAAATTGCCTAAATGTCCTTCGAAATACATTAAAATATGCGCACGCTATTATGAACTTAGAACAAAAATGGCCGCTACATCGTACACAGGCTCGCTGAGAGGCGACCGTCCGACAGCCGCTTCGACGAGCAGCTGAACAAGCTACGCCACGACGAAGACTCCAAGAGTACCACGTGACCTAATCACACGTTCGGAATTTGTCGGCTATGTCCGTTGAATAGCTACGAATGTTGCCACACTAGAAATATATTCTCCTTACATTTTCACATTATTTCAAAGATGATTATGCAGTAAATAGCGAATGCAATGGATTTATAATTAGGCCATTTGCGATTGTGATTTCATGATGTTTGCTGCATGACTGATAACATTCACAGTAGGTAGAATAACAACAAACTTAAACAATTTAAAAAATATTATAGACTTTTCTACACTTTTTGTTTTAAAATTATGTGTCATGAGAATAAATATAAGAGAACCTTACAGAGAGTGGAGGAATAGGGCCTTGATTTGATGTCCCGAAATATAAAATTACTGAGCACGCTTATGTATATATATCATATTACTAAAACTGAATACTATTTCGAAAATGACATAAACGTACATTTGCGCTTCGCAAATATGTTCTTAAAAATACTTTTCAAAATTTAATTGTTATTATTGCCAATCAAAAGTGCTTTATCAGGATTCTTGAGAAACATGTTATTTGATTTTCCTGTAATATTTACCTAAACCTTCAAAAACAGAATTGATCCTGATTTTCTATTTGCTATACTTTGGAAAAAAGTTGGATGGGATCGGTATGACATTTGTCGTATCATCACTTGCCTACCTTTTTCCTAACTATTTTGGGGTCGGATTCCATTCTAACCAGCCGATATCTGATAAGGTAATTATTTGCTGAATGTGACAATCGAA
Source organism: Sesamia nonagrioides (assembly GCA_017933935.1). Taxonomy (NCBI): domain Eukaryota; kingdom Metazoa; phylum Arthropoda; class Insecta; order Lepidoptera; family Noctuidae; genus Sesamia; species Sesamia nonagrioides. The sequence goes on along the minus strand of JADWQK010000668.1, from coordinate 1,299,103 downwards.
TGTTCCAATATACGAAGTTGCACCTTACTCTTAATTGGAATAATTTTTTTTATAAAATGATTTGCCTTGACCCATTAAACAAACTGTTACTCTAAATTTGAATTATTTTGAAGCATGATGCGAAAGTATTGGTCCATAGGTATATTCGGAAAATGTGCTCATCAACGTAAACTGTGCAAGGAATTATGTTGAACTATCAAGATAAAACCCATTGATATTGTAACGCCATTACCCTACCGGTGTATAAAGCTAGAACACTCGAATACATAGTCCTTTTTGAGTCGATGATTCGCAATAATAGAGTAGGTAAATATTGTAATAGTAACAGGCCGCATTTGTCCTACAGTGGCACATCATTGTCTGAACGTAGTTTCCGATACCGGCAGGCTAAACTTTTTAAGGATTTATGGAACACAAACTGGATGCTCGTGTATGTCAGTATGTAATTGCCAAAGTTGATCGGTAGTGGTTCCCTTCTCTCCCCCATTTAAAGGAAATAAACTATTGTAGCAACACTGCTATTTAATAAGTGGGAGTAATAAGTAGTGAAACGACTAATTTACTTAAGCAATGTTGGAGTTCATTGACTAAAAAGCATGATTATAATGGCAATAAATAATTTAAAATTTTATCACACTATGAAACCATCAAATACACGATAATAACCTTAAATATCACGTAACAAATGTTGGACCTATAACGTACCATATTACGCGGCAAATATAAATACAGAACGGTTAATGCAAAGCAATATGACTAATTACAAAAAAATAAGTATAATTTAGTTCTTTGTCTTTTTGAGTCGCGATGGCATGGGCAAATATTTATTATAGTACTTAATAGCTAAACTCGGCGTCTCTACCTTTTCTTTTTGGTCCTCAGAAGTACAAATGTATGGAGTCTGAACATTCCAATGTATAGAATATAGTTTGATCAAAGCACCGTATAATTTAGTTGGTTGAATGATAATTTTATCTTAGCTTAGAAAAACTGTTTCGGAGCAAATGTTACCAAATTGAGATAGCGCAGTTTTAAACATTTGCCATAAGGATTTATTTTCTGGTTGATATAAAAGTCGCTAGTTGGTACATACATATTAACCAACTCATAAATTATTTTACCACCATATCGGAAACAATGTTTCTTTTCAATTTCTATGGACTTGTGAATGGTCTAAATTAAACTAATGTTTCATCATCATCAGCGTCTACTCGTCCACTGCTGGACATGGGCTTCTTCCATGGCACGCCAACAAGCTCGATCCTGAACAGTTCTCCGCCAGCCACTACCAGCCACCTTTTTTATGTCGTCGCTCCATCTCGCCCAAGGGCGTCCTACGCTACGTTTGCCGAGACGCTGTCTCCACTCGAGGACTTGTTTACCCCAACGGTTGTTGGTCCTGCGGCATATGTGGTCAGCCCATTGCCACTTCAGCTTGCTAATCCTCTCAGCTATGTCGATGAATTTGATCCTCTGTCGAATCACCTCATTTCTGATGAGGTCCTTTAGAGAGACGCCCAACATAGCCCGCTCTATAGTTCGCCGAGCGCCTTTAAACTTATGGACTAGTCTGGCCGTTAGTGTCCACGCTCTGTAAGTCATGACGGGTAGGTCATCATCAACCTTTTATAGTCCCACTGCTGGGCACAGGTCTCCTCTCATACAGAGAAGGATTGAGCGCAATCACCACGCTTGCTCAATGCGGGTTGGCGATTTCAGACTTATAAAGTCCAGGTTTCCTCAAGATGTTTTCCTTCACCTTCAGTCATTGGTATCCAAGATATACTTAGAAAGTACATAGGTATAACTTTAGAAAAGTTACATTGATACTTGCCTGACCTGGAATCGAACCCACACACTCATACTTGAGAGGCTGGTGTTATAACCACTAAGCCACCACGACTTTTCTTTTGACTGACGGGTAGGACGCACTACTAATACTAATGCTTACTGAAATTGAAATCAATTTTGTGTGTAGGTGTAGTCCTGACTTCTTAAAGGAAGGCTTATTTATACTAACATAGATAAAATAAGAGATACCATCCTTAGCAAGCAAATCCTTACCATCTAGTCTCTTCCCAACTATTTTGAGGTCAGTTCCAAGTCTAACCTGCAGGGTAATTACGTAACACACTATCAGTAGCAATGGGTAACAACATTCATTGCGTAATTTAAGTTGTTGAGCTCACACATTTTTAGAATATACAGAGCAATGGATTAGTAATTCGCTGCAAAATGATTCAAACTGATACTAATATTGTGTTGCGCAATTGGGGTGCGCATGTAGCTGGATGAGAATCACTATTTTACACGGATCGACTGGTTATCCTAGAAGCCTTGGGAGACGCCTTTGTTCAGCAGTGGACCTCTAACAGATGCAGACCTAAAAAGAAGAAGATTGCCTGCAAAACCCAGTTATTAGAAAAAGTAGTAATTTTGGCGGGAAAGTCAAGCTGAGTGTCACGCTCATTTTTCATTGGACTTTTAAAATTATTTATAGTGTTGTTTACTTAATAAAAATGCGTGATTTATGTTTTTTATGCGGGTTATTATTATTTTTTTTAAAGTGCATCCAGTAAATAATTCATAAAGAACAGTGAAATATCGCTGTATAGTGGCCACATCAAGAATTTTTCTCAAACCTCCCTCGTAAGACGGTTCACGCGGTCGTTTTTTCGACATGAATAATTCATTACGTGGCATTGGCAGTTGGCTAAATGCACAAAGCGTGCGAAGCCAAAAAAGAAAGAAAGAAGAACTTTTGAAGATTTTTATTTTACTTGAAATTGGCACAAAGTCATAACTAGACCACACTACAAAAAAAAAGTAAGCCCCTTGGTAAGACTGATTGTCAGACTTTTGGGTTTCCAATTTTAATTATTCGTATCTACCCACTGTCAGAGATCATCAAATGGTAGTCGAGACCAAGAGCTTTATTAACTTGCTTTCCATAACACGAAGAAGCCTGGAAAGTTAATAGAACATCACCCAGTCACGGATAGACCGCGGCAAGTAAAGCTTAACTTTTTAACGCCATATTGTATATTCTTTCTTGGCTTGGCGATAGCGCCTGCAAAAAGAAGCTTTTACATCTTTATAGTAAGTAGTACCACCGACATATACAGTATACTATAGGTATACCTACTATTGGATATGCCTTAGATTAGAGATGAGAATTGTGGCACTCCGAAAGAAAGAGAGGAAGCGAAGTTTCGGTCTATCTCTATCTTTCTCAAAATCAGCAATCATTAACGAGGAAAGAGATAGTGCTAGACCGAAAGCATAGGCCATCTCTCTCACTCTTTTCAAAGCAAAACGTTACTGAAGATTATACCCGTACGGCATGTCCATTAGTATAATATATTATGTCGATGGTAAGTACCGACGACAGCAGGTCAACCTTCCCGAAACTGTCAAAAATACCCAATCAACCTTTAGCCTTAAAGCTTTATTGATAAAGTTGAAAATATAATAAAGAAATCTTACAGATTGTACTAGCTTGATGTGCTGTCGTCCGTATTTAAAACTAGCGGCCGCCAGCGACTTCGTTCGCGTGGAGTTAGTTATGCTCCGCTCCTAGTGGTCGCAGCGTGATGTTATATAGCCTAAAGCCTTCCTGAATTAATGGGCTATCCAACGCAAAAAGAACTTTTCAAATCGGACCAGTAGTTCCCGAGATTAGCGCGAACAAACAAACAAACATACAAACAAACTCTTCAGCTTTATATATTAGTAGCTTTATAGTATAGATTTCTACACAAGTCGCCATGAGTGACGAGGAGCATTAATATATTATGATTATTAATTTGAATCATTTTGAAGCATATTGATATTGCTAAAGCATTGCTCCATTTATGCTGGAAAAATTTATCTGCTCAGTAACATAAATAACGCAATGAAAGATGTTGAACTGTCAAAATTAAACCCATTTTAGGTACTTATTCTGGGTTGAATCGCTAATTGTTATTAGGGTTTTCTATCAGTTTCTCAGAAGTAGTCTGGAGACGGGATTAGTACCCGATTGGTAGCAGGAGGCTTACCCCCTATGATTTGATACCTAAATATAGTTGATGAAATGGGGATGTAAGTACTATATGAAGGTCCACCCCTCCTTAATCTTTTAGGGATTGTATTACATAGGGTGGAAAGAGCGAGCGAAACAAGTTCGATTTTAACAACTCGCCTCGGTTAGGAGTTACACGTCTAAGCAGAAAAGCTCAGAAATTAATAGCACGTGAGCGGGTGACGGCGGGTGATTTTTTTGCAACCCGCTTTGATATAGCTTCGGTTATTTTCTGACGATCATATAGAAAGACGTGGAGGCCTAGTGGTTAAAACACCAGCCTCTCAAGTATGAGTGCGGGTTCGATTCCAGCACCCTAATGGCGTAACACACCATTACTATCAGTTGGAATCATTTTGAAGCTTATTGCTATTCCATTGCTCCCTGTGTTAGAACATGTATCTGCTCAACAATGTAAATAACGCAATGAATGCTGTTGAATTGTCAAACTGAAATCCATTGCTACATAATGTGTTACGCAATTACCCTGCAGGTCAGGCAAGTACCAATGTAACTTTTCTAAGTTATGTACTTTCTAAGTATAGGTATCTTGGGCACCAATGACTGATTAAACGGCGAAGGAAAACATTTTGAGGAAACCTGGCCTTTAAGTCTGAAATCGCCAACACGCATTCAGCAAGCGTGGTGATTACGCTTCCCCTATCCTTCTCTGGATTATAGTACGTACTTATGGTAGACGTACCATTAATCCATACTAATATTATAAATGCAAAAGTAACTCTGTCTGTCTGTCTGTCTGTCTGTCTGTCTGTTACGCTTTCCCGCTTAAACCTCATAACCGATTTTTATGAAATTTGGCACAGACAATCTTTAGACCCTGAGAAAGAACATAGGCTACCTATTATCCCGGAAAAATTTGATGTTCCCGAGGGAAATCTAAAAAGCGCGATATAACCGAACTCCACGCGGGCGAAGCCGCAGGCGGAAAGCTAGTACAAAATATAATCAAGCAATACAAATACATCAGCAGGGTAATTACGGACCTAACACAAAATCAGTGGCAATGGGTTTCATTTTGACAGTTCAACGACATTCATTGAAATGTTTATTTAGTTGAGCAGACATATTTTGCAACAAATGGAGCAATGGAATAGCAATAAGCTTCAAAATGATTCCAACTCATAGTAATAGCACAGTATAAAAATTGGCCATTTTGGCCCTCGAACAAATTGCGCTCTGTAACCGGTCTCCTTAAGTTTCTGATATCTATGGGTATACTTACATATAAGAGAGTAGGTATCCTATTTTACTCATTACCCTAAGCCTTTTGGACCTTACGTAGGTAGTAGAAAACCCCCGCTCCTATTATTTTTTTTTATCCATACTATCCATACTAATATTATAAATGCGAAAGTAACTCTGTCTGTCTGTCTGTTACGCTTTCCCGCTTAAACCTCTCAACCGATTTTGATGAAATTTGGCACAGACAATATTTAGACCCTGAGAAAGAACATAGGCTACCTCTTATCGCGGAAAAATTTGATGTTCCCGAGGGAAATCTAAAAAGCGCGATATAACCGAACTCCACGCGGGCGAAGCCGCGGGCGGAAAGCTAGTAATTTATAAACTAGCGCTTGACCGCAATCCCGCCTGATGGTAAGCACTGACGCGATCGTTGATGGTATAGCGCGCTAGTTTATTAAGAGCCTATTCACTCTAGCCTTGAAGACACTCAAATAGTAGTGTGACGGAAACACCGCCGCCAGCAAATTGTTCCAGTCCCTTGATGTACGCGGTATAAAAGAAGAAGCGAAACGCTTCGTAGTGCTGTAAACAACGTAAGGGTGGAAAGTCGCCGTACGACGGGTCGTCCGATGGTGGAAGGGAGATGGGGGAATTAAATCATGCAATTCCCTTGCACACTCACCAGAATGCATCCTATAGAAGACCGAAAGGCTGGCTACTCTACGCCTGTGCTCCAGGCTTTGGAGACCGTTTCGAGTTATATTCAAAATAGAATATGAAAAACAACAAATGCATTGAATGAATAGGCCTAGATTGTCTCACAGGATGCAGCTGAATAAGCAGCACTAAAAAGGAGCGGTTGCCCGTCCGACCTAACTAATCCAGTAACTGAATAATACAATACTCCTGCATATTAATTGCGTAACCCAACATTACTACTATCATTTTGTATCAAATTGCTAATACATTACTCTTTATGTTAGTAAAATCGCTCAACAAGGTAAATGAATCACGCAATGAATGTTGTTGAAATGTCAAATGAAATCCATAGCTATTTATTTATTATTTATGTATGTGGGTATATTATCACGGCTTCTGACGACTGAACATTTTATTAAGCCTTTGATAATTGTGTAATACTCACAATGTAGATTGTTACCTATAATCATCATCATCCCAGCGTTAAACCCAGTCGCATCCGAAGCCTTTTAGATTGTTACCTTTAGTAAAATATATAAAAGCGGGACTATATCTATATTTAATCACATGACCAGCCTTTAATATACCCACAACATTAATACTAAATTAATCCTGATTTTAATTTTGTGCCAAATTTCACCCAAATTCGTTAAGAAATTTTTGCATCAAATAGACACAACAAACATACATACGTATATACAAACTTTCATAACCACAATACATATTACTAGCTGCTCCTAGCGGTTTTAACCACGTAAGTTCGATACAGTGGGAATATGCCACTAAATAGAATAAGAAAGACGGACCATTGGAGACTATGGGCACACGAGGAATGTATACTGTAATCTGTGGTACACCTTAGGTGTCAATTTATGTTGGGCACGCCACAATATCGGCGATAAGTCCCCTCTTTGAGGAGTGGCTAGAGAAGCGCCACGGCGCCCTCGCCTTCCGCCTGACGCAGCTCCTCACCGGACACGGTTGTTTCGGGAGGTTTCTGTTCCGGATAAGGCGGGAGGAAACGCCTAGGTGTCACCATTGTGTGGATCGCTCTGAGGACACGGTGGAGCATACGGTGGAGGTCTGCCCGGCTTGAGTAGAGCACCGCCAGGTCCTCTTGGTGGCGATCGGCGGTGATCTCTTGCGTCCGACCCTAGTCCAGGCAATGGTCCGGAGCGAGTGTGCATGGCAGGCCGTCACCTCCTTCTGCGAAGCAGAGATGCTGGCAAATGAGGAGGCGGAGCGCGTGGGGGAGCGGGAATCTCAGCACCCCCACGCCACTAGCCGCCGCACACAGGAGATCTTGGTCGGGAGACAACATCAAGATCCCGGCCACCGTAGGCGCGGGCTTGCGGGCGGTAGGCAGTGGGCAACTCTCCGTCCGGTAAGGACCAGGCCTGAGTCGACGGCGCGTTGTGTTTCACATGTAATTTGTGGTTTCGCGCACGCCTTAAAGAGATGTCAGCACATAGTGACGGGGTCCACGAAGACCGATGCCTTCAGGGTCAGGGTTGCGCTTGCGGGTTGGTTAAACAAGAAAAAGTGGCGGTGGCCGTCGCACAGGTAAGTGAAGAAACACGGGTAGGTTTTAGTCAGTAAAAGTGTGACACGCCGTAATGCTCCGCCCAGAGCGGGAGAAGTCATTTGATGATTACAAATCCCAACAAAACAAAAAAACAAAAAGGATTCAATTTATGTGTCAAAATTGCAAATCTGATCAATATTTTTTTATGAGTAACTTATAGATATTCTATAGGGAAGGCTCAATTGTACCTCCATAATAAATTTTTTGTTTGTTATTTCTATTTTATACCTATTATAAAGCTAGATAATAGCAAATTTACAACGTGTGTACCAAAGTTGATCGATTATATGTTTACAAAACTTATTTTTCGTCTAAGTGAATATGTTAATACTTTACATTTGTGTTGATTTAAAACACCGATTATCACCATTTTTTGTTCCTAATTTGTAAGAAGTATTATAATACCTTTAGACTACAAATAAATGACTGAGTGAATGTGATTAATACCTTTTTTAACTATTTTATTCCCCTATTCAGGTTTGGTACAATTAACCCTGAAAGGGGGTCATTTGTAGTACCACCCATAAATTCAATCAAAGTCAATTTTGACCAAGTTTGGTATAATCTCGGCCAACTTTAGATATTTTCTTTAGTAGATAATAAACTAAGGCTGTAAAATAATAATATTTAAATCAAAAAGCGACTGTTAAATTTGTGTAATGGACCGATGATTCGAATATGGTATATTGTTTCCGGTCTACCCTACCCTATACAACGTGTAACATAAAGGGTATATACATAACAAAGGCATGGCATCTTTACATGATATCAAACGATATTGGAAGGGTTTTTTAATCCTATCTCTTTATGTTAGGAAGTTATGAGGAAAAACACCGCCTGTGATAGGCTACTATCATACTAGTCGCACAGAGATATTGAAGACATTTATCGGATTTTGGCAAGTAATGTGACGGGTACCGAGTAGTTATTAACGTATGTAGTGTGCTGCCACGTTTGTTATGATTTGATTTTAAGAAACACACGAAACCTTGAACCACGAAAATTTGGTACTACCAATTTTTTGAGTATTTTATTTTGAGTTGAAACCATTCCGATATCGTTTGATATCATCTAAAGATGCCATGCCCTTGGTATGTATATACCCTTTATGTTACACGTTGTATATTATAAAACGTTATTTTTTGTTTAAGCGAAACCCGAAACACGTGTCCAGTATTTCTAAGTAAAGAACCTATGTACAAAATTTCAAAAAGATATCGTGATAAACCACAAAAGCGTAATATTTTACTTGGTTGTCTCAATAAATATGGTCAACGCACCGCTCGTCCGACCGAGCGGAGCGTTGATGTGTGTGGCGTCAGCTGTTGCGCGAGCATGCGCACTCGCCAAATACTATGAGCTACCGTAAGCTGCGTGGCGCCACAGTTTAAAAATTATACAGTCGTCCAACGGAGACTTCTAGACAGAGCAATCGTGCGGGGTGTGAGGAACGAGACGCGGGTAAGCGGCACAAGAACTGCGAACAAAACGATGTTCGTAGCTCGGTATCTATCATTATGGGCTAACGCATGTTTGTTTTTTTATTTGTTTGTTTTATAATTTGATATGTCAATTTTTAGTATAATTGGGGTGCTAGTTACGAAAAAGCCATCCTTTTTGACATCCAAAATGGCGAATGTCATTTTTTTCATAATTTGATATGAGTGTCAATTTTGAATATAATTGGGGTGCTTGTTACGAAAAAGCCACCCTTTTTGAAATCCAAGATGGCGGACGCCAATTTAAATGTATATTAATATGATATAGGTGTTAATTCCGAGGTGGATTGGAGTGCTGGTTACGAAAATGCCATCTAAATAACTTAAATTTGTCTCGAGTTGTTCCCTTAGTAAAAATAGCAAATTAATTAAATATAATACAGCTATCGATGTTGATCTGCAATAAACAAATAATTTCATAAATATTGTTTATTTGTGACAACCCTGGCCGATGCGTTACTGTCTAGACGATGTCGGCATTTTACACGAGATCAAAGGCATCGACCTACTGACTACTGTATGATTTTTATACTGTGGTGGCGCGTTCGGTAAACACACTGCAACAATTTCTAAAAATTTGGGAAAAAAATATAACATGATGTAAAAATGATTGGAATCTATTTAGTGGCTTATTCTGAACAAACTATATTCAGGTTTCGTAAAAGGAAAAAATAACGTTCCTGGTTATTTATTATCTGGTTATCTTGCTGGTTATATATTATCCGTTCGCTATTTTTTGCGTGAAAGAGTAACAAACATCCATCCGCCCATGTATACATACTGACGCTTGAAAGGCAATCATATCTAAGCGACCAAAATTCGTAAATTGATTTATATACACCATTCGAACCGGCAGATTTTTCTGCGTCGTTTGGTGTTTATAACTCAATTTACGATTTTTTGTCGCTTAGATATGATTGCCTTTCAAGCGTCGGTATGTACATCCTCACAAACTTTCGCATTTATGATATTATACGGAAGGATAGGTAGTAAAAAAGGATACGATTATCTCACGTAGTGTCGAGCGGTTTACTTGTTGTAACTAAATGTACATTTACCATGTGAATATGTGCATGAAAAAGAATAGGTTCAGGTTAGACACATATGCAATTGCGTGTGTATGTATGTACACTTGATAGTCACAAATAAAGCGTGGTCCCTTCGTGAGACAATAATCCCACACCACAACTAAAAATACCATAAGCACATACATAAGATAAATATGTATATTGTAAAGCAGTGTTCAAAAACGCTTTGAATATGGCGTCAGCAATCAGTAGAAAACACACAGACACGCACTCTTCCCACTTCACCATTGTCTCGGACGGTAACCCTATTAGGTATATTGTTGAATTCTTTGGTACTGACCTAAAGCTCCTACGGTTACAGACACATACGTAGCGTGTTTATAAACATGGTAACCAAAAGTAAAGCGCGCACAGATATGTGAGTTTTTTTTTTTATTATAGCAGGGGGCGATTTCTGTTCTGTGATTAATGTCCGGTCAACTGTAAAGAAGAAAAAAATGTATGTGCGGTAAAAATTACGCAAAAAGGCCCACAAAAATAACAGATTTACGAGCAAATACATTTCTTTCTAGGAAATATGTTAGCACAGAACTTGTTCATCAATAACATTTTTAATTAAAGTTCCCGCTGTATGAATGCCATAGAGTATAGGAACATGATAGATGATTGCTTTTATGACTGCTGTCGACACTAACGGTCAGACTACTCCTTAAGTTTAAAGCCGCTCATCGAGCTATGAAGCGGGCTATGTTGGGCGTCTCTCTAAAGGACCGCATTAGGTGAGGTGGTGAGGTGATTCGACAGAGGATCAAAGTTACCGACATAGCTGAGAGGATTAGCAAGCTGAAGTGGGAATGGGCTGGTCACATGCGGCAGGGCCGACAACCGTTGGGGTAAACGAGTCCTCGAGTGGAGACCACGTCTCGGCAAACGTAGCGTAGGACGCCCTTGGGCGAGATGGAGCGACGACATTAAAAAGGTGGCTGGTAGTGGCTGGCGGAGAACAGCTCAGGGTCGAGCTTGTTGGCGTACCATGGAAGAGGCCTATGTCCAGCAGTGGACGAGTTGAGGCTGATGATGATGATGATGACTACTCAATACTGTTATTGTCTTCGCTGCTCAATCACTGGGTTAATCCCATGCGATTGAATAGTTAATCATCCACAATAAGAAACGAATTTCATAGTTGAATTAAATTATGTATGTACCTACAGGGCTTTGACGGGAAAGATAAGATGAGTGTCACGCGCATTTTTCATTGGACTTTTACTAAATAAAAGGGCGTGATTTATGTAGTAAAAAATTGCATTTATTAAATAATTCATAGAGAACATTGAAATATTGTAGCATAGTGGCCACATCATGACTTTGCCTCAAACCACCCTCGTAGACGGTTCATGCGGTCGTCTTTTTCAACTGTCATTGGCGATATCCGCCATTACGGTGAAATAAAATTTTCAAAGAATTCATAAAATTTGTTGCAGGTTTACAGGTGTTATTGGCAAAATTGTGGTATCTATTCCACAGAGGCCATTGATCCAGAGTTGATGTTGAAGATGTATGTACTCCCCCGGGTGTACATGTGATCCAATAACTGATAACAATGGCAACAGTTCAATCCTAAGAATTTTTGTTCTCGTTAAGATGTTTAACGGTCCGCGGCGCCGCGCCGGAACGCTATGTTTTTGAATACAATAACGTTCACGGTTTTTCTGTAGTGTATTTAGTATCTATCAGCATTGCACCCGTGCGAAGCCCGGGCGGGTTGCTAGTAAAATATGTAACTAAAAAGTCTCGTATTTTAGTCGAATAATTTTATGTTGCTACTTCATTTCACAACCCTATAGATCAATAGTTTGCACTGAGGCTCAGTAATAGTTTGTGATAGGGATGCACAGGGATGCACATGTAAAAATATATCGATATTATTTTTTTGATAATATAATGTAAAGATGCAGAGAAACTCCGAGCTGTGCTCGAAGTTTCTCTACGTGATCGAATCAGAAATGAAGAGGTCCGCAAAAGAACCAAAGTCACCGACATAGCTCTGCGGGTCGCTAAACTTAAGTGGCAGTGGGCAGGGCACATAGCTCGTAGAACTGACGGCCGATGGGGCAGTAAGGTTCTGGAGTGGCGGCCACGTACTAGGAGACGCAGCGTAGGGAGGCCCCCAACAAGGTGGACTGATGAACTGGTGAAGGTCGCGGGAAGCCGATGGACGCGGACAGCACAAGACCGGTCAGCGTGGAAAGCGTTGGGGGAAGCCTTTGTCCAGCAGTGGACATCTATAGGCTGAAGAGGAAGAAGAAGAAGAATATAATATATCGTACTGTTATATCGATAATTTGTGATATATTATATCGAATAAATATATCGATATTTTAAAAATTATCGATATATTTTTTCTTGTTATTAAATCTGTACTAATATTATAAATGCGAAAGTAACTCTGTCTGTCTGTCGGTCTGTCTGTCTGCCTGTCTGTCTGTTACGCTTTCCCGCTTAAGCCTCTCAACCGATTTTGATGAAATTTGGCAAAGACATTCTTTAGACCCTGAGAAAGGACATAGGCTACCTTTTATCGCGGAAAAAATTTGATATTACCGAGGAAAATCTAAAAAGCGCGCTATAACCGAACTCCACGCGGGGGAAGCCGCGGGCGAAAAGCTAGTATTCTATTATATTAAATAGGGATCAGTACTCTAATTGCCTAACACACTATCACTGTCAGTTGGAATCATTTTGAAGTATATTGCCGGTCTATTGCTTTCCATAACGAAAAAATTGTTTGCTCCACAGCGTAAACAAATTAATGAATGTTGTCGACCAGTCAAAATAAAACCCATTGCTAGTGATAGCAGGCCAAGCAGGTTACGCAATTACCCTTCTGGTTAATTATGAGTAAAAACAATTTAAAAAGATGAATCAAATCAACTTTATTTATAACCAACAAAACAAGTGAGCACACAGATCACATTATACAATAAGCAAGTGAGTGACCACATACATGACAGACAGGATTATAGTAAGAAATATTCTAAAAGTTTTTCTACTAGTGCTACATTCACGGAGAGTCCCTATCTCACAGGTCTACGTTCCGTTATTTAAAATTCGATATTTTGGTTATTTTTCGAATCGAATAAGTCTTAGAGAATACGTAGATATAAAGGAATGGAAGGAAGAAATGGAATGTGTTACGATATTAGATACATTGGATGAAATATATCGATATTACTTTCGATACTAGATGATTCGATAATATCGGATTAAAGCGATATATCGCGTACATGTATCGATATTTTTTGAAATATCGATATATATCGCCCAACACTAGTTTGTGACTGTGTGATTTGACAGTTGTGCAGAGTGACCACACTCCTTGAGTGTTGTGCTGAATTAAGTACCCAATAATATTGGTATACTCTGAACTGAACGGTATATTAATTCGGGTTTGGGAGTGAAGTAATAAAAAGTGCTTGGCGGAGCAAATTACATTGCTTAGACTCTTTACGAGAAATACAGTACTGTGTTAATTTTGTCTCCGTGTCCTAAGTCTCTTCAGTAATATAGTAATAGTTTGTAATTAGTATTGATTACTGGGTGGCTTAAATTTTTATCATTAACCGACACAAATCAATCATGGAAGAAGTTTTGGAAAAACTCAATAAAACTAAGTTCGATGGCCTTTATAAAAATACTGCTAGGGAGTTGGACAACCAAGAGGAGAGAAGAAGGGAAATGCTTAATTTGCAAAAAACGTGAGTTTCCATAAATCTATTTGAACTGTGTTTTTATTTAATCTTAATCTAAACAAAACTCATTATTTTAAATATACTAAAACATACACCAAACTAATTTAAAAAAAGTTACTCTCCTTTCTTCGGGAGTAGAGTAAAAATAAATCAGATAATTGTTTTAACACAAATGAATATAACACAATAAATAATACCATCATAATCTCATGGGACATACACATGTTTTATTCCTTGGTGTAGGCACGGCAGGAGAGTCAATATGTTAGACTAACATACTCCACTAACTAAAATTCCTAAAGTTAGAACTGGTTTTGTAACAAGAAAAATATTGTTAATAATATTCTCTGTTATTTTCAGCAACCGTTCAGCTCTTACTGATACATTTCGTGGAGTCCTGGATTTAGTGGAGGCTGCTGAAGAAAGCAGCATCTTCCAGGAAGAGGCGGTAAGATTTATAAATTATTATTCTGATTAACATTATGACCAACTTACTAGAATATTGAATTATTGAACAATTTTCTGTCATCATGATCATTGATTATGCATAGTAATTTTTAATAATAAATACTTTTGCATTTGCGAGCCATTACTCATCAGCTTTAAGCGAATACTAGCTGCGCACTGCGGTTTCACCTGCGTAGCTTTCTTTTTGTATGCTCCGCTCCTATTGGTCGCAGCGTGAAGTTATATAGCCTTAAGCCTTCCTGGATTAATGAGCTATCCAACGCAAAAAGAATTTTTCAAATCGGACCAGTAGTTCCTGAGATTAGCGCATTCAAAAAAACAAACTCTTCAGCTTTATATATTAGTATAGATTGAGAAGGAATAAACAGGGTGAATGAAACAGAGATCTCTATGGCAGCAATACAATATTTGTTACGGTTGCAAATCTTCTTTTTGTCAGGCTCTAGCCTGAAACTGACCTGCAAATTAAGTTGAACCAGTTAATATGTATACTAGAAGTCAGGGCTTTGCCATGCCTACATTAACAGTCGCTGTCATAAATGTTGTGTTCAAAACTGCCTCAACAAAGAGGCCAAGCGTTGCAGCTGTGACTCAATAGATCTCGTAGATAGCCAAATATACCCAAGACTTAACATTGATAGCTGACTTAATTTGAATGAAAACGCAATTAGTAAGTTCTTTATTTTAAAATTCCATATCGAACACTGTTAATGCTTTACAAAAACTTGTCCAAATAAATGCTAAGTTGTTATTTCCATGGTATAGAAATTTAAGCTTTACATTGTTAAGGTATAATGTGTGTACAAAGACATTCAATGTATCGCAAGTGTAATTTTTACTGTAAGATTATTACAGTGACGGGAAGTACAACTGACTGATTGCTGACATATTGAAAATTTAAATTAAAAATGTTCCAAATTTTTTTGTAAAGACAAGTTTTTAACATAATAATACAACTTTAAATACTCTCAAAATTACTGTGCCTATGTACACTTTTAAGCACAATGTTTTGCATGTGTTACATTGCGCACTACTGCAAACAGCAATTATGTACCGAAAATAAGTGTTTTGTGCAATTTTACTTGGTTTGATCGACAGACTGCATAGATGGCTAGATGTGATGGGTCTTTATACACCTTGTATGTATAATAGCTTTACCTTATTAATTAACTAGATATAGTCACAGAGAGAGATAAGTAACTAGCGTCTTTAGATGTAGTTGAAAGGAATGGATATTTTCGAATGAAATTTGATAAATTAACTGTGCTGTGTGTTCCTTTGCTGACCATACCTATGTTATTAGGAGACAAAATTGTTTATTTTTTAATTATCTACTATGGAGATGAAAATAAATGTTACAATTGAATATACTTAGTTATATTAAAAAAGAAGGGAAAAGCAGTCAAAGGAAATATCTATACATTTGGGTATTGAAGTTTTGTGTGAGATGATTGAAATAATTTATTAATTATTTTATATAATATAATTTATTAATTTATTTAAGATGTTTGATGGGGAAGTTGTTCAGTTTGGTTGCCCTCTATCACACACTTCAATTTGACCACACTTGTCTGTTCAACAGACACATTTGCTTTTTATTTTTATACATACAGGGTGTAACAGACTATGACATAGTAGGTATAAAAATTTAATTGTAGTAATGAATGAATAAATAAATAATACAGTTCAATTTATTTTGTAATTAGAATTAGAGTAAAATATAATACAAATAATTGATACAAAATAAATAAAAATATAATGTCTCATCTCTTATTTGAAGTTAGTTGCGTTATCTTAAATTTAAATTCGAGAAATTTGCTTTAACATAAATATTATTTTAGACTCTTTGACATAATACTTATAGCCCAGGATTTGTAAGTTTAAAAAACGAGTTTTGATAACCAGCTAAAAGTTTGCATATGCATTCAGAATAGTCTAAAATAATGTGCTGAAATTCCCGCGCCGTCGCCGCTTGCGCTTCGACATTGTGGCCGTTATACCGGTTGATTCTGTGAGCATGTACCCCGGCTCTTTCTTGCATATACCGAATCCACTGTGACTATGTACGTTTGATCTGGGTTGTTCGTTTGCTTGCTTGCGTTGCGATGTCGTAACTAGCAATGAATGAATGTTTACTGTGAATCATCTTTTCAGCCGAAAGACGTCTACTGCAGACGTCAACCAACCCTACTCGCATCCAACGTATTCCTGCAGATTTCTTAAGTTCCAATTTGATCACGCAGAGATACTTGAAGCATTGCTCCCCCTCATTAGTCTTAAAAAAAATTGAATACGAATTTAGAACAATAATCACGTTGACAACGAAATTCACCTAACACCCTGTATATCTCAAGACGCAAGTGGACGAGTGTCGGGAAGTTTTAGGTAATGATTCAGTATCAGTATCTATAATAAAGTGTGTATCTGACATCGACGCACAAACGATTACTATGGATCCAGTGCATGATTCTGAACCCCCAGTGGTGGAAGTTTTCGTCGGCTTTTTTCTGATATAAAAAAAATATGCATTTTTTTCACATTAGACCGTTCATTATTGCTTAGATACTTTTATAACCCAATAAGATTTTAAGGTAAAATTAATTAATTCGCCAATTACACAAAAAAGCGCAATGTGAACAAAACTGGAAAAACTATCTTATCGGCTGATTTAATAGGGATTTTACATCAGGGATCAACGTCATACCTACAAACACGCACAGCGGCACGCTTGCAACGTTCAAAGGGCGAGCCGACACTTTTTTTTGAACACTTATTTCTGTAACCGCTCATTAACGACAGAAATGACTATCATAATTTTATTATTAGCATGCGGTGTAACCTTTTCGCAAAGTTTGCGTTACGGTGTCAGATACACCCTGTATAATACATTTTATGTAGTACAAACATTCTGCTGGTTATCAAAAAAATCATTTCATTAGTCATCATCGTTCGTTTAATCAACATGGGCTATTAGTTAATCAAATAACGGATAGTGAACCTTTAAACAAAATTGAAATTAAATGGGGTAAACTAAAATGATTCTTAATGATGTCATAATGTTAATGTGGAGTAGCGGTGAGTTTTTAGTGGGTTTTTGTGTGAAAGAACCAAATGACTAGCTTTGAATGAAGAGCTTGTAAATATTAGTGTACTAGCTTTCCGGCCGCGGCTTCGCCCGCGTGGAATTCGGTTATATCGCGCTTTTTAGATTTCCCTCGGGAATATAATTTTTTTTTTCAATAAATGGTAGCTTATGTCCTTTTTCAGGGTCTAAAGATTGTCTGTGCCAAATTTCATCAAAATCGGTTGAGAGGTTTAAGCGGAAAAGCGTAACAGACAGACAGAGTTACTTTCGAATTTATAATATTAGTATGGATTGTATGGATTCTCTTACTAAACACGTTTGAATATGAATTTAGAACAATATTGTTACTTAAACTTGTCTTCTCTCCTTGTCATACTATTTATTGTATGACAAGGGCGAGTTTTGTCCTTCTCTTACACTACATGGAGAATGTCATCCCGGATGTCGACCAGTGCAAAAAGCCGGCTTTCGAACATCTAAAGAACCACAAGGCCAGTCCTGAACAGGGTTTGAAAATATCCGATATTTATAATAAATATCAAAATATCGGATATTTATTTAGATATTATATCCTATATATACTTAATATCCAAAATCGAATATATATCCGATATTTATATCCATTTCTTAAGGCTGTCATTTTATTATCTTACATGATAATTTATTATTATGAATTATTATTATAAAATAAAAACAACATATAAATGTGTTTTTATTTATATTTATGTAAACAAAAATTCATAAAAATCAACTAAAAAAACATGTTTTTTTTTATAAATTATAAACTAGCGCTTCACTGCAATCCCGCTTGATGGTAAGCAGTGACGCAATCGATGATGGTAAAGCGCACTAGTTTATTAAGAGCCTATTCACTCTAGCCTTGAAGACACCCAAATTGTAGTCCGACGGAAACACCGCCGCTGGCAAATTGTTCCAGTCCCTTTTTCTCAGAAAACAAAGTCTTATATGTATATTGGGGAAACAAAATTAAAATATCTTACAAATCCTAATATTTGTACTCAGTCGAGTTGTAATTAAATAACAAATTAGTCTTTTTCTAGTTACGAAATCAGTCCTAAATACATTTCTGTTTAATCAAACAGAAGATACTGTGTCAATCAAATACTCATTATCATCTTGCCTGCCCCGCAAGGAAGATAATGGTAGATCGTCATCTTCTGATTCTGAATTGGGGCGGCTTACATTTTCATCTGATGCATCAGCAGGTTGAGTAATATCTTCTTGTCAAGTTGCAACTGTCAAAATATCACCTGCTGATATTAAAGGACCAACACTTCACTTCACTTTTAAGGAGTATGTTTACAGATGATAGAATTGAAAATTATTTTGGCTCTTTTACGTTGCACTATTGTTATTGATATTTTTATTGCAGTACCTTCTTGGTAAATTCGAATTATGACGGTCTGAAGACGAAAAAGCGACGAATATGCCAGCAGCGCGTCGGTAAAAGTACTTAAATGCAATATAGTAAAAATCCATTTGTATTGTCAGATGCTGAGTTTTCAAAATAATTTTCAACTATGATATTCTTCTTGGGGTCATTGTTTCCGTTTTAATCATGATCTGACAATCGTGAGTAATTTATCCGACCTACCCAAATGTCTTTTCATTGTTATTATTGTTCGTTGAATCGTTGAGCTCCTTAAGTTCTGAATTGAGCTGTACGATTATTGCTAATTACATGCACTGACCGGACTGGCCCACTCAATCTTTGTGATTCTTTTCCCATAAGAACATTTCAGCCATCTACATACATGATCTTCACATGACCTGACCTAGATTTTGTATTGGAAAAGACTGCGAACCCTGTTATTTTCACTCAATCTCAGAATGGTCAGGTAGGAAATGCCCTTTTTGTCTAATGTCTAAGTGTTTAAATTAATAATTCATATATTTTCGTAAATAACATTTTCTTTAAATTAATATTAAATTAAGCCCATTTACGGTACACAAATTATTTGTGCATACTTCTTGGTTTATTGATATTATTATAGTTAGAAACAAAGAAAATTGTAGTTGAAAGCCAGGGTGATTAAGATTAATTGAAGATTTCTTAGAATTGTTGAACGAATGAGGACATAAGCATACTTATTTTTTTACCGGGGTGGAAAATCCTCATGGATGCCCGCCGGGGGCGCCGTAGCGGAGGTGTCTGTCAGACTCTTCCTGACTTATAACCACCCCGGTGTTCTTGATATGACATGAGTTTGGTAGTAGGTACCTTTTTTTTTGTCGCTGGGGGAAATGACAATTACGCATCCCCCCCTGTCGGGACGGGAGGGGTATGTGGGACTCCCCTGGAGAGAGTCTCCCGGTATACCCACTAAAAACCCCAGCGGCACTCCGGCGTCGCCTTGGTGGGGTTGGACTGGGAAAAAGCTTTGGCTGCCACAGGGAGGGGCCGTGGCTCAGCCACCCTCGTGGTGATGCAAGGCGGACGTGGGGGCACCCCCGTGCCTCACGCCCGTCGCTCACCTCAGGGAGGGAGGGAGAGAAAGCGGGTGAAATCCCGCCTTCTCCTGCCCTACGCCGCCTGCAGAGCGCCGGAACGAGGGGATCCTCCTCCCGCTCGCGCTCCGCGGCCTCTTTCTGCGACATCACGACCTCGCAGAAGGAGACAAACGCTGCCCAGGCCTCCTCGCTCCCAACCATCGCTCTGACGATGGCGGGCAGCGAGAGGTCCCCTCCTACCGCTGTGACAAGATCGCGGCGCGGCACGGCCCACGACCGGCACACCGCAAGGGTGTGTTCCGCCGTATCCTCCGCCGCGCCGCAACCGTGGCACGAGGGTGTTTCCTCTCGTCCTATCCGGTGCAGGTACCTGCCGAAGCAGCCGTGACCGGAGAGTACCTGCACGAAACGGAAGGAGAGGAATTCGTGACGCCTGTCGAGCCAGTCCTCCAGGACCGGCCCGATGGCGTCGAGGGTACGGCGGCCGAAGACGGCGGAGGCGAGGTCCTGCGTCCAATGTTGGACGATGGCGTCCCCCGCCTCCCGGAAGGTACTCCCGCGGGAAGTGAGGAGAGTGTCATCCGCATAGCAGATGACACTCGTACCTCGAAGGAGGGTTCCCCGTAGGAGCCAGTCGTAACCGACGTTCCACAGAAGAGGCCCTAGAACGGACCCCTGTGGAACGCCGGTTTCCACGCCATAGCGCCGGACCTGGCCAGCTCTGTCCACGAGGAGGACGGAACGGTCCTCCAAGTAGCTGGCCAGGAGGCCCCGCAAATACAGGGGCACACCGTGAAACCGGAGCGCCTCCAGGATGGTGGAGTGGGTATGGAGTTGAAGGCGTTGGCAATGTCGAATGACACAGCCAACACTCCATCCCCCACTCCCACCGCCTCTGTCACCTGGCCCTTTAGACGTGCCAGGGCGTCCACTGTCGAACGGCCAGTTCGAAAACCGAACTGGGCGTCCGACAGGTCCGGTCCCACGTTCCGCAGAGTGCGCTTCAGGCGGGTGGCGATAATCCCCTCGAACATCTTACCGGCCTCGTCAAGCAAGACAATGGGCCGGTAAGCCGAGGGGGAGTCCGCCGGCCGCCCCTCTTTCCGGAGGAGGCACAATTGGCCTTCCCGCCAAGGGGTAGTAGGTATCTTGGGTAACTTCCGAGCCTAGGTTGGTCGAAGTAAGCACAACCTGTTCGGTCGAGATTCATAGACGCTTCGGCCTTAGAGTGTCACGAACTATGGGACAGTTATTGTGTTCTGAGAGTCCTGTCAGATGCACGTTACTGGAACGTTGGCTGGAGAAGGTCCCAAATCAGTAGCTGAATTTTGGGCCGAGTCCATTTAGATTGCAATCGACACGCTTTGAAGATGATGTTATAAGAACCACCATTTACACTGTGACAATCATGTATAGAAGACAGCACATCACGCTACTACAATCTGTCAAATTTCTTTATTAGATACTAAATACACTACCGAAAAACTGTGAACGTTGTATAAAAAACCGCCTACAACACCGCGCCGTGTACCGTTGCAAACGCGACAGACACCCCACAATTTATAAATCTGTAATATCTTTGAAAATATGCATTTAAATCATATGCTGTAAAGGGCGATATAGATCAATATTGAAATGAAATGAAATAAAATCGTTTATTAAGCAATTAGGATCACTGATCACTTTTACACGTCATGTTTATTTTTTATTTATTTTTTTTAACTAGATGAAGCCGGCATTTCCTAACTGACTACCTCTGAGAAGAAATAGCCGACACAAACTCGGGGATCATCGTCTTTTTTCAAGTCCAGACATTATTAAATGAACAATGTATTTAAGGTATTAAATTGGATAAGGATAAATTATGTGTGTAAAGTCGCTTCGAAAATTAGCCGGTACCTATTTGTCAGAAGAAGTAAATGACAAAAAAGATTTATTGTGTGATATCCATATAGAAGATAGACATATACCATCAGGGACTTTTTTGTAGACCTTTTCAATGTGTTCAATATTTAGTACATTATTGTGATAAATATCGTACGGTTCAGCCTGCGCTTCACTCCAAACCCGAAAAAAAAAATTTAGGACAGCACATTAGAAACCTCAAAACTGCAATACTTTGATATCGCCTTCGGGTTGTGGAGGTTAGACGGCAGTCGCTTCACGGAAAATATCGAAGTTTAGCCAAAATCAGCAGTTGGACTGGTAAAGCGGACCCCAGACTCCAAAGCTGAAAAGGCTTCGGATGCGACTGGGATTAACGCTGAGATGGTGATGACGATGATTAGTAACCTCAAAAATAATAGTATTTCTTCACAATTTAATGGATGCTATTATACATATAAACCTCTTCAATCACTATCTATTATAAAAAACAAAATCCGTTGCGTAGTTTTAAAGACTTAAATCATACAAAGGGACATAGGGAAAGAGAAAGTGACTTTGTTTTATAATGTGTAGTGATTCAACTTAATAGCTATATCATTAAGGCTCAAAGATAGGTAGAATATCTGACAGTTTCGGTAGCTTGACCTGCTGTCGTCCATACCTATATGTTCTATTAAACTACTTAAGAGAATATGATATCTCCTAATGTTAGCTAATGGATGGGGCTACAAGTAACTCAGTAGCTCTGTTATTAGTATTTCATCTATATGTGGGGAATTGAACAGTGGATTGCTGTAGACACGTTATGATCATTTTGTGGTACTTTAGTTAGGCTCGAATTAGGACCGTTGAACCACCGCCCCAAATCTGTTTTTAGATGATATATTTTTTGAATATGATGATAGTATGGACCAATAAAAGATTCCGTTCAAATATTCAAGGACTTTTCTCTACAATTTCCTGTACAAACCTACATTTGCCACGATTTAGGTACTCAATAATTTACTCAAAAAGTAAATATTCACTACATAAGTGGGTACCTTCGTTTCTAATTGGCCAGCCGTATCAACTTGTTTGTAAATGTACTGTGTAACTACCCACACTTTGGTATTTACTTTGTGTATCTGCATGCTTCGTCACTAGACGAAATAACTTGTACATTAAATGTTAAATCTCATGTAAGTGAACTGTATTGTGTTCTTTTTAAGAAATAAAGTTTCTTTAAACCTATGTAATACTAGCGTTCCGCCCGCGGCTTCGCCCGCGTGGAGTTCGGTTATTTCGCGCTTTTTAGATTTCCCTCGGGAATATCAAAATTTTCCGGGATAAAAGGTAGCCTATGTCCTTTCTCAGGGTCTAAAGATTGTCTGTGCCAAATTTCATCAAAATCGGTTGAGAGGTTTAAGCGGGAAAGCGTAACAGACAGATAGACAGACAGACAGAGTTACTTTCGCATTTATAATATTAGTATGGAAGTATGGATTATGGGATGATTCAGTGATTTTTTGGAACTATATATTTTCTGTCGCTTTACGTGCATTCAAAGCATATTGTTGTACCTAAAATGTTGCTGATGGAAATTTTGTTACAAAATTAATCTTAAACCTGGACAAAAAGTAAAAAAATAAAACGAAATGAAATACGTGGGACACTCGGAAAATTTTGCGATAGTAAAAATAAATGTTCTATAGGTACATATATTTTTATAACTGCTTTTCAAAGTATTCTCCACCAGCCTCTATACAAATTTTCATGCGTCTGAACCAGTTTTAGAAACACGTTTACAGCCTCGAACGCTGACAAGTGATAGCGTATCATCCGACGACGAAAATTGTATTCCTTTGAGCTGATCTTTTATTTTTGGGAATAAGAAGTCACATGTTGTTAAAAATTATTCAAAAACTTTTAAAAGAGCCTGTTCCTCAGCAAAAGCCATACACATTAAAAATAAAATAAAATCTTCTGGCAATAAAATCAAAACAACTTGGGGAATTATAAATTCTGAAACTGGAAGAACCACAGTACAAAATCGCGATTTCCATCTTAAAATTAACGATGAAGATATAAAGGCGGACTTGGAGGTAGCAACTGAGTTTGAGAATTTTTTTACTAAAATTCCAATAATGACAACTAAAACTTTGTCTTCTTCCTCCACTTCTGCTCACTTACGCTATACTAAAAGAATGTGTTCCAGAATGTGACAATCACTTTGAATTTACATTTGTGACTGCTAAAGACATTATAGAATCTTTTAAATTTAAAATTGTACGAAACTAAAAAAAAATTCCTTCCTTCTTTCTTTTTTAAATTATGTTTAACTAGCTTTCCGCCCGCGGCTTCGCCCGCGTGAAGTTCGGTTATATCGCGCTTTTTAGATTTCCCTCGGGAACATCAAATTTTTCCGGGATAAAAGGTAGCCTATGTTCTTCCTCAGGGTCTAAAGATTGTCTGTGCCAAATTTCATCAAAATCTGTTGAGAGGTTTAAGCGGGAAAGCGTAACAGACAGACAGACAGACAGACAGAGTTACTTTCGCATTTATAATATTAGTATGGATTATGTGGTGGAAAAAATAAACGTTTATTATTATTATTATTTTAAGGATATTGATGTAAAAAAAACTGCCGATCATTGTGGTTTGTCAGTATACACTGTAGCTTCAATAATAGATGTTATCGCACCTTTCTTAGCAATTGTTTTTAATTCTTGTGTCACATCTGGTGTATTTCCTGATTTGATGAAACTTAGCAAAGTAATTCCACTGTTCAAATCTGGTAGTACAACTGATCCCACGAATTTTCGGCCAATATCGATATTACCAACATTGAGCAAAATTTTTGAAAAATTAATTTTGTAACAGTTGTTGAGGCACTTTAACTTACACAATTTATTGCACGTGAAACGATTTGGTTTTACAAAGGGTCGTTCAACTACAGATGCGGGCGTGGCGTTGCTAAAGAACATATTTGGGGCCTGGGAGGAATCGCAAGATGCTCTTGGTATTTTTTGTGATTTGTCCAAGGCCTTTGATTGCGTACATCATGATACTCTTATTAGGAAATTGTACCATTATGGTTTAAGGGACAGAGCTCTCGACCTTCTGACTTCTTATCTGAATAATCGAATTCAGAGGCTTGATGTTAATGGCAAGAGATCTGCAGGATCTGTGGTCACCATGGGCGTTCCGCAGGGCTCAATTCTAGGTCCATTCTTGTTTTTAATTTATATTAATGACTTACCTCATCACGTGAGGGATAATCACAACATAGTATTGTTCGCGGATGACACTTCTCTTATTTTTGAAGTCAAGCGTCAGCTAACAAATTTTGACGAAGTTAACAATGCACTCTCTAAAGTTGTCCATTGGTTTAATGTATATAACCTTCTTTTAAATGAAAAAAAAACTTAAGTCATTAAATTTTCTACGCCAAATGTCAGGTAGCTAAGTACTAATGTTCAACTGAATGGAGTAGAGTTGATCCCTATCGTGTCGACAGTTTTTCTTGGATTAACTATTGACGCCAAGGTACAATGGGGCCCTCACACTGAGAAGCTGTCGGATAGACTCAGTTCTGCCGCCTTTGCTGTTAAGAAAATAACTGATGTGGATACAGCCAGAATTGTTTATTTTAGTTATTTTCATAGTCTTATGACTTATGGGATTCTTCTCTGGGGAACTTGTGCGGACATCAATACGATCTTTGTTTTACAGAAAAGGGTTTTTCGAGCCATTTACAACCTTGGTCCTAGAGATTCTCTTAGAGAAAAGTTCAAAGAGGTGAACATTCTGACTGTAGCTTCACAATATGTATTTGAAAATCTTATGTATGTTCATAAAAATATCTCGAATTTTAAGAAAATAAGCGATATTCATAATATAAATACCAGGAACAAACACAATCTTGATGTACATCACACTCTTCTCCACAGAGTAGGCAACTCGTTCATGGGTCAATATATACACTTTTACAACAAGCTTTCCATGGACATTCGAAACTTACCCATTAAACGATTTAAGAACCATATAAAGACCAAACTTTGCAAAAAGGGGTATTATAAAATCACAGATTATTTAGAAGACAAAAAAGCTTGGGACTGAGCTGCTCGCTCTGTTAAGCATTGTTATTAAACAATATGCGTAATTATAAGGTAAATTATTGTAAACATTTTCATTTTTAATGTCTGGATTTGAAAAAAGACGATGATCCCTGAGTTTTTTTCGGCTATTTCTTCTCAGAGGTAGTCAGTTAGGAAATGCCGGCCTCATCTAGTTAAAAAAAATAAAATAAAAAATAAACATGACGTGTAAAAGTGATCAGTGATCCTACTTGCTTAATAAACGATTTCATTTCATTTCATTTCACATGGTGCTAGGTCAGGGCTGTAAGGAGGGTGACCCATGAGTTTGACCGGTGTACTGTCCAGGAAGTCCCTCGTTTTGATTGCGGTGTGGGCGGGCACATTTTCGTGGTGAAGCAGTAACCCGCGGAGCCCTGTGTTTGGTCGCTTGTTGCTCCCAACAGAGAAAACTTCTGTCAAGCATTTGATTTCGTAAAGGAATTGACACCAAGTAGCCAGTCGAACTGAAAAAGCTCGCGATCAAAATCTAACCCCCGCTTCTAGATCGCTTCACTTTGGTAGGCGTTGATTCGTTTTGAAACACCCCACCGTCGACTGGCGCTTCGTTTTTGAATCGTATTGATAAATCCAAGATTCATCACTTGTAACGATGTCGTGAACATGCCGAGACAAGCCTGCTTCAAATTTGTCTATCATATCATGGCACCTTTCCACCCGTACCTACTTCTGAGCATCAGCAGATTGTGCGGCACCCAGCGTGAAACTATCCTCCGCAACCGTAGACGCACGTGTAGAATCCCGTTAAGGCTTCCTGGTCCAATCTGCAGTTTATGCTGAATTTCTTGGTATGCAATTCGTCTATTGTCTTGGATCAAATTTTTCACTGCTAGCACATTTTCTTCTATAACAGCCGTCAAAGGGCTACCACTCCTTTCTTCATCCCCAAAGTAATTAGTCGACCGCGCTTTAATTCATTGTACCTACCAACGATACACGGTTGCCTTAGAAGGGCCTTCATCCATGAATGCCAGTTGAAGTCTATCGTACGATTCGTCTAGTTTCAGGCGACATTTGGAATCGTAAAAAATCATAGCACGAAAATGGTCTCGCAGCAAATTCATTTTTCAGAGACACGATAATTATTTTAATTAGCTTGCGAATGTGGAGGGAACTTTTGAATTTGGAACGTACCTATTATTAGTTGGTAATCATATTTTTTAAATAAATTGTAACTGGCCAGTTTCTCATACCTACCTACATAAAAAAAACTTTTCACGCAATACTTTCTGAGTGGCCTGATAAATGGATAATTATTATTGCCCATGAAAGTACGATAATACCCCTCTTTAGTATCCAATTTACGGTCCTAAGCAAAAATGTTTGATGCGCAACGGCGGTCAGTAAAACCATGTGCATTCTCTTTTCACACGGAAGAAGATGCTAGTATACGAGTAGTATTTAATAATAGTTTCGTATAATTTTAAATGTTGCTGGGTTCAGGCGTAGTCCTTGTCCCTCCATAGTAATAGGAATTAGATTCCTAATTTAGGATAAATAAAATTACTTTGAAATGGTTTTTTTTTGTTACACGAGTAACAGTCAAAATATGGATTTTAATTAACACACAGAACATACAAATTATTCTTTGATGGTTAAAAAAGTCTATTTTTGCGTTTTGCTTTGCTTACATTCGAATATCTTTACGTTATTTGCACCCTAAGCCGGGGCTACATTAGCGGGCTACGGCGAATATTCGGTCTACGGCAATGTATGTGGCCGGGTACATTGTTGCACGCAATGTATTCGTGCGCAGAAGATGTACCTGTGGCGCGCGGCTTCTAAGGATTTGTCGCGACAATATTCGCTGGAATGGCCACACCTACGTCACTTCAGTGTCGTCCAGACTTTGAAGTGGGACTGATGTTCTTTTAGCATATTTTTTATTGTTTTAGTTTTGTTTGTTTTGTAGACATGTAATAAATAATAATTTACTGACATATAATGCAAAGCCACTGCTTGCTCCATCGTGTCGGCCGCACAACTAAACAAAGAATAATCGCCGTAGGCCGCTTTCTGAATCTTCGCCCGCCAATTTAGACAAGAACATCGTGTATGTCCGACAACGGATATATTGCGCGCCACCGCAATACGAATCTTCGCCTGCTAATGTAGCCCCAGCATAATAACACACTATCAATCTGTCTGGATAATTTTGAAGAATATTGCTAATCCATTGCTGCATATGTTATGAAATTGTGTTATGAAATTGACAGTGTGTTATGAAATTATAAAATTACTCCGTTTGTCATACTCGCTTTTAACAACTCATCCAGTATAATAAAAACTTTATGTAATTTCAGGTATCTTACCAGCCACAAATTTATGTGGCTGGTTTCAATAAATGCGCTTATAAGGAAGTTCTGATGCAATCAGAATGGATGATAGAAAAGCCATACGATTTCCATGAAAACTGGTATGTGGTACCCTGCCCTAAAGGTCTTAGAACGCTTTTGGTGGCTAGTCAGGTAAGCAGTTTTATATCGTTAAAGTTATAACATTTCTAAACGGTAAAACGCATTTTTGATCCATTTTTGAACTATGTCATGTACTAAGTACCTATAGTAGTTTTGAAATTTGTCATAATGACTTTCGGCCTTATCGACGCGCATAGATACTATATTAATATTTACTATTATTATTTATTTATTTTTAAAAGCAGATAGAACTATCTTCACAGACTTACTTAATACAATTATGTAGTTATAGCACTATAGTTTTGATGATACAATAATTATTATTAGCTACTAATCATATATCTACAAATAACAAACAACACAGCTAATTGTTACTCTGGATAGAGTGATTAGTGGTGGCTTAGTGGTATTTACCGCGACTTAGAAGTGGTGGGTCGTGGGTTAGAACTGTCGTGTGTTTTACTTTGCGTGAATTATTTCATCACCGCTGCTCTCAAAACGGTGAAGGATACTGGCATGTCCTAGAGCCAAAACTTCGAAGATATGTGCCATCGACCAACCCGCACTGGGCCAGCGTGGTAAAATACTCCCCACTCTCTCTTACCGAGACGAGGCCTGGGTCCCAACTATGGGAACATTACGACTGATTATATTTATACAAATAAATACATATCCAAAAGGATACTTGGGCGTCAAGTAGCCGTCTGGAAACTTCTCCAGAAATGGCGGCATTACCACGTTTAATGGCAATACAATTTTTTTCCAAATAGCAACCCAGCCAAAGTAAATTTTACATTAAGGGATGACTGGGGATTATTTTGTAACCTGTTTTGTCATAGGTAATACGAGCTGCACCCTAATTGCGCACTATACTATCTGTTATAATCATTTTGAAGCATATTGCTAATCCATTACTTCATATATTCGTAAACGTGTTTGTTCAACAACGTAAATAACACAATGAATGTTGCTGAACTGTCAAAATGAAACCCGTGTGTTACCCAATTACCCCGCTGGTGTCCACAACTCCACGACAATGCAGGTTTTTTGCGTACGGGTGGGAACATTAATTTGTCTTTCGATCCACCCCAGCTCCTAAAGCAAGGCCAGCAACGTCTGTTTTATAATACAACTTTACTTTTTTGTAACACTAATTAATGAAATCTAAGCTAATACAACAAAGAGCTTTAATTCTTTTCCTACCTTCCAGAGATAATGATATACACATGTGTAATTCCAGGGCAAAACCCAACTGTATACCCGGGATGGTACCCTTATAAGGACACTTCAGTCTGCGTTACCAGGCGGCAGCCATGTTTCGACTAACCGTAACACTCGTTGCTGTATTCTGGACGGGTTTTATGCAGCTAGCACAAGTAGCTTCTATATTCTGGATCTACTGGCATGGAACAGCCACTTGATGGCTGATGGAGAGGTAAAAAAACGTACATTTTTAGTAGCGTCTAGTGAATATTGTCGACGAGGAGATCCGCAGAAGAACCAAAGTCACCGACATAGCTCTGCGAGTCGCTAAACTTAAGTGGCACTGCCACTTAAGTTTAGCGCAGGGCAGGGCACATTGTTCGTAGAACCGATGGCCGATGGGGCAGTAAGGTTCTGGAGTGACGCCCACGTACTGGAAGACGCAGCGTAGGGAGGCCCCCAACAAGGTGGACCGCTGATCTGGTGAAGGTCGCGGGAAGCCGATGGATGCGGGCAGCACAAGACCGGTCAGCGTGGAAAGCCTTAGGGGGCCTTTGTCCAGCAGTGGACGTCAATAAGCTGAAGAAGAAGAAGTGAATATTGTATTATAAGTGTGCTAGGCACTAGCTGCTCCCAGCGGTTTCACCCGCTTAAGTTTCCATCGCATGGGAATATTGGAATAATATCTGGTCCCAAGTGAAACTCAATATATTTTATTTATTGTTATATCAAGATTAAAGCATTTATTTCAAATAAACCAATTGGGGTCAGTCAGTCAGATGAAGCTAGTTGGCCATTATTTTTATTCAAATTTTTTTTTTATTTCAGATGAAATATATAAATATCCATATAATACATTATTATTTATTTATTTATTTTCTTAATCTAGTGTACAATACTTTGGGATAAATGCTATGCCCCGCAAAACCGTTTTCACGGTTTGTCTGTGGGAACGGAACAAACAGTGCATCAGCAATAATTAATTACTACTAGCAAAAAAGATACATCAACACCATACATCATTATCATCAGGTCTTACAGAATTGCTTACAGACTACTGAGTAAGAACATTTTAAGTGACCTGGCAAATTTTCTTTTTATTTTCTGACCTCTTATGTCAGCAGGCAATTGGTTGAGCCAGTATGGTACTCTTTTGTCCAGCGTTCGGTCGCCAAAATAATTACTAACTCTTGGTACATTAAATTTACCTGCTGACACCATATTTGTAAAAGTAAAGCTTAACCAAAGGTTAGTAATAAATTAACTGAAGTGGGTCTGGACTCTTATCCATCTACGTAAGAGGGGAGAATGCCACCGGTCTGAAAACACATTCAGGACGCCATGGGAGGAGGAGCGTAAGCGCGTTATAATGGAAGCACAACGTTGCCGCATAATCGTGGCGAACCCGTCGGGCCTCACCTCCGCGAACATCCCTGACGCGCTACAGCGCTATTGTCTGCGCAGGCTTATGTTGCAATTATGTAATTAATGCTTTATTTCTATAATTTCAGACTGACTTCCGACATTATTGGATGCTGTCACAAGCAGACGAAATCCCAGAATTGGAAGTACGCTCAAGACATAATCATTTGAAATTTAAAATTATCCCGAAAGTACCATGTGATCCAATGAATTTCGACGAGTAAGTTATATTTTCTTATAGTATTTTTATATTATAAACTATTTGTGGATACGAAATGTACAGATGACAGCACATCAAGCTTCTACAATCTGTCAGATTTCCTTATTAGATTTTCAACTTTATCTCTAAGCATTAAGGCTCAAGGTTGATTTGGAACGTCTGATATTTGGGGTAGCTTTACCTGCTGTCGTTCGTACAAAAATGGCGATGTCGGAAGTTTGCGCGTGCGTGTTTTGTGCTGACGCGACCTTACTGCACGCATATTCAGTGTGTTAGCGCACTTGGTTGCCATAAGCAAATCCACTTTCTTTCTTTTTCTCTTCGCGCGATTTGTGCATTTAGCCGATGTCACGCAATGAATTATTCATCTAGAAAAAGACGGCCGCGTGAACCGTCTTACGAGGCAGGTTTGAGGTAAAGTCATGATGTCGCTACTATGCTGCGATATTTCACTGTTCTTTATGAATTATTTACTGAATGCACTTTTTACTACACAAACCACGCACTTTTATTTAGTAAACAACACTATAAATAATTTTAAAAGTACAATGAAAAACGAGCGTGACACTCAGCTTGACTTTCCCGCCAAAAAACAATCCACCTTGCATGGGCGTACCCATGTTCTGACCTGTTTTTTGGGGGGCAAGTCAGATTTTTTAGTGTCGGATCGTCCGCGGCTGTTTAGTAAACACTACCGTATAGTCAATCTAACCAATCTACATACCTAATGTGCCATATAACACACATTAGATATTTGTAGTGTGTAGGGCAAACAGCCCCAAATGATCATCGGACTGCTTATAGGTAGTGAAATAAATAAAAGTAAATTTGACTATGCATGCAATTCAGCAGATAAGATTTCAAATGTGACAAATATAATTGAAAATGTTATAAACTCCACGAAAATGATCCAGATCTTGATGTATTACATGTATTGGAATCCAGTTCCAACAACACGTACCTATTTATTATTCATTGCCACTACACAATATCCCTCTTATCCATAAACCCACCATACACCAACATCATAGTGTGTAAGGGGTTTATTCATAAACGATGATTATCTAAAGTAGCGTTAAAACATCAAAAATGAATGTTTAAAGTCACTACTACCCGTGCGCGATAAGTTGGGACCTGAGTGCAACTATTTGAATAAAATAGGACCCTAGGTATTTAATTATGTATCACTGAAAGTGTTGACTAAGGTTTTGTAATGAATAAAAATACAATGTTTAATTTTATACATATATTTTATCTATTATTTACATTATCTCATCTCTCAACGTCACCGCACTCTGGTCCCAACTTATCGCGCACGGGTAGTAGTTAACTTTTAACAACGTTTATGAATAGAGGGGTATGTGTTCAAAGTCACCGACCATTATGGTTTTTTTTTCATCGTAATGACGTCATTACCATAATTATCGAAGTGATTATGTCAAACGATTTTTTTTTAAATTTCCATTGACCAGAATAGGTAAGTAATATGTCGGATATCAGAAATCGATTTAAAGAAGTTAAAATAAAATTATTTGAATCATTAACACACAATAATAATTATTTATAATAATTATCTTATGCTTTCATAATGTAATTTTATTTGTTTTCTTCGATATTATATTTTACCTGAATCGATAACAGACGATCCATGACCATAGTCATTTTTAGGGTTCCGTACCTCAAAAGGAAAAAACGGAACCCTTATAGGATCACTTTGTTGTCCGTCTGTCTGTCTGTCTGTCTGTCTGTCTGTCTGTCTGTCTGTCAAGACCCTTTATCTCAAGAACGCGTGGACGTATCAAGCTGAAATTCACATGAAATACTCGGGTCTATTGTTCCTTTAAGCTGTGAAAATATCAAACTTCTAAGCCAAGCCAATCAAAAGATACAGCCGATTATGTCGATATTTTCAACAAATTTTCGACACTCGCAAAGGAATCAAAACCTACAGGATACTTTCCGTAAACTCAGAATCTTGAAAATTGGCATAAAGCATTGTCATATAATGCAAATATAGGAAAAATTGCGAAAATCACATTTTTTTAGTTATATAATATAATAAACATATTTTAATAAATTGGAACTTACTACCTTATTTCTCACGAACTAATAAAGTTATCAAATTGAAATTTATACCAAATACCTAGGTCTATTGTCCCTTTAAGCTGTGAAAATATCAAACTTCTAAGCAAAGCCAATCAAAAGATACAGCCGATTATGTCGATATTTTCAACAAATTTTCGACACTCGCAAAGGAATCAAAACCTACAGGATACTTCCCGTAAACTCAGAATCTTGAAAATTGGTATGAAGCATTGTCATATAATGCAAATATAGGAAAAATTGCGAAAATCACATTTTTTTAGTTATATAATATAATAAACATATTTTAATAAAATGAAACTTACTACCTTATTTCTCACGAACCAATAAAGGTACCAAATTGAAATTTATACCAAATACCTAGGTCTATTGTCCCTTTAAGCAGTGAAAAAATCAAACTTCTACGTTAAATCGATCAAAAGATACAGCAGTTTATACCGACACCTTAGACGAATTTCCGTCACACGCTAGGGAATCAAAACCTACAAGCAAAGACATTAAAATTATATTTACAATAGACAGGACATCACGAACAAAATCGTAAGCCAATACTTTTATCGACTTGGTTAAAAGTCGCTCAGTCTAGTCTGCGCGTCAGGACGTAATTTGTGTCCACCAAGAATAAAAATTTTCTAAGGAAATATGCCATGTTGCGCTTTGTGTTACTGTACATCTCGTTATAGTAAAACGACTGGACCTAACTTCGGAATGTTTTTCTATGAATTATTTATATTTCGTCTGCAATTCAAATTTTAAAAAAATCTTAAATAGTTCTAGAAAATTTTCCATTATTGTAATAAGCGCCCTCTATTGTTGAGTAGTTTTACTATTTTCTTGTAGAGATGTAGTAATGTTGTTTATCGATTTAGTTATCGATAATACTTATTAAGATGAATACATTTTGTTGTATTGTATTGACATTTAAAATATAGCTAAATAAACTTAAAATATTCAATATTTCAAGTTTATTTATTATTAACTCTATTTAAACATAATCATATCATATTAATAAACAAAATTGAATGAACAATTACTATTCATTTATCTAGGTTTTTGTTATTTTTGGTTTCCGAATAAAATAATGTCGTAGGGAAAAAGTGGATACGATTTGTCCAGATAGACCGTAGATAAGAAAATTGGCTTCCGTCTCATTCGTCGAAATTATGCTCAATGCATTTTAAAAGAGAAGTTATCTACTTTGGAAAGACTTGTCGATCAAATTAAAAAAAAAAAAGAATCGGTACCTTGTATTAGAAATGAAATAGTAAGTTATTAATTTCAGTACTTTTCTACTTAACTGTAAAAATTGGAATAAAATTTACGGTTAAGTGGATAAGTACATAGATTACATAACTTATTTATAATGAAATATATTCATAAAATATGTAGGTACGTATATGTAGTACAATGATTGCGAGCTACTTTGTGATTTTGAGGATTCCGTACCTAAAAGGTAAATGGAACCCTATTCATGAGACTTCTCTGTTCGTCTGTCCGTCTGTCACCAGGCTGTATCTCATAAACCGTAATAGCGAGACAGTTGTAATTTTCAGAGATTGTGTTAGTATTTCTGTTGCCGCTATAACAACAAGTACTAAGAATAAAAATAATAAAATATTTAAGGGGGCTCCCATACAAAAAACGTGAATTTTTGCCGGTTTTTGCTCCATATTAATAACGGAAACAGATAGACGCTTAAAATGTTCACAGAATATTTGGTTATATATTCAAATTACAAATAAATAATTAAAATAAAATAAATACTGAAGGCGGGCTCCCATACAATAACCGTGATTTTTTGCCGTTTTTAAAGATAATGGCGTACGTATCTGGTAAAGGTCTTGCTCCAGCAGACTACCATTTTTGTCGTGATTTGGACAATTATCTACGTGACAAGAAGTTTTCTTCCCAGGAGGCAGTTCTGCTTTCACACAGTTTGTGCAGTCTAGATCCTCAGAGTTCTATCACAAAGGCATAAACGACCTTCCTATATATTGATTATAAATGAATTATTTAAAAATTAAAAATAAGCAATTATTTACATTTTCAGTACTAATCGGCAATTTTAAACTTTAACGCCTATTATATTAAAAGAATTATATAAATAAGAAACTTGTAAACTTAAAATTACCCATAATTATTCTGCTTCCTAATTTTTTGTTTCAAGCTATCATAATGCGACAAAACATCGTCGTAGTAACTTCTTTGAATATTATCGATAACTTTATATCGAAATGATACAAACCCTACCACAGTTTTTGCATTGCCATTTAAAAATATTTGCAAACAAACGTGGAAAAAGAATAATTTTGCTAAAAACGAAATGCAAACGAAAATTGCAAAACAAAATGCGCTTTATGGCCTAAAAGGTCTATTACACTCAAAAATCGCAATAAACTGAGCGTTAAAATAATTCGTAAGCATAAAACATCTAAAATGCCAATGGACGGTGTCACGGTAAATGAATAGTAGCGAATAAAATTCTAAAACAGTTTTTGTTTGTACAAGACAAGTTTCACTTAATTTGTTTACTTTTCAATGTTTATTTACCCGATTTGAACTATACTAGGGTATTAAATCGGATGTGGCAACATAGACCACACTGGCCACCTACCGGGCAATAGCTGAATATATTTTATATAAACTTATTTAATTTTTACTATTTGATGTCTCCAATTGTCGATCTAATTTTGCTATATTGTACTAGATGGCGGAACTGAGCCATGGGATCACAGTTTTTCTATGCCATTTTGACACATACCCTCTCTATATATCTTAAATCTCTTTGCCTACAAGGTACTTCCCGTGAACTCAGAATCTTGAAATTCGGCACGAAGCAACGTTATATTATAGTACAGACAGATAAAGGAAAAAATTGTGAAAATGATAAATTTGAAGTTACATAAAATATTAAAATATTATTTTTGCTTACATGACATAAAATATTTTTTTAATAATTATAAACTTACTACCTACCCTTTTTCACATGAATGCGTAGAGATATTAAAGTTGAAATTCATATCAAACACTTCTTAAATCTAATTGCCTCTAAACTGTGAAAAATTCTAAATCAATGCTAGTATTATAAATGCGAAAATAACTCTGTCTGTCTGTTACGCTTTCCCGCCTAAACCTCGTAACCGATTTTGATGAAGTTTGGCACAGACAATCTTTAGACCCTGAGAAAGAACATAGGCTACCTTTTATATCGGAAAAATTTGATGTTCCCGAGGGGAATTTAAACAGCGCGATATAACCGACCTCCACGCGGGCGAAGCCGCTGGCGGAAAGCTAGTACGTCATAAATTGTAAACCGCTACGTTTGTACGGCGGAACCCTCGGTGTGCGAGTCCGACTCGCATTTGGCCGGTTTTTTAAACATCGCGCATATTTCAATTTATATTTGGAATGCGCTTACTGTTTAAAATTATATTTATTTGTTGTAGAAACAATGTAGGTTTTGATACATTCTAATAGTTCGCTACAGAATACCCAGTGTAATTTCTTATGAAAAAAGGAGTAATGATTTATAAAGTGGCTAAGTGGCTGTATAAAGTGGCTATTCCATAGACACTACATTTCAATAATTGTTTTGTTAGTTGGTACTTTTTGTTTCCACATATTAGTTTACTGTAGTAACAGTTATTATTTTATTTTCGCGGTAAATTTAAGATAAGAGGGGGTTTTGGATTAAACAATTTTGTTGAATCCTAAAACCCCCTCTTATCGTATCTAATTTGAGCTCCTTTACTTTAAGGATAATAAGGCATTAATAGAGTTCACGTCAGGGGTCAACGTCGTACCTACAAACCCGCACGGCGGCACGCTTGCAACGTTCAAAGGCCGAGCCGACACTTTTTTTTGAACACTTATTTTTGTAACCGCTCATTAACGACATAAATGACTATCATAATTTTATTAGTGGCATGCGGTCTAGCCTTTTCGCGAAGTTTGCGTTACGTTGTCAGATACATCCTGTATAGGTTGCGTCACCGCTATAAAATTTTTGTTCTTTTTTTGGTAACATAATAATGATT
Organism: Sesamia nonagrioides; assembly: GCA_017933935.1. Classification (NCBI taxonomy): domain Eukaryota; kingdom Metazoa; phylum Arthropoda; class Insecta; order Lepidoptera; family Noctuidae; genus Sesamia; species Sesamia nonagrioides. The sequence continues at coordinate 1,261,821 of JADWQK010000668.1, read as the reverse complement.
TCAGTTTTCACTTCTGTCGGTCAGTTCCGCGACTGCCTTTTTATCTATTACATAACAGTTACTCGTACTAACTACAATTGTTCAATTACAGGTTCATGATGAGGATCCCGCATTATCCAAATCACTCGCCGAAGCTGGACGGCCTTCTGTTCTATCACAAGAAGGCCCATTATGTTTCTGGAGTAACTCCATTGGTGGGTTGGCTATACCCTTATATGGTGCCTGAAGTGTTTGGACCAAGTAAGTAAACAAATGAATAACTTAGCGGTCGGGGGTTACTGTCTGAAAATCAGTTATTTACACTCGCACGGCATACATACACTCGTATATGAAAGAGACGGAGAGCGAGAGAGAAAGTCGAATGGTCGCCCTTTAAGGCACTTAGTTTCAAAAGAAAATACTCTGTCACACAATAAAAAGAAAAACAGTTTACAGTGCGTCTATCCAAAGAATATTTTGCGTCTATCCAGAGAATGCATTGGTTAAACTTTATGGACCGTTGAATTTTAGGGTTTCTTTTGGAGCGGCGGGGAGGGGGTGGGGAGAGGGTGCCCCCCCTGAAGGGGGGATGATGAAAAGTTATGGTTATAGAGAAATTGAAAATTGACAATTTTGGGGTTAGGTCCAATGACCCCCCCCCCTGAAGGGGGGGGGGGGTGATGAAATCTTATGGTTATAGAGAAATTGAAAATTATTAATTTTGAGGTTAGGTCCAATGATTAAGGGATATGGCGAAACAATTTGCGTGATTTTTAATTTACTATAGTAGATTTATTTATTCAAGGTAGTTATTAATAAGAAATAAAAACAAACAATTTGTGAATTTAACATGATTTTTGTGAATTTATTTCTCGGAAACTATAACTTTTCTTCACTCGAAATTTTACATAGAGGTGTCTTAGGCCAAGGTCTTTCAGCCCTAGAAATCTTGCCGCCCACTTCAGCGGTCCATAAAGTAAAGTTTATCCAATGCCTTCTTGACACCTGTTCAACAATTCCGTAACTAACAATAAACATCAAATTCCCACACATTGACAGGTGTCAGAAAACGCAGTATCTCGTCGGCCGGACTGTTACACAGTGGCCCCGATTGTTCATAAATTAAATTTAAGTTTAGTGCATCTTTTTCTTTCTATTTCATTAAGAAAAGGACAGAAGATGAAATGTCTGTTAGACCTGTCAAATTAGTACGCTCCTGACGTAAACTGGCGTATGGGGAGTTTTGGCGGGAAGCTAAGATGAGTGCCACGCTCATTTTTCATTGGACTTTTAAATTATTTATAGTGTCGTTTACTAAATAAAAACGCGTGATTTATGTAGTAAAAGTGCATTCAGTGAATAATTCATAAAGAACAGTGAAATATTGTAGCATAGTGGCCACATCATGGCTTTGAACCAAATCTTCCTCCGTGTTCGGTCCGCGCGGCCGTCTTTTTCGACATGAATAATTCATTACGTGACATTGGCTAAATGCACAAACCGTGCGAAGCCATTAGAAAAAAAAAAAGAAAGAAAGAAAGAACTGGCGTATTTTTAGTCGCCATGTTTATAATCGCGTCTAAACTGTCTACGGAGTATCTTAATTTGACAGGATTAAACTAAAATGTTATCCTTTTCTTAACGAAACGGAAAGAAAAATTTGCACTTAACTTAAAATTAGTTTAGTTTGTGAACAAGGGATTCGGGGCCAGTGTTCGATTATTAAAATTCTTACAGTACCTAAAATATTTTTATTTATAGGTGTCAAGATAAATCCAGCTTATATGTTGGAACGGCCATTAAACTATGTGAACCAAGCAGATTTTATTGACAAGTTTCCAAAAAGGAAAGAAAAGGGTCGACGCAGTCAGCTGATGGATACTACACCACCGGATGCAAGTGATCTTGTAAGCTTTAATAATTAAATGTAGGATTATAAGATATTGACGCCGCACAGTGGGTCCATATTGAAAAATGGCAACAAAAATCTAATATCGACGCGATTTTTTTTAAATGACGCGTTATGATATTACTGACAACTTTTACTCTTGTAAAATTTCTTCAAAATTTGACAGTTTGAAAAAAAATATTTTTTTTTGTATGGAACGAATCACGTTAATTTTTTTTTTCTTCAATTATACTAATATGTTGGGTGTATGGCGCGAGTATGTGATAGCTAGGATCATTCTCTATCTATGAAAAAAATAATCAGCGCCGGACACTTGCGGCCGCGCTAGTAATGAATTGGTAAAAAATTACTTTGTATGAAATTTTTTGCCATTTAAGATAAATTCAAAGTATGTTTTATTTTTTGTCTCATTTGGCTGTTTTGACCTTTCTTTTTAGTTAAATATATAGTTTTAATAGCACATGGGTACTTACAACTAATAAATCTGGTAGAGATTAAGTTATTATTGCATGTTATCGGTAACATTCCATGGAGTTTCTTGTCGGTTCTTCTCCATGATCAAAAAAATCTACTTTTTTTTTTCAGACAAGCTATAACCATTAGATGAAATTTCACAAGAGTAAAAGTTGTCAGGAATATCATAACGCGTCATATAAAAAACAAATCGCAACTTTGTTGCCTATGTCCACTATTTTTCAATATTGGCCCACTGTGTCCCGATTCCCATGGTCACATACTAAAGAAGGATGACCATTTTTCACCTGACAATGTATAGTAATGAAATAAATATTAAAATTTAGCTAATTTTATTATGTATCAATAACGCTTATCACAATTTTAAAAGAAACACGGGTAAAAAAAAAATCTGTTTTTTCTTAATATTTTTGATTTAATGGACATTCGACAAATTAAGTCCAGGCATATTTTAAGAAATCAATATTATGTCTACATTATAACAGAAAATAATATCTGGCAGAGCTGGTATGGTTGAATATTGTTGCAATTGTTTGGTCGGTTGAAGAACCATAGGATGTTGCGCTGACGTTGTGACATTAGGTGGTATCTTGGATGGGCTTGGTACATCGATCACTTATACACTAGATTCACAATCAGCGCAAGAAGATGGTTGAACTGAACAAGCGCACAACACAACATTTGGGCGCTTTTTTGATTTAGTATCATTCGAACACTCCGACAATAAACATGTATCAGTGCTCGTTTAAAAATTGTAAAAATCACACATCTAGGACAAAAAAAAAGGACGGAAATTCATATTTACGTATGTGTTAATTTTATCATTGTGTAATTATTAGGTACCATTATATTGTATTTATTGATATTTGTTCAAGAAATTATCGTAAAAATATTTTTTAAATTAAGTCGTAATAAATCAGCAGGACTTCAGCTCAATTGTAAATACTCTTACTAAACGTACTTATCACAATATTGAATTCCTACTTACATTTTTCGGATCTTGTGATTGTGCGTGCTCCACCACAAATGCAATGGAGACGCTATTGTTGTTTTTTTTCTGAAGAGAGATTTTAGTTTTTTTTTTACCCGAATACCGAAGGAGGAGGATTGTGTGTATGTATGTATGTTTTTATGTTGTGTCTGGCTTGATAGATTTAAGCTTGAGAGTTGAATATAATTGAATATAATATTAGTATAGATTTAATCTAAAGTAATATGTTTCTTGTTTGGTAGCCTCCTTTAATAAAGGAGGCTACCAAAGAGGCTTTAATAAAGGAGGCTACCAGGCTTTTCGGTTTATGGTACGAAAACCTTCCCGTGAGAATCCGTCTCGTCTTTGGACGGTTTATAATAATTGTTTTATTTTGTTATTCTGGTTGTTTAATAATTGATTTTTATCCTTAAATTTTCGAGTGAAATAAATAATTATAATTTTGTATTAGTTTCATTACCTAATTAATAAATGTGATGCCCTATCAACACATTTACATTCAGTTAAATTATAATCATAACATATACACCTACACCATAGAATATACTAAAATGTATTTATTATTATCTACAATATTTTTTTATACACTAGCTAGGTCATCCTTTTTAAATTTTGTTACGATTATCGATATTCATTGCTTTACTTTTCATATAATTATGATATGTATTACCAAAATTTTTTATAACATTGCCTTTTTGCTTTTTAATTAAATGAATTGGCGGTATTCTAGTATACCTACAGCTGTTTACCTACGTAATATCGATATACCTCTTATACCCTTAGTGATTTCAGGTACAACTGAGATAGGTAAATCATTATTGAGGTTTTTTCATATGTTTTGAACAAGATACGGGTAAATTTCTTAGTGCATAAGTTGCGTATTTTTTAAAGCTATCTGATGGCATAAATATCAAAATTTGATACCGCCTTTGCACTTAGTAGGGCAGTATAAGTGATCGATGACTCGGTATCGACAAAATATATCTGCTCCAGCTTAATTTCCGGACGATGTTAATGAACGATGAAATGATGATAACGAATAAACTATTTCCCTTAAAACAATGTGTAATTTGTTTTTCCTTTTTTAGTTAACATTTTTTTTTTATATATTATAAACTAGCGCTTGACCGCAATCCCGCCTGATGGTAAGCAGTGACGCAATCGTTGATGGTAAAGGGCACTAGTTTATTAAGAGCCTATTCACATAATTATGTACTGTATATACGTACAGTACATACCGTAAGCCAATAAAATGTGTAGATAGTTATTATATGTTTACTTTTGCCAATAAAACAGGACTGCGTTTTAGAGTATACCTCTTGAAACTAAACTATTTTTCGTATTCTTTTACCAAAAATGTACCGTTTACTACTTTTAGTAAGTTCAAGTTCTTGTTGATGGAAAAATAATTAGGTATCGAGTCTAAGCGGCGTTCTGAGTTAAAGGGATAAGCATATAACATAAAAAAAAACTGACATACAAACCACAGCTAAGTAAGTATTTCTATTATAGATTACAATCCGAGAGTTTATAATTTAGTTCTAACACTCTAAATCTCAACCTAAACTAACCTAACCTAAAAAGTGACTCTGTAATATTTTTTGGATTCCTTAGCGTTTTAATCGTAAAAATGACTATGAGACGTTATTTTCTAAACTTACAGGTAGTCTTTCCAATATTTCTCATATCTATACATAAACTTTTATTCTCAGGTTTTGAAATGTATGGAAAGTGGTCATTCTTCTTTAATTTAGTGCATCTTTTTCTATCTCATTCGTTAAGAAAAGGACAGTTGATAAAAATATTAGTTTGTTTCATTTAGTTTTCCAAACTCTGGTAATTTTCTTTTGTAATTCTGTATACTTCAAACTTTTATTCTCAGGTTTTGAAATGTATGGAAAGTGGTCATTCTTCTTTAATTTAGTGCATCTTTTCCTTTTTCATTCATTAAGAAAAGGACAGATGATAAAAATATTAATTGATTCCATTTAGTTTTCCAAACTCTGGTAATTTTCTTTTGTAATTCTGTATACTTCAAACTTTTATTCTCAGGTTTTGAAATGTATGGAAAGTGGTCATTCTTCTTTAATTTAGTGCATCTTGTCCTTTTTCATTCATTAAGAAAAGGACAGATGATAAAAATATTAGTTTATTCCATTTAGTTTTCCAAACTCTGGTAATTTTCTTTTGTAATTCTGTATACTTCAAACTTTTATTCTCAGGTTTTGAAATGTATGGAAAGTGGTCATTCTTCTTTAATTTAGTGCATCTTTTCCTTTTTCATTCATTAAGAAAAGGACAGATGATAAAAATATTAGTTGATTCCATTTAGTTTTCCAAACTCTGGTTATTTTCTTTTGTAATTCTGTATACTTCAAACTTTTATTCTCAGGTTTTGAAATGTATGGAAAGTGGTCATTCTTCTTTAATTTAGTGCATCTTGTCCTTTTTCATTCATTAAGAAAAGGACAGATGATAAAAATATTAGTTTATTCCATTTAGTTTTCCAAACTCTGGTAATTTTCTTTTGTAATTCTGTATACTTCAAACTTTTATTCTCAGGTTTTGAAATGTATGGAAAGTGGTCATTCTTCTTTAATATAGTGCATCTTTTCCTTTTTCATTCATTAAGAAAAGGACAGATGATAAAAATATTAGTTTATTCCATTTAGTTTTCCAAACTCTGGTAATTTTCTTTTGTAATTCTGTATACTTCAAACTTTTATTCTCAGGTTTTGAAATGTATGGAAAGTGGTCATTCTTCTTTAATTTAGTGCATCTTGTCCTTTTTCATTCATTAAGAAAAGGACAGATGATAAAAATATTAGTTTATTCCATTTAGTTTTCCAAACTCTGGTAATTTTCTTTTGTAATTCTGTATACTTCAAACTTTTATTCTCAGGTTTTGAAATGTATGGAAAGTGGTCATTCTTCTTTAATTTAGTGCATCTTTTCCTTTTTCATTCATTAAGAAAAGGACAGATGATAAAAATATTAGTTTATTCCATTTAGTTTTCCAAACTCTGGTAATTTTCTTTTGTAATTCTGTATACTTCAAACTTTTATTCTCAGGTTTTGAAATGTATGGAAAGTGGTCATTCTTCTTTAATTTAGTGCATCTTGTCCTTTTTCATTCATTAAGAAAAGGACAGATGATAAAAATATTAGTTTATTCCATTTAGTTTTCCAAACTCTGGTAATTTTCTTTTGTAATTCTGTATACTTCAAACTTTTATTCTCAGGTTTTGAAATGTATGGAAAGTGGTCATTCTTCTTTAATTTAGTGCATCTTGTCCTTTTTCATTCATTAAGAAAAGGACAGATGATAAAAATATTAGTTTATTCCATTTAGTTTTCCAAACTCTGGTAATTTTCTTTTGTAATTCTGTATACTTCAAACTTTTATTCTCAGGTTTTGAAATGTATGGAAAATGGCCATTCTTCTTTAATTTAATGCATCTTTTTCTTTCTCATTCGTTAAGAAAAGGACAGTTGATAAAAATATTAGTTTGTTTCATTTAGTTTTCCAAACTCTGGTAATTTTCTTTTGTAATTCTGTATACTTCAAACTTTTATTCTCAGGTTTTGAAATGTATGGAAAGTGGTCATTCTTCTTTAATATAGTGCATCTTTTCCTTTTTCATTCATTAAGAAAAGGACAGATGATAAAAATATTAGTTTATTTCATTTAGTTTTCCAAACTCTGGTAATTTTCTTTTGTAATTCTGTTCTCAGGTTTTGAAATGTATGGAAAATGGTCATTCTTCTTTAAATTAGTGCATCTTTTCCTTTCTCATTCATTAAGAAAAGGACAGATGATAAAAATATTAGTTTATTCCATTCAGTTTTCCAAACTCTGGGGTAATTTTCTTTTGTAATTCTATATTCTTCCTGATTTTTTCTATGATGTTTCTTTTTGAATATCTATTTTTGCATTTGGTTGTTTTTTGTTTTGGCATTCTGATGTTTTTTTTTACAGTTGCTTGTGGAGACTTTGACTGAATCCGGAGCATTTGACGAAGAGACAGACGAGGGAAATGTAGCGGGTGCTGTAAGGATGGAGTAAGCTGAGCTTGCCATTTGTGTCAAATTAATTATTTTTTTAAACAAGCTGTTTGCTATACAGGCGGATAACTTACAACTACATAATTAAAAACAAACTTTTGAGTAGCCTGTTTGTTGAACACCATTTTCCTAAAAAGCTAGCCCGCGAAATTCAAATTTTCTTAGGTTTTCGCAATTTGTAGGCCAGTGGTCAGGTTATATGTTGAATAAAATTTGATTCGCGACAAAATCATAATCAAAAGTGATTTACATATTCAATTAATTTTAGATAGACAGTAACAAGTTTGAATTTAATGGCTATTTCATGAAATATGAATCAATAGACTAAGTGATTTGATTTTGATAATTATGCACAAGTACTAAGCTTAAAATTTAAGCAGAAACGAATAATAGCAGTGTAGCACAAATATTTTTTTTGTCTGTTTACCAAATAGCTTGTTCATCTTTCCTGGTTCTGAACCAGAATAATTTCTCTTGAGATATCTTCTAAAGGAACTCTGTGTTGTTAAGTAGCTGTTTAGAGCTACATACTAGTCGATAAGTATATGTGATTCCATATCATTAAGGAAGTCTTAGGGGCTAATGCACGGCGCAATTTTATGTAGCGGAATAGCCGATGGGTTGAGAAAAATGTGCGAAAAAACAATTTTTGGGACTCGTATGCATTTTTGCATAAACTACGATTTCAAAACGATCGCTTTTGAATTTTTAGGTTTTATGAACTTATGAAAAGTACCTACTGAAGTTAGGTACTGTATACTTGTGGATGTATATTTCTGTATGCCCAAAATTCAAATATAAATACGTTCTGAGTAGGGTTGTAACGGAGGCTTGTTAGCGGAGGCGGATGCGGAGGCGACGAGTCTCACCTCCGCGGATGCGGAGGTTAACGGAGGCGGAGGCGGAGGTGAAAGTAAATATAGAAAAAATTGAAATTTATGGTTAATTAAAACATAATTTTTATTTTAAATACGCACATTAATGGTAGTATAGTTGGTAAAAAAATATTACCTTGTAATGAAAATTAAGGAGAAACAAATTGTGTTTGCCGCATTCCCGCCTCGCACTAGTTGATTCTTGATCATTTCGCGCTCAAACGCGGCCGGACGGATGTCGAGCGTCGCAGCTTGCGCGTTATTTATTTTATAAATACGTAAATGAACCTCCGTTATAACTCCGCAAAAATTGTGCGGAGGCGGAGGCGGAAGCGAAGATACGATTTCTTGCGGAACTTCCGCAGTAACAGAAGCGGAGGCGAAGCTCCGTCACAACCCTAGTTCTGAGTGCCATTTCAGTATTTTTTAGTAGGGAATCTTCGGATTTAGTGTCAAAATATCTAAACTCGTTTTTTCCGGCTTTTGTAAGAAGAAACACCAAAAATTTGTCTGTATAACGTACCTATTGGAACGTCAGGTTCGAATTTGATTCGAATTGTTGGATGGTAACGATAGAAAGATATAAATGTAGTTCTCTAGTCCACTATAAGTGTTTGGTACTGATATTAATTTAGGATGAGATCTTTAGCAGTTCTTACTGGTAGGCAGAACCCAGAAGAATCCAAGAAGTCTGACAACCAGACGTGCCAAAGGATATTATCAATAAATTACTCGGTAACTGGGTTGAGGAGGTCGGATGGGCAGCCGCTCCACTTAAAATACTGGTGTTTGGGTCTATCCGGTTAGATCAGGAGACTGACTCCAACGAAGTTGGGAAATGGCTATTATCGTGTTTACTATGGCGATTGGCCTTCAGTTGGTTCCGCATGACTGATTAACGTATAAAACATGTCCAATGTTTAGGATTTATAACGGGATTGGTGCAAATAAAACCGTGACTGAAGCGGGCTTAGAAAAGTCTTGCTCCGTGATTTTAGTCCCCTAAGAGTATTTTATACTATTTCTTATTCGTCGGTAACAGGGTGCAGCTAAATTATTGTAAAAATAATGCGTATTGATGTAACCCTGAATATGGCTGTTTTGATTCTGATATAATTTTTAACTATTTTTAATTAAGTTAATTGTTGACTAATTTATATTAACGTAAATTGTTTAATTTTAGAAATTACCACTGTTAGTAGATATAATTATAATAATTATGTAATACAGAATGCTGCAGTATTTTCTCGCCTGATTCTATTTTTGCTTAGTTCCTATTTTGGCTTTAGCTAATATGAAGTATTATTCGGTATCAGGGTAATACTGACTCAACTTTAGGCAAGGTAGTTACTTGAATATGAAATAGTAGGAAAATATAATTTGACAACTATAGAATACTCATGATATACCGTAGAATAATGTAGTAGTGTTGTAGTATACGCCAAAGTGATACTGCGGATATAAAACGCAGGAGCGAGATGACATGAGACTTCGTTTGGTGCTAAATACCTACATATGTGCATCACTCAAAGGTTGCATGAGCGAGACCAATACGAAGCTTGGCGTTTAGTATAGTCCCTTTTGCCACACAGGCTATACGTTTGCAATGTCTTGCAGTAATGTGTGGAAGACTGCACATGAATCAGTAAATTCCACACGGTTTGCCAATATTTGGTGCCGGGAACCGTAAATTTGAACCGACAAATTGCAAAAAGGGACTCATTGTGTTTCTGTCTTATTGATAGCATTTTCAGTCTTTTCGTATATATTATAGTAGAGGACTTTTAATAAACGTTTTTGAACCGATCTAGTTGTCTATTTAATCAATAGTTACTCAAGTGTCGACATTTGTCTTCTTGTTGAGCGCTCTCGTAGAATTGATATGACTGAAATTTGTTCGACAATCAGCAAGACAGGCAGCAAGTAGCAAAAAGTTAAAAACTTTTAGGTGGTAACCTTCGTAGCCTAAATTAGCATTGAAGACTTTTAACTATTTAAAATTGTCGACTGAATTCAAAGGACCAGTTCGGCGTTATTAGGTACGACCAAGTGTTAAGACTGGTAAAAATTATGATCCATTTTGGATTTAGGAAACGAGGAAATCAAGCTAAGCTGTGAGAGCCTTTGAATATATTATCTAGATATTTGATGTACGATGTAATATTTATTCAATGCATCGCCTTTAGTCACATAATGGCCTTGATTCCCTTACAAATTAAACTAAAGGAGATGTTTCATTTTGGGCTACCACTATAAGAGAAAACTATAAGATAAAAAGGAAAAAAATAATAGATTTTCATAAAAAATATTACTAAATTAATTTGAATAAAAACACAAGTATATATAATTAATTATTTGAAACGTTTTTTAGTGAGATAACTCCTTTTTTTAAGGTACCCACGTCCCACCCAGGTACGACGTCTTTGACAGTTCTATTTTCCCGTTGTGTCCGTGGCGAGGGTTGATTTGAGTTGATTGTGTTTCGGAGCTTTTAGTGATTGTTTTTGTTTTGTGTGCCGTATGGTCAGAATTCATGGTTTGTTTTTTTTTCGTAGCCATATGGTAGATTAGACACGATAGATACATGACACCTTAATATGTCACTGTCAAAATGTTATTTCGTTTATTGCTGACCACCATATATATTAGTAGTTGTGTTGCACTCCTTGGACGAGTTAAATCTAATCTACATATAAACTAAGCCAAAATATAGGAAATTAACATAAAAAACAGTTAACAGTTACGTTGTAGTTAACAGTTGCGTGTATATACTAATATTTACATTAAGTGTACATAGTGCTGGCCCAGGCTTCATACATATCTGAAACATCTCCTTTAGTAGTTCCGTACCATTTTCTTTCTATTTTCTGTTATTAAGAAAAGAACAGACCATAAAATATTTTTTTAATTAACTAAACTAATCAGAGAATCAAATGCACTTAAATTTAGTTTATGCACTTTCACTTAAAACAGAGAACTTGAGTTTTTTTTTTTGCGAACAAGGGAATCGGGGTCACTATATACTTTGTGTCATAAAACCTATCTCTTTAAGGAATATTATTTTTATTAGTATCATGTAATTTCAATGTTCCGAACTAAATGTGTACCTACTCTTTTATTGAAATAAATATTATTGATGTGATTCATGATTTTTATTTTATGCATCCATAACATACGCACTACTTTTTCTTAGGTGAACATGTCAAGCAGTTAGTTCAGGCCAAGGCAATTATACCTAAACTGAAATGTGAACTTGCATGTCTCTTATTTAAAAGAAGACTCTATCGCGAGAGCCATAAGGTCGATCGGAAATAAAACTATTTGAAGTGAACACGTTCCGAGGGAGAACGCGTCCCAGTAGCCCTCTGTCCCTTTCTAAGTGATACCAGTATTTATTTTTCATAATTTTGTTAGAAACCGGCAATTTTTATTAAAAAAAGATGGTGAAAAAGTGTTCCATTAATGGCTGCAATTGTGAGTTATACCCTTTTTTTTGTTGGGATGGGAAATCATAAAATGACTTCTCCCGCTCTGAGCGGAGCGGAAGGCCGTGCCAGACTTTTACTCACTAAAACCCACCCGTGTTTTTTCACTTGCCTGCGCGACGGCCAGGGCCACGGTTTCTTTTTTAACCAACCCGCAACCCTGACCCAGTGAGTCATACTCGGGATGCGGAATATCATAATATTTTTGGTAATCATATACAAGTTATTTTGTTTGTATGTAGGGTGACCATAACTTTCGGAATAAGTAATTTAATAAATGTGTACTTAGTCATTGTGTACAGACGACAGCACATCAAGCTACTACAATCTATGAGTTTTCTGTATTACATTTTCAGCTTTATCTCTAAAGCGTTAAGACTCAAGGGTGATTGGGAATATTTGACAGTTCCGGGTAGCTTGATCTGCTGTCGGCCGTATATAATAAACAAGTGGCTATTATTAGGTATTTACAATGACATTAAATTCTGCTTTCTTGTGGCTTATATTAGGTATTTACAATGACATTAAATGCTTTCTTGTAGATATTTGATTTATTTAAAGGTACGTACAACGACAGCATATCAAGCTACTACAATATGTCAGATTTCCTTTTTAGATTTTGAACTTTATTTCTGAATTGTTAAGGTTAAGATTGATTAGGAATATTTGATAGTTTCGGGTAGATTGACCTGCGTTCGTTTGTACATTATCAATTTATTTATCCATTTTTAGAATAATAAAATTAAAAAGTTCGCATCCATACCTAAATATTCATAAAAAAATAAAACTTTGGTAATATAAGTAAAAAAATATATTTTATGAACATTACATATAAATTCTTAAAATTCCATTATAATAGTCACTCTGCACAGCAAGGACAGAGAGCTACTGTGAAGCTGTCTCCCTCGGACCGCGTTTTGAACGATAGTAGGTACACATTCCACTTTAAGTATAAGGTGTTTCGTTCCGGCTGTCAATACGAGATCCTTTAACAATCTTTGTGGGTAGTTGGAAGCCTGAAACCATAGACGTATACTAATGGACATGCCGTACGCGTATACTCTTTTTTTTTAGTGTTTATAAACTAGTGCTTGACTGCAATCCCGCCTGATGGTAAGCAGTGATGCAATCGTTGATGATAAAGCGTACTAGTTTATTAAGCCTATTCACTAAAAAAATTAGGAATAGGAAAGATGACGGCAGTTGAGCAAGGTGATCCAATGTTAAACCCAAGACCAACACGACCAACGACGCTGCGCCAGAGGGAGATTGATCTGGAGACTCTCCACGATCAAACTCCCGACACAACAACATTTGGCGCACTGTACCTGGCACACATCGCAACACAACTGCTCAGACCCGTCCTCCGTACGGCTTTACTAGACATCATGCCGGAACACGACGAATCGCTTGGCTGCAAGACCTTGTCTGGTGGGTGGTAACTTCTGCCGGCAGCCGATGTTATGGCCTACCACCGAGTAATTTCGCGAATTATATTCACTCTGCAGTAATTTTTTGGTTTGAAAAGAATGAGAGAGTTTGCCTATGCTTTTGGTCTCGGGTCTAGCACTATCTCTTTCCTTATAGATGATTGATGACTTTGAGAGAGACAAAGATGGACGAAACTTCGTTTCCTCTCTTTCTTTCAGAGTGCCACAATTCTCTGAAGTTTTTGAAGAACCTTCAGAGAAACTGTTTGATTCCATCATAATCGAACAGAAAAAGAACAGGTTTTTCTACCGGATTTCAAAAGTTCGGCTGTAATGCCGTCATCTCCTATTTAGCGAGTGCGGCGCCTTGTTCGTGTATTTTTGTTTCCACCATAATATTTTGGTAAATTTAAAAGAACCAGTGTAAAAGAGGACTTTGCGTTATTATGCGAGTGTTTGCCCTAATCATCATCATCAACAACCTTTTTATCGTCCCACTGCTGAGCACAGGTCTCCTCTCATACAGAGAAGGATTGAGCGTAATCACCACGCTTGCTCAATGCGGGTTGGCGATTTCAGACTTGAAAGTCCAGGCTTCCTCAAGATGTTTTCCTTCACCTTCAGTCATTGGTGTCCAAGATATACTTAGAAAGTACATATAACTTTAGAAAAGTTACATTGGTACTTGCCTGACCTGGAATCGAACCCGCGTACTCATATTTGAGAGGCTGGTGTTTTAACCACTAGGCCACCACGACTTGCCCCAATAAAACCAATTAATTAGTGGGACACAGTAGCCGTTATAATTGGACAGCCTCCGTGGCGTGGCGGTAGCGAACGCGGCCGCTGCGCAAGGAGGCGAGGGTTCGATCCCCGCGCAGTGCAAATAATGTATGCATGAATATGTATATTTGCACTGGTCTGGTTGTGCCTCGGAAAGCAGGTTAAGCCGATGGTCCCGGTTGCCATACGAACATCTAATGGCAGTCGTTACAGGTTTTTGGGGCCCTCAAAGGTCCAACTATTGGTCTAACTGCAATGCTTCGATATCGCCTTCGGGTTGTGGAGGTCAGATGGCAGTCGCTTCACGGAAAATATCGAAGTTTAGCCAAAATCAGCAGTTACACTGGTAAAGCGGACCCCACACTCCGAACCTGAAAAAGCTTCGGATGTGACTGGGATTAACGCTGAGATGACGATTATGATGAGTATACGTTATAATTGTGAATATTCTACTTTGTCCAACTGATGTGACGATCTGGTTGGTGATGCAAAGTATAATAATCTAGAATGAAAGGATATTGATGGGTAGGTAAAACTAAACTACAAGGTGGGTTTTACGATAAAATCATCACCAGAACAAATAGGAGATTTATATGACACCCAAATAAGTGCCTATATTTCGACTGCAGAGTTATAAAAAAAAACATACGACATCCAAAAAAAAGGAACTAAAAATTAAAAATAACTAATTTCAGAGGTCGATGGCAGAACGAATATACAAAAACCAAAGACACCTGACCATGAACATGTATATGACGAGATCAGTGACCGCGGAGCGATACGGTCATCAGCATCTTGGTGTGGTGGTAGAGGTGGTCCATCTCGTAGGTGTCGTTTTGAATTAAATCACGTAGTGTATACCCTCCAATCTTGGCAATAACGATTTGATTTAAATATAAGGAATTCCCTCGACTTTCTATGGTCTTTATTGTCAGATCTACTGCAGACTTTCCTTATAACCATTAAACCATATGGGTGCATAGTTCTTATCAATATAAATGAATTAAGTCCAAATACAAGGTAGCTACTGTAAACGGTAGAGGGATTCCTTGAACTGTCCTTCGTCTTCATCATAAGACCCCTAATGACAATAAGAATTCACATAGGTGTAATAGTACATTACGATATTAGTGCGTAATGATGGTTATAACATGCGAGGCGGAATTTCAGCCCGAGCCGAAGGCGAGGGTGTAATTGAGCCGAGCATGTTATAACCAATACGCACGTATATCGTACGACATTTTTTAACACACTTGCGAGGAAACAGAAAAAAAGATATTCTGAATACAAGTACAAAGAAAAGAAAATTTGAGAAAAATGGCGCGAGGTTTATTTTCTACCGTAGCTGCGTGAAAATGTTGAGAAAGATGCTAGAGCATGCAGTCAAGTTTTTAAATTACCGAATAAACTGTTTTTTTTTTTTACAAATACTCATTTAAATACAAACAAATACAAATTTGTTTATTTCAAATAGGACATCAGTTATTTTAAATAAACTCAATCGGTGAATGTTCACTGTTGCTTTCCCGCCATTAGTATTATTATTTGCAATTTCAAATATGGAACAGCGCGCTGCTCACTGGCTAGAGCCCCGCGGCGGCGATCAGTTCCATAATTATTTGAAATGACAAATAATGCTGTTATGGAATTTGTATGGACTATAACTTAACTATTTGCTTTGATAACACACGCGTTTGTTATGGCCCGCTTTACATATTTAAAACCGGTGGGATTACATCAGCTTTACGAGCAAGGGTGTTAAAAAGATCTTATCAATACAAATTAATCAAGCACAAACACAAGGTAGCTTCTATGAATCGTTGAGAAGTTCCCTCGCCTGTCTCTCGGCTCCATCGTCAGATCTACTGCAAAGTTTCATAATAATCCACATGGATGGAAAGTTCCCATCAATATAAATGAATGAAATCCAAAACAAGGTAGTTACTGTAAACCGTTGAGGAGTTCCCTGAACAGAACCTTTGTCTTCATCATCACCCCCTAAATGGCAGCTATAACCCATCTAGTTGTAAGGTTCTCATCAATACAAATTTATCAACCCCAAACACAACATAATTGCTGTGAATCGTTGACGGCTCCATCATCACATCTACTCTAGACCTTCATTAAATTGTAGATAGTGCTTTAATAGTACATTACGATATTAGTGCGTAATGATGGTTATAACATGCGAGGCGGAATTTCAGCCCGAGCCGAAGGCGAGGGTGTAATTGAGCCACCAATACGCACGTATATCGTACGACGTTTTTTAACACACTTGCGAGGAAACAGAAAAAAAAGTATTTTATATTTTGTTCATTTTAAATAAACTCAATCTGTGAATGCACACTGTTGCTTTCCCGCCATTAGTATTATTATTTGCCATTTCAAATATAGAACAGCGCGAGTCGTGCGGCGGCGATCAGTTCCATATTTCCTTGAAATGGAAAATAATGCTGTTATGGAATTTGTATGGACTATAACTTAACTATTTGCTTTGATAACACACGCGTTTGTTATGGCCCGCTTTACATATTTAAAACCGGTGGAATTACATCAGCTTTACGAGCAAGGGTGTTAAAAAATACCTAATGAAAAAATTTACACATGCTTTAGTCGCCCCTTCAATTTTTGAAAGTTCCCCTTGATTTCTCTGGGCTTCCACCATCAAACCCTGATGTCCTTAATATGGGACCACTTAGAAATATCTTCTTTCCAACAAAAAACGAATTATCAAAATCGGTTCATTAGGTAACGATAAAGTTATCCGCGAACAAATTAAAAAAAAAAAGAATGCATGTATACGGTCGAATTGAGTAACTTCCTTTTTGAAGGGTGTTAAAAATCCTGACGATTGTTTGCAAACAGTAAATCTAGCTAATATAATTATATGAAATTGGCGTTTGGTCGTACTGGCCACTTTGAGCTCAAATATCTCCTCTTTGGTTTAGAATTCCAAACTCAAATTTATACAGCTACCAACTCATCAATTTGTGTCTCGAAAACCATAAAAGGACCTAATACATAATATATATAAAATACCTGCTGTGGGTATAGAATGTTACTAAAAAGGAAGCCATTAAATAATTATAGCAATTTATAATACTTACTTATGGTGCAAGTTACAATTTTTTAACGTCATTAGTTTTTAAACTATTGCATAGCTTCTATCGCGGGCCTTGAGCGCGGGGACCGAATCCAGAAATTCCGTAACGAAAAAACCTCACGCTCCCACTCCGACGGGCACGGAGGCGTGGCTTGAAGTTTTTGTTTGTTTGTGGATAACTTCGCCTAAAATTTGGTACTTCGATGAATTTTGGGTATTTCGACATGGATGTCGTGATAGGGGTTTTTGGGGGTGCTAATCACGAAAATAACGTCATTTTTGAAATCCAAGATGGCCGACAACAATTTTATGATATTTTGACATAGGCGTCGTGGAGGG
The DNA here is from genome assembly GCA_017933935.1 of Sesamia nonagrioides. Classification (NCBI taxonomy): domain Eukaryota; kingdom Metazoa; phylum Arthropoda; class Insecta; order Lepidoptera; family Noctuidae; genus Sesamia; species Sesamia nonagrioides. The sequence goes on along the minus strand of JADWQK010000668.1, from coordinate 1,244,388 downwards.
TGCTAATCACGAATATGACGTCATTTTTGAAATCCAAAATGGCCGACACCAATTTTATGATATTTTGACATGGGTGTCGCGACAGGGGTTTTCGGTGTGCTGATCACGAAAATGACGTCATTTTTGAAATCCAAGATGGCCGACAACAATTTTATGATATTTTGACATGGATGTCGTGAAAGCGGTTTTCGGGGGTGCTGATAACGAAAATGACGTCATTTTTGAAATCCAAGATGGCCAACTCTAATTTTATGATATTTTGACATGGATGTCGTGAAAGTGGTTTTTCGGGGGTGCTGATCACGAAAATGACGTCATTTTTGAAATCCAAGATGGCTAACACCAATTTTATGATATTTTGACATGGGTGTCGTGAAAGGGGTTTTCGGGGGTGCTGATCACGAAAATGACGTCTATGTTGAAATCCAAGATGGCCGAAATCAAATTTCATGATATTTTGACTTGGGTGTCGTGACAGGGGTATTCAGGGGTGCTGATCACGATAGTGACGTCATTTTTGAAATCCAAGATGGCCGACACCAATTTTAGAATATTTTGACATGGGTGTCGTCAAATGAGTTTTCGGGGGTGCTGATCACGAAAATGACCACATTTTTTGATATTTTGACTTGCGTGTCGTGACAGAGGTTTTCGGGGGCGCTGATCACGAAAATGACGTCAATTATAAGCTATAGCATAGCTTCTATTTCTTTATCAAAGTCAAAAATAAAAGATTAAATATAGTTTAGTAAAAAATAAATACACTACAAAAAGGAAAATATATACTTATGCAAATGTATACGTTAATTGGCAGAATAAAATACTACGTCTTATATAACTAATAAAAAAATGACTAACTACATACTGCGGAACTCGGTGTGAACACCTTTGCGATTTACCCCGCAGCCACGCGAAGGATTGCGTTTTTTATCTGCATTGTCATGCAGATCTGCAGCCCTGCGGGTGATGGCAGATTCAATGTATAGTACTATGCGTTTTTCTGTACAAAATTTGGTACTTGCGAATATCTATACTAATATAAAAAGCTGAAGAGTTTGTTTGTTTGTTTGTTTGAACGCGCTAACCTCAGGAACTACGGATCCGACTTGAAAAATTATTTTTGCGTTGGATAGCCTATTAATCCAGAAAGGCTTAAGGCTATAAAACATCACGCTGCGACTAATAGGAGCAGAGCATAACTAACTCCACGCGAACGAAGTCGCTGGCGGCCGCTAGTATAAAATATAAATAATTATAATTGCATAAGTTGATAAAAAATGCTATGCAAAAGCTTTACCGGGGCAGTCCCCGAGTGCCACACATTTTTTTCTTTGTCCACTGAGTCGATATCGGTTATTCTGCCAGAGTCGCCGTTACGTGGCACTAAACAGAGTCTACCTAAAGTTTGTAGGGGTGAAATAGAAACACTGCTACAAGAGATCGAAACAGCGGACATCGAACGATCAACATGTAGTGAACATCATTTTTTTGCACAAGTCCGCGCCTTCCGTGGCCGGGAGTTCGATGTTGTCTCCCGACCAGGGCGTCTCCTGCGGCGGCTAGAGGCGTGAGGGCGCTGGGATTCCCGCTCACTGGGATTCAGCATCACTGTTCCGCAGAAGGAGATGACGGCTTACCATGCACTCTCGCTCCGGACCATGGCCTGGACCAGGGTTAGGAACTGGTCTTGTGTTCCGTATCGTTGGGTTGTGTACCTACTACAGTGTGTGATTCGCTAATGTGAGTAACTTTATTTAAAATTATAACATGATTTGAACTGTTATTCTATTGAGCTTTAACCGACATTACTAGACCATAAAATACGGGAACAGACATACTGGATATGATGAAATAACCACAAATACTTGTAATAAAACTAAGTCATTTTCAACTGGTGACACAAAAGCATTCCATTTTTATTTATACAATATGTAAAGAAAACCGATTCGTGAAGGTATTATTAGGTATCGATAACTGATTCTAATAATGCCTACAAAGCAGGGCTTAACTAAAAAAAAAGTATTATAATACATGTGCGGTAGGCAACACGGTAGGTATAGATGCGTGGGCGAAGGGGGGCAGGGTGCGCGGCACGTGGTCGCATCACTCATAATAATACTGTCAAAAATGGTGTTGTCATTTTTTAAAAATTACCAAATTTTGGGGAATTTGGAACTAATTCGCGGGAAAAAAAGATTACCTATTTAAAAATTCATTAGTATTAATACTATGATGATTACGTAAATTTTCATATTTTATTTGGTTATATGTATACCTAACCTTTATTATCCTTTTGGGTCGGACAGGGTTTTCTTTACATATTGTAGGATAGATCAGAATATAACTACTTAGTATTTAAGTTAGGATATATATTAGGTTCACATTGTAATTATTCGTATACCACTATCGGCGGATGTATTGATCTTACCTATATCATATATTGACCTTACCTATATGTATGTAGGTACCGAACATGTCATGCCGCCAAGCGATTCGTCGTGTTCCGGCATGATGTCTGGTGAAGCCGTACGGAGGACGGGTCTGAGCAGTTGTGTTGCGATGTACGTACCGGGTACGATGCGCGAAATGTTGTTGTGTCGAGAGTTTGGTTGTGGAGGGCCTCCAGATCAATCTCCCTCTGGCGCAGCATCGTTGGTCGTGTTCTTGGGTTGAACATTGCATCACCGCGCTCAACTGCCGTCTTCCTTCCTATTTACTCAGTTCTTTTGAGTGAGTAGGCTTAATAAACTAGCACGCCTTACCATCAACGATTGCATCACTGCTTACCATCAGGCGGGATTGCAGTCAAGTGCTAGTTTGTAATTTATAAAAAAAGAAAACCTACCATATACGACATATCATTTTCTTTGTAAAGAAAGCAAAAATTATTTAGGTACAGGAACGTAAGCAGATATTTAGGAGACATTTAGCATTTGAAATAGGTATGAAGACAATATTTCATCCCTTGTAATTTCCCTCTGATTTACTACCACCTTTGGATAACGTTGGGAAGTGAACCGTGAAAACGCGATAAATCGGTATTTGTAAGAAATTACGGTGTCCCATAAAAATCTGGAAGATTCGGCGCATTTTTAATAGATGTAAGTAAGGAAGGACTGCTTACCTAGCATTTTCTGTCTTCCGTTTTATGGAGAAACCTACCTACACAGGTCATCAAGTCACAAAGTTGTTAGCATAAGTATTTAGTTAATGTTTAACGATAGATGCGGATACCTGATTAGACTTAATTAATGATTATTATGATGGGTCAACGATAGGCTGAAAGGTTCTGGAGTGACGACAGGGTCTTCGGTAGAAGACGAAGCGTTGGAAAGCCCTCAAAGCAATGAAAGCCTTGGGGGAGGCCTTTGTCCAGTAGTGGATCTCTATAGGCTGAAGACAAAGAAGAGGAAGATGCTTACACAATCATCATCATCTCAGCGTTCATTCCAGTCGCATCCGAAGCTTTTATCAGTGTTGGAATCTGGGGTCCGCTTTACCAGTCTTTACTGCTTATTTGACTAAACCTAAATATTTTCCGTGAAGCGACTGCCGTCTGACCTCCACAACCCGAAGGCGATATCGAAGCATTGCAGTTAGACCAATTGTTGGACTTTTGAGGGCTCCAACAACCCGTAACGGCTGCCACTAGATGTTCGTATGGCATCCGGGACCAACGGCTTAACGTGCTTTCCGAGGCACGACCAGACCAGTGCAAATATTCATATTCATGCATACAAATATTTGCACTGTGCGGGGATTGAACCCGCGCCTCCTTGCGCAGTGGCCGCGATCGCTACCGCTACGCCACGGAGGCCGCCTGCTTACACAATGTGGGTACAAATTAACCACAAGAGAAGCGAGTGTCGCTTTGTGAGATAAAAATTATTGTGTTTTACAGTAACTGGGATGTGGAGGTTAGATGGATAGTTCTTCTTCTTCTTCTTCAGCCTATAGATGTCCACTGTTGGACAAAGGCCTCCCTCAAGGCTTTCCACGATGACCGGTCTTGTACTGCCCGCGTCCATCCTATGTATTACTAGAGATGATGATATGATCCTAAAATTATGATGATATACAGCTACTTTTTTCTTGTAACAAGAGTCGTAATAGAGTGATGTTATTTCTTTATTTAGTCAAATTCACACTATATACACCGAAGAATTACTACACTTAAGTGGCTGTCGGCCGGACATATTGTCCGTAGGACAGATGCCAGGTGGGGCCGCGACGGGTTCTCGAGTGACGATCACGCACCGCAAGACGCTGCATGGGTAGGCCCCCGATAAGGTGGACCGACGACCTGGTGAAGGTCGTGGGAAACCGCTGGATGCGGGAGGCGCACGACCGATCGTCACGGAGATCCTTGGGGGAGGCATATGTCCAGCAGTGGACGGTTTCTTACGGCTGAAATGATAAATGGCAATGGTGATGTACACCCAAAATCTGTCTCACTCTCTTTCAACTCAGTGGCAGTACCTATTAAACAGACACAGGGTTACCCTCTGTCAGCCGAGATAACGCATTCTGAACACCTGTCAGAGCAACAAAATTCGTTTGAATGAAACTGATAGGTGTCTAGAAAGCATTCTGTCACAGCACCGTAACTTATCATTTAAGCTGAGAATATAACAATATAAATTTAAGTGCCGGTGTTGAGTGCCCTTCTATAACGAAGAACTGATCTACGAATTTATGCCTTTTGCCATAACCACAATTTATGGCAATTTTACTAGCCGCGTTTTGGCAACCAGCCAGGATACTGTCTCGGAGGTACCTGACCGATGGCCATCGGCTTTCAAAAGAAATGACTGACGATGTTATTTCACAGGGTAAGAATAATTGCAACCTCACTCAGTTTGGACCTTTTTCTTAGCCGATCGTGTTTCTGCTTAGTCATTCGGTATTCGCCTTCATTTTTGCGTAAGTTTTAAGACTTGTACTGTGTACAGCACTAAAAATATGTATACATACGGAGAAGGAACCATTTTATTGTCTACAACCATTACTCCGTGATATTATGTCTAACGTACAAGAGAACATAGTATGTAGTTTCTTTAGATACCAAAACAAAGTAATACGGTATTTGACAAAAAAAAAAAAAACTAATTAGTCCGTCAGTCAGATTTCCAAAACATACTAGACTCGTATTTTTTCTTTTTTCATATAAACAAAAAATGAAGACGACACAGTGCGTTGAAAACTCGTGTGACGTCACTGCACGCTACACATTTTAGCGAGCAGTGACGTCACCAGCCATCACTCCTGATCTTTGATGCCTTTTATATTTGTCAATTTTTATTGATTTGATAAAACAAAATATACGTATCCAATATTTTTCTATAATCTGAATGATGGACTAAATATAATCAATTTTTCTTTACCTAGGAAACATCCCTATTGTTCCTTTCCAATACATCTATCTGTACACCGTTTGTTTACCGATTCAAGATTTTTCAGTCCACTTAGTACATATACCTACGGTAGATAAGATATACTCATAGATACAAACACTGGCGGACCGGGCCGGGGGTCTGGAGAGCAATTGGGGCGGTCCGCTCTGAATGTGACCTAAACCTTCAGTCTTGGCATCCCTTAATCTCGAGAAATTCTTCAGTATGTTTAGCAGTAGTAGTCTAGTGGTATCGGTCGTAGGTTAGAACCCCATCAGGCGCTTTACTTTTGTGTAAATATTTCTTCACCACTGCTCTGAAAATGGTGAAGGAATAGATCGTAAGAAAACCGGCATATCCTAGAAGCAAAACTCAGAAGACATGTGACATCTACCAACCCGCACTGGGCCCGCGTGGTAGATTGCGACCCACTCCCTCTCACCGAGAGGAGGTCTGTGGCCCAGGAGTGGACATTATAGGCTGATTCAGTCGATCACTTATTTTTGAGCTGGCTTTGGTCTTAATTTACATCCAGTGCATCCAAAGCTTAGTACACCGAGTACAAGTACTAGTGTATAACTGCAGTCAATGAAGTATTTCTCTTCGAGTTTAGTTTGCAAAATTCACTATTTCAAAGTGGCATTTCACACAATCTATTGGTATATACAATATGTAAAGAAAACCCCGCCGACCCAAAAGGATAATAAAGGTTAGGTATACGCATGACCAAATAAAATATGAAATTTTACATTATCATCATAGTAACAATACTAATGAAATTGAAAATAATCTTTTTTTCCGCGAATTAATTTCAACTTCCCCAAAATTGTGTCCCCCACTGTCTAAAAGTGACAACACCATTTTCGACAGTATTATACAACGTGTAACATAAAGGGTATATACATAATAAAGGCATGGCATCTTTACATGATATCAAACGATATTGGAAGGGTTTTTTAATCCTATCTCTTTATGTTAAGAAGTTATGAGGAAAAACACCGCCAGTGATAGGTTACTATCATAGTAGTCGCACAGAGATATTAAAGACATTTGTCGGATTTTGGCAAGTAACGTGACGGGTAACGAGTAGTTATTAACGTATGTAGTGTGCTGCCACGTTTGATAGGATTTGATTTTAAGAAACACACGTCACCGAAAATTTGGTACCAATTTCTTGAGTATTTTATTTTGAGTTGAAACCCTTCCGATATCGTTTGATATCATCTAAAGATGCCATGCCCTTGGTATGTATATACCCTTTTTGTTACACGTTGTATAAGTGATGCGACCACGTGCCGCGTGCCCTGCCCTCTTCGGCCGCGCATGTGTGCCTACCGCAAATCTAAAAAGTTACCTCGCTTTTTCGAAATAATATTTATTTTTTTAGGGGGATATATTTTTAAGTTTAGGCCTGCTTTGTAGCCATTATTAGAATCAGTTCACCTAACAATGCCTTCACGGATCGGACAGGGTTTCCTTTACATATTGTATAATGTAGGTCCAATTCACTTGATTACAACAAGCATTTCCCAACGTATTAGTATACAAACATACCTATATATTACGAGATGGTTGTCTGTCTCAGGTGTTTGTAACATGAATTTATTTCTTGCGAACAAACCCACACGGTAATAAATTCTACATACCTACCTAACTAATAGCGGGCATGACGCGGTGCGTACCAAGCTCGCCTTGAAAATTATTAGAACATAATGTATGAGAGATTGAGAATATATCACCATTGATATACAAAAAATCTTATATATCACCCACGTATTTCGGTATGGTTCAATTAATCATTGATTTCAGGTTCATCATCATCATCATCAACCTTTTATAGCCCCACTGCTGGGCACAGGTCTCCTCTCATACAGAGAAGGATTGAGCGTAATCACCACGCTTGCTCAATGCGGGTTGACGATTACAGACTTATAAAGTCCAGTTTTTCTCAAGATGTTTTTCTTCACCTTCAGTCATTGGTGCCCAAGATATACTTAGTAAGTACCTATAACGTAAAGTACATATAACTTTAGAAAAGTTACATTGGTACTTGCCTGACCTGGAATCGAACCCGCGCACTCATACTTGAGAGGCTGGTGTTTTAACCACTAGGCCACCACGACAACGATTTCAGGCTAATTGAACCAAAATGAGGACTGAAATGAGAATTATATAATTGACTATGCTAGTTCTGTTACAAGGAGTATTGTAGAGTTACAAGGAGACCTACTACAAAACTATGGCGCCAATTCTTTTGTTCACTTACTAAACTAATCGTTTTCTTTCAATTTTTTTAAGAAAAGGATTGAATATGACATCATCATCTCAGCGTTTATCCCGGTTGCATCCGCGGCTTTCGCTTTGGAGCCCGAGGTCAAATATAACATTTTAGTTTAATCTTGTCAAATTAAGATAGGTACTCCATAGAGAGTTTAGACGCGATTATAAACATGGCGACCAAAAATACGTCAATTTATATCAAGAGATTTAACAATTTATCCTCTGTCCTTTTCTTAATGAAAGAGAAAGATGCATTGAACTTAAATTTAATTTTGTTCGTGAACAAGTGAATCGGGTCTATCATTGAAAGTTCAGTCTAAGCTCACTTCATCCAACTTTTTATGGTGATTGTTTCTACAGAATCATACATAACATAATCAGCCTATAATGTTCCCACTGTTGGGACACAGGCCTCCTATCAGTGAGAGGGAGTGAGCCCTAATCTAACACGCTGGCCTAGTGCGAGTTGGTAGATGTCACATGTCTTCAAAGTTTATGGCTCTAGGACGTGCCAGTTTCCCCACGATGTTTTCCTTTACCATTTTGAGAACATTGGTGATGAAATTATTTACACAAACTAAAGCGCCTGATGGGGTTCGAACCTTCGACCTACAACTTGTAAGTTGCGGCCGATGCCACTAGGCCACCGCTGTTCTCGGAATCTTCTACAGAATTGATCGGCTATAATTGATTGGCTATAATTGATCGGCTATAATTGATCGGTTACAATCGATCGGCCATAATTGGTTGGCTATAGTTGATCGACTATAATTGATCGGATATAATTGATTGGTTATAATTGATCGGCTATAATTGATCAGCTATAATTGATCAGCTATAATTGATCGGCTGTAATTGATTGGCTATAATTGATCGGCTTTAAGTGATCGGATATAGTTGATCGGGTATGATTGATCGGATATAATTGATCACCTATAATTGATCGGCTGTAATTGATCGGCTATAATTGATCGGCTATAATTGATCGGATGTAATTGATCAGCTATAATTGATCGGCTATAATTGATCGGCTATAATTCCACATAATGCTAGGAATTTTCACTCTCGCTTTAAGTCCTTCATCCAAGTTTACACGGTGAAGTTTTTAAAGAATCGATCGACTTAATTTCCTAAAAAATAAGAAAAGCCCTTCTCTTGCGGTATTAACTATTATTAAACGCAATGATCAATGATAACCACACTTCAAATCTCATCGATGAATTACCACTTCAGTTCAAATAATTTGGTGCACTGCTTAAGTGGACGACGCGCAGTGTGGGCTACTTTAGATAAGATATGTAACTTGTTCGAGATTTACGATAAACCAGATATACAACGTTATTCAACATTATTAACGTTAGGTATATAGTTTGTTCAGAATAATTCATCTCAATTCCAATAATTTTTACAGCATGTTATATTTTTTTTCAAATATATTTATTAAATGTTGCAGTGTGGTTACCGAGCGCCCCACGCAGCTTACAAAAAATAGACCATAGTACTGCGTACAGCTGACGCCAGAGGTCAACCAACGCACTGGTCGCCAGCTCGAGCGGAGCGTAGACCTGTGGCTTTGTGGCTTCTTTTTAAGGCTAGAGTGAATAGGCTCTTAATAAACCAGTGCGCTTTACCATCAACGATTGCGTCACTGCTTACCATCAGGCAGGATTGCGGTCAAGCGCTAGTTTATAATAAATATAAAAAAAAAACTTTTTGAACTTTTGTACATAAATTCTTTACTTAAAAATACTGGATACGTGTTTCGGGTTTCGCATAAACAATAGTTATTTATGCCACTATCAAGCAAAGATAGCTATTGTAATAAGAAGCGAAGCTGAGTGGCACAATAGATTAGCACGAATATTTCAATAGCTGTTTGCGACAGTGGCATACAAAACTTTTTCTACGACCTTGAAATAAAGAAATACAAAAAACTGTCAATGTTGAGAAAATAGCGCAGCGCGCTCAATCAGCGCCACAAATGTAAGGTAAAGGTATTCATCCATACAGCCTAATGACATGCAATGTTTAGTCGCAATGCAAATACGTGCGCTTTTTGGCTTAATCATATGTTGATTTCTTGATGCCATAGCCATAAAAAAAATTAAAAAGTTTCATTGTAGTACGGTTTATCCGTGTGGTAATGGTCATTGTAACATACGACTTGGCTGGAATGAGTACTATTGAGATATATATGACTTATGAAAAAAAAAAAATGTTGTATAATACGGCTCATGAATCATGGCGGGTCCGAACATAGGCTCTCCGAACTGACGCGCATGTTGTCTCACTCACACTCGCCATGTGTTACCATTTGGTTCTTAAAAAATGTTATTGCGCAACCTTCTGCGCGATGTTTAGAGCCGCCATGATTCGTTGGCGGTACTGGCCCTTGGCCATAATATGTAGGCTACCATTTAGGATAAATACGAATGGTTATACAATCAATTTCATAATTATATCATTATCAGCGTTTCCATACTCCATATAAGTTTACCTTATAGTGACATCCAAAAGTAAGTTTATTAACTATGACACACCATCTTCTTCTTCATCTGCTTCAGCCTATGAGGTCCACTGCTCGACAAAAGCCTCCCCAAGGCTTTAATTGCTTTGGAGAGGTTTGCCATAATCCCCACGCTTAGCAGGCGGGTTGGGATCGCAGTAATTTGATATTCAAAGGGAGAAGCGCTGCTGCCCGCTTTCCTGGTGAGAGTTCCCTTAGTCACCTCTTACGATACCCATGGGAGGATATGGGTTGGTACTATTCCAAGCACGGTACCACATGGCACATCACACACATTATAAGGATTAGGATACCACATTAGGCTGTAAAATTCTAGTGCTAAAATGTTTAAACTGCTATAACGTTGTAAGTGACTTATCATTTAAAAAAATATCAAGTAGGAGAAATTGATTATTTATTTTTGGTTTTTATCTTATTGTGGAATCACAGCTGAAGTAGAAAAATGTCATCTGAAACCACTGTTAATAAGTACTTTTATATTAATTTGTAGGCTCGTGTGATAACTGATGGGTGCTGGGAGTAGTTGAACGGTCTTATTTATTGAGAGGATAATATTTGTATCTTCTACGGTGTGGCTACCATGAGTTTTCATTACGAAGACTCGATCATCGATATCGACCGCGTTTGGCTCATCGATTGGCCCGCTTCAAGGTTGTAAGCACCCTCAAACAATGAGAGCGCTAATTGCGGTCGATGCGTATGATCGAGTCTCGTAATGAGAACACTGAGCGGTCATAATATTTGTATGGCCAGGTGTGCCTGTTTTTGTATGTGATTTGAATGTTTTTGAAACACCCACGTTACTGAGGTAGGTAATTGGCAGTGTGGGCAACGTTTTATATATATAAAAAAAAAACAAACTAATTTGCAAAATAAAATATTGAAAGTTTTTGTAGCTTTTCGCTATTCAAAGTGCAAATGAGCTTCCTACCCATAGTAATATTATAAATGCGAAAGTAACTCTGTCTGTCTGTCTGTCTGTCTGTTACGCTTTCCCGCTTAAACCTCTCAACCGATTTTGATGAAATTTGGCACAGACAATCTTTAGACCCTGAGAAAGAACATAGGCTACCTTTTATCCCGGAAAAATTTGGTGTTCCCGAGGGAAATCTAAAAAGCGCGATATAACCGAACTCCACGCGGGCGAAGCCGCGGGCGGAAAGCTAGTATCTTATAATACCGCGTGTTTAACTCATACCAAATTATATTTTTCTACCATAAATAACACATTAAATTAAATGTTTCCTCAACATAAACCACATGATTCAGTTACCAGCTCTGCGGGCAGCCAATCAGGAGCATCAGAAAACATTGAGATGCATTACTTTGTTGTGAAGTATTTATTAGTCAGCCACAAGTAGGTCAATGTGAGAACAGACAATCTATACTAATATATAAAGCTGAAGAGTTTGTTTGTTTGTGCGCGCTAATCTCAGGAACTACTGGTCCGATTTGAAAAATCATTTTTGCGTTCAATAGCCTATTAATCCAGGAAGGCTTTAGGCTATATAACAACCCGCTATGACTAATAGGAGCAGAGCAGTCACAAAAAATGTTGCGAAAACGGGAGCTAACGCAGCCGTACATATTGCCAATAGGAGCTGAGCATGACTAATTCCACGCGAACGAAGTCGCTGGCGGCCGCTAGTCGTTAATATAAGAGCAAGCGAACGGTCAACACCTGTAACGTATCAATATCATAAGTTTTTATTGTTTATGCAAATGGGTTGTAGGTAGTATTTTCAGGTACAAACACTTGCATGCTTTTAAGACGTCAATCAGAGTTTACCCACGCCTTCTTGATCTAATGGTCGCAAGCTCTACTTCTGAGCATGGGTTTATAGATTCCTTTCCCTGTTTCAGCAAGAGTTATTGAGTTTTTCCATCAAAAATTTCCATTGCTACTGAGAAATGGTAATAGAAAAAAATCAATTACTGAATATGTTAAAGACTAGCTGTTGCATGCGACTTTATCCGCTTCAATTTCTGTTACTTTTTTAGATCATTTAAAGAGGTATAATTATTTTATACATATTTTTTTTTGGGTAACTTGAACCGTTAACGCAGCGCACGCAACAGGAGTCCACAAATATTTTTTTTTATTTATCCCGTTTTTTCCACTGATTCTTCACTCCGATTGGTCGCAGCGTGATGTTTAGCCTAAAGCCTATCTCGATGAATGGACTTCCAACCTAAAAGGAATTTTTCAATTTAAACTAAGAGTTCCTGAGATTAGCAAGTTAAAGCAAACAAACACTACAGTTTTATAACATTAGTATTTATAATAATATTATATTAACCCTGGTTTGTAAATTACATCAAGTTACCGGGATCCAAACTGCCACCGGCCGGTGAGGCGTTAAGGGGCCATCCATAAAGTACGTCACACGAATTTCATGATTTTTTGAGCCCTCCCCCGTCCTTGTCACAGGTGTTCACATTTCTGAAACCCCCCCTCCCTAGTGTGACGTCACATGTTTTGCAATTTCACATCGAAAAATTATTAAATTAAAACATCGTAAACAAAACAATTTAAACCGTATTGTCCCGAAGATAGAGTTTGATATATTTTTTAGTTTATAATTAATATTTCAAATTACGCGATTACTACCTCTAGGTATATTAGATTTTGAAATGTGATGTCACGAAACTTACTACCCCACCCACCCCTTGTCACACCATGTCACACTTTGTCGACACCCCCCTCCCCCCTTTATGTGTGACGTACTTTATGGATGACCCCTAAGTGAACATTGGGTGGAGGCCTCCATCCACTCCAGCTCACCAGGAGTACATCACCTGAAGCTCTCTGTAAGTCCAACCTCTTCATTACTTGTACTTTACTTTTTATTACTCTCCGTATTTCATTTGAAATATACATAACGTGCTCCTATTTATATGACTATTGTATTAAAACAGCACGCAGATCTAACATATAGCGCGGACTTTACTAACAACAAACGTAAAAATCTAGTCTGTCCTCAAAGTCGTCATACCAAACATGCTTTCACATCAAAATTTTACCTATTTCTTGGTCCTCTCCTCTACAATAGATTGAACGCGAAATCAAACATTTATAGTTTAAATCTAGTTAACTGTAAGAGAATTGTTAAGCAAATTCTGCAAAAAATGACCTACGATGATACAGAGAATTTATTGATTGTGCTAAAGTGATTTTGTTTATATTTCGTATTTTTACAATTTTTGATTATTATAATTATATTTTGAGTTTTTATACAATTTTTAGAATAACTATCTTGTAAATTAAGAAAATAGAAGTTGAGCTTTGGTAATATTAGAATAGTATAAGATAACTTGCCCACGTTTACAGATCGTTTACACATTTGTATTGTTAAGAATCCTTTTGATTATTTGTTAATTTTAAATTGTTTTTAGTTATTTTCGCCTGAAACACAGGATATCCTAGTTGAGGCACGTAAGACTTGATTTAAGCTTATATTTAAGATAAAACTGTATGTAAATTATCCTGTAAAGATTTTTGAATAAAAATTATTATTATTATTTCACAGTCTATAATATTGAGGGAATGTGAAATCAAAACATTTTTAACCATAACATTTAACTCCCACATTTAACGTGTCTGCTTCAAGGCAAGAGTGAACAGGCGTTTTCTGGGTACGCTCTTTCCATCAAAGGCCTCAATCGCTTTTCATCAGGTCTGCTGGAAGTCAAGAGCAGGCTTATATAGAAAAAAAAGGCATAGGGACCTATTTTACACACCTCTTTCTTGCCATGCTGAGAAAGTCAACAAGTAAGTTAAATAAATATGAGCAATGGGCAATACAGAATGACATGCGCGTGATGGTGCTCTGCTTTTTAGTATCCTTAAAAAATAATTCTAATGTAGGTATTCCTATAACTATTCTAAAGTATACATAAGTATAGGTAAAAGAAGGGACACGGGTGGGATTTAGTCAATCAAATTCTGACACGCTCTTTTGCTTCGCCCAGAGCGAAAGTTTTTACCCTTGTTTTATTTGATGATTTCCCATACTCCAAAAAAAGAAAAAAAAGCTTCTTAAAAATACAAAAAAATATTTATTTCATCTAAACATTGTGTCATACATAAATTGAAGGAGCCCCAGTAAGTTACAATACTACTTGTGTTGGAGCTGTCTCGCTCTTCCTTATGTCTTATACGTCTATAGTTATGCAGGATACTATAACCCGCGCAGATAAAGAAAAGATCTGTAAATGGCGTCCGCTTGTATGCGTTCTCACTCACTCTCTATCGCTGTCTATAATCACACAGTGAAGTAAGCGTTGCAAAAAAAAAAAAATCATGGATCAGGAATTCAGGATTCCCTTTTCAAACTACTGAAGCTACTTTGACGCACTCCGAGTTATCGTTAATTTCGTTCCGCTAAAGTCTCTGTTATGTTGTTGTTTTTGTTGATATTGTTGTTTTTGTTGAGTTTGAACAATCAAACTTAACAAAAACAATAATAAAAAAAACACAACAACAAACAAGTCTACTACTATCAACAATATCTATCAATATCTGTCAAGTACTATCTTAGTTTTTGGTTTGTGATTGAACAATGGCATGTTTTGGCAACCGTACCATAAGTATCCGCCGCCATTTTAAGATCTTTTCTTTATCTGTGCGGATAACCCGCATATACATTAAAATTATTTGTTAAAAAAAAGTCGTAGTTTGACCTTAAACTTTTTTTAAATACCTACGTTGCCGTAAACAGGAAATTACTCCTGCAAACATTGAAACTCATATACATAAACAGCCACCCTCGGACAACTACCTGCAAAAATTTGTTTCCTGCGGAAATTGAACTTGTGATAGCAGTGTGCAGCGCAGCAGTCGATCGCTCAACCATTGCACCAACCGTGTCTTCACACTTTTGTGAACAAATTCTTCTCTCTTCTTCTTCTTTAGCCTATGCATAGAACAGAATAGAATATATATAAAATAGAATAAATCTCGGCAATCAAATGCTTCGAAAGTTGTTGCCCATCATAAAGAAACGCAAAATAGATTACCTCGGCCACGTGCTCCGACACGGTAGATATGCGCTACTCCAATTCATTATGATGAGCAAGGTTGAAGGAAAAAGGCGCGCTGGACGAAAGAGAAAGTCGTGGCTGCGAAACATCAGGGAGTGGACCGGCATTATTTCCATCGAAAATCTGTTCCGACTCGCAGTTGACAAGACCGAGTACAAGAAGCTGACGGCCAACCTTCAGGATTGAAGAGGCACAGGAAGAAGAATCCATAATAATGTAAGCTGTTATGTCCTTTATCCAATACTCATTTCTTTATTGCATTCCATTTTATAAGTGAATATAAATAGCTGTGCTGCTGAAAAGTTTGTTGTGACTTTTCTTCTACCTAATGAATAATAATAATAATAATTTATTTCAAAAATACAAAATTTACAAGAGAGTTACATATATTTAGGAAAGGTAAAATGTACAGCAAATAAATTTGAGACAAACGACTCCCAAACTGAGACATGCTCGTATCTTGGGTAGTCGGCGGTCGGCCGTTTTAAATGTCAATATACATATACATATCACCGCCTTTTTGAATTTCATTAAAGTTTACAATTTAAAAATAAAAATAACAGTTTTACAAAATTCAGACACTAATCCTTTCATTTTACTATTTCCAAAAGTTTCTCAGTTTCGTCATAACTCAACGACATCAACCAATTATTTAATTTATTTTTAAGATTATACTTATTAAGTTTGTATAGTGAGATCGTTTTGTTAACTTTGTTGTAAAGCCTGGAGCTTAATGCATTGTATTGTCGCTGTGCGAAAGCTGTTTTACATTGCACAGAGGGGCAAACAAGAGCACCACTTCGCTTATTTAAACTTTCCTTATTTAAGGGAAGTAGTGAATGTCTTCGGAGTATCGTGCGGAGAATAAACAGCTGTCGCACCGTCAAAACCTTGGCCTCCTTGTATAGTTCAGCGGTAGAATAATATCGTGGCTTACCATGTATAATCTTGAGAATAGACCTCTGTGCCCTCTCCAATTTTAGAAGCAAAGTTTTGTAGGTTCCACCCCACGCAGGAATGCAATAACCCAAAATTGATTGACCCAATGCTATATAGATTGCACTCAATAGCATACGGTCAGCAGAGTGTCGAAGGTTCTTAAACACGTATATTAGTTTCCTGACACGTCCGGTGAGGGTCTCAACTTGTGGACGCCAGTCTAATCGTTCATCAACGACAACGCCAAGATACTTTATACTGGTCACATTCGTAATGGGTAGACAACAACAAGTTACTGTTGACCTAGCACAACTGTGGGCTTTAAGGGTTACCGTTTCTACTGAGGGTTTTGTGGTATTGGGGAGATAAAAACGAATATATTTAGTTTTATCCACATTCAGCGTAAGTAGATTTGAGGTTAACCACAACATGACTTCCCTCATATTACTCTCGGTATATATCTTAGCTTCATCCCAGGTATTCCCATACACTAAGAGTGCTGTATCATCTGCATATGTAAAAATGTCACAGTTCTTCAATTTAATCTTACATAAGTCATTGATGTAGACTATAAACAATGTGGGTCCGAGAATACTCCCTTGCGGGACTCCAAATTTTATTTCCTCGTCATCACTCACCACTGTATCAATTTTAACTGCCTGGGTACGACTTGTCAGGTAATCTATAAATATATCCAATGCCAAACCGCGGACTCCAATGTGCTGTAGTTTAGATATAAGGATTGGGACAGAAACCGTATCGAAAGCTTTTGATACGTCCAGAAATACACCATAGCACTTGTAGCTCTTGTCCAATTTATTGGCAACCATGGAACTGAAATTGGTTACAGCATCCTCAGTTGACACACCCGGCCTAAATCCATACTGGTTTTCTGAGATTATTTTAAATTTGGTGAGATAATTTGTCAAACAGTTATTAAGAATTTTTTTTAGTATCTTCGATAATGTACTCAGTACAGAAATAGGCCTATAATTCGTAAGCTGATCTCTGTCCCCACCCTTATATACAGGGGTCACTATTGCCCTTTTTAGCCCGTTGGGAAAAACGCCAGTGGCAATCGAGACATTGCAAATGTGCGCAATAGGCGGCACCAGGACTTCCCGTGAGAGCTTAATTACCAAGGCTGGAATTTTATCCCAGCCCGTTGCACAGTTATTACGAAGAGTATTTATAATAGATGAAACTTGTTCATGACTCACCGACGGTATCCAGAGAGAGTTGCACTGTGAAGTATTTTCCTTGACTTGGCAGGATTCTGGACAATTTTCAGGGGGGACCAGCTTCGCGGCCAGGTCCTTCCCAATATTGACAAAATATTTGTTGACACTATTCGCTGACAATTTAGCTTCCGCTGATAATTTAAATAGTTCCCTTGCAGGGCCTGAGTGACACTTCCTGCCTGAGAGTCGGTTTACAATATCCCATATTGCTTTTGGATTAGATTGAGCCTTAGTAAACAGATCTTTTTCATATTCCAGTTTTAACTTTCTGAGTAGTGAATCACAAAAGTTTCGGTACCTTTTATATGTCGTTTGAAGAATTACGTTATCACGATTTTTCCTCAATTTAAGGTGCATCCTATCGCGGTTCCATATACACCGAAGCAATCCTCGAGTGATCCACGGTTTCAGAATACGGTTTCGTCTACCAGTTTGTTTCTGAGTTGTGTGCTTTATAACTATATTACTAATTACCGAGATCAAATTATCAGTCGCAATATTCGCGTCAGTTTCATTCAAAACAAAGTTAAAATCACTTTGGTCAATTTCTGCTTTGATAGAGGAATAGTCTAGGCGCGTTATGATCCTATTGGTGTACGGATACAGTTTCTTGCTTTCTTTTACACATAAAATGACAGGAAAATGGTCAGTTATATAGGTGTCTAATATGATAACTTCTGCCGAACTGTTGGATTTCACTAGAACATGATCAAGGCAGTTCCCAAGTCTTGTAGGATACACGTGTGCCGGCAGCAGGCCTAATGAAACTGTTAATAATAGATAATCACTACAGTTTCGATCAATATTATTGCTCTCTTTTATATCAACATTAAGATCTCCTATCACAGCTATGTTTTTGAATAATTTTAGATTAGATACTTGTATTTCTAGACTATGATAAAATTTTGTTAGGTCTGAATGAGATGGTGACCGATAAAGCCCAATTATAGCAGTATTCTTTAAACAGCAGATTAAGCAATTAGCACCTGAAAACGATGGTTCAGATATAGTACATTCAAGTCCGTTCCTAGAGTACATTACAACTCCATCGTTTTGTGTCAGATTGTTGGTTGTAGCATGAGATGTGTAATTATCAAGATAAGGTGGTGGGCCTGTTCCTTTTAGCCAGCACTCGGAGAGTATAATAAGGTCAAACTCAAACTTGATTACTGACAGCATGGATATAAACTGGTCTAGGTTTTTATTTATACTTCTAATATTTATGTGTATGATTTTAAGATAGGTATTAGGTTCCACAATAAGCCCTGTGCATTGATCCGGTGTACACATATGGGAATTAGCAACTTTAAACTTATCAATCTCATTGCTAGCATGATTTATATTATCCGTCATTTTTAAACAGTTTAACGACATAAGGAATCAACGTGCCCAATTTAGTGCAATAATAAAGTAGAGCTCTTATCGGTTGACGTTGCAGTTTCAATAAAAAGAAAATGTCAGCCATAGGATAGATCTCACTATTACCACATAAAAGTATTTTTTTTACGGATTTGGAATTTAATTGGTTAAGGTTAACTTGAGTTTCAAATACAAATGATTGTGTCTTGTCATTGTACAATTGGCAATAATATATAAAAAAATATGGTAGGATAATTAAACAAAATTCTAAAGGATAAAGAAATAAAATAACAAAGCAAGTAATAGAGTAACAAAATACGTGATAGCGTGATAGTCACTTCATCGATTCTAAATCTAATAAACACTGTTCGGTTTTTATCAAGTGTGTTTCCTTTGTATCAGAGTTTTTACGTAAAAGGATTTTTCCGTTTGAAATCCAGCAGAAAGTATAGCTATGTCGTTTAGCAAAGTCCCGGGCAAGGTAAAATAGCCTTTTGAGTGTCGGGGACAAATGTTCTTCTACATAAATTGGTTTTCGCACTCCCACTTCACCCAGGCTCTCCGTATTTAATTTCTCCTCAACAGAACGCCCCTTATTGTATTTACGTATTGCTAATAAAAAATTATTTTTATAACAAACAGTAGAAAATTCAACAAATATAGATCTTGTTTGACTAGGCCTACCAGGTAGTCGATAAATATCGCGTATGTTGGAGGGAGATATCTCCATCTGAACAACTCGACCCAATCTCTCAACAAGCCGCAGAAGGTCATCCATTTTCTCATTTTGCTTCGCAGGCACGTTCCTTATCTCAATTGCTGAAGGGCGAGACTTCTGTTGAAGTTCTAGAATTTGTTTTTCCAATCTATTAATGCAGTTATCGTTCTCTTGGTGCGCTTTTTCTAACAGAGATACCTTAGCCAAGACATCCTCATAATCCTTGTTTAGGAATACAACCGACTTCTCAATCTCCGTGTTACATTGCTGTATATTGGAACACTGCACTTTTAATTGAGCGACGTCTGTGACCAATTGAGACAGGGTTTGTTTTTGTTCCGCCTTCCAGTCCTCAAGCATATCAAGCAAATCATTTCTAAAGCTAATTAAGAAGGCCTTTGATGGGTCATGTTCATCATTAGGAGAACCTGAGATTCGTGGACGCTTCTGTCGAGATGTTATGTTTTGACTCGACACAATTGCTTCCTCATTCGCTGTTGCTTTATCTGTGTCCAATTTCGATTTAGCATGCTGTGGTTTACTTTTTTGGGACGACGGGGGAGTACGTTTGATGTTTGGCATTATGCAATTAGAATAATTGCTCTAAATAGTTATTTTTGCAGCACGCAGCAATATTGCGAAGAGCGGGCGTTTTGGGAGACTGTCTTTTCCAATTATAACGTTCTACAAGTGCTGAATCTCAGTTTAGTTTGAATAAATGACTTTTGATTTTGATTTTTGAGTACCTAACCAAATTTTGGAAGATTAAAAAGTATACTTTTTTGTTAACATTTAACAAAAACGCATGGCTAGGATGCAAAACCAAAAAACAACAAGAGGCAGTTTTCGAATATTACAAAAAACTTCTAGAATTCGTGCTAACATACTCACATACTAGTAAATAACGTACCATAGAAGGTAAACCTTATCAATCTGGACATTATAAGCAATTCCGATAGTAGAGCTTCATATCAATCTGATAAGCCGGCTTTATACCCGAACAAACAGACGAAGTCCTCTCTATGATATTAGTGTGGGTATGATTGATTATACCCTAATATCAAACTTAGAACCGAATTTGTAAATATGTGTTGGCGTGTAAAAAGCAGTCTCGTTATATCGACGAAAAAGTATGAAATATCTGAAAAGATAGATCAAAGATAAAGTAGATCAGTCTTTTAGTTTTTTTTTTACTTCTGACAGCAGCAATCGAATAGCAACCTTCTAGTAATGATAATAAAGATGTATGTGATGTAAACAAACTTTTCAGTGGCAGCAAAGCAGTCTTGGTAGGAAAAATCACTGTGATTTTGAGAGTGTTGCAAACTCAGAGGTAAAGTAACTGTGAACCGACTGTATCTAAATAGAAAACTACCATTTTTATGAAGTTCGGAATTTTATTAGCCAAATTAGAACTACAAGGAAATTAGAAAGGGTACAGGTAGATACTGGGAATTATTCTCCGCGTAATCTTATCACATCACATGTAAACCACGTGAATATCGCGTTTTGTAAGTTGCAAGGAAACAAAATGTTCGAAAAACGTAGTTTCATAGAGATTAAGTTGATAAGAGAAGGTCAATTCCTAATTTAAAACAACCAAAATCTAGCCACAACTAGTCAAAATATAGGGAAATTAGAACCAATTTGACAAATTCGAGACTTAAATCAAACTATCAACGTTCATAAAATTTCGAGTATTACCACTCAGATGTCGTGATTAGATAATGAATTGACATGATTTCAACGCGGTTATATTATAGGATGCTTATTAAATACAAAAAAGCGACTCCATTAATGCACGTGGCTAAGACGATGACAATCGTAGTAAAGAAAATATAAATTTACCTAATTACGGTTAGCAATGTTGTTCATGGCGGTCGCATTTTTATTGGGTGGTCTTTTCCATAATTGATAGAAAAGCTGATTTCAGTCTGCACTTAATGGGTTATCGAAGAGGCTAAAGACCGGTATTTTGATTTGTAGTTATACTTACTCAACCAATTGTTGAAAACAATAGCTTCTTGGTTCTTTTTTTCAAAATGTGGCAATTATGAATCTCTACAACATAATGTAATGGTACGAGTATACAGAAAACCCTTTACAAAAACACTTCACAATATTTACATAACATTCTTTCTCAGTATGGAATTCATTATTCATTATAATTGTATGCTTTATGCGCTAAAATGCTTGGTAGTCTGTTTAAGAGCAATAAGAGTAGTCATTCTTGCCATTTTTTTCGGATGGAAGTCATCGAATTTCGGAAGATCAACGAAGCAGAAGGGCGTGTCAAACTTCAGTGCGCGCGTGGAAAACAACGCACCATCAACCGGGCGCACCCTTAAGCCCGCGCTTATATACGGTCGCCGGAAGTCCGACGTTGTACGAAGTTCGACCTGGGCGTTTCCTGTGGTGGCTAGGAGCGTGAGGGCTCTGAGATTGCATCTTCCACACTCGCTCCGCTTTCTCCGTTGACAGCATTACTGCTTCGCCTGGCCTGCCATGCACTCTCTCTCCGGACCATGACCTAGATCAGGGTCGGATGAGAGATTTCGCCACCTCTGATCGCCGGCACGAGGACATGGCGGTACTCCGCCCAAGCCGGGCAGATCCCCACCGTATCCTCAAGGGGATCCCCAAAATCGACATAACCTGGCGTTTTCTCCCGTCTTATCTGGAACAGGAACCTCCCGAAACAGCCGTATCCGGTGAGGATCTGCGCCAGACAGAAAGTAAGCGCGCCGTGGTGCCTCTCTAGACACTCTTCAAAGAAGGACTTTCGCCGCAATTGTGGCGTGCACAGTAATGGCTAGCGACAAATGCTCTCTCCATGTCGCCATAAAATCCCGTCCGAACTCTGTTCGCTGTACCGCGTTTTCTCATGGCGGGTTATGCCTCGACGTTTTACCTCCTCTCGCCACTCCCACATGTGGGCAATGACTTTGGACATCCAGATCCCAGGCCGTTCTTGTCATTGCTTCGGAACCCAATTTATTATAAACTAGCTGTGATCCGCGGTTTCACCCGCGTAAGCTTCGAACCGAAGAGCTCAGTTGATATAAAATAAGCGCCTGTTAAAATACTGAGAGCAATATGTACGTCCACGTTTGCTCCCGGTTTCGCAACTTTTTTTTGTTCCTATTGGTCATAGCTGGATGTTTTATAGCCTATGTCCTTGCTCAGGCTCTAGACTATCTGTGTACCAAATTTCATTACAATCGGTTCGGTAGTTTTGGCGTGAAAGCCAGACAGACAGACAGACAGAGATACTTTCGCATTTATAATATTAGTATGGATTAAGTACTGGAGTTTATATGAGAGTATCGGTTTTACGCAACATGTCTTAACTATAAATTCAGTCATATAGGTAACAAATAACAAAAGTCAAAGAACTCCACGCTCTCCTTATGATATAAGACTATATATTATTCATGGGCCTTTTCGCATTATTACCATAATAAAAACTGCGGAAATAAAAAGAGTAATTTGACACAAGCGTCTTATGGCGGAGCTCGGTACTCAGCTACGTTATGTACGAGCTATATAACTTCTCCTTTGTTTTTATAAACGAACGATTGTCACATTTCAGATTAGTTTACTGCAGAGTACCTACTTTGCGGTCGTTTACACGTCGCTCGCTGTCGAACGATATTTTACGATAAAACACTTGGGATCACGCGTCAAGATCACATTGTTTGTTCATTATTTTTATCTCATGAAGAGGCAATCGCCTGATGTGCGTAATTTCTGCATGCACATCGGAAGACTTCGTGCGCCATAACAGAAATTGCAGTATTCCAAATTTAGCAATAAATAAGTTTAGTTAATAGATATAGTATAATTATAAATAAGTTTTGTAGTACATTTTAAGTAATAAACATTGTTTTAATTAAATAGATATTTTTTTAATAATTATCTCATTCGCCGTAACTTAACTAGAGACGCGTTTTACTTGTGGTAACCGAGTGTACAAATATGCTGTCAATGTATGAATGTGTATAACGTCAGTTTATATAATGATGATCTTACGATTTCGCCATTGTGTCCGATGTCATCGAGAGCTCCTGCGCTTACACGCAAATTCACAGCCTGCATAAACAGCAATACTAGGTAAACACAAATAAAGCGCGCCTCGTGATATGAAAATACAATGATATTTCATATGTTTGAACATAATTTCAACGTTTTTCGAGCGCCTAAAAAGTCCCTGGAACAGTGTGTATACATATAGTTATTAGTTTTCTTCTTTCAGCAACGCAGTTGCGGTACCTATCACAATACCAGGGGCCCTAGTCTGCTCATCATCATCTCAGCATGGATCCCAGTCGCATCTAAGGCTTTTTCAGCTTTGGAGTCTGGGGTCCGCCTTGCCAGTCAACTGCTCATTTTGGCTAAACGTCGATAATTTTGCGTGAAGCGACTGCAGTCTGACCTCCACAACCCGAAGGCGATCTTGAAGCATTGCATTTAGACCAATTGTTAGACTTTTGAGGGCTCCAACTGCCTGCTGTAACGACTGCCATTAGATGTTCGTATGGCAAACGGGACCAACGGCTTAACGTGCTTTCCGAGGCACGACCAGACCAGTGCAAATATTCATATTCATACATACAATTATTTGCACTGGGCGGGAATCGAACAGGAAAGTCTGCTATTTTTATGTCATTCCAATATTATTCCATTAACCCTTTTCATTAAGTTCGTAATCTGCTATATTCATAATGATTAAACCATCTCAAATGGAATGGTGATAGAATGACATTGCCGTATTGTCATTATACAAAACCTGTTAGTAGAAACGATTTTCTAAAAAGTACTACTCAATTTGAGCATATATTAATATCGAGTGGAGCGTCAGTGATTAACCACTGGAAAGTCATAATGACGTAATTTTGTCAGTAGATTACGAAATTTGTAAAATCGATCATTTTGAGGTCACTGATCGACTTTTCTGAGACTATTGTAATAGCAGACTAGGGGTCGCCCTGTGGTCAAATATAGAAATAACGGTTACTTCGCTTTGAATGAGTTGTGAGTGCATAGCTTTTTTTATATTGGTGTCTCGTATTTGACCATGTGAGGTCGTGACTACTTAACCGAACTATCCTGTGGATGCCTTAAGTAAAAATAAAGCCTCCAGCCAGGGGCATTTAAAAACTAAACTAAAACTAAGGGTGACTATGCACTAAGGGCACCCCCCCCGTGGGGTACAAACCTCGGCTTAGGGTGCTGCTGGAGAGGATAGCAAGGGACGGCTGGATCGAAACATCACTGTAGATATTACATTCATTATGTGCGTATATTGAAATCATCTTATGTATAAGAAATTCAAACAAAGGAAGATAAAGTTTTGACTGCTTATCTTATGCGTCGGGAGGGTACGAAGCCATTGTAGCAGAACAATTTTTTCAACATAAAGTTTTCATAGACATTGCTCCTGTAGAGTAGCGTCGTTAAAGCTACACAATAAAATTGTGCTTTGCTTTATCTGATTTTTTTCATTTCGAAGTCTTTGTGGATAACATGGTGTA
Source organism: Sesamia nonagrioides (assembly GCA_017933935.1). Lineage (NCBI taxonomy): Eukaryota > Metazoa > Arthropoda > Insecta > Lepidoptera > Noctuidae > Sesamia > Sesamia nonagrioides. Next base: position 1,219,354 of record JADWQK010000668.1, on the reverse strand, counting down.
ATTAGGTTTCATTGGCCTAGTGGACGGAAGCGTGAAAGCCGATCAGTGTAAGATCCAGCGAGATAATTGCGTAACACACTCATCATCATCTCAGCGTTAATCCCAGTCGCATCCGAAGCTTTTTCAGCATTGGAGTCTGGGGTCCGCTTTACCAGTCTAACTGCTGATACGGCTAAACTTCGACATTTTCCGTGAAGCAACTGCCGTCTGACCTCCACAACACGAAGGCGACATCGAAGCATTGCAGCTAGACCAATTGTTGGACTTTTGAGGGCTCCAACAACCCGTAACGACTGCCATTAGATCTTCGTATGGCAACCGGGACCAACGGCTTAACGTGCTTTCCGAGGCACGACCAGATAGATCAGTGCAAATATTCATATTCATGCATACAAATATTTGCACTGTGCGGGGATCGAACCCGCGCCTTTTTTTTGCGTAACACACTATAAGTAGCAATGGTTTTCATTTCGGTAGTTCCACAACATTCATTGCATTATTTACGTTGTCGCGCAGACACATTTTTGTAACATATAGAGCAATGGATTAGCTATATGCATCAAAATAGGGATGTTTCCTGGGTAAAAAAAAATATTCTATTTAGTCCGTCATTTAGATTATGGAAAAATGTTGCATACGTATATTTTGTTTTATCAAATCAATAAAAATTGACAAATATAAAAGGCATCAAAGATTAGGAGTGGTGGCTGGTGACGTCACTAGCCGCTAAAAAGTGTAGCGTGCAGTGACGTCACACGAGTTTTCAACGCGCTGTGTCGTCTTCATTTTTTGTTAATATGAAAAAAAGAAAAAACAACGTGTCTAGTATTTTTTGGAAATCTGCCTGACGGACTAATTATTTTTTTTATTCAAATACTATATTGTAATAGTATTAGCATGCTACTTAATTAGGGTGCTGGATTGATTCTATATTCGGGATAATAGTTAATGGGCGTTTTTATAGTGAAATTCCCTAAAGAAGCACGGAGTCTGGACCGTCTGGTTAATCGCAAAAGGTTCATTCCCCAAGACTTAAAACACAACTGCCGGGTTTTACTACGTACTTAATCCCGCCTACCCCCTTAGGGAACAGAGGCATGATGATTTGTTATGTGAGAGTAAGCTATTTGCACGATTAGCTCTTTTGTTGAATATATTTCTACACTACGTACCTACTTGTTATTGTCCAATTTAACTTTTAGACCTTGCACGAAACGATATGCAACACGTTTGCTCTTCGTTAATAAAACTGGAAATGATGGAATTCAAATGTATTATTTATGCGCCCACGTTATGCCTACTATCAAACAATAATTTTAATATTTAGGTACTCGGAGTAAAGCTAAACCACACCCATACAGGGTGACAGGTATATCCACGAAAACCTGATACCCTAGATTTAGTAAGTACATAATTCAATAGCCGAGTCTCTTTGTAAATAAACGACGCAAAATTTCTAGAATCCAGCATTAGATTCTAGACCCTCTACGCAGAAATTTTGCTTCGTGCTTAATGTTGCGTGACGAGTCAAACTCATCTATTGCGTCGTCCTAATTGGCGTAGATCGCACGATGACACGATGCGTTCTCTTCGTGCTTTGAGTACAAACATACAGATTTCATCAGAGTATCCTATGCGTACGATCGTTATTAAGCATTTCATGTGCTCGCACGATTAGTTGCTAGGTTCAAATTAGGACACTCTGATGAAATCTGTGTGCTTGAATTTATCGCACGAAGAGAACGCATCGTATCATCGTGTGATTTTCGCCAGTTAGGACGACGCCATAGATGAGTTCGACGCGTCGCGCAAGCTTTAAGCACGAAACAAAATTTCTAAGCATATTCATACTAAACATTCCCCATCATCATCTCATCGTTAATTCCAGTCGCATTCGAAGCTTTTCAGCTTTGGAGTCTGGGGTCCGCTTTACCAGTCTAACTGCTGATTTTGGCTAAACTTCGATTGGACTTTTGATTGGACTTTTGAACACTCCAACAACCCGTAACGATTGCCATTAGATGTTCGTATGGCAACCGGGACAAACGGTTTAACGTGCTTTCCGAGGCACGAGTGCAAATATTCATATTAATGCTTACAAATATTTGCACTGCGCACAGTGTGGTATTTAGCCTCAAAACCTGGCCAAAAACGGAATTTTCAATTTCCTATTAGCTATCTAGTATTGTAAACAGTTAATAAGCTGATGAGTCACTGCAGCCAATAGTGAAATGCGTGAAGTGCTAGCGCAACACTGGGCTTCGTGCGATCAGTCGGAAGTTACTGATCAATTACACCTGACGTGTGATTTTTTGATACGCTCTGATTTCATTGTTTTCAAAGCTTTTGTTTTAGTGAAGTGGTTTAGTGGTGGTTTTTATTATGGATCATTCTGTACCAGGTATGTACTTTCTACTAAATATATATATTTGGGCAAATATCTTGTTGATATTTTTTTATTTAGTCGACTATATAGGTGTTATTTACTGTTGTATAAATAATTATTTAGATATTTCAAAAGGGATTTTTTTATATTTCTGAACACTTCTGAGTATTGAAAACTATTGTATAATATGAGAATCTTAATTGGTAAGCTGGGTATAAAATAACTAGCCGCACGAAACCGCCCTTTTTTTTATTACAATTTTTTTTTTGTAACCACCTATAATATTTGCTTGAAATATTTTGCTAATGTTATTTGTTTTTATTTCCATTAGGACCTTCTGGAGTGAAAACAGTGAGTCGAAATGAGTTGTATGACATGACTAAACGTTCAAATGAGACAACTGACATCACTTAAGAAGAAATAAATTACATACAATCACAGATATCAGCCCTCTCTAGCACAAATACAAATGGGATATCTATTGAACATAAAACGTTATTTAAGATGGTGGATGGCAAGGTATGCAATGCAACAACGCATACCAAATCGACAATGAGGTACTACATATGTGAAGCTGCTGCTTCGGAATTCATCGACTTGTCACAGGAGAGGCTATGCAAAAAAGAAAATTTCAGCTTTGGGCTGTCATTTTTGCATGCTTGAATTCGATTTTTTGAAACTATACTGCACGTGGCATATAGGTTACCCGTTAAAAAATGGAATGTTCGTCTTTCTGCCGAAGAGAAAAAAATGGTGAAAGATAGAAAAAAGAGATTCAAGACAAGTTCAATGAAAAACTTCGACTTTTAGTGGACATGTCTAAAGCAAACTTTGGAAATACCAATGATGGGAACACGACTAGAAGATTTTTCGAGAATTATGAAATTTCAGCCGAAATAACAGGGATTGATAAAGATTTAATATATCGGCTGAAAGTCATTCTGGAAACATTGTGTTCGGGATTAAAAGTAAATGCAGACAAATTCGATCAATATTGCCTAGAGACAGCAGAACTACATGTGTCACTATATAAATTTTATCCAATGTCTCCTACCATGCACAAAGTGCTTCGGCATAGAGCGGCTGTCACTAAAGCAGCAATACTATCAATTGGTCAGCTATCGAAAGAAGCGGCAGAAGTATGGAACCAGAATATAAGATCCTTCAGACTGAACTTTACCAGAAAGTTTTCGCGAGTGGCCTGCAATATGGACGTTTTAAATCGACTTTTATTGACCTCAGATCCACTGATTACTGGCATGAGGGAAACCTCAAGTAGAAAAAAGAAAGAAATATCGGCAGCTGTTTTAAATTTACTTCACGAAAGTGACGTTACCAATATTAATATTATGGCTGATTCTAGTAATGGTGAATAAATTATTTTCTATTAAAATAAAGCATTGTTTTACTACACTTTAATGTTAAACCACATCGAAAAGTACATATCTAATCATTAGAAGCAAAAAATAATTTTGACCAAGTTTTGAGCCCAAATACCACACTGTGCTGCGCGGGGATCGAACCCGCACTTCCTTGCGCAGCGGCCGCGTTCGCTACCGGTAGGCTACGGGGGCTGTCATTTTTCATTCATACTAAACATTAACTAATTAACCAATGACTGAAGGTGAAGGAAAACATCTTGAGGAAACCTGGACTTTAAGTCTGAAATCACCAACCCGCCTTGAGCAAGCGTGGTGATTACGCTCAATCCTTCTCTGTATGAGAGGAGACCTGTGCCCAGCAGTGGGACGATAAAAAGTTTGATGATGATGATGAAACATTAACTATATTCAAATACCCCTGGTTATCTATCTTCTTAGGTGACCTTACCACAATATAGAATTTGTCACAAAGTATAACATTTTAGAGATTGCAGTTTGTGATAGTCTGTAGAATGGAGTATACCTACTGCTGCCCATACAAACTATTTTCGTCGTTGTCGACTGACTCCCATGAAGGAAGAAATGAAAATTCCATAAGAATTTTGTAGACTAAACGGATTTAAATCCTTCTGTATCTCTTTTGATGGTAAGTTATAACTTAACATCAAGAAGTTCTATTGATGTTTTTTTAAACAAACGATCCGATTGAGTTTCAATCTCATGCAATTTTTCAGAATCAAGCTTTATAATTGTTGCTTTCATTAGCATACGAAATGTTTTATTTATTTATTAACATATACAGCCATCATTACAGGTAAACTTAACCTAATGCAATGGTTGTACCATTTAAATATATTTATATGTAACTATAAACACATACTATACAATATGCACATATCCATCAAAAATAAAAATACATTAGTAGGTACCTACAACATAAGTAAGTGATCATGTGTATGCAACACATGATCACTTACTTTTACATTACTCTTGCCCTCGCCAAAACAGTTGATTCTAAGCAATACAGTGTTAATAAAGTGGTACTATCATTAATAAACATCAATACCTATGTAGATGTCATTCTGTATAGCTACCCTTTCTGAAAAGTATACTGCGCCATCTTGTGCCAGTGACATACCAACTTATCTGGGGTAATAGTATGAGCCATTGGTGTTTTCCCATGGGGAAGTGCAGTATCGATAGGCTATTGCTTCATATTTCATACTCGAAGGGATAACTTTGCAAATATTTTATCGATAGCAACTTTTATGCTATGAGTTTGAGTTATGCTGTAAAATGAGTAGAAAAGTTAACCTATTTTTTAAAAGTGCGATAGATTTGTTGTAATAAAATTAGATAACGTGGTGGGAACACGTTACCGAGATACAATAATTACAATTAGCAAGGATACTGTTATATTCAACCTTTGGACAAGAAACTAGGTGATCCTGTATTATTTAAATCAGCGATTCCTTCAAATATTTACTTTGTTGATTTTTGTACCAAGCATGTGTTAAACGTATGCACTGATTAAAGTAACATATCACTTTGGAGCCTCGTCTTTTAAAACGCGTACATCGAATGCCTGGAACAATTTGCTCGAGACGGTCTTCACTTCAGTTTACAATTTAAGTGTCTTCAAGGCTAGATTGAATAGACTAATAATAGACTAGTGCCCTTTACTATCTCCGATTGCATCATTGCTTAACATTAGGCGGGATCGTGATCAAACACTAGTTTATTAGTAACATCATAATCATTAACTTTTTCATCGTCTCACTGCTGGGCAAGGGTCTCCTCTCAAACAGAGAAGGATGGAGTATAATCACCACGCTTGCTCAATGTTGAGTGAATACATGAGTAAATCCGAATGTTAGGTTTTATTTAACTAATAAAATGGAAACGAATACTTTTAGTAGATTGACATAAATCAATTAACATGACAAGGACAACAGTTTGGATTTCTTTTTAAATTAATAACCATAAACTACTATACTCAACTTTATTATAAAAGAAAAAAAAAACTTTTGTAACAAGTGATTTATCTGGGCTAGTGAAGACTAGAGCCAGCGATGGTAGGAGGCCCGTCCCCGGTGAAATGCTCTGGCACGATCGTCTATCGTTTTATAACTTATCCGATGAAATAACGTCATGCTCGATTTTTATGACTAGAAAGTTTTATAATGTAAAGTTGCTTTGTTGTAAAATACATTTTAAAATATAGGCAGTACTATGTTTTAAAATGTTGTCTACTATATTGAATATTTACTTACAGCTGAATACTTGAATGGTGAAAGCAGCTGAATACTCTAATTAATGTTTTACTTGGAGTGACTGCCTATGTGATCACCACAACCCTGTTATTAGGCAACGCGATACCAAAGAGGCCAAGATAAAATGGTGTCATCATTCATCATCATCAGTACAGCCGAAAGACGTCCACTGCTGGACATAGACCTCCCCCAAGGATCTTCACGACGATCGGTCCCGCGCCCTTGACACACAGCGATTTCCCATTGTCTAATGCCCATGCTGTACCGACTCCTTTAAAGATTGGAGACTGTATTCTCGAAGTTGTTGACAGTTACTTATACCTGGGATAAACTATCCAGTTAGGTGCAACTTCGTGAAAGTGGTGTCGTGTATATCAAAATATTGGTTAACACGATCGATTATCTGAGAATATTTTTAAATACATAATTAGTTACCTAGGTAGTTTATGCTCTCTTGTGGAGCAGGACCAGAGTAGAGGCACAGAATATTTTTTATTCTTTTATCAGAGATTTAATCGCTCAGCATTTAATATTCTTGGCTGTATATACTTATTGTGTGCATTTATGCAAGCTTTTTATACCATATTTGAGGAAGTTCTTTTTTTTTGTAACATATTAAATACACAACAATTGACGAGTTTTAGGTCGTAGATTGGAACCCCGACGCTTTACGTTCTGTAAATTATTTCATCAAAACTACTCTAAAGCGAGGAAATCGGCATGGCTTAGAGCCAAAAATCTATACTAATGTATAAAGCTGAAGAGTTTGTTTGTTGGTTTGTTTGAACGCGCTAATCTGAGGAACTATTGGTCCGATTTGAAAAATTCTTTTTGCGTTGGATAGCCCGTTAATCTAGGAAGGCTTTAGCCTATATAACATCACGCTGTGACTAAAAGGAGCGGAGCTTATAAAAAAAAACATATCGATACCTACGCGGGTGAAACCGCGTGGCGCAGCTAGTCTAAAATATAAAACATCTACCACCTCGCAATATTTACCCTGGGTAGATTACGGCTCACCCTTTTACCAAGAAGATTGTGTAGCCAGCAGTTCATTACGCTTTCCCGCTTAAACGCCTCAACCGATTTTGATGAAATTTGGCACAGACAATCTTTAGACCCTGAGAAAGAACATAGGCTACCTTTTGTCTCGCAAAAATTTGATATTCCCGAGGGAAATCTAAAAAGCGCGATATAACCGAACTCCACGCGGGCGAAGCCGCGGGCGGAAAGCTAGTACTTAATATTATATAAGGTATTTTATTAAAGTGAAATTATTATTACATTGTCTCAAATTTTTACGTTTGTGTTTTGCATGTCGCGTGACGGTCGGCCGCGGAGTAGGGATAAAATGAAAGGCGCTCGTCAGATTCAAAAATTTTTAGTTCTGTGAAACGCGAAATGAAAAATGAAATTTTTAGTTGTGTGAGCGATTCGTCGTGTTCCGGCATGATGTCTGGTGAAACCATAGGTTGGGTCTGAGCAGTTGTGTTGCGATGTACGTGCCGAGTACGATGCGCCAAATGTTGTTGTGTCAGGAGTTTGGTCGTGGAGAGCCTCCAGATCAATCTCCCTCTGGCGCAGCATCGTTCGTCATGTTGTTTGGTTTAACATTGCATCACCGCGCTCAACTGCCGTCTTCCTTCCTATTTACTCAGTTCCTTTGAGTGAGTAGGTTTAATAAACTAGCGCGCCTTACCATCAACGATTGCATCACTGCTTACCATCAGGCGGGATTGCAGTCAAGCGCTAGTTTGTAATTTATAAAAAAAAAGTTTCATTTTTACTGTGGTCTCATCAAACCATACAGTATACAATCCCTTTTTTTCTTTACCTCACATTAGAATGTTTTAGTTGTGCCTTTTATCTCGTTTACTAAAATTAACAGCACCATTTCTCGGTGGTAGGCCATTACATCGGCTGCCGGCGGAAGTTACCACCCACCAGACAAAGTCTTGCCGCCAAGCGATTCGTCGTGTTCCGGCATGATGTCTGGTGAAGCCGTACAGAGGACGGGTCTGAGCAGTTGTGTTGCCATGTGTGGCGGGTACGATGCGCAAAATGTTGTAGTCTCGGGAATTTGGTCGTGGAGAGTCTCCAGGTCAATCTCCCTCTAGCGCAGCATCGTTTGGTCGTGTTGGTCTTGGGTTTAACATTGCATCACCTCGCTCAACTGCCGTCATCCTTCCTATTCCTAAGTTTTTTAAGTGAATAGGCTTAATAAACTAGTGCGCTTTACACTCAACGATTGCATCACTGCTTACCATCAGGCGGAATTGCAGTCAAGCACTAGTTTATAATTACTAAAAAAAAAAAAACCATCAGCATCGTGTTGTCTATGCAAACTATAGATAGTGCAGCCGATGTATGGTACCGTCCGCTCCCCTGGGACGCGCCATCTCAATTGGCTATTGTTTCATAATATCGCTACACGCCCGATGGGATAACATCGTGCCAGACAGTATTATCGCCAGCAAAACTTTATGTGTGAACAATTCAATTCTATTACAGCTCTATTGGTTTAAGTTGGAAACTTACGCGTGTGTGCTTCTGTGTGTTTTTAAGGAATTTACTGGATTGGAAATTAAAATATGCAGGTTTGAATCAAAATTCGTTTTCATAACTCAAGATTTTGAGCATAAATTACCATATTTTCTGTATTGACTAGCATCACCCCACAGTTTTACCCGCATAAGTTTTGAACCCAAATTTCATCCATATCCATTAGAACATCTACAGAGTGGTGCTGACAATACGACAATAAATTAAACATCAAGTAACTCAACACATTCTCAGTCTACCCATAAAAAATCATATAAATATGTCCATTAGTTTAGTCACAGGAATCTATTTTTAATTTTTCATATTTTCTACATGATGTAGATGTTGATAAGGAATCGCTTACCTGCAAGTTAATGACCGCCGCATCCTGCGGTGCCAAACTTTAATAATAATGGCGCGAAAAAAACAAGTCGATACAGGATCGCCCTGTCGCCGATCGGAGATCAGTGAACCAATATTTTTAAAGGATGTTCTATTCCGTTTGAAATTTTATGCGATTTAGTTTGTTTGAAGGTTTCATTTTTTTATTTTTGATGCTCGGTTTTTTTCTATGGTTTAGGAGTATTCCTGTGAACCAACATTGTTCGTGTTTTCATTTATTGTCGTATTGTCAGCACCTCTCTGTATATCGCATTTATAATATTAGATGGTAGTAGGATAGTAGACTTAAAACAGATACAACTAACACACACCGGAATTTCTCATGCTTTTGTTTTAAATTCTGATACCTACTGAGGTACCTATCAGAATCGGGATGCAAGTAACGGGTAGCGTAATTTTCACACGAAGAGCAGTCTCAGTCACTTTCTCAGGATTTTACTTATCGTGATTTCACCAACTTGCAGAGCGTTCTATTAGCATTTAAGTTATTTTATGTCGCGATGAAATGAGCTGCCATCCGAATACGAGATACATTAACTCAGGATGATAGATGGAAGCTGGGAGAAACTTACTATTGGAAAAATGAAAATAAAAAAATGGTTTTCTAAACTTTCCGTTTCTTTACTACTCTCGAAAAAAAGGAACTAGTGCCTTCCGTATACTAGGTGACTAATCGTTCAGTTATAAATGGTAGTATAATCAGCGAAAGCCTTTTCTCTACTACTAAAATCAATGGGCACATATTACAATTACAAACTCAATTTATAAGATTACAGTAGGTATACGTAATTTTAAACTATTAACAATAAAAAATAAAAAAACAGATCTTAATCCATGATAATATTATAAATGCGAAAGTAACTCTGTCTGTCCGGCTTTCACGCCAAAAGTACTGAACCGATTGTAATTAAATTTGGTACAAAGATAGTCTAGAGACTGAGAAAGGATATACGTTATATAACATCCCGCTATGACCAATGGGAGCAGAGCAGTAACAAAAAATGTTGAGAAAACGGGGGAAAAAGCGGACGAATATATTGCTCTGATTATTTTAACAGGCGCTTATTTTATATCAACTGAGCTGTTTCTGAAGTCTACGCGGACGTAGTCGCGGGTAACAGCTAGTCACATATAAGTGATCGCAGTATTAAAAAAGTAGAACGTTCCAATCAAACAGGCGTATTACATTTTTTTTTGACAGAAACAAACCTAATTCCTGAATGAATTTTCTATCAAGTTAGTCTTATTTTTCTCGATGCCTATGTTGAACATGCAGATCATACATCTGCATTACCATCAGATTCTTATTCGGTATTCATAAGCTCAGTGTCATAATCACCGACTTCTTTTGCCAGTGCTTGTAATATATTTTTACTACTGAGACATGATTTACTTAAACTATTGTATTACCTGAAAACAATATTTTAACACGTTAAACACTGAAATAAGTATATAAAAAAATAAAACAAGTTAATCTTACCTTTTGGGCCACAAGGTAGGATATAAATTATATATACCAAGCGGACTTATCGCACGTGTAACAGACACTGAAGTAAATATTTCGCACGCATCGCACCGGCAACGTAGCATTTGTAGCTACTGAGACATCCAACATAGCGCACCATTTTCGTTTTAAAATTGTAACAACTTTTTATCGTTGGGGTATGTCATACCCCACCTCGATATGAAGGTCGTCTCGTCCAGCTGATGAACATTGGTAATTTTGCAAAACTTGCAATAAATTAGTTACATAATCATAAATTCGGCGAACGTTTCCAATTTTTTTATTCGACACAAAAGATGCACAAAGAGTCCCATTTCCCAAAAAGGACACGGACTCCCAAAATAAAAGCTAGGTATACATCACAATCTCTCTTCAAAATAAGAATAAGAGAGATTGAGAAGAAACCTTTGTAAAACTGTTTTTCCTTTAATGATCTACGAGTGACGATAGTTAGGAAACATATTTTTAATGGCTGTACATTCAATTGTATAAATATTAGCATAAAAATATCCCAAAGTTTTGTGGCCTTAAAAAGCTTACTACTAAAGCTAAAAGATATCACTTATAAACCGAGTAAACTCTGACAATCCCCTGATTTACGATGATTACTTTCTTTCAACTCAATTATTTAAAGTGAATTCGACAAAATGGAATTTTAAACTGACTCTACAAAGTGTCTAATGTGATTAGAAATGTACCTAGCCTTTCCCCAACTATGTTGGCGTACGAGAGGCAATACAGTTCTCTACTTTAAATTAAGTAAATACATTCTTGCCTGAAAAGTACTTTAACCGTTTTATTTTCAGCAGTTTCAAATCAGTTTACCGCTTAATTTTTCATTCAATATATCTGCCTTGCCTTGTCCCAACTATTTTGGGGAAGCTTCCAATGTAACCAGTTCTTTACTTTAAAAATTATAAACTATTGTTTGACTGCAATCGCACCTAATGGTAAGCAGTGATGCAATCGTTGATGACAAAGCACGCTAGTTCATAAAGAGCCTATTCACCCAAAAAATAAAACTGAGTGAATAGGAAGGAAGACGGCAGTTGAGTGAGGTGATGAAAGGTTTCGCGGGGCAATGACGCAAATATGCGATGCGTCCATGCCCCGGATCCACGTGCACTCGGCAAGGCGCCAGGTGTACTGGTGGACCGCCGAGATCGCGCAGCTACGTGTTGAGTGCGTGGCGGTTCGACGCCGGTACACCCGATACCGGAGGAGACGTCGTCGGGTCCCTGACGAAGAAGCCGCGCTGTATGAGGTGTACCGCGCGGCAAAGAAGGCTCTGTGGCTGGCCATCTACGAAGCGAAGACGCGAGCCAGGGAGGAGATGTTGGAGACTCTAAACAGGGATCCGTGGGGGCGTCCATATCGCGCGGTCCGAGGGAAACTTCGAGCCACGGCGCCCCCACTTACGGAGAGTCTTCAACCCGAGCTGCTGGAGGAGGTGGTCGCAGCACTCTTCCCGGCAAGAGCGGAGCATACGCCACCGTCGATGGCTCTGCCCACAGCCACAGAGTCTACAGAGGAGAACGCCATCAGCGTCCCAGAGGTGACACAGGCAGAGATGAGGGCGGCCGTGATGCGGCTCCGGGCCAAGAATGTGGCTCCGGGGCCCGACGGGATCCACGGCTGCGTGTTAGCCCTCGCTCTGCAGGAACTCGAGCCCCAACTTAGAGGGCTCTATACAGCGTGCCTTGAGCGGGGCCAGTTTCCCACTTTGTGGAAATCTGGTCGTCTGGTCCTGCTCAGGAAGGCCGGGCGCCCTGCGGACTCGTCGTCCGCGTACCGGCCCATAGTGCTACTAGACGAGGTGGGTAAGTTGTTTGAGCGAATTATTGCCGCCCGCCTCGTCGGCCACTTGTGCAGAGAGGGGCCGGACTTGGACGACAGTCAGTTTGGGTTTCGGCATGGGCGCTCCACCATACATGCTTTGTCGCGCGTGAGAGCCCTGGCGGAGGAAGCGGTGTCCCGGGGCGGGGTGATGCTGGCGGTGTCTTTGGACATCTCCAACGCTTTTAACACCCTACCCTGGAGTTGTATTCGGGAGGCACTGCGGTACCATCAAGTGCCTCCCTACCTCCGTCGAATAGTTGGGGCTTATCTGTCCGAGAGATGTGTCACTTACATGGGACGTGATGGCGGACACCAGCGCCGCATGTCGTGCGGTGTTCCACAGGGTTCGGTCCTAGGCCCGCTCCTGTGGAACATCGGTTACGACTGGGTGCTGAGAGACGAGCTCAGACCGGGGGTAGACCTGACGTGTTATGCGGACGACACGCTGGTCACCGCCCGGGGGAGCTCGCATAGCGAAGCAACGTTGTTGGCGACGGCTGCGGCATCACAGGTGGTGGGCCGTATACGTCGCCTAGGCCTGGAGGTAGCCCTCAACAAGTCGGAGGCCATGGTGTTTCATGGTCCCCGGCGGGCGCTGCCACTCAGCTCACATATCGTGATCGGGGGGATTCGGATCGCTGTCGAGTCCACTATGAAGTACCTAGGATTGGTGCTCGACAGCCGGTGGGACTTCGGCCCCCACTTCCGGCGGCTGGCGCCCAAGTTGTTGGGGGCGGCTAGGGCGCTTTCAACATTGCTTCCCAACCTGGGGGGACCGAGCGCCGCTTGCAGGCGGCTCTACATGGGAATCGTGCGATCGATGGCCCTGTATGGGGCCCCGGTGTGGGCTTTTGACCTGACGGCCGGCAGCATCGCTGTACTGCGAATACCGCAGAGAGTGATGGCCGTCAGAGTCATACATGGGTATCGCACGATCTCCTATGAGGCGGCCTGCCTACTGGCTGGAACCCCGCCCTGGGACCTGGAGGCGAGGGTCCTCGCGTCTCTGTACCGGTGGCGTGAGCAGGCGCGAGAACGGGGCGAACGGCCGATGCAGCGTCAGCTTGAGCAGCGTCGGTCGCAGCTCAGCGAGGTCTTGGTGGCGGAATGGCGGGACAGGCTTTCACGCCCTACCGCCGGCCTCACCACCATCGAGGCCATCCGGCCGGTACTGGCGGACTGGCTCGGGAGAAGGCATGGCTCCCTGACGTTTCGGGTGACACAGGTGCTCTCGGGGCATGGTTGCTTCGGAAAGTACCTGTGTCGCATAAACAGGGAGCCGGACGCCCGGTGTCACCACTGCGTCGACTGCCGGGAGGATACGGTGCAGCATACGCTGGCAGAGTGTGCCAGTTGGGAGGAGCTGCGCCGTGTCCTCATCTCTGAAATAGGCAGTGACTTGTCGCTGCCGGCCGTAATCAAGTCGATGGTCGGCAGCGAAGAGTCCTGGGATGCGGTGGTTTCCTTCTGCGAAACAGTTGTCTCGCGGAAGGAGGCTGCGGAAAGGGAGAGGGAGATCTCGTCCTCTCACCCGACCCGCAGCAGGCGTACCGGGCGTCGTCGGAGGGCGGATAACGCCCTCTTCCAGCCCCCCTAAATGGGTTCAGGGGCGATGGACTCGGGGACATCTGTCGCCCCTCAAACATCAGGACCCGAGGTGGCGGCGCGAAGTGTTCCACGCGCGCTACTCTTAGACGTCACGGAGGGAGTCCTACACCTCACTCCCCCCCTTGACCCGAGGAGGCCTACGGTGGTGGGCCAGCACCAATCGGGGGTTGCGGAAGCAGTATTAGTTCTCGCAGCCCCCGGTGTAGGTGTGAGAAGGAACAACCGGGTGGTTTTTACTCAGTAAGAGTCTGACAGACCCCGTCGCCCGCCCCAGGGCGGCGGACATCCATGAGGATTTTTCACCCGGAAAAAAAAAAAAAAGGTGATGCAATGTTTAACCCAACAATACCACAAACAATGCTGCGCCAGATAGATATTGATCTGGAGACTATCCGCACATATTTCAACACTACTGCTCAGACCCTTCTATCGTACGGCTTCACCAGACATCATGCCTGAACACGACGAATATCTTGACGGCAAGACTTTGTCTGGTGGGTGGCTGCCGGCAGCCGATGTTACGGCCTGCCACCGAGAAAATAGCTAAATACAGCATGGAAGAGAGAATGCACCTGTGTCTGTACATACTTGTGCACTATAATGCCTTCTGCACTGAAGGCTAGCTCTGTTGAGATTGACCGCCGTAGTCCAATTACGATCTGAGTATTTTATTATTGTGTTTTGTTGTGTATTGTGTGTTGTGTATTAGTCTTACAACAATTTCTACCTATTCCCATAGGAATGTATAAAATATCAGTATGATTCTGTAATCATCTCCCTGTGAAAACTTAGTTGAAGTGAGCGTGGAGTGAGCTGTCGTTCTCACTAATGCCATTGATACTATTGACAGGTCACTTCAACTAACTTTCCACGGTGCTAATTTTACAGAATCGACCGGCAGTTCCTATATTCTTACAGAATCGACCGGCAGTTCCTATATTTTTAGAGAATGGACTGGCAGTTCATATGTTTTTAGAGAGTCCACCGGCATTACCTATAGTTTTAGAGAATCGACCGGCAGTTTCTATGTTTATGGGCATTCCTCTTGTTAAGACGTGTTGTAAAGATTTTTGTCTTCTGACTACAAGCAACGACGTTTTGTTGTTTAATTGGATTGATGACGTTGATTCCCTCGCCACGCTTGCCAGGCGGGTTGTGGAGCGCAGTTTAATTTGTCTTAATGAGCTTCCAACGCTGCTGCCTAGGTGGTCGGATGATCTGACCAAAATCGCAGGGAAGCGCTGGATGCAGGCCGCATCCAACCGTTATTTTTGGAAATCCTTAGGGTAGGTCTATGTCCAGCAGTGGACTTCATGTGGCTGAGATGATGATGATGATGTAACGAAGTTCTCTTCAATACCTACCTTGTTAGCTTGTAATTCTAACGCATCTCACAATTTTAAACATAAGTTACGTTGCTTATAAACTCAGCTTGGTTAGTTAGATGGAATGTTAATTATTTATTTCAGTACGAAGAGGGTATATAAATATTATGGACCTCGTTAAAATAGATTGAAACTGAGATTCGGCCAAGATTCAGTAGAGATAACGACTCAATAAAACTCTTATAGCGAGGTTTATTGTTTGCGGAGTTAAACAGTACTAACAATCGTATATCTCTGACACGACCTAATATTCTTTGGGTTAAATAAAAATGATTGAGATAAAAGGATGGAGAATATTAATCAGAGTTCTCGACTCTAGTCGATTCTGATGAGATCATTAATACTTAATGTTAACTATATGCAAATACTCAATATAATGATCCAATATAATTCCGTTATAAGTTTTTGAAATTTGCAAGTTTAAAAGTCGTAAGCGACGCTCATTTATCTTGTCTCTCTGTAGGGCAGGCACAAAGGTCACTGTAGGGTCTTCCTTTTCCGAGTGCCAGCCAATCCTACCGATGAGAATCAAGCTCGTCCAGCCAGCTTGGATTTGGCGTGCCGAAACGGTGTCTTCCGCTTAGTGCGGCCCAGTAGGTGGTTCTTTTAGCCTAATTATCATCTGACATGCAGCAAATATGTCCGGCCCAGACCCAATTCACTTTAGCGGCTTTCTGGGTAACGTCTCTTATCTTAGTTTTGACACGCAGTACATTAATTCTGTTAATTTGAATGTAATTCAATGACGTAAATTAAAAAAAAAGATATAAATCAGAATTATTTTTAATGAGCAGTGGTATCATACAAGAACTGTTTTTTAGATTTACTTTGTGTAAATTAATTTTATCACCACTGCTCCTAAAAGGGTGAAGAGAAATATCGCGAAGAGTTGATCATGCACTAGATACTAGGCAAACGCTTCAACAACTAAAAGGTAGTTATAGCATCTTTGTGGTATAATGTATGCGTGGTGGTGTACGTGTTTTCATATTTTTCATATCAGCCTGTAATTATTCATTACAACCTCTCCAACAGCAAAAAATCCCGAGGAATATTGCCATAATTACTACGCGGCGGCCGGATTCGCGATCGCGATGGTACGGACGACAGCAGGCCAAGCTACCCCAAACGGCCAAATATTCCCAATCAACTTTGAGCCTTATAATGCTTTAAGGATAAAGTTGAAAATCTAATAAGGAAATCTGACAGATTGTAGTAGCTTGATGTGCTGTCGTCTGTACATACGTATAATACTAGTGAGGTATGGAATGGATCGTGATGGTACAACAATATTACCATGTAATACTTATGTAGGTGATACTATCCATTTTTATTTCTCATAGATATAGAAGTGTGTAACGAAGTACATACACTTCGCATTGAAATACGGTGTTCCGCTTTTTTTCAGATGATCAGCATTCGTCCTCTCTTCGCACGGTTTTGTAATATAGCCAGAAATCGAGATTTCTTACTCCAAAAATAAAATAACATTAGATTTAGAAGCTCTAAAGGATGCAATGCAGTGGTAAAATGTAGAACTTTTAAAAACAATGTATTATACGCAAAATGAACTACCAATGTAACTTTTCTAAGTTATATCATGTACTTTCTATCTTGGACACCAATGACTGATTATAAGGTGAAGGAAAACGTCATCTTGAAGAAACCTGGACTATAAGTCTGAAATCGCCAACCCGCATTGAGCAAGCGTGGTGACTACACTCAATCCTTCTCTGTATGAGAGGAGACCTGTGCCCGGCAGTGAGACGATAAAAAAAAGGTTGATGATGGTGATACGCAAAATCATTTATGATGATGAAAACTTCACCAAGATCTGTTGCATAGTTTAGCAAAATACGTCTGGCACAAAGGCAGACACGATAAGCGACTTTTGGTGATAATATGTATGAAAAATTGCAGTTTTGCGAAAGGATTAAGTAAAGCAATACGGTATTCTAAAGTCAACCCGCAATAAAATTAAGCATTCAATTCTATTTTGAACGACGTTGGGGCTTAGAGCGGAGCATTTTTAATCTGGCAATACAAACGAAAGCTCGCGAATTCACTCGTGCAACTTCGTGCAAACTTTTTATACTCCACTCATAACCTTAGAACACTTTGCAGAACATTTTTTTGTCCGCTAGCCACGTGCGAATGGTGTACTGTACGAAGGCCGAATTCGTAAGTAGGTGGAGAAGCGTTTTTCTTAACAAGTGGGTTTATGTCAGATCATATTTCAGCAACTTCTTAAAGGAAAAGCTGAATCAAATGGAAAAGCTTTTGTATGAATATGTTCGTTATATTCTGAACGCTTTCGTAAATAAATAATTTGCCATCATACTTATTATAAAGACGCTCTGATAAGTAGGTAAATACTAGTATATTATGTAGGCAACACTCCTACGCAATATCATAACAATGGCCTCGTAAAAGCTATTTTAACGAACGTCTTCGCATAGGGACGGTTGTTTCAGCAAGTGAACGACTTTCAAGCAATAAAGCACAAAGACACGTTTACGCTGGTTTTATTGAAGTTTTTTCTACGCCACATTGAAGCGACGCGCCGAGATGCTGCTTCCCGCTGTAAGCGCTCTGGCTGGATCAAGCTGTCAGAGTAACATTGCGCGAATGGTTCCCTCCTCCTCCTCCTCAATCCTTCAGCTGTGAATTTTTTGACGTAATATGGAAGGCTTTATGCATAATTCTCGAGCGACGATCATTAAAGCTGTCGGATGGCGAACGCGCGCGGTAATGAACCCCAGGTTCGAGCGCTGTTGTCTCTCTCAGCGCTAATTGCTGCACTCTTATTAAGGTCGAGACGCTGCAACAGTTGAAAAATGCACTTCAAAACACAAAGAGATAGTTTGCATAAGCGCTTTGAGGACGGATTGTTAGGATGTTTGTTCCATGCAACTAGCAAAGGTTTTCAGATTCAAATTACAGGTCGACGACAATCCACTACCCGTTGATACTTTTAGAGGAAATAAAATCGTGTTACACGTTTAAATTGAGTGGAATCGAGGTCGAGTTAAGCCTACGAGTACGTGATCGGAATGTCGGGAGCTATTCGTAAGCGAGCCCGTAGACCTCTTGTCGTTCAGGTGTTCGCCAATATACCCGGACTTTTTTGTATGCATTGAGTGGTACGGAGTAGTACCTAGATTGTTTATTGCGAACCGTGTGTGTAAATTTCGTTTTATACGAAAAGTTTTGTAATTTAATAGGCTCGCCTGAAAGAAACCTTTTGGATTTCAATAGTTTCAACTATTTTCTGGGAATGTTTTTGAGTGAACATTATTCGTCTCGCTGGGTTTTTGTGATGAAGAAATCTGGCGAAATATGGCTGAGATAGGCCTGTTTTGTTGTAAGAAATTAGCGAGTTTCTCTCCCCACTGTGTCGGCGCAACGTGTTGATTACTTTTTAATGAATGTTTGATGGGAAAACGGCAATTATTGGGCCTCTATGGAAATATTATACCTTCAACAGTGCTTTGTACATAGCAAATTGAAAAAAAAAACTCGTTCCAAGGGAAAAATATTGTGCTATTAGTGTAGTAGCAAATTAAATGCACAATGTATGGTTAAAGATTTACCTGAATTCATAAACGTTACTTAAAATAAACAGGTTATTAGTGACTCTTTAACCATACATTATTGAAGTTTGAACGTCACTTAACTTTAATCATTGTTTGTAAATAAACCCCTACAAAGATATCCTATCAATTAATCGATTTGTGAATATTGTTCTGATACATGATATGATAGTTGTAGGACTAAAATTATGAGACTTAAGAGAATTCGTTCGACTTAAAGCAAAGCAATTTTAGTTTAATTAAACAAAATTACCGGCACGTATGTATGTTTTCAAGCCACGACAGTCACGTGAGCAAATAATTATATCTTTAGGTTTAGATAAGTTAAGGAAAATTACATATTTACCCTTTTTAATTATATGTGTACTAGTAATGTAGTTACATCACTAGAATTAGGGACATATAATTTGTTCAGCCCATTTACTTCTGATTTGAAACTTTTAGTAAAAGAGATGAAAGACACAATGTATGAAGTACAAACCGGAACCAATTTCAATTAAGTTACAGACTTTTTTTTTGTTAATATTTATAAACTAGTGCTTGACTGCAATCCCGCCTGATGGTGAGCAGTGATGCAATCGTTGATGGTAAAGCGCACTAGTTAATTAAGCCTATTCACTTAAAAAAACTTAGGAATTAGGAAGGATGACGGCGAGGTGATGCAATGTTAAACCCAAGACCAACACGACCAAACGATGCTGCGCTAGAGGGAGATTGATCTGGAGACTCACCACGACCAAACTCCGGACACAACAACATTTGGCGCATCGTACCCGCCACACAAGCAACACAACTGCTCAGACCCGTCCTCCGTACGGCTTCACCACACATCATGCCGGAACACGACGAATCGCTTGGCGGCATGACTTTGTCTGGTGGGTGGTAACTTCTGCCGGCAGCCGATGTTATGCCCTACCACTGAGAAAACTGGTTAAAGAGAAGAGAGACTGGCTAAAGTTCAGTTATTTTTCATGGGATACTGTTTAAAATAAAAGAATAAAATGTCTCCCCACATTTCTGTTTTAACTAAATAAAATAGGTAATAGTAGCAGTTTAGAAAGGCTATAGGCCTATTATATGAAGATCACGATACCTATGTATATTGTTGAAAAGGCTACTAAGTTGCGAAAAAGTCTGAGCAATATCTTCATCGCAACAGCAGCGTTGTCGTAAATAGTTTTTGCACTGTTTTGATGCAATTAATTTACGAACTTTGTAGGACAGTGTTCGTGTTTAACTTTTGATTCACTTTATTTCTGAACAATAAAGATACGATTAGGTAACTATAAAGACAAAAAGCAAATATTAAAAAAAAAAAGTTAAAACCAGTCTTTTATAATGAAATGAAATCGTTTATGATGCAAGTAAGATCACTGATCACTTTTACACGTCATATTTTTTTAAACTAGATGGAGCCGGCATTTCCTAACTGACTACTTCTGAGAAGAAAAGCCGAAACAAATTCAGGGAACATCGTCTTTTTTCAAGTCCAGATATTAAACATGAAAATATTTACAATAATTTACGTGATTAAAAAAAAAACAGTGTTTATAATATGTATAAGCTGACCGAAGAAGAATGTTCATTACGTAAAATTAATTTATTTGAAACGTACTTAAATATGATACAGAAATCTGATTGTTGTCATAAAACAGTCATAAAAACCGTGAGATGCAAAATTAGGGGTTTTTAATGTGTCTATAGGCTATCGATTGGCTGTAATGTTGCCTAAGAAAGATGCACGGTTTGGCTTCGGAGTTCCACCTTATATGCTGTGTCGCGGGTGAGATTCCTGGCGGAGAACCTCCCACTGCGGGGTGATGATGTCGATATCTTTTGATATGTCTAACGCCTTTGACACCCTGCCCTTGGAGTTTATATTCGGTAGGCAGCGCGGTGCCATCGAGTACCTCCGTCATATCGTTGGAGCTTATCTATCGGAGTGGCACGTGTGTCACATATATGGGACGTGATGGCAGAAAACGCACGCCGTGCGGTGTTCCATAGGGCTCAATCCTAGGCCCGCTCCTGTGGAAGATCGGATACGACTGACACTGAGGGGCGAGCTCAGGCGGGGGGTAGACCTGTCGTGTCGTGATATGCGGTTGACACGCTGGTCACTGCCCAAACGAGCTTGCGTAGGGAGGCAGTGTTGATGGTGGCAGCTACGGTCTCTTAGGTGGTGAGCCGCAACGTCGCTTCGGCCTGGATTTCACTCTCATTAAGTCAGAGGCCATATGCTTCATGACCCTGGAGGGCGCTGCCGTCCGGCCTATATATTGTGGTCCAGGGGGAGCTCGAATCGCTTTTGAAACTACCATAAAGAACCTGGGCTTGGTGCTCGAAAGCCGGTGGAACTTCAAGTCCCGCTTCAGATTTTCAATGCCTATAGTGTAATATTGTTGAAAATTTATATCCTTAATATCGATTACAAATCACATGATTGAAGAATCGTGTTTGACGAAAAAGTATAGATCCTATTTAGAAATTTTGAATACATAGGCTGCCACAGAGCGAGAAAATAATTTTCTACTTATTTTAAACCAAGCGCGTTCATAAGTTGATCCGCAGGAGTCAACGGTTTTAAGCCATTTCCCCACTTTATTTTTCTAGCCATTTTAACAGCCTCCTCCCAACTCTGCTGGGATCAGCATACAGTTTAACTTGATGAAGCTGAATATCAGTAATTTCCATGTACCGTCTACCTTTCTGAACTAAACTCACTCAGAGTTTAGTTCAGAAAGGTAGACATCGACTCGTGTGGCTGACTACAGTGGCGGTAAGTGCCCTCTTTGAGAAGTGGCGACAGAGGCACCAGAGAGCGGGAGAGGTCATTTGATGATTTCCCATCCATAGCAAAAAAAAGGGCATTATAACACAGTCACAAGCCCCTTTATTTACTGCGTTTATCTAAATCAACCCGTCAATTTATTTTTCGAAATATTCTTCAGAATCACAATTCATGTCCTACACCCCGAGGTCGTCGCCCAATAATAGGATATTTATTGACTTAGACCAAGTCAATATCGGCGCAAATACACAAATATGTACTTGATATAAAGCCGTATATATATGCGGGCAACTTTTTCAGCAATTATTGTCCAGAACAATTGCCGAGAATGAAGGTAAGGAAATGATCTAGTTAATGTTGCTTTATTTTTATTCTGTATTCAGCCTGTGGCAGTCCATTGTTGGTTATAGGCATTTCCAATCGTACGTCATTTATCTCAATTATGCACCGTAATTTTTTAACATATTTTCAATCACAATCCCAGGGTAATCAAGGAAAGTAATGAATTTCCGTCAGGCTATGAAAATCGTCTGCTCAGCAACGTAAATAATGCAATGAACGAGGCCGTTGTTGTCGACGGATGCTCATCGGAGCCCATGTCGACCAATGCCGGTGTTCCTCAGGGGTCTGTTCTCTCTGCAACTCTGTTCCTGCTGCATATTAACGATCTGTTGATGCCCGGTATCTATGGGTATGCAGATGACAGCACAGTTGTGGAGAGATATCTGCCGGAAGCTCGGGCTAGTAAGGAAGCAATCTGGTCCGAAAGAGAGGCTATGGTAGAGCGTACGAGTGCTGCACTACAGGCAGTCTCCGAATGGGGCAAAGCCAATCTTGTAGCATTCAATGCCGCCAAAACACAGGCGTGTCTTTTCACCGCCAAAAGGAGCCCGTTCACCTTGGCTCCTACTTTTCAGAATGTATCCTTGGAGTGCACCAACCGCCTTCAGCTTTTGGGAGTAGAGATTTCCTCGAACCTTAACTTTGGGCGGTTCATTGAGTCCAAGGCCAGGGTGGCTGCTAGAAAACTTGGCGTTATCGCAAAGGTCCGGCGGTACTTCACACCGGGGCAGCTTCTAATGTTGTACAAAGCACAGGTCCGCTCGTGTGTGGAGTACTGCAGCCACATTTGGGCTGGTGCTGCGAAATGTCACCTGGATACTTTGGATTCAGTGGAGAGGCGTGCGAAGAGGCTGATTGGCGACCCAGACTTAACTCGAAACGGTCTCCAAAGCCTGGAGCACAGGCGTAGAGTAGCCAGCCTTTCGGTCTTCTATAGGTTGCATTCTGGTGAGTGTGCAAGGGAATTGCATGATTTAATTCCCCCATCACCGTTCTACCATCGGACGACCCGTCGTACGGCGAGTTTCCACCCTTACGTTGTTGATACCACTGCGACCCGGACGAAGCGTTTCGCTTCCTCTTTTATACCGCGTACATCGAGGGACTGGAACAATTTGCCGGCGACGGTGTTTCCGTCACATTACAATTTAAGTGTCTTCAAGGCTAGAGTGAATAGGCTCTTAATAAACTAGCGCGCTTTACCATCAATGATCGCATCACTGCTTACCATCAGGCGGGATTGCGGTCAAGCGCTTGTTTATAACTTATAAAAAAAAACCTTAAAAAAATTATAGATACCATTTTCTAGATTTAAAAATAACAGGGCGAGGATTTAAACTGAAAATTGATTTTGCAGCGTAGGTTTATAAGTTTCTAGATTAGAAATTGTAAGTTTTGTAAATTGTATGGTCATTTTCTAATTAACATTTATATAATTAAAACTTATGATTTATATTTTTTCATTGTTGTATTGACTATTAGGTATGTTATTTAATTTAATAATACAATATAATAATTAAAATATGTAACGTTATTTCATACTAGCTGAGCCTCGCCGTTTCACCCGCGTAGGTTTTGATATGTTTTTTTATATGCTCCGGTTCTATTGGTCGTAGCGTGATGTTATATAGCCTAAAGCCTTCCTGGATTGTCATGGATGAGCTATTCAAAGCAAAAAGAATTTTTTAAATCGAACCAGTAGTTCCTGAGATAGCGCGTTCAAACAAACTCTTCAGCTTTATATATTAGTATAGATTTGCACGCCGAAATTAAAGGCAGAATAAGAGAACAATTTCCTACATTTGCCAACCTTCTGTCTGTAACATATTTATACAACTAAAGAATTTTGTTTGAAGACCCAACGTTTTAGCTACTCAATATGTTATGACAATATCTCCAACAAAAAATGATTCAAATTAGCATCGTAGTGAATCTGTGACGTAGCCGCCTCAGGAGACGCCCTGGTCGGGAAACCACCGCAGGCGCGGACCTGCAGGCGGTGAGCAGTGGGCAGCTCGCCGCCCGGTAAGGACCAGGCCCGAGTCGACGGCGCATTGTGTTTTACGAGCGCCTCAATAAGATGTCAGCACATCGTGACGGGCTCGACGAAGACCGATACCTCCTGGGTCAAAGTTGCGGTTTGGTTAAAAAAGAAAACGTGGCCCTGGCCGTCGCACAGACGAATGAAGAAACACGGGTGGGTTTTAGTCAGTTAGTTAGTCAGGGAGTTATCCATTCCAACAAAAAAAAAAAAAAGGTTGCTGTGACGTCATCGTTGCCGATCATTAGTTGCCCGTGTACCTTCCGTTGTTATGAGCCGCGACGAGTTTAGTTGGATCTCGCCACTCTTGGGACCAAAGTATGGCGGCTATCATATTTGTACGTTGACTAGTCCCGGCAATTTGATTATGTTGGTAGCTTGTTTTAGATAGTTGTATTTTGTTTTATTCTTGTTGGGTTTATCAAACGATGTGTGATGTTGTGGGTGAACTGATTTGTTATTGGTGTTTACGTTGTTTAATCGTTGCTAATATAACTTGTTAAAAACAAATATGTATATCCATATAGGTGCCTAATTAAGTATGTAGGTTTAGATGTGTTCACAGATTCGGGGGATGGGATTTTTCTCGCTTCTATTATTTTCTTTCTCTACATCCCTTCTTATTATTCTACTTCTATTATTTGCTATTTCTTTTGGCTGTTCCAAGACACGTGTCGGTTGAGCATATACTTAGTGGCGATGGGGTCACATACAAACCCAGAATTGTCTAAAATTAAACCTCAAGAATTTAAGAACTCCCCAAACTATACGCGGTGGCTTAACATTGACACGCACACTGTAACCGTGAATTTCAGCCATGATTTTAGACACAATAGCGTAGAAATTTTACGTCAGTTATTTAAAAAAAATGTTTCATAAACAACTGCAATAGATACTGCAATACTTACGCTGTCAAAATTTATGGAACAGAACAGCACATTTTTTTGGAATACCCACGTATTTTGAAACATTTTTCAGTGTGTTCTGACTCACGTAAGGTCATCATTATCATCATTTCAACCGAAAGACATCCATTTCTGCACATAGGTCTTCCCCAAGGGTCTCCACGACGAGCAATCCTGCACCTCCTGTCCCCAGCGGTTTCCCGCGACCTTCACCAGGTCGTCGGTCAGTTATACCTTGCCCACGTTGCGTCTTCCGGTGCGTGGTCGCCTCTCGAGAACGCATCGGCTCCATCGGGCATCGGTTCTACGGGAAATATGCTCGGCCCACTGCCACATAAGTGTTGCAATTCTTCGGGCTATGGTATGACTGAGTAAATAAACTTTTATTTAAATGACAAATTAAGTTCATTTACGAGTGACTAGCACTATTCTGGCGTAAACTAGACTTTATTGTATAGGATTTAAAGTTATTTTTCCTTTAATTCATATTCATTTAGCTTTTTGGCGAATATGTCACAATTTTTCTGTAGACACTGGATCCATAGTAACGGGTTAGGCATCAGTGTCCATCCCACCCATAGCCCACACAATCAGCTGTCCTATTGACAACGAATCCTACACAAACGCAGCGCTCCAATCAAACGAATCAACTCTAATATGCTACACAGTCATAAATTACACAAGTGCTCCTTAGGAATATCTTCAGTCTAATACAGGCTTTGATTGCGAGTTTGTCGAGCAATTCTGATGGAATGCAACTCCGGGCCCTCGAAGGCCCGCCTGCTTTGCAAGTCAATGCCACTTCTCATTGCATTCCAACATTCAACATTTTTGTTTTTGAATAAATCTGTGGAGAGCTTTCCAACACTTTGTTTAAAGAGAGTGTACGAATTCAATAAAATAAAGCCCGAATTTCGTCTGGTTGATTTTGTTTTTATTATCCAGTTTCCCCGTCTGTCTGCTTCTCTCTTTGGTGGGTTTTTCGGCTACATTGTGTATCTAATTTTAATGAAAGCTTGGCGAGATAGCTTTATGCTTGTCGAATGGCGGCGCTGCTAGTTTTGTTCCGAAAAAAACATCAATTATGTTTTCTTCTTGGTATGAAAATACATTGTGTATTTTACATAGCTAGTTTAACTAAACAAAAGCAGCGCTTTTGCTATGGCGCTATTTCCTAAATATTATACAACAAAAGCGTAGAAAATAGCGCCATAATCAACGGATTCTGTCACACATACTTGTATACTACAGTAACTACATTGTATAAGTACATATCACTCTGTCAAAAAGTGTATTCGAGTACAGACGTGTAAAAATTTCTCCGTTAGTAAAAAAGTTTAACAGTGTAAATAATTACGTAAAAAGACGTTGTTACACATACTCTTAAAGCAAATACTGTGATCTACATAACTGTGTGGAAATATAGTGTAAATAATAAATATAAACTACAATAAAAGTGAAAACACTAGTGAGTAAAATATTAATCCACCCCCATCTAGAGCTTAATTCAAACCTGTCACTAATCTCAAACAGTAAAAAGCGCCTACTAGTTTTATCATTGCATTAAATTGTATACTCTCAAATTTTAACAAGATATTTACTGGCGGCATAAAACAAAATGCCTCGGATACAGAGATCACCACCTAAAATTTCAGACAGTAAAATGTCACACGCGCAGTCTGACCCAGACGTAACAACATTATCTAGCTCCAAGAAATTGGAACATAGTAACGTCTCTACCAGAACAAAGCGCCCACGTGTGGAAGATTCACCCTGCAGTGAATTCAGCGCGTTCAAACAGGAGATGGTTGACCTCTTGACTGAATGGAGACAAGATCAGGATCTGAAACTTACTAAAATTGCTTCAGACACGTCTAAACTTAAGGAACAAAACGAAGATATTAAGAAAACCTACCAGGAGATTGAAAAATCAATGAACTTCTTGAGTAAAAAGTATGATGAAGTCAAGGCAAAACTAGAAGTAATGGAAAAGGAGAGAAGGGAGCAAAAAGAATACATTATATCTCTAGAGAAGAAGATCCAAGACCACGAGCACAGTTCCCGCTCATCATGCATTGAGGTCAGAAATGTACCTGTCCTAGAAAAAGAACAAAGGCATAACATCAGTGCAATTATTTTTAACATTGGTAAAACCACTGGCATCAATATAAAGTCATCGGATTTGAGGGATTTGTACCGTATTCCCGGGAAAGCTGGATCCTGCGGGCCCATTATAGCCGAGTTTACGTCGGTGGATACTAAGTATGAATTCCTCGCAAATGTGCGGTCATTTAATAAAGACAAACCGTCTACAGAGAAACTGAACTCAGAAATACTTGGCATCCCTGGCAAACGAACACCTATTTACATTACTGAGTTTTTGATTCAATCGGTAAAAACTTTGTTTTATCATGCACGAGTTTTTGCAAAAAAAAACTCGTTCAAATACTGCTGGACATCGAATGGGAAAATTTTCATACGTAAAGAAGATGGTGCCAAGCAGTTCCGTGTTCTCTCAGAAAACTGTCTTAAGAAAATAATTACGGAACAATGACTAGAGAGGTCCACAACTTGCAACATGCCTGAGTATTGCTGCCTTTGTTATCTTCTCATATTTTTACATGAACCAAGTGCTAAACTAATCATATCTCTTGCAATTATCATATGCATGCATGTTACTCGTAATTTTTACTTGTTAATTTTTTCAATTATTTGGATATTTACAACTAAAATGATTACACTCAACATACAAAACACACTTAACATAAACTCTTTTCTATTTACTTAACATACACAACAAATAAACAAAGTGAAAAATTTGTTCATTAATCTCAATCTCCATGGCTACTATTAATAACATAAATGATGAGCTAGATAGGCTTCACCTAGATAATTCTTTCTTAATTAATCCTGAGGACTGCGCTAAATATTTAAATCAAAATAACATTAAGATTCTCCACGTTAATATACGCAGCATAAGTAAAAACTTCGATAGCCTTCAAACACTTATCTATACCACTAAAATTGATTTCGATGTTATTGTCCTGACAGAGTGTTGGCTGAGAAAAATGAGTAACATACCATCAATGGACGGATATCAATCACACTATTCATCAAATACCTCTAACCAAAATGAAGGCATCGTAATATACTTAAAAACCCAATCTAACGCTACTGTATACGAACCCAATATTGTAAATGCAAACTGCCTTATATGCAAAACAGAACCTGGACTTGCAATTGTGGCAGTATATAGGTCTCCGTCGTATAACACCAGAGATGAATTTGAAAGTTTTCTGAATAGTTTAAATGAGGTCTATAATGATCTATCTACCTATCAAAATATCGTCCTAGTTGGTGATCTGAATATAGACATCAAGAAAGATATCAGAAACGATCGTAGTTTGGACTATCTAATCCTAAACGCTTCTCATGGACTTTTACCTACCCATCTATTTCCAACTAGATTTGAAAACTGTTTAGACCACTTTCTCGTAAAGACCAAATTAAACGCTACCACCTTAATTCTCGAATCACACATTACTGACCACAAACCAATAGCGCTACTACTTAAACACACTATCCCTACACAAAATAAAAAAACCGCTGTTTCTCGCATAAACTACGACGCTATGAAAGACGAACTGGAGAATGCAAGCTTTGCAGATATTTACAGGACTCGTGACGGTAACGAAGCTTTGAACATACTCATAGATAAAATCTCTAAAATAACTACTAAACACACAAGACAAGTCACCCTTCCGAGGAAACAACGAACACTAAAACCATGGATTACCCCAGGTCTTCTGAAATGCATTAAGAATCGAGACAACATGCATCTAAAATCAAAAAATAATCCACAAAACTTAATCCTAAAAATCACATACACGCGCTATAGAAATTTTTGTAACAATTTGCTCAGAAAACTAAAACAAATACATGAACAAAATGAACTACAAAAAAGTAAAAACAACCCAAAAGCACTATGGAAAACAATCAAAGACATCACTAACACTCGCCCAATACGTACTAGTTCTGACATATTGCTGAGATTATGTGATACACCTACTTCTTCCGTAAATAAAGTGTGCAGTTTTTTCACCAATGTAGGTAAGAACTTAGCCTCCAAGATACTTTTAAATCAATCTTCATCCACCAGCAGTCATTCCCCCGAAAACCTAATAAACGATCAGCCTTGTAATTCGCTTGTCGTTACTGAGGTTGACGAAAGGGACGTGGAAGCAACTATATTACAGCTACGCAGTAACTGTGCAGTGGGTTGGGACGGTATCACAGCATCATTACTGAAAACGTATCGCCATATTCTAGTCCCTCCTCTAACCTACATCTTTAATCTTTGCATTCAATCAGGAGTTTTCCCCAATGCCCTTAAAAAAGCTATTCTACATCCAATTTTCAAGGGAGGGGACAGAAACTGTGTTAACAATTATAGACCCATATCAGTTCTTACATCAATTTCTAAAATTTTTGAGAAGATCCTCAACAAACAACTCAGAAATTTTCTGGGCAAATTTAATCTTATAGCTGACAACCAATATGGGTTTCGTACGGGAGTATCTACTGAAGACGCAGTACTAGATCTTACGCAATCAATTGCCAAAAAACTCGATGTAAAGGCGAAGTGCTTGGGAATTTTCCTAGATCTTTCTAAGGCGTTTGACACAGTTTCTGTGCCTAAACTTATCTCCAAGCTAGAATCTATGGGTGTTCGTGGCAAAGCTCTGGAAATTTTTGTTGACTACCTTACAAATCGTAGTCAACAAGTTCAAATTGGACCTGTTTTGAGTAGCGAGGAGCTAGTGACATATGGCGTACCACAAGGCAGCATACTGGGGCCAACATTGTTTCTTATTTATATAAACGATCTCTGCAAGTTGACGCTCCCAAATTGCAATATATACACCTATGCAGATGACACCGCAATTGTCGCCCACGGTCCTACTTGGGAAGCTGTTAAAAGCAACGCTGAGTCTGCCCTAAGTAGAATCATGCACTGGTTAAACACTAACCTACTGACATTAAATCTGGCTAAAACCTCATATATACCTTTCGCCATCCGCTGTAATCTTAAACCTCTAAATACTTTCTCCATAACGGCACACTCGTGTACAAGTCCCTCAACACATTGTTCTTGTCCAAAATTAAGAAAAGAAGACAGCGTAAAATACCTTGGCATCTATATAGACAGCGGACTAAGGTGGGACAAACACCTAGATACACTTACCACCCGAACAATGCGACTTATCTCCATATTTAAATCGCTTAGGGGGTCAGCTGACCAGGATGTTCTTAAAATAGTTTATTTTGCCCTATGCCAATCGGTGCTGGGTTATTGTATTAACGTGTGGGGTGGAGCCAAGAAGACGGGTCTCCTGAGGGTTGAGAGGGCACAAAGAGCAATCCTTAAAGTTATGACAAAAAAACCACGTAGATATCCTACAGCACAACTTTATACAGACTGTAAGGTTTTAACAGTACGGCAGCTTTTTGTGCTTCAATTAATTCTTAGGACACATAGAGGCTTGGTTCCCCCCGAGAACAAAAAACGTACCCATATAATTCCCAGCGTTAAACATAAAACGAAGTTTGCAAGGCACCAATTCTATGTAATAAGTACGTACATTTATAATAAAATCCAAAAAAAACTAAACATTCTCGGTCTCCCAAGGTTTAAACTAAAACGTACATTAATTGAATGGCTGCTTAAACAGGACTATCACGGAACGGAATCACTTTTAACATACACAATATAATAAATATTCACTCTGTATGTGTAATCCACCTTTTGTTTTTCTTTCACGAGCTTTATATTTTCACACATACAAACATACATTCACTACACCACAAACACTTCCTAAACATAATCATCAAACACTCACTTACTCCATACAATTTCACTCTTCACAGTCTCTTTTTCATATTTTTAAAGTCACAAGGTCAAAATTCAAGAATTTGCTAGTCCACTGGTGCATCTGCCAAAATTGCATTATGTATTTGTATACCCTGTAGCCGGGCACTGCCCCCTAAGATACAGGCCTAGCCTAGTTTAGGGGACAGGGGGAAACCTATTGTACCTACCTACTGTAATGCAGTATTATTGTACACAAAAATTTAAAAATGTATCTTTTGTGCCAATAAAATATTTGATTCGTTAAAAAAAAAAAAAAAAAAAAAAAAAAAAAAAAAAAAAAAAAAAAAAAAAAAAAAAAAAAAAAAAAAAAAAAAAAACATATGTACTCTAGGGATTGATGGTCCACTCTATGTAAGCTCATTTTTTTTTGTTCCGGTGTGGAAAATCCTCATGGATGTCCGCCACCCGGGGGTGGGTCTGTCAGATTTCTACTGACTAAAAACCACCCCGGTGTCTCTTCTGTCACTTGCGCGTGGGGCCGCGGGATTCTATATTCTTCCACGGCCCATACTCTCGTGCTGGCCCGGTCTGTCCGGGCCCCGTCTCCTGCACGGAGTAGTGAGGTGTTAAACTACCTCGAGCATCGCCTCTGGGCCTCTGCTTCGGGTCCATCTAGTAGGGGGCGGAGACTCCTCAAGTCTCTCGCTCCTGGACCCTAAACCGCGGACTGTAAAAACGGCCCGTGGTCTACCCCAACTCACTCCCTATTCATGCACTCTGCAGCTGTAGGGCGCAGAGAGCCCTCGGGAGCGACTCCTCCCCTCCGGCAGAAATTCGCCGCCGACAACAATTCCCTCTCCGGATTGTTGTCCGCGCCCAGGGTGCATCGGCCCAGCGTCTGTTCATCCTCGGGGATTGAAACCGAGGACCAGCAGCCACCGAGCACTCGAGGAGATTTTCTGCCACGCATCCCATGTAAGCTCACTTCATCTAACTTCTCTCGGTGAAATTTTAATGGAATCGTTCGGATACTATGAATTTAATAAATGATTCTGAAACTTCTAAATTAAAACATACGCTATATACAAAGTGGTGATGACAATACGACAATAAATTAAACATCATGTACCTCAACACATTCTCAGCCTACCCATAAAAATCATATTAATATACCTATCCATTACTTTAGTCACAGGAAATTATTTTACACTTTTCACATTTTCTACATGATGGACATGTTAATGTCATGCAAAGTATAAACGTGATGCCGTGATGATTATGTGGTGTTATACATTTGATTTTGCTAAGGAAATCCTGAAGGCGCGGTGGAATAAACCGGTTGTCATAGAAAAGAGAATTTTTTGTTCAATATTTAATTTATTTATACAACACCCCAACAACTCAAACACCCCAATTAGATTGATGAATATTATGTTATAATCATAATACATACACTGAATTTTTAATTACACATGTATGCATTGTTATTCATTAAATTAGTAATACCAATTCTCGGAGAACGAAGTTGAACATGGAGTTCTAGGAATAAGGTTTTTTTTCTTTATTTTGTATTGAATGATTAAACTAACTTAACTGCGTTTTAAAAGTATGTACAAACAGGGTTAATTTGACAATAATTATCGTAGTTTAATAACTAATTTCGGTGTCTTTGGTTTTGTATATTCGTTTTTGACACCGACTTCCGAAATTAGTTATTTTTCACTTTGTAGTGGTTTTTGGAAGTAGGTTGTTTTTTTGTAAAAAAGCTTTTATTTTACACTTTTTAGTTGTTAAAAGTACTATATATTCAGTTGCATCCGGTCAGACTGGAAATTGACTCAAATATAGTTGGGAAACGACGTAATTTTGTTTACTTTAATTTTTACCCGTAAGTATTCCTTCAACTGCTCACCTGGTCTCATCAATATAAATGAATTAAGTCCAACCACAAAGTAGCTACTGCAAACCGTTGAGGAGTTCTCGGAACTGGCCTTTGCCTTTATCATCAGAGCTCTAATTATGACAGTCACAACCCATCTAGGTGTAAAGTTCTTATCAATACAAATTAATCGAGCCCAAACACAAGGTAGCTGCTGTGAATTGTTGAGGAGTTCCTTCGACTGTCTCCGGCTCCATCATCAGATCTACTCCAGACCTTTATTAAATTGTAGTGCTTTAAAATACTTAATGAAAATGCTAAGAAATGCACTAGCCGTGCCTGCAATTTTTGAAAGTTCCCCTTGCTTTCTCTGGTTTTCCACCATCAAACCCTGATATTCTTATCAAGGAGGTCCACCTTGGGAACGTCTTCTTTCCAACAGAAAATTATCAAAATCGGTTCATAAACGACGAAGTTATGAGCGAAGAAACATAAAAAAAAAATAAACATATTCGGTCGAATTGAGTAACCTCCTTTTTTGTTTTTTTTTTTTTTGACGCTGTGGGAATGCATTTACGCACCTTACCCCGAAGGGCGTGTGTGGGACTCGCCCAGCCGAAGCCGTGAATACCCACTAAACCCACAGCGGCACTCCGGCATCGCCATAGTGGCGGGGGAGTGGGAAACTAGCGCAGCCTGAGCTACCTCTCCCCCGCCGGCGAAACCAGCTTGGTAAGGTGGGCCCTCAATTGCCCCTCCTAGGGAGGGGCCGTGGCTCCCGCATGGTGAGCGATGTAAGGCGGGCGTCGGCCTCACGCCCACCGCTCACCTCAGGGAGGGAGAAAGCGGGCGAAATCCCGCCTTCTCTTCCCCCTACGCCGCCTGCGGAGCGCCGGAGCGAGGGGATCCTCCTCCCGCTCGCGCTCCGCTGCCTCCTTCTGCGACATCACGACCTCGCAGAAGGAGGCCATCGCCACCCAAGCCTCCTCGCTCCCCACCATCGCTCTGACGATGGCGGGCAGCGAGAGGTCCCCTCCAACCGCCGTGACAAGATCGCGGCGCGGCACGGCCCACGACGGGCACACCGCGAGGGTGTGTTCCGCCGTGTCCTCCGCCGCGCCACAACCGTGGCACGACGGTGTCTCCTCTCGTCCTATCCGGTGCAGGTACCTGCCGAAGCAGCCGTGACCGGAGAGTACCTGCACCAGACGGAAGGAGAGGAACCCGTGACGCCTGTCGAGCCAGTCCTCCAGGACCGGCCCGATGGCGTCGAGGGTACGGCGGCCGAAGACGGCGGAGGCGAGGTCCTGCGTCCAATGCTGGACAAGAGCAACCCTCGCCTCCCGCCGGACGGCCTCCCTCAATTCTGGGGCCGGACGCTCACCCAGCGCTCTGCGCCCCGCCGTCCACTCGTACACTCTAGCGAGCACCCACGCCTCGAGCTCCCAAGGCGGGGTGCCCGCCAGAGCGCATGCCGATGCGAAGCCTACTGAGCGGTAGACCCGCGTTGCCCGCTGGGCGATGGCCCTTTGGGGCGCCCGAAGAGCGGTGGCATTCTCCCTCCTATGGAGGGAGTCCGCCCAAATGGGGGCCCCATAAAGGGCCATACTCCGCAGTATGCCGGCGCATAGACGCCGGCACCGCATGCTTGGCCCTCCCATGTTCGGCATGAGCCATGAGAGGGCGTCCGCAGCTTTCAGCAGGCGCGTCGACAGCCCGCTAAAGTGCGGGCCGAAGCGCCACCTGCTGTCCAACGTGAGGCCCAGATACTTCATCTGGGCCTCGACCCCGACCCTGACGCCCTCCACAAAAATGTGGGCGTCATGTGGGGGGCGCTGCCGGGGGCCGTGGAAGAACACGGCCTCCGTTTTGTGCAGCGCCACCCTCAAGCCCAGGCGGCGGATCCTTCCGGCCACTAAGGATCCACCCGCCGACGCCAAACTGGCTGCCTCCCTGAAGGTGCTCCCGCGGGAAGTGAGGAGAGTGTGAGTAACCTCCTGCTTTTTGAAGTCGGTTTAAAATTAAAAATGATATAAAACGATTCTGAACAAACTATTTTCAGGAAGTGCGTTAAGTACTTTATATGTTGTTTATACTTTATTGTACACCAAAAATATACATAATTAAAGAAATACATGCAATACTACAAAATATACAATGGATGGCCTTATCGCTAATGCAATCTCTTCCAGGCAACCAATGAATGGACAGAGATTTTCTTGGACAATAAATGGAATTGTCGTTGGTGGAAATATTATACATACAATACACTAAAATATGTGTATTGTATGTATAATATTGATAATTTGTTTGCATGAATATGAATAGGTGGAAAACACTGGTCTGGTCGTGCTTCGGAAAGCACGTTAAGCCCTTGGTACCGGTTGCCATACGAACATCTAGTGGCAGTCGTTACGGGTTGTTGGAGCCCTTAAAAAGTCTAACAATTGGTTTAACTGCAATGCTTAGATATCGCCTTCGAGTTGTGGATGTCACAAGGCAGACGCTTCACGGAAAATATCGAAGTTTAGCCAAAATCAGCAGTTAGACTGGTAAAGCGGACCCCAGACTCCAAAGCTGAAAAGCTACGGATGCGACTGGGATTAAAGCTGAGATGATGATGATGACAATACATCGGCACTAATCACACGTTCAGAGATGTGTGACTTAGTTTTCATCTTGATGAGTTTCTTAAAAGTAAGAAAGGTCGGCGAGTCAGTGGGCTGAGATTCAGGCTGATAAATACTTACTTATATATTTTTGGTGTGTAATCATCAAATGGCCTCTCCCACTCTTGGCGGAGCGGAAGGGCGTGTTAGACTTTTACCGATCAAAACCCACCCGTGTTCCTTCATTTGCCTGTATGCCAGGAGCCAGGGTATCGCTATCGAATAACCCGGCCCTAACGCAATATGACATACTTATCTTAATTATTGTAAGAAAATTACTGAAAAATCTCATCTGAATCATGTGAACATATTCTAATGCCGGTCCTTACTAATCTATACTAATATATAAAGCTAAAGAGTTTGTTTATTTGTTAGTTTGAACATGCTAATCTCAGGAACTACGGGTCCGATTTGAAAAGTTTATATTTGTGTTGGATAGCCCATTAATCCAGGAAGTCATTAGGTTATTAACATAACGCTGGGACTAATAGGAGCGGAGCATATAAAAAAAAACATATCGAAACATACGCGGGTGAAACCGCTGGGAGCAGCTAGTATTAAACAATTTACTGAAGCTGTTAAGTGAGCTCACGCTGGCGTCAGGTATCCCCGTGAATTATTGCCCATTATACCAAAGTTCAGTTTGTTTAGCAAAGTCAGGATTGTATGCAATTTACTTAAACAAAAAATGTTAGCTAAATATTTAATCTGCGTGCCGTCCTCGCTTCAGGCGAGTTATTTTTTTTCATCGGTAGATTGTTATTAAAATGGCATCTGAAGTGTTTGGAAAATATTATTATTATTTCATGACAAGCCTGTAATGTCTCATTGTAGAACGAAGGCCTCTGTGTTCTCTTTCCATTTCTCTTTATATTTAGGACCCGCTTCAGAATCATTTTGAAAGATATTGCTTTAGGTGTTCGAATAATTCATTCTCTCAGGATCGTAAATAACCTAATTGTTGTTGGCTTTCAAAATAAAACCCATTGCTACTTATGTGTGTAACGCAATTATTTCGTAGGAGTATCATTTTATAGACGGAGCTCAAGTCATATCATTGTGGGTGGGTAATCCATACTAATATTATAAATGCGAAAGTAACTCTGTCTGTCTGTCTGTCTGTCTGTTACGCTTTCCCGCTTAAACCTCTTAACCGATTTTGATGAAATTTGGCACAGACAATCTTTAGACCCCGAGAAAGAACATAGGCTACCTTTTATCCCGGAAAAATTTCATGTTCCCGAGGGAAACCTAAAAAGCGCGATATAACCGAACTCCACGCGGGCGAAGCCGCGGGCGGAAAGCTAGTAGTGTATAAAGATTGAAATAAAAAAACTCCACCACCACAACAACTCACCACCTTTACATCCATAATTGGACAGAATCCACCAGAGAATTAGTGATGGTAAAAACGTTTTACAAAAAAATAGAAACCGACTTCACAAAATACTTAAAGGAAAAAATCATTTTACTTTTGTCATGGCTCTAGAAGTCGGTGGCGAGCTAAACAACAGAAAACTCGAGATACAGAAGTCGGTTCCTATTTTTTTGAAAAAAGTTTTTATTTCATGCTTTTTAGTGTCTTAGTCGAAATTCGAAAATTACTTTTTTACCTCATAACAACAGTGGCAGCCATAACCCATGTTAGAATAAGTTCTAATCAATACGAAAAAATCCCTATCTCAAAAACTACGGAACCGATTTTGATAGAACTTATTCCCAATATTCCCTAAGTTGAACAATACCTAGTACAACAAAGAAATAATAACTTAAATCGGACCTGTTGTTCCGGGAATATGAGCGCACATACATACACTTTTGAAATTAGGCACATTTGTTCAGACGCTGATATAGACTAACGCATATACGAATACTGGGCAGTTCTGAAAATATTACATACATACGGGTCGAATTGATAACCTCCTTTTTTTGAAGTCGGTTAAAAAGTGACAGCTACTGTCAGGAAATTAGTTTTGTACCTATAATCTTACAAGTATCTACTTGTGCTAATTATACAACATGTAAAGAAAACCATGTCCGGCCCATAAGGATAATAAAGGTTAGGTAATCACTTGACCAAATATGATATAAAATTTTACATAATCATCAAAGTAACAATACTAATGAATTTTGAAATAATCCTTTTTTCCCGGGAATTAATTCCAATTTCCCCGAAATTTGGTCATTTTTAAAAAAGTGACAACACCGGTGTTGTTATCAGCGAATAGCGACGCGCCACGTCATAGGTGCCGCGTGCCCTGCCCCCCGCCGCCCGCGGAAGGGGTTGCTTAGCGCACATGTATTAAGTTACCTTTTTTTGCGAAATAATATTAATTTTTTTAGGGGGATTTTTTTTTTAAGTTTAGCCTGTCTTTGTGGACATTAGTAGAATCAGTTATCGATACCTAACAATACTTTCACGTATCGGACAGGGTTTTCTTTACATATTGTATACAAGACATAAATTATATTTCATACCATTCTTAAGCAAATGCGGCGGTAGTGAGAATCAAAACATTCTAATACATATGTGTCCATCCAATCCCGTTTCCACTTACTTAGGCCATCTATGAACTAACATCTGTCACACCATTGTTCATCTACAATGTTGTTCATTCGTAAGAAAACGAAGTACGCATTAGGTCTTTATCTATGAAATTGCCGTTTTGTATGAAAAAATGTAAACGTTATATATTACATACAATTTTTATCATTTTTTTTTTCAACTTGGCTGTGATATTTGTATGGATATTCTTGGATGTTATGTACAAACTTATAAAACTAAATAAATACAAATTACTAAATAAAGCTATTACCCTAATTAAAACTATTAATAAATTACAGTACAACATCAAACAATTCTTCGTCATCGCTGTCGATTGGTAATGTATCCAAGAGATCGGCAGCATTGCCGCATTTTTATCATGTATTATTTATTTCTAGATATTAATCGAAGTAATCAGACAGCCTCCGTGGCGTAGCGGTAGCGGACGCGGCCGCTGCGCAAGATGGCGCGGGTTCGATCCCCGCACAGTGCAAGTAATTGTATGCATGAATAAGAATATTTGCACTGGTCTGGTCGTGCCTCGGAAAGCACGTTAAGCCGTTGGTCCCGGTTGCCATACGAACATCTAATGGCAGTTGTTACGGGTTGTTGGAGCCCTCAAAAATCCAACAATTGGTCTAACTGCAATGCTTCGATGTCGCCTTCGGGTTGTGGAGGTCAGACGGCAGTCGCTTCACGGAAAATGTCGAAGTTTAGCCATATCAGCAGTTGGACTGGTAAAGCCGACCCCAGACTCCAAAGCTGAAAAGGCTTCGGATGCGACTGGGATTACCGCTGTGATGATGATGATGATTAATCGAAGTAATCACCCAATCAATGCATCTTTGCCAACGCAGTGGCAGTTTATTGATGCCCTTCCTAAAGAAATTAGCTGGACAGGAGGCAACAAATTCTTCAAAGGCATTTTGTACTGCCTCTCTGGTAATGAATTTTTTCACCGCCAAAAATGTGTCCAAATCCTGGAAAAAGTAGTTTCTTTTTATTTTATTTTTTTTATATATTACTCTGCACGCAGTACAGACTGCAGGGCAGTACTCTGTACGCGCAACGTCTGGTGAGTAGGGCTGATGACGGAGAGCTTCCAATCCCAGTTTTAGCAACTTGGAAACCGTCTGCTGGTGCTGTACAGTATGAGGTGGCGCGTTATCGTGCAGGAGCAGCAGAGAGGAGCGATTCTGGTTGGAGATGTGCCAGTTTCTCCATCATTGTGTTCAATTCTTTACACATCTGTAGTAATGCTCATCCCGCTTCGTAAGAAGTTGTAAAGAATCACACCGGCGCTAGACCACCAAACAGCGACCATCACTTTTCTAGGCGTAAGTTTCTTTTAGGACATTGTTTAAGTCCAAACAACTTGTTGAGCGCTTGCGGTTATCAAACAGAATCCATTTTTCATCGCGGCTAACAATGCAGTTCAATATTCCTTCGTTTAGGTGTCTTTTGAGCAGTGCAAGCCACGTCTCGATGGGAACTTCGCGTTGCGATCATTGAGTTTGTGGGGCACCCATTTTTACCTTGCCAATTTGATGCAAATTGATGAATATTATTTTGAAGCTAACGTGCTAGCTAGCTGCTGCTAATTCAGCCGTTGATTGTGTATCATTAGCTTCCACAATCGCCTTTAATTGTCGACCGAAGTTTTCGGAAGACCGCGAATCATTTTCCAAGTCTAAATTCCCAGAACGGAAGTGAGAAAACTAATAACAGGTGGTGTAATGTGTAGTGTTAGCTCCGAAACGTCGTTGATGTTGCATGCCGTTTGTGCCGCGTTGTTGCCTCGACGGTACTCATATTTTATAATTACTCGAATTTTTAATGGATCCATGATGACGAAAAAGATAGTAATGCGTTGAAAATGTAACCCTAATCAATAAACAAATGCCTACTTTTGGAAAAAGAATTCCGTGTTTTGAAAATAAAATTAATTTGAAATTAGAATTCTTAGCCAAACAAAAATTATTTTGATTTGAAATGGCCACTACTGCCACTACAGAACGGCAATTTCATAGGTAAAGACTTATTATTAAAAAGCCTTTATCTACCTAGTGGCAAGCTGTCACTAGTTATTACAGTGGTACATACGTGCTTCCACAATAACATCGGATTCTCCATCTATTCTCTGTCATTCTACTCTTCCTGTTTATATAGCGACACGAGGCATTATTGAAACATTTGTTTTAAATATTATTTATGATTTGGAATGGGCAATTATTTATCTTACTCTTTGGAATTCGAAAGTGTCAGTAATTAATTTGTTTGAAATATATGTTCTGATTGTTTTAGAAAATCTGGTCAATTCTTCAGAAAATATAAAAGTCTTACTGTGTAAACTTGGGTCAAGTGAGTTTGAAGTGAACTGTCATTCCACTTGATGCTAAGGATTAACATTATTGAGAGCATACTTGAAGTCTATTTTAATGGTTGTTAGAATGAGATACCATGGCCCCTGGCGCAGAGACAAGTGAAGGAACACGGGTGCCCAGAGCGGGAGAGGTCCTTTGATGATTTCCCACCCAGAACAAAAAAAGGCCGTTTTGCCATGATTTTAGAAAGATTCTGTATTTAGGTACCTAATAAATAAAATGGCTAATTTCACCAACTACATACGCACTAGAACTTTAGAATAAAACGGTCGTAATTCTACGAATAACATATATCTGACGTTGATAAAATCAACCCATAATTAAGCTTACGAATATTAGATATTATAGAAATTACGATATTTGTTAATTAAGTCATAAAAACCTGGATGGGTCGCTAGTTTTCTTTTAAAAACTCCAAGAATTTGGCAAATAATGGAATGGAGTAGACAAAAAGACGGACAGGGTGTCTTTGTAAAAATTGGGGACTAATGCCATCATTGTATTTCAATAATATTACCAACTAAGTGCCAATATTCTGTAGCAAAATCCATTCAACATTTTATCACGATCTTAAAAATATATAAGAAGCTGAAATGTATCGTAAAAACCTTACATTGTAAAATATTTGACGGGTGCAATTCCGTTAGAGTCGATAACTGGGTATACCTGTCTTGTTGCCATGATTTATCTATTGGTGCAATGGGGAAACATAACAAGCGCATTTGTAATATAGGGCAGGAGTATGGGGCCAACAATAATTCTATGTATGGGACCAATAAACCTTCGCTTAGATCTTATCGCTGCAAACATTGTTGTCTGATACTCTCTTTGGAAATGTCGACAAAGCAATTTATGAACCAATTTTAAAGTGGAGATAAGTACTGGGTGGCTGGTGGTCCCTATCCTTATCATGCAGTTTTTTGCTGGTTATTGAACTACCATGAGCTATGAATCATTATAGAGAACTGAATACCGCTTACTATATACATAAACGAGTAGATAGTATTCTATACTTACGAGGCTTAACATACTCTCACAGGCTTAATTTTCATACTGATACTATCATTTTAATCTTACCTGCATGACCAAACGATTATCGTAATTTAGTAGTTTCACAGACATTATAATAAATGACCGTAATTATATTATGCAAAACACGTACTTCGGCGGGCCGTTAGATCGTACTAGAGCGGTAAATTGAGGAGATTTTGTTTGGGAATCCACAAAAGTATTTTTAAAAGATCGCCTTTCCCTTGGAATTGGCTCATTTGTTACTCGGACAATCCGCTTAGCCAGAACCCTGCTGTTGTGAAGCTGAGTTAAGGATATCCTATTTTCAAGTACAGAGCTCTGCGTGGGGCCATACGCTCCACGAGGGAGGCTGGAATAACAGACGATCTTATTGCCTCTGAATATATTGTAAGTGAAACAAAACTGTCAGTGAGCCAGCTTTAAATTGAATTTTATTCCTTTTTAGGAAAATGTATTCGTGTTTATAACTAGTCAGTCAGTTTTTTTAGGGTTCCATACCCAAAAGGTTGCGGCAGCAGGGGCTTAATAATAACATGCCAATGGGACTTCATTAATAAGCCTCCGCTGTCTCTGAACCCTAATCGGTAGATACTTGAAATTTTCACAGAAAGTGTATTTATATTGCCGCTGTAATAGCAATTAATAAAGTGTAATTAAGTACCCATCCACTCACCAAGATAGGTACAAAAAGTGTTTAAAAAAACCAAATTGTATTGTTATACGACATTATTTTTTGT
Organism: Sesamia nonagrioides; assembly: GCA_017933935.1. Lineage (NCBI taxonomy): Eukaryota > Metazoa > Arthropoda > Insecta > Lepidoptera > Noctuidae > Sesamia > Sesamia nonagrioides. The sequence continues at coordinate 1,177,244 of JADWQK010000668.1, read as the reverse complement.
ACCTATATGCGAAACCCGAAAGTCGAAACACGTGGTCAGTATCTTTATAATTTATTTTTGTAATTTATGTACAAAATTTCAAAAAGGTATCGTGAAAAATCACAAAGTTATGACCTTGTTATGTTACCTGGTTGTCGCTACAAAAATATGGTCAACGCACCGCTCGCCCGCGTGCTCTAAGAGTGGCGCGGCGTCGTCTCGCGTTTATTTATATAATTCCTGTTTGTTTGCTTATGATAATATTTTCCACCACAGTTGCAGGCTTTAGACTGTCGTACCGGTCAAGTGTAAGTAGATATTATTATATATCTACCTCATAAATTCAGCTGTAAGTGATAAAATGAAATGTATAATTTACTTAAGACATGTTAATAGCAGGGTTGTAACGTAGGCCATGTTAGCGGAGGCGGAGGCGGATGCGGAGGCGAGGAGTCTCACCTCCGCGGATGCGGAGGTTAAAGGAGGCGGAGGTGAAAGTAGTTATAGAAAAAATTGTAATTTATCGTTCTTTAAGACAATTTTTTTGTTTTAAATACGTCAAATAGTACATTAATAGTAGTACACTTGGTAAAAAATATCACCATCTAGTAATGAAAATTAAGGAGAAACAAATTGTATTTGCCGTATTCTCGTTTCGTACTAGTTGATTTTTGACCATTTCGCGCTCAAACGCGACCGGACGGTTGCGCGTTATTTATTTCATAAATACGTACATAAATAAACCTCCGTTATAACTCCGCAAAAATTGTGCGGAGTCGGAGGCGAAAGCAAAGATACGATTTCTTGCGGAACTTCCGCAGTAACGGAAGCGGAGGCGAAGCACCGTTACAACCCTAGTCAATAGTACTTAGAACAAATTGAGGCCCCGTCCCGCCGTGCTGTGTTCACGCGCCCAAGACCACTATGATCAGGTGTGAGCTGTGTTGTGCGCTCGGTAACCACACTGCAACAATTTTTAAATATATTTGGGAAAAAAATATAACATGGTGTAAAAATTATTGGATTCGATTCAGTTGCTTATTCTGAACAAACTATATTCAGGTTTCGTATAATTAAAAATTCCGTTGTAGGTATATTGTGCAGTGGTACGTAATACTTAGTGTTAGTTTGACTAGTAAATGACTGTTTTTTGCCAATGTGTCAGTTATGCGTCTTGACCTGGATAAAGTTTAATGAAGATTTTAACGCTGACCTTTGTGGCTAATAAATAGGACATTCTATTACGACACGTGTATGCCAGTAATTGAAGAAGATAGGCGACAAGTTATGTGTTTGTAATTACGGTTGGAGCTATCAGTCCATTATCAAGTGGCAGTAATGTAATGGTAACACTGAGGAGTTGTGTTATTTCATTATCAACAGTTGGAGACAACAACGTAATAGAAATAATTAAAATAATACTTTCATCATCATCCCACTTCTGACACCATGTAAAGGTTGTTGTTGCTAGGTGCTGCAGGACAGGTGTCAATCGCATAGTCTCAAATACGTCGTAACACAGAGCTCCTGGTTTTATTAAAAGACTATCCTGATGTCACCTGTCCTGCAGCACCTAGTAACAACAACCTTTACAATCATCATCAACCTTTTTATTGTCCCACTCCTGGGCACAGGTTTCCTCTCATACAGAGAAGGATTGAGCGTAACCACGCTTGCTCAATGCGGGTTGGCGATTTTAGACTTAAAGTCCAGGTTTCCTCAAGATGTTTTCCTTCACCTTCAGTCATTAGTGTCCAAGATATACTTAGAAAGTACATATAACTTTAGAAAAGTTACATTGGTACTTGCCCGACCTGGGATCGAACCCGCACACTCATACTTGAGTGGTGGTGTTTTAACCACTAGTCCACCACGACTTTTAATACTTTAAGGCGCTATAATAAATATTTTATTTTAGTACTTTACAATAGCGCATCGTGACAACAAACACGGTTGAAAATAGCTATGAATTTGATGTCATTTGGATCGAATGGCTACAAAATTAACAGCAACTTTGCAATTTTAATGAAATTGAAAAAAATGCCTAAAAATTACTCCACTAATGCATGGTCCAGTGGAATATTGTTAGATATTTCTTGAGTTGATTGCATTTCCTTTATTTTATTACATGTATAAAATACCAGCTGCGTCCCGCGGTTTCACCCGCGTAGGTTTCGACATGTTTTTTTTATACAATCTGTTTCAGAAATATGAAATAATACTTTCAGTATATAAAATATATGTATATTGCATACCCATGGCACCATGGTACCTAAGTGCATGGGTTTTTTAATTATTTTGCTTTGAAGTTTAGTGCGATAACTTCGCAGTGATAACCCTAGAAATAACTTTATAATTCAATTTTAAAGACTATAAAACTGAGTCGATTTTTAAGAACAACTAAGTAAGTACCTAGGTACGTATTTACGTAAGTATCTTTATTGACGCGAACCAGTAGGTAATGTATGCCGATAGGTATTTTGCAGTCGGCCTCAGCTGTAGCGTAGGTTTAGGGTTGTCGACAAAATGTTTAATAAATATTTTGTAGGAAAAAAAATCTTAGTATTTCAAATTTATAACTAGGTCAAGTTTATAAGGTATACTTGAATATCTGAAAGTATTGTTTCACCTTTCTGTAATAGTGTGATGTGTCGCAGTGTGATGTTATACAGCCTAAAGCCTTCCTGGACTAATGGGCTATCCAACTCATTTTTTTTTTAATTCGGGCCAGTAGTTCCCGAGATTAGCGCGTTCAAACAAACAAATAAACTCTTCAGCTTTATATATTAGTATAGATGATACTTAGTCTACGTTCAAAATTTAGAGAATTCAAAATCAACATTTTTGATCTTCGTTTTACGATTAATTTTTGGAATCCTATTTAATTATTTCCTTATACATTTGACATAATAATATATGTATATATAAGCTGACTTTTAATTGTACTATTGTAGATGACAGCACATCAAGCTACTACAATCTGTCAATTTTCTTTAATATATTTTCGACTTTATCATTAAATCATTAAGGCTCAAGATTAATTGGGAATATTTTCCCAATTAATCTTGAGTTATATGTAGTATCGTGTAGGTTGACCTGCAGTCGTCCGTACCTATACCAAAAAACAGTATGAGGTCAGCTAAACTGGACATGTATAGCTTGATGTGAAGCCGTTAAGCATAAGCCGTAAACAAACAGAGCTACAAGAAAGCGGAGCGTTTAACGGTGTCCTACGTTTGGACAGCTCCTTAAAAAACGATAAAAATGTTCTCAGAAAAAATAAAACGCTACAAGCGGAAAAAGTAACGACACAATAATGTAGTGAAAATACATTAAGGAGACATTGACAATGAAAACGCGATGATACTTTAAATCATTTTCCATTAAACGCCTGCTATTAAGATTTCGTAAAAGAAAATCTATTTGTCGGTAATGTTTGTCGGCCTAGAGTTTGATTAACGAGCGGCGCTCGGAGCGTTTTGTCACTGATATACTAAGACAAATAGTTTTCACTGAAAAAATACGCGCCTCCGAAAAGTTTTTCGAAATACGTGATGAAGGATATATTGCGCATACGTTTGATATATAACAGAACTTGGAAACGAATTTCTAAAATGGCCTTTGAATTTAACCTACATTTCGTTTATTTCTTTACTAGTTTCTGCTCGCGTCTTCGTCCGTGTAATATTTCTTGTTCCCTGATCCATACCGTCGCATTGCATCGTTTACCCGCTCTGTTACTTCTTATTTTATTTTAATTTATTTATTTGGGACAAAAAACAGTTATATGTTACAATATCAATAGTCGGCTGAGGTATAATACATAGTAAACAAACATATAACCCAAACCAATGTCCACGGAATCACATTGATTGTTCAAGACATAAGGAAACGGACGTATACAGAAGGGAACAGTGAGAAAGCAACGAATGATAAAACTAAAAGTAAACCCTAAAAATCACACAAACCAATTCAAGATAGCGTGCCCCGTCCAGATATGGTCTGTGGGCACAATCACGTCACACCAAATATCAGCAAGAAGCAGTAATAGTTAAGGATTACCAGAAAGTAAATTAATAGCCTTGTCTTGTTAGCATAGCGATCTTTCTGTTTTGTTTTCTGACCCGAAGACATGTGACATCTACCAACCCGCACTGGGTCAGTGTGCCAAGAGTGCAGGCCTGTGTCCCAACAGTGAGAACATTATTTAGGACACTATGTTCCACTTTGAACCGTATCGTGCGCTCGGTAACCATACTGCATCATTTTTTAAATATATTTGGGAAAAATATAACATTGTGTAAAAATTATTGGAATTGATTCAGTTGCTTATTCTGAACAAACTATATTCAGGTTTCGTATAAAGAAAAAATAACTTTGTATATAAATTATTTAGGGTATCAAATGTAAAAATAATTATTATAATGTTTCCCAAAATTAGGGCATGCGAACAAACAAACCCTTCCGCGTAGTCTTTTCCAAGTACGTTACAGTCGGGCTTCCGGTCTAACCGGATACAGCAGAATACCTGTATTTTACATAGAGCAGCTTCCTGTCTGACTACCACAACCCAATTACTGGTGACTTACTACTACTACTTAGTGAGACTGGTTCTCAGAATTCCGGCCATCTGACGGCACGTGACAGTCAAAGATCTATGACCAATTATTTGGAATGCAGATGATGATGACTTTGCTAACTATGTATACACATATTTCACATAAATCCTTAATTTAAATTTATAAGCTAACACTATAATATATATTCACCTACATATATGTTTTATAATGTTTTTTTAATGAAGTAGGTACTCCCTGAGTAATGTTTCCGAAAGTCTTCACGGAGGGCCCTTCCTGGTATACTTAATGGCCCAAATAATGGCATGTTTGGGTGTAATAAGTAACAAAGTAGACGTAGAAGAATATACACTACAAAGTTAAGCAGTTTCATCTCACATTTGTAGGGGAGGGCGGGCTATTCATATTATGTAAGGGAAAGTCGAAGGAAGTTTAAAGTAAGTACTTGGAAAGCAGAAAGATATTATGTAATGTAAAGATATGTGATTATGGCATGCCTAGAATTCAACCTTTTCTAGTATTTTTTTTTATTTATTATTTAGTTTTATTTTGGCATCAAACAGTCATATACAAACAATCCATACTAATATTATAAATGCGAAAGAATCTCTGTCTGTCTGTCTGAAAACTACTGAACCGATTGTAATGGAATTTGGTACACAGATAGTCTAGAGCCTGAAGAAAGGACGGAGGAAAAGGCTATATAACATCCCGCTATGACCAGTAGGAGCAGAGCAGTAACAAAAAATGTTGCGAAAATGGGGGCAAATGTGGACGTACATATTGCTGCCATTATTTTATATCAACACGCGGACGGAGTCGCGGGCAACAGCTAGTAAATTGTAAATACAATTGTTTTTTTTTACAACAGACCTATAGTGCTGACAATGTTATATAATTGTTAAAATAATGGAAAACTCCTTATAAGGAAAGGTACATAATAGTTTAAGATAATGACATAAAATTTTGATTTAAACGTCAATACAAATTTTGAGCGCAGAAACGATCTATGAAAAAGGTTATCTCACAATATTATATGGTTATACTCTTTGATTTTTCTTGATAAGCGGATATGAAGATATAATAACAACAATTTAAAGATCCTAATAATTACCCGATATAATAAAGAAAACGGTGTTTAATTCACCCTGATACCATTAACACCCCTTGAGTGGTAACAGTAACATTTTTTATAATTTTTTCGATCCATTTTGTCTTCAATTCCATTGGAATAAGGAGGGCAAAAAATGGTAAGCAAAAAAATGGTTAAAAATGGACAAAAAATGAGAAGCAAAAAAATGATTAATGAAAGAAAGAAATAAAAATTGTTTATTCCGTACAAACAGAACGCACATTGCAATAATAATACACTAAAATATTAATAAATACTAAAGAAAAAAAAAAAGATAATATAAAACACTAAAAAGCCTCGTACTCAGACATGAAGAAATTAAAAAAGTGTTTTCCTTTAGCCATAACCCGGGTCAAGGACACACTTTATTTGACAATTACGATACCAATTACTTACTGCAGGTGCCGTTTGTCATGTACCGTAGAATTGGAAGGACCCGTTACCCCGGAAAAGCAGATGACGAACGCTTATGTGATTTTTTAGCCGGTAAGATTCCGGCACACCCCTCCGCGTCCCCGAGCCGAGGGTAGTCCATGAGGATTTTTCCACATTAGAAAAAAAAGGTGCTGTTTGTCATGCCACCAATGCAATAGAAGTCATAATTGGTTAAATGGACTGTAAAAAAGATTTACTTAGAGTTTAGGCGGGTATGTAGAAAATTCATTCATCATTTGTAGGTCTTTAGCATATGGATGATTGGATACTATCATCACCATGTGTAGCCTTTTACCATTCCATTGCAGAATATAGACCTTTTTTTTATGCCATGCTTCCCTGATCTGCATGAGTTTCAACCAGCGAATCTGAATGTCATACACTACTGGCCCTAGGCAATTATTTATTTAATTAATCAAAAAGTAAGAATTAATAAAAGGAAAAAAACATAACGCAAAGAAAAACACACACAAAAAGCGCAAACGTCTGAAAAAATGCGTCTATGCTACGTTGACAATACGTAAAACTACCACCGGTCAGCAAAATGCGGTGACCGTCTCTGGTAGGTGATGAGTTCCAAATGGTTGTCATTTGGAACTCATCACCATTTCAAAGCCGCTACCCATAGTACGAAATTTTTGATTTTAGGGCTACGTCATAGTTCATCGCTACGGGGTCCGTCTTAGAAATATCGATAGGCCAAACATGCTTAGCCACTATTTCTCAGTGATGCCTATCGGGCTGCAAAAAAGATGTATGAAGTCCGTTTTAAACATCTGAACGCAAATTTTGAATATTTGAGTTCAATATTAATATTCTTTTACATATATATACACGGAGATCTTCAGGGAGGTTTTAAAGAGGTAAAAATCTCACACTGGCCCGCAAGACAGTCGCGACGCAACTCTAGCATACTTTCCACAAATTTTCTGGTCTGCGGAGCCTTTATTTCTAAAGCCCTGTTGCCCTATAAAGGATACACGAACAAAAACACAATTGGTAAATAACGCCTGTTTAAAATTTCTATCAGTATTTGGTATGCGTAAGGGGGAAAGCATATTTCCCTCTTTGATTATTATAACGTGTGCGATTATTTCACAACTAGTAATTGCACTAAGCATCAAAAGCACTAGGAAGTGGCGAAGGGCTGGCGTTTTGGGGAACTGTCTTATGTAATATTGACGTTCAAAAGATTCCCAGTCTAGTTTTAATAAATAACTCTTGGATTATAATATTAATCTATCGACAAAAAATTAAGTAGGTACATTGTAGAGAAATGTTAATTTTTTGATATGAGCGTGATACAAACCATATGTACTTGAGCAGCACTATAATATTAAAGTGTTACTCTAAGTAACCATTGTTTGAGTCCAAACACCATTTCCACATTGGTTATACTGATAGTAATTTTATGACTGCTTCAGAAAGAAAATACTGGAACCAAAGTACCATTTACTAATGTTATTGGGTAGCAGAATCGCATAGACAATCTTTATGGTCTGAACGTGATGGCACTGGATATGACCGATGCATTTTCAAAATTAAAAAAGCTATATTTGTAGATTTATATAATAAAAACAAATAAAACTGCACTGCATAAATATCTCTTTTATTGTATAACTTTTGAAATGTTTTCATTGTCATTTTTGTATACATTTTTATTTTATACATAGGTGTAGGTTTCGAAATTGCAAGAGTAGTACTTTGATCTCGTCTTTGTTTCACGAAGAACTCTGTGAAGGTGTCTGTTTCTTCTGACACCGGCTGAGTAATAGCCTAACACACTGTCACGGTATCTATTAACGCCACATACAAACAACACGTAATACTGACGCCACACGTATTCTACATCTCGCAAGCCGAGTTTACCGTGCAACTAGCATACACACAACTTCCCATTCCCAACATTAACCATTGGGCAAGTGCTCGCCTACGCCTCCCGCATCCAGCGGTTTCCAGCAACCTTCACCAGGTCGTCGGTCCACCTGGTCGGGGGCCTACCCACGCTGCGTCTTCCCACTCTTCTTCACACTCGAGAACCCGTCGGCCCTATCCCACTGGCCCACTGCCACTTTAGTGCTGCAATTCTTCGGGCTATCTAGGTTGTTCTCGTTCTTCTGCGAATCTTCGTTCTGGAGAACATTGGGGGAGGTCTATGTCCAGCAGTGGACGTCTTTCGGCTGAAATGATTATGGTGATGATGAAGTGCCCGCCAGTCACAACAATCATCTGAACTTTACACCCTGTTCGTCATGCCTCCAAAACACTAACAGTAGCAATGCCTTTCATTTTGATGGTTGCTACAACATTCATTGCGATAGGTATTTACGTTGATGAGCGGTCTTTTTCAGCCATACGAAGCAATTATGTAGTAGTCTTTAAGTTTTGTATAAATAATGGCTGCTGTGAGAAAATGATGCTGATGATGAAAACTGACTAAAAAGCTGTAAGATTTAGCAGCATTATGCCGTCATATTGCAAGAAAGCAAAATGTTGGGAGTGCCTGACTTATCTTCGATATTTTTACGCTCGCGGCGGCACTATGTCAAGTATTAACTGTATCCGAACCCTCACGTTCTTATATCCAGTAAGCAGAGTTAATTAAAGAACTGTCAGTAGCTCGCTACATCGATATGGCGTTCGTGCGTACGGCGTCGCTTCCCTTCATTATTTCCACTTTAGATTCTTATTAGTTTTCCGCGTGGAATGTCAGTTATAAGTACCTATATTTTTTTAAATCTATATACCGCGTAACGGAAAAAGGATATACGAAGAGAACGGCTTCTTTGAATGATATCAAACGAAATGATTTAAAGGAAACGAAAAGTTTTTTTTAATCCTATCGCAATAGTTTCGGAAAATGTGAGAATATTTAATTGTTTAATACAGAAGCCGAACAAATCAGGATGTTAGCAAGTACCTAACGTGAAAGTTATTGTCCTACGTAGTTCAGTGACGCGTTTGTTATGATTGGAATTTAAGTATCATAATTTTGAACCAATGTGTGTTACCGGTGATGATATATGGATCAGAACCGTGGTCCCTGACTAAAGTTCAAGGTTGGACAGAGAGCTATGGAGAGGGCTATGCTCGGTGTTTCTCTCCGTGATCAAATCAGGAATGAGGAAATCAGTAGAAGAGCTAAAGTCGCCGATATAGCCCAGCGGATTAGCTCTCTGAAGTGGTAGCGGGCGGGGCACATAGCTCGTAGAGCCGATAGCCGATGGGGCAGCAAGGCTCTTGAATGGCGACCACGTACTGGCAACCGCAGCGTCGGACGCCCACACAAACAAATGGTCGGATGATCTGACCAAAATCGCAGGGAAGCGCTGGAAGCAGGCCGAGTCCAACCGTTCTTTTTGGAAATCCTTGGGGGAGGCCTATGTCCAGCAGTGGAATTCATGTGGCTGAGATGATGACGATGATGAATATTTAACCTGATATTTGGTGTATTTTATTTTATGTTGAAACTACGTATATATCTATCATCTTTTTCTTTTAACCTTTAGTACTTAAAGATATCAATATTGCCTGCCATGACTGTGGTTTGGTTGAAAGAGAAAACCGTGGCACTGGCGCACAGGCAAGTGAAGTTTTGGTCAGTAAAAGTCTGATACGCCCTTCCGCTCCGCCCAGAGCGGGAGAGGTCATTTGATGATTTCCCACCCATAAAAAATCTGCTGATGTAATAAACAATAGTATACCATACTAAACAATAATTGACAACCTACGTTAATTTACCTTGTTGAACAAATTTCAAAGAATGATAATTGTAATTTAAATTGGTAGTTAATTTGAGTACGAATTCATTTCCTTAATTTGACGTAGGTATAGAGCACGCATTGAGCAAGCGTGGTGATTAAGCTCAATCCTTCTATGTATGAGAGGAGACCTGTGCCCAGCAGTGGGACGATAAAAAAAGTTGATGATGATGATAGGTAAAATCTCTGTTTAGAATAAAACATGGATATATTTATGCAGTTTAGTGAGCGTAACAATTTTTATATAGCGGTCATCTGGAAGTACAGATGAAATTGGATGAAGACGGGGCACCGGTAGAAGCTAATAAAAAAGTCCGCCCGCGGGAAATGAAATAGGTACCAATTGGTGTTTTTATGCAAGGTGTGATTTTACATAATTTTATTACTTTATCCCAGCAGGATGGCGCACGTACAAGGATTATAAAAATAATTTCATTGCAATAACTGAGCAAGACCGGTCGTCGTGGAGATCCTTGGGGAAGGCCTATGTCCAGCAGTGGACGTCTTTCAGCTCAAATGATTATGATGATGAATAAGTGAGCCAATAAACTTGCGTATTTGTACTTTGGACGCAACCTACATTTGACAGTGCATTAACATGCATACGTACTTTATATAACTTAAATTTCCATTTAGATTTATCTCGTTGAGTATCCACTGACAATTTCAATTAAATTTGACACTCTATATTATCTACATAATGACATTTACAATGACATTACTTAATATAAAGATACATGCTGCACCAGCAATTGAATGAAAAAATGAAAGAAACACAAATATTTTGTTTGGATACGCACAGGAATTACAAAGAATAAGAATATAACATCAAAACATATAAGATAACGCCGCCTGTTGTATATTTTGTTGTGATAAACGTATTTTTAATCAATGTATGCTTTTGGTGTAGAATAAAATATATACAATATGTAAAGAAAACCCTGTTCGATCCGTGAAGGTATTGTTAGGTATCGATAACTGATTCTACTAATGCCCACAAAGACAGGCTAAACTTTAAAAAAAAATCCCCCTAAAAAAAACTAAATATTATTTCGCAAAAAGAGGTAACTTAATACATGTGCGATAAGCAACCCCTTCCGCGGGCGGCGGGGGGCAGGGCACACGGCACCTGTGACGTAGTCGCGACGCTATTCGCTCATAATAATACCGGTGTTATCACTTTTTAAAAATTACTAAATTTCGGGGAAATTGGAATTAATTCCCGGGAAAAAAAGAATATTTTAAAATTCATTAGTAGATATTGTTACTATGATGATTAGGTAAAATTTTATATTATATTTGGTCATGTGTTTACATAACCTTTATTATCCTTATGGGTCGGACAGGGTTTTCTTTACATATTGTATAAATAAATAAATCAATCAAAAGTAACTAAATCAAACTTATAACACCCCGCTTTTTGAGTCTGGGTTTAAAAGAGACTGGTGGCCAAAAAAACGTGTTTCTTGCATATGTATCCCATCTTATTTTTATTATACGTATTTTATTATCTCTTCCACTAGGCGCTTTTCCTATTTCTTTGGCCGCTATAACCATATAGCGGCCAAAGAAATAACATACTCTGTAAAATATTCAACTGTGTACCTATTATGGTGCATGAGAAACAGACCACTGATAGTCTGATAAACGTTGTGCCATCGTCAAACGTAACATCCCCACGTACCTATTTCTTTTCAAGGTTTATCGGCGTGATTCTCGTTTGCTTTGTCGTCCTCCAGGCCAGGTTCAGGGCCAGGTCATGATAGGAAACGATCTTTTCCTGATTGGGCTGGGTCTTGGATGTTTATCTATATATGTATCTATTATAAACTATAGTATCGTTGAGTTAGTATCCCATAACACAAGTCTCGAACTTACTTTGGGGCTAGCTCAATCTGTGTGATTTGTCCGTATATATTTATTTATTTATTTTTATTTATTGTTACTATATTACCCAAATTATAGCGTTTTATACAAAGATATTCTAACCTAAGCTACGGAGGATCGAACATCGCAAAGCTAAAGCTATTCACACAGTTACGATTATTATTATGCTATATGTGGACTATTAAAGACACGTAGTAAGGTAAGAATGTATATATAATAAGGAAACTGAAGTATATAATAGTAGGCATTACCTTATACATATAATTATCCTGATACTAATGCTTAATTAGGCCGAGACGCCAACAAAATTATGTTAAGGATGTTCGAAGTTATATTTACCCATCAGGAAAATAAACAAAGAATATTAAATCACACACTTTGTTGCTGCAGACAGGTTGAAATTAAGGCAGTGTCATTGAACAATCGCCGGAAGCGCCTGCCAGCCGGTCCGGACAGGTATGTACGTGGAGCTATTGAAAATATTCAAGAGTGCTTTTTTCCCCGCAAAGGCTGCGGTGTACGATAAGCCGGGCAATAATTAAATATTGTCCGTGTGGCTTATTAATCTGTTCGCACGAATTTACTTGCCCGAAACGGGCGAATCGTCACCTAAAATAATATTATTTTTTCTGAGAACGTTCACATTTTATAATATTAACATCTTATCACTTCAGTGGGATATTGTCTCTTTTTCTATAACATATTGCATAAAATTTAAAATTTGTCAATTCGTGCGAGAATCTGAAGAAACAATAATAAATATCATCTAAAAGTGATGATTCGCCCGTTTAGGGAAAGTAAATTTGTGCGAATCAACTAATAAGCCTTTCGTGTAGGTAAATATTCCGAATGGCCGTTAATTAACGGAGATAGGCACCGCCACGGACGACTGCTGCCCTCTATTATTTCATTAGCTCACTTTTATTCCTCTTCAGTAGCTGAGGAAGCGGTCTCTGAGAAAGAAAACGATCGACGATAATTGGCTTGAAAAAAAGTTGATTGGAAATGTCAATTGGCCCGGCCACATCGACTTTCTCACGATTGTCGGCTTTACGCCGCAGAGTAGATATTTTTTTGTAGGTTATTTCGTTGTCAAAATTAAAAAATACGGGCTTAGTTTTACGAATTAAGTAATTAGAGAGTTGCTGCCCAATTCGTCCTTTTTTGGAGGTCTTGCGGTTGAATATGGTTGAAAAACTTGTGAAACCGCCGCCGGCAAATAAGTTCATAAAACGTCATGATTCTCCTGCCCTAAGCTACGTTTTCCTAGAAAAGGTATGACCCGCTAAGGCCACATGCGGCCGTATTCTATAAATACAGAGTGTTTTTGGACACCTCAATGACAAACACTGCCGCAAATGACAGACGTTAATGACGTCCATCTGGAAACACTCTTCTAGAAAACAGTATCTTTAACTCAGTTTTTTTCAGTTCAACATTTATTTTTCCTCCATACTATCTCTATTTGACGTCATCTCGGCGGACAGCTCCTTCCAACTATACCATCTTTCACAGTCCATCCATCATTTCTATGCTCCTTTCTCTACGCTTATCTATTCGTACCAAAAACTTTTCCTCACACATTCCACAATAAATGTAAAATATCATAATAATCACAAACACACGTCACTATCAAAGCGAAGAGACATTTGTTTGCAATTGTACAATTCAAATGAAAGAATGAAAAAGTAATAATATGTAGTGTTGTGTTTATGAATTGGAACAGGGAACTGAGTAGAAAATAACGGTACAGTCGGCGACGACAATCACAGCCCGCTGACAGTTGGCGATACCACGTGTGTGCCGCGACCCGACACTAATACAATATATTGAACACGTCAAGCTAGGAAATAATATAGAATATCGTGAAAGAATAATTTTATATAACGTAATAGGAAAAGCTCACGTTATGTTATATTGAAATATTTGGACAAGATATCATATGAAATGATTTCAATGTCATAAATTTTCGTGCTGATCGCATCTGCTTTTACTAGTACATGAAATCTAGAACATGAAATTAAAATATATTAATTTTAATCTTTTAAGAGATTATTTCATTATCATTATGTTAAAATTATTTAGCCGAGCCTATAACCTTATTTGCTTATTACTCTTAATTTGAATAATTTGGAAGCATATTGCCAATTTAATAATTACTACATGCATTCCAAAAATGTGTCTACTCAACAACGTAAATAAGGCAATGAGCGTTATTGTTGAGCTGTCAAAATGAAACCCATTGCTACTGATAGCGTGTCACATCCTGCTGAGCTAAGCCGGTGCAAACAAATATTAATGCTATTTTTGATTTCTTTCTAAGGCACATCCATTCTAAATCATTTGTTTTGTTATTTCATTGAATTCATATAGGGGGCCATCCATAAAGTACGTCACACGAATTTCATGATTTTTTGAGCCCTCCCCCGTCCTTGTCACAGGTGTTCACATTTCTGAAACCCCCCCTCCCTAGTGTGACGTCACATGTTTTGCAATTTCACATCGAAAAATTATTAAATTAAAACATCGTAAACAAAACAATTTAAACCGTATTGTCCCGAAGATAGAGTTGGATATATTTTTTAGTTTATAATTAATATTTCAAATTACGCGATTACTACCTCTAGGTATATTAGATTTTGAAATGTGATGTTACGAAACTTACTACCCCCACCCACCCCTTGTCACACCATGTCACACTTTGTCGACACCCCCCTCCCCCCTTTATGTGTGACGTACTTTATGGATGACCCCTAGTAGATAAGTAGAGCAATGTCTATATGTAGTCGTTGGTTCGTTCTAATGGAAAACTGTGAGTGGACTGAGTGATATGAACTGCCGTTCCATAAAACATAGCCATGTATTTATTCGAAACTCAAATAATTTCCATTTTGTTTTTCTAAAAATATTAATAACACTGACATAATGAATGTGCCTTTTTAGTGTTAGCCAACTTCGGAAATTAAAAAATACGCTCTTTATTTAAAAAAAGTGTGCTTCATTAGATGCTCAAAAGTATTTAGAGAATCAGTTAAATATTTAAAACATACCAAATCAATGAAGTGATACAAGAGTAATAAAATCAAGTGAATTAAATTTATTTTAGATATAATTTGAAATAAATATAGATTCAATTTGCAAAATTGAAATCAATTACAGAATAATAATTCGTTTCATTTCATTAAGGCATATTTATTCTTGTCAAAAATATAGGCATTAAGAGTTTCGCTTTTTTTTGATTAAATTTATTGAGCCTTTTCATAAATTACTTTATTTCCATCAAGAGGTAGTAGATATTGTAATAAATAGTACATTATGGTACTAGTGTGTAACATTGGTGATTTAACTAAAAAAAAATATTTATAACTCACTAGTGACTTACAGATTTTCTATAATCTATAACTCACTAGTGAGTTATAGTTCTTTTTTTGTCACAGTTTTATTATGGGTGTCATTATGTGCCTAATTGCGGTGACCATAGAGCCACTTTATGAGCAAGTCTGTTGAAAAATAATTAAAGGTGATTGGTTACTTGACTTCTATGAAGTTACGTTTAAAGTTCTTTCACGGATTTCGAGTGGCTCGAGTTAATTCGTGGCCACGAATAAACTCGAGCCACTTTCATTTCAGTGTGCAACGTCGCGTAAATTTCCTAAAGCATCACGAGACCAATCTTGTTTTATATTTATGTCGTTGTATTAGACCTTGTGTTTTGACATCGAAATTAGGATGGGTTTTACCAAATGGATGGGTTTTTTATGAAAGTGAATTTAGGGCTATCTATTTTTCCGTTCTATTTTTCTCTATGGCAATGGTACCGATTTAGTCAAAGCTGCCTATATCAGATATGAAATAGACTCTAGCTTTTATATTGAATAGCAGAATAGTCGCCATCCGCTTTACTTTCCATAATTAAGAATAGAATAGAGACCACGCACGAAAAATATTTACATTGCAAACTAGTTCCTTAATAAATAGTTGAATTTAATGATTTTTTTTTAATATTTTAAGCTATGCTTGACCGCAATTCCGCCCAATGTCAACGAGGTGGATTTTAAATTCAACTATTTATTAAAGTATTTAGTATTAGATGAAGAACCGTGAATTGGTCAATGAACCGCAATATTATTTTTTGAGAAATAAATGTCTTTGAACCAAATTTGAAGGACACTCATCATCATCATCGTTTTAGCCGAAAGACGCTGCCGAACGACCACTGCTGGACATAGGCCTCCCCCAAGGATCTTTACGAAGACCGATCCTGCGCCTCCCGCATCCAGCAGCGGGCTACCCACGCTGCGTCTTCCGGTGCGTGGTCGCCACTCGAGAATCCGTCGGGCATCGGTCCTACGGGCAATGTACTATCAGCTGTAGAAGTCCATTTCCACCTTAAAGACTACTGTCGCCTGCTCTAAACCGGCCACGCACACTACCGCATTATTTTTTTATCGCAGTCTTCGTTTTTCTTTAAAGTAGTGCAAAATTTCGTTACTTCATTTGAAGTTGATTTAGCGGCCGCACTTAACAATGGTGCTATCAAAAGCGAGCGATTGTGGGTTCGATCCTTATTATAGGCAACTCTTTTTGTTGTTTCATATAATTTAAAATTATGATAATTGATTTGTATTTTAAAGTAAAAATGTTTGCAAATAATATTTAAACAAATAGGAAAATTTATTGAATATTTATCCCAAAAAAGGGTTTTATTATATGTTTTAGTTTACTATAGGGGTAATATAATAAAAAATATATAAAAATAAAACAATAAGCATATTATAATGCAATATATTATAAAGTTATATATTATTCGGTATAGATATACTTATACTAACAAATGAAACAAACGTTGAAACGGCAGCATTGTAATATTTTATATAAAAGTAATCCTTGACAAACTTATGATATTGTTATGGTAAAAAATACAAAAAACATTTTTGGTTGTTAGATATGAAAATTATAATATTATACGTATATTATGATTAAAGAGGTTATAGCTTAATTATTCATTTTCTTAAAGAAAAGAGGATTGAAGCTTAACCTGAATATTATTGCAATCATAAAATAATCTATACTTAGAACACATAATAGTGCTTATTACATTTAATTTTTTTTGCGTGTATAGCATAGTACTAGTGCTGCCATCCTGCAATGCCTTTTTTCGGAGTTTGAAGGCATGAGATTATAATCTTCAAGCGCTTTCTTAGTTCAAAAGTAAACGAACTTATTTCTTATCGAATTCCGAAATTATTGTTTTTATAATTTACCAAAAGTAATTTGTATTGAAATTGCAAAAGGCGACATCTGTTAGCCATTAAGCCAACCGAACATATTACTGTCACTTAGCTAAATTACTTTAGAGATGGTTTAGAGTCCGTTATTAAGATATTTATTGTTATATATTTAAAACACTCTGTAGGACACTTCTGCACTGTTTTTGTTATAAATAGTTTTTTTTTTTTGTTTAGCTTGATAACACTCCATCAGCCTCGCCAATTTATTTTTAAACCACAAATGCAACCTATCTTCTTCGCACGATTTAAAAGTTTATTCAACGGTAAATATTGTCGTTTCGTTTCACTTGTTTCGACAGCTACCTTCGTCCTCCAACCTCTTGACCTTGACCTCCAACGGCTTATAGTATTTATCTAAAACAATAACAATTTTATTACGCACTTGCTACAAGCGATTGGTTTGCACCTTACATAAATAATAATAAAAACAACTTACACAAAAGCCGGTTTCATATGATATTTGAGATATATTGCTGCATATGCCTGCATATTGATTAAAAAGTAAAACTAATAACACAAACTGGTAACTATATGTTCACCAACCAACAACAGCTAAGTAATATTATTTGAGTTATTGTAGCTAATAATAGTTATTGTAGGTAGCGGAATATTTTTTGTGAAGTAGTGATTCAGATTCTTTTAAGTCTACCGTCATCTTTTTATAATGACTCTAATATAGAAAAAATCTTAAAAGAAAGTATCATCTTTAAGTTGCAGATCGATATTTTTAGATATTTTTGTTGTAAGCATTCATAACTCACCAATAAACATTTAAAAAATATTTTTGTAAGTTATTAGATTCGAACTCGAACCACCTTGAACGCCTATCAAGGCGAAAACCGTTACGCCATTGAAACACTTACTGTAGACGTTGAAATTAATAAGTAGTACCTAACAATCATAAGCGGGCTGCAAGTGTATGAGCGTGTTATCAAACTTTATTATAGAAGAAGGTCGTAACTACAACTAGTATTGCTTGGCCATAGTTTTGTGAGATTGCAACTCGACTTTTGGTCTTGACTGTACCTGGTCCACTGCCATTTTTTCTTACTCCTCCGCTATTCTTTTCTGATTAATTTCGTTGCGGGACCCAAGACAGTTGAATCGTTTCTCCGGGACTCGTCGAGCTTCATTGCTCGGCGTTTTTCTGGCGGTCTCCACTGTTGATTCTGGCTTTCAGGAGTTGCAGTGGGTTGGGAACAGTGTGGCGGGTTTGGCCCACTGCCACTTAAGTGTTGTAATTATTAGGGCTAGGTCGGTTACTCTCGTTATTCTGCGGATCTCCTCATTTCTGTTTTGATCACGCAGTGAAATCCTAAGCATAGCTCTGTAACAAATAATAACAAAATATTGAACATAAAAAATATAATATTGACGAGTTCAAGAGCTGTGACTGTAAGTATATTGTAGGATATTGACACTGACAGCTCTTGAACGCAGTTTATGTATGAATCACGTGTAGTTTCATTGGTAACATTGGCACATAATTAACCCGTGTACTTGTTATGCCATGGCAGAGAGCAGGGAGCTGTGCGTTTTATTCGTCGGGTGGTAATAACCAACACACATTTCACTTTTTAAAGGTCTAAACAATCGGGGCTAAGTAGTGATAAAGAAAATATATGAGCGCCGTGCCGAGAGGCGAAACGCTGCGAACATGAGCGTTTTTATGGTTCCGTATAAATAAGGTGAAATGAAACGAAATCGTTTATTAAGCAAGTAGGATCACTGATCACTTTTACACCTCTTTTTTTTTAAACTAGATGGGGCCGGCATTTCCTAACTGGCTACCTCTGAGAAGAAATAGCCGAAACAAACTCAGGGAGTCGGTGCCAGCGGAACCTTATTTTGATAGGCTCCTCTGCCCGTCCATCTGTTTGTCCCGCCCTGTGTTACAAGGCGGTATTTAGCACTTAGAATTCACAGAGTGACTACTATGGCCACTGTAACATAATCGACTACTGCGCTGCATGTCGCGGCTTAGATCCTCGCACTGAACAAATATTTGTATGGCCTACAAGTAGTTGTTCCGGGACTCATTGTTTGTGTATGTTAGCCACGATAAGTAGAAAGTCCTATATAGGGCCATTGTTAAAAAAAATCTTTTGTCTCTTTTAGAAATGTGGTTTTTATACACAGTGGCACAGAACCCTTCGTCAGCGAGTCCGACTCACATTTGTTCGTATTTTCACTCAATGCAATAAAGTCGTTTTCCAAACGGCGGCCGTACCAACAGTGCAATCGAAAAGGTTCGCTTGTTAGTATTACAAACACGTTTTTCTTTGAAATAGGAGTGTTTTTGTTGTTTCTGATTTGATTGTTAAGTCAACTATTATTTTTAGTGCGTAATTTTGTTTTATTGGTAGAAAATTTGAGCAGGAGAAGTTTATTTTGTTAACTTTGGAGTCTCGTTCAGCATTGGACGTTTCTTCTTTAGCCTATAGAGGTCCACTGCTGGACAAAGGCCCCCCCCAAGACTTTCCACGATGACCGGTCTTATGCTGCCCGCATCCATTGGCTTCTCGCGATCTTCAGCAGGTCATCGGTCCACCTTGTTAGGAGACTCTCTATGCGGCGTCTTCCAGTATGTGGCCATCACTTCAGAACCTTACTGCCCCATCGGCCATCGGCTCTACGAGCAATGTGCCCTGCCCACTGCCACGTAATTTTAGCGACTCGAAAAGCTATGTCGGTGACTTTGATTCTTCTGCGGATTGCGGACTGAAGGTTTATATGAAGATAATAATTATTATTGTTTAATATAGATGATTCGAGACTAATTTTGATGCAGTGTTTCATTCGAATGTTTACTTTTGTTGATTTTTAAACTAAAAGGTCTTAAAAGCATGCACAGATTACAGTAACATATAACTCTGTAATCTCGTCTGTTGTAACCTTTTACAGGAAAATTCCTTATAACCCTGGCCAATTATTCGGGTCTTTGGGGGTCCTTTAGAATGGCACCAGTTCAAGGTATCTAAGCATTGAATATTAATCTTATAGAAGCATTGTACTATTATTTCATATTATAAACGTGAAAGTTTATATGGACGAATGAAAGTTTGTTACTCTTTTACGCAAAAACTACTAAACGGATTTTTTAAAATTTTTATTTTAAATTTTGCCCCACACTAGGAATTTCTCCAGTATCGTGAGTGCGTTTACATACATGTATAGCATTCACATACACAAACAGCCAGACCCGGAACAGCTACTTGTAGGTCAGACAAATATATGTTTCGTGCGGGAATCGAATCGATTTTGACCAAACTTTACACTAGCTTAAACACCAGCACCGTAATTACGTAATACACTATTGGTGTCAGTTGGATTCATTTTGAAGCCCATTGCTAATCCATTGCTTCGTAGGTATATTCGAAAATTGTGTCTGTTCAACAACGTATACAACGTGTAACAAAAAGGGTATATACATACCAAGGGCATGGCATCTTTAGATGATATCAAACGATATCGGAAGGGTTTCAACTCAAAATAAAATACTCAAAAAATTGGTACCAAATTTTAGGTTTCGTGTGTTTCTTAAAATAAAATCACAACAAACGTGGCAGCACACTACATACGTTAATAACTACTCGTTGCCCGTCACGTTACTTGCCAAAATCCGATAAATGTCTTCAAAATCTCTGTGCGACTAGCATGATAGTAGCCTATCACAGGCGGTGTTTTTCCTCATAACTTCCTAACATAAAGAGATAGGATTAAAAAACCCTTCCAATATCGTTTGATATCATGTAAAGATGCCATGCCTTTGTTATGTATATACCCTTTATATTACACGTTGTATAACGCGATTAGTGTTGTTAAACTGACAAAATGAAACCTATTGCTACTGATAGTGTATTAAGTCTAACAATTGGTCTAACTGCAATGCTTAGATATCGCCTTCGGATTGTATAGATCAGACGGCAGTCGCTTCACGGAAAATATCGAAGTTTACCGAAAATCAGCAGTTAGACTGATAAAGCGGACCTCAGACTCCAAAGCTGAAAAAAGCTACGGATGCGACTGGGGTTAACGCTGAGATGATGATGAGTGTGTTACGCAATTGCCCGGCTGAATAAAAATTAGATAAAAACGAAGACGAAACGTTTTCTGGTGAAACATCGGGGCGCTGCTAGTAATTATAAAATATAATTTAAAAAACTAAAAAAACATGCTTTTAAAAAATATCTAACTAATAAGTTAAAAATAATTTTTAAAAAGCGTGAGGCGCTTTGTGCCATAATTTTTGTATAATAAGCGCCTCACGCTTTTAAAAAAAATATTTTTAACTTTTCAGATTGATATTTTTTTAAATCATGTTTTTTTAGTTTTAAACTATATTTATATTCAACTTTTTAGTTCGATATTCTTTAAAAAAAACGAAAGAACGAACGTATTGAAAACGGTGGGACATTTTACAGTAATGAGCCGCTCACTCGTAGCCCAAAGAGTTAGAGACGGACAAACAAACAAGCAAGCAATCAAACATACAAGTGAAGCTAATAAAAAGCATATCAAAAAAGCGAAAGTTTGTGAAGAGGGGTGGATAAATGTTTGTTACTCTTTCACGCAAAAACTACTGAACCGCTGTTGATGAAACCTGGCAGTAATATAGCTAATAAGTCAGATAAATACATAAATAATCAGCCTATAATGTTGCCACTCCTGGGACACAGGCCTCCTCTCGGTGAGACGGAGAGGGCCGTAATCTACCATGCGGGCCCAGCGCGGGTTGGTACATGTCACATGTCTTCGAAGTTTTGCCTCTAGAACATGCCGGTTTCCTCACGATGTATTCCTTCACCGTTTTGAAAGCAGTGGTGATTAAAATATTTACACAAAGTAAAGGATACCATATACGATACTTTTTATCCCAAAATTGCCAAATTGTAAAGCCGCGAGGCGATGCTAATACTATAATGATAATACTTGACATATTTAAATTGCAAAACCCCCTACTTTACAAACAATTCCAATCCTATTAATGGCCGCCAAACTGTTTATTTTAGAAATCACAAGACTTAAGGAACCACAATTAACGTCAATACTTAATTAAGAATGAAGAGGGATTAGTGGTTAAGTAATAACAGAGTATCAAAAACTTAAAGCGTAGTTTAAATTGATCGACCGACTAAGAGGGTAATTGTGTAACACACTATCAGTAGCAATGGGGTTCATTTTGATAGTTCAACAATATTCATTGCTTTATTTACATTATATAGACCAATGGTCTAGCAATATGCTTCAAAATGATTCCAACTTATAGTAATAGTGAGTTACGCAATTAGAGTGCTGCTGAGTAATTGCGTAGCACACTATCAGTAGCAATGGGGTTCATTTTGACAGTTCAACAATATTCATTGCTTTATTTACATTATATGGACCAATGGTCTAGCAATATGCTTCAAAATGTTTCCAACTTATAGTAATAGTGAGTTACGCAATTAGAGTGCTGCTGGGTAATTGCGTAGGACACTATCAGTAGCAATGGGGTTCATTTTGACAGTTCAACAATATTCATTGCTTTATTTACATTATATGGACAAATGGTCTAGCAATATGCTTCAAAATGATTCCAACTTATAGTAATAGTGAGTTACGCAATTAGAGTGCTGCTGAGTAATTGCGTAGCACACTATCAGTAGCAATGGGGTTCATTTTGACAGTTCAACAATATTCATTGCTTTATTTACATTATATGGACCAATGGTCTAGCAATATGCTTCAAAATGTTTCCAACTTATAGTAATAGTGAGTTACGCAATTAGAGTGCTGCTGGGTAATTGCGTAGGACACTATCAGTAGCAATGGGGTTCATTTTGACAGTTCAACAATATTCATTGCTTTATTTACATTATATGGACAAATGGTCTAGCAATATGCTTCAAAATGATTCCAACTTATAGTAATAGTGAGTTACGCAATTAGGGTGCTGCTGGGTAATTGCGTAGCACACTATCAGTAGCAATGGGGTTAATTTTGACAGTTCAACAATATTCATTGCGTTGTTTACGTTGTTGCAAAGACATTTTAACAACATATGGAGCAATCGATTAGGAATTTGCTTCAAAATCATGCAAATTGAGAGAAATAGTGCATTACGAATTAGGGTATAGGTTAAGGCGTTAAGCTATGCTTAACAATGAAGTTTATGAAGTCGTGGTGGCCTAGTGGTTAAAACACCAGCCTCTCAAGTATGAGTGCGTGGGTTCGATTCCAGATCAGGCAAGTACCAATGTAACTTTTCTAAAGTTATATGTACTTTTTAAGTATATCTTGGAAGCCAATGACTGATTAAAAGGTGAAGGAAAAAACATCTTGAGGAAACCTGGACTTTAAGTCTGAAATCGGCAACCCACATTGAGCTCAATACGCTCAATTTTCTTCTCTGTATGAGAGGAGACCTGTGCCCAGCAGTGGGACAATAAAAGTTTGATGATGATGATGCTTAACACGGTTAGTGCATGGATGTGTGTCCATCTTTACATACTGTAGCGGTATCTATAACGCCACATACGAAGAACGCGTTATACTGACGTCACGAAAATCCTATATCTCGCAAGCGGAGTTTACCGTGCAATTAGCAGGTATAAAACTTCACGACATCAACCGGTGAGCAAGTGCCCGTCTGACAATCTGTCTGGTCGGTGGGTGGTCGGTGTTTTCTATGGAGGATGAGTAAATTTTAGTCAAAGTTCCTCGTGTCTCTAAAATATCAACGCCCTTCCGTGCTTTGGAAAGCATGTAGATCCATTGGTTCAGTCTATCAATCGTGGATTTGGCAGTTGTTAAGGGTCGTCAGAACCTCGAAAGTCTGATTAACAGTCTTACCAAGGAGTATCGCATTACCCAGTAATTGGGTTGTGACGATCAGATAAGGTCGCGGGAAATCCTTGGGGGAGGAGGAACAGCAGTGGGTGTCCTTTGGCTGAATTTCTTTTTGATGCTGCTGATGTCTTTTTTATAAATATAAACTAGTCATCAGTCATCATCATCATCTCAGCGTTAATCCCAGTCGCATCCGAAGCTTTTTTCAGCTTTGGAGTCTGGGGTCCACTTTACCAGCCTTAATTGCTCATTTGGCTAAACTTAGATATTTTCCGTGAAGCGACTGCCTTCTGACCTCCACAACCCGAAGGCGATATCGCAGCGTTGCAGTTAGACCAGTTGTTGAATTTTTGAGGGCTCCAACAACCCGTAACGGCTGCCACTAGATGTTCGTATGGCAACCGGGACCAACGGCTTAACGTGCTTTCCGAGGCACGACCAGACCATTGCAAATATTCATATTTATGCATACAAATATTTGCACTGTGCGGGGATTGAACCCGCGCCTCCTTACGCAGCAGCCGCGTTCGCTACCGCTACGCCACGGAGGCTGTCATAAATATAAACTAGTGCTTGACCACCATCCCGCCTGATGGTAAGCAGTGATGCAATCTTTGATGGTAAAGCGCGCTAGTTTATTAAGGGTCTAATCACTCAAAAAACTGAGTGAATAGGAAGGAAGACGGTAGTTGAGTGAGATGATGCAATGTTAAATCCAACAACAGGACCAACGATGCTGCGCCAGAGGGAGATTGATCTGGAGACCCTCAAAGACCAAATGACAGATAGAACAACATTTGGTGCATCGTACCCGGCACACATCGCAACCTAACTGCTCAGGCCCGTCCTCCGTAGGGCTTCACCAGACTAGCAAGACTTTGTCTGGGGGGTGATAACTTCGGCCGGTAGCCGATGTTATGGCCTACCACCGAGATGATGATGATGATGGTCAGATATGCATTTTCTTAATGTTAAGTATTATTTAGCTGACATCGGTTAGATTGGAAGTCAACCTACATACTTAGTTGCAAAAAACTAGGCAAATGGTGACTTAATTACGCAGGAGTCATATAATTTAGTGTGTAATATAAATTAGGTTTAATGCAACCATGAATTTGTTTAATTCTTACAGCAATGTTTCTACAGGCAAAGATAATTTTTAACGTCCATTATTTTGTTTAATTAAACCATTAGAGCTCCTCAAAAGAACGTTATAGTATTTGTTTCTTAATGGATCCTAAAGGCACTTAAACAATTTGTGAAGGCGAAAGATCAGCAAATTACGTTGAAAACGTACGGAGAAAATTTCATAAAAGCGTTGTCCTATTTTTAAACGTTATGTACACTTCAGTACTCAAGTGTTTTAAGGGTATATGTTTATTGGCTCGTGTACGGTATTGTCGTGCAATTGTCAATAACGGCCTACACAAAGCTGTTGTCGACAGTACTATGTACATTCGCAATGAAAATATTAAACGTGATTTCAGTACAGTCGAGCCGTCACGTTTTTCCGGCTCAAATTGTATTTTTATAAAATCATGTTCTGTATTGTTTTGATTGAAATTTTTGTTGTAATTTAATCATGGCGGTGTAATTGACACAAGTTTATTTATTCACCCGAGGATTTATTTTTAAATAATACGCAATGTTGTGTGGAACATGATGTGTTTAAAATACGTTTTTTACGTTCTTCGTACTAAAAGTAAATTACAACGATCATATTTTATTTTTTATATACTTTTATGGAACACGCTAGCTGAAAGGTGTGATTAATTCGCGGAAGTGCATAATTTAAAATATGTATTAAAGTGAAGCTTTTAATTATGTTTTAAAACGAAACACAAGTACCGCGCTTCGTTCACGTCAATATATTTCATGCCTTATTGCATGAAGGTGATAGTTACTGGATGAAGAAAACTACTGCCCATTATTTTCAAATTCAAGAAAACAGGGAAAGTTGACGGGAAACGGGAATCCCAGCGCCCTCACGCCACTAGCCACCGCAGGAGACGCCCTGGTCGGGAGATGACACCAAACTCCCAGCCGCCGTAGGCACGGGCCTGCGGGTGGTGAGCAGTGGGCAGCTAGCCGCCCGGTAAGGACCAGGCCCGAGTCGAAGGCGCGTCGTGTTTCACGCGCGCCTCAAAGAGATGTCAGCACATCTTGACGGGGTCTACGAAGACCGATGCCTCCTGCGTCAGGGTTGCGGGTGGGTTACACAAGAAACCGTGGCCCTGGCCGTCCCACAGGCAAGTGAAGAAACACGGGTGGATTTTAGTCAGTAAAAGTCTGACACGCCCTTCCGCTCTGCCCAGAGCGGGAGAAGTCATTTGATGATTTACCATCCCAAAAAAAAAAAATGGTGAGTAGTGACGCAATCGTTGATGGTAAAGTGCACTAGTTTATTAAGAGCCTA
This sequence comes from Sesamia nonagrioides, assembly GCA_017933935.1. NCBI lineage: Eukaryota > Metazoa > Arthropoda > Insecta > Lepidoptera > Noctuidae > Sesamia > Sesamia nonagrioides. The sequence goes on along the minus strand of JADWQK010000668.1, from coordinate 1,150,935 downwards.
TTCACTCTAGACTTGAAGACACTCAAATTGTAGTCCGACGGAAACACCGCCGCCAGCAAGTTGTTCCAGTCCCTCGATGTACGCGGTATATAGGAGGAGGCGAAACGCTTCGTCCGGGTCGTAGTAGTGTTAACAACGTAGGTAAGGGTGGAAAGTCGCCGTACGACGGGTCGTCCGATGGTGGAACGGAGATGGGGGAATTAAATCATGCAATTCACTCGCACGCTCCCCAAAATGCATCCTATAGAACACCGAAAGGCTGGCTACTCTCCGCCTGTGCTCTAGGCTTTGGAGACCGTCTCGAGTTAAATTACTAATTATTTTTCTACTTTTAGTAAGTTGTAATGTTATGTACATATTCAGATATACTTACACTTATTATTTATACTCATATTCATACTTATATATGTATCATTCATTTCCACGGTCCATAATATGCATTCCATTATTATGAGGCTCTGTTTTGATCATATTCCACTATACCGGGACTCATTTTTCAGTTCACAGTCACAGTCCTCAACTTTAAGCCTAAGTTTCGGCGACTTAGTGACCCCTTAGCATAGGAAGCCGTACCTATGCAGGACTGTATCACTTTTTCCTATCAAACACTGCACTTTTTAATTTAATACCATTTATATTTACATTGTTACAGAACATTTTCATTATTTTGACATTTTTTGACAACATTGTTGATGTTGTATCTATGACAACCTTCTCATCAAAATTCTTGTTGGTCTGCTATTTTTATTTCATAATTGTTATTCGAACTCTTTTATGGTAAAATTATTTACCGTTCCTCGTCCATATTTTCGAATATTTTAAATTTCGACCTCCAACCGTTCTCCGAGGTTTCTTTAGAAATCATCGCAGAGCAGTGGTCAGTGGAGCTCTGGCTTTCAAACAAGCCACATATAAGTAGGTCTCTACTGAACGCTGCCTCGAGAGCCCTTTCTAGGGTATTTCCTGCTGTGCCAGTCACAATATAACTGGTGCGCCTGGAGCTGCCTGGCCCTTTGCCGCCGGAGCCCTCGACTGCTGCCGGCCTTGTGACGCCGGGGCAGTCCCTCTTCCGTAGCTGCCGCCGGTCCATCAGGGCCGCTCCTCTGTAGCTGCCGCCGGTCCACCAGGGCCGTTCTACTGTAGCTGCCGCCGGTCCACCTGGGCCGTTCTTCCGTTGCTGCCGCCGGTCCACCAGGGCCGCTCTTCCGTTGCTGCCGCCGGTCCACCAGGGCCGCTCTTCCGTTGCTGCCGCCGGTCCACCAGGGCCGCTCTTCCGTAGCTGCCGCCGGTCCACCAGGGCCGCTCCGCTGTACCTGCCGCCGGTCCACCAGGGCCGTTCTTCCGTTGCTGCCGCCGGTCCACCAGGGCCGCTCCTCTGTAGCTGCCGCCGGTCCACCAGGGCCGCTCGTCCGTTGCTGTCGCCGGTCCACCAGGGCCGCTCGTCCGTTGCTGTCGCCGGTCCACCAGGGCCGCTCGTCCGTTGCTGTCGCCGGTCCACCAGGGCCGCTCGTCCGTTGCTGTCGCCGGTCCACCAGGGCCGCTCCTCCGTAACTGCCGCCGGTCCATCAGGGGCCGCCCCTCACCATCACCCACAATTCATTCATCTACCTACATTATTCATTTTCATACTTCCATCTTGTCTTTTTAATTTCTGATAATAAATACTGTCTCCCTCGATAGTCTTTTCTTGTCGGTACACGACAGTTTGGCGCCCAACGTGGGGCAAATGTAATGTTATGTACATATTCAGATATACTTACACTTATTATTTATACTCATATTCATACTTATATATGTATCATTCATTTCCACGGTCCATAATATGCATTCCATTATTATGAGGCTCTGTTTTGATCATATTCCGGTCCACCAGGGGCCGCCCTTCACCGTCACCCACTAATTATTTGTGTAAATATTGCTTCCTTCTTGGTTTTATTTACAGCTGCACATCCTATTTATTTTTATATTATATATAAACATCACTCACTACACAAACATTACATTACATTTGCTTGACCCTACTCTTCAGTCTCACTCTTCTACCCTATGGAGCGGATTGCAACTCATTAAAGAAGCCTATGCAGGAGCGGTTGGTTACTCCTAAAATAAGCCTAAACCAAATGCTAACTCTTTCGCTCTTCTAGGATGCTTTAATAACTACTCCTGTTCTGGCCTGTCCAAACTTCGACCTTCCTTTTTCAGTTCATTGTGATGCATCTAACTACGGTACTGGCGCAATGCTCACTCAACATCAGGAGGGCAAAGAAGTTGTGATTGCCTATATGAGCAAAGCCTTCAACAAGAACCAACAGAACTACTCAACTACTGAAAGAGAAACACTTGCCGTAATAACTGCTTTAGAACACTGGCGTTGCTATCTCGATAATGGGAAGGAATCCACAATCTACACCGACCACGCTGCACTCAAATGGTTTCAGAATTTATCCAATCCTTCAGGAAGACTTGCACGTTGGACTTTACGCTTATCTTGCTTCAACTTCGTTCTAAAACATAAGAAAGGAAAAGATAATGTAGTACCGGACCTTGTATCAAGAGCCAAGTCACAAGAACTCCCTGAAATACAAGAAAATAGTAATGTACCACAAGGTGTACATCCTATTTCTATGAATGATACTACTAGAGAACTGGAACACTACAATAAAATATTTCTGGGCTGTTCGAATAATCCTGATTCTTACCCAAATTATACGATAAGAGAGAATAAACTCTATCGTTGTATTCACACGCCTGACCGCCTTAACGACGACTTCATTTGGAAAGAAGTTCCATTACCTCAAGAAAGACGTTTAATAATTGAAACAAATCATGGCTCTAGTCAAGAACCTCACCTAGGAATTTTTAAAACATATAAAAAATATCTTTACTATACTATTGGCCCGGCATGTTTAGAGACATTGCTAGGATAATTTCTAACTGTGAAACCTGTCTTGCTTATAAACATCCTAATCATTCTCCATATGGCCTAATTGGCAAACCTAAGATTTGCTCTAGACCTTTTCAAACTATATCTCTAGACCTAATGGGTCCACTTCCTATGACTAGAAAACGTAATAGGTTCATTTTAGTAATTAATTGCATCTTTACTAAATATACTTTGATTTTCCCTCTAAAACAGGCGACTGCATCTAATATAACTAATATTATGGAAAATTCTGTTTTTCTAGTTCATGGAGTTCCACAGACTTGTATAATGGATAACGGTCCACAATTCCAGTCACGTGAATTCCATTCTTTTCTTAATAGATACAAAGTTCCTTTCATATTCCACTCGGCCTACTATTGCCCACAATTTAACCCGACTGAAAGTTATAACAAAACAATAATTACGGCTTTAGCTGCACTAGTAGAGGACGACCATAGATCCTGGGACCAACATCTTAGTAAAATTCAATTTTCTATGAACAATACTACTAACGTTGTAACGGGCTATACTCCATCCTTTCTAGTTTTTGGGAGGGAAACAATTCCTTGCGGTTCCTTTTACTCTCCGTGTCAGAACCTCGAAGAATTAATCTTTATGCCCCGTGATATTTACGCAACAAATGCTGGGTTCCTCACGTCTATATTTCACAAAGTTCAGTCTAACTTACATATAGCTTACGTTAAAAACAGTGCTCGTTATAATCTTCGGAGGTCGTTCAAGGAATTCAACGTCGGGGATACGGTTTGGCGAAAGAATCATGCATTAAGCGATGCTGGTTCATATTTCAATGCTAAACTAGCCCCTAAATTTATCAAATCCAAAATTTTAAATAAACTATCACCTTTAGTGTACATACTAGAAGACCCAGATGGTGCCGTAGGTAAATGGCACATAAAAGATATAAAATGTTGAATTCTTTCTAAACAACTCTAAATTATTAATGTCAATTAAATCACCTACTCATTATTTATGTAAATATTACTTCTTTCTTTTGTTTACAGCTGCACATCTTATTTATTTTTTATATTATATATAAACATCACTCACTACACAAACATTACATTACATTTGCTCGACCCTACTCTTCAGTCTCACTCTTTTACCGTATGGAGCGGATTGCAACTCATTAAATAAGCCTATGCAGGAGCGGTTGGTTACTCCTAAAATAAGCCTAAACCAAATGCTCTTTCGCTCTTCTAGGAGCTTAAATTTCTACTTACATTATCTAATGTTTCCTTTTTTTTCCTTCCAGTCTGGAGCGGCTGACAACTCCAAAAATAAGCCTTGTCGTCATTCTAAAACACACTTCTATGAGTGGCAGTCATCAACTGTGAACTCCACCCATGCCTGTATGAAGAAGATTGCTTGAAAGAGATAGGTGGTATGAATGGGTGAATGGAGATGGATGAATGTGTGAAGTGTTGTTTTACAGTCCCTACTTTAAATCTTATTAGAAAATTTTCTACAGTTGAAAATTTTTCCAGGGTCGGGGGGAAAATGTAATGTTATGTACATATTCAGATATACTTACACTTATTATTTATACTTATATTCATACTTATATATGTATCATTCATTTCCACGGTCCATAATATGCATTCCATTATTATGAGGCTCTGTTTTGATCATGTTCCACTACATCAGGACTCATTTTTCAGTTCACAGTCACAGTCCTCAACTTTAAGCCTAAGTTTCGGCGACTTAGTGACCCCTTAGCGTAGGAAGCCGTACCTATGCAGGACTGTATCACTTTTTCCTATCAAACACTGCACTTTTTAATTTAATACCATTTATATTTACATTGTTACAGAACATTTTCATTATTTTGACATTTTTTTGATAACATTGTTGATGATGTATCTATGACAACCTTCTCATCAAAATTCTTGTTGGTCTGCTATTTTTATTTTATAATTGTTATTCGAACTCTTTTATGGTAAAATTATTTACCGTTCCTCGTCCATATTTTCGAATATTTTAAATTTCGACCTCCAACCGTTCTCCAAGGTTTCTTTAGAAATCATCGCAGAGCAGTGGTCAGTTGAGCTCTGGCTTTCAAACAAGCCACTTATAAGTAGGTCTCTACTGAACGCTGCCTCGAGAGCCCTTTCTAGGGTATTTCCTGCTGTGCCAGTCACAATATAACTGGTGCGCCTGGAGCTGCCTGGCCCTTTGCCGTCGGAGCCCTCGACTGCTGCCGGCCTTGTGACGCCGGGGCAGTCCCTCTTCCGTAGCTGCCGCCGGTCCATCAGGGCCGCTCCTCTGTAGCTGCCGCCGGTCCACCAGGGCCGTTCTACTGTAGCTGCCGCCGGTCCACCAGGGCCGTTCTTCCGTTGCTGCCGCCGGTCCACCAGGGCCGCTCTTCCGTAGCTGCCGCCGGTCCACCAGGGCCGCTCCTTCGTAGCTACCGCCGGTCCACCAGGGCCGTTCTTCCGTAGCTGCCGCCGGTCCACCAGGGCCGTTCTTCCGTTGCTGCCGCCGGTCCACCAGGGCCGTTCTTCCGTTGCTGCCGCCGGTCCACCAGGGCCGCTCCTCTGTAGCTGCCGCCGGTCCACCAGGGCCGCTCGTCCGTTGCTGTCGCCGGTCCACCAGGGCCGCTCGTCCGTTGCTGTCGCCGGTCCACCAGGGTCGCTCGTCCGTTGCTGTCGCCGGTCCACCAGGGCCGCTCGTCCGTTGCTGTCGCCGGTCCACCAGGGCCGCTCCTCCGTAACTGCCGCCGGTCCACCAGGGGCCGCCCCTCACCATCACCCACAATTCATTCATCTACCTACATTATTCATTTTCATACTTCCATCTTGTCTTTTTAATTTCTGATAATAAATACTGTCTCCCTCGATAGTCTTTTCTTGTCGGTACACGACAAAGTATATACATAGTTTGGTCCACATTTAACGGTGCCTTCGATATGCAGGTAATGACCACCACGGTGGTTAAAAATCAGGAAGTGTCCTGGTTTAATATCTAAAGGTCTTTACGAAAGTTCTACGGAAAAAAATATGTGGTCACGTCAATTGCGGAATTAGTGCCATTCTTTAGGTCATCCAAGATGCAGGTATACAACGTGTAACAAAAAGGGTATATATATACCAAGGGTATGGCATCTTTAGATGATATCAAACGATATCGGAAGGGTTTCAACTCAAAATAAAATACTCAAAAAATTGGTACCAAATCTCCGGTTTCGTGTGTTTCTTAAAATCAAATCATAACAAACGTGGCACCACACTACATACGTTAATAACTAGTCGTTACCCGGCACGTTACTTGCCAAAATCCGACAAATGTCTTCAATATCTCTATGCGACTATTACGATAGTAGCCTATCATAGGCGGTGTTTTTCCTCATAACTTCCTAACATAAAGAGATAGGATTAAAAAACCCTTCCAATATCGTTTGATATCATGTAAAGATACCGTGCCTTTGTTATGTATATACCCTTTATGTTACACGTTGTATAGCGAGTAGTGCATGTTCAGATCAGAAGCATCGCACTCACACTGAGTGTTGGATAGGGCATGGGCAGTGGATACGCAATCGATTAAGAGGGGACTCTAGTGACGTCTCTCTATACAAACGTATTCCGCTGTTTTCTTCGTGGATAACGCTGTTAGAGCAATTATTTTTTCTACAATTTCACCTTTATTATACGCGCCCCTGGTATTTGATTTTTCGAAAACTTAATTAAGATAAGTTTTGACAAAAAATAAATTAATAGAGGCATAGGTATACTCATCTTCTAAATTTTGATATAAAAATAATTGAGATCAGTCGTGTTTTGAAAAAGAAAACAGCGGAATACGAAACATCACTTTGTAGAGTAATAATTACTTTTTGGTAAATAAATATTTTTATTATTTTTGGTCAACTTTTTTTAGGTAAAATCAGCTTGAGTTGCAACTGTCCCCTTCGCACTTTACGGGGAAACGTTGAAAGTGGCGCGACGGCAATAGTTTCTTCAAAAACGTATTTCTCAAATTCCTCGGCACGAGAGTCCACTCTTAAAAGCTTTCTATATTTATCAAGTTAAAAACCTATTTTGGATAAGTTGAAAAGTACTTAAAAAATGTCATAAATTGTATAAAACAACGTCTAATCTAAAATTCTACCATGAAAATTACTAGTCAACCCCTTTGTTTACTAACTTTTTTAACTAGTGATTGAACTGGCCAGTAAGAAAAATCATTATTATACTAGGACACAGCCTTATAAAATGAAACCATTACGATGGTTCTGCGCCCCTTAGCAGCAGCTGACTCGAGTTCTAAAACTGACATTATGAGTTTAATCCGTGTAGAGCATTGTGGTACAAAAACCACGACTATTGTGCACAGACTTACAGAAACTCTCTAAATCTGTGTGCTATAAAAGTTTTTTCTTTAATGCAGTGATATTATACAGTAAAAACAAAACTGAATTGCATTCGATTTTCAATTTTCGGTGTTGGAGCTTGGAGTCAAGTTTAAGCTTCTGACAGTACACTTAAGCACCTCAAAAAACAGACTTTTGGATTATGTATTTTTTCGGCGTTAAGAAGTGGGTTAAAAATTGCGGTTCGAGAAAAAAAATCCACGATTAAAAAATCGCCCGTGATTCAGAGTCAATGTGAAGGTAGTTTGTAAATAGTTTGGCTTTAAGTGGTTTTAATGGAATCAATGATGGACCAAATGTTAAGCAGTTAACAATTACAATATATTGAAAGAAGCGTGACATCACAGCTCGTCTTATCAGAATATCAGCACTGCAATATTTATTTTTAACTGATTTTTTTTATTAGTTTTTAACTTGTATAATTTGGTTTTGTGGTCCTTCTGTACGAGTACATAATAAATGCTATTTCTTTCTTCTTTCTTCTAAAGAATGTCGACGACATTTATCCAAATGTGGTATCTAAGTGACAGCTTAAAGGACTAATACTCAACAAAATGATTGTTATAAAAAGTATAGTTTTTGGTATTGACAAGTAGAAGGCTGCTTAGACCACCCAAGGGTGGTAATTTTAATCTGGAAACCAATGAGAAGGACATGTCTCTTTTCAATACTACGTACTCAAATACAACACACAGACTCTCTTACTAGTAGTAGGTAAGTACATATTTTATTCACATAAAAAACTTGCACAGAAAGAGTTCCTTCTATCTCCCTTACAAAATGTCGCATTTAATTTTAGATATATAGAATAGTTAAAAATAACTCTTCATAATGTACACAATAACGAAACTAAAGTAAAAAAAAGTTAGAAAGCTAGTCCAGCACCCTAATTGTGTAATACAATGTTACTATTAATTGAAATCATTTTGAAGCATATTGCTAATCCATATAAAAAACAAAACAAATATATAAATATATCTTCTCAACAACATAAAAAACGCAATGAATATTGATAAACTGTCAAAATGAAACCCATTACGACTGATAGTGTGCTACGCAATCACCCGGCTGATTTACCAAAGGAACTTGCATGACAGTGCGACTGAGGGTCGTGAAGTGTTAAGACAATTCTACTGGGAAATCTCTACGTTAAGACTATGGTCAAGCATTGGACAGAAAAACTTACGTACTTAGAATAGAATAGAATACTCCTTATTATATACACCACTACTTAATTAAAATCGAAACTTTAAAAGTATTTATTCCAGGTAATTTCTATTATATAAAATTCCTCTGTCACCGTATTTGTCCTCGAATTCCTCCAAAACGGCTGAACTGATTTTAATGCAATTTCGTATATATGTTACCGGCAATGTGTATAATCCGGTATTGTATACAATACCTAGGCAATGTATAGAATACATAAAACGGGCAGGTAAAGTATGAAATAGAATTTATTTTACACTTTATCTAGGTATTCTATACAATGCCAAACTTGCATCAGGTAATGTAACACTCGAACGCAATTGTGGTTATTACAAACAAATAAGTACGGTAAGCTTCATAGAACCCTGAAACCCTTCCTAGAGGCTCCATTTCAAGCATTAATGGAAGTGAATCGTTTTAGCATGACCGTTCACTCGCGAGTGTACGCTGCAAAATCTTCCTTGTGAGGTAAATGATCAAGCGTTACATGATCTGAATTTGGTATCAGTACGAGAGGAGTCATTGAGTTGTGCACTTATATGCTGTGTTTGTTCCGAGGAGACAACAGGTGGTCATTCGTGCAGAATGTGCAATAGGCCTATTCATACTATTTGTGCTGTTCCGGAAGAAAATATTGCAGAAGGTTTTGGATCCAAAGTTGCTTGTCCTTTATGCGCAAAAAACGCCTTTTCGATAGAAAACCGCATCAGAGCCAATGAGAATTTGATAGTACAAGCTCAAAGAACGCCTCAAACTTTTGAAAAAAAATTCCCTCCCGTATCGTTGGGTACCACTGTACGTATTCCTGTTCTAGAAGTCGATAGAAGTCGTGGTGATACTCGCAATATACTGGCTGTAGTATTACACAAAACTGATGACGATCTATATCAACTAGGCACAAAGCAAGGCGTTGTCAAATGTCTTGACAACAAGACATTTCAATACAACAGTTTGCCATAGTATGCTCATATTCAAGACAACAGTTCAGTTTGCCATCAGAAATTACTGCAAGAAGAAAACGTCCCTAATCTGAAAACGACACTCCGTACAGTTGCGATTTTGCAATCTACGGGGACAGGACAGGGCTTTGTGAAATGTAGCTGAAAAAAAAAAAAACTGTGACTCTAAAAAGTGTTCCTGTGTCAAAAGTAAGGCTCTGTGCTCTTCAAAGTGCCATAATAGTTTGTCGTGTAAAAATAAATAAAACCTAATTTTACTTAAAATTGTGAATGCCTATTAGACCTACTTTTTGTTATAAAGAGAATTATTTTGTTTGTGAACTTTAATTACAAAATTACTTTTTATTGTTAAAGATACTTGTAATTTTGTGTTACAAAGAAGAAGAATTTTAAGTTTCCTGTTATTTTTTTGTGATTTTAAAGTTGATAATAAAGTTTATTTCAAGTAAATACAACATGTTTTATTTGTCCGCTAGTTGATAAGTAAGTCTGTTAAGATTTATTAATAATAACCGGCTTACCTAACATTAGTTTAGTCTTAAGATTTATTTATTTTACACATTCCCGGTGAACCAGCAGGTATTCTATACAATCCCAAGGAATTGTATACAATCCCTAAGTAAAGTATGAATTAATGGATAATGATATTCATGATATTTCATACATTGCCTGGACGCCCCAGAGATTGTATAAATTACCTAGGGATTGTATACAATACCTGAATTATACACATTGCCGGTAACATACATTCCATACATATACAAGCACATTACAATTCATATACAAGCCTAAGCTTGAGAATAGGTTTTTATATTCATAAGTGTATTTTTTAATATACAAAGTGGTGATGACAATACGACAATAAATTAAACATCGTGTACCTCAACACATTCTCAGTCTACCCATAAAAATCACAGGGAAAAAAGCACACGAAATGGTTTTTCATTTTTCACATTTTCTAAATGATAATTATACATGTTGATAAGGAAGCGCCTACAGGCTGATGACCGCATCCAGCGGTACTAAACTTTAATAATAATGGCGCGAAAAATCGGAGGTCAGTGAATCAATAATATTTAAAGGATGTTTGTTCTATTCAGTTTTAAATTTTATGTGATTTTTTTGTTGTGTGGCACTAGTTATGACTTTATGCCAATTTCAAGTAAAATGAAAATCTTCAAAAGTTTTTCTTTCTTTTTTTTTTGGCTTCGTAAGATTTGTGCATTTAGCCAATGTCACGTAATGAATTATTCATGTCGAAGAAGATGGTCGCGTGAACAGTCTTACGAGGGAGGTTTGAGACAAAGTCATGATGTGGCCACTATGCTGCGATATTTCACTGTTCTTTATGAATTATTTACTAAATGCACATTTTACTACATAAATCACGCACTTTTATTTAGTAAACAACATTATAAATAATTTTAATAGTCCAATGAAAAATCAGCGTGACACTCAGCTTTACTTTCCCGCCAAAACTCCTTTATGCGATTTACTTTGTTTGAAATTTTTATTTTTGAGGCTAGGACTTTGTCTATGATTTAGGATTATTCCTATGAACCAGCATTATCGGTGTTTTCATTTATTGTCGTATTATCAGCACCACTCTGTATAATCGTACTGCTACTATTTAGGCGGGTGAGACTGTGGGGCTCAGCTAGTATCTTTATTATAAGCACGTGTTTCAGTGACAACCTAGTATTTTTACAACTATATATGTATTATGGTTTCGGTTATCAGTCTTACCAAAAGCGACTGAATACTAATATTTAATATGGAGAAACTGTCTACCTGACCTCCGTAACCCCATTACTGGGTAATCCGATACCCCTTGGTATTAAGAATGGTCGTCGGATTTTCGGACTTCTGACGACTCGTAGCGACTGTCGAAGATCCACGAATGACTGAAGGGACCAACGGCTTAACGGCTTTCCGAGGCACGGAGCGGTCTTAATATGTAAATACGGTCACCCATCCGCTAATCAACTAGAGTAAGCTTAGCTTAACCTTCGATCCCTCTGTGAACCCTTTATGTGGGACCGGGTTTAGAATCTTCTTCTTCTTCAGCCTATAGAGGTCCACTGCTGGAATAAGGCCTCCCCCAAGACTTTCCACGATGACCGGTCTTGCGCTGCCCGCAACCATCGGCTTCCCGCGACCTTCACCAGGTCAGCGGTCCACCTTGTTGGGGGCCTCCCTACGCTGCGTCTTCCGGTACGTGGCCGCCACTTCAGAACCTTACTGCCCCATCGGCCATCGGTTCTACGAGCAATGTGCCCTGCCCACTGCCACTTAATTTTAGCGACTCAAAAGGGCTATGTCGGTGACTTTGGTTCTTCTAAGAATGTAGTTCTGTCTAGTATAGTACCATCTTATATCCTCCCATGGGTGTCATAAGAGGCGACTAAGGGAACTCACACAGAGAACACATGGCACCTGGCATGGTGTGGCTGACACGTACCTACCGGATGGGTAGGTACGTGTCAGCCACACCATAGTCTGGTCGTTCCCAGACTCTATGAACTTACCCTTCATTACTCTAAAAGGTGCGATGCTGGGTGTACCGTTCTACTTGTCGTTTATACCGGCGAATGCGGTTCTCTTGTGGAATATCAAATTACTGCTATCCCCAACTCGCCTGCCAAGCGTGGGATTATGGTACCCCCCTTCCCCCCCAGGCCTTTATCTAGCAGTGGACTTCTAGGTATAGGCTGCTTCGATCGAACCCTGCGAATGTTATCATTTAACCACTGTCACGAGTGTTTCTGTAATAATAAACCATTTATTTTTCTAATGTACAGTAGTCGCAGACTGTACGCTTTGTAAGCAAAGTCTGTTTTCGACATCAAAACTGTTTGAAGTGGAGTTTCTGAATACATCTTTGTCACGCAAAAGTTAGTAAGTGGTGTGTCTGCTTGTAATCGCCCTCTGAGGTCCGTCACGTCCATTAGCTGACTGCACGGATAAGACCGAGCATCGCATAGAGATAATTTTGAATAATTGTTATTGCGTGACCCTAACTAAGCCCAAGATATAAACAAAAACTTTTTAAATATGAGGAGTAGACATGACCCTTTTTAATTTATATTGAACTAGCTGCGTCGCACGGTTTCACTTGCGTAGGTTTCGATAAGTTTTTTTAATATGCTCCGCTCCTATTTGTCGCAGCGTGATGTTATATAGCCTAAAGCCTTCCTGGATTGATGGGCTATACAACGTAAAAAAAAATTTTCAAATCGGGCCAGTAGTTACTGAGACTAGCGCGTTAGATATAGCGCGTAGTATAGATATAGATTATAACCATTTTTATTATTATTATAAACTACTGCTGGACTGCAATCCCGCCTGATGATAAGTAGTGATGCAATCGTTGATGGTGAAACGCGCTAGTTTATTAAGAGTCTATTTATTCTAGCCTTGAAGACACTTAAATTATTTTTAAGTCTCGTTAATTGTATTATTAAAGTCAGGCGGAAACACCGCCGCTGGCATATTGTTGCCTCGATGTACGTGGTATAAAGGACGAGGCGAAACGCTTCGACTGGATCGTAGTAGTGTTAACAATTTTCGTTTCGGTATTTATTCTTTTTTTCAAATTATAAATAGATCTAGAAATTCACTCTCATTTTGAATCATTTTGTAGCATATTGCTCATCCCATGAAGTAGGTATTATTATTTTTTTTTGTGGGAAATCCATTGGTCCATATATTCGAAAAATGTGAGTGCTCAGCAATGTAAATAACGCAATGAATGTTGTAGAAATGTCAATATGAAACCTAATGGTACTGATACTGTGTTACGTCAATATTCTACTGACGTAACCTTAATACATGGAACCACCTACCTTATGTCTAATCGAAAATACTATATAGAAAATTATAAATGTCTACTTTTATCAGTTAAAGTATAGCGTATAGGTAAAACTAGAGATATAATAGATATTACGTATCTAACTATTCCATAAAATCATTTAGTTTATTTAATATACTTTTCACAAAAAGGCTAAGTAGGTAGCAAACATTTAAATAACTTAGAAAATCTAAATGTTACGATCAAATATTTAAGAGAACATAATTTCATTCTCTGATTCTCATAAAGGCTTCAAATGGAAGACCAATTTAATATTAAATGAAGAGCTACAAATTTTAAAGTATTATTTTTCAGAACGTCAGTCAGTTGTAGAAGGTACATTTGCATTTTGATTGGATAACCAAAGGCTGAGTGAGAAGCTAGATTAAGTTCCACTTGTTTGCATCAGCTTTTTAAAACTTTTATTATTTGCATATCATTTGCAATGCCATAAACTATACAGCATGTGTTAAGAGGATGTGGTGTGATTACTGACCATCAGACTGAACACCTTTTTCAATGTGAGCAACATCATAATGTATCGATAGTCAATTTGGCACCATAGTAACGCCCAAGTCTCGGTCGAATCTAAGGCCTTCTCATAGTCCACAAACGCTAAGCAAAGTGGTTTGTTATACTCCTCGGACTTCTGTATAACTTGACACAGCGTATGTATGCTTCGAGTCGCTAAAATTAAGTGGTAGTGGGCGGGGCACATTTCTCGTAGAACCGATGGCCAATGGAGTAGTAAGGTAAAGTAAGTACCAGAAGACGCAGCGTAGGGACATAGAATAAATTCTATGGTAGGGAGGCCCTCAACAATACGTACCAAAAGTCGATTGATATGGTGTGGTAGGATAATGTAGTTTTGGTATTTTATAATAGAAAGTAAGAGTCAAAGAAAAGAGAGAAAGGTCAGAGTTTTCAAATTCTTTAATTAAACGTCACTTCGCTTACGATTTTAATAAAACATTTCGCTCAGTAATTAAGATTTCAAAAACAAGTGTTGTGTTGTATCCAAAAGTTATTTTATAATAAAGTATTGCTTAGTCGATTTAATAATCTAGAAGGTACAATAAACAATTATCAAAACATTTTTGCTAAAAACACAATTAATTCAACAAACACATTAATGCTGAAACTACCTTCCACAGTTCATATTTATTCCTTTTTATGACTTTATTCATTGCTACACAGTACACGGTGATTATAAATCCCAAAAAATAAAACATTGCGTTTCTTTGTTTGCGGTAAACATTCGCAGCAATGGGTGGGCTTTCATTGTTTCGAATCAGCGGATTATACCGAATAAATTAAATACGAAAATATTAGACGCAATGTAAGCCCAAACGGATTAATTATTTACCTTTACTTGTAGTGTGATTCTGTAACCAGACTTAGGTGAAGTGTGTATACCTGACGCTGCCGGCAGTAGTGCGGAGGATCGTTGGTAGCGCAGAGTAGTGGGACGCAGTGGTGTCCTTCTGCGAGGAGAAGGAAGCTGCGGAACGGAGAGGGAGATCTCAACTCCCTTCGTATAACGCCCTCTTCCTCCCCCCATGAATGGGTCCAGGGGCGAGGGACATGGGGAAGTCCCCGCCCCCTATTCGATGGACCCCGAGGCGGAGGCGCGCGCGAGTGTCGACGCACGCCTCTGAGGCGATGCACGAGGTAGTTTAACACCCCACTACCCCGTGCAGGAGACGGGGCCCGGACAGACCGGGCCAGCACGAGGGTGTGGGGCCGTGGAAGAATTTAGACTCCCGCGGCCTGACGCGTTTGCTCGTGATAGAAGAGACACCGGGGTGGTTTTAATCAGTAAAAGTCTGACAGACCCCGTCGCCCAACTCAGGGCGGCGGACATCCTATAAGGATTCCCACCCCGAAAAAAAAAAGAAAAAAGAAAAGTGTGTATGGAGTGAGTTGTCATTCCGACTGATGCTAAGGGATTAACACAATGTGGAGGTATGAGGAAAAGAGTGTAAAGTTTACTCATCCTTCATAGAAAAGGGAGGATCCTCCGACCAGTCTGGTATTGTCTGGCGGGCACTTTGCCCACCGGTTGATGTCGTGAACTTGTATGCGTGATAGTTGCACAGTAAACTCTGCTTGCGAGATGCAGGATTTTCGTGACGTCAGTATGACACGTTGTTCACATGTAGCGTTGTAGGTACCGCTAGAACAACTTATTCTATTCTCACTTTTTTTTGTTGTTCCTGGAAGGAAAATCCTCAATGGATGTCCGCCGTCCTGGGGCGACGGGGTCTGTCAGACTCCTACTGACTAAAAACCACCTCGGTGTCTCTCCGGTCACGTGCGCGCGGAGCCGCGGGAGTCTTTGATTCTGCCGCGGCTCCCACACTCTCGTGCCGGCTCGGTCTGTCCGGGCCTCGCCTCCTGCACGGGTCAGTGAGGTGTGAAATTACCCCGTGCCTCTGACGCACTCTACACTCACTTAACCCATTTTTTCACATTGATATTTCTATAGAATCGTTCTGCTTGATCTTGTGTTTGTGTTTCTTTCACCAGTGGTCGCGAGCGCTTGAGCTTAGTGTGATGGTCGAAAATTTCGTAACAAACTATCTGTCACAAAATTAATCACTGCGAAGAATATTAGGTAGGTATGCTATAATACACTGTGTCGTAATACTTGGAAATTTACCTACTCAACGACGTAACACACGCAATGTACGAATATGTTGCTAATATGCTAATATATGGTCAAAGATCAACAGCCTCCGTGGCGTGGCGGTAGCGGACGCGGCCGCTGCGCAAGGTGGCGCGGGTTCGATCCCCGCACAGTGCAAGTATTTGTATGCATGGATATGAATATTTGCACTGTTCTGGTCGTGCCTCGGAAAGCACATTAAGCCGTTGGTCCCGGTTGCCATACGAACATCTAATGGCAGTCGTTACGGGTCGTTGGAGCCCTCGAAAGTCAAACAATTGGTCTAACTGCAATGCTTCGATGTCGCCTTCGGGTTGTGGAGGTCAGACGGCAGTCGCTTCACGGAATATGTCGAAGTTTAGCCATATCAGCAATTTGACTGGTAAAGCGGATCCCAGACTCCAAAGCTGAAAAGGCTTCGGATGCGACTGGGATTAACGCTGGGATGATGATGATGATGCTCAAAGATCAACAACTGACAGTCAGGACCAAAAGCTTGACATGCTTTCCGAGGCACGAAGAGGTCTCAGTATGTTATAAATGGTTTCCCTCTACGGATCAACCTCGGCAAGCGTTGTTTAACATTGAAAATCGATCCGTGCAGTAGGTACTTACTATTTCACGCGAGCCACTACATAATCAGCCGATAATGTTCCCACTACTGGGACACAGGCCTCCTCTCGATAAGAGGAACTGGTCCGTAATCCACCACGCGGGCCCAGTGCAGGCTTATAGATGTCACATGTCTTCGAAGTTTTTGCTTCTAAGACATGCTGGTTTCCTCACTACGTTTTCCTTCACTGTTTTGAGAGCAGTGGTGTTGAAATAATTTACACAAAGTAAAGCGCCTGAGGGGGCTCGAACCTACGACCTACAATTTGTAAATTGCGGCAGATATCACTAGGCCACCGCTGCTCCACATCAGCAGCATTTACAAATCATCAGGATAGGTTGTAGAGATACATACGTTGTCATTATACTGCACAGATAAAAAAAAAAAATTAAACAGTCACATGTCAAAGGCATGTATAAACAAAAAAAGGCACTCGAAGTATGCAATAATGTCGCCAGTGATGCGTGAGTGCGAATCACTCGTCTCTTAGTTCAACCCTCGCTCCGTTCATGTGTGTCACATGAGTTGTCCGGATGACAGCAGGTCAAGCTACCCGAAACGGTCAGATTTTCCCAATCAATTCTGAGCCTTAATGCTTCACAGATAAAGTTGAAAATCGGATAAAGAAATCTGACAGATTGTAGTAGCTTGACGTGCTGTAGTCTGTACATCGCTCACACCATCCCATTCATTGCCTACGAGTCGTTCACGCGAAACGCATTTACCATTTTTATGAATCGGATGATTTTGATGTATATGTAGAATATGTGAGGACAATCTACAGTTCAATATTTGTCCTCGTCAACAAAATGAGGCTCAGATTTGCGGAAGCCATTCTGAATTTTGTCGCAATATCGATGGACTTTTTGACATATACTATACACAAAGAACGCGTTTTCCAGTTGCTGTTATGCAATAAACTCGTGAAAGTGCAAAGTTTGTTGAGGTATCTAAAATAACTGAGTAGATAACTAAAGTGTGATAAAGTCAAGATGTCGTTAAAAGCTTTAACAAAGAAATTGTAACTTCGGCAGAAGAATTTAATAGGTCAAGTTAAACTTGCCTAACTTTACCATAAATTATCTTGGAAATGTATTTGACACTTCAGATGTTTAGATACGTAAAAACTCGTTATAATGGGAGTGGTCGTTAGATATTACACTAATCTTGGGAGTGTGAAATACCTATCGAAAAGCGTAAGTCGACAAGTGTGTCACAAGTGTGTACACAAAATTAAATCATCCCGGCCCACTGGTGGGGATTGATACTATGGACAGGGCACTCTAAGCTAAGAGGAGGCGGAGCGCGTGAGGAAGCGGGTATCCCAGCGCCCTCAACCCTCTAGCCGCCGCAGGGGATGCCCTGGTCGGGAGACAACATCGAACTCCCGGCCACCGTAGGTCGCCTCAAAGAGATGTCAGCACATCGTGACGGGGTTCACTAATACCGATGCCTCCTGTGCCAGGGTTGCAGGTTGCTTATAAAAGAAACCGTGGCCCTGACGCACAGGCAAGTGCAGAAACCCGGGTGAGTTTTAGTCAGTGAAAGTCTGACATGCCCTTTCGCTCCGCCCAGAGCGGGAGAGGTCATTTGATGATTTCCCATCCAGAACAAAAAAAGACAAAAGCCACTTTTAGCTCACTTTACCCAATTTTTCAGACTGAGGTTTTGATTTATGATGAACTGCAAGTAATTATTACTTGCAGTTGTAATTAATTAATGCCGATTGTAAGATGTGTTTACTGCCTTCTGTTCACGATAATGTCCGCGTAATATTTCATCTTACGCCGACCCAATCCGTGGCAAAATTTGTAGTACCACAGATAACCACAGAATATTGTACCTTTTTCTAATTTTTATCCTCAAAAGGTTGTCTCTAAATTTTTTAATTAATTGTATAGTTTTTTCAAGACAGTTTGCTTTTAAAAATCATCAACACCGTACCTACCAAATGTAACTGGCCATCCAAAAGGAACACAAAGTAAGTACCCCGAACATCAAGTTTATACATCTGTGAAAAGCATGTTTGGTGACCTTTCAGCTGCAGTGGGTCAATGCTCAACACAGTCCATGATACGTATGCCCCAGTTACAGTAAAAGCTAGGCTATGTACATATTATTTTGTACACAAACTAGCTTTTACTGTTCTATTTTTTTCTAAAAGATACAATGCCAATTATTTTTTTTGTTTCATTGGTCTTTTAATCTAATTACTTCTTCCGGAAGACAGCGATGTATTTATTCATACAAAGTGTAGTTTTGCATCGTTGTTATATTTCTGGAGGCTGTTATGAGAGGTTTTAAAATCAAATTAAGTTACGATACCTGATCAATCAACACGTACTTGATTTTACTTATTAAAATTTGACAATATTACAGAATAAACCACTTTCAAAGAACAGGATTCGGATGCGGTAGACCGTATCACTCGACTATGTCACTGTATGCGTGTGCTTCGACGACATGCATGGCTCACACATTCTGATTTTCAAAAATGAGGAAAATAGACCTAATTGCTTTATTATTGATTAATTACGAGAATCGGTATCATAGTTACCTCCTTGAATGTGACAAGAATACAGCTTGTATAGTTATTTAATCTTTTTAGTCCTAGGTGTAAAAGGCTATAAGTCTATTTAATAACCTTTTAAATTATATACCTAAACTGAGCACATTTTTTTACTAAAATCGAAACCGAAGTTGTATTTTATCAAAGAATAATTCTCTGATTCTCTGTCCCTTTCTCACTTCGTTAACTTAGTTCATTCTAGCTATACTTTGTTGGCTTCTATTACAATGCTAAAAAATACATTATCAAATTATTCGTGTTAGTAAAATTTTCTAAAATCGAATCGCTCGTAGGACGGATGGCCGATGGGGCAGTAAAATTCTGGAATGGCAGCTACGTACCGGAAGACTCAGCGTAGGGAGGCTCCCAATAAGATGGACTGATAACCTGGTAAAAGCCGATGGATTCGGGCAGCACAAGACTGGTCATTGTGGAAAGCCTTGGGGGAGGCATTTATCCAGCAGTGGACCTCTATAGGCTGAAGAAGAAAAAGAATAAGTAAATTTCGTGCTGGTCGTACCTAAGTACCTTACTTAGGAGAACGTTTTTGTGGAGACATAAAAATGTATAAGGATTTCTGTGTAAGGATTTCTTTCTAAAAAGGAGGCGCAAAGGGGAAACTAAGCCTAGCCTATTATATTCTTACTTCTGGGATATAACACTTCTCTCTGTGAGAGTAAATCGGTTGCAAACAACCAATTGGCCCAGTGCGGATTGTTAGTCGCCGAACTGGCGTCTAACAATCCTCACTGGCCCCGCGAGGAAAACAGTATGTCCTGTATTGGAATGTTCCGTTTTGAGAGTGGAGATGAAAAATATCTAATGTCTACACATATGCCTGGTTGGGATCGAATCTACATCCTAGTACATCTTAGTTGCGGTTCAGCTATGAAATGATTGTCCTTATGCGTAGCTATAGATAATTGTTTTAGAAAAATACTCAACCATATACTATTTTCCCTAGTTTTTGAAAAGTTGATCAGACTGATGATCAGTGTCTTTTTTGCGGGTCATCATCGTACGACTTCTACACGGAACACAGAATAGCGTGTCATCATCGTCATCATCAGCCCCTACTCGTCCACTGCTGGACATAGGCCTCCTTCATGGCAGGCCAACAAGCTCGATCCTGAGCAGTTCTCCGCCAGCCACTACCAGCCACCTTTTTGATGTCGTCGCTCCATCTCGCCCAAGGGGGTCCCAATAGCGTGTGCATCTCCCAAACACGCTCCACCTCCTCCCTTGCAAGAATTAGGTACTACTTTGCAGAAGGAGGGGTACCTCCTTCTGCAAAGTAGTACGTTTTTGAGTAGTAATCTGGACTAGGACTGCACACGATATAATGCCGCCAATCGCTGCAACGAGAATGCGGCGCTGCTCCGCCAAAACAAGGTCAGACTGCCACAGTATGCTCCAGGATGTCGTAAGAGGGAACTCTAATGGTGCTTTCTCTATACAAACGTATTCCGCTGTTTTCTTCGTGGATAATGGTTTTAGAGCAAATATTTTTTTCTACAATTTTACACCGTGATTATACTTGCCCCTATCATTAGATTTTTTCTCAAACTAAATTAAAAAAAGAAATATGCTAAAATCGCTAAAAATAACCCATTTTTACCTTGATGTTCAGCTGACTATTAGACAAACGTGATAAGATTTTGACAAAAAAGAAAATAATAGAAGCATAGTTATACTTTTCCTCTAAAATATATTTGATATAAAAATAATTGAGATCTGATTGAATAAAACACCAGTTTTGAAAAAGAAAACAGCGGAATACGAAACGTCTTTTGGTCAACGTTTTTGTAGGTAAAATCAGCCTAAGCTGCTGTGTTCTTTTCCCACTTTATCGGGAGAGGTTGGAAGCAGCGCTACGGCAATAGTTTCTTCAAATACCTGTTTTCCAAATTCCTCGGCACTAAAGTCCCCTCTTAAGGGATATCACCCTGGCGTTTCCTTCTGTCTTATCTGCACAGGAACTTTCCGAAACAAACAGGAACCTTCCATGTCCGGTAAGGCGGACGATTAGGGAGCCGTGCCGTCACTACTCAGCTCTATCCGCCAAGCCTTGGTTTTAAGGACAACAAGATACAATAAAATCACTTGATATGGCATTAAATTGAATAGCCTTTCAGAAACCGAAATAAAACTTTGGACTTTTTGCTCGTCACGACTGTTTGCGTCTACGAGACCAAGCGACAATCAACTTCCGTTTATAACCTACCAAATAGGATTTGACTTAAAACGCTTTAACGCTTCAAAGCGTTTGACAGGTTTTATTGAATATTTAATGGCATGTTGCCTTTTTATCTACACACCCACATTGTCCGGGCGACACATGAAATAAAAATCAAACATTATCGAACAAGAACATTTCCCAATTCTAAGCTTTAAGCCCTTTGTACCTATACACACTTTTTTCTTACTGTGAAAAGCTACGGTTCATTCACCGTGTGTAGGTCATCAATGCCGTGTACAAAGAGCCTTAGAATAGAATATTTATAATATATTGTAGAATATTTGAATTGCGGGTAACTTTACATAATCTTACTCTACACATAATGGTTCTTCACTAATACACCAATAATTTGCGCATTTATATCTTCCCGTACCCAGTAGAATATTAACAACGTCGGGTATATTCAACTGAAACATGCTGAATTAGAATAGTAATTGAATTGAGAAATGTAGTACAACCTTGAATCTCTTTTTTAAGTTCATTATTTTGTTTTAAAGTGTATAATCAGTGCCACTTTGTTTCAGTATTCAGTGTATATTTGGCTTCATGATATTAAGACGAATGTAACATTTCTGGAAGAGGATATTGGTAGCTTTTAGTAACGATCAAGTAATACAAAATTAGATAATTATTTTACATCTTATTCTTATAATTTTAAAACATATATTTATGCAGATTCAAAGCTTATATTTTCGATGAATAATACAAGCGGCAATTATACAAGAAAAACGAGCGGGTGGGTAAGGATCACTATATAATTCTTCCTACAGGACTTTGTATATACATATGTATATTAACCTCGCCTTTTAGGTGATGGCATTAATAACAGTTTGGTAGATACAAAGTTCTCGCTGCCCCTGCTTATATACTTTTAACAGAAAATTTTACAGTGTATTATTAACATTTCTGTGACTCTGCGTAGCGCTTCGCTGGTATGTAGTTATTTCGTGTGTATTGTAAACCGAGTCGCTAATCAAAATTGCAATAAGCCGTCAAGCAGCCAGCCAATGACATAATAATTTAAGCCTCATTTGTATGTAAACAAATGAGGCTTAAATTATTATGTCAAATTGCAATTAGCCGTCAAGCAGCCAACCAATGACATAATAATTTAAGCCTCATTTGCATGTAAACTAAATTTGATTAGCGACTCGGTTTACAATACAGACGAAATAACTACATACCAGCGAAGCGCTACGCAGAGTCACCATTCATATTAGTTTTGACTAGTTAGTACTCAAAAGTATTAAATATTCCAGTATATCCTCTTCTTCTTCAGCCTATAGAGGTCCAATGCTGGAAAACGGTCTCCCTTAACGATTTCATTGCATTGGGGGGTTTGTCACACGCTTGGGAAGGGGAGTGGGGATCGCAGTAATTTGATATTCCACAAGAGAAGCGCTTCTGCCCGCTTCCCTGGTGAGAGTTCCCTTAGTCGCCTCTTACGACGCCCACGGGAGGATATGGGTTGGTACTATTCTAAGACAGGTACCACACGGAATACAGTAGAGTATAGTACTGTATACTACTGCAGTATACAGTACTTCCTCCTGACGCAGATTTTTCTTCTGCTATTGTTTCCCTAAGCTAAACAAGTAAGTTACCTATAATGACGTGAGGAAATCGAAAACTGATAAGTATCCAATTCTGCTCAGAAATTCAAGCTGCCATTGCGTTGAGTAAAGATAGCGAAACCGAAACAGTGTTTTAGACCGAATGTATATTTAAACTGAAAAGAGACGTGACTAGACAATTAAGGACAATAAAAAAAAACTAAAATTAAAAACAAAACTTTTTTTTAAATTATAGACTGGTGCTTGACTGCAATCCCGCCCGATGGCAAACGTTGATGGTAAGCGCGCTAGTTTATTAAGAGCCTATTCACTCTAGCCTCAAACACTTAATTTTGTAGGACGGAAACACCGCCGATGGCAAATTGTTCCAGCCCCTCGATGTACGCGGTATAAATGAAGAGGCAAAACAGTTCGGACTGTTGTGGCGTCTATCGCCGTACGACGCAACGAGTTGTCCGATGATGGAACGGAGCTGGGAGAATTAAGTAATGCAATTCCCTCGTGCACTCTCCCATATGCATCCTATAGAACACCGACAGGCTGTTTGCTCTTCGCCTGTACTCTAGGCTTTGAATTTCTTATTATCAAACCCTAATTTTATTTTACGTACAAAATATAAATCTAACTTTGGTCAAATTAACCATTAATGTACCGAACGATGCACCAATCTAAAAAAAATACAGTGTTGTCACATTCTCATCACAGATGCTCTTTAAAATAAAGCTGAAAAAATGTAAAAAAAAAAAATGAAAATGTCGAATTATTGCCTGTCAATTTTGTTAAATGTTTTTTTTTTATTTTTTTTTTTATAAATTATAAACCAGCGCTTGACCGCAATCCTGCCTGATGGTAAGCAGTGACGCAATCGTTGATGGTAAAGCGCACTAGTTTATTAAGAGCCTATTCACTCTAGCCTTGAAGACACTCAAATTGTAGTCCGACGGAAACACCGCCGCGGGCAAATTGTTCCAGTCCCTCGATGTACGCGGTATAAAGGAGGAGGCGAAGCGCTTCGTCCGGATCGTAATGGTGTTAACAACGTAAGGGTGGAAACCAGCCGTACGACGGGTCGTCCGCTGGTGGAACGGAGATGGGGGAATTAAATCATGCAATTCCCTCGCACACTCCCCGAAATGCATCCTATAGAACACCGAAAGGCTGGCTACTCTACGCCTGTGCTCTAGGCTTTGGAGACCAACTCGAGTTAGATCAGGGTCACCAATCAGCCTCTTTGCACGTCTCTCCACTGAATCCAAAGTGGCCAGGTGACACTTGGCAGCACCAGCCCAAATGTGGCTGCAGTACTCCACACACGAACGGACCTGTGCTTTGTATAACATTAGAAGCTGCCCAGGTGTGAAGTACTGCCGGACCTTTGCGATAACGCCAAGTTTCCTGGCAGCCACCCTGGCCTTGGACTCAATGAACCGCCCAAAGTTAAGGTTCGAGGAAATCTCAACTCCCAAGAGCTGAAGGCGGTCGGAACACTCCAAGGACACATTCCGAAAAGTAGGGGCCAAGGTGAACGGGCTCCTTTTGGCGGTGAAAAGACACGCCTGTGTTTTGGCGGCATTGAATGCTACAAGATTGGCATTGCCCCATTCGGAGACTGCCTGCAGTGCAACATTCGTTCGCTCAACCATGGCCTCTCTTTCGGACCGGATTGATTCCCTACTAGCCCGAGCATCCGGCAGGTATCTCTCTACAACTGTGCTGTCATCTGCATACCCATAGATACCGGGCATCAGCAGATCGTTAATATGCAGCAGAAACAGAGTTGCAGAGAGAACAGACCCCTGAGGAACACCGGCATTAGTTGACATGGGCTCAGAAGAGCATCCGTCGACAACAACTCGGAGGGACCGTTCAGTCAGGAAGTCTTTTACCCAGCCAGTCAGGCTAGGGGAAATGCCGTACGCTGGAAGCTTACTCAAAAGGCCAGCGTGCCAAACCCGGTCGAAGGCCTTCGAGACATCAAGGGAGACAGCAATCGCTTCCCCATTCTTCTCGAGGGCCTCGCCCCACAAGTGAGTGGCATACACTAGTAGGTCCCCAGTTGACCGATTGCGGCGAAACCCGTACTGTCGGTCACTGAGGAGATCGTTACCTTCCAGGTATGCCAAGAGGCGCGAGTTCAATACACGCTCCATAATTTTGCAAAGTATGGAGGTGATCGAAATCGGCCGATAGTTGGCAGGATCGGCACGACTACCCTTCTTGGGCACAGGCTGCACGTTAGCAAGCTTCCAGGACTTGGGCACTATACCAGTCCTAAATGAGAGGCGATACAAGCGCGTCAATACAGGAGACAACTCGGGCGCACATGCTTTAAGAACAATCGCTGGTATACCATCCGGACCACTAGCCTTATTCACGTCCAGACGACACAGTACTCTCAGAACCTCCTTGTTTCTAATGCGAACCTCAGGCATTGAAGCTCCGCAATGAGGTAAATTAGGTGGAGTAGCACTGCCAGTATCTAGACGCGAATTATGGGCAAAGAGAGATGCAAAGAGACCTGCTTTCTCTCTCGCCGTATGAGCCAGTGTTCCATCAGGCCTAACCAGCGGAGGCAGTGAGGGCCGACAGAAGTTCGCCTCAACCGATTTGGCAAGGGACCAAAAAGATCTGCTACCGGATGGCTGCGCAGATAACTTGTTGCCAATATGGGTAATGCGGTCGAAGCGAGCCTTCTTGAGCGCCTTCTTGTAGGACTTGGCAGCACGGTTAAAGGCTCTCTTCTTTGAGCTTAGATCCGGAGCTCCGCGGTCACGAGCGTCAACCCAGGCGAGAAATGCCGTGTGCTTTCGCTGTTCAGCTTGGACACAATCGGCATTGAACCATGGGCGAGCCGAGCCACCGACGGGCACGTCATTGAATGGGATAAAATACTCCATAGCTTGACGCACCACATCGGTTATAGCGTCCGCACAGCTCGAAGGATTGTCAGAAGAGAAGCAGACCTGCTGCCAAGGATAAGACGCAAAGAAGTGGCGCATCTCATCCCAATCTGCTGACCTGTATCGCCACATTCGCCGTTCACCACGAGAGTCGTGATCTGGTGGGGAGAAGGACGTTACAGACTTCACCAGACAGTGGTCTGAAGTTCCCAACGGTGAGGAAACTGTTACAACACATCTGTCCGGATCAGTGGTCAGCAGAAGGTCCAAACAGTTGGCAGTATGCCCAACTACATCAGGCACCCTAGTCGCTTGCTCTACCAGCTGGGAAAGGCCCATAGAAAGCGCGAAGTTTCGCGCTTCTCTCCCAGCGTGGTCGGTCCTCTGGTATGGGAAGAGCCAGTCCTGGTGGCAGGCGTTGAAGTCCCCCAGAGCGACGAACTGAGCGTCAGGGTGCCGATGCAGCGCATTGTCAGCAGCCTCACTGAGGTGGTCAAATAAACGAGTTGTCTCCTGATCACCGCTGTGCGATCGGTAGACACAGGTGTAAACAATTTTGTCCACACCAGTGTCAACCAACAGCCATAGGGACGAGAAGTGAGGGTCTTCGAGGTGACGGAGGCGCCGGCAACAGATGTCATTGCGGACATACACACAGACCCCGGCACGCTGCAGGAAATGATGCTCCAAAGAGTATCCCGGGTAGCCGAGGTACGCCGCGTCAGTCGGACATCTGATCTGGGTCTCCGTCAAGAAAAGTAGGTGTGGCTTTTCAGTCTCAAGGTGGTGATGTACTGCAATGAGATTGGAGTGCAGACCTCGAACATTTGAGAGGTGCACTTGGAATGAGAGGACGTGCGCCCGCTGTACACATCTACTTTTCTTTATTAACCTTTTCATAAAAAAAAAAATGAGTGAATAGGAAGGAAGACGGCAGTTGAGTGAGGTGATGCAATGATAAACCCAACAATGCGACCAACGATGCTGGGCCAGAGGGAGATTGTTCTGGAGACTGCGGGGACGCCCGAACCCCCCCAGGGATCGCCATCGGGTCCTCTCGTCCGGTCGCCAACCGGCACGATGGGGCCACCCTGGGATTTTTCGCAGTTGGCGGGGCAGCCTTTCGTATGTGGCTGGCACACTACTTGGGCCCCCAACTACCTGCGGTCGGCCAGCGGAGAACCGTGCTTCGGATCCCGCTACCCTCCACGAACAAACTCCCGACACAACACCAACTGGCGCATCGCACCCGGCACACATCGCAACACAAGTGCTCAGACCCGACCTCCGAACGGCTTCACCAGACATCATGCCGGAACACGACGAATCGCTTGGCGGCATGTCTTTGTCTGGTGGGTGGTAACTTATGCCGGCGGTTGATGTTGTGACCTACCACCGAGAAAAATGTGTGGTGGCCTAGTGGTTAAAACGCTAGCCTCTCAAGTATGAGTGCGCGGGTTCGAATCCAGGTCAGGCAAGTACCAATGTAACTTTTCTAAAGTTATATGTACTTTCTAAGTATATCTTGGACACCAATGACTGAAGGTGAAGGAAAACATCTTGAAGAAACCTGGACTTGAAGTATGAAATCGCCAACCCGCATTGAGCAAGCGTGGTGATTACGCTCTATCCTTCTCTGTATGAGAGGAGACCTGTGCCCAGCAGTGGGACGTTAAAAGGTTGTTGATGATGATGATGAATTTTGTTAAATAGGCACTTGAATAAAATATAAATATGGTATATTTTGTTACTTGTGTGCCTTCGGTACGGTTAGTCATCATAATGAATAATAAACATTTGTCATCATTCGCGGGCTGCATGAGTTGCCAGTTTCTAACAGGATACACGTAGTATGGTCGTAATTCATCGTGTTACTCCATTCCTTTTGACACACGGCTTTAGTTATTTAAAATGCCTACCGAATTAGTTTTTGTATTTTTTTTCTAGTCGCATCTCTTTGCTGTAGAACGTGGCCAATGTCAGAAATAACCGGTGGAACTTCTTCTTAGGCTTTAAAATGTCGGTCACGGACTGATTAATAGTCCAGAACCCACGTAAATTAAGTTCCTGACAAACTAATTTAAATTCTATGCCTTTAAGCATAACGTCTATTTATTACAGGACGTTATTTAACTAGTTACGAACATTACTCTTGACAACCGTATTCATAGATAAGCTATCGATCCAAGTCATTAGCAAAACAATTTCATCGCACAATTTCCTAGTTATCTTGCGTAATTCAAGACATCGTAGAACTAATCGATCGTCTTTTATGAGGCAAGATTAAGTTCTGCATCCGAATTACCCAATACACTTCCGATCATAATAACCTATTTGACTAAAAAAAACAATCAGATTTCCAAAAAAATACTAGACACGCATTTTTTCTTTTTTCATAATAAACAAAAAATTAAGGCGACACAGTGCGTTGAACGTGTGACGTCACTGCACGCTACACTTTTTAGCGAGCAGTGACGTCACCATCCACCACTCCTGATCTTTGATGCCTTTTATATTTGTCAATTTTTATTGATTTGATAAAACAAAATATACGTATCCAATATTTTTCTATAATCTGAATGACGGACTAAATAGTATCAATTTTTTCTTACCCAGGAAACATCTCTATTTTGAAACATCCCTATTTTGAAACATCCCTATTTTGAAAGATATTGCTAGACTATTGCTTCATATGTTCGAAAAAATTGTCTGCTCAACAACGTAAATGACGCAATAAATGTTGTTGAACTGTCAAAAGCCATTTCAACTGTTAGTGGGTTACGTAACTACCCCGCTCTTTCGTAAAAAAGAGGCACCGACGTGACCTCGAAACAAATGACATTTATTTACAATTTACTCGGTGGTAGGCCATAACATCGGCTGCCGGCAGAAGTTACTACCCACCAGACAAAGCCTTGCCGCCAAACGATTCGTCGTGTTCCGGCATGATGTCTGGTGAAGCCGTACGGAGGACGGGTCTGAACAGTTGTGTTGCGATGTGTGCCGGGTACGATGCGTCAAATGTTGTTGTGTCGGAAGTTTGGTCGTGGAGGGTCTCCACATCTATCTCCCTCTGGCGCAGCATCGTTGGTCGTGTTGTTAGGTTTAACATTGCACCATCTCGCTCAACTTCTGCCTTTCTATTCACTAAGTTTTTTTTTTAAGTGATTGGGCTTAATAAATTAGCGCGCTTACCATCAAAGATTGCATCACTGCTTACCATCAGGCGGGATTGCAGTCAAGCGCTAGTTTATAATTACTTAAAAAAAATGGCAGTCATAGTTCATTATTTTGAAAACAAGGAAACGAGGCAAAAACATACATTTCTGCTTACAATCCCTTTAATCGTCTGAAACACAACACTGCCGAAGACTGAACGAAGATGGAATATTAAGATCTTTTCCACAACTCTGACGTATTATATTATGTACTTACGACCACAAAATACATACGATAAGGCTGAACTTTACAGTATCTATCCCAAACATTGCGTAAGCAGCGTTTAACGTTTAACTAACTTTCCGAACTTGTGTGGTAAATACACTATTAGCTGTTAACAGCAGGGGTTGATGAACGAGTTTTAACTACATAGCAGGCATGTAAAAGACTCCGTCTTCTACATAAACCTGCTTACACAAACCATCTTTAAGTGTACTCGTGTAAGTGTTGGTGATGCGAAATCATTACCATGAATTTTAGTCGTCCTCCGTGGCGCAGTGGTCAACACGCTTGCCTACGACGTGGAGGCCCCGGGTTCGATCCACGGCCAGGTCATGATGGAAAACGATCTTTTCCTGATTGGCCTGGGTCTTGGATGTTTATCTATATATTATGTATCTATTATAAATATAGTATCGTTGAGTTAGTATCCCATAACACAAGTCTCGAGCTTACTTTGGGGCTAGCTTAATCTGTGTGATGATTTGTCCGTAAAAAAAAAACACAAGGTATCCAGGTATGTACCCTTTTACGTACTAAAAAACACACTTCGTCGATACGCACTCATTCAGCGGATCTTTATTTCGACAAAACGTAATTTCTATATAATACTTTATATACTTATAATACTTTATATTTCATATACGTGACAATAATATAAATTAAACCTTACGAAAGACCAAAATAAAAATGAGTATGAAAAGATATACTTCCAAAACCATCCATCATTTTAGTCAAACATATTAAAAAAGAAAAAGTTTGTTTGAAAAAACATTTTTACAACAACATACTTTTCTACAGCTGCTGCTTCGTGACTTTATCCGTACCTACCTTAATTTGTAGGCGTTTAAGAAGTAATTCGACGATTCCTCTGCATTCTCTCTTACTTATAGTTTGTAAAACAATGAAGTTCCTTTCTCTTAGTTCAGTACTTCTTATGAAACTAAAGAGTTGCTTCTCGTCCATTTAAATAGAAATAACTAACTTTGTTCATTGTAACAGCGCTAAAGAAAAACTTTATGGCAGCCATATAATGGATTTTTATTACAAAAAGTGGACCCTAATTACGTAACATACTATTTCTATCAGTTGGAATCATTTTGAAGCATATTGCTAATCCATTGCATCAATAAGGCAATGAATGCTGTTGAACTGTCAAAATAAAACCCATTGCTACTTATAATGTGTGACATTGCCGAGCGATAATGCCTACCCCATCCGAACCCTGTTCTTTGAAACCGGTTCATTCTGAAATACTGTCAAATTTAAATCTCAAATCAAATTTAAAGCCTCACCTACTTTTCTTGACGGAGACCCAGATCAGATGTCCGTCTGATGCGGCATACCTCAACTACCCGGGATACTCTTTGGAGCATCATTTCCTGCAGCGTGCTGGGGTCTGTGTGTATGTCCGCAATGACATCTGTTGCCGGCGTCTCCGTCACCTCGAAGACCCTCATCTATCGACCTTATGGCTGTTGGTTGACACTGGTGTAGACAAAATTGTCTACACCTGTGTCTACCGATCGCACAGCGGTGATCAGGAGGCAACTCGGTTATTCGGCCACCTCAGTGAGGCTGCTGACAATGCGCTGCATCGGCACCCTGACGCTCAGTTCGTCGCTCTGGGGGACTTCAACGCCTGCCACCAGGACTGGCTCTTCCCATACCAGAGGACCGACCACGCTGGGAGAGAAGCGCGAAACTTCGCGCTTTCTATGGGCCTTTCCCAGCTGGTAGAGCAAGCGACTAGGGTGCCTGATGTAGTTGGCCAGACAGCCAACTGTTTGGACCTTCTGCTGACCACTGATCCGGACAGATGTGTTGTAACAGTTTCCTCACCGTTGGGAACTTCAGACCACTGTCTGGTGAAGTCTGTGTCATCCTTCTCCCCTCCAGATCACGACTCTCGTGGTGAACGGAGATTGTGGCGATACAAGTCAGCAGATTGGGATGAGATGCGCCACTTCTTTGCGTCTTATCCTTGGCAGCAGGACTGCTTCTCTTCTGGCAATCCGTCGAGCTGTGCGGACGCTATAACCGATGTGGTGCGTCAAGCTATGGAGTATTTTATCCCCTTCAGCGACGTGCCCGTCGGTGGCTCAGCTCGCCCATGGTTCAATGCCGATTGTGTCCAAGCTGAACAGCATAAGCACGCGGCATTTCTCACCTGGGTTGACGCTCGTGACCGCAGAGCTCCGGATCTAAGCTCAAAGAAGAGAGCCTTTAACCGTGCTGCCAAGTCCTACAAAAAGGCGCTTAAGAGGGCTCGCTTCGACCGTATTACCCATATTGGCAACAAGCTATCTGCGCAGCCATCCGGTAGCAGATCTTTTTGGTCCCTTGCCAAATCGGTCGAGGCGAACTTCTGTCGACCCACACTGCCTCCGCTGGTGAGGCCTGATGGAACACTGGCCCATACGGCGAGAGAGAAAGCAGGTCTCTTTGCATCTCTCTTTGCCCATAGTTCGCGTCTTGATACTGGCAGTGCTACTCCACCTAATTTACCTCATTGCGGAGCTTCGATGCCGGAGGTTCGCATTAGGAACAAGGAGGTCCTGAGAGCACTGTGTCGTCTGGACGTGAATAAGGCTAGTGGTCCAGATGGTATACCAGCGATTGTTCTTAAGGCATGTGCGCCCGAGTTGTCTCCTGTATTGACGCGCCTGTATCGCCTCTCATTTGGGACTGGTATAGTGCCCAAGTCCTGGAAGCTTGCCAACGTGCAGCCCGTGCCCAAAAAGGGTAGTCGTGCCGATCCTACCAACTATCGGCCGATTTCGGTAACCTCCATACTCTGCAAGATTATGGAGCGTGTATTGAATTCGCGCCTCTTGGCTTACCTGGAAGGTAACGATCTCCTCAGTGACCGACAGTACGGTTTTCGGCGCAATCGGTCAACTGGGGACCTACTAGTGTATGCCACTCACTTGTGGGGCGAGGCCCTCGAGAGAAATGGGGAAGCGATTGCCGTCTCCCTTGATGTCTCGAAGGCCTTCGACCGGGTATGGCACGCTGGCCTTTTGAGTAAGCTTCCAGCGTACGGCGTTTCCGCTGGCCTGACTGGCTGGGTTAAAGACTTCCTGACTGAACGGTCCCTCCGAGTTGTTGTCGACGGATGCTCATCGGAGCCCATGTCGACCAATGCCGGTGTTCCTCAGGGGTCTGTTCTCTCTGCAACTCTGTTCCTGCTGCATATTAATGATCTGCTGATGCCCGGTATCTATGGGTATGCAGATGACAGCACAGTTGTGGAGAGATATCTGCCGGAAGCTCGGGCTAGTAAGGAGGCAATCTGGTCCGAAAGAGAGGCTATGGTCGAGCGTACGAGTGCTGCACTACAGGCAGTCTCCGAATGGGGCAAAGCCAATCTTGTAGCATTCAATGCCGCCAAAACACAGGCGTGTCTTTTCACCGCCAAAAGGAGCCCGTTCACCTTGGCTCCTACTTTTCAGAATGTATCCTTGGAGTGCACCAACCGCCTTCAGCTTTTGGGAGTAGAGATTTCCTCGAACCTTAACTTTGGGCGGTTCATTGAGTCCAAGGCCAGGGTGGCTGCTAGAAAACTTGGCGTTATCGCAAAGGTCCGGCGGTACTTCACACCGGGGCAGCTTCTAATGTTGTACAAAGCACAGGTCCGCTCGTGTGTGGAGTACTGCAGCCACATTTGGGCTGGTGCTGCGAAATGTCACCTGGATACTTTGGATTCAGTGGAGAGGCGTGCGAAGAGGCTGATTGGCGACCCAGACTTAACTCGAAACGGTCTCCAAAGCCTGGAGCACAGGCGTAGAGTAGCCAGCCTTTCGGTCTTCTATAGGTTGCATTCTGGTGAGTGTGCAAGGGAATTGCATGATTTAATTCCCCCATCACCGTTCCACCATCGGACGACCCGTCGTACGGCGAGTTTCCACCCTTACGTTGTTGATACCACTGCGACCCGGACGAAGCGTTTCGCTTCCTCTTTTATACCGCGTACATCGAGGGACTGGAACAATTTGCCAGCGACGGTGTTTCCGTCACATTACAATTTGAGTGTCTTCAAGGCTAGAGTGAATAGGTTCTTAATAAACTAGCGCGCTTTACCATCAATGATCGCATCACTGCTTACCATCAGGCGGGATTGCGGTCAAGCGCTTGTTTATGACTTATAAAAAAAAAAAAAAATAAATAAATAACTAAAATCAAGTGTGTGTTGATTACTGACCAGATATCGTAACTTAATTTGATTTTGAAACCTCTCATAACAGCCTCCAGAAGTTTAACGACGACGACGCAAAACTGCACCTTGTATGAATAAATACTTCGCTGTCTTCCGGAAGAAGTAATTAGATTAAAATACCAATGAAATTAAAAAGAAATAATAAGCATTGTATCTTTCAGAAAAAATTAGAACACTACTAATACTACTACACTACCGCACCCCCCGCCCGCCCGTATACTACTGCTAATGTGTTACGCAATTACCCTGCTGAACCGAAGATTATTATATGTCAATGCATTCCACTAGTTATTTTTTGTGATAAATCTTTTACTTTGCAAGCAGTGCAGTTATAGAATGACTTGCCCGTGTCCGTAAGGCGTGCTCAATCTCTGTCTAATTGACAATACTATGATAAAGAAGCACTTCCTCTCTCTGTAAATTTTATCATTATATTTTATTCGCTCTTGTTAGACGTTTATTAATTACATTTATATATTTACTAGCTTTTCGCCCGCGGCTTTGCCCACGTGAACTTCGGTTATATCGCGCTTTTTAGATTTCCCTAGGGAATATCACATATTTCCGGGATAAAAAGTACCCTATTATTTAATCCGGACTTCTAACTTTACGTCTGCAAAATTTCAAAGCATCAGTTCAGTAGTTACTGCGCGAAAGCAGAACAAACAAACAAACAAACTCACTTTCCGATTTATAATATTAAGCAAGGATTTAAATTAGTATGATAAATGTATGGTGTACTAGTGTCTCTCCTTTATCCGAATTTCATCCGAAGGTTGTCTGTAAAAGATCGCTTTTAGCGATAAGACCGCCCATTGTAGCACCCTTTGTAAAATCTTCATATTATATTCTGCAATTTATATGGTGAACATTATAAAGTGTATTCTATTCTAATATGTTTTAATCCGTTTAATTAAATAACGAAAATTACTAATACTAAATACCTACTAATATTTAATTCGAAATATAAAATATTAAAAAAAAAACAATTTTTAAATCATTCATACGTTTCAAATAATTTTAACCACCCAATATCTCACCAACCGATATCCCTTACCGTATCTGCACAGCTCTCGTAGCGCGTAGCCCGTAGCTCGTCGTAGCCTCTCGTAGCTGTCGTAATTCAGTCAGCGCGTGCGGTCCGTGGAAGTCGGCCGTCGCCGCGCCGCTGTCCCGCGACTTCGACGTCTACGCAACTTCATACAGAACATTTACGATTGATCACTTTCCACAACTCCATTAAGTGTTTACTGTTCCTTGGAAAACATTATCACACGTGCTTAAGGCAAGTACGAATTTAGATAGTACTCAGTAGAGAGAATTTATTTAGTATTAGTAAGGGTTTACATAGTACTCTAGTTAATTAGTCAAAAAAATTATAAGGGTACTTAGTTTTCAGGCCCTTTTATGTATGAGATCTATGTAGATTATTTTTTAAGGATATTGAGGTAGATTATATGCGGGTTCTTATGAAAAATAGCGGTCAACGTGCAATAGTCGTATGTGACCTCTAAACGGAAGGGAAACATTCAATTCTTGAAAGCAAAAATATTTTATCACACATTATGGTGTTTGTCTTCGGGTCTCATAAAAGTTTAGTATATTTTAAAAAAGGTCTGTAGTAACTCAATGTCATATAATGTTGGCTTTATATTAAAGATACGCGTAGCTACTCACAACACGGAAAATCTTTTTATGTATATGTAGATGAATAGTCCAATAAATGAATATTAATTACGTAATAATTAAGAATCAGTAATAATTTAATACAAAAATAATAACTAAAGGTATTTTTACAATGTTATTAAATAAATTAATGTATATAGGTAATTTAAGATTAAAGAAACAATAATATTATAATTTTAAAATTCAATTCCGTTTGTATTAAATAATATAACTAGCAAACTACTTAATTAATAACTAAATGTATCATATTGGCACCCACTTCTCTTCCTAATTGATCTATATTGTGCCCGACAGAGTACCTAATTGTGACTATTTAAATTATTTCCTTTGTAACTGAATACAATATGGCACGGAATATAGAACTTACAATAAGATAGAAATATATAACAATGGCTAAACAAGTTATAAAAAATAAATAAATATTACACAAATTGTAAATCAGGTCAGGTATCTCAAGTATCATTATCATCATCATGAACCTTTTCATCGTCCCACTGCTGGGCACAGGTCTCATACAGAGAAGGATTGAGCGTAATCACCACGCTTGCTCAATATATATCTCAAGTATATTTCATTTAAACTATATCTATCGATGTATTCAATCATCAATGATCATTCCTCATCAATTATCATCGTTGCTGCTTTCGAAACGATGAAGGAATACATCGTGAGGAAACCAGCATGTCCTAGAAGCAAAACTTCGAAGATATGTGACATGTACCACCTCGCATTGGGGCCGCGTGGTAGATTACGGCCCACTCCCTCTCACCAAGAGGAGGCCAGTGTCCCAGGAGTGAGATCATTATAGGCTGATTATTTATTGTATTAAATACCATTATTTATACAATGAGAATAGTTTGGGTAAACGAGTCCTTGAGTGGAGACCGCGTCTCGGCAAACGTAGCGTGGGACGCCCTTGGGCGAGATGGAGCGACGACATCAAAAAGGTGGCTGGTAGTGGTTGGAGGAGAACTACTCAGGATCGAGCTTGTTGGCGTGCTATGGAAGAGGCCTATGTTCAGCAGTGGACGAGTAGAGGCTGATGATCATGATGATGATGATGATGAATAATTTAAATGAACCTGAGATACCTGACCTGATTTTGAGTGTCGTTTTTAACTGCGTAATGTATCTAATTTTGTCCCACGTCGGTTCTGCCTTTGGTGACAAATTACACAGCTGTTAAAAACGACCAACAAAACGTCAAAATTCAATTAATTATGACTGGCACATAATCATAATTAAAACAAATTACATTTTCATTTCACTGAATACAGAAGCACTAAAAAGCATATACCGGTTTTTTAGTTTTTATTCGAACCCTACAAAATATGTCAAAGTGTTGTGTGAAATACTCATAAAACCTGAGTCACATTTGGGCTAAGAATCGAAAGAGTTAAAAAACTGGCCAAATGCGAGTTAGAGTTGAGCACGATTGGTTCCGTACCATTATCTTTAAAAACGGTAAAAAATCACGTTTAGTGTATGGGAGCCCCCCTTCAATATTTATTTTATTTTAATTTAATTATTTAATATTCTGTGGACATTTCAAGCGTCTATCTATTTCCGTTAACGGCAAATAAAATCACGTTTGATGTATGGGAGCCCCACCTTAAATATTTTTTTATTTTTTACTTAAAGAACCTGCTTGTTGTTATAGCGGCAACAAAAATACATACATAATCTCTGAAAATTTCAACTGTCTAGCTATTACGGTACATGAGATACAACCAGATACAACCTGGTGACAGACGGCCGGACAAACAGACAGCGAAGTCTCATGAATAGGGTTCCGTTTTACCTTTTAGATACGGAACCCTAAAAATGAACCCAATGTTTTATACATAGAAGGGATAACTCGTTACATTGTAGGGTACATTGTTGGATTTATTATCAGATCATGATTGATCTGACTAGACTTGAATTTTCGTAAAAAATACTAGACGTGATGTAATTTAGAGGTGAATGTCTCAACAGGGAACAATCTTCTCTGTAACTCGGTTTTTGGAGGGATTTTGGCCGTCGCAGTGTTTTATTATAATTATAAACGACTAGCTGCACCGCGCGGTTTCCCCCGTCTAGATTTCGATATGTTTTTTTTTTATATGCTCCGCTCCATGTTATATCCAACGCAAATATAATTTTTCAAATCGTACCAGTAGTTTCTGAGATTAGCGCGTTCAAACAAACAAACTCTTCTGCTTTATATATTAGTATAGATGTGTATTGTGCTGTGAATGTTGTGTGTGTTGTTGTGTTGTGGTTTCAATTTTTATCTTTGTTAATGATGTACCTAACTATATATTATTTTCATAAAAAATATAATTTCAATCGGTGTGCATGGTGTTACTTGCCCGTTTTTATTGATGGTTACCAATATCGCGTTAAACGGACGACCACTTGACAACCCACGATTCAAGCGTATCTGTAAATGGTTTAATGAAAATAAATGGTTTGAGTTTGATTCAGTTTTCTATTGGAAAACTTTGGAGTAACAGAGAGATAACGTCAAGCAATCTGATCTCACTTTATTGTCACTAACACAGACGAGTACTCAATTACTTTCTATTCTTCGGAATAAACCTTCAGTAGCTCGTGTACTAATGGCGTCCTCGAGAAAGATTGGGTTGCGTATTTTTAACCGCACATGTGACTCACTCAATTATTTTAATTATACATAAACAAACAACGCTTCACGACCGTCCCTTCCTAGGATTACTAAACTACAGGGACATACCACACTTACTCATTAAATTAATGAATTCTAAGCTAGTCTGCAAAAACTGTCAGAAGTAATTTAATTGTCAGAAACACGGAAGTTAGTTTATTTAAGACTAGCGGCCGCCAGCGACTTCGTTCGCGTGCAGTTAGTTATGCTCCGCTCCTGTTGGTCGCAGCGTGATGTTATATAGCCTAAAGCCTTCCTGGATTAATGGGCTATTCAATGCAAAAAGAATTTTTTAAATTGGACCAGTGGTTCCTGAGATTAGCGCGTTCAAACAAACTCTTCAGCTTTATAAATATTAGTATAGATGTAGACACTACCCCTATTATTTATAAACATTGCTTAAAGTTAATTAGTGATAAATGATTCTTTAACCATACATTTTTGACTTTTTAACGTCACTAAACTTTAATCATCGTTTATAAATAAACAGTACAGTGTTTAAGGAGTTTATTCATTAACGATGATTAAAGTAAAGTGACGTCCAAACGTCTAAAATGTATTGTTAAACAATCACTAATCACTAGTTAACTTTAATCAACGTTTATGAATAAGGGGGTATATGTTTCACCATTACCAGAAAGCCCACCTCCGTAATTAAAAAAGAACAAAATCTAGTCTTTTTCTCATCTCAGCTCCAATCGTTGTCAATCAAAAATCTAAAGAAATCAGAGGTATATTTGATAGATTGAGAATGAGCATAGACTGTGTACTTAAATTTTCAGGAATTGTGTCTCTATTATACAAAATATAGTTATAAGGTTTCAATAACGATGAAATTAAATGAATTCAAATAATTTTGCAACAATTAAGTGGCTGTGGGCCGGGCACATTACCCGCAGGACCGATGCCCGATGGAGCCGAAGGGTTCTCGAGTGGCGACCACGCACCGAAAGACGCAGCGTGGGTAGGCTCTCGACAAGGTGGACCAACGACTTGGTAAAGGTCGCGGGAAACCTCTGGATGCGAGAGGCGCATGACTGGTCGTCGTGGAGATCCTTGGCATCCCCTATGTCCAGCAGTGGACGCCTTTCGGCTGAAATAATTGTGAATCAATAGGGATGTATCCTAGGTATGAAAATCAAAAAAATAATTAGTCCGTCTTATAGACAATAAAAAAATTTAAGACCCGTATTTTTTATTTTGTCGAAATTACCAAAAACTACTGAGATATAGAGTATTAAACTTACGGAGTGGGGGCTAATTACATAATGCCGTGGTATATTTTGTGACACGGCGTGACGTCATGCGACATTTCAAATCAATATATCTTCCTAAGTTTTTGAATGAAAGAAAAAATAAAAAATAAGTGTTCAATATTTTTTATAAATCTATCTGATGGACATTAAATTATTTTTTACGATACAACCCAATTTTAATATATTGTCGCTCTTTGTTTAAAATAAGGATATTGAATTCGATGGAAAATAGATTCACGTGATTATGAATTACTAAAAGAGAGATAGGTTAGTGCGTAGAGTTAGTAAGTTGGATTCTGAAGAAAAGTTCTGTATTTAGTTCTATATGGAGTGCGGACTCTAACTGATCTAGAGAAAGACTCAAGTACAAAAAGAGAAAGGCAAAAAAAAAAAAATCGTTTGCTAGTGCAACAACGTTTATTGCGTTTTTTACGTAGTTTAACACCACTATCATTCGGACGAAGCGTTTCGCCTCTTCTTTCATACTGCGTACTATCAGCTGTAGAAATCCATTCCCACCTTAAAGACTACTGTCGCCTGCGCTAAACCGGCCACGCACACTACCGCATTATTTTTTTTATCGCAGTCTCCGTCTTTCTTTAAAGTAATGCAAAATTTCGTTATTTCATTTGAAGTTAAGTTAACAATGGTGCTATCATAAGCGAGCGATTGTGGGTTCGATCCTTAATAAAGGCAAATCTTTTTGTTGTTTCATATAATTTAAAATTATGATAATTGATTTGTATTTTAAAGTAAAAATGTTTGCAAATAATATTTAAACCAATAGGAAAATTTATTGAATATTTATCCCCAAAAAGGTTTTTATTATATGTTTTAGTTTACTATAGAGGTAATATAATAAAAAAATATATAAAAATAAAACAATAAGCATATTATAATGCAATATACTATAAAGTTATATATTATTCGGTATAGATATACTTATACTAACAAATTAAACAAACGTTGAAACGGCAGCATTGTAATATTTTATTTAAAAGTAATCCTTGACAAATTTATGATATTGTTATGGTAAAAAATACAAAAAACATTTTTGGTCGTTAGATATGAAAATTATAATATTATACATAATCATATTATGATTAAAGAGGTTATAGCTTAATTATTCATTTTCTTAAAGAAAAGAGAATTGAAGCTTAACCTGAATATTATTGCAATCATAAAATAATCTATACTAAAACACAAAATAGTGCTTATTACATTTACAATTTTTTTGCGTGTATAGCATGGTACTAGTGCTGTCATCCTGCAGTGACTTTTTTCGGAGTTTGATGGCATGAGATTATAATCTTCAAGCGCTTTCTTAGTTCAAAAGTAAACGAACTTATTTCTTATCGAATTCCGAAATTATTGT
Organism: Sesamia nonagrioides; assembly: GCA_017933935.1. Taxonomy (NCBI): domain Eukaryota; kingdom Metazoa; phylum Arthropoda; class Insecta; order Lepidoptera; family Noctuidae; genus Sesamia; species Sesamia nonagrioides. Next base: position 1,110,402 of record JADWQK010000668.1, on the reverse strand, counting down.
TTTTATAATTTACCAAAAGTAATTTGTATTGAAATTGCAAAAGGCGACATCTGTTAGCCATTAAGCCAACCGAACATATTACTGTCACTTAGCTAAATTAATTTAGAGATGGTTTAGAGTCCGTTATTAAGATATATAATGGTATATATTTAAAACACTCTGTAGGACACTTCTGCACTGTGATTGTTATAAATAGTTTTTTTTTTTTTTGTTTAGCTTGATAAGACTCCACCAGTCGCGCCAGTTTATTTTTAAACCACAAATGCAACCTCCCTTCTTCGCAAGATTTAAAAGTTTATTCAACGGTAAATATTGTCGTTTCGTTTCACTTGTCTCGACAGCTACCTTCGTCCTCCAACCTCTTGACCTTGACCTCCAATGGCTTACAGTATTTCTCTAAAACAATAACAATTTTATTACAGACTTACAACAAGCGATTAGTTTGCACCTTAACACAAATAATAATAAAAACAACTTACACAAAAGCCGGTTTCATATGATATTTGAGATATATTGCTGCATATGTCTGCATATTGATTAAAAAAGTAATACTAATAACACAAACTGTTAACTATAATATGTTCACCAACTAACAACAGCTAAGTAATATTATTTGAGTTATTGTAGCTAATAATAGTTATTGTAGGTAGCGGAATATTTCTTGTGAAGGAGTGATTCAGATTCTTTCAAGTCTACCGTTATCTTTTTATAATGACTCTAATATAGAAAAAGTCTTAAAAGAAAGTATCATCTTTAAGTTGCGGATCGGTATTTTTAGATATTTTTGTTGTCAGCATTCATAACTCACCAATAAACATTTAAAAAATATTTTGTAAGTTATCAGATTTGAACTCGAACCACCTTGAACGCCTATCAACGCGAAAACCGTTAGGCCATTGAAACACTTACTGTGAACGTTGAAATTAGTAAGTAGTACCTAACAATCATAAGCGGGCAGCAAAGTGTATGAGTGTGTATCAAACTTTATTATAGAAGAAGGTCGTAACTACAACTAGTATTGCTTGGCCATAGTTTTGTGAGATTGCAACTCGACTTTTGGTCTTGACTGTACATCGAGGGACTGGAACAATTTGCCAGCGGCGGTGTTTCCGTTGGAATACAATTTGAGTGTTTTCCAGGCTATAGTGAATAGGCTCTTAATAAACTAGTGTGCTGTACCATCAACGATTGCGTCACTGCTATAGTTTATAAAAAAAAAAAAAACAATTTTTTCGAAGATATAAAGAAAAGAGCAATATGCTTGAGAATGATTGAGATTATAACTTTCAATTATGGTCTGAATTTAAATTAATTCTATGTAAAATACTTATAATAATGTATCGTATATGTGTTTGCCTCGTTGAGTACAATAACACCATGGAAAAGATATTTCGTATGTCAAAGACACGATGTATCTTCAGTTTAAATGAAAATGAAATGCTGTTCGTATTGTAAGCACATCACTTGAGAACGGCTGCTCGCTGGCAATGTTTTTAGGTAAATGAATATACACACCACAACAATATTTAGGGGTATTACAAGAAAGACTTCTTAACTTTAAAACTATTTGCCAGCGGCGGTGTTTCCGTCGGACTACAGTTTGAGTGTCTTCAAGGCTAGAGTGAATAGGGCGCTAATAATAATAGCGCGCTTTACCATCAACGATTGCGTCTCCGCTTAACATCAGGCGGGATTGCGGTCAAGCGCTAGTTTAAAATTTATAAAAAAGAAAAAAAAATAACTGTATCAGAAAAGTTTGTACATAAAATATTTTCCTCTCCACCACTTCTTTTGAAATAAAAAAATAAATAAAAAAAAACTCTTTTTGAAACAAAAGAATATCGATTAATTATTCGAATTTGGCAGTCGAATAATTAGTTTATGTTACAATATTGTGTTTAACGGTGAAGATTTGAAAAAATTAAAGCGATCACACATTTTCGTTATCCTAATTTAAACGTGTGTGCCTAACGTTTATTGTTATGCCACGTCGACATTTGACAAGGGAAGAGCAAATTAAAACTGTAGCCATGTTGGAAGCTGACGCTATACAACGTGTGGTTGCTGAAACTCTGCAAACCGGCTAAAATGTAATCTCTAGGTCATGGGCACGTTATCGTGCTACAGGCGATGTTGCTGAATGACATTCAGGCAGAAATCGTATCGCTACTCCTAGACAAGACCATTTTCTTCAAAATATCGCTAGGAGCCAACCCAATAATACGGCTATGCAAATGTTTCAAAGGCTAGGGGGGGCTATAATGCTTTTTTCATGAGTCTCGGTTTGGGTTTCATCCCGGTTCATGATGCTGGGAAAGGAGGAGGCGGAGCGCGTGATGCCCTGGTCGGGAGACAACATTGAACTCCCGGTCATCGAAGGCGCGGACTGCGAGCTGCCCACTGCGAGTCACCCGGTAAGGACCAGGCCCGGGTTTCACGCGCGCCTCATAGAGATGTCAGTACATAATGACGGGGTCCACTGCGTCAGGATTGCAGGTTGGTTAAAAAAGAAACACAGGCCCTGGCGCACAGGCAAGTGAAGAAACACGGGTGAGTTATAGTAAAAGTCTGGTACGAACTGTCCGCCCAGATTGGGAGAGGTCATTTGACGATTTCCCACCCAGAGTAAAAAAAAAGGTTATGGACTGGTCTGCTCAGTCCCTCGACATGAATCCCATTGAACACGCATGGAACATGATACAACGAAGAGCCTTTTCTCGGTGGTAGGCCATAACATCGGCTGCCGGCGGAAGTTACCACCCACCAGACAAAGTCCCGCCGCCAAGCGATTCGTCGTGTTCCGGCATGATGTCTGGTGAAGCCGTACGGAGGACGGGTCTGAGCAGTTGTGTTGCGATGTGTGGCGGGTACGATGCGCCAAATGTTGTTGTCTCGGGAATTTGGTCGTGGAGAGTCTCCAGATCAATCTCCCTCTAGCGCAGCATCGGTTGGTCGTGTTGGTCTTGGGTTTAACATTGCATCACCTCGCTCAACTGCCGTCATCCTTCCTATTCCTAAGTTTTTTTAATTGGCTTAATAAACTAGTGCGCTTTACACTCAACGATTGCATCACTGCTTACCATCAGGCGGGATTGCAGTCAAGCACTAGTTTATAATTATTAAAAAAAAAAAAAAAGCTATGGTTAATTTTTCTCTAACTTTGATGACAGAAGAACAACTTTTTCTGCACTTGATAAGAACCTGGGACTTGATACCGCAGCTCGATTTGGATAATTTAATTTTGAGTCTGAATACCCGATGCCGAACTCCATGTGAGGGCAGGAAATACTGATTACTAAATTTAAGAGGAAACTCTCGTAGTGCTTTCTCTGTACAATCGTATTCCGCTGTTTTCTTCATGGATAATGCTTTTAGATCATTTTTTTTTGTTTACAAATTTTCACCGTGAGTAAATGTGCCCCTATCATTTGATCTTTTCCGAAACTTAATTAATAAAAGAAATACGATACTTCAAAATCGCGCAACATAACCCATTTTTACCGTGAAGATCAGATGACTATTAGACAAACGTGATAAGTTTTTGACTAAAAAGAAAATAATAGAAGTATATGTATACTTTTTCTCTAAGTTTTAATATAAAAATAATTGAGATCTGTCTTGTTTTGAAAAACAAAACAGCGGAATACAAAACGTCTTTTGGTCAACGTTTTTGTAGGGAAAATCGGCCTGAGCTGCAACTGTCCTTTTCGCACTTTACCGGGAGAGGTTGGAAGCAGCGCGACGGCAATAGTTTCTTCAAATACCTATTTTCCAAATTCCTCGGCACTAGAGTCCCCTCTTAATCAAATCCTTATTTTTAACGTTAATTTTTATAATTTAGTATATAAAATCCATAATGTAAAAAGCAAAAATTACTCATTATATTTATTTCATGCATCTTGGTTTATATAATGCAAGCATAAACCGTAAAATAAATAAATTATTATGTTAACAAAACATTTAAAGGGTTTTGTAAAATAAGGTAAAAATGAGATTACGCCAGGCATTGTTGATGTGTGTTAAGACTGATTTATATGGTGCAATTTAATTGCCTATGGCTTCAATTAAGTTGAAGCAACAATAAAAATTGCATTGTCTAAACATCATTTAGACTCAAATCATTCGTTGCACAAATTTTATTGTATACCATAGGCAATTAAATTGCACCGTGTAAATCAGTCTTTAAGATTACAAGTAATCGTATTCGGAAATAACTAAACGCTGTTAATAAGCGTTGGTTTTCAGGAGCTAAATTCCATGATTCACTATTTAAACAATGGGTACACGTACCTAATTCTATTTCTGATTTGTCAGTGATGAAGGAAAACTATAAGGAAATAAAATTGGGACCGATTCACAAAATTATTACAAATGGGTATATAAATTATACAAAATGGTATATAAATCCATACTAATATTATAAATGCGAAAGTAACTCTGTCTGTCTGTCTGTCCGGCTTTCACGCCAAAACTACTGAACCGATTGTAATGAAATTTGGGACACAGATAGTCTAGAGCCTGAGAAAGGGCATAGGCTACCATTTATCCCGGAAAAATTTGATGTTCCCGAAGGAAATCTAAAAAGCGATATAACCGAACTCCACGCGGGCGAAGCCGCGGGAGGAAAGCTAGTAGGTATATAAATGATCAAGTTTAGATGTTTGTCTACTCTGCTAGTTTGCTACAAATAAGGAAAAGGCTAAAACAAGGTGGAATTATGCGCCAAATGTTGTTGTGTCGGGAGTTTGGTCGTGGAGGGTCTCCAGATCAATTTCCCTCTGGCGCAGCATCGTTGGTAGTGTTGTTGGATTTAACATTGCATCACCTCGCTCAACTGACATCTTCCTTACTATTTACTCGGTTTATTTTTGAGTGAATAGGCTCTTAATAAACTGGCGCGCCTTACCATCAACGATTGCATCACTGCTTACCATCAGGTGGGATGGCGGCCAAGCACTAATTTATAATTAAGTATATATTTATATACAGGACAGGGAGTCGTGGAAGAGGATGGAGGAGGCCTTTACCCAAACAGGGGTCCTTATTGCTTAACACTAACATTATTGTTAAGTCATAATAGTAATACAACACATATACCTACTAACACGAAACTACAATATGTACCTAAACATTGTAAAATATGGAATAAAAGACTTTATTATTATTATTATATATTTATATAAAAAAAATTATACCTACAAAACTTCAAGTCAAAAAAATATTGTAATAACTTTTGTAATTGAAACAACTATCAAACAAATACAATATAAACATGCGGCAGCACACTTTATTTCCTTTTATTTATCTTGAATATTCTACGTGCCTCTCACTAAACCTACTGTGGAAACTGAAAGGAATTTTCCCACTCATGTCAAAGAGGAACTTATTTTGGTTCAAGTACGAACACTGCAGAAAAGTGGATATTCTTTGTTTTAACTGATTCAAGTTCAGTAACTTTTAAAATAGAATATTTATTTATCAAAACTTTTTGCATAAAATAAGGTACGAATGCGGACTTAATACTTATGCCTAACATAATGCCTTACGTGTTCTCTACCAGTCAACGAATGATGGTGTAACATAAAAGGTGCTCTATTTAATAGAAGATAATAATAATAATTATTATTATTATAATAAAACAATACATGAGGGCTATTTCGTTGGGCACCTAGATAAAGCGTACATGGCTCGTGTTGTCCTCTCTTTGGAGACTTGAACGCTGGTAGCTTGGACTCTGTTCCCGATACAGATTGGCTACTACCTAAATGTTGGCTAAATATTGTTTTTAGCTTATATTTATGAAACCATTAAAACATGTTATGATTGATTGTAATGACATTAAAAAATAATAATAATATTTAATTAATACCATTATCATTAAGCTTTTTATCGTCCCACTGCTGGGCACGGGTCTCCTCGTATACAGAGAAGGATTGAGCGTAATCACCACGCTTGCACAATGCGGGATAGCGATTTCAGAGTTAAAGTCCAGGTTTCCTGAAAACTATACTGTTTTTATTTAGTTTACACAAGTGAATCATTAGATTTTTATTTCATAATTTGGTGTCTAGCTGAAGTTAAAAATGTCAACACACATTTGGCTACTGTACTTATATGCCATGCCGTGGATATTTACAATAATATACATATTCCTAGTGGATCCTCCGCAACTCGATAAAGCTCTCCAGCATGGCCTCGGTACTGAACGTATAACCAGTTAATTTTACAGACATCCTGAACCATAAGTCACAAATCAGATTAAAATAATGAAAAAGTAAAAGTATCGAGTGGACGTGACTTTTTACTTTAGCCAATTAAGGCCGCTGGAGAGATTTACTTTTTCTTGTTAGGCGTGAATTTCATAGAAATGATTAATATATGCTAGCAAAATTCCATTCGAGTAGTAGTTTTTCATTTGAAATAATTTATTTTGCGAACTCGTAGGCTTCCTGTGTTGTTGCGAGGTTGAACATCTGTGTTTTTTCGTCTTAGTTGGCTGTTTAAATTATTGTTCTGTTATTGTTAATGAATCCATCAATTACACTTTAGGTGGCATGTCATACATACCTACATAATATGTATAATCAGCTTCCTCTTGGTGTGAGGTAGTGATATGTCAATATATAACAATTTTAAAAATATATAATTAGCATAGGTCGGAATAGGTAGAGTGAATTGGGGTCATTGATCGGAAACGTATATATTAATTAATATGGACATTCCTCCGGATTTACCGGTGAGAATTGGTTGATTATTACAAAAAAATATGTATAAATTATATTAAGTCGTAAAACCGTTTGATTTGGCCATAAAGGCTAAAAACAAAATATTGAAATATATTAATGCTTCGGTCGGAATTTTATTGTTTTTATTTTTCAACAAGTAGATAATAAATTTGTTTGCTTTTGTTACCTTTCTTTAAATGAATTGAGTAGTAATAATGTCTCTACCAACATTAACAATATTTACTTGGATCCGGAATTACATTTTTTTTTTTTTTTACAAATTATAAACCAGCGCTTGACCGCAATCCTGCCTGATGGTAAGCAGTGACGCAATCGTTGATGGTAAAGCGCACTAGTTTATTAAGAGCCTATTCACTCTAGCCTTGAAGACACTCAAATTGTAGTCCGACGGAAACACCGCCGCGGGCAAATTGTTCCAGTCCCTCGATGTACGCGGTATAAAGGAGGAGGCGAAGCGCTTCCGGGAAAATCTTATCCACCTTATTCTTTCTGTGAACATTTATGATACAAGTACCAAAAATCACTCTACCTATTCCGACCTATGATAATTAGTAAACAGATAAAAAAATAAGTGTTTAACTGCAAGTCGAAATTATCTTATCTGTTTATCAGAAGTAAGTGTAGACTTGAAGTGTTCCTGTAGTTGAGCAATTATAGACTTCCATTAGACTTTAATGAAAATCTAGTCTGAAGGACTTAAACTTATCTATACTAATATTATATAAAGCTGAAGAGTTTGTTTCTTTATTTTTTTGAACTCAGGCACTACTGGTCCGATTTGAAACATTCTTTTTGCGTTCGATAGGCCATTAATCCAGGAAGGAGCATAATTAACTCCACGCGAATGAAGTCGCTGCCGGCCGCTAGTACACAGATATAATCATAAGTGTTTAACTGCAGGTCGGAATCATCATATCCAAGTGTAGACTTACAGCTGTAGTAGAGCAATGATACACTGCCAGTAGACCTTAATAAAAATCTCGTCTGGAGGACTTAAATTTAAACCTTCATCACGGAATTTTGGCCATTCCTCCAAAATTACACGCCCATACCATGACGATCGAGGTTCATATAAATTTTCAGCCATCGGTATCGCTTTGTGCGACTCACAAACTCGCACAAAGCACTTCCTTAAACGTTATCATTTTATTTTATTTGCTCCTGTTTCATGTTTATTATTATAAAGATGAGTACAATATATTTTATGTGCGTACTTACGGTATCTGCCTTTCCTTGCCTCTTAATCCATCCAAATGTTGGTTGTCTTTAAAACACCGATCTTCGTGATAATAGCGCCCATTGTGTCTTCCTTGGTAAATTTTCTATATCCATGTTTGTAATTTACATGTATGTACATAATAAAGAGTATTCTTACCAATCCACACATTCTTCTTAACACATTCTCATCTCAGCTGCATTCAGTCATCTCTTTTAACACGTACAAACAACATACGTATATACGTATATACAGTACAAATTTGAAAAGTTTGCCATCTATACTAATATATAAAGCTGAAGTATTTATTTGTTTGAACGCGCTAATCTCAGTAACTACTGGTCCGATTTTAAAAAATCTTTTTGCGTTGGATAGCCCATTAATGCAGAAAGGCTTTAGGTTATTACATTACTTATATCATCACGCTACGACCAATAGCAGCGGATGATATAAACAAAATTATACCGAAATCCGCGAGGGTGTTACCGCGCGGCGCAGCTAGTATATTATAAAGATAAGAGTTTGTTTGTCTGAAAGCGTTAATCTCAGGAACTACGGTTCGATTTGAAAACATATTTTTGTATTGGATAGTTCATTTATCGAGGAAGGCTTTAGGCTATGTAGGAGCGTAAAATCAGTGGACACTGTGAAAAAAGAAAAAAACGGGGAAAGTTATTATTTTTCAGGGCTTCCATTGCGTGCGTTGCAGAAACGGTTCATGTTAAAAATATGATATAAAACTTCTTAATCGCTATAATAATAACAGTAATTGACGTGGACGAAGCCGTGAATATCTAATTCAAGGTGTTATAAAGTAAATTTTCAGCAAGTCATTAAGGAAAGCATACATACCAGGTCACTCAGAAAGTATTGCGACAAAAAGTTTTTATGTAAGAGAAACTGGCCAGTTATAATTTATTTAAAAAATATGATCATTCTATAATAGGTACGTTCCAAATTCAAAACTTCCCTCCACATTTTTTGCGAGCTAATTAAAATTATCGTGTCTCTTTAGAAAAACGGATTTGCGTCGAGACCATTTTCGTGTTATGATTTTTAAAATTTCAAATGTCGCCTGAAACCAGATGAATCATACGATAGACTTCAAATGGCATTCATGGATGAAGGCCCTGCTAAGGAAACCGTGTATCGGTAGTAGGTATAATGAATTTAAGCGCGTTCGACTAACTTTGGGGGATGAAGAAAGAAGTGTTCGCCCTTTGACGGTTGTTACAGAGGAAAACGTGCTAGCAGTGAAAAGTTTGATCCAACACAATAGACGAATTAAATACCAAGAAATTTAGCATAAACCGCAGATTGGATCAGGTGAACGCTTCCTGATCCAATCTGTAGTTTTCCGCTCTTCTTTAGTAGGAACCATCAAATTTAGGTGATCACTGCTAGTTGTTGCGTTGTTGTTGTTGACCTGTATGTTGTTGTGCTTCTCAGATTAATGCATGACTTATCGGGAGCGGAGTAAAAATTAAATTGTATTATTTTGTTTGATAATTGAGAAGAAATGTCTTTTTTGGTACGACAATAATTCGTGTCTACTTGAAGACAATAATTTGCAACAATTTGCACTGTCTTAGACTGTCAAAACATGATTTTTTTCGAGAATTTGGATTTGGGAAATGACAGTTTATATTGATTATTGTATCAAATTAATTTAGTTTAGTTTTCAATTTCATAATGTATCTATAATTGGTAGTTACATAAACTAATTTAAAGGTCCGGTATTCAAATACTATTCTGGTAAATTATTACAAGAGAACTAGTTTCTAACACAGAGTTTAACTGCAGAGGTTAACACCAATTTAAACTGTAGTTAGCCTCTGTATAACGTGGCCTGTGGTGCCCATTACTAATGCACAAGTGCAATGAGCATTATGGATTGCTGGTGTGCTTGTAAGCTTATTATGAATAATTGAGTAGGCTAGGCTCTGTTTACTTAGCCTAGTAATCATTTCGTGAATAATAAATCAGTTACACAAGGATTTTAGCTGAATATTTTTTTTGAATTGGAAAGAAATCCTAGATTTTTTAAAAGGCTCTACGTTATGTTACTACTACTATTTACTTTATAAGAAGACGAACTACATACGGAGCGTAATAAAATATGGTTTGAGTTCGTTCGTATAGAAAATTGAGGCATTTAGTGTATACATATAAGGTACCTACCTATTCTATTTTTGGGTAAAAATAGTTATTGGTAAGTAAATGGGATGTAGTGTAGTAACTTGTGAAGGAACACTACTTGTCGTTATGATCTTCTTCAACAAACACTTTTTGGCTAATTTATTTGCTTACCTGCCATGTTCAGTATCATATATGTATGTATTTGTGTATCTACTTTAGTACAATGTATTAATAATATTTGCACCAATGACAGTCCCATTTGTGGTTCGGCAGAATCTGTCCATTCTTTGGTTGCTTGGAAGAGATCGCATTAGCGATAAGGCCGCCCATTGTATGTTTTGTTGTGTTGAATGTATTTTCTTCGATGTTTCATTGGTGTACAATAAATAATATATAAATAAATAAGTCATCATCATCCCAGCGTTAATCCCAGTCGCATCCGAAGCCTTTTCAGCTTTTGGAGTCCGGGGTCCGCTTTACTAGTCCAACTGCTGATATGGCTAAACTTCGACATTTTCCATGAAGCGACTGCCGTCTGACCTCCACAACCCGAAGGCGACATCGAAGCATTGCAGTTAGACCAATTGTTGGACTTTTTAGGGCTCCAACAACCCGTAACGACTGCCATTAGATGTTCGTATGGCAACCGGGACCAACGGCTTAACGTGCTTTCCGAGGCACGACCAGACCAGTGCAAATATTCATATTCATTCATACAAATACTTGCACTGTGCGGGGATCGAACCCGCGCCACCTTGCGCAGCGGCAGCGTCCGCTACCGCTACGCCACGGAGGCTGTCGATATAATATATAAATAAATAAGTACCTATCCTAAATAGTAGTCGTGGTGGTCTAGTGGTTAAAACACCAGCCTCTCAAGTATGAGGGCGCGGGTTCGATTCCAGGTCAGGCAAGTACCAATGTAACTTTTCTAAAGTTATATGTACTTTCTAAGAATATCTTGGACACCAATGACTGAAGGTGAAGGAAAACATCTTAAGGAAACCTGAACTTTGGGTCTGAAATCGCCAACCCGCGTTAAGCAAGCGTGGTGATTACGCTCAATCCTTCTTTATATGAGAGGAGACCTGTGCCCAGCAGTGGGACGATAAAAAGGTTGATGATGATGATGATCCTAAATTCTGGCAGTACTAATGAACTTGAAACTCGTGAACTTAAAAAAACACTGAATAGATAGACGAATGTGATATCTTAGTTGAGAATGCTAAGAGTGATGTGTGGTTTTACATGTATAGATAGAATAAGAAATAAGTGAATAAGAGGAAGTCTGAAATTGGCACCGATAGTTAAAAAGTTGTGTGGAAAATGGTTGTCACAGTATTGGGCTTGTGTTACGGAGAAATAAGCAGAATATTGTGAGGAGAGTTTTGAGTATGAATGTCAATGGCTTTAAGAGTAGGGGAAGACCAAAGAAACGATGGGTGGAATGTGTGAATAAATATAAATAAATATAAACATATACCGACAAATCACACAGATTGAGCTTGCCCCAAAGTAAGTTCGAGACTTATGGGATACTAACTCAACGATAGTATATTTATAACAGATACATATATAGATAAACATCCAAGACCCAGGCCAATCAGAAAAAGATCGTTTTCCATCATGACCAGGCCGGGGATCGAATCCCCGCTGCGCCACGGAGGACGACAAAAGAGGTGAATGATGGTATGATTAAGATGGGGGTGACTAATGACGTCTATTTAAGTATTGAAGATAAATACATATTGTGCTGACCACAAGTAAATTGGAATGAGGACAGGAAAGTGGTGAGATAGACAGCTCTAATTTTACTTTAAAATTTTATTCGTTTCTTATGACTTTGACTCAATCAAAACTACTCAGATATTGCCAACCCCATAGAAAACACATAAAAGTTATACTGTAATAAACATATTATTTCGAATTGAAATCTTAGTGTTCCGACACATTTGCGGAACGTACGGCGCCAAAAGTTCGGCTAAATACGCTCGCAGTGTATTTCAAGTACTCTATGACACATCAGCCGCAATTATGCCGCGTTCGGCTTAGGACCTAACCTTCCTTCGGGCGGTTATTTCAGCTAAAACGCATTTTGCATAGCAAGCGACACATCACTCGATGCGTTGCGCGACCGAAAGTTCAACGGGCTTAGCTGAACATTCCAACGAAGAGCGGCAACGTCTTCTAAGCCCTCTATAATAGTTAATATTCTAATCAAATCCATTTTTCTGGGTAATTTAGGTACGTCACAAAAACCGCACACCATAAAGCGTCGACACAGACAGAGTGACGATGACGCCATGTAACTTTCCGTCGCGTGGCGCGCTGAACAAGACGCCGCGTTTTGACCGTTTGGTTTGTCATAACAACTGAATATTGCGACTATCACTTCAGCCGCTGAGCTTTCGGCGCCGTACGTTTCGCAGATGTGTCACTACACTTACCTACACAGTAACTACCGACAAAATTGTCATACAGAGTTATATCTGTAATCATTATAGGATACAGAATTAAGATACAAAAGTAAAAGCAGTAGGATACAAAAGTAATAATTATCAACACAATAATGTTTACAAACCTTTATTAATTGCACGGTTAGCGCAGTGTTTAAGCTGTTGACTGCTGCGCTGCGTGTGGCAGGTTCAATTCCGGTTCCGGTTTATTCCGGGTCTGGCTGTTTGTGTATGTGTAAACGCACCCACGATACAGGAGAAATTCCTAGTGTGGGCCAACGTTTAAAAAAAAATCTTATAATTTTATTCATTTACCTATTCTAGTTTCCGAGACCTAAGCTACCTTAAATCAAAATCAAAAGTCATTTATTCAAATTAGGTTGAGAATCAGCACTTTTTGAACATCAATATTACATAAGACAGTCCCCCAAAACGCCCACCCATCGTGTTCACACTTCCTAGTGCTTTCGGTGGGAAGAAGTGGCGGAACAAACTCCCCAGCAGCACAGCTGTTTGTTCATTAAAAAAAAAAAAACATACTCTATATAATACTATGTATAGTGATGAACACAAAAAATACAACAACAATAACAAAAAGAAAAAAACCGGCCAAATGCGAGTCGGACTCGCACACCGAGGGTTCCGCTGTACAAACGTAGCGGTTTACAATTTATGACGTACTAGCTTTCCGCCAGCGGCTTTGCCCGCGTGGAGTTCGGTTATAACGCGCTGTTTAAATTCCCCTCGGGAACATCAAATTTTTCCGGGATAAAAGGTAGCCTATGTTCTTTCTCAGGGTCTAAAGATTGTCTGTGCCAAACTTCATCAAAATCGCTTGAGAGGTTTAGGCGGGAAAGCGTAACAGACAGACAGAGTTACTTTTGCATTTATAATACTAGCATTGATTTAGAATTTTTCACAGTTTAGAGGCAATTAAAGAAGTGTTTGATACGAATTTCAACTTTAATATCTCTACGCGTTCATGTGAAGAAGGGTAGGTAGTAAGTTTATAATTATTAAAAAAATATTTTATGTCATGTAAGCAAAAATAATATTTTAATATTTTATGTAACTTCAAATTTATCATTTTCACAATTTTTCCTTTATCTGTCTATACTATAATATAACGTTGCTTCGTGCCGAATTTCAAGATTCTGGGTTCACGGGAAGTACCTTGTAGGCAAAGAGATCTAAGATATATAGAGAGGGCATGTGTCAAAATGGCATAGAAAAACTGTGATCCCATGGCTCAGTTCCGCCATCTAGTACAATATAGCAAAATTAGATCGACAATTGGAGACATCAAATAGTAAAAATGAAATAAGTTTATATAAAATATATTCAGCTATTGCCCGGTAGGTGGCCAGTGTGGTCTATGTTGCCAGATCTGATTTAATACCCTAGTATAGTTCAAATTGGGTAAATAAATATTGAAAAGTAAACAAATTAAGTGAAACTTGTCTTGTACAAACTAAAAACTGTTTTAGAATTTTATTCGCTACTATTCATTTACCGTGACACCGTCTATTGGCATTTTAGATGTTTTATGCTTACGAATTATTTTAACGCTCAGTTTATTGCGATTTTTGAGTGTAATAGACCTTTTAGGCCATAAAGCGCATTTTGTTTTGCAATTTTCGTTTGCATTTCGTTTTTAGCAAAATTATTCTTTTTACACGTTTGTTTGCAAATATTTTTAAATGGCAATGCAAAAAACTGTGGTAGGGTTTGTATCATTTCGATATAAAGTTATCGATAATATTCAAAGAAGTTACTACGACGATGTTTTGTCGCATTATGATAGCTTGAAACAAAAAATTAGGAAGCAGAATAATTATGGGTAATTTTAAGTTTACAAGTTTCTTATTTATATAATTCTTTTAATATAATAGGCGTTAAAGTTTCAAATTGCTGATTAAATTTTAAATTTTAATTTTTAAATAATTCATTTATAATCAATACACAGGAAGGTCGTTTATGCCTTTAATAGTGATAGAACTCTGAGGATCTAGACTGCACAAACTGTGTGAAAGCAGAACTGCCTCCTGGGAAGAAAACTTCTTGTCACGTAGATAATTGTCCAAATCACGACAAAAATGGTAGTCTGCTGGAGCAAGACCTTTACCAGATACGTACGCCATTATCTTTAAAAACGGCAAAAAAATCACGGTTATTGTATGAGAGTCCGCCTTCAGTATTTATTTCATTTTAATTATTTATTTGTAATTTGAATATATAACCAAATATTCTGTGAACATTTTAAGCGTCTATCTGTTTCCGTTATTAATATGGAGCAAAAAACGGCAAAAATTCACGTTTGTTGTATGGGAGCCCCCTTAAATATTTTATTATTTTTATTCTTAGTACTTGTTGTTATAGCGGCCACAGAAATACTAACACAATCTCTGGAAATTACAACTGTCTCGCTTTTATGGTTTATGAGATACAGCCTGGTGACAGACGGACGAACAGAGAAGTCTCATGAATAGGGTTCGTTTTACCTTTTAGGTACAGAATCCTCAAAATCACAAAGTAGCTCGCAATCATTGTACTACATATACGTACCTACATATTTTATGAATATATTTCATTATAAATAAGTTATGTAATCTATGTACTTATCCACTTAACCGTAAATTTTATCCCAATTTTTACGGTTAAGTAGAAAAGTACTGAAATTAATAACTTACTATTTCATTTCTAATACAAGGTACCGAATCATTTTTTTTTTAATTTGATCGACAAGTCTTTTCAAAGTAGATAACTTCTCTTTTAAAATGCATTGAGCATAATTTCGACGACTGAGACGGAAGCCAATTTTCTTCTCTACGGTCTATCTGGATAAATCGTATCCACTTTTTCCATACAACATTATTTTTATTCGGAAACCAAAAATAACAAAAACCTAGATAAATGAATAGTAATTGTTCATTCAATTTTGTTTATTAATATGATATGATTATGTTTAAATAGAGTTAATAATAAATTAACTTGAAATATAGTAATATTTTAAGTTTATTTAGCTGTATTTTAAATGTCAATAAAATACAACAAAATGTATTCATCTTATTAGGTATTATCGATAACTAAATCGATAAACAACATTACTACATCTCTACAAGAAAATAGTAAAACTACTTAACAATAGAGGGCGCTTATTACAATAATGGAAAATTTTCTAGAACTATTTAAGATTTTTTTAAAATTTGAATTGCAGACGAAATATAAATAATTCATAGAAAAACATTCCGAAGTTAGGTCCATTCGTTTTACTATAACGAGATGTACAGTAACACAAAGCGCAACATGGCATATTTCCTTAGAAAATGTTTATTCTTGGTGGACACAAATTACGTCCTGACGCGCAGACTAGACTGAGCGACTTTTAACCAAGTCGATAAAAGTATTGGTTTACGATTTTGTTCGTGATGTCCTGTCTATTGTAAATATAATTTTAATGTATTTGCTTGTAGGTTTTGATTCCCTAGCGTGTGACGGAAATTCGTCTAAGGTGTCGGTATAAACTGCTGTATCTTTTGATCGCTTTAACTTAGAAGTTTGATTTTTTCACTGCTTAAAGGGACAATAGACCTAGGTATTTGGTATAAATTTCAATTTGATACCTTTATTAGTTCGTGAGAAATAAGGTAGTAAGTTTCATTTTATTAAAATATGTTTATTTATAACAAAAAAAATGTGATTTTCGCAATTTTCCCTATATTTGCATTATATGACAATCCTTCATGCCAAATTTCAAGATTCTGAGTTTACGGAAAGTATCCTGTAGGTTTTGATTCCTTTGCGAGTGTCGAAAATTTGTTGAAAATATCGACATTTCGGCTGTATCTTTTGATTGGCTTGGCTTAGAAGTTTGATATTTTCACAGCTTAAAGGGACAATAGACCTAGGTATTTGGTATAAATTTCAATTTGATAACTTTATTCGTTCGTGAGAAATAAGGTAGTAAGTTCCATTTTATTAAAATATGTTTATTATATTATATAACTAAAAAAATGTGATTTTCGCAATTTTTCCTATATTTGCATTATATGACAATACTTCATGCCAATTTTCAAGATTCTGAGTTTACGGGAAGTATCCTGTAGGTTTTGATTCCTTTGCGAGTGTCGAAAATTTGTTGAAAATATCGACATAATCGGCTGTATCTTTTGATTGGCTTGGCTTAGAAGTTTGATATTTTCACAGCTTAAAGGGACAATAGACCCGAGTATTTCATGTGTATTTCAGCTTGATACGTCTACGCATTCTTGAGATAAAGGGTCTTGACAGACAGACAGACAGACGGACAACAAAGTGATCCTATAAGGGTTCCGTTTTTTCCTTTTGAGGTACGGAACCCTAAAAAGAAATGGAAATGTAAATAAGTAAAAACTTATTACATAAATAAAAACCCCAGGCATAAAGGGCGTGACAGCTCACATATTTATGCGTTGTAAAAAAGTAAATTATATGAACTCATATAACGTGTCAGTAAGCTAATTCCGGAGAAAGAATACAAACATTGTCTTGAGTTAATCAGAGCGACCAGCTATTCCTAATATCATTTAAATAGTAATTTACGGAATAATAAGCCTTTGAACAAAGCTTGTCAAAACTACATATATGAGGACTTAACCTATGTCAGAGGTGCGACTACGAGACCAACAAGGCAGTCAATAGTCTAAAACGTAATGTACTTAATATGTAAACAGTATCTCATTCGATTGCGTTCCGGTTCACGGTATATCGTTGCTCAATCGGCTCGTCGAATGCTGTCTGACACCAGAGAACGGACGATTCCCTTACACTGAAAGGTCTGTATGTGGACTGGTATGCAAATACCTGCACAATTTATACACATGCACAAATACGTAAGTACATTTTCATTAACATGTTTTGAAATACAATAAATCATTGATGTAACTTCACGCTATTAATTGATTGAATTACGGATGGGATGGACGGATGAACGGATGGGTTGGAAGTCATAACGTAAACAAGTATATTAGGAGCTTAATATTTGAAGTAAGTAATAGTAATAAAATTAATCATTATAATAATAATAATCCATACTAATATTATAAATGCGAAAGTAACTCAGTCTGTCTGTCAGTCTGTCTGTTACGCTTTCCCGCTTAAACTTCTTAACCGATTTTGATGAAATTTGGCACAGACAATCTTTAGACCCTGAGAAAGAACATAGGCTACCTTTTATCCCGGAAAAATTTGATGTTCCCGAGGGAAATCTAAAAAGCGCGATATAACCGAACACCACGCGGGCGAAGCCGTGGGCGGAAAGCTAGTTAAGTAATAATAGTCTTCTATCAGGCGGAAATAAGGGGCGCGCCTTTAACGGTTGGGTCATGCCGGTTTTGATGTCTTGATGACTCTTTCGGCATACTCAAAAGAACCCAGACCGAACTCGACGCCCTGGATAGGAGAGTATGTACGTTGCTGAATGCAAATCGATTACATCACCACGGTCATCGGTTATGTGGCTGTATATTCCGCGAAAATGTGGAGACTAATGATCGCATGGAGGTATGGCAGAGTAAGGAGCTACAGAGACGCTTTTTCCGGGCTCTCTACGGGCCCGATGTAGATTTACCAGCACGTTTCTGTAACCTATTTGTGGAAACTGTAGGTTTTGTCTGTGTAATTATGGACGAAGTTATGATGGCACAGTTGATATCTGTCGAGCATGTCACCGGCCGGGGGAATCAATCAGGCACATTATCTTTGGGTGTTTTCGTCTAGCTTAAGGAGACTACTTGCATAGAAACAACCTTGTAGCCAGGATAATTCATCAGCAACTTGCTCTTGAATGCAACTGTGTAGAATCAGAGGTGCCGTATTCCCCGACCCAGTTCTCGAAAATGGCAATATTACATTGTTGTCACGTTCCATTATCACTGACAGGACTTTTGTTGCCAATAAACGATGTACATGAGGAAGTCGTACATGATGAGAACCTCGTGAAAGCCGAGAAAGATAAATAAAGTATCTTGACTTGGCTCGCGAGATTGTCGACATATTATGGGATGTGGATTCAGCAACCGATACCGATAGCCGTGATAGCCAAGAGCCTCGATCAATACTTCAGGAAGCTCTCGTTAGGCAGCTGGATCAGGGGCTTGATTCAGAAAGTGGTACTTCTGGACACGGCTCGCGTTGTCAGGAGGTTCCTCTGTCTGGAGCCCTGACCGCCGGTAGCTTGGACACTGTTCTCGATACCGATAGGCTACTATGTTTTGTATTTTAAATATACCCGGCAGAACTTTTGGATTATACGGCCTCGTTGCTAGGTAGAACTAGGTCCAGCGCTAACAGCATCCTACAAAATATGGCGGATAATTTCGATGCGCCGGTGCTAAGGCACTGGTTACAGTCTTGATTAGTTTTTAAGTGTTAGTAAGTGTAGATAAGTTACTAACCATTGGACTTTTGATGTCATTAAATAAATTAAATTATTATTATTATTAAAACATTCGCTGCTTTAAATACATAAGTTATAAATCTGTTCCGTTCTATTTCTTGAGAAACCGAGTACGTCTTGTGTTAGGTTTCTCAAGTCTACACTTAAATGACAAATACTGTTGCGGGAATAATAGGCTTAGCGAAGCGTAGCGAGGCTTGTAGATGAAGTAAGGTCGACCATATTCCTTACATCCTACCTACGACTATATATAAAAATCTCTTCTCTCAGAGATGTAAACATTTCATTTCAAATAACTTTATAGGTCGTTGCTTCCCACTCACCATTTCCATTTCTCCAGTATATCTGTTTTGTTTTTCCGCCGTTTTAGCGCATTTGGGGAACAAACACTCAAACTATTTTTCTATACTAATATATTGTTACGAATGGACCTTATGTCGATGGCATAAGGTTCAATATCGCGTGACATGCAGTGTGTCACTTTTAAGTCCTATTCCTCCAGATCTAGACATTTTCCAGGTACAATAATAAAACGCATGACTAGACTTAGGACGGCCTATCGAATGGTACAGGTCTCAACAGTTTTGTCAACAAAGTGTCGACATCGAAATTTCTAGAAACCCGTTTCCGGGAATTACCGTAGGTACTTCCGAGTGATCTCGAAGTTATGTGCTATTATTATTACGTCTAGAGGAATCTGGAATGTTCGATCAGCTGGACTATATAAAGCGCCGTGACGCCGGCTCAGAGTCAGTCTACACTCGACTAGCGATACGATAACAGCGACAGTTAAGAAGCGATCTTTGAGAATACCTACTGCGACAACTGTAACGAGAACTGTGAGTACTACGAGAAGTAACATCCGTAGAGTTATTGTGTGTTTACAACACGGACTTCGTGGACATAAGGGAAGACTTCGGTGCAACGTCAGCGACATTCTACTTGTCATTGCCTAAAATCGACTGTACCTTCGTTGCCAATAAACTTCGTAACCCTTAACCGGCGTTTAAGTACCCCTAGCCCGTAACAACTGGTGTCAGAAGCGGCATGCCGGTCACGCCAAGGGAAGACGAAAGAGTTCGCACGCGACGACAAGCAGCGATGGATTTGGCACGTCAAGAGGAAGAATCGGTTGGTGTCCCTGCACCCGGAGTAGATGCGGCCGCCGTA
Source organism: Sesamia nonagrioides (assembly GCA_017933935.1). Classification (NCBI taxonomy): domain Eukaryota; kingdom Metazoa; phylum Arthropoda; class Insecta; order Lepidoptera; family Noctuidae; genus Sesamia; species Sesamia nonagrioides. The sequence continues at coordinate 1,090,239 of JADWQK010000668.1, read as the reverse complement.
ACACCGACGAATGCGAGTGCGCCTACTACCACCACTATTCCCGGAAGCAGTGGATGCGATTTATCGGCGTTGCTGGCTCATTTGACGCTGCAAATAAAAGGTATGGCAGAATCCCAGGCAGCAACCCAGGCACAGATTAAAAGTGTAGCAGAATCCCAGGCACAAATTAAAAGTGTAGCAGAATCTCAGGCAAAAATTCAGGCTGAAACCCAGGCTCAAATAAAACAATCCCAGGCAGCAACCCAATCACAAATAAAGGAATCCCAGCAACTGATATTACAATTAAATGAAAAGTGGAAAAAGACCAAAGAAGAGGTCAATGAACTTAGAATAAAAACAGCTCAACAAGATGCCCGTCTGGACCAGCAAGACACGCGCATAGACAAACAAGATACGCGTATGGACCAGCAAGATACGCGCATAGACAAACAAGATGCGCGTATGGAGAAATTAAACAGTACCATCATGGAGTTTGGGAAGGAAGTAGAATTTTTGCAGGAGAAGGTACAGAAAGGCGTTATTAAAGGTGTGGTACCGGTACCCAGTGCTTTGCCGACTTTCAAGGTACCTCATTTTGATGGAACAACGTCATGGGTGGCCTTCCGTCTACAGTTTGAAAAAGTCGCAAAAGGCAACAATTGGGACGACGATCAAGCTGTAACCGCCCTTACGCTTGCTCTGCGGGGTGAGGCGGTCCAAATCCTCGAAAATATTTCCGGCGATTGCAATACCCTAGCCTGCCTGTTAGAAGCGTTGGAGTCTAGATATGGAGAGAAACACCTGGAACATGTCTACAGGGCTCAACTCCGCGACCGCACACAGAAAAGCAGTGAGGGTTTGCAACAATGGGCATCGGAAATAGAACGTATTGTTCGGAGGGCGTATGCTTCAACGCCGGGAGCAATTGACGCTACTACGGTGCAAGCTTTTACTGATGGAATTCGAGATGCGGAAGTCAGGGCTGCGGTTCGTCTGGGGCACCATCAGACCCTGAAGGCAGCCTTGACACACGCTCTGGAGGTGGAAGCAGTACGCCAAGACGGCCGACCACACCACCGTATTCGCGAGGTAACCGCACAAATGAAACCCCGACAAGGGCCAACATGCTATGAGTGCGGTGAAAAAGGGCATATTCGGATCAATTGTCCCAGGAAGGCTAAGGGAAGAAGTACTTCTGGGACACAGGTGGAAGCCGAAGATTTAAACTAGGAACAGCCAGGGCTATGGGGCGAGTACTGGCTGGTCGACATGTAGCCCCCATTATAACAGTATCACAAGTGGGTGACGGAAACAGTCTCATTATAGAGGGAGAACTGAATGGTAAATCCTGCAGTTTCACATTGGATACTGGTGCATCAAGAACCATTGCACGACCGGAGCTATTTCCTCGGACCATAGTATGGAAAAGAGGATCTTCACAATGCCGATTACAAACCGCCACTGGCCAACCAGTACTCGTCCTTGGTGAAACGAATGTGACTTTGAAAATGGGTGATAAGACATTCACGCACCCTGTTTTAGTAGCGAATATTACAGATGATTGCATAATAGGACTGGACTTTTTGAAGAAACAGCAGTGCGTCCTTAATGTAGCAAAAGGAGTATTGAGTTTTCCAGAACAAGAAGTATTTCTTCAAGGTGGAAAACAGGGGTCAGTGTACTGTTTAAGGAGAACGGTATTACCACCAAGATCAGAAACCTTAGTAGATATTAGATTATCACCAACAGGATGCCGTAAACGTTGCATTATAATAGAAGATTCTGGAGATCACCCAGACTGGATAACAGCAAGGACACTGATGATGATTTCCGATAAACAAATTTGATAATGATTAGTAACAAAGAAATCATTCTTGATAAGAATTGCATGGTGGGTGTGTGCGATCATGTAGCATCTTTGAGAAAAACAGAGGCACACGAAAAGGAACGTGATAAGAAGTGGCAGGAACATATATCGACACTACTCGAAAATTGTAAGGGCAATTTAAACAAGTTCGAAAGTCACAAAGTTAAGCAACTGTTACATAACTTCCATGACATATTCTCGAAGACCGACGGTGACGTGGGAAGGACCGGGCTCGTCAAACACCATATAGATACGGGTGATACACAGCCGATAAGACAGAGACCACGTCGTATCCCCTTTGCAAGAGAACAGGAAGTCACGGAAATGTTAAGAGATATGGAGAAAAACCGGATTATAGAAGCATCCACCAGCCCTTGGTCATCTCCAGTAGTCCTAGTCAAGAAAAAGGATGGCAGCACAAGGTTTTGCGTTGACTACAGGATGTTGAATGATGCCACGAAAAAGGATAGTTATCCTCTGCCACGTATAGATGACACTTTGGACTTGCTAAGTGGCATGAAATGGTTCTCCACAGTTGACCTCAAAAGTGGATACTGGCAGGTGGAAATCTGTCAGCAGGATAAGGAAAAGACCGCTTTCACCACTGGTCCTGGGAACGGTCTCTGGCAATTCAATGTCATGTCTTTTGGACTGTGCAATGCTCCAGCTACATTTGAGCGCCTAATGGAGCGCATCTTGGTGGGGTTGCTTGGTGATGCATGCCTGGTCTATTTGGATGACATCATCATTATGGGACGTAACTTCGCAGAACACCTACGCAATTTGGAGAAAGTGTTCCGGAAACTGCGTGAAGCGAATTTAAAACTCAGTCCTAGTAAGTGTACACTATTCCAGAAAGAAGTTGGATACTTGGGACACATTATTTCGGCGCAAGGAATTCGAACAGACCCTGAAAAAATAAAAGCCGTGTCGAAGTGGCCTACCCCTCGTAATAAAACTGAGGTACGCTCTTTCTTGGGTCTGTGTGCATATTACCGTCGGTTTGTGAAGAACTTCTCCGAGTTAGCGAAACCGTTGCATCGTTTAACAGAGGAAAAGTGTCTATTTGAATGGAACTCTGACTGCGAACAGGCATTTGCTCTACTGAAAACTCACTTGTGTGAGGCTCCTGTACTAGGTTACCCTAGTAGGGAAGGCCGATTTTTGGTAGACACAGATGCCAGCAATGTGGGTATTGGAGGAGTTCTCTCTCAAACACAAGGAGATAGGCAGGTCGTTATCGCATATTTCAGCAAATGCCTTTCCAAGCCAGAAAGAAATTATTGTGTTACCCGCCGAGAACTTCTAGCCGTTGTTAAGACCTTACAACACTTCAAGAAATATTTGATTGGGAGGCAGTTTACACTTCGTACCGATCACGCTGCCTTACAGTGGCTCCTCCAGTTCAAAGACCCAGAAGGACAAGTAGCAAGGTGGATAGAGCAGCTGCAAGAATTTGACTTTGTCACTGAACATCGGAAAGGCAAGTCACACAATAATGCTGATGCTTTGTCTAGACGACCTTGCGAAGAATCTTGCCGACATTGTGCCAAACAGGAAAAGAAAGAGAACATACGGATTATCCAGGTGAACGCTTTGGATGAAGACTGGGATAATCAATCATTGGAAGACGCACAAAAGGAAGACAGTGACCTGAAGGCAGTTATCGAATGGAAGAACCATGGCCAGAAGCCCGCTTGGAGTGAAATATCAGCGCTTAGCCCAACAGCAAAAAGTTACTGGGCCCAATGGGACAGCCTGATAATTGATAATGGAGTTCTCAAGAGGAAATGGGAATCACCCAGTGGACAGGAGGTCACCTTACAGATAGTAGTTCCCGGTGATAAAGTCGCGTCAGTGCTACGACAGGTGCACGACGGAGTATCCGGAGGACATCTAGGAGTAAAGAAAACCCTGGAGAAGGTGAGAAAAAGATTCTATTGGGTGCATTGCCGCGAAGACGTAGAGGACTGGTGTAGAAAATGTGTAGCCTGCTCCTCAGTAAAGGGACCGCAAACGAGGGCCAGAGGTCGGCTGAAAGTGTACAATGTTGGTGCACCGTGGGAAAGAGTTGCTGTCGATATAGCTGGGCCATTCCCTGTTACTGAAGAAGGGAATAGGTATATCATCGTCATGCAAGACTATTTCAGCAAATGGCCAGAAGCTTTTGCAGTACCTAACCAAGAAGCTCATACAGTCGCCAAAAAGCTAGTTCACGAGGTGTTCTGTCGATTTGGCGTTCCCTTGGAGTTACACTCTGACCAGGGTAGAAACTTCGAGTCTTCACTGTTTCAAGAGGTTTGCCAACTACTCGGGATACATAAGACTCGTACAACACCGTATCACCCACAGTCAGATGGAATGGTCGAAAGATTCAATCAGACGTTGGAGAATCATTTGGCCAAAGTAGTGGAAGAACACCAAAGGGATTGGGACCAATACATTCCACTCTTTTTAATGTCATACCGCTCAGCAACACATGATAGCACAAACTGCACACCGGCGAAAGTCAACTTCGGCCGAGAAATTAGACTACCCATAGATGCACTAACCGGAACACCTCCCGATACTCCTATCCTAGCCGTCGACTATGTGGCCGACCTGCGGCGTAAATTAGATGGAATACATGAGCTAGTGAGAGAGAATGGTCTGAAAACCAGTGAGAAAATGAAGATCCGATACGACCGCAAAGCTAACGTGCCCGGATTCGAAGAGGGAACTTTGGTATGGTTGCATAATCCCATTAGAAGGAAAGGAAAGAGTCCAAAGTTCCAGGCCAAATGGGAGGGTCCGTACACGATAGTAACCAGAATAAACGATGTCACCTACCGGATTAAGAAAGGACCTAGAGGGAAGTTGAAAATCGTACACGTAGACCGCCTAGCTCGCTATTATGGATCAAATCATGCTCGGGACGAGCATGACTAAGAAGGGGGCAATGTTACGAATGGACCTTATGTCGATGGCATAAGGTTCAATATCGCGTGACATGCAGTGTGTCACTTTTAAGTCCTATTCCTCCAGATCTAGACATTTTCCAGGTACAATAATAAAACGCATTACTAGACTTAGGACGGCCTATCGAATGGTACAGGTCTCAACAGTTTTGTCAACAAAGTATCGACATCGAAATTTCTAGAAACCCGTTTCCGGGAATTACCGTAGGTACTTCCGAGTGACCTCGAAGTTATGTGCTATTATTATTACGTCTAGAGGAATCTGGAATGTTCGATCAGCTGGACTATATAAAGCGCCGTGACGCCGGCTCAGAGTCAGTCTACACTCAACTAGCGATACGATAACAGCGACAGTTAAGAAGCGATCTTTGAGAATACCTACTGCGACAACTGTAACGAGAACTGTGAGTACTACGAGAAGTAACATCCGTAGAGTTATTGTGTGTTTACAACACGGACTTCGTGGACATAAGGGAAGACTTCGGTGCAACGTCAGCGACATTCTACTTGTCATTGCCTACAATCGACTGTACCTTCGTTGCCAATAAACTTCGTAACCCTTAACCGGCGTTTAAGTACCCCTAGCCCGTAACAATATAAAGCTGAAGAGTTTGTTTGTTTCTTTGTTTGAACGCGCTAATCTCTGAAACTACTGGTCTGATTTGAAAAATTCTTTTTCCTTGGATAGCCCGTTAGCCCAGGAAGGCTTTAGGCTATATAACATCACGCTGCGACCAATAGGAGTTGAGCATAACTAACTACACGCGAATGAAGTCGCTGGCTGCCGCTAGTAATAATGTAATAGCTATAGTAGGATTTTCACTCAAATCAAATCAAATCAAATCAAACTTGTTTATTTCAAATTAACCAACAGTTGGTGCTTTTGAATAGATAGTCAATGTCGGTCAGTCCAAGAAAAGTGAAGCTAAATTGTACGCGACACTACATGCGAAACCAAGGTTATCAATTGACTTTAGAGTTCGTGTTAGTGAACACAACATGTTATTATTAGAATAGTTAATGGATGGAGAATACAACACTAACATTTAGCGTCGTTAACGTTTCGAGAGTAATCATGAAGTGACGTCAGACTCACAGCCTGTATAAAACAGGGTGTTACGTCTCAGGGCATCCATTTATGAAAATTGATGAATCATTTTGGAATAAATAGTTCTACTATTGTAATCTAGCACCCTCATTGCGTAACAAACTATCAATCACAATCTGAATGATTTTGACGGATGTTGCTAATCAGTAGCTTCATAAGTTCGCAATATTTGTCTATGCAACAATCTAAATGACGCAATGGATGTTGTTGAAATAAAATTAGTGTCATCATGTTAGTGTATGGTACGTGAATACCCTGCAGTTTAAAGGTTTTAAAAGTCGACGTCGAAGTCGAAGTCGTGTTTGTTGTTAGTATGTTTAATTGGGCGTTTATACTAAAACTTAATTGATTTTTACTTTAAAAACACGAATGTACTCGCGCGCTTTTAATGCCAAATGTGGCCTTAACGTTTTCTTAACAGTTTTTATTTATTACAAATTATAAACTAGTGCTACCGCAATCCCGCCTGATGGTAAACAGTGACGCAATCGTTGATGATAAAGCGCGCTAGTTTATTAAGAGCCTATTCACTCTAGCCCTGAAGACACTCAAATTGTAGTCCGACGGAAACACCGATACCCTTGTTTACAACTTGTATTTTTGGATTTATTGTATTTTTCATTAAAAAAAGGACAGAAGATTTATATTAGTTTAGTTGTGTAAAATTAAGATGCTCCATAGACAACTTAGACGTCATTAAAACATGGCGACTTAAGTATGTCATGGAATTTTGGCGGGAAAGTCAATTTGAGTGTCACGCTCGATTTTCATTGGACTTTTAAAATTTTTTATGCTGTTGTTTACTAAATAAAAGTGCGTGATTAATGTAGTAAAAAGTGCATTTAGTAAATAATTCATAAAGAATAGTGAAATATCGCAGCATAGTGGCCACATCATGACTTTGTCCAAACCTCCCTCGTAAGACAGGTCATGCGGCCGTCTTTTTCGACATGAATAATTCATAATTACGTGACATTGGCTAAATGCACAAACCGTACGAAGCCAAAAAAAAAAAAATAAATAAATAAAGTACGTCAGGAGCTGACTAATTCCCCGGGAGACAACATTGAACTCCCAGTCACCATAGGCGAGGACTTGGTGGCGAGCAGTGGGCGACTCGCCGCTGCCCGGTAAAGACCAGGCCCGGGTCGATGGTGTGTTGTATTCCACGCGCACATGGTGACGGGGCCCGGGAAGATCGTTGCGCCCTGAGCCAGGGTTGTGCACTGTGCAGGTTGGTTAAAAAAGAAACCGTGGTCCTGGCGCACAGAGACAAGTGAAGGAACACGGGTGGGTTTTAGTCAGTAAAAGTCTGACACGCTGGTCCGGTCCGCGCAGAGCGGGAGAGGTCATTTGATGATTTCCCATCCGTAACAAAAAAAATGCTGTCTTATTTATATATAATATAATTGTGTAAATATATGTAATAAAACAATTTTCTGTTCTTTTCTTAAAGAAATGAAAAGAAAAATTATTTTGGTGGTAATACTAAGTCTTATTCTGCATAAAAATACCGATTCATAAGTATTTTTGTGATTTTATATATGGAGAGATGGACCCACTATTAGATAATGTCCTTATAATAGCAATTTCTTTTTAGGTTTGCGAACGGGTCGTACTTAAACGGATCGTTAATTAGACCAATTTATTATATAACGCGTAATTGCTTAATTTCAAGCATTTGACAATTAGGGTTAAAATTACCCTTTATTATGAGAGGTTTTTGTCGTATAAGCTAATTAAGGGTCGTTCTAGATCTCTCCTCTTTGTCTATGTTAGTCGGTACGGCTCTATGTAATAAAAATGAATTGCTATTAATTGGTAAGCTCAACACTTGAAAATGGCTGTAACTAATTACAATCTTTTTTGTTGTTCTAAAATATACGTAATAGTCTGCTCAAATAAAGTTTTCAGGGGACAAAAAGGGTAGTTAGTTTGACGAAGTTAATGTCAGCGAAAGTCGCGAAATAAAAAGCCTTGACGAAGTCAATGTTAGCGAAAGTCGCGAAATAAAAAGCCTTGATGAAGTTAATGTTAGCGAAAGTCGCGAAATAAAAAGCCTTGACGAAGTTAATGTTAGCGAAAGTTGCGAAATAAAAAGCCTTTACGAAGTTAATGTTAGCGAAAGTCGCGAAATAAATAGCCTTGCATGCTTTTACATGTAATGTAATTAATGCACACCCTCACACACTCCAATTAGAATATTATGTTTTAATTATAATACATGCACTGAATTTAAATTTAACATGTAGGTATATGCATTGTTATTTATTAAATTACTTAGTTATACCATTTCTTGAAGAACGAAGACCTTAACCTTCTTGGAATAAGATTCTTTTTCTTTGTTTTGTAGAATAATTAAATTTGTATGAATACAAGTAAAACTGCAATGTGAAAAGCCTGGAAAGACACCCAAAACAATCTAACCTAACCTATCTTTGTAACCTTTTCAAAACAGACATTTCTTTTACAGTGTAAAAGAAAAATGTGCTGCAATGCAATGTATAATCAGTCAATAAAGTTTCCAGTGATGAGACTGACCTCTTCTCATTGAGAGGCAAAATCAAAAGTCATTTATTCAGATTAGGCTGAGAAACAGCACTTTTTGAACCCCCCAAAACGCCCACCCATCGACACTTCCTAGTGCTTTCCCTGGGAAGAAGAAGTAGCGGAACAAACACCCCAGCAGCACAGCTGTCTGTTCATTTTAAAAAAAAAACCTTACTTTATACAATACTGTGTATAGTAATTAACACAAGAAAATACAACAACAATGAAATTATTTACCATATGCCAGCTAGCCGCGCCAAAATACCAGCAAAGCTAAACAAAAAAAATTTAAAAAATCTTTAAAATGAAATTGTATATAAGTAAAAACAGCTCACATATTTATGCGTTGTAAAAAAGTAAATTATATGAACTCATATAACGTATCGGTAAACTAATTCCGGAAAAAGAACACAAACATTGTCTTGAGTTAATCAGAGTGACCAGCTATTCTTATCATTTAAATAGTCATTTACGGAATAATAAGCTTTTGAATAAAGCTTGGATTTGATTTGAGTTTTAAATGCATTGCGCAGTGCGGGTTGGCAGATATTAAAGAGCAGTTAGTAGTGATGACATAATTTATACAAAATAAAGTGCCTGGGTTCGAACCTGCAACCTAAGACTCGTAAGTCGCGTCAGTTACCACTGGCCCAACTCTGTTGTTTGTGACGGTCACTGTTCATAAGTTATTCAAATATTGCTGATCCTTGGTCTCAAAATAGCCGGGCTTCTCGAGCTCGATTGACATAAATCTCCAGTGACCTCGACGGTATTTTCTTGAGTCCTTCGCTAAGTATCGGCAAACTGTGAAATAAATTGAGACGCCGCTGTTGTTTATTTACGGAAAATTATAAAAGTCAAATTGAAATGTTTATATTTCTAGTAAATCCATACTGGACTTCAGAGGAAGGATTTACTTGTAAAATGTTTCTTATACTTACTTAATTTAATGTTGAAAGTTGTTTTTCTTTAAGATCCTTTGATGATTTGCTATGAAAATCTTGATGGAATTTTGTTTAGGTGACTATTTTTTAGGGTTCCGTAGACAAATGGCAAAAAACGGAACCCTTATAGATTCGTCATGTCTGTCGCAGCCATTTTGTTCCGAAACTATAAGAGCAATACTGTTGAAACTTGGTAGGTAGATGTATTTTATGAACCGCATTAAAATTTTGATGCAAAAATAAAAAAAAATATATAATAAATATAGGGGGCTCCCCATACTTAGAACTTAAACTCAATTTTTTTCTTCATTAAATACATACGTGTTTATACATACGCATCTATGGATAGGTCTTAAAAAATGATATCGAGGTTTCTAAAATAATTTTTGTCTAAACCGAATAGTTTGTGTGACAGACGTTTCCAAAATGGGAAAAAGTTGGTCGCCCCCCACCTCTAACTTCTAAAATAAGAAAATGAAAAATCTAAAAAAAATATATGATGTACATTAATAAACAAACTACCAACGAAAATTTTGAACGAGATCTAGTAAGTAGTTTCTTTTAATACCTCGTAAATCGTAAACCGCTTATTACCGCGTAATCTTTCATACAAATAACTTAAATCCTTTAATTTTATAAAGCAATGGTACGGAACCCTTTGTGCGTGAGTCCGACACGCACTTGGCCGGTGTTGTTTATATCGAGTTTTGCTTTCCAAAAGTTCAGTGCTGCAAATAGGTAAATATTTACGGAGATTGTATAACCCTTGAATAAACGGAGCGTGCGTGTTGCCAAAACGTCACGAGATAACTGAAAGTGAGTGGCACATTAACATATCTTGCGTCATTTTTCATAAGAGCTTCCTCGTGAGCAAGAATCACTTTGGTATAAAATTATAAACGTAATTCTATTATCAGCTGTCGCGTTTTTATTATGTTTGAAAGCTCAAAGGAAAATGACTCGGCGGTTTCGTTTGAGTTAAAATGGGTTAAAGAGGTGATTAGGCATTTCCGTGTTTTTTTAACGAAGTATTTCATTAATGTTTAATTTGCCTGATGTAATGTAACCCAAATTCATGAATTAAGTAGGTACACCTTGTTTTCCTTTTTTTAATTGGAACTGTTATAATCGCAATCATGATGGTGGTGATGTGCTTGACTCTTAAAATATTGAAGCAAAGAGAAAGAAAACAACGTGATGGCCGGATCGATTGTGAGGAGACTCGTGATATCTAAACCTGGGGTCGCGTGGTGGATTACGGCCCACTCCTTCTCACAGTGAGAAGGCCTGTGTACCAGCCGGTGATAACATAATAGGTTGATTATAATCGCAATATGTATGACAGTCCCAAGATCGCTAAGTACGCCTCTGGGTTTATTTCGGCCTTTCTGAAGCCGATCTCATCTGGACTTAAACATATGATTGACATGTAAAAGTGTTTGCACAGACTTACTTAGAGTAATAAAAATATTTGTGATTTACGTTTAGGTGCATAAGGCTAGAGCGATTCAAACGCCGCAATTTTTTTAAAATTATCTGATTGATGCGTCAGCCTGCGACAGATGTTATATGCGTGACTTACCATTCTAAGAACACGCCTCGTAATGTCAGTAAGGTGTTCGATCTCAAGTTCCAAAAGAAATTATTCAATTTCTCCAATAATAATTTAATAATTTAATTTAATTCCCCCATCTCCGTTCCACCAGCGGACGACCCGTCGTACGGCGAATTTCCACCCTTACGTTGTTAACACCACTACGATCCGGACGAAGCGTTTCGCCTCCTCCTTTATACCGCGTACATCGAGGGACTGGAATAATTTGCCATCGGCGGTGTTTCCGTCGGACTACAATTTGAGTGTCTTCAAGGCTAGAGTGAATAGGCTCTTAATAAATTAGTGCGCTTTTCCATCAACGATTGCGTCACTGCTTACCATCAGGCAGGATTGCGGTCAAGCGCTGATTTATAATATGTAAAAAAAAAAAATGATTCAATTTCTCCAATAATCTGTCGGTGTTCTATAGGTTGCATTTTGGAGTGTGCGAGGGAATTGCATGACATAATTCGTTCATCTCCGTTCCATAATGGGTCGACCCGTCGTCGTATGGCAAGTATCCACCCTTACTTTGTTGACACCACAACGATCCGGACGAAGCGTTTCGCTTCGTCTTTTATACCGCGTACATCAGGGACTGGAAAGTTTTGTCAGCGCCGGTTTTCCGTCTGATTTCAAATTGTCTTCAAGGCTAGACTGAATAGGCTCTTAATAAACTAGCTCGTTTTATCATCAACGATTGCATCACTGCTTACCATAAGGCGGAATTGTGGCGGAATAACAAAACTTCAAGTTCTCGTGAACACAACTTAAAATTTAAAACCTTGTCACAACTGAAGGTTATATAAAACGCAAATGATTTGTGTGATAGGCGATCCGTTTAAGTAGGCTGCTACAAAAGCGCCAGCTGGCGATCAACTCATTTACATCTACTGTCAAAACTCCCACACCGGATCCCGTTTTGCAAATCCCGGACATGTATAAATACGAAGGGATGCGATGTAGCGTGAAGATTCCACGTAGTATAAATCTATACCTACCTACGTAAATATTAAACACTAGCTTTCCACCCGCGGCTTCGCCCGTGTGGAGTTCGGTTATATCGCGCTTTTTAGATTTCGCTCGGGAATATCAAATTTTTTCGGGATAAAAGGTAGCCTATGTCCTTTCTCAGGGTCTAAAGATTGTCTGTGCCAAATCGCATCAAAATCTGTTGAGAGGTTTAAGCGGGAAAGCGTAACAGACAGACAGACAGAGTTACTTTCGCATTTATAATATTGTATGGATTAAATACGTTTCCTATCTATGTGATCGCAAAGTTCTTGAGGATTTTGACGCTCTTTTCACCATCATTTAGGGAATTATCATGGTGTTCGGTGTAAAGATACGTGAGCTTGGTGGTGCAAGAATATGTATGATAATAATAGAACAAATAATCAATAAAAATAGAATGGTATAGAATTTGTTTGTTATTAATAACATTCGCTTATTTTTGACACACTGTAGGATAGAAAACAAATTAACATAAACAGAAATGCATAATAACGTATGTTTATTTATTTATGCGTATTCGCTAAATTACAAACTTTTCTAATTAGCGAATTTGTTGTTGTGGCAATAAATTGAATAATCAAATAATATAATAGGTACAGCATGTTTTTCGAGATTGTAAACGGAATAATAAAGAAAATTTAATTAAAAAAAAACATCAACTTATTATACATGCCATACCTTACCGAAGGTATGGTAATTATCCGAAGATAAAGGGAGAAGTGTATTTTTGAAGCACAACAAAAAAAGCAAAGTATCTAAAAAAAACAATGATTTGCTTATTATAACGAAAAAGTTCTGCTTGCGAAAGGGTTCAGAAATGAAGCAGAAAAAAAGAACTTCACGCTATCAAAAGTTCTGAAAACAGTACTTAGAAATTCTATTTAACAAATGAAGGTTCTTAGACAGACTGACCGTTGCCGCGTTGTTCAGATATTATCTCGTTAGCAAACATTGTTAAATTTACATAATTAGGTACTTGTATTTTCGCCATAATTTAAGGAATATATGTAGTCGTAAAAGAGGTCCTACTTAAGATTCTATGTTTCTAAGAGTTGTAGGGAATGAGGATGTACTGTCGATGTAAACGTTTCCCTGCCTATTTCCGCTTATTTTTATAGACACGTCGTTCCTTACATTTCATTGATACGGGATCCTATTCATTATTTTCTACATTATGGTACAGCCAGTAGAAATAGGTTTCTTACTGATAGTATCACAACAGTCATTGCGTTATTTACGTTGTTGAGCAGATAATTTTTTTTTTGTGCTTGACTGCAATCCCGCCTGATGGTAAGCAGTGATGCAATCGTTGATGGTAAAGCGCACTAGCTTAAGCCTATTCACTCAAAAAAACTGAGTGAATAGGAAGGAAGACGGCAGCTGAGCGAGGTGATGCAATGTTTAACCCAACAACACCACCAACGATGCTGCGCCAGAGGATGATCTGGAGACCCTCCACGACCAAACTCCCGACACAACAACATTAGGCACATCGTACCCGGTCACATCGCAACCCAACTGCTCAGACCCGTCTTCCGTACGGCTTCTCCAGACATCATGCCGGAACACGACGAATCGCTTAGCGGCAAGACTTTGTCTGGTGGGTGGTAACTTATGCCGGCGGCTGATGTTGTTGCCTACCACCGGGGCCAATTGTTCGAATGTAAAGCAATGGATTAGCAAAATTCTTCAAAATGATTCCAATTGATTAGTGGTGCAGTCAGGATGCGAATATGTTTTAATAATTACACAAGGATAAAGATCACGTTACGTATTGGTATGTACGTCATCATCATCATCGCAGCGTTAATCCCGGTCGCATCCGATGCTTTTTCAACTTTGGAGTCTGGGGTCCGCTTTACCAGTCTAACTGCTGATTTTAGCTAAACTTCGATATTTTTCCGTGAAGCGACTGCCGTCTAACCTCCACAACCCAAAGGTGATATCGAAGCATTGCAGTTAGACTAAATGTTGGACTTTTGAGGGCTCCAACAACCCGTAACGACTGCGATTAGATGTTCGTATGGCAACCGTTTTCTTTTTTTTTTTTTTTCGGGTTGGAAATCCTCAAAGGATGTCCGCCGCCTTAGGGTGGGCGACGGGGTCTGTCAGACTTTTACTGACTAAAACCACCCCGGTGTCTCTTCTATCACGAGCGCGCGTAGGGCCGCGGGAGTCTAAATTCTTCCGCAGCCCCACACTCTCGTGCTGGCCCGGTCTGCCCGGGCCTCGTCTCCGGCACGGGGTAGTGGGGTGTTAAGCTACCCCGTGCATCGCCTCAGAGGCGCGCGCTGACACTCGCGCGCGCCTCCGCCTCGGGGTCCATCGAATAGGGGGCGGGGACTTCCCCATGTCCCTCGCCCCTGGACCCATTCATGGGGGGCGGAAGAGGGCGTTATCTGCCCTTCTTCGGCGCCCGGTGCGTCTTCTGCGGCCCGGGAAGGGAGTTGAGATCTCCCTCTCCCGTTCCGCAGCTTCCTTCTGCGACATCACGTCCTCGCAGAAGGACACCACCGCGTCCCATGACTCTGCGCTGCCGGCCATCCTCCGCACTACTGCCGGCAGCGTCAGGTCGCCTCCTACTTCATTTGTGAGGACACGACGCTGCTCCTCCCAAGCTACACACTCGGAGAGCGTGTGCTGCGCCGTGTCCCCCCCGCATTGGACGCAGTGGTGGTTCGTATGGCAACCGGGACCAACTGTTTAACGTGCTTTCCGAGCCACGACCAGATCAATGCAAATATTCATATTCATGCCTACAAATATTTGCACTGTACGTATACGTACATATACAGTATAATAGATACAGATCAAAACGCACCAACATCACACACATGTACATATCTTTGGCAGACGTATCGCTAGTCAGAAGTCGAAAACTCTGACAACCCTTTTTACTTAAAGGTTATCGCGTTACTTAGTAACTGCGAGAGTTTCGCTAAGGAATTTCTTTCAGTTTACAGCTTAACAACATCCAATGCGTTACGTTGTTGAGTCTATGAATTTTTGGAACAATTTAAGCATTGGATTAGCAGTAGGTATCCTTCAAAATTATTCAGATTGTGATTGAGACTGTGTTATGAGTAACTGACTTAGTAACTTAGTTACTGGTTTGTATAGGTCATAGAGGCATCAGTCTTCTTCTTCTTCTTCAGCCTATAGAGATCCACTGCTGGACAAAGGCCTCCTCCAAGGCTTTCACAATGAACGGTCTTGTGCTGACCGCATCCATCGGCTTCCCGCGACCTTCACCAGATCATTGGTCCACCTTGTTGGGGGCCTCCCTACGCTGCGTATTCCGGCACCTACGTGGCGGCCACTCCAGTTGTACCATATAAATTAGTGGTATTCAGGTGCATGATTTTAGACTCAAATGTCAAAATCTAAAGTCATTTATTCAAATTAGGCTGAGAATCAGCAAAATCAATATTACATAAGACAGTCCCCTCAAAACGCCCGTCCTTCGCCACTTCCTAGTGCTTTCGCTGGGAAGAAGAAGTGCCGGAACAAACTCCCCAGCAGCACAGCTGACTGTTCATTAAAAAAACACATGACTTTATACAATACTATGTAGATACAGTAATAAACAGAAGAAAACACAGCAACGATGAAATGATTTACTATATGCCAGCTAGCCACCCCAAAATACCAACAAAGCAAAAACAAAAAATAAAATATCATTAAAATGGAAATGTAAATAAGTAAAAACTAATTACCAAACTAAAATCCCCAGACGACTGGAAACCAACACAATCATAGTTGGAAAAAGACAGGGCAGCTTGATTAAGGTTGTATTATTAATTATTTTTGGATACATGAAATCAAAAAATAATAAAATCCATATCATATCAAAATCGTAATCAAAAGAGTCATTAAATAAAAATGCGAATCTAAATGCGAAAACATCAAGACAATTTCTATGGTAAATATTGACTAGCATCCGGAAATAAATGATAGGATATATTTTATCGAACCACTTATAACTCCACTCCAATAAAGCCAGGCCGAAAGATCAGAAAGGTAACAACTTGCAAACATACTCGTATGGACGTACATACATACATAATTAGCCTATAATGTTCCCACTTATGGGACACAGAGCTCCTCTCGATAAGAGAGAGTGGGCCGTAATCTGTCACGCGGTAACCCAGTGCGTGTTGGCAGATGTCACATGTCTTCTAAATTTTTTGCCTCTAGGACATGCTGGTTAGCATTAGCAGTGGTGGTAAAATAATTTACACAAAGTATAGTGCCTGACGGGGTTCGAACCTACGACCTAAAACTTGTAAGTTGCGGCCATCTTCATCAGCTTGTAAAAAGAGATTCAAGAATTTTTTTAAACTGTGCCTCATTATAAGCGCACAATTTAGAGGTCTATTAATATAATGTCTGTTTACAATTTAGGTATCTTCAAGGCTAGAGTGAATAGTAGGCTTATAATAAACTAATGCGCTTTACCATAAATGATTGCATCACTACTTAATACACAACAAACAAGTGGTGTAATACCCTTCCCATCGCTGGACATCACAGGCTCGCACACGCACCCAACGGACAGACCACCGACACGTCCACTCTCGCCCGTGGCTTTCGCAAGAATGACGTGGTACGCTCGAGATAGTGCTGGTCAGTGTCATAGTCGAATAATTAAACGCATGTATACTATAAGTGGGATCGCGGTTAAGTGTAAGTTTATGAAGTTTAAAAAAAGATGTTGATCTTTAGATAAGTTTTTTGGACGAGCAATGGGCCTTATACGAAGGCTTAGAGTCATATAAAGGGTAATGGAAAGAGCTATGCTCGGAGTTTCTCTGCGTGATCGAATCAGAAATGAGGAGATCCGTAGAAGAACTAAAGTCACCGACATAGCTCTTCTAGTCGTCTGATACTGGGCGGGGCACATTTCTCGTAGAACCGATGGCCGATGGGGCAGTAAGGTTCTGGAGTGGCGGCCACGTACCGGAAGACGCAGCGTAGGGAGGCCCCCAACAAGGTGGACCGATGACCTCGTGAAGGTCGCGGGAAGCCGATGGATGCGGGCAGCACAATACCGGTCATCGTGGAAAGCCTTGGGGGAGGCTTTGTCCAGCAGTGGACATCTATAGGCTGAAGAAGAAGAAGTTTTTTATATAGTCAATTAAACATTTCTTAAGGATAATATTACGTTTTCAACAAATGATTCATCCTTCCTATAATGCCTTACTTGCTGTAAAAGGAAGAGCGTTTATTCATCACCTACCATTAGTTAATGGACTTTGATTGCACCCATAACAGTGAGAAGACATGACACGTCTATTAGCCCTTCCTCGCCATGTCGTGTTTCCATTATTGAAAAGAGGCTTTAAATCACCACTAGGAAGATCGTAGATAAAATTTACTTTAGCTTTGGTAAAAGGCGATAAAAAGTCGTTGAATGTTTTGGTTGTAATGCGAGCTTTTAATGTCATGTTTGTTTATGAGACACACATAAATTCAAGCCTTATTCCCATGGGGGTAGGCAGAAAATTTCAAAAACAACCTGCTATGACTTTGGTTCCCATATCTTTATATATCTCCATAATAATTGCCTAACACAATATTGATTACAATCTGAATCATTTTGAATTAAGTGCATATCAAATTCAGCGTCGTATATCTATGTCTGTCTGTTACGCTTTCCCGCTTAAACCTCACAACCGATTTTGATGAAATTTGGCACAGACAATCTTTAGACCCTGAGAAAGAACATAGGCTATCTTTTATCCCGGAAAAATTTGATATTCCCAAGGGAAATCTAAAAAGCGCGATATAACCGAACTCCACACGGGCGATGCTTACGCATTGCACTAATAGTTAACTTTAAGTGTTTTGAATGAAAAGAGGTTTGTACAATCTCACAAGAATTTATTACAGATTAAAATACTTCATTACACAGATTATTGTTAACATCAGCAACAACGTTAGATTTCAAGGTATTGCCTATGTTCAGTGGCATAAGTAATTTGTAAGAGCACATATTACAGAAATTACAGGAATATAACATATTACCTTAGGTTTTCAGGTCACCCTACTTATTTTGAAGTTCCTCGTTTTGCGACTCCGCGTAAAAGAGTGCCCCATGAGCTGGGCTGTTCTCCCTCTGTGCTTGACGCACCTTCTTCGTCTTTTACTACTGGTGTGTTTTTTATTATCTATGTTTTTTTATAAGCTTTTGTTTTTGACTCGGAGTTGACAATACATAATAATCCCTACCAGCGGCCTTTTCATACAGTCCTTAAAATATATATCCCACAATTAACATAGTGGTCCTTCTCCCGTTTTAAGCCATGGTAGGGACGCGGTCAAGTGCCGCTAAAATGAAAGCCGCGAGTGCGACTCAAAACATTTCCAAAAATTTTGGAAACAAAAACGAAACCGCATCTACGGTTCAAAAACCAGCTGGTTTACCCAGCTGCGGAAGCAGCTCTGTTTCAGGATCTGGTACGGTAAGGAGCCGTACTCTTTTCATTGAAGCGGACTACGCTCAAAAATTGTAATGCTAGAGCGAGCTACAGCGGAGCGCGAGCGTGATCGTGAACGTACAACTCTCGAACATGAGCGCGCTGCTTTAAAGCTACGTAAGCAGGCAGAAATTGCTGCTTTGGAAGAAAGAGGTAACATGTGTAGTGATAGAAGTCGTCGGTCAAGTCGTGTTTCCCACGGGGATATACAAAAATGGGTAAATGATTGCGTAAACGTAGCTATACCAGATACAGATATAACAAAGGAGCCACAGAACGTTAATATTTTAACAGATCCGTCTGTCAATAGACCAATTGTCCATTTCAAACAGCGTTCTACGGTTGCCTCGGTATCTCCAGTAGAGGTACTTAATAACAGCTGTATCCCTATAGCCAATAATACTTCTAACCCGTCAGTCCCTAGTAACCTAAAACACCCTACATGTTCCTGTAATAATATAATACTACCTTCCACAGAAATAGCTCAATTAGCTCAAGCGATAGCATCACTGTCAAATAATAATACATCCAGACCCAAATTTGGGGACGGACGTCTACCATCTTTTGATGGAAAAGCCATGGATTGGTTAATACTAAATAGAACGTACGAAGACACAAAGGTAATGTATTCGGCGTCAGATAACCTAACGCGCATCAATTTAGCGCTAAAAGGAGCAGCTCGGGAAGCGGTCTCTGTACTGTTAGTCTCAGCGCGGGACCCTTCCGAGGTGATGGAAGCCTTAGCAATTAGATTCGGGAAACCTGAACATATAATACTACAAGAGGTTGCAGCCCTTCGTGCCCTTCCAAAAATTAACAACTCTGAAGGGGAAGATTTGCACAAGTTTGCCTATCGCGTCCGTAACTCGGTGGAAGTATTGCGACATTTAAATGAAAAACCATATCTAGATTCACCTGATATCTACCAAACGGTTTTAAGTAAGCTTCCACTTCTGTTACGAACACGATGGCAAGACTACGCATACATTCATTTCCCCACAACGAGCGGGGACAGTAAGCTGCAGCTACTAGCTCGATTTCTCGCACGTGAAGTAGACCTTCAGCTCCGATTTGGTCTGATTAATGAGCCATTGAGCCTTGTCAGGAAAACCGACAAAGTTCACGCAGCACAATATGATGGTACCACCGACAATACAATAATTTCGCTTCCTTCTACCTCTATAATTCATAAAAATAATTCAATTTCATCTGCAACAAAATTTTGTTATTTTTGCAGTAAAAATCATGACTTATGTCTTTGTGATTCTTTCAAATCATTGACAGTTACTGACCGATGGCAGTTTGTTAAAGATAAAAAACTATGCCATAAATGTCTTGTCAAAGGATCTCATAGTTATAAAAATTGTAGAATTGACAAAGATATTTGTAATATTAAAAAATGCAACTCCGCGCATCATAAGTTGTTGCATATCGCCTATATTGTAGAAAATGAGGACGACCAACACGAGGCGACCTCATCAATATCTGAGCAACCTGAGGAAGCCAGTAATAATACAAATGAGGTAACAGATTTTATTGCCCATGCTAGCAACTCAACTACGCAGTCTAAAAATCTAGAATCATCTCGACCCGTGCTTAAGATTCTCCCGGTTACAGTTTCAGGCCCGGCTGGTAGCGCTGATACTTACGCTCTCCTAGACGATGGCGCTACCGCCACGTTTATTGACTCTGAACTGGCAAGACAGATAGGTGCAAAGGGTCCAACAGTGGAGTCCCAGTTAAAATGTGTTAGTGGATTGTCAAAGAATGTACGAGTTGAATATGTAGACTTCGACGTCCAGGGTCACCACACCCACAAGACGCACCGAGTCTGTCAGGCACGATCTATAAAATCTCTTCAGCTAGCTAAACAGTCAGTTTGTCCTCAAGATGTCAATGCCTATCCTTATCTTTCTGATTTAAAATCCATTCTTTGTTACGACAACGTCCAGCCTAAAATTGTAATAGGGATTGACAACTGGCATCTGACCTTACCCCTAGCCGTACGTAAAGGTTCCGACGCTCAACCTGCGGCCATTAAAACTCACTTAGGATGGGTTCTATTCGGATTTTGTTCCAGTAGGACAAAACCAGTTGTGTTCGTCAATCATATGCACTTTGATGAACCTGTTGAATTTTTACAAAGCCAATCAATTGAAACTTTGTTAAAGGACCAATACAAGCTTGACTCTATTGGTATTTCTAAAAAGGAGCCACGTAGTGCAGATGACGAGCGCGCTATCCATATCCTGGAGCGTACCGCCAGTCGTCTTCCGTGTGGTAGGTTCGAAGTAGGTTTGCTATGGAAATCAGACAACCCTATTGTACCTAATAGTTACCCGCTCGCATTATCGCGATTTCTTAGCCTAGAAAAGAAAATGATTAGCGACCCAGTGTATGCTGAGCGCTACAAAGCAAATATCCACGACATGATAAATAAGGATTACGCAGAAAAATGTCACACTGCACATCCTATTGATTCAATTTGTTGGTATTTGCCTCATTTTGGTGTGGTAAATCCTAATAAGCCGGCAAAATTGCGCCTCGTTCACGACGCCGCTGCAAAGATAAAAGGGGTTAGTCTAAATTCTCTTTCATTAACAGGGCCGGATTTATTACAATCTCTTTATGATATTTTACTTCGTTTTAGAGAGGGCAAGGTAGCAATGACAGCTGACATCAAGGAAATGTTTCCTAGATTTAAAATTAGGGAACAGGACCGTGATGCGCAAAGATTCTTATGGCGAGACAGTCCTAACGAGTTAATTCAGACCTTTAGGATGTCTTCAATGATTTTTGGAGCTATATGCAGCCCATGCACAGCTTCTTATTTGAAAAATAAAAATGCACTGGAAGTCAAGGATCAATTTCCACAAGCAGTACACGCTATCATTCATGACACCTATATGGATGATTTTATTGGATCTGTGACCTCCAGTAATGTAGCAGCTCAGTTAGCTGCCGATATAGTACATGTCCATGCTCGTGCGGGTCTTGAAATGCGCGGATGGGTATCGAATGACCCACTAGCACTGAAACTTTTACCAAGAGACCTTATATCGGAAACAGTGGCGGCTCATGTTAATCTCGCGAATTTTCCACCTTCCACACCTTGTGTCAGAGCATTGGGACTATACTGGCATCCATCGACTGACTTATTAAGTTTTAACACTCCGACCAAAAACGGAGAAGAATTTCTGCCTCAACTGCTTACCAAGCGGATAGTACTTTCTTTAATTATGCGTATTTTCGACCCACTGGGTATCCTCGCTCCTGTTGTTATCCGTGGTAGAATTTTATTTCAAAATGCATGGCGAATGAATTTAGATTGGGATACCGAACTCCCTTCATCTGAAACCAAATCCTGGACGAACTGGTTCCAAGATCTCATTTCAACATCACAATTAAAAATTCCACGCTGCTACAATCCGTGCAGAATGGAACCCAGTCAAGCCGAACTGCATGTCTTTGCAGACGCCAGTGCGCAAGCGTACGCAGCTGTAGCGTACTGGCGCTTCCTCTTTTCAAACGGAGACATTCAGCTCGCATTGATTTGTAGCAAGTCACGCGTAACTCCTCTAAAACCATCTAGTATCCCTAGGTTAGAGCTACAAGCTGCACTAATAGCTGCTAGACTAGGTACGTCCATTGTAGATGCAGTTAGATTAAATATTTCTAGACGTATATTTTGGTCCGATTCAATGAACGTTTTGGGTTGGCTTAGGAATGACGCACGCACATATAAGCCTTTTGTTGCTCATCGAGTGGGTGAGATAATAGAACTCACAGAAGTGAAAGAGTGGCGGTGGATCCCAACCGGTCTTAACCCTGCTGATGATGCGACCAGTCTAGGTCGTGGTCCAATCACACCAGAATCTCGTTGGTTTAAGGGGCCTGATTTTTTACTAGCTCCAGAATCTGAATGGCCTATTATCGCACCTGGTACTTCTCATAACACAACCGTACTCGAAACTCAGACCATGAGATCAATTCATGAGGTTGCAACTCATATCATCATTAACCAATCATTCGATCAACCACTCTCAGCGGATTCACGACGTTTCAGTTCGTGGTCTCGCTTAATCAGAGCCACAGCATACGCTCATAAATATCTATCATTGCTGCGACTACATTCACTACGAAAGAAAGGTATCCATGTTAATTTCAGCCATAAAGTTCCCAATCTCATTTTCACGTTTCATTTAGAATCAACACCAACTCCAAACGTTAAACATAATCACGGCCTTCTGCCCACGATGCTAATCTTCGATGATTTACAGTTAGCGCCAACGCACGTTCTACGTCAAAGTCAGTTAGATTCTTTTTCTGAGGAGATCAACTCCATTCGAAATCAACTACCCGTATCAAGTCATAGTAGATTGGCTAAATTACCGGCTACGCTTGATAATGAGAAAGTTCTGCGTCTGTCAACTAGAATTGTTGAAGCCGTCGACGTTAACGAAGAGGTGAAAAAGCCAGCCCTGCTCGATGGTAAACATCCTACTGTCCGACTCCTCGTCCTCAACTACCATCAACGGTCGGCCCACGCAAACACCGAATTGGTTGTGAACGAGCTTCGCCAGAGATTTTGGATTTTGAGCCTCAGAAACACTGTAAGAACAGTAGCATTTAACTGTCAATTTTGTAAAATTCGTCGAAGTATCACCTACCAACCGCCCATGGGAAATCTCCCAGCTGCCAGGCTAGCCCATCACTGCAGACCCTTTTCGTTCGTGGGCTTAGATTACTTCGGTCCCACAACCGTGACCGTCGGACGAAGATCTGAAAAACGGTGGGTGGCATTGTATACCTGCTTAACCGTTCGAGCTATCCACCTTGAAATCGTACGCTCACTATCATCCGATGCTGCGATAATGGCTCTTAGAAGATTTATAGCTCGTCGTGGTACTCCAACTGAAATCCACTCCGACAATGGCACGTCTTTCGTTGGCGCTAACAGAGAATTAAAAACGCTTTACGCTCAAGCTGTACCTGACTTTGCTGCTAATGAGATGATAAAATGGAAGTTTATTCCCCCATCGGCTCCTTTCATGGGAGGTTCCTGGGAAAGATTAATCAGGTCAGTCAAGACAGCCTTAAAAGTAACCTTGGGGGCTAATGTACGTACGCCGACAGAGGAAGTATTCTCCACACTTCTCTGCGAAGTCGAAGCTTTGGTGAATTCACGCCCTTTAACGCATATATCATGTGATCCAGAATATCCGGAAGCACTCACTCCATCACACTTCATCTTAGGAAGCTCCTCCGGACGGCCTATCCCAGCAGTACTAAATGACAGAGATGACTGCAGCAGATCGGGATGGAAGCGGGCAGTACGCATGGCCGACCGATTTTGGACAAGATGGGTTTTGGAATACCTGCCAACCCTGTCACCCAGGAGGACAACTGGACAGCCTCCTGCAATCACCCTCGGAGACCTAGTGGTAATCGCCGACGGAACGTTGCCGCGAGGGTCCTGGCCCAAGGGACGTATAGTTGCCACCTACCCAGGCAAAGATGGCGTGATACGGGTGGTTGATATAGCCACTCAGGCAGGCGTGCTCCGTCGGCCCGTAAAGAAAGTTGTTCCTTTAGTTTAAAAGGGGGAGCATGTGCTTGACGCACCTTCTTCGTCTTTTACTACTGGTGTGTTTTTTATTATCTATGTTTTTTTATAAGCTTTTGTTTTTGACTCGGAGTTGACAATACATAATAATCCCTACCAGCGGCCTTTTCATACAGTCCTTAAAATATATATCCCACAATTAATACCCTCGTAATTTTTCTATTCCCACTATTTCGATAAAATATAGCGCGCATCTGTGATTGGTTGATTTCAACTAATCAGAGACAACGGCCAATGAGGGCACTTCGAGTGTTGCCAATTAATAAAATAGTAGGAGCACGGTCGAATGTTGCACGTTAATAAATGAAAACTTAACTTTTATTGACGCTAACAAAGGTGTCAAATAATTATAGAAATAATCAAATTATCGGGTGACTTTAGCTTTTTATCTTTATGTTTTTGACTAACTGTTTAAAACTGACTATAGGTTTGAAGAAGCTTTGAATTCTGGTTTGTGAAGGAGATTAAAACCATAGGTACCTAGAACATTTATATGTGAATACATAAATGTTTATATTCAAGAGTAACAAACATTGACTTTCCTGCGTACAAAAATGAATTCATTATTCATTCTCCAAGAAAGAAATAGCCACCAGTGGAAATACGAAAAAGGTAAATTTTCACACCGCATACGGCAAAAACATAACAAGGACGCAAAACGTGAGTACGTTGCTCATATATATATTCATATTTTTTCCTTCCATTTACGAAGAAAAGAAGATCATAAGGTTTTGACGGTAAAAACGTGTGTATTCAAACGCTTCATGTTACAATCGTATACTGAATGGCGAGACATTGACGTTAAAACTACAACCGGCAGTATTATTCTGTAAACATATCACCGTGAATTCTTTTTTTTTTGTTTTGGATGGGAAATCATCAAATTCGAATTTTAAGAAAATAAGCGATATTCATAATATAAATACCAGGAACAAACACAATCTTACTGTACATCACACTCGTCTCCACAGAGTAGGCAACTCGTTCATGGGTCAATGTATACACTTTTACAACAAGCTTCCCATGGACATTCGAAACTTACCCATTAAACGATTTAAGAACCATATAAAGGCCAAACTTTGCAAAAAGGGGTATTATAAAATCACAGATTATTTAGAAGACAAAAAAGCTTGGGACTGAGATGCTCGCTCTGTTAAGCATTGTCATTATGCAATATGCGTAATTATAAGGTAAATTATTGTAAACATTTTCATTTTTAATGTCTGGACTTGAAAAAAGACGGTGATCCTGAGTTTGTTTCGGCTATTTCTTCTCAGAGGTAGTCAGTTAGGAAATGCCGGCTTCATCTAGTTAAAAAAATAGAATAAAAAATAAACATGACGTGTAAAAGTGATCAGTGATCCTACTTGCTTAATAAACGATTTCATTTCATTTCAATGACCTCTCCCGCTCTGGGCGGAGCGGAAGGGCGTGTCAGACTTTTACTGACTAAAACCCACCCATGTTCTTTCTCTTGCCTGTGCACCAGGGCCACGGTTTCTTTTTTAAACAACCCGCAACCCTGCCCAGGGCGCATCGGTCCTCGTGAATCCCGTCACGGAGTGCTAACATCTGTTAGAGGCGCGCGTGAAACAACGCGCCTTCGACCCGGACCTGGTTCTTACCGTGGGGCGAGCTGGCCATCGATCGCCACCGGCAAGCCCACGCCTACGGCGGTCGGGAGTTCGATTGGTCATCCGACCAGGAATCCTGCGGCGGCTAGAGACCTGAGGGCGCTGGGATTCCCGCTCCATCACGCGCGCTGCCTCCTCATTTGTCAGCATCACTACTTCGCAGAAAGAGGTGGCACACATGGCCTGGACCAGGATCGGACGCGAGAGATCGCCGTCGATCCCCGCCACGAGGACACGGCGATGCTATACCCAAGCCAGGCAGACCTCTACCGTATTACCGTAAATTCTTAGCTTATGACCTGTGGTTCCAGGATTGGTTCTATTGATAGCGCATTAAGCTCACTTTACCCAGCTTTTCATGCTAAGATTTAACAGAATCGATAGGCTGGAAATCGGAGTAGTAATTTCATTATGGTAACAGATTCCACGTCGATTTCTTTGCCACCCTGTAGAGGATAGACAATTATAATAATAATTGATACTGTAGTAATATGACCCTACTTATATTATAAATAGATACAAAAGTTTGTGGGGTTTATGTATGAATGTATTTATGGATGAAATTTGGCACACAGGTAGTTTTTAATCAGGAATCTCTCGTGGAATAGCCCGAATAGCACATAGGATTTTTATCCCGGTATTCATAATATAGAATCGGATGAAGCCATGGGACGTAGTTATCAAATCAACTAACTATATGACTCTACGGAATAGGTAATGGAGCCGATTCCCTTATCATAAACTAAACTATATTTAAGTTTAGTACGACTTTATCTTACGTTAAGAAAATTAGTTTAGTCCTAGTCAAATTAAGAAACTACATTGACAGTTTACAAGTGATTAAAAACAGGGCTACTAAAATTTCGTTACTTACGTTACGTCAGGCGCTGACGAATTTGACAGGATTAAATTAATACCTATTTCTTTTATCTTTTGTCGCTTTTTTAATGAAGTAGAAAGAAAAGATACACTGAACTTAGTTTAGTTGGTGAACAAGGAAATCATTGCCACTGTTTTGTTGTGTGGTTATCCATTTGTACAGCAATTCTTCAGCAACAGAAGTCAATTGTTAACGCTTTTGTTTCTTCCTCAGCCTATAGATGTCCACTGCTGGACAAAGGCCTCCCCCAAGGCTTTCCACGATGACCGGTCTTGTGCTGCCCGCATCCATCGGCTTCCCGCGACCTTCACCAGGTCATCGGTCCACCTTGTTGGGGGTCTCCCTACGCTGCGTCTTCCAGTACGTGGCCGCCACTCCAGAACCTTGCTGCCCCATCGGCCATCGATTCTACGAGCAATGTGCCCACTGCCACTTAAGTTTAGCGACTCTCAGAGTTATGTCGGTGACTTTGGTTCTTCTGCGGATCTCCTCATTTCTGATTCGATCACGCAAAGAAACTCCTAGCATAGCTCTTTCCATTGCCCTTTGTGTGACTCTGAGCCTTCGTATGAGGCCCATTGTGAGCGACCACGTTTCAGCTTTTGTTTAAAAAATCTTTATTACTGAGAAAATTATTTTATCAAAATCGAATCAGACGTGACGTTTAATTAAAGAAAAACACTCTAATCCTCATTCTTTCTTCTACATCTTTTAGCTTTTATTAAAAAGTCCATTATCGAATCACGTTATTTGGTTTTTGTTCATAACCGTACTATTATTAAAGTAAAATTAAAAACTTATAAATCCATAGTCAAGCTTATACAAATAACTGAAAATAAAAATATGTCTTCCATCAGCCCCGTTTGTTTTTAATTCTCGCGAAAATATATTCACTTTTGTAGACTACGCTGGTAGGTAAATATTTGCCGAAGCCGTTTCGCGCCCTCATGAATTATTAAATGTACTGCATAAGCATAGCTTTGAGATATTTATTTAAGTTGTTTCGGTATTAATCAAATTCGTGTAACAACATTAAATATGCCTGTACTCTTTCACAGAAAATATTTAAAAAAAACATGAGTAGAAAACTTATCTCAGTGTAGCTACCATGAGTTCACATTACGAGACTAAATCTTCGATATCGAGCGCGTTCGACTCATCGATTGGCCCGCTTCAAGGTTGTAAGAACTCTCAACCAATGAGAGCGCCAAACGTGTTCGATATCGATGATCGAGTCTCGTAATGAAAACTCATGGTAGCTACATAGATCAGCTTTTTGCAACGGCAAAGCTACCAACATCGAAAACTAATAAGTAACAGCGACTCATGAAACCAGACTTACTTTTTATCGACAAATTCGATACGCAAACGAAAGTTTCGTAATTACTGGTCTCTGAAATAGAACAGGAAAATTGCCTTATAACTTTCGAAGGGCAGATATTAGCAAATATAAAAAATGCCATATTGAAAATTTTGTTAAATACACAGACAGACAACACATGTGAGTTCACTGCACCGTCCCTCGAACCGCATGGTAACGCCGAATAACGCCCAAAATTTGAAAATGGACTTTAGTTCTGCCGTGAAGCGACCACATGGTTGAACCTTGAGGCAAACTCAGTGCCCTCACGCCCTTAGCCGTTGCAGGAAAAGCCCTGGTCTGGAGACAACATCGAACTCCCGACCAACGTAGGCGCGGGCTTGTGGGCGGCGAGCAGTGGGCAGCTGGCCACCCGGTAAGGACCACCACTGAGTGCGGTGTTGTTCCACGCGCACCTCAAAGAGCTCATGGGCAGCACATCGTAATGGGGTCCACAAAGACCGATGCCTGCTAAGGCCACGGGTTTACGGTTCTTCCGCTCCGTCCAGAGCGGGAGAGGTCAGATTTCCCATCAAAAAAAAAGTTGTAAGTACGTGGGACGTGGGTATTGTGATGAAAAATGTTGGCCTTCTGTTTAATGCTGCTTATTTTCTAATCTATGCCTACATTTGAATTGTCTTACAAAAAGAAACAGCAACTGACTGATTCATTTTATTTACGGTGGTTTGGATGCAACGTGTTTATCTTTATTCTCAAACTTAATGTGAAATATGGCGATTCACTATTAAGTGCCGGATGCAACACAAAGATTAACGAAAATGTAACAGTAGTGTAGCTTTGTTTAATTTGTGTTACTCTGTTCATATCATTCTTAGAACAACAGTTGTGTATAATTACGTCAATTCTAAAGAGCTGTAAACTATTTTACATTCTCCGATAGACTGACTATATTACTACTTTAATCGCCCATTTAAATACAAATGAAGCCATATCTTTGCGATTACGCTATCTTCCAATTGACAGCGAACAAGATTGGACAAGTAATACGTGTAAACAAAGCTTAGACTAAGACCGAATAGGGTCAGCTCCAGATAACGGTAGGATCAGTGAAATTATGGACCCTTTATGAAACTGTGTGGTCATGAGTATCAGATCTAGTAATTTGGAAAGGTTTCTGTGATAAGGAAGCTATTATATAATATTATGGGTACTGTGGATGTCTTTATGAAGGGTTATGTTAACCTCGTTACGGACTGGCAGCCTACTAACACAAAATATACAAAATACAAAAATAACACAAAATAATACAAAATTATTTTTTCTTTATACGAAACCTGAATATAGTTTGTTCATAATAAGTAACTGAATCGATTCCATCAATTTTTACACCATGTTGTATTTTTTCCCAAATACGTTCAGAAATTGTTGCAGTGTGGTTACTGAGCGCGCAATACAGCTAACGGTAGATCATAGTACTAGGCGCATAGTGTGACAGCCCCCCCTGTATGATAACAAGCGGATAGCTTTGTGATTTTACATGATATCTTTTTGAAATTTTGTACATAATTTTTTTACATTAAACTACTGAAAATACGTGTTTTGGGTTTCGCATATACAAAATTAACCTTGTAGAGATGGAGTTATACTAGAATAAATAGGTCCATATCTTTCCCATACTTTATTAAGATAAAAATGGAGTTATTATTTTTCAAAGCTCACTCTTATATGATAGGAATTATTGCTATTGATAATGTGTTACGCAATTACCTACCCAGCAAGACCTCAAGTTCGTCAGTAGCGCTTGTGACCTCTAGACAAATGAGGCTGTCTGTATTTTGAGCAATAATTACATTTGGGCCCAAACTTAGAACCAAGCTAAAGTATTTTAAATAAGAAATTGGTTATGTATTGGCTATGTGTTATTTATTTACGTCGTCAGGGAAATCTGGAATGTAACCTAAATATATAAACGAGATATAAGTTACTGTTAATATGTATTCTCCGATATATATACTCCTGGACTCCAAAATCGGGCAACACTAAAGTTTTTGTATTCATGTACGGACCTACATTTTTAATGCTTCTGAATTCAAATAACGGACACAGTATTGCAATTGTGATACGGCCAGTAATGTCAACTCAAAAACCGCACAAAAACCGCACAAAAACCTATTACTGTATTTCATCGTTATTTTGATGTTTTAGTCATTTAAAAGGAGATGTTTCATTTTGGGCCACCATTATGTACGCTATATAGATTATAGCGTACATAGTGGTGGCCCAAAGGAAAAAAATAAAAGATTTTCATAAAAACACTACTAAATTAATTTGAATAAAAATACAAGTACATTTAATTAATTATTTGAAACGTTTTTTAGTGAGATAACCCTTTATTAAGGTATTGGTGGTTATGACGTTTGATTAGCGAATTTGACAGTTCTATTTTCCCGCTGTATTCGTGGTGAGTGTTGATTTGAGTTGATTGTGTTTATTTAATGGGACGTATGTTCGGAATTCATGTTTTGATATTGTCACAGTCATATGGTAGATAATATAGATACGATAGCCTTAGATACATGACACGTCAATCAATTGTCACTGTCAAAATCTTATTTCGCTTATTGCTGACCACCATATTTATTACTAGCTTTCCGCCCGCGGCTTCGCCCGCGTGGAGTTCGGTTATGTCGCGCTTTGTAGATTTCCCTCGGGAACATCAATTTTTTCCGGCATAAAAGGTAGCATATGTTCTTTCTCAGGGTCTAAAGATTGTCTGTACCAAATTTCATCAAAATCGGTTGAGAGGTTTAAGCGGGAAAGCGTAACAGACAGACAGACAGACAGACAGAGTTACTTTCGCATTTATAATATTATAGTATGGATTAGTTGTGTTGCACTCCTTGGCACAGTTAAATTGAATCTGTATAAAAACGAAGCCAAAATATGGGAAATTAACATTAAAAACACACACACACAGTTAACAAACAGTTAATTATAGCGTAACTATACCTAGCATTAAGTGTACAATGTGCTGGCCCAGACTCCATACATTTCTGAAACATCTCCTTTTTATGCATAATGGTTCGATTTAGGAGTTCAGTATTTATTTTTATTGCTGGATTGGCCTGCTCTTGACCTCGCTTGATGAAAAGCAATGAATGGGGTCTCTGATAGAAAGAACACAATCAGAAGATGTCTGTTACTCTTGCTATTGAGACTGGCTGCCTTCAAAGCAAGGGCCACATTTCTCTGACTTATTACATAACACGTAACTAAGTAAGATAATAATATGCTAATTTATTTGGTTAGGATCCCGCAGAATAACCCTAATGTATATCCTACTGGAATAACATCCAAATCTGCCTCTTAGGTTTAGTGGTCACAGCTCTACACTGACTACGCAAGTGAATTCTATTTCCAATTACGATGGGCAGTGTACGAGTATATGTATTTTGTGCCAGGATTTTCTCAGTTACACCTCCGATTATATATTTGTGTAAAGGGAATAGATTCGACCCTCATTACATTGGCCTTGATCTTATAACTAGGTACATATCGTGTAGGTAACTAGGAATGTCATTTAGATGATAGCAGTTTTGAAAATGAAAAACAAACAATAATATTTATGAAATTTAAATCAATTTATATATTGTTAATGTTATTTTATACATGAAATAAAAGGCTTTTTTATTTTATTTATTTATTTTATAAGTAGGAATAGGTACATCATCATCATCATCATCATCATCATTTCAGCCGAATGACGTCCACTGCTGGACATAAGCCTCCCCCAAAGTTCTCCACGATGACCGGTTCTGCGCCTCCCGCATCCAGCGATTTCCCGCGACCTTCATTCACCAGGTCGTCGGTCCACCTTGTCGGGGGCCTACCCACGCTACGTCTTCCGGTGCGTGGTCACCACTCGAGAACTCGTCGGCACCATCGGGCATCGGTCCTACAGGCAATGTGTCCAGCCCACTGCCACTTTAGTGTTGCAATTCTTCGGGCTATGTCGGTTACTCTCGTTCTTTTGCGGATCTCCTCATTCCTGATTCGTTCGCGCAGTGAAACCCCAAGCATAGCCCTCACCATTGCCCTTTGAGTAACTTTGAGCCTTCTTATAAGGCCTATTTTTAGCGACTACGTCTCAATTCCATAAGTCATCACTGGTCGAAGACTTAGGAATAGGTACCTACGTCTCTGCCCAATCCTTTGGAGGTTACAAGCGTGATGTTATGATGTTCACTCAAAGGATTTATTTCATATAAACCGGTTACATTCATTTTTGAATTGCCAAGGGGTCAGTCAGTTAGAAAGATCACCTGAACCTAGTTGCCCATTCCAAAGTGCGACAGTGTCAAAGGTACGACAAATTTTGGTTATATCATCAGTGTGGGTTGTGTAATATCAAAATATTCATGAAATCTGGAACTGATTAAATAATTATGATTATGGAGAACAATAAGAACCCTTCCTTATTACGAAACAACGATACCGCCACTATCAAAGGGAAATTACTATTCAGCAGATACCCATCGGCGGCATAGATTACATTGACATTTCAGTTGATATCTGGTTGCTAAGGGGAAAGGGAGGAAAACGTTTTGTTGTTTTAGGTACCCATAAGCATGATTAATTGAGAGGGACTCGTACCTAAGCGGTAATGACAGTCGCACGGGTCGATCGAGGTTAAGCTATGCTTGCCGTGGTCCATCCAAGGATGGGTGACCATCTTTACATAATGTACGATAAAGGTAAAGCCGTCGGCATCATTCTTGACCTTGGACAGTCGTCATGGGTCGTCAGAAGCCCGTAAGGGTGTTACCACACCAATCGAGCGATCGTTGCTCGATGCCTAAACATAGATAGAGTCAAGTATAATAGGTTAAGAAAACAAAAAAAAAAAAAAACTCAAGCCAATGACTTTAAAGATGTCGCCAAACATCGGCAGAAGAAGGAAAAAAGAAAAATAAACCTCCGACCGCAACATCGGAGAGAATCGTGTCTTGGGGCAGGAGTGTGGTTTTAGCCGGTAAGAGTCCGGCACTGCCCAGACTGGCTCACTAGTGAGGCAGCCTGGGCGTCCCATGAGGATTTCCTACTCCTGCCAATAAAAAAAAAAAAAAACATACAGAAATATAATTATGTGTTGTATATGTGGATACTCCTCTTGTCTAACCCCTCCAAGAAAACAGACGAGGAGTTGGATGTCTTGAACCAGTAGTATATCAAACGACCGTTCATTCTGTTTCAAAAGCAACAGACCGAACAATGAAAACTCTAAAACCAGAAAAACTAACTCACCCAAGAAATTGATTCACAAAGCGCAATCGTGATGCTTAAAGCAGTCCGTTCCAGTCGCAAACGATTCAGCACAGTTCGCAAGGGGTATTCATTTATCTATCTATGGCAAAGAGGTCAAAGGCGGTAGTAGCAGATTTTCTTCACACTCCAATGCTCGCTAGCTCCGTGTTACGGTAGCTAAAAGTAGTTAAATTGCACTCCACATCTGGTATGTTATAAAGCTGAAGGCAGTGATAAAGAATCACGTACTTATGCACCCTCAGGCTGAGCTGAATTTTAATTGAAAACTCTTGGTGTTATGGTAATAGATGTACCGGTGCCTCCAAAATCTTTGAAAAAGAATCTGTTTACGGCACGCAAGCCAATTTAGTGGGAGTTTAAAACAGAATTTAGAGACAACATAACAATAAAATAGCACAGTAGGATTAGTTGTATTATGTGGCTTCTCCTCACATTTAAATAATTCGGGTTGGTAGACCGTATGGTTCACCATTTATAACTCAAGAACAACGGAATCGATTTTTGTAATCTTTGATTTGTGTGTGATAACAATACGAATTTTGATACATCATGATGAAGTGTATACAGTTCAATAAAATCGGTATAAAATATTTCAAAATATGTCATTAATTTTTTAATTGAACCAATTGCTACTAACCTATTTTGCATATTCCTTCCTCTCTTACTTTACTTTTCTTTTTCTACTTAGTCTTATTTTAGCAGCGTACTTAACTATATAAATGGATTCGGCCCTTAATTCGGCTAGTTGTTTGGCACCATCTCCAGCGTTTATCAGTTCATACAGTTCATCGGACACGGTATTAAGAGTGTTACTTAATTATACTTTCAATTAAAATTTAGTGCTGGCAATAAAAGCCAGAATGTACTTACATTGGCCCACCAAATACCAAAAAACATCGGTTGCTGTGTCTAGGGAACGCTAAATTTAATTGCAAGAGGGAATAAAAGACAAGAGAAAAGTAGCATCCAACTTGCACTCGCCAAAGCAAGGGACCGCTTTACAGACGAATGAAGTTGGAAAATACTAAACGAGATTTGTAGTCACTGAGTCTGGGGACATGTTCTGATACGAGCAGCAGAGAACTTTTGATTGCTAACTTTCTAGCACAGTTAAGTAGTTTTTATTCTAGAAACCTATACTTCTTCTCGCCAATTTGCTTTAACTATCTGTAATACCTTGTGTAGATAAAGATATCAGCAAGGTGACTGTCCTAGACCCTTTTATAGATTTTTAGGGTTAAGGTGAAAAAGGTACCCTCTGTCCGTCACAGGACTGTATCTTTTAAACCGTCTCACACACCCTGTGAAAATTATATAATACAAGCTGCGTCCCAAGGTCATCCGTTTAGTAGTTTAAGCGTGAAAGCGGAACAAACAAACTCACTTTCACATCTATACTAATACTAGCTTTCCGACCGCGGTTTTTTTGGCGGACTGAAGGAGGTCGGCCTCCTTGCGGGCGAAACATATAAATATTTGATATTTTCGCGATTAAAAGTACCCTATTATTTAATCCAAACTGCTAACTGTAAGTCTGTAAAATTTCAAAGAAATCGGTTCAGTAGTTACGGCGTGAAAGTGGAACAAACAAACAAACAAACTCACTTTCCCATTTATAATATTAGTAAGGATATAAAGCTGAAGAGTTTGTTGGTTTGTTTATTTCTTTATTTGTTTATTTGAACGCGCTAATCTCGGGAACTACGGGTCCAATTTTGAAAATTCTTTATGTGTTAGATAGCCCATTTAGGCTTTAGGCTATGTAACATCATGCTGTGACCATTAGCAGCGTAGCATAACAAAAATTTAAAATGTATGCTGTATATTTTGGAATTAAAATAAAATGTTCAAATAACTAACTCCACGCGAACGAAGTCGCCGGCGGCAGCTAGTTTATAATATTAGTAAGAATGGCTACTAAAAAAGCTAGAAGAATCCCTATACAAGATACAGGTTATAAAATAAGTAGTATTAAAATTGTCTATAGTGGGCGCCGAACACACTGTATACTACTCGCACTTGGTGTTTTCTAAGTAAAATATTATAAAACCTATTGGGAATATGTATATACCAATACGTCCGACAGATATTTCACATACAAATCTGTTGGACGTTGGTTAAATGTGGTTGGAGGGACAGGGTTGCCAACTGTACGAGGTTCCTCGTACAAATACGAGATTTGTGGTCTTCCGTACGAGGTACGAGGACGCTATCAACCTCGTACAATAATGTACGAGATTTTGATAACATTACGGCCATGCGATTTTTTTAATGTATTACGTAGTTAGTTCCAAATGAGCTTTCGCTACTTCACCGGAGTCTAGGCTATACGACCATTTTTATAAATTGTAGGAACTTAGGAACTTCACACGTAAATCGCACTGCTGGAGATGTTCTGTTTGAAAGTAGGAGCTACGGTGTACGAGCTCCTACGTCCCTGTTGACGACTAGTGGAGGGATCAGAAAAACGTATCATCGTGGAGGTCAGACTTTGTAAATCACAAAACAAAGTCTGCATACTAAAAGTTTTCAGTCCGCGTACCCAACATGTCAGTGACCAAGACGGGCACATTTAGTGGGTCCGTCAAACGGCGTACTTTAAACTAGATTAATGATCGGCCGTACCACGTTAAGCTGTCGGACTCAGCCAACATTAGAGGCGTTTGCCGTCAAAGCGTGTCGGTCCGTAATGCCCGCTGATTACTTGGTCACGAGTAAGTGGGGAATTTTGGGATTACATTTAGTGAGAGCCGTCAAAGCTCCTGGCTGCGTCGTGTCGTTGAGTATCTAAGTCTTTTGTCTGTTGATTGTATTCATACAAATATTAAAGGATTACATTTTAAAAACAGAAACGTATTGTAGTTATTTTTGTTGGGATGGGAATTCATCAAATGAATTCTCCCGCTCTGGGCGGAGCGGAAGGGCGTGTCAGATTTTTACTAACTAAAACCCACCCGTGTCTCTTTCACTTGCCTGTGTAACGACCAGGGCCACGGTTTCTTGTTTAACCAACCCGCAAACCTGACCCAGGAGGCATCGGTCTTCGTGGACCCCGTCACGATGTGCTGACATCTCGTGGCGTGAGGCGCGCGAGAAACACGACGCACCGTCGAGGTCCTTACCGGGTGGCGAGCTGCCCACTGCTCACCGCCCGCAGGCCCGGGTGGCGAGCTGCCCACTGCTCACCGCCCGCAGGCCCGCGCCTACGGTGGCTGAGAGTTCGGTGTCGTCTCCCGACCATGGCGTCTCCTGCGGCGGCTAGTGGCGTGAGGGCGCTGGGATTCCCGCCGCTTCACGTGCTCCGCCTCCTCCTTTGCCAGCATCACTGCTTCGCAGAAGGAGATGACGGCCTGCCATGCACTCTCGCTCCGGATCATGGCCTAGACCAGGGTCGGACGCGAGGGATCGCCACTGATCGCCGCTACGCGGATACGGCGGTGCTCTACCCAAGCCGGGAAGACCAGACCTCCACCGTATCCTCCACCGTGTCCTCGGGGCGATCCACACAATGGTGATACCCTGCCGTTAGCGAGGCGAGGGGACTTAACGCCGCTATTGTGGTGTGCCCAAAATGTATTGTAGCCTTCAAAACGTTTCGCTAGCTTCAAACGGTGATATTTTAAATATAGTAATTTATTTATTTAATCTCTTCATTGGCATGGACCTGACGTTAGGTCTCAGAATGGCAGTGTAGTTTCGGGTTTAAGCTTAAGTATCACGACGAGCTAAAATATGTAGAGCTGCAGCACTTTGATAATAAGGGGACGTGTTATAGTTGCTTAAACTGTCACCTAGTCCAGCCGCGTTTGAACGATGAAAATACGCAAATGTGGGATTTAAATAAACCACTGGATTATAAATTAAACTGTTTTCATCTCCATGTTGGATTTTTTAAAATAATAATTATAAACTAGTGCTTGACTGCAATCCCACCTGATGGTAAGCAGAAATGCAATTGCTGTTGGTAAAGCGCGCTATTCACTTAAAAAAATTAGTGAATAGGAAGAAAAACGGCAGTTGAGCGCGGTGATGTAATGTTAAACCCAACAACACGACCAACTATGCTTCGCCAGAGGATTGATCTGGAGACCCTCCACGACCAAACTCCCAACACAACAACATATGGTGCGTGGTACCCGGCACACATCGCAACACAACTACTCAGACCCGTCCTCCGTACGGCTTCACCAGACATCATGACGGAACACGACGAATCGCTTATCGGCAAGACTTTCGTCTGGTGGGTGGTAACTTCTGCCGGTAGCCTATATTATGGCGTACCGCCGAGAAAAGGACTATTCTGCCAATGTCATGTTGGTACTTGTTAGTTAGTGGCTAGATTGTGTGATCATAGAGCAGATATACGATACATATTGTGTCATTTTATGACGTCAGATCCGTGCTAAGACCTCCTTAAATCTGGAAGCATAAAGTCGTGAATAAAATAAACCGATCCGCTGTCGACAGGAGATTGGATTACACACTTTCAATGTTTACCCTCCAATATATTTGTAGGTATCTGACATTTTTATGTAGTGCAAAATTTTATGCACCCTATACGGAATGGATGTCGGTAAGACAGTTTGCAGCGTCTGTATCATTTGTTATATTTTTACTTAGCACACGTCAGACTGATGACGTGCATGTTTTTAACGGATTTTTAACTACAGCTTGTCAGATAAAATTGCTTACTTGAAGATTGTCATGGATGATAGCAGTTAATTGATTATTAATTGAAAATAGCAGAAAAGTGTTCAAACAATCGTTTTTTTTTTTGCACACTTTTCTCGTAGTTTAATCTATCCTTACTATTATAAATGGGAAAGTGAGTTTGTTTGTTCCGCTTTCACGCCGTAACTAC
This sequence comes from Sesamia nonagrioides, assembly GCA_017933935.1. NCBI lineage: Eukaryota > Metazoa > Arthropoda > Insecta > Lepidoptera > Noctuidae > Sesamia > Sesamia nonagrioides. Next base: position 1,052,100 of record JADWQK010000668.1, on the reverse strand, counting down.
TGAATCGATTGCTTTGAAATTTTGCAGAAGTAAAGTTAGAAGTCCGGATTAAATAATAGAGTACTTTTTATCCCGGAAAAATCTGATGTTCCTGAGGGAAATCTAAAAAGCGCGATATAACCGAACTCCACGCGGGCGAAGCCGCGGGCGGAAAACTAGTTTAAAATAAAGCGCAGTTTATTTATGTTTTACTTACTTTTTCTTTTTGTTAAGTACTGCAATTTTTTGTGTAAACTATTCGGAATTAGGATGATATTTGAGATTCCATAAAGAGTTTGAGAATATTAAGCTTTGCGAAGGAAAATATTGTGCGAAAATAAAGATAATATTCCGGATTTTACTGCTGGTTTCCTATCTCGAACATCTTTGGCCAAGTATTGCCCGTTCTTAAAACTTTCCCAAAGAAGGATTTTAATGATTAAGAATATTAAATGAAAATGATTACACGTTTACTTATGATAACACAATTAAATTAATTCTACTTTTACCATCAAGCTGGAGTTTGATGTAATAATACATAATCGATGCATATTGATTTCTACTTAACGACGCGAGGTGAACGAAAATGAGTTCCAAATTTAAATTTCTGTCTGTGCTTCGCGGTTTTACCTGCATAATTTACATTTTTTAATGTTTTTATAAGAAGCCCATGTGACTATGTTCAAATCAAATCAAATCATTTATTTCAAATAAACCAGTTACAGGCACTTTTGAATTGATTTTCAAGCTATTGTCTCCATTGTCAAGCTATTGTCTCTATTGTGTTATCTCCAGATTCATGATGCTTACACGAGCATTATGAATCTTCGTACACAGTATTCGCGTGAAAGCGTATACATAATTAGTACATACATACAAAAAATGGGATTGTATATAGGTATTATTTTCTTTTCTTTTTTAAACGCTACCCCACAATAGGAATTATTCCTGCATCGTAGGTATATACTCAAACAGTCAGACCCGAAATAACTACATATAGGCAATACAAATATTTGTTACTAGTTGCGCCGCGCGGTTTCACCCGCGTAGGTTTGTTTTTTTTTTATATATTCTCCGCTCCTATGGGTCGCAGCGTGGAGTTATATGAAAGCCTTCCTGGATTAGTAAAATATTTTTTTCATATCGGTCCAGTAGTTCCTGAGATTAGCGCGTTCAAACAAAGAAACTCTTCAGCTTTATGGTCGGACAGGGTTTTCTTTACATATTAAAGAAAACCCTGTCCGACCCATAAGGATAATAAAGGTTAGGTAAACACTTGACCGAATATAATATAAAATTTTACATAATCATCATAGTAAGTTTGCCCCGTGTGGTACCGGGCCTAGAATTGTACCAACCCATATCCTCCCGTGGGTGTCGTAAGAGGCGACTAAGGGAAATCACCAGGGAAGCGGGCAGCAGCGCTTCTCCTGTGTAATATCAAATCACTGCGATCCCCAACCCGCCTGCCAAGCGTGGGGATTATGGCAAACCCCACCAATGATGCACACGATACAGCCCAGGCCCCTAGTCCCCGGCAGCTCCGCTATTCCAGTCTACGGTAGCGGACTCGGTTACGGCGGAGCAAGGGGTGCTAAGAATCTCCTGCAGAGGTCCGGCTACCATCACAAACGACGACCTTTGGCCCTGGCAACATTTAACACGCGCACACTACGGACCGATGAGAAGATTGTCGAACTGGAGGAAGAACTGAGCCGGTTGCGCTGGGACATTGTGGGGTTATCTGAAGTCCGAAGAGAGGGAGAGAACTCGATAATCCTGAAGTCTGGCAACCTGCTCTATTTCCGGGAAGGCGACCAGCTGTCCCAGGGTGGTGTCGGGTTTATTGTCCACAAGTCCCTCGTGAACAACGTGGTTAAAGTCGGGGGCCTTTCGACTCGGGTGGCGTACCTTGTACTGAAAATAACAAAACGATATTCGTTAAAGGTTATACAGGTCTACGCCCCGACGTCTAAACACTCTGACGATGAGGTGGAGGCCATGTATGAGGACGTCAGTAGAGCTATACATTCCTCCAAAACCCACTACACCGTTGTCATGGGGGACTTTAACGCAAAACTGGGCATGCGAGAGGCGGACGAGACGAAAGTGGGGCAATTTGGAGTTGGAAATCGGAATCCCAGAGGTCAGATGCTAATGGATTTCATGGAAAAGGAAGGACTCTTTGCGATGAATTCTTTTTTCAGGAAACCATTGCACCGCAAGTGGACCTGGCTCAGCCCCGATGGTCAGACCAAAAACGAGATAGACTTCATAATGTCAACGAGAAGGCAAGTGTTCAACGATGTCTCCGTGATCCATGCGGTAAAAACCGGGAGTGATCACCGTATTGTTAGAGGCATCTTGATCCTCAACATTAGGCTCGAACGCTCTCGACTTATGAAGTCTACGCTCCGTCCAGCGTCAACACAACTCCAAAACCCCGAGAGCTTTCAGATCGAACTACAAAACCGCTTCGAATGCCTCGGTGAATGCGTAGATGTGGACGACTACAACAACAGGTTTGTGGACACTCTCCAAACGGAAGGGTCTAAGTTCTACAAAACCCTCCGTTCAAAAAGACAGAAGAAGATCTCCGGTCCCACCCGCCGGCTAATGGAAGAAAGACGGAGGTGATCTTAAAATCCCCTGATGACGCTTCGCGCATCAGATGCCTTAACAGACAGATCTCAAAGTCTCTGACTCGCGATATACGCCAATTTAATACAAATTGTATTAAAGAGGCTATCGAGCGGAACAAAGGCTCCAAAGTGTTCGCACGAGAATTGTCTGTTTGACAGAGTCTACTTGCGAAGCTGAAGACTGGGGATGGTAGGATCGTCACTTCCAAGCCCGAGCTTTTGGGTGAGATCGAGAAATTCTACGGAGAGTTATACACATCAACACACGCACCTGTTGTAAGCCTGGCTACTGATCCTAGAGCCAGACTAACCCGACACTACACCGACGATATCCCGGACGTCAGCCTGTACGAGATTGGTATGGCCCTGAAACAGCTCAAGAACGATAAGGCGGCTGGAGATGATGGAATTACGGCTGAGCTTCTGAAAGCGGGTGGCAAACCGGTTCTTAAAGCGCTTCAGAAGTTATTTAATTCCGTCATTCTTAAAGGCGAAACGCCTAAGGCGTGGCACAGGAGCGTGGTGGTTTTGTTTTTCAAAAAAGGTGACAATACCCTCCTGAAAACTACAGACCGATATCCCTCCTGAGCCATGTCTACAAGCTGTTTTCTAGGGTCATCACGAATCGTCTCGCTCGCAGGTTTGACGACTTCCAGCCTCCCGAACAAGCAGGCTTCCGAAAAGGTTTTAGCACCATAGACCACATTCATACGCTGCGGCAAGTTATACAGAAGTCCGAGGAGTATAACAAACCACTATGCTTGGCGTTTGTGGACTATGAGAAGGCCTTCGATTCGATTGAGACTTGGGCGGTGCTACAGTCTCTCCAGCGGTGCCAAATTGACCATCGACACATTGAGGTGATAAAGTGTTTGTACAAAAACGCCACCATGTCAGTCCGTCTCCAGGATCAGGACTCGAAACCGATCCAACTGCAGCGTGAGACAAGGAGATGTCATATCTCCTAAATTGTTCACTGCTGCGTTGGAAGATGTCTTCAAGCTCCTGGACTGGAAAGGACTTGGCATCAACATCAACGGCGAGTACATCACTATTCTCCGTTTCGCAGATGATATCGTGGTCATGGCTGAGACCCTGGAAGACTTGGGCAAAATGCTCAATGACCTCAGCAGAGCTTCCCAACAAGTGGGTCTAAAATGAACATGGATAAGACGAAGATCATGTCGAACTCTCATGTCGCACCCACTCCAATTGTAGTTGGTTGCTCTGCACTCGAAGTTGTTGACGAGTATATATACCTGGGACAGACAATCCAACTAGGTAGGTCCAACTTCGAGAAAGAGGTGTCTCGGCGAATCCAGCTCGGTTGGGCAGCGTTCGGGAAGCTACGCTACATCTTCTCGTCGTCCAAGATACGACAGTGTCTCAAGACGAAAGTCTTTGACCAGTGTGTTGCCAGTGATGACTTACGGAACTGAAACGTGGTCGCTCACAATGGGCCTCATACGAAGGCTCAGAGTCACACAAAGGGCAATGGAAAGAGCTATGCTAGGAGTTTCTCTGCGTGATCGAATCAGAAATGAGGAGATCCGCAGAAGAACTAAAGTCACCGACATAGCTCTGCGAGTCGCTAAACTCAAGTGGCAGTGGGCAGGGCACATTGCTCGTAGAACCGATGGCCGATGGGGCAGCAAGGTTCTAGAGTGGCGGCCACGTACTGGAAGACGCAGCGTAGGGAGACCCCCAACAAGGTGGACTGATGACCTGGTGAAGGTCGCGGGAAGCCGATGGATGCGGGCAGCACAAGACCGGTCATCGTGGAAAGCCTTGGGGGAGGCCTTTGTCCAGCAGTGGACATCTATAGGCTGAGGAAGATCATAGTAACAATACTAATGAATTTTGAAATAATCCTTTTTCCCGGAAATTAATTCCAATTTCCCCGAAATTTGGTAATTTTTCAAAAAGTGACAACACCGTTATTATTATAAGCGAATAGCGACGCGACCACGTCACAGGTGCCGCGTGCCCCGCCCCCCGCCGCCTGAGGAAGGGGTTGCATACCGCACAAGTATTAAGTTACATCTTTTTGCGAAATAATATTTATTTTTTTTGGGGGATTTTTTTTTTTAATTTTGCCTATCATTGTGGGCATTAGTAGAATGAGTTATCGATACCTAACAATACCTTCACGGATCGGACAGGGTTTTCTTTACATATTGTTTATTAGTATGGATGTGCGGGAATCGAACTAATTAATCATTTGCCTAGCCCTGTCCCGATTATGTTTGGGTTGACTTCCAGTGTAATCTAATACCAGTATCTTTCATGGATCGACTGCATATATTTCCTCCACAGCCCAGCTACTGGGTAATACAATATCCCTTGGTTATACTAGCTGTCACATTTTCAGGGTTTTGACAACCCATAGCAACTATCAAAGATCGAAGAAAGACCGCCGGGACCAACGGTTTAACAAGCTTTCCGAGGCAGGGTACTATCTAAGTATTCTTCCTCATTCACGGACCAACCGCTACAAGCGTAATTTAAAATGATCTGAAATGATGACACTCTCATTATTATCATCATCATCATCTCAGCGTTAATCCTAGTCGTATTCGAAGCTTTTTCAGCTTTGGAGTCTGGGGTCCGCTTTACCAGCCTAACTGTTGATTTTGACTAAACTCGAAGGCGATATCGAAGCATTGTAGTTAGACCAATAGTTTTTTTTTTGAAGGTTCCAACAACGTAACGACTGCCGTTAGAAGTTCGTATGGCAACCGGGACCAACGGCTTAACGTGCTCTCCGAGGCACGACCAGACCAGAGCAAATATTCATATCCATACATACAAATATTTGCACTGCACGGGGATCGAGCCCGCGCTTCCTTGCGCAGCGGTCGCGTTCGCTACCTTACCACCACGGAGGCTGTAATGATGACAATCTGTTTCAACCAAATATAACCGATAATACTTTAGGAATAGTTAATAGTTTTGTTATTGTCCGCGCAAAACGACAATTATAGCAGATAAAATACGATATTCAGCGAAAAATAATTCTGGAGAATCGCCAATTTAATTTGCGTTCTAGATTAAACTATTGTGGTTATTTCATTTATTAACTCTCAGGACCTTATCCTGCCACTATTATAAATGCTAAAGCTTGTGAAGATATAGGTATTCATACATTCATTTATTTCCAAGATAATAGAGATATGTATATGTTTGGATATTTGTTATTCTTTCACGTAAAAACTACTGAACGGTTTCGGATGCAATTTGGCACACAGATGGTTTAGTATCATATTGGATATTTTTATAGTCATGGTCATTCGAATATTTGTTCCGTGCGGGAATCGAACCCACGACACGCAGTAGTCAATAGCTTAACCACTGCGCAAACCGTGCAGTACGGGATTAAGACCTATGTGGTTGTAACCGCTTAGTACAGCTAGTATTATATGTAAATGCGAAAGTTTAAGAGGATGTATGTATGAATGGAGTGATGTTTTTTACTTTTACACGCAAAAACTCTAAACGAATTTCTGTAAAATTAGCACAAAGATGGTATATAACCGGTATAGTACTAAGTCCTACCTCCATTCTTTTCCTACGTACCTTCTATATTCCGCTGAGACATGGTGTGTGTACCGCCACCACATACGTACTCTAGATCGTTTTCACCTTAAATATCTCCGATCCATTATCCGTTGGTGGCATTGAGGCTTATTTAATGCGTCGACAGCTTCGATGGTACGGACACGTATCACGTATAGCGGACGGAAGACTGGCCAAGCGCATCTTCTTCTCTGAGCTGGAGGAGGGCAAGCGAAAGCATGGCGGACAACTCCTCCGGTTCAAGGATGTCTTAAAACGACACATGAAGAGATGGAATATAGAACCCTCTGAATGGGAGCGTTTAGCAGCAGAACGGTCAGAATGGTGCGCCATTCTGACCGTTCTGCTGCCAAACGCTCCCATTCAAAACTCCAAACTCGCGTACTTGTCCGTACACCATTCTGCGGAATGGTGTACGGACAAGTACGCGAGTTTGAGGAGCATCGGAAAGCTGACCTCGATGCCAACCGCGACCAATTAAAGGCCCGCCCACCTGCTGCCATCACATACAACTACGTCGACGGCGTACTTACGTTCCCTCAGTGTGCACGAAGTTTCGCCGCTACATTTAAGCCATCTTCGGGCGCATGAGCGCCGAATCATCGGCTAGGAGTCGGAGTGGTCGCCGTGGCCGAAATCGGTCGGGAACATCATCATCAGTACTATGTCGTGGTGGCCTAGTGGTTAAAACACCAGCCTTCAAGTATGAGTGTGCGGGTTCGATTCCAGGTCAGCAGGTCAGGCAAGTACCAATGTAACTTTTCTAAAGTTATAGGTATATACTTTCTATGTATATTTTGGACACCAATGACTGATTACAAGGTGACGGAAAACATCCTGAGGAAACCTGGACTTTAAGTCTGAATTCGCCAACCCGCATTGAGCAAGCGTAGTGATTACGCTCAATTCTTTTCTATATGAAAAGAGACCTGCGCCCAGCAGTGGGACGATAAAAAGGTTGATGATGATGGAGCAATGGATTACCAATCTGCTTCAAATTGAGAGTATTAGTGTGTTACGCAATTAAGGTACAGATTATTTATTTATTTATATATTCTTTATTGTACACCAAACAAATATCGAACAAAACAATCAACACAAAAAAAAAACAACAACAACTTAACACTTAACAACTTAACGAAGGAATTAATCACAGCGGAAATTATTTACCATGCCAGATAGCTACGCCAAAACTAACAAAGCAAAAAAAATCATTAAAAATGGAAACGTAAATTATAAGTAAATGAATTATACACATTTACTTATAATTTACGTTTCCATTTTTAATGATTTTTTTTTGCTCTGCTAGTTTTGGCGTAGCTATCTGGCATGGTAAATAATTTCATTCAATGTTCTGTGTTTTCCTGTGTTAAATACATAGTAATGTATAAAGTCATGTGTTTTTTAAATGAACAGACAGCTTTGTTGCTGGGGAGTTTGTTCCGCCACTTCTTCTTTTCAGTGAAAGCACCTGGAAGTGGCGAAGGGCGGGCATTTTGGGGGATTGTTTTATGTAGTAATATTGACGTTCAAAAAGTGCTGATTCTCAGCTTAATTTGAATAAACGACTTTTGATTTTGACACAGTAGATACACGACACAACTGCAATAGATACGGAACGCGTGACATTTTCCGATCACATGCCGTCTTTATTATGATCTTCTAAAGTCAAAAATAGAATAGAATAGCATGCTCTTTATTATGTACACCATATAAATTATAGAACATAATTAGAACAGCTTCCTCGAACTCAGGCTAGATTCTGTTGAACGCCACCGAATGGAGTTTGTGTCCCAACCAGTTAAACGAACGACTAACGTATATCCAACATGTTTTATTTAAATAAAAAATATAGTTTAAAAAACTAAAAAAAAAACATGCTTTTAAAGAATATCAAACTAAAAAGTTAAAAATAATTTATAAAAAAGCGTGAGGGGCTTAATACCTATACAAAAATTATGGCACAAAGCGCCTCACGCTTTATTTTTTAATTATTTTTAACTTTTTAGTTTGATATTCTTTAAAAGCATGTTTTTTTTTTTAGTTTTTTAAACTATATTTTTAGTTTTTCAGACTATATTTATTTTCAACTATTTAGTTCGATATTCTTTTAAAAAAAATGAAACGAACGAACGAACGTATCGAAAACGGTCGGACATTTTACAGTAATGCGCCGCTCACTCGTTGTCCAAAGAGTTAGAGACGGACAAACAAACAAACAAGCAAGCAAACAAGCAAGCAAGCAAGCAAACATACAAGTGAAGCTAATAAAAACCATGTAAAAAGGAACAACAACAGCTAAAACGTTAACCGTGAAACAAGAACAAAACTGATAGACGATATTGCAGCCCGCTAAACTGCTCACAGATAGGTTGTACACAATGCTGTTTAACATAATAGAAAAAAATAAAGGCAATAGAAATAAGCGTATTACTGCCAGCATCCACCTTCGGCTACGCCTGCGCAGTATATACCTAGATAAGATACTTCTTATCTAGATCTTAGATGATTTCTTTCTTTCTATATTACTATATAGAAAGAAAGAAATCATCTATAGCCTATATCCTTCCCCAAGGTACAAATTGGATCCCATATCATCTCATCAAAATTGTTCCATCCGGAAATAAACCGACATTAAAGAAAAAAAATATCATAAAAAAAGAACAATTGTTATGCGTCTCAAAGAGTTGTTTTGTAAATAAAACCTAGATTAACACTCTAGAGGTGTTTTCTATACACAAACGCATTCCGCTATTTTCTTCATGGATAATGCTTTTAGAGCATTTTTTTAACCAACTTCAAAAAAGAGGAGGTTACTCAATTCGACCGTATATATGCTTTTTTATGTTTGTTCGCGCAGAACTTCGTCGTTTATGAACCAATTTTGATAATTCTTTTTCTGTTGGAAAGAAGTTGTTCCCAAGGTGGTCCCATGATAAGCATATCAGGGTTTGATGGTGGAAGACCAGAGAAAACAAGGGGAACTTTCAAAAATTGCAGGGGGGACTATGCATTTCTTAGCATTTTCATTAAGTATTTTAAAGCTCTACAATTTAATAAAGGTCTGGAGTAGATCTGATGATGGAGCCGGGAGACAGTCGAAGGAACTCCTCAACAATTCACAGCAGTTACCTTGTGTTTGGGCTCGATTAATTTGTATTGATAAGAACTTTACACCTAGATGGGTTGTGCCACTTGTGACTGTCATAAGAGCTCTGGTGATGAAGACAAAGGCCAGTTCCGGGAACTCCTCAACGGTTTACAGTAGGTACTTTGTGGTTGGCCTTCATTCATTTATATTGATGAGACCTTTGCACCCATTGGGCTAAAATAATGGTCTGCAGTAAATTTGATGATGAAGACCATAGGCAGTTGAGGCAATACTTACGGGTAAAAATTAAAGTAAACAAAATTACGTCGTTTCCCAACTATATTTACGTCAGTTTCCAGTCTGACCGGATGCAATTGAATACATAGTACTTTTAACAACTAAAAAGTGTAAAATAAAAACTTTTTTTACAAAAAAACAACCGACTTCCAAAAACCACTAAAAAGTGAAAAATAACTAATTTCGGAAGTCGGTGTCAAAAAACGAATATACAAAACAAAAGACACGATGGATAATGCTTTTAGAGTTTTTTTTTTTTTACCATTTTTTACCCTGATTAGGTACGTGCCCCTATCATTTGATTTTTTCAAAAATAACCCATTTTTACCGTGATGTTCAGATGACTATTAGACAAACGTGATAAGTTTTTGACAAAAAAGAAAATAATAGAAGTATAGGTATACCTTACCTCTAAATTTTGATATAAAAATAATTGAGATCTGTCGTGTTTTGAAAAAGAAAACAGCGGACGACGTTTTTGTGGGTAAAATCAGCCTGAGCTGCAACTGTCCTCTTCGCACTTTACCGGGAGAGGTTGGAAGCAGCGCGACGGCAATAGTTTCTTCAAATACCTATTTTCCAAATTCCTCGGCACTAAAGTCCCCTCTTAGTCTTACATTAAGTTTACTAATGTATGCACGTATTATCTCACCATCATTGTATCTTAAAACATAAGTAACCTGTGGAAACGTAGTGGAATGTGCATTTGTTTAAAGTAAATATAATAAATAAATAAAAAAAAATAGTTGTATAGATAAAACACGACGCTCGCCAAAATGTATTGTTATTCAAATAACGCTCCAGCAATTTGTAGCCAAATCGTTTGACTAATTAAATCGATATTCGTGGTATTGAATTCTGGTATATTTCTCTTTGATCATTGTTCTTTGACTATACTTGTATCTAAGCTACGCCTTTGGCCAAAGTTCTTTGGAGATTCTAAGTTATACACATATCGGTTTTCATACAACTCTCCTATAAGAGTTAAGTTTGTAAAAGTTAACTTGTTTGAATCTATCGAAATTGGAACAGTTCACACAGATTGAAAAACTTCCGCAAAAGTTTTATCTTTTTGGGACCTCGAACGGTTTTTATGAAATCACCACAAATGCGCTTATATCGAACACATAAAGTAAAAGATGAGCGTCCATACAGCAATCTAAGTTAAGCGTAACTTATTTGTAATATTGTTACAGAAACTTCAATTCGAATGTTTTTTTAGGTTTTATGATTTTTGATAAGAGATAAAAGTATTGTTGTTGTGATAGTTTGTGTAAAATAATCTTTATCAAAGAATTTTTCAATTAGTATTCCTATCATAATTCAAATAATGATCGTATGTTCAAATAAAGATTGCATGTTTTAAACAATTGGGTTGTATCCTAAAAAATAATATAATGTCCATCAGATAGATTTATAAAAATATTGAACACGTATTTTTTATTTTTTCTTTCATTCAAATACTTAGGAAGATATATTGATTTGAAATGTCGTATGACGTCACGCCTTTGTATGTTTGTTTGTTTGTTTGAACGCGCTAATCTCAGGAACTACTGGTCCGACTTGAAAAATTCTTTATGCGTTGGATATCTCATTAATCTAGGAAGGCTTCAGTTTATATAACATCACGCTGCGACCAATAAGAGTGGAGCATGACTAACTCCACGCGAACGAAGTCGCTGGCGGCCGCTAGTTTGTATATAAAATACATTCTCTCTATAAACACGAAGCAGAACATACAATTAGTCGCCATCAAATTATGTATATGGCTTATCATCCAATACTCTTTCAATACTGACCAAAAGCGCCCACGGCCGGGAATTATCGGTCCGAGGTCGATTGAGCATGCAATCACTGACAGACTATAGAAAACACGTACCTATATTAGTAAACAGTTCCATTATTAGCAGGACGAAGCTCATTTCGCATTGATATCAAGTTGACATAAGCCCAAATTCACGAACGGGTGGCAGTATCCGAGATAGACGCGTAGATAGACGCGATATCGCTCTGCTAACGGTAATTCGGAGCGTAGATATCTACTTTTATTAATATTATTTAGTTTTATGACCTCGGGGACATTTTTTGTGAGTCAATCAATAAAAATGCTTATTTTGTTAGATTTTTGGAGTCATATTTAATACTAGGGGCCGCCAGCGCCTTCGTTCGCGTGGTTTAGTTATGCTCCGCTCCTATTGGTCGCAGTGTGATGTTATATAAACTAAAGCCTTCCTGGATTAATGGGCTATCCAACGCAAAAGGAACTTTCCAAATCGGACCAGTAGTTCCCGAGATTAGCGGGAACAAACACACAAACAAACTCTTCAGCTTTATATATTAGTATAGAAAATGGCTTATACATTTTGGCGGAATTCCCTGATGTAGGGGAGGTGGATGCAGCTCCATGCTAAGTATTAATTTTATGTATCTACATCTCAGTCTGTAATCTATTAACACGAGAAGTCAAGTAAAAGTGTTAGTAACTTTACGGATTCCTGGCTGAACTAAAACTTTTCTATTCAATTTTTTTTTAAATTGCCATCTCGTAGTTGACCATTAGAGGCCGTGGCTACTTAACCGGACTTTTCTGTGGATGGCTTAAGTAAAATTAAAGAATCCAGCCAGGGGCACTTAAAAATTAAGCTAAAAATTAAGGCGACTACGCACTAAGGGTACCCCCTGTGGGGTACAAACCTCGGCTTAGGACGTCGCTAGGGAGGACAGCAAGCGACGGTTGGATCGAAAGGGTTATATTCTATAATCTCTACTAATATATAAAGCTGAAGAGTTTGTTTGTTTGAACGCGCTAATCTAAGTAACTATTAGTCCGATTTAAACATTTCTATGCGTTGGATAGCCCATTAATCCAGCAACAACAGCAACCAATAGGAGTGGCGCAAATAAAAAAACAACATATCGAAACCTACGTGCCTACGCGGGGCGCAGCTGGTCTTCCTATAATGTTTCCACTACTATATGGGCCTAGTACGGGTTGGCAGATGTCACATGCCCCCGATTTTTGGTTCTAGAACAAATAAACCGGTTTCCTCCATTTTTAGAGCAGCAGCAAATAAACAACACAACATTCATTCGTGAAACTCGCTCACAGTACTTCTCACATGCCAATAAAATGTTTGCCAATAAAAATCGTTTGTTCCAAGAGACCATGAAGTGTACACATGAGCAATACGCATCAACGGCATCGGCAACTGCAATACATGCAATTGATGTGTGTTGGTTATGTGCGTGTACATTCGTATGCGGCCATGACAGTCACGTGGCGATTGCGTGTACGTTTTCACTGGTTGTATGAACCCTACCTTCTGTATAATGCTATATTTAGTGGCTGATACCTCCATCCGATAAAGACGCCCCTTACTCGTTGACGTTAACGCTACTCGTTTTCTAAGACGGTTCATTGATAAGCCGACGCCTCGGTTAAATCGAATAGGGATCGATGGGAAAATGTAGCGTAAAAGTGGGCTGATACGGTCAGGTAAATACATCTGGAAGTTATTGCGGTGAAAGTAAAATCCGATGTATTGGGTGAAGATTGACTCGTTGGTGTTGTTTACACACGCTGCTTTTGAGTATGGGGTTGTAGAGCTGTTAGGAACAGGGTGTAAAGTTTCCTCATCATCATCATCAACCTTTTTATCGTCCCACTGCTGGGCACAAGTCTCCTCTCATACAGAAAAGGATTGGGCGTAATCACCACGCTTGCTCATTACGGTTTGGAGATTTCAGACTTAAAGCCCAGGTTTCCTCAAGAGGTTTTCCTTCACCTTTTAATCAGTCGTTGGTGTCCAAGATATACTTATAAAGTTTACTCATCATTCATAGAAAAGGGAGGATCCGGACGGGTGTTTGTCTCGCGGTCAGTTGCCCAACGCTTGATGTCGGGAAGTTCAGTGTATTTAAGTTGCGCATTAAACTTTGCTTGCGAGCAGCAGGATGACGTCAGTTTTTTTTTTTTACTTATTATAAACCAGCGCTTGACCGCAATCCTGCCTGATGGTAAGCAGTGACGCAATCGTTGATGGTAAAGCGCACTAGTTTATTAAGAGCCTAATCACTCTAGCCTTGAAGACACTCAAATTGTAGTCCGACCGAAACACCGCCGCTGGCAAATTGTTCCAGTCCCTCGATGTACGCGGTATAAAGGAGGAGGCGAAACGCTTCGTCCGGATCGTAGTGGTGTTAACAACGTAAGGGTGGAAACCAGCCGTACGACGGGTCGTCCGCTGGTGGAACGGAGATGGGGCAGTATAACGCGTTGTACGCATATGGCCTTGTGCTTATGCTACAAGGTCCTGAGTACGGTTTCCAGATCGGGCATGATATGATTGCGTTTATCTATCAAGAATTTATCTATATATTATACAGATTCGTGGTGTAGTAGTAGTCGTGGTGGCCTAGTGGTCAAAACACCAGCCTCTCTAGTATGAGTGCGCGGGTTCGATTCCAGGTCAGGCAAGTACCAATGTAACTTTTCTAAAGTTATATGTACTTTCTAAGTATAACTTGGACACCAATGACTGAAGGTGAAGGAAAACATCTTGAGAAAACCTGGACTTTATAAGTCTGAAATCGCCAACCCGCATTGAGCAAGCGTGGTGATTACGCTCAATCCTTCTCTGTATGAGAGGAGACCTGTGCCCAGCAGTGGGACGATAAAAGGACGATAAAAGGTTGATGATGATGAACTGATTAAATGTATGTGTACTGGAAGTTACGGGCTTGAAGTTTTGTATGAAGTTAAGTTAGTTTGACTTGATTTTCCGTAAAATCTGAAGCTTACCGAAGTATTTAATTAAAATGAACTAAGTCATAAGACAGTGGCCATAAGACAAACACTGATTTCGTTAGTTTTAATTAGGGATATTAACTTAATATTGAAGGTTAAAGTGAGGAGCTACTTACTCGCGAGCTTGCACAAAGTTTCGAGTGTTTTAATTTAAATTTATGGATACTATTAGCTTTGAAACTAACAGAGAATCCCTAGTATGTTAGAGGTCGTATAAGTTAGAAGTTATTAAAGAAGATATTGGGGGAGATATTTTTTAATGTACTTATACTTCAAGTAAGCGAGTGTAAATATTTTCTAACTTGGAGTAATATTTTGGTGTAGAGGTAATTGCTCGCTGGCGAAATTAACAATAGGTATTTTTTTAATTAATTTAGGGTAGTTAATCATCATGCTGAACACATATGTTATACACAGGCATAATTAATTTACAGTCTTCATAACATCATTATTTATTATCATATAGACTTACTTAATATTATAGACGCGAAAGTGTCTATAGATGAATCTGGTGTCTATGGATGGGTGTCTATGGATAAATGGTTCTCTATAAAAAAAACACTACTGTACTGCACCCTAATAGTGTATCACACTATTTTTTTTTATGTATTACAAACTAGCGCTTGACTGCAATCCCACCTGATGGTAAGCAGTGATGCAATCGTTGATGGTAAGGCTCGCTAGTTTATTAATCCTACTCACTCAAAGGAACTGAGTAAATAGGAAGGAAGACGAACATTGCATCACCGCGCTGAGCGCGAAGTGAATAGGAAGGAAGACGGCAGTTGAGCGAGGTGATGCAATGTTAAACCCAACAACACGACCAACGATGCTGCGCCAGAGGGAGATTTATCTGAAGGCCCTCCACAACCAAACTCCCGACACAACTACATTTTGCCCATCGTAACTGCTCAGACCCGTCCTCCGTACGGATTCACCAGACATCATGCCGGAACACGACGAATCGCTTGGCGGCATGACTGTCTGGTGGGTGGTAACTTATGCCGGCGGCCGATGTTGACTATTGTTATCAATTGGAATAATTTTGAAGCATATTAGCAATATGCTTCAAAATTCGAAAAATTTGCTCAATAACGTAAACAACGCAATGAATGTTGTTGAACTGTCAAAATGAAACCCATTGCTACTAATAACTATATCCAGAATTATCGTATAGAATAGTTTTCATGTCGATATTCTCACGGATTCGTAACCTATTCGAGTGAAACAGCGGGGCGCAGCTAAAATATCATTAAAAAAAAAAAACTCGCGTTTGCTGTAGCAAACAAAGCGATGAAAGCATACAAGCGTGGCAAAGCACACAACAGCGATGGAAGCGTAGCGTGTTCGAAAGACAAACATTTATAGAGAAAATAAATCATACGCGCACGGGACTAGCGGACTCCTCTCCGAATTTATCGAAGACTGGCTGCGACTGTGACTTAGGCGAAGACAGGATTGTCACAGCAACTATAATATTATATAACCACACAATTTTATAGTTTCTCTAAGTGCCACTCTGGTCATACTTGCATGCATGCATGCTTGAAAGTGTTTATTTATTATTTATGTGGACACAATAAAATACACAGAGATATGACAAAATTAAAAACTGAGTACAAAGGCTTTGCTTAATTATTAAGAAATTTAATTATTAGAAATGTAGACAATAGTGTGTAAGAACTAGAAGAGAAAAATATGAATGTTGTAAGTCTAAACTAAAAAAATATTAATATACACATATAATGATAAATATCAATAAATATGTATATAATATACAAATTCTCACAGTATAGAGGAACGAGTGTTATTTAGATATTCGATTAGGAATTTATTAGTTACAGTGGTATTAAACGCCAAACTTCAAAACTCCGGAGTTAAGCACGAAACGCGCGCTGCACTTTATCTCCCCCCGGTCGTGTCGGATTGCTGTCCCATCGGACTATGGGAGCAAAGGAACAGAGAGTGCATTTGTGTTTGTGCAATGACATGTACGTCAATATTATTCCTTAGTAATCTCCGTTGAGAATGGCCACCGTGGTCGAAATCAGTCTGGATGGTATTGTAGTTTCTGTGAAAACATAAAAGGCCAGCGAAATAGAGATACCAACATATTGCTGAAAAGTGGTGTACAGTCACAGATTTTTTTTTTGTAATTGTGTTTAAAACTAGTGTTTGACCGCAATCCCGCCTGATGGTAAGCAGTGATGCAATCGTTGATGGTAAAGCGCGCTAGTTTATTAAGAGCCTCTTCACTATAAAAAAAAAAAACTGAGTGAACAGGACGGAAGACGGCAGTTGAGCGAGGTGATGCATTGTTAAACCCAACACGACCAACGATGCTTCTGCAGAGGGAGATTGATCTGGAGACCCTCCACAACCAAACACCGCAGCAACGACATTTGGCATCGTATCCAGCACACATCGCAACACACTGCTCAGACACGTCCTCCGTACGGCTTCACCAGACATCATGCCGGAACACGACGAATCGCTTGGCGGCAAGACTTTGTCTGGTGGCTGGTAACTTCTGCCGGCAGCCGATTTTATGGCCTACCACCGAGAGATATTTGATGCCAATTGACTCTCTACGTCAATTTACAGTGTTATAACAGCAGTGGTATCTAAAAACGCCACATGCGAACGACGTGTCATGTTGACGTCACACAGATCCTATATGTCGCAATCAAAGTTTACCGCAATTAGCATATTTATAACTTCCCAACATCAACCATTAGGAAAGTGTCCACCGGACACAGCAACCGTCTGGTCAGTGTTTTTTTTTTTTTTATAAATTATTAACTAGCGCTTTATCGCAATCCCGCCTGATGGTAAGCAGTGACGCAATCGTTGATGGTAAAGCACACTAGTTTATTAAGAGCCTATTCACTCTAGCCTTGAAGACACTCAAATTGTAGTCCGACGGAAACATCATCGTTGGCAAATTGTTCCAGTGAAATGCTTCGTCCGGATCGTAGTGATGTTAACAACGTAAGGGTGGAAACTTGCCGTACGACGGGTCGTCCGATGATGGTGGAACGGAGATGGGGGAATTAAATCATGCAATTCCCTCGCACACTCCCCAAAATGCATCCTACAGAACACCGAAAGGCTGGCTACTCTACTCCTGTGCTCTAGGCTTTGGAGACCGTCTTGAGGAGGATCCTCCCTTTTCTATGGTGGATAAGTGAACTTTACACCCAGTTTCTCATATCTACCTCTAAATAGCCATTAAATACAACTTCAAATTGGATTTAAGTAATGACGGGGTTGTGGGTTACTAATACAGCCACACGGGTCGATCGATCAGCTTAGCCTAAGCTGCACTTACCGCGATTGGTCCATGGAGGGATCTTCAATAGTCATTCGATATATGTACAGTCAAGACCAAAAGTCGAGTTACAATCTCACAAAACTATGGCCAAGCAATACTAGTTGTAGTTACGACCTTCTTCTATAATAAAGTTTGATACACACTCATACACTTTGACAACTTGCTGCCCGCTTATGATTGTTAGGTACTACTTACTAATTTCAACATTCACAGTAAGTGTTTAAATAGCCTAGCGGTTCTCGCCTTGATAGGCGTTCAAGGTGGTTCGAGTTCAAATCTAATAACTTACAAAATATTTTTGAAATGTTTATTGGTGAGTTATGAATGCTGACAACAAAAATATGTAAAAATACCGATCCGCAACTTAACGATGATACTTTATTTTAAGATTTTCTCTATATTAGAGTCATTATAAAAAGATGACGGTAGATTTGAAACAAACTGAACAAAAAATATTCCACTACCTGCAATAACTATTATTAACTACAATAACTCAAATAATATTACTTAGCTGTTGTTGGTTGGTGAACATATAGTTTACGAGTTCGTGTTATTAGTTTTACTTTTTTAATCAATATGCAGGCATATGCAGCAATATATTTCAAATATCATAATATGAAACCGGCTTTTGTGTAAGTTGTTTTTATTATTATTTGGGTAAGATGCAAACCAATCGCTTGTTGTAAGTGTGTAATAAAATTGTTATTGTTTTAGAGAAATACTGTAAGCCAAAGTCAAGAGGTTGGAGGACGAAGGTGGCTTATGTGTCGAGATAAGTGGAACGAAACAACAATATTTACCGTTGAATAAACCTTTAAAACGTGCGAAGAAGGGAGGTTGCATTTGTGGTTTAAAAATATACTGGCTAAACAAACAAAAAAAAAAAAACAATTTATAACAATCACAGTGCAGAAGTGTCCTACAGAGTGTTTTAAATATATACCATTATATATCTTAATAACAGACTCTAAACCAACTCGTAAAGTAATTTAGCTAAGTGACAGTAATATGTTCGGTTGGCTTAATGGCTAACAGATGTCGCCTTTTGCAATTTCAATACAAATTACTTTTGGTAAATTATAAAAACAATAATTTCGGAATTCGATAAGAAATAAGTTCGTTTACTTTTGAACTAAGAAAGCGCTTGAAGATTATAATCTCATGCCTTCAAAGTCCGAAAAAAGGCACTGCAGGATGGCAGCACTAGCATGCTATACACGCAAAAAAATTGTAAATGTAATAAGCACTGTTTTGTGTTCTAAGTATAGATTATTTTATGATTGTAATAATATTCAGGTTAAGCTTCAATCCTCTTTTCTTTAATAAAATGAATAATTAAGCTATAACCTCTTTAATGATAAAATATAATACTATAACTTTCATATATAAAAACCAAAAATGTTTTTTATACTTTTTTAACATAATAATATCATAAGTTTGCCAAGGATTACTTTTATATAAAATATTACAATACCTACTGCCATTTCAACGTTTGATTAATTTATTAGTAGTATATCTATACCGAATAATATATAACCTTATAATATATTGCATTATAATATGCTTATTGTTTTATTTTTTTATATTTTTTATTATATTACATCTATAGTAAACTAAAACATATAATAAAAACCTATTTTGGTATAAATATTCAGTAAATTTTCCTATTCGTTTAAATATTATTTGCAAACATTTTTACTTTAAAATACAAATCAGTTATCATAATTTTAAATTATATGAAACAACAAAAAGATTTTCCATTACTAAGGATCGAACCCACAATCGCTCGCTTATGATAGACCATTGTTAAGTGCGGCCGCTAACTTAACTTCAAATGAAGTAACGAAATTTTGCATTACTTTAAAGAAAGACGAAGACTGCGATTAAAAAAATAATGCGTTAGTGTGCGTGGCCGGTTTAGCGCAGGCGACAGTAGTCTTTAAGGTGGGAATGGACTTCTGCAGCTGATATTACATTCGTGCCTCGGAAAGCACGGAGACAACCGGGACCAACCTGCTGTCATTTACTTATCTGTGGCAGTCGTACGAATAGTGAGAACCCCTAAACTCGAACATTCAGTCTTTTAAGCGTTCTCACTATCTGTAATGACTTCCAAAGAAGACAGTCTGACAACCAATCTTACCTTGGGTATCGTCTTACCTAATAACTGAGTTGTTGTGTTCAGATAGGCTGTCTTCTTACTTTTTCGGCTTATAGAGGTCTACTGCTGGACAAAGGCCTCCACCAAGGCTTTTCACGATGACCAGTCTTGTGCTGCCCATATCCATGCTGCGTCGTCCGGTACGTGGCCGCAACTCCAGATAAGCTGTCCATGTAAAATTCTGGTTCAACTGCACTACTGCACTGGTTAAGCTGGAAGCCAATAGAACATACCTGGAAAAGGGAAGATCGATGCCGATATCAGACACGTCGAGTCGAGTATCGCATCATCATCAACCTTTTTATCATTCCACTGCTGGGCAAAGGTCTCCTCTCATACAGAAAAGGATTGAGCGTAATCATCACGCTTGCTCAATGCGGATTGGCGATTTCAGACTTAAAGTCCAGGTATCCAAGATATACTTAGAAAGTACATATAACTTAGAACACTTACATTGTTACTTGCCTGACCTAAAATCGAACCCGCACACTCATACTTGAGAGGCTGATGTTCTAACCACTAGGCCACCACGACTTAACGTTAACGTATCATATCATACGACACCGAAAAAATTATAGAACCATGAATGAACATCTGACAACCGTTTATTCTTATATAATTTGAAAAATAAATTAATTCGCTTAAAGTAACATGAAGGGAGTTTCATTTCACTTTGCGAACGAATTCATTTTTCACTCTTGATTCATTTCATATTCAGACGTTTCACTTGGAACAATTCTAAATGAAAGGCGAACATGAATTGGCTGTACACATATTGTACCATTTAAGACTCTATATATCTGTTGGTCACTTAGTAACAGACAGATCTGCCCCATTGGGTTTTATAGCTGCCGTTAAAGACGTCTAAGCGATATCAGGAGGACAGTGATAACCACCTGTGTTAATAGCGTCGAGCAAGCAGTCTTTATTGCAAATATAACCAATTATGTAACTACCAATTATATAACTTATTATCCCCGTGTGATAGCGGGCTTAGAATAGTATCAACCCAGACAACTCTCCCGTGGGTGTCGTAAGTGGCGACTAAGAGAAATCTCACCAGGGAATCGGGCAGCAGCGCTTCTCATGTGGAATATCAAATTACTGCGATCCCCAACCCGCCTGCCAAGCATGGGGTTTATGGCATTGCCTCCCCAATGGAATGAAAGCCTTGGGGGAGGCCTTTGTCCTGCAGTGGACCTCTATGGGCTAAAGAAGAAGAAGAACCAATTATGACGTAACTAATACTGATCCAATCTGGCCAATCTTTTTTATTCGGGTTCCAATTTAACCGGTCGCAGCCGAATACCAGTATTTTACATTATTTATGCCTATCTTACCTTAACAACCCAGTTATTGGGTAACACGATACGCCCTGGTAAGACTGGTTGTCGATTTTAAGCTTCTGACTACCAGTAATGACAGTTAATCTATAAATGAAAGCCGGGACTAACAGCTTAACGTGCTTTTTGAATTCAGAATCAGAGGTGAAGATGACATCACCATAACTAAACAAAAATATTTATTTATATACAATAAGTAAAGAAAACCCTGTCCGATCCGTGAAGGTATTGTTAGGTATCGATAACTGATTCTACTAATGGGTACAAAGTCGGACTTAACTTAAAAAAAAATCCCCCTAAAAAAATAAATATTATTTCGCAAAAAGAGCTAACTTAATACATGTGCGGTAAGCAACCCTACCGCGGGGGGCGGGGGGCAGGGCACGCGGCACGTGGTCGCATCGCTATTCGCTCATAACAATACCGGTGTTGTCACTTTTTTAAAAATTACCAAATTTCGGGGAAATTGGAATTAATTCCCTGGAAAAAAGATTATTTAAAAATTCAATAGTATTGTTACTATGATGATTATATAAAATTTTATATTATATTTGGTCAAGTGTTTACCTAACCTTTATTATCCTTATGGGTCGGACAGGGTTTTCTTTACATATTGTATACTGTAGCGGTACCTACAAATGCAAACAAACAACGCGTCATGCTGACGTCACACGAATTCTACATCTCGCAATCAGAGTGTGCAACTAGCATATATACAACTTCCCAACATTAACAAGTTGGGCAAGTGCCCGCCAGATATAACAGCTGTTTGGACGTAGGATCTTCCCTTTTCTATGGAGGATGAGTGAACTTTACACCCTGTTAGTTTAGCCTAAATAATACTATATAGTACACCATAAACATACATTAATTAAAAAAATACTTACATTCAACACAACAAAATAATATAAATATTCTATCCATACTAATATTATAAATGCGAAAGTAACTCTGTCTGTCTGTCTGTTACGCTTTCCCGCTTAAACCTCTCAACCGATTTCGATGAAATTTGGCACAGAAAATCTTTAGACCCTGAGAAAGAATATAGGCTACCTTTTATTGAAAAAAAATTGATATTCCCGAACGAAATCTAAAAAGCGCGATATAACCGAATTCCACGCGGGCGAAGCCGCGGGTGGAAAGCTAGTATTATATAAAAAAATATTCTAGTCAGTCATGTACAGACTACAATAGGTCAGGCTACCCGAAACTGTCAAATATTATTAATTGCCAAATGGACATTTTAGAAAAAAGAACAGATTTCATTACCATCTGTTTTTATTTGTACAAAAATAAAAATATTTGAATCAAATTTATTATTCCAAGCGTGCGCATGACCAGATTTCCTAGCAGCAAGTGTCGAAGTGTTATATTCTTCGTTCACTATCTAGGGAATGAATTTTCAAAAATTCTTCTGTTCTGCTCCCTTTGCTTATTTGTCTACGCTTGAGCAACATTTCATGCGTCTAGCCCCAGCAGTTTACATTCAGCTTTGTATGCTTTTAAATTTAAGATTTTATCAAGTCGATGAGCCCATGTGCCGGATGGGGCATCCAATGTCAGATGTAATCAGATCTGCAAATTAAAGTTTGTTGGAAAGTTCGTCATTTTAGCCGATGGAGCATCTGATTAGATTTGCGGGGGTTGAAATGTCAATAATACCCAGTCCTGACTTTCATTATAAAAGAAACTCTTTTACAAAATTTTAATGATTACAGACACAGAGGGCTAAACTGAAATCTCTGTTATTGAATTAATGTTTTTATTAAGTAGATTAGGTTCTGCAGTTTCCCCTGCTAATGTTATGATCCCTTGGCAACATCGGGATGAAAGTATTCTTTATGTGAATCATAGTTATAGATCACCTATGTGTCAAATTTTATATAAATCCGTTTAGTAGTTTTTGTGTGTAGCAAATATCCATCCATTCAAGAATTATCATGTTGATAATGTTACAGTAGAATTATCAGTGGTCACATAATCTCCACCAGCAACCCATTGTCTAAAATAGAACAATACACCATTTTTTCCACATTTATACATATAAGCGGAATTATTTTTAATAATCGAAAAAATAATTGAAAGAATGAGAAATACTACGAGAACGAGAACAATACACACACATGCGCACAACTTAAAATAACGTTACTTTGAAGTATACCCGTGTAAATATCCGGGTTTTACCTAATTGGGAATCTACCTGTATATTTTCCCTTGGGGTATTTAGGTACCCGACGCTCACCTGTCTAAATGAGAGACAAGATGGGCAGCTGTATTTATAGCTGCCCATCTGCTTACTGGAAATCCTTATATATCAACGTAACATTAGCCTAGTCGCTGTAGCATATAAATTGTTTCCTTATTTCTGAAGTAGATCTAGTATCGAACAAACAACTTCTTTAATACATAAAGTACTATGCCCTTTTGTGATACTTGGTAGAAATTGACGAATCCAGTATTAGCGCATTCCCCGAGTAGTTATATTAAATATAGACCGTATCAGCTTCACACTATTTATTTTTCATAGTTCTGTCAAAACAACAGACAGCTACATCATGTGTTAGTTGCCAAGGTAGGTATACTCCCTTCCGGGGCCGCAGAAGACGCACCGGGCATCGAGGAAGGGCGGATAACGCCCTCTTCCGCCCCCCATGAATGGGTCTAGGTGCTAGAGACATGGGGAAGTCCCCGCCCCCTATTTGTTGGACCCCGAGGCGGAGGTGCGCGCTAGTTTCGGCGCGCGCCTCTGAGGCGAATCAAGGGGTAGTTTAACACCCCACTACCCCGTGCAGGAGACGAGGCCCGGACAGACCGGGCCAGCACGAGAGTGTGGGGCCGTGGAAGAATTTAAACTCCCACGGTCCCACGCGCGCTCGTGATAGAAGAAGCACGGGGTGGTTTTAGTCAGTAAAAGTCTGACAGACCCCGTCGCCCATCCCAGGGCGGCGGACATCTTATGAAGATTTCTACCTCGAAAAAAAAAGGTATACAACCTCCAACAAAACTACTGAAATGTCAGCGAGTATAAAAGTTGGAGAAAAGTAGAGCGACCTATATATGCACCCTTTATGTATACAGAGAGATTGTAGTGTATGTTAAATCAATCATTTATAAGAACCCCGTATTACTGGCTCATCAAACATACAACGCGTGGTTTCAGGGCAACTCAAAACTAATAAATGTCTCCTGTTATTCGGAATTCCTTTAGCATAATCAGCCTTAAATGTTGGAACTACTGGTCCGATTTGAAAAATTCTTTTTGCGTTGTATAGCCCATTAATCCAGGAAGGCTTTAGGGTATAACATACGCTGTGACTAATAGGAGCGGAGCATAACTAACTCCACGCGAACGAAGTCGCTGACGGCCGCTAGTCATTTATAA
Organism: Sesamia nonagrioides; assembly: GCA_017933935.1. NCBI lineage: Eukaryota > Metazoa > Arthropoda > Insecta > Lepidoptera > Noctuidae > Sesamia > Sesamia nonagrioides. The sequence continues at coordinate 1,027,488 of JADWQK010000668.1, read as the reverse complement.
GAACCCCGTATTACAGGCTCATCAAACATATAACGCGTTGGCGGGGCCGTCAGGGCCACTGTCAACTAATAAATGTCTCCTGCTGTTCGGAATTCCTTTAGCATAATTAGCTTATAATGTTGGCACTGCTGGGAAACGGGCCTCTCTGTAAGAGGGAATGGGCTGCAATCTAACACGTGGCCCCAGTGTGGGGTGGTAGATTTAGGTCCTTTTTGGTTTAAGGATCGAGTTCCTTATGATACTTTCTTTACTTTCCTTCACCGAACAAATTAAAAAGTCTCTCAGCTTCGTGTATGACCTAAAACTAAGTCGTATCTGCTCGTGATTCCTTTAAAATTGGCAAAAGGTTTTTTAAAGGAATAATTTGTGCCAATTTTCTTTAAAGCAAACATTCCTGATAATTTACTCGTTACTCCCAAATTGCTCTGTATGAATATTAAAATGAAATTACTGGAACCGATCGTCATTGAGTTTGTATTCCACAAAGAGAATTGGCCATCAGTGTCCCACAAATTCGCCTAGAGCTAAATAGGAAAGCTGAAATTAGGTAGCATACTGTTAACTAACTATGCAATGCATTTCAATTCCGCGAGGTTATTAGATAGATAGAAAATCTAATGTGGTTTGTCTGTCAGTAGAGACTAAACAAAAATATAAACAGTAAGTACTTGTATTGCTTCACCGCTTCTTCTGACAGGAGTAAACACATGCTTCCGCAAAACGGAATCTTTTTAAAATTAGAAATGTATATAAATACAACAAAAAAAAAATCTTATGGGACTTTTAATGATGTAAACTTGTTTTTAATAAGCCTTTCTTTAAAATGTTCGTAAGTTTTCTCACAGTTGGTAGTAACTAACTTATGTATAGGTAAGAACTGAGATCAAGTTGCAGCGAGAGCGAAGCGCAAATACTATGTTTAATAATATTTTTGGGAAAACAAAATAGGAATTTCTTGACGTCCGATTCAATACATTTATTTTAAAATCATCATCATCTCCGCGTTAATCCCAGTCACATCCGAAGCTTTTTCAGCTTTGGTCTGGGGTCCGCTTTACCAGTTTAACCGCTGATTTTGGCTAAACTTCGATATTTTTCGTGAAGGGACTGCCGTCTGACCTCCACAACCCGAAGGCGATATCGAAGCATTGCAGTTAGACCAAATGTTGGACTTTTGAGGGCTCCAACAACCCGAAACCACTACCATTAGATATTAGTATGACAACCGGGAGCAACAGCTTAACGTACTTTCCGAAGCACGAGCAGACCAGTGCAAATGTTCATAATTATACAAATATGTGCACTGCGCGCGGATCGAACCCGCGCCTCCTAGCGCAGCGGCCGCGTTCGCTACCGATACGCCTCGGAGGCTGTCTTTTAAAATATCCATCTCTAATATACATTGTAATAACGTACCAACAATAGACCAACTAAATTTAAGTCTTAATTAGTAGCAAGTAGACTACTTAGTCTACTGACGACTTTAATAACGACAGATGAAGATATTCAGTTTACAGATAATTCGGAATCAATCTTCTGAATCATCTTCAAAAAATACACTTGATAGAACTGTTGGCATTCTGTTTGTTTGTGTTCGAAATCATCTTTAGAAGTTCAACCTTCAGCGTAGGTGCGCTAATCTAACTGGCAGTCGACGGATTAGCAACGTATCTACAAATAAATATTGAGTTCAACATGTTCTAAGGGAACATTTATGTAAATATAGATTGCGGTCAAGGGCTCTCACACGCTGGGTTCCGTAACGCCGTACAATATTAAATATTATTTTTTGACGTGACAACGTCTTATAAATTGGTTTGCCGGGTGACACTTCAAGAAACTGCGTTACGCTCCCCGCTCACATTATGCGCTCACAATGAGAGCGAATGAGAGGCACGCGTCCCTTCCACTCGGGCATGGTTAGCCCGCCTAAGAGCGAGAGAGACAGACATAAATAAAACGTGAAAGGCACGCAAGTGCATAAAAAAAAAAAGAAGAAACTTCTTCGCAGCTACTAGGCAAACATGATGTGGAAGGATATGTTTGATTCTATAAGTTTGATGTTATTGACACTTAGTTTAAGTCCATCTCCAATTTTAGTCAGAATTCTCGAAAACAGCTCGTCAGTTTGTCGAATGAATATTCACATTAAAATTATTTTACTACTCAAAGTCGTTGTCACGTAAAACTTTCGCCCGTATACCGACTTTACAGGCAACCAATTTTTTTTTAAACAAAGTAGGAAAACAAAACGTTTGTTGTATTTATACCCATTTTTTAAACGTTTAGTTTTTATTACTTCTTTTCTAGGGTTCCATAGCTAAATGGCAAAAAACGGAACCCTTATAGATTCGTCATGTCTGTCTGTCCGTCTGTCTATCTCTCCGTCCGTATGTCACAGCTATTTTTTCCGAAATTATAAGAGCTATACTGTTGAAACTAGGTAGGTATATGTATTCTGTGAACCGCATTAAGATTCTGATGCAAAAATAAAACAATATTAATAAATATTGGGGGCTCCCCATACTTAGAACTGAAACTCATTTATTTTTTTTCATAAAATACTTACTTCTGGGGTATATATGGATAGGTCTTCAAAAATGATATCGAGGTTTCTAAAATACTTTTTTTCTAAACCGAATAGTTTGCGTGACAGACGCTTCTAAAGTGGAAAAAAGTTAGTCACCCCCCTCCCTCCAACTTCTAAAATAAAAAAACGAAAAATCTAAAAAAACATATGATGTACCTACATTACTATAAAAACTACCAACAAAAATTGTTTGTTGAAATTGAACGAGATCTAGTAAGTAGTTTTTTTTAATACCTCGTAAATCGTAAACTGGTTATTTACGCGGTAATAACCGGTTTACGATTTACGAGGTCTTTCATACAAATAAATTAAATCCTTTAATTTCATAAATCAATGGTACGGAACGCTTTGTGCGTGAGTCCGACACGCACTTGGCCGGTTTCTTTTTATTAAAGCGGCTATAAATCAGTTATTGGTTCAAATAAGTATTCACTCCACGTAACGTACTAGTATCTCCATAGACGCAACCGGATAGACTAGAAGCTTACCCTAAAAATATTTGGGAGAAAGCTAATAAATTTAATGAGATGTGATGATGGTATTCATAAGCGCCCATGTTGGTTCAAATAAAATAATATAGTTTGGTTTTTTGATTTTGATACTTCATGAAGTTTTTTCTTTAACATTATAAACTAACTAGCTTTCTACCCGCGGCTTCGCCCGCGTGGTTATCGGTTATATCGGTTATAGCTTTTTTACTTTCCCTCGGAATTAACAAATTTTCCGGGATAAAAAATTCCCTATTATTTAAACCGGACTTCTAACTTTACGTCTGCAAAATTTCTAAGCAATGGGTTTAGTAGTTACGGCGTGAAAGCGGAACAAACTCACTTTTCGATTTATAATATTAAGGAAGGATACTTGACCCTGATCACGCTTGATGGCAAGCAGTGATGCAAATGGTTGGTGGTGAAGCGCGCTAGTTTATTAAGAGCCTATTTACGCCTTGAAGACACTTAAATTGTATTCAGACCGCCACCGGCAAATGTTCTAGTCCTTTGATGTACGCGGTATTATTAGTCATTGTACGATTCAAAAGATATATTCATGTGACAGACGGATGGACAGCGTACTATCAAGATCCCGTTGACACCCTTAACGTACGGCGGAAACCTGAAATTAAACTGGTTTATTTTGAAGTGTTTGTGTTTAGATATAGTGTAGGTAAACAATATTTCACGTGAGCACGTGCGCACTAATTTGCATGCCTTTCTCTAATTACACACATAGGTACAGCAACAGATTGTATTTTCTGATATTTCAGGTTTAAATAACCATTCATAAATTACTACAATGCATGAATTATCGTAGCTGGTAACGTGAACACGCGAGGCAGAAGTAAATGTATTAATACATTAATGGGGGCAAATGTGAAGTACTTTAAGAAGGAATGGTGTGGAAAGGTGAGGTTTTAAGAAGATGTAGTGACAAACATTGAGAAAAGTGTGCTAATAGCCGCTTTCGTCATTTTAACAGGGTCAGTAAAAGGCACACAAAGTCGTTACGGGTCGTTGGAGCCCTCAAAAGTCCAACAATTCTAACTGCAATGCTTCGATGTCGCCTTCGGGTTGTGGAGGTCAGACGGCAGTCGCTTCATAGAAAATGTCGAAGTTTAGCCATTTCAGCAGTTGGACTGGTAAAGCGGACCCCAGACTCCAAAGCTGAAAAGGCTTCGGATGCGACTGGGAATAACGCTGTGATGATGATGAGTAAAAGGCACACAAAGGGCAATGGAAAGAGCTATGCTCGGAGTTTCTCTGCGTGATCGAATCAGAAATGAGGAGATCTACAGAAGAACTAAAGTCACCGACATAGCTCTTCGAGTCGCTAAACTTAAGTGGCAGAGGAACAGGGCACATTGCTCGTAGAACCGATGGCAAATGGGGCAGTAAGTTTCTGGAGTGGCGGCCATGTACTGGACCACGCAGCGTAGGGAGGCCCCCAACAAGGTGGACCGATGACCTGGTTAAGGTCGCGGGAAGCCGATGGATGCGAGCAGCAAATACCGGTCATCGTGGAAACCCTTGGGGGAGGCTATAGTCCAGCAGTGGACATCTATAGGCTGAAGAAGAAGTAAAAGGCAACTAACAAAACGACACGAAATTTTACTACGCGAATGTTGGAAACATCAAGATTAAACACTCTCGGAGACCATACAGTGTCCTTTTTGGAAATGTTCTTGAAAATGAGCTGCTGGATAATTGCGCATCACACTATCAGTAGCAATAAGTTTCACTTTGACCGTTTAACAATATTCAATGCGTTATGTACGTTGTAAAGCAGTCACATTTTTGGAACATACGGAGCAATGGTTATACAATACGCTTCAAAATGCTTCCAACTGATAGTAATACTATGATACGCAATTAGGGTGCAGGTGAGCAGTACTCTCGATTGACTTGCGTATTTGGCAAGATCTATAAACGTTAAGGAAAGAAAAGGAGTACCTACATAATTATGTAAATGTAGTAGTAGGAGACGTGTTCTAGTTTCTGCCTGCCCCCATGAGAACAAGGCGTTAGTTTATGTATGTATATATATCTGAAATACTGACCACGCGAGGTATGAATACCTATATATATGTAGGGCAAAACGGTCAGGAAGGCGGAGCCAAAAATTCCGGATAGTTGAGTTGTCTTCTCCTCCCATGATTCCCATCCATCGTGGCGGTATTTCGGGAAACCGTTGAACTATAACTATAGTGTGATGTTCGAATCTTATTATTTTAACTGTACAGACACTTAAATACCTTTAATGTTAAGGGATTACAATGATAAACAAAGATTAAAATAGATAAGAGCCACTAGGTTTGAGTATGACCAACCCACTCGATCGAAGCTTGAGCAAAGAATGCCCAGCGCCAACGGTCGATCACTATGTCAAACGCAACTCCAGTCGGTGTTACGATTCGCTCCATGGTGTTACCCGCTCTTAATAAAAATCATAATTTATTCGATTACCGACCGATTAATCGTCTTCAAAAAATAGTAGAGTAATTTACGGTCAATTGATACTGATACGATAAAACAAATCACAATATTCAAAATTAACCAGTCACACGCCGTCATATAGATATAAAAAAGGAGGGAAATGTGACGTAATGTAATATGGTAATTACACAAATCTAGTTCCTTACACTGAGATAATGGAAATAAACTATTCAGGTACTTGTTTTACAGTGCAAATTAGACTTTATTTACGTTACTTGTAGCACATTTTCAGCCTTTTACCTGGCTGCGTTGCCTTTTGTCAGGTTTACTTGAAAGCGTAATTGTAGACTTGGACGCTAGTTTGAATTTGAAGTTTGAATACATGGTTGTGAAAAGCGAGTCTTAATAGTCTTCCTTTTAGAAAATCAAACTTTATTACCATTTCCATATCATCATCATCAACCTTGTTATCATCCCACTGCTGGGCACAAGTCTCCTCTCATACAGAGAAGGATTGAGCGTAATCACCACGCTTGCTCAATGCGGTTTAGCGATTTCAGACCTAAAGTGCAGGTTTCCATAAGATGCTTTCCATCACCTTATAACCAGTCATTAGCATATAGAAAAGATAAATTAAAGTAGCTAGAGAAATTCCACAAATGTCATGCTTAAATCTGCGCAAGAAAGAAAAAAAGATTTTATGAATTAATGTAGTTGATTTACTTGAAGTAGGTATGAATTAAGGAAATCAGCGCTTCGTTAACTTCGGCACGCCGAAGTTTTCCAAGTTATAAGTTAAACATATTTTTACTACCATGTAATACCCTAACCCTAACCCGGGTATCCTAACCGGATGAATATTCGATAGTCAAGACATTTCAAAAACTTTCTGAATAGAAAACCCACATTCATCGAAATAGAAGCTAAACTAGGATGAAAACTTCACGTCAATCTGATAAACTGTTTTACATAAAACGGGGAAAAGCAAACAAAACAACTCTATATTATATTATGTTGTATAATATATTGAATAGTTGCCAAACTTCAGCTTTAATATCGCATGAATCATTCGCGTGTGATTGTTATGGAGAGTTGAGGATCTTACACGACTTGGATCGCCACTAGAATAGACTAATCCTATTATTATACAAGTATGATCTCGCAGATATGACTGCCGCACTGAATACATAATAAGTTTATATTTATCACACGAATATGCAATCTTCCACACCGAATTTTATCCATAAATTTTGCGGTTAATTTCAGCCAAGACTAGGCTTGTGCGTAGAGATATAAAACTGCATAAGTATGTGTATCTCACTCTCCTTTCATAGTCTGATAGGATGGCCATCCAATACGACTGGAGAAAGATCAGGCACAGGACCAACGCTCAGAGGCTATTCCACCAACTTTTAAACTACTGGCAGTTACGAGACCAACAAAGTAGTCGAGGGAGACCGTAGAGGTAGACTGTTGCTGAAAACCAGCACTGTCGTAATCATGGAGCAAATATAGCGTAATAATGTCTGTATCATAATTGCCCTAGCATTATGTTGACAATGATCTTCCAGTTAGTACCTATGTGTAAGTATGTATGTAAGTCTTTCTCTATGGGAAGAGACTAGGATGATTACATCTATCAACAGATAAAGAATTTAAGCTTTCGAAATGTGGAGCTGACTCCACCTATTAAGTATCCCATGGACAGATCACAACACAAATGTCTCGACACTTAGACAACTCCGACTAGAGAAATCAGAACAACTGTCTTCAACCTGCCTTTCAACGTGTCTTGAAATATTTCAGCCACATTTCCCACAAAGGTACCAAGAACATAGAATTTCAGAATTGATGATGAGTGGAAAAATAGAGGGGACCTAGAAGGTTGAAAAGACTGAAGTCGAAAACGATGACCAGATCAAATGTCTGAACAACTAGAGATGCCTATTAGTGTCACACTCCACTTGGCCACTGATCGTTAATGACGATGATGAAATGATGTCACGATACTCAGTGAGAAAGCGAATAAGAAAAGAGAAAATTATACATCATTTCTTCGAATAAGCTATTCGAAGATAAAAAAAAGAGAAATGTCATGGTGAAAAGTTAGCTAAAGCTTAATAAAGTCAATAGTGTCAAGCAGCACCAGAGGAAAACTTCACTTCACTGTAAGAATTTTACATAAAAGACCGGTTGGCTCCGTCTAAGTAAGCACAGAATAAAACAACGAACTGTTCCATCCCAATGTTTCCGTCCTTGAGTAAAGTAAACGCGAACGTGACTCAAAAGAAAACCTACAGTAATTTACATACCCTTGTGATTGCAAATATAGTCGTCATCGTTATATAAAAAAGCTTCTAAGCACTCAAAGATTGACGTTCGAGTTGAGTGTCACGGCAACTATTGTGGCAGGATACATCAACATGGCGTCATTGATATAATATTAAACAGATATGATATGCTCTAACAAATTAACCAAAATAAATGTGCCCGTCGGAGCAGCAGCACACACATGCATTTTTTTTATTCTGCGTACATTTCACACGTTGGCACAGTGTGAGTGAGATGCGCTATCTAAAGCATAGAGAAGAAAAAGATGGCTAGTGTTTGTCGTTTGCGCTTAAATAGAATCGACGAAAACTAGAGCAACTTGCTGGACTTACCTCCTTTTGTACGCGTCATTTTCAGTGCGCTAGTGACGTATGTACCTTAGTTTAATATTATATCAATGCATGGCGTCGCGTATCAATCATTATATCTTCCAACACAAAACGAAAAACTCCATTTCTTCTCATTGAAACCGGTTAAGGTTGGCAAAGAAAGTTAATTATACCGTTTTATAATTCATGTCACGTTTTCTTGTGGTTTTAATTAAGGCCAAAGTTTAGGGGAAGCATTAATCTACTAATGTTAGATTACGGAAGTTCCTAAAGTCCCGAGCTCGTATTCGACGGGATTAACTCTTTGTTTCAGATTCTTTTATAGACGTGTAAGGTTTTTCTGGATTTTTGAAGTGAAATCTTCTGAACGGTGAATGAAACTGAATTGTCACGCTCGGGTATACTCGGTTCCAGTCGGCCGGTGTCGGTGAATAGCGTATACTCGACTCGGGTCGTAAGTTTTCATTTTCATGGGGCTGTGATAAACTCCAGCCCAATTGTTTTTAAATAACTTTTGTTTTCATGTTTTTTTTTTTAATAGAATGCTGGATGCCTGCCAGTATAATTTTGTGGTCTTAGGTAGATAAGTGAGAGGTGTGACCAGTATGGTATTGTTATGTTTACGTCACTGACCTGTTTTCCAAATTTAAAATTGACAGTTAAGTAAAACAATATAGGTTTATTTAATGAAATTTTATCTGCCCCTTTATCTTTTGCGGCCAAGAAGTTGTATAGTTTCGTAAGTCTTCGTTTTGTCAAATAGATATAAGGATTATGTTTGTTTCACTTAGTGTGTTAGCTTAAGATAATATTAAAAGGTACAATGGGACTGCCATGTATTTATATACAAAAGTCCGAAAATAAAAAAAAAATAAAAAGAAGAGAAAAAAAAAATTGATAGTTCATTGTATATACTTATTACTGTATAAAGATAAAAATGGCCTATATCTATTTGTCTTGTACTGTCTTTACCTACTTAGTCTTATAACAATTGCAGAAAAATAAAATCTCATATCGTGATTCTCGCCTAAATTGATGGCGTAATATGTTTTGGCATAAACTGAACAACTCCACCGCGTATAGTAACTGTATTATGCATGTTACGTATTTTAAGTAAGCAAATGGCAACTTGCTGACGAGAATATAAAGCGACTTGGCTGACTTAATATTTACGAGCGAGCGCTTTTAGCGAAAAACTACGGGAGAAATTTAAAAATATAATTGTATTCCCTAGCTCTCTGGAAACCGAATAGTTTTGTAAACTAATAAACCAGTTCCATTTTGTATTTTTCAATTTCAACATTGGCAACTTATTTTGAGCAAAAATATAGATTGAATTGTTTTTTTTTGTGCGATAATAAAAATGCTGCATTTGATGTTCAAAATAAAAATCTATCTGAACATTGGAAAAGTGTCTTCTATAGACACGCTATGCGTTCAACCATCAAAGATCGCCATGATGCACAAAAACATACATTGCATGGCCCTAAAAATAGTGATTATCTAATCAATTATATGGAATTTAGGACATAAATATTAAGAAACCGTGGCCCTGGCCGTCGCACAGGCAAGTGAAGAAACACGGGTGGGTTTTAGTCAGTAAAAATCTGACACGTTCCGCCCCGCCCAAAGCGGGAGAAGTCGTTTGATTATTATACTATTGGCATCGTACGATAAGGTTACTACCTATATTATTTTAATCTAAGAATATTTTACATACCTAGTTCCTTTATTATTCATCGCTTACCTAATGTCAGTGTTATGTCAAAATTCATAAAAAATGTCGTGTTTAAAAGGTTCTTAAACAACTGCTGATCAGTATTTTATGTTTGTTATTTTTAACCTGAGAATATTTTAAATACATAATCAGCCTATACCTAACGTTGCCACTATTGAGACACTCCTCTCCGTGAGAGGGAGAGGGCCGTAATCTACCATGGACCCAGTGCGGGTTGGTAGATGTCACTTGACTTCGAAGTTTTTGCCTCTAGGACATGCCGGTTTCCTCACGGTGTTTTCCTTCACCGTTTTGAAAGCAATGGCTATGGAATAACTTACACAAAGCAAAGCGCCTGACGGGGTTTGAACCTACGACCTACAACTTTGTAAGACGCGATTGATACCATAGGCCACCACTGCTCTGATTTTACATAGTTCCTTCATTATTCTCCTCATTAAATCAACACTGAACTCCATTATTAAAACGGAGTACTACTCTTAGTTTCCCGTCTCGACGGCGTATTATTTTAAATCCCGTAAATCCTCCACCACGCACAAAGTACCAAGATTCGGTGCTCGTCTCGTAAACTAAGAACTGGTGGAAAATTACCCGTTGAGCCGGCTCGTGGCGAAGGCATGAATAACCGTCATCATTGCCCATTAACCCCATAATACGTTTAATATGCTAAGGAGCTCGCATTCAGGAATAATAGTGGCGGAAATCTTAGCAAACTTCGCGTCACTCGGCCGTATATTGGATACTTTGCTAATTAAGTTGTCTGACGTCATGAGGTTCAGATGTGGTCGCTTTGAGTTAAGGTTTCATTTCAAGATGCGGTTTGACAGAAACCTATTTGGTTTTATTTTAGATTGCTTAGTACAGAACGCAAATTTGCAATTACTTCAACCGTGCAATTTCAGATTTCTTTCTTTTAACAATATTGAGAGTTATAGAGTAGAGAAGAACTTCGGCTGCCAGCAGAAGTTAGCACCCATCAGACAAAGTCTTGGCGCCAAGCGATTCGTCGTGTTTCGGCATGATGTTTGGTGAAGCCGTACGGAGGACGGATCTGAGCAGTTGTGTTGCGATGTGTGCCGGGTATGATGCAACAAATGTTGATGTGTCGGGAGTTTGGTCGGGGCGGGTCTCCAGATCAGTCTCCCTCTGGGTTAAACATTGCATCACCTCGCTCAACTGCCGTCTTCCTTCATATTCAATTAGTTTTTTCAGTGAATGGGCTTATTAAACTAGCGCACTTTACCATCAACGATAGCATCACTGCTTACCATCAGGCGGGATTGCGATCAAGCACTAGTTTATAAATATTATTAAAAAGAACTGTTTAAATAAAATTGTTTTAAATTTTATTTAAATAGTTTAGTCCCCAAAGGGTAAAACGACGCCCCACCTTACTAAGACTACGGTGTCTGTCTGTATGTCACCAGGCTGTATCTCACAAACCTTGATAGCTAGACAGTTAAAATTTTCACACATGATGTATTTTACTGTTCCTGCCATAATAACCAATACCAAAAACAAATTTTAAAAAATATTTAAAGGGGCTATCGCGTTTGTTGGATTCCTATACAACAGACGTGATTTTTAAACATCATCACCATCATCAACCTTTTATCGTCCCACTGCTGGGCACAGGTCTCCGTCACGTAAATACCGCGCTTGCTCAATGCCTTTTTCCTTCACCTTGTAATTAGTCATTGGTATCAAAGATATACTTAGCAATTACATATAACTTTTAGAAAAGTTACATTTTTAAACATAATTGTACGTAACTTTTCACGCGCGAGTCCGACTCGCCCTTGGCCGCTTTTGTGACTTCATCTGCAGAATAATTGCTTAACTTACTATCAGTAGCAATAGGTTTAATTTTGACAGTTTAACAACTACCATTGCGTTATTTACGTTTACACACACATTACAGTACATTTTTCGACCAATAATAGATAAAAATAAAAATAGATTAGTACTTGTCGTTATGATCATGTTCAACAAACAACACTTTTTGGCTAATTTATTTGCTTACCTGCCATTTTTTTTTCTTGAATGTATTTTGTTCGATGTTTGATTGGTGTAGAGTTGACAGCCTCCGTGACGTAGCGGTAGCGGACGCGGCCGCTGCGCAAGGTGGCGCGGGTTCGATCCCCGCACAGTGCAAGTATTTGTATGCATGAATATGAATACTTGCACTGGTCTGGTCGTGCCTCGGAAAGCACGTTAAGCCGTTGGTCCCGGTTGCCATACAAACATCATTCTATTGGCAGTCGTTACGGGTTGTTGGAGCCCTCAAAAGTCCAACAATTGGTCTAACTGCAATGCTTCGATGTCGCCTTCGGGTTGTGGAGGTCAGACGGCAGTCGCTTCACGGAAAATATCGAAGTTTAGCCATTTCAGCAGTTGGACTGGTAAAGCGGACCCCAGACTCCAAAGCTGAAAAAAAGGCTTCGGATGCGACTGGGATTAACGCTGTGATGATGATGATGATTTGATTGGTGTAGAGTAAAGAATACATAAATATACTTCAAAATGATTCACTTGTTCTAAGTAATTGAATAAAAAGCTCGGTACAGCATGTAGACGACATTAAATGCTACTATTCGCTTCGGTCACTTTATTCGAATGCCAACTGTACAATCAATTGAACCCGTTTCCAACACCCGCTGTAATGTGGGCCGAAAAATAAAACGCCTTATTTCTTTGATAGATGGACAGATTTAGTGGAAGGTGACACATACGTAGTGCCTACATGCATTATGAAACGAGCAGTAATACAGATTGATGATAGTATCACTGACTGAAATATCACTCTACTTTGTTAGGCGTATAAAGTACTGCCGGGTCCAAAATCCGGGCATGCGGGATTTAATTTCAGTATCCACTTACGGATCGTGATCAACCTTTGAAGGGCATTTTAACTGCCCATAGTGTGCCACAATTAAACGATGGGAACATTTCTAACCTTTGCCAAGGACCGTGCATAGTACCATTTAGCAGCAGGGTAACACTATAAGTAGCAATGGGTTTCATTTTGACAGTTCTACAACATTCATTGCGTTATTTAGATTGTGTGACACATTAGATTTTGAAGATATGCAGCAATGGATTAGCAATATGCTTTAAAATGATTCCAATTGATAGTAATAGCGTGTTACGCAGTTGAGGCATACTTAAACGACTCTGCTCCAACACCGCTCTAAACTAAGACGACTGTTCGCAGTCCACGCGGCGACAGCTAGAAGGCACCCAGCAGCCCACGCGGAGACTGCTGGCAGACAGCCAGCTGTCCACCCGTCAACCGCTCTTTCGCGATGCAATTTTTTTTTTTTTTTTTTTATATATAATCTGCGATCAGTCTTTAGGACTTTAATCAGATGTGTTGAAGTAGTTGGAAATTTTGGTGAGTTAAAGCCACTGCCTTAACTCTCCTTAGTCATATAGCACAGTTGCTCTTTTCAGGCGATTGATTTTGTTTCGCATTAAAAGCATGCTTGTCAATGGGTTGGGATGTATCTTTAATCGTTCAGCATAGTTATCTGAGTATTGTTTGGCTTCTTCAATGACAGTCTTCATGTTTAGGTATTCATGTATCTCAGCGTTGCGTGTGAACCAAGCTGCACCACTTATGGTCCTGAGAATGTTGTTTTGGGCTCTTTGGAGGCAGAGTATGTTTGATTTACTGGCCGAGGACCATAGTTGAATTCCGTACGTCCAAATTGGTTTTATGACTGAGCTATAGACTCTAAGTTTATTGCTTAGTTTTAGTTTATTATTTCGCGATTGACACAGTTCGCGATCGGTTTCTATTAAAGCAACTCGTCTTTTTTACAATGCCCCGACTCACAAAGCGCGAAAGATCGAGCGAGCGGATTACTTGGTAGATACTGACTGATTGAGCGCCGAGCGGAGACCAGCGACGACGGCACGGGCGCCCGCCGGTGTGGAGACTTTTAACAGTCTGCCCGCGGACGCCGCGCCTACCGCTCAGCTACAACGAGCGGCCAGCAACTACTTAGCAGCCTGATGGCGGTAAGCTCGCTGACAGCGAGCTGTCTGCTAAAGATTTTGTTTGTTTGTTTATTTGTATGAACGCGCTCATCTCAGAAACCAGTGACCCGATTTGAAAAATTATTTTTGCGTTTGATAGTCCATTAACCCAGGAAGGCTTTAGGTTATAAACAATACGCTGCGACCAATAGGAGCTGAGCATAATAACTAACTGTGTAAAATATATCTAAAGTGCAATATTTAAAGCCCATATTTAAATTATATTCTTTTTGCCGGGTGAGAGCAGAGTCGTTTAAGTATGCGATGACCTTTAGGATGCTGGTATGCGTCGGATCAATGAGCAGAGAATCTGTCTGTAATGAATCAATCCACCAGAGGCAGGTTTCACCGTTTGCAGATTTATCTTAGAGACGAATTGAGCATAGTTAGGCTTATTGTAGCGTGTTATAACTACATACATCTTAATACATATCTGTGTTTATAACGGACAAATCGGCTATTTAATGAATATTTCAGCTTTTGAGTATATAGAGTTAATGCGAAAATATTCTCGTCGAATTATAAATTTAAATTCCACAGAAATAGCTCTCTGGTGATACTGTACATAACTCAACTTATTGCATCATCAGTGATAAAACTGAAGTTATTCAATTGGATTATAATGCGGTGTTGTCTGCCCGGTGTGCTTGGCAATATTAAAGGGGTGGTATTATTTGACCCATATTGCACATAATACGAGTGTGGCGCGATGAAAATTAAATTTTATACGTACGTATGTACGTATGTATGTATTTCTACATATTCTTTTGACATCTGTTATTGTTTTTATCTGCAGTGTAGTTTGCTGTTTATTCATTTTCATATATGTTTTTTTCTTTATAACGTTGCTCCACTTTAGGGATTTTTCCTGTATCATGGGTGAGTTTACAAAGATATAAACTCACAGACACATACAACCAGACCCGAAACAACTACTTGTAGTCCATACAAATAATTGTTCCGTGCGGGAGTCGACCACTGTGCCAAGCGTGTAATAGTAGCCGAAAAACTTCCTGAGGCAATTTCCGTAATTTTATGAATGTTCACAGACTAATGAAACTGAGTTTCAATCTGTTCATAGTACCATTAATTTCCCTACATTTTAGATAAGTTTTGACATTTGTTTGTCATCGAGATGAGATTGCGGCTAGATTTTATAAGTTTCAAATACTAAAGTTGACCTTCAGACGTCAGTTTCCGAATTTATCACTCAAGAAAAATGTTATTATACAATATGTAACAAAAACCCTGTTGTTCCTTTCAGGGACATATATATTTACTTACAAGCACATCATTAATGAAATCATAATTTTAAAAAAGAAATTATTGTCTAGTCGAGAGGTCAACATCAAATAACTATTAAAATCGACACATTCGACAAAATGTTTAGAATATCTGCTTTTATACTTAAGTTAAAGAGATTACCGGGAACGTTCTACTTATATCTTCTTCATGCAGAATTGCAAAGATAAGAAATTAGTTAAAGATTACAAATATTAATTAATAATTAAATATTTATTTTAATTATAATTTTTGTTGAACAAATTTTTATAAATGATAAGTTTTATTACATCCGTATACCGATTCTTAAAACGTAGGCAGAAGGAACAACAGGGTTTTTGTTACATATTCTATAAATAATTATACTTTTGGTCACTGATTGAATTAGGAATGTTTATTCTTGGTAAATATAATTATAAACATACAAACTGACTTTGCTAGCATAACAAAACAAATTACTTCACTCACCTTGGGGGTAGAAAAATGAACTTTTAATTCAACGTAGTTAATTACGCAAACTAACAACTTAGTAACAACGCTGGGCTGTCCATTATTAATTTAACTTTGAGTACAAGTACCTTATCTTTTAGTCATAACTAGTAACGTTTAGCAGTAGACGAAGCTCTATTTTTCTAGGGGTAAAATAAGGTAGGTAACTTATAATACGTCTCAACACGTCATGCCACTCATTTACATGGATTAATCTCCATCTAGCCCCAAGCTAAGGGGAGCTCTCTAGGGTAAAGTTATTAGTGCCCTGTCCATCTTCATTCCGCAGGCTCACTGCCCGAGACTTGAACTTGACAACCGTTTACTAACGGTCGCTTGACCATATTACACAATTTAAATTTGAAAAAGGAATCAGATTGTTGTTTTTTTATAAGTTTTAAAACAGTTGCACTAGGTTTTTTAAATTTGAAAAAGGAATCAGTTTGTTGTACTTAGTTTCTTTTTTTATGTTTTAAAACGTTTTCACTAGGTATTTTAATACGGCCAAGGTTTCAAGAAACGTGTTTTTTGTTGCATAACATCTGAGGGTTATTGTTCTCGGTGTACATACTTCTAAACTATCTGTACGCCAATTTTATCTAAATCCGTTCGGCCTTCGGGTTCGAGATTGTGTAACAAACTTTTAAATACAGTATGTTAACTAACAGAGGGCGTTCCCGTTAACCCGAAATAGTATAGCATACATACATGCTAAAAAAAATATTTCCATTCGAAAACAATTTTTTTTTTAAATTTTTCCAATAAGAAAATATTCAATAAAAATTTTAAATTGACATGTAAAAGAAACACACTGTACACGCGAACTTGAAAGACGGCAAGGTCGCAATTTGTTTATGATACTACGCTACTATTTTGATTTAAAACAGGAGGTTTCAAATTTATTTCCAATTAGATTTTTTTTTATTCGGATTTTTTTATGCTTATTTTTCTATGCTGATATTTTTATTTTAATCTATTAATGATATATATTAACGAGTTTAAGGGAACGCCCTCTGTTATTTAACATACTGTATATAAACTTTGAAAGGTTCCATTGAGTTTCTTAATTTTTCATCCGTCTGAAATCTGCGTGTCTCATCTATCTGTCGCAACTCCAAGAAACATAATGCAGATAACACATTCAAAAAATAAATATATAATAATAAATAACTAACTACTAGGACCAAACCATCTAGTAATGCAAAAAAACAGGTAATCTGCTCACAAGGTCTGTGAATAAAATAAGTTGGTATCCTAAGAGAAGTAGTCTGTCTTAGTCAGTAGATCCACATATTTACATGCACAATTAAAGCTGGATACTTAATATCGGTTTGGTTTTTTTTAAATCTCTTATAAGTAGTATGTTGCTAAATGATAATAGCTACTCGGGTCAATCGAAGGCTAAAATACATTTTCCGCGAACGTTTCTGGATGGATGACCATCCATTACACATCGAGACCCCTCCGTGCCTCGGAAAGTACGGATAACAGCAGGTAAAGTTACCCGAAACTGTAAAATATTTCCAATCAACCTTGAGCCTTAATGCTTTAGAGATAAGGTGAAAAATCTAATAATGAAATCTGTCACTTTGTTGTAGCTTGATGTGCTGTCGTCTGTACATACATTAAGGGCTATATTTCACCGGGACACCATGGTGGCGCAACCAGTCGCCGCTACCAACAAAATGTATACAGAGAGTTACTCCTAAGTAATTGGTGCCATTTTGTTGGTAGCGGCGACTGGTTGCGCCACCATAATGTCCTGGAAAAATATAGCCCTAAGCCGTTGATTTCGACTGCCATGTCGTCACTGGTAGCCAGAACCCCAAAAACGTCTGACAACTAGCTTTAAAAAAGGGGTAGCCATCGGGTCAAACAGTCCAACTAGGTAGATTCAACTTCGAGAAACAGGTGTCCCGTCGAATCCAACTCGGCTCTGCAGCGTCCGGGATGCTACGCTACATCTTCTCGTCGTCCAATATACCACAGTGTCTCAAGACTAAAGTCTTTGACCAGTGTGTGTTGCCAGGGATAACTTACATAACTGAAACGTGGTTGCTCACGATGAGCCTCATACGAAGGCTCAGAGTCACACAAAGGGCGATGGAAAGAGCTATCCTTGGAGTTTCTCTGCGTGATCAAATCAGAAATGAGGAGATCCGCAGAAGAACCAAAGTCACCGACATAGCTCTTCGAGTCGCTAAAATTAAGTAGCAGTGGGCAGGGCATACTGCTCATAGAACCGATGGCCGGTGGGGCAGTAAGGTTCTGGAGTGGCGGCCGCGTACCGTAAGACGCAGCGTAGGGAGGCCGCCAACAAGGTGGACCCATGACCTGGTGAAGGTCGCAGGAAGCCGATGGATGCGGGCAGCACAAGACCGGTCATTTTGAAAGACCTTGGGTGAGGCCTTTATCCAGCAGCGGACCTCTATAGGCTGAATAAGAAGGGAAGAAGAAGAAGCCATCGGGTTACCCAGTAACTGGTTTGTAGAGGTCTGATAACTATGTCTGTTATGTAAAATACTGGTATTTAATTGAACCCCAACGTACTTAATATATGGCTAGGCGTATTATTCGATCAACCAATCAATAAAAGGAGAGAAAAATACGATTAATTAAATCTTTTTAATAATTATAAACTAATGCTTGACCGCAATCCCGCCTGATGGTAAGCAGTGATGCAATCGTTGATGGTAAAGCGCGCTAGTTTATTTAGCCTATTCACATAAAAAAACTTAGTGAATAGGAAGGAAGACGTCAATTGTGCGAGGTGATGCAATGTTAAACCCATCAACATGACCAACTATGCTGCGCGGAGAGGAAGGTTGATCTAGACGCCCTCCACGATAAATCTCCCGACACAACAACATTTGGTGCATCTTATCCGGCTCACATCGCAACACAACTGCTCAGACCCGTCCTCCGTATGGCTTCACCAGACATCATGCCCGGTAAGACTTTGTCTGGTGGGTGGGAACTTCTGCCAGCAGCCGATATTATGGTTTACCATCTTTATATTTATGTTCTGTATTTTATAGGGTATACATAATAAATAGTATTTATTGTATTCTATTTTAACACGTACGTATTTATTAATCAAATAAAAATCACTGAACACATATGATGTTTTAGCTGATATGTGATAGAGGTAAGATGATAAACGTCTTATGTAGCACTGATATCCCTGATCGATCTTCAGTGATACACTCTGTATGATCTTATCTAAAGCTTTTTTTTTTATCCATACTAATGAAAATAAATGCGAAAGTAACTCTGTCTGTCTGTCTGTTTGTTACGCTTTCCCGCTGAAACTTCTCAACTGATTTTGGTGAAATTGGCACAGACAATCTTTAGACCCTGAGAAAGGACATAGGCTACTTTTTATCCCGGAAAATTTGATATTCCCGAGGAAAATCTAAAAAGCGCGATATAACCGAATTCCACGCGGGCGAAGTCGCGGGCGGAAAGCTAGTAAATTATAAACTAGCGCTTGACCGCAATCCCGCCTGATGGTAAGCAGTGATACGATCGTTTATTTTAAAGCGCACTAGTTTATTAAGAGCCTATTCACTCTAGCCTTGAAGACACTCACATTGTAGTATGACGGAAACACCGCCGCTGGCAAATTGTTCCAGTCCCTCGATGTACGCGGTATAAAAGGACAAGCGAAACGCTTCGTCGGATGCTTGTGTGGCACATAGCGGTTTCGTATCGGAACCAATACCAATGGCGTTGATACACAGCATAATCATTAATTGTCATGACCAACGGCTTACATACAATACAGTCCTAAATACGTAACTGATCTGGTTTGCTTGAAAATCAGTCCTTTTTTGAAGGCAAAAAAGGATTAAGTGTCAAGTGTACAGAACTTCAGCTTTCAGTAAGTATAATACAGGATTCAAATAAAGTCTATTGTAAGATCAGTACCTACGTAGAAAGGCCTAATAACAAATTCTGAGACAAAAGTCTCTCTAGTTTCTAGTATGAAGCTGCAAGGCACCAATTTAACGCGGCTATACCCGGCGCTTCATCTTTCTCACGCTGAGAACCCGTCGTCACGTATTTGCGAGTGTTTAATTCACGGCTGTCCGTGTCCACGGCACGGCAGGGTTAACGAGTGTACCTGCTTCTGAGGGAATTCTCTTTCTTTTATATTATTTTCTGAATAGAAGAGTCAGCTGAGTGATTAAATGTGCAAAGCTGGGCCAGTTTAAAAGTTAATGAACCCCGTGATTATTGCCATAATTATGGGTTTGCCGGTTATTTGTTGGTATATTCTACTTGTTTCATTGAATAAATATTTTTGTTCAAAACTACACTGTTTTATTAGCATAACTTATTGCATAGCAGAACATCACTTCATCTTATAAAGTCGAACTACAGTGAAACTTAATGAAGTGTTATTGTCAATAACAGTTTTACAATTGAATAATATATACATGTAGGGGAAAACCGTCAGGAAGGCGTGGCCAAAGGTTCCGGATAATTGAGATGTCGTCTCATCCGCATGAGCATCCATCGTGGACGGTAGTTCGAGAAAACGTTGAACAATAACTATAGTGTGATGTTCGATTCTTATTATTTTAACTGTACAGACACTTAGATCATTTTAATATTAAAGGATTACAATGATAATCTCAGATTAAAACAGTTAAGAGCCAATAGGTTACAGCACGTGCTTTTCCGTCGGCAGCTGTCAATGATATGACCACAGAGCAAGTAATCACTACGGATATGACAGTCGCCACCCCTTCAAATCACGCCTACTACTCTATTCGGGGTTACCCGCTCATAATAAAAATCATAATTTAACCGAATATCGACCGATTAATCGATTTCAAAAAATAGTAGAGTAATATTTACGATCAATTGATACTGATACGATAAAACAGATCACAATATCCAAAATTAACCAGTCACGCGCCGTCATACATTTATTTTTCTATTGCAAAACGATCTTTGTACAATTCGCTATTGTTCCAGCAAGTTTTATCTAAATAGGAAAAGGGAAACATGTATATTTTACTAAAAGTACTCACGAATTCCCTTGCCTAAACCCTCGTATCTCCGAAACAGAGAGAAAACATCGCGGTCGTCCAATTTCGCCCGATCCGTTGCGTGGGTAGACCTGCATTAGCGTTGCGGCGACGGGTGGTCCGAAAACCTCACTAAATGAGCACATGCACGGAAATTTCCTAGCCCATTTACGGACCCTCAGATCCTAGAAAAACTAAAGAAAAACTCCTTTCTTTTACTTAAAGGAAAATGCTTTGCTAAGTGCCCGTTTATTTATAACTGATCAGCAGTTTTTATGCCTTTTGATCCCTGAAAGGATTTTGAGATTATACATGTGTAAAAGTCAAGAATTTTTATTAGACATCAGCCTGGTGCAAAAATAGGTGTATTAAATAAATTAGGTATAAAGATCTCTTATGTTTTGCCGCTAATAATATTAGCTTAGGTAGAAATATGTATTTAATGGGTAGGTAGAGTAGTATTTAGAAAATTTTGTATATTAAAAATACCTTTTGTATTTAGGACATTTAAATTCTTAGAAACATAATAACATTTCTGTATTAAGTAAAATATTATAAAGGTTTTCACATAAATACGTTATAATTTTTAGAAGGATGCGTGGGTGCCTACTTTAGTACTGAGGGCCTGTCATTTTTATTGTAGGTATCTTCTCAAAGCTCACAGATGACGTCGTTGTGAGTTGTCAGGACACATCATGTTACACGTGATCAATGATCTTTGCCCTTGCCCTAAAATATATTTCCGTAGATACCCAAACAAGAAAATATTTATTATTGTTCGTTATTGGAACATGTTGACGATCACAATACGTTCAGGACGTTAGCGGAATTTGCTTCAGATTTAAAATAAAAACACTAAACAATTTAGGTTAACCATTGGTCACAATTATCATGCTAAAACGAGACAACTAGAGACTAAATCAAAAGTCGTAGATTTAGAGGTCTTGAAGATGTCAGGTACAAAAATAGAGTTAAAAAAACTAAAAAATACATGCTTTTAAAAAATATCAAACTAAAAAGTTAAAAATAATTTTAAAATAAAGCGCGAGGCGTTTTGTGCCATAATGTTTGCATTATTTTTAACTTTTTAGTTTGATATTTTTTAATAGCATGTTTTTTAGTTTTTTAAACTCTATTTATTTTCAACTTTTTAGTGCGATATTCTTAAAAAAAAAACGAACGAACGAACGTATTGTAAAACGGTGGGACATTTTACTGTAATGAGCCGCTCACTCGTAGTCCAAAGAGTTAGAGACGGACAAACAAACAAACAAGCAAACAAGCAAACATACAAGTGAAGCTAATAAAAAGCATGTAATAATGATCAAAATCATAAGCCACGCCGAGAATCAGAAGATTTCGAATGTCAAAATAATTTGAGACAGTTCTCAAGAACGAACGCTTTTCACCACTACCTAATGCTGGGAATAAGAAGTGCTGCAACAAATTCCCCACCAACAAGCTGTCTGTTAAGATAGAAAAAGTTGCTTATATTCAATAGTAGTTAGTTAAACAAAGAAACAACATTACATTAACTTATTAGCCATAATTTCAACAAGCCACGCTAATATGCCAATAAATACAATGAAAACTATCCATAAGGTAAAAACTAAAACATAGTTCCTCAAAACTATTTCCTACCAATATTCGAAGCTTACTAGTGCAAAAATAATGAGATAAACCTCAACATTTTAAATTAATCCCGAGGGTGCGGTTCAATTTAAACTACGAGATTTTATGTGTACCGTTTTCATTCGGAAAACGTTTGAGATTTAAAAAGATTGAATAATATGTTTACTGGTGTGTATAGACCTTCTCCCACCCTATACTTAACGAGATAAAATATAATGTATCTTACTGTAAGAGATACTACACTTTTGCAGTATTGTATGCCTTAGATTTTTTTATTAAGTACTATGCACGCCTTAGAATTAGCATAAAAATGTTGCCAGTAGAACCGTTGTTGAATCTGGTACTTTTTATTTTTTAATACATTAATTTTCGTATAAAAAGGTAAATTGTTGAAGTTTAGTTTTTTTGAGAATAAGGGGTTTATTTATAAACGACGATTAAAGTTAAGTGACATTTAAATATAAAAAGTACATCGTTTATAAATAAATGGGGTATTATAAATAAAAGGGTATATTTCCCGTTTCTATATATAAGTACTAGGCAGGTGGTACCTTATGAAAATGAGTATTCGCAGCTGTTTTATTACTAAATGATCTAACCGAGCCAGTTATAACATTTGAAACAGACGAGATAAAATGAAACATAAATTGAACAATGTGTTCACGTTTCCGTAACCCCATGTTGTTCAGTGTGAATGGGCAGGTCTGAGCAACGTACAATGTTTTCGCTAGATATATCTGACATCTATTCAATGTTGCCATTTTGAAAAAGAACCCATATCATCTTGCGTCTGACTGGCGGACGCGGGAAAGGCGTTCGTTTATGATGACCCTTGTCACACCATTTTTTCTGTCTGCTAAAACTCATAGTAGAAACTAAACGGTTTATTATCATTTTTATTTTGTTTCAGATGAACAAGAAATTGCCGTACACCAGATGTGAAAAATATTAGTGCCTATATTAAAAAAAAAAACATCATTTAATTAAGTGCTAAAGTGTAACGTTGCGTTATAATTAATGAAATTATGAAGATGTTTAAATCAAAAGTGTGTGCGTTTATCGTTTAATTTAATCAAGAGTGTATCAAAGTGCTAAATCTAAAGTGTAATGTTAGATGGTAGGGTGTAGTTTTGTGTAAGTGTTTGTGAAAGGAGGGAAGATGTTGCCGGTGCCTCAGGATCGTATGTCTGGTCGGCGCAGCAGTTCCATCGTCAGTCGGACGCTGCTCGGACGCCGGGCCTCCGTCTATGTCACCGGTAACCACCAGGACCCTGCCAAGGTAAAAATAAGCAATGTATTTTTGAATTTGTAAAAATTCCTAAGGATTTCAGAGCGCCACGTTCATCAAACCGAAATAAAAACAAAATTTCGATCCAACCGTCCCTTGCTTTTCTCTCCAGTGGCACCCTAAGCCGAGGTTCGTACCCCACAGGGGGTGCCCTTAGCGTATAGTCGCTTAGTTTTTAGTTGCCCTGGCTGCAGGCTTTGAATTTATTTAAGGCAACCACAGGATAGTCCCATTAACTAGTCACGAACTCTCAAGGTCAGCTACGAGATGCCATATTTAAAAAAAAAACCTAAGGATAATAATGGTGCGACAAGTAGGTACTAATAATGCGACGATCGGTTAGGGATTGTCAAATAAAAAAAAACATAAAAAAGTCATCTAAAACTCAAAATTTTACTTTTTTATTTAACATATACTAATTAATTACTATTTTACTTAAGAAGTTATCTAAAAAAGTAATTAAAAATAAATAGCCAAAGTGGCTAAAGTTGAATGCTTCAAAGATGTTAGAGATCTTCGATGTCAAATGTTTACATTTATAAGCTACTTTCAGTACGCAATTTGCGTATAAGTATAATAATTTGCGTATAAGAATAATAATTCTTTCCTTCTGTCATAACGATGTGATGTAATCAAGGTTTTATAATAAGTAACATTCTCGAACAGTAGCTTACCCAAAGGTGATCTTTTTATTTTTTCCATAAGAGCAGATCTGTCAAGTGACCGGTACCTTTTCTTCGTAGAATAAAATTCACATCTCACAGTTTTTGTATGGAAAGAACTGTCATAAATTCAAAATTATTCCTACGATTAACCCCTGGCGTCAGAAAAATTATCCTTATAATCTTACTAAACCGTTTTTGGCATATTTAGACTAGTGACTGCAGAAACAAATAATACCTACCTACATTGATTGATACGGTATTATAATGTCTGTAAGAAGTCTTTAGTAAGATAATTCAATAAGATAACTACTGCTTGAAATAATTTGTATCTAGGTTCTTAGGCAGCTGTCAAAACACAGTTACCTAACCTTATGACGGTTATAAGTCAATTAAACTACAACAACCATCTATCAAAACCCACCCATTCAAATAAGCCTTGCCAAAGCTTTACTTAGGAGTACATAATCTAGAAATTCGCATTCCTTATTAACTAATACTAACAAACTAATACGAGCGCTTATAGGTTTGTTATCGCCACAATACCGCCCTTAGTAGAACAATAGCAGGCGCTCGCATTATTCAGAATCATGAGGGTAGTTTGAGAAACACGTTATATGTAGGTACAAGCTACTAAAGAGTATTTATACTAACCTTAAAAGAGTGATGAAAGAGTCTTAATTACTGAGAACACTTACTACATATAAGAATAAAAAAGAGAGATTTAGACTTAGAGATTATATTTGGCACCCACTTAAAGTCATACAATATACCCGATAATCCATACTAATATTATAAATGCGAAAGTAACTCTGTCTATATGTCTGTCTGTTACGCCTTTCCGCTTAAACCTCTCAACCGATTTTGGTGAAATTAGGCACAGACAATCTTTAGACACTTAGAATGGACATAGGCTACTTTTTATCCCGGAAAATTTGATATTCCCGAGGGAAATCTAAAAAGCGTGATATAACCGAATTCCACGCGGGCGAAGCCGTGGGCGGAAAGCTAGTAACTAATAAAAAAGAAAATGTAAAGAGATGTAAGAAAATAGCAGCAAAGTGCGCCTCACGGCTGCACTAAAAAGGTCCAGCTCAATTAAAATGCAAGGTTTGCAAGACATTCACGATGGGAGTAAGGTGAGAAGCTGAAAGTAAAAAAAAAGGTTATTGCAATTTCAATGTAAGTCGTATCTCTGTAAAGGAAGATAGATATATTAATTAGAATGATTCTAATATAATTGTATTTTAATTGCAATGATTCTAATAAAATTGTGTTTTGATTGCAGTGATTCTAATATAATTGTATTTTATAATAATAAGGATATCCTAATAGTTTAACGTCATTATTTGCGTTATTTTGGAGCATTCATTTATTTGATCACTGGCTTCAGTATTCCTTGCGATGACGGGTTTCGGTAACAGCTGAGCGGAATTTGCTTTATAAATCGATTACCATCGATTTATGGAACAAATTCTGCTAATGTTCCGTAACATGTACCTACTAGGTAGGTAATTCTACATCCACTGCTACAGGATGTATCAGAAAGTAGAATATTTATGGATATGGTAAAGACCAGCACACTAAACAAATTCCCCCAAGCAACCGATAAATGAATCATGAAATTATTATTTGGCGATTTGGCATTACTATAGAATAGAATACTCTTCATTACGTACAGTATATAGATTACGGAACATATTATATACAGATTTTACAAAGAGTGACACATTGGGCGGTCTTATCGCTAAGAGCGATCATCATTTTACTGTAAATGGTCCCATGGAACGGTTGTTCAGTGTTTTGTTCGCACCACACCCCTTCCTGATATACAATATGTAAAGAAAACCCTGTCCGATACGTGAAGGTATTGTTAGGTATGGATAACTGATTCTAATAATGACTACAATGCCGGGCTATACTTAAAAAAAAACCCTAAAAAAATAAATATAACCCTAAAAAATATATATAACTTAATACATGTGCGGTAGGCATACATGCGTGGGCGAAGGGGGGCAGGGCACGCGGCACGTGGTCGCATCACTCATAATAATACTGTCTAAAATCGTGTTGTCACTTTTTAAAAATTACCTAATTTTGGGGAAGCTGGAATGAATTCGCGGAAAAAAAAGATTATTTCAAAATTCATTAGTACTGTTACTATGATGATTATGTAAAAGTTCATATTTTATGTGGACATGTGTACCTATACCTAACCTTTATTATCCTTTTGGGTCGGACGGGGTTTTCTTTACATATTGTATACTATGTAACTATTATCCAGACATTAATAGATAGTAAAAAAAGCTTTTGCCCTACTGCAGGAAAAATCCACTCTTCAGACAAGGAATTATTATTATGTGTTAGTATTTTTCAACATTATATTAGTGACCAAAGATTAAAAATAATACTAAGGTAACTAAAACTAAAATAAAATAATCGGAATGCATAAAATCAATTTGAAATAGTTAATTTATTAGTAATGTCATGTTTAAATTCAGTAAAATCTTTAAATTATTTAATTGGAATTAATAAAAATTAAACATGAACGTTATTATTATTATTTATTTAATTATAAACTAGCGCTTGACCGCAATCCTGCCTGATGGTAAGCAGTGACGCAATCGTTGATGGTAAAGCGCACTAGTTTATTAAGAGCCTATTCACTCTAGCCTTGAAGACACTCAAATTGTAGTCCGACGGAAACACCGCCGCTGGCAAACTATTCCAGTCCCTCGATGTACGCGGTATAAAGGAGGATCTCAAGGAAAAAAAAAAAAATAGAATTAATATAAAATAATTATTGACAAAAATGCTATAGCCACTACCGCAGGCACAACTGAGCAATGACGTCGCTTATTTTCTGAGGATGGCATGAAAACCATAAATACGAGCGTCGGCAAATATGCCCGACGCGCTGCAGTACCTCAACATCCTTAAACTATCGTTATACTGAGCAAGGCGCTCTCTCCTAATATCCTCGTGGACTAAGAGGTCATACGAGACCCAGTGGTTCAGGTACTTGAAGCGCGAAGGAATCACTATTTACTCTATAAGGACAAGTAGTACAAAGGTGACCTTATGACCTGGTGATTGGAACCGCTGAGCCCATGAGACTCGGTGTATTCAACACATGTAGAGAAGTTTTGAAGGATTCATCATTAACCAACTCGTTTGCTCAGTGAAAGTCGATAAGACCACGTCGACGTTGACCAGTCTGTACACATTTAAAACTCTCTCGGGAATACGCAAGAAATTGGCAGATTCATCAAACATATAATTTATTCTATTTCTTTATCTATATTTTTTTTTCTATCTCTCTCTACTGTTTATATTTCGTATGTATGTATTTATTATATTTTTTTTGTGTTCCTCTTTTAACTTTTCTTTTATATCTTTGCACCTACCATGTTTTGTCTCTGCATCGCCTTAAGGTAGACTGGTAGAAAATGCCTAAGGCATTAAGTCCGCCATTGTGCAATGATGTTCTTTGTGCATAAAGTTTTAATAAATAAGTATATATAATAAATACATGTATAATAACTAATTTCAAAAACATCGTTGTCAAAGTTTCCTCTCATTGCTTCCTCCAGCGTCTAGCAAGCTAGGTTTAAAACCTCAACCTCAATTAACCTTCTTCGTAACTTATCCACTCACGGTAGACAGTGTATAATTGCTTAATTGTACGTATTATATATTTGGCTACACAACTCAATTAGCTAAACGCTGATCAATCTGGATTATAGATGCGACTAAATTGCCCCGTGGGTATACATCCATATGTACTGGATTCTCACTATATCTATACAAGATACATTACGTGCTTAAAATTTCAACACATTTGAATATACAACAGTTCCGAATTCAAAATCCCCGGGAAATATTGCTTACAAGCTTTGTTTGTATGCAAGGAAATACCAGCCGGATTAGAAAAAAAAAAAATTTGCATTCGATAGCCCATGTCTAGAGGAAGGCTATCATATCACGATAGATATCTTAGGAGCGGAACAAGAAAAAAAAAAGAGCGATAGGAATTAAAATCGACAAGACGCGATGAGGGAACAAGAAGTTTGACGCGTATGTTTATTCTTCTTCTTCGTTTCGCTCTTGACAGAACGGTCGTGGTCACTATGACTGAATCCGAGACGCTGATGTCGCACGCGGCACGTTCTCTCTCCATCTATCCCTGTTGGACGACAGTCTGGAGCATTTATTAACAGGTCCCCCCACTGCCGATTTGATTTGGTCGGTCCACCTCATCGGTGACCTTCCACGAGGTCTGTTCCCTTCCACTATGCAATATATGTTTATTACGTGCATGTTTCTTCCGCGTAAAATTTCTTGTTCCAAGTGTATTAAGCTACATGGTGAATACTTTGAAAAACAATAAAAAGTACTATAAGGCTCAAGTTGTGTTTTTTTCTTCAACAAAACTTATAAGGCGAGTTCGTACAGTCCAATAACATAGGTATCTACATAACGCTCTCAAATAACAATTTACAGGAACATTCACAACTTAACAGATAAACAACATACATCAAAAAAAACGTGAAAGTTAAAAATCATCTTGAGTCAATCAAGTGGAAAAACCTCCAATAATAATGATAAAGTTCTAAAGATCTTTCTTCTATCGGATAAGAATAGCCGGATAGCATTATAAATAAACGTACCATAAATTTTCTTCGCAAGTTTTTTTGTATACAACTTTTATAGGCATATCAAAGAAGTATGCTACACAGGCCGATTTATCTACGGTATGAATGATAGTGCTCACGAAATATAAATGTTTATAAAAAGCGCTTCTACTCCTCAGATTTACGAGTAAAACACAGTCTTGTGGAGCTGTTAGCACCTAGTTACTGTACGTGATCTTACTCAACGATTTTAAGTCAAAATGATTGATGGAACCGATGGAAATAGCTCCTTAACACTTTAAGAGCTTTTATTAGTTAATTGATAGGTGTATGTAAATGAAAAAACATTGTTATAAAATAATGAGTTCTTTACCTTCTCCGAGTTGCTGGCGTAACTTTTTTTTTATGGGAAATGGTCATATGACTTCTCGCTTGCCCCACCCGTGTTCATTCACTTGCTTGTGCGCCATGGGCCACGGTATATCTTTCGAACAACCCGCGGTATCGCGTCCCTGGAACGACGGAATGTTCTATTTTGTTAGCCCATGAGTGGCTCTTAATAAACAGTGTACTTTACCGTCAACAACTGCGTCACTGCTTACCATCAGGCGGGACTGCGGTCAAGCGCTAGTTTATCTTTACTAATATTATAAATCTGAAAGTGAGTTTGTTTGTTCCGCTTTCACGCCGTAACTACTGAACCGATTGCTTTGAAATCTTGCAGACGTAAAGTTAGAAGTCCGGATTAAATAATAGGGTACTTTGTATCCCAGAAAATTTTGATATCCCCGAGGGAAATCTAAAAAGCGCTATATAACCGAACTCCACGTGGGCGAAGCCGCGGACGGAATGCTAGTATTTTATATAAAAAAGAGTTAAAACAAAATAAATTATTTATGCTCAAATCTCACGAATATACAGGTTGTTTGGTGCATCGTGTGATAAAATGATATGATCGACAAAGGGGGTCATCATAATACCCCTCGGCCCTCATACGCTATGGATTTTTTATCGACTTTTTATTGTTTGACTAAAAAGAAAACAAGCTTTACATTCAAATGCAGATAAAAAAGAAAATAATAAGGCTTAGACTCTGAACTTTAATTATTTTATTTCGATGTGTATTGTTTAATAGTACTTTTAATTTTAAGGAATTCACAAAGTTGTTATAAGATCACATCATTAGTAAGAAGTTAGACTGGAGAATTAATAAAGGAATTGGAAGATCCCGGTCGCCTATGGTTTTTTTTTTTTGTAGCCATATAAATGGCCTGCTGTAACATGTAGGTATAGCTTTATTTTAAGTTTTACCTTTGCGAGTGAATTAAAAAAAGACTAGGTGACTAATGTCGCTAATTTTGTGTTCAAAGTAGGTACTCTTAAACGAAACACATCGAAGTAAAATTAAAATTCAGAGTCTACGCCTTTTACATATTTTTTAAATTTGTATTTGAATTTAAAATTTGGGTCTTTTTTAGTAAAAGAATAAAAAGTCGACAAAAAAATCCATATGTATGTGTATGAGTTAAGGGGTTCGAAACACTAGCAAATGACCTCTTCTATCAACCATTTCAATTTGGCACACGGTACACCAAACAGCCTGTATTATTTTATTTTAACTCTTATCTCTTGGTATATTAATCTTAAATCCTCAAACTGTTAGCCAGTATTTCATTGTTAAATTTGCAATCCAGGTAATGTATTCCCTACAAAAAACCTACGCTAAATGAACGAGAAATTAGTGTAATTTAGGTTTTGGCCTTTTTTTTGAAATACAGAATCGAGTGCCCTTATTCACTATATGTATATACTGTTTATCCTGTCGCATAAGTGTATAATAAGCACGTATACAGGATAATATACAAGCAAATCACCGAAGACGCCACATATTGTATTTTTACCTTTTATTAAAAATAGGTAATACCTTGCAGCGCTTTATTACTTTACTATGCCCCGCGGTTTCTCCTGCATAAGATCCAATCAGAATATTAGAATAAAAAGTATTTCATGAGTTAGTTCTGGTTATAAACCAACTGTGTGACAAATATCACCCAAATAAGGTGGTAATTCTCGGTGGTAGGCAACAACATCAGCCGCCGGCTTAAGTTACCACCCACCAGACAAAGTCTTGCCGCCAAGTGATCCGTCGTGTTCCGGCATGATGTCTGGTGAAGCCGTACGGAGGACGGGTCTGAGCAGTTGTGTTACGATGTGTGCCGGGTACGATGCGCCAAATGTTGTTGTGTCGGGAGTTTGGTCGTGGAGGGTCTTCAGATCAATTCTCTGGCGCAGCATCGTTGATCGTGTTGTTTGGTTAAACATTGCATCACCTCGCCCAACTGCCGTCTTCCGTCTTTCACTCAGTTTTTTTGAGTGAATAGGCTTAATAAGCTAGTGCGCTTTACCATCAACGATTGCATCACTGCTTACCATCAGGCGGGATTGCAGTCAAGCACTAGTTTATAACTAATAAAAAAAAAAAAATAGGTTCTGCAATTTTTCTATGAAAGAATAACAAACATTCATAAATCCATTCATACAAACCGTGACTTTTATAATAAGTGTTATTTCACAGGAATTGGATTAGCTTTGTCTATTAAACTTAAGCATATTGCAAGTGCGCGTACAAGCAGAATTCCTTTGAAACCCGTGCGAGCAGAAAGCTGTTTTAATAAACTTACTGATGAATAATGCTCTTCTTTATTCATAGACGCTGCTTACAGTCAAGTAGTGATTAGTAGCAGTTTTGTTTATTGTGTGTTTTTACTTTAATCATCGTTTATGTATAAGCCCCAATATTTGGACATTTTTAATGTCCAAATATTAGGGCGGCAATGATAATATGTCTCGGCTTTAGCATTGAGTTGGTGAAAACCGTAATTGTTTGTGTCTGATCGTGTTCCTTTGTTTCCTAATTATAAGTTATGAATTTTTAGTTGTTAGTTTTCTGTTGTCTTTTCGTTTCGTTTGTTAAGTGTTTATCAATGGAAACTTATAAATGGCCTTAATATGTGTATTATTTAAGAACAGTGTTAATATTAGCAGTAAGTTTCCCGAATAAAATAAATAAAACTTCCACAGAACTTTGCATAGCGTGAATGCAATGCCATTTCGCATCACAAATTCCATCAAACAATTTGCGTAAAGTTATGGCGACATTCTGAACGTAGCTGGCTTAGCGATACTTAAACAAACACATGAGCTGTGTAGGTATTATTACCAGTTTGCGTACGATATTTGTTTGCGGCGTAGGTACCAGTGGGTAAGCTCCAACGCGTGTCTCCATTCTTCCATTCATCCGACGAACAATGTCTTATTTCGGGTGTATGCTAAATTAAAATGCGCACTACATGCTAGGGATGTTTTGTTTGGAATATTGCAGATGTCAACAGTTTTAAAGAAGGATGTTTTTTTTTTGCGAAAATCTTGTTTATTCAAAAATCTCACAGGAAAACCATGTTTTTGCAGTTATATCGCAAATTAATTATAATTGCATACTTTATACGATGCTACTGCAATGGTTAAAATTTCAAAAGGTCAGCTCAAACCGGAACAACGTATTTCCAAACTGCTGTCTTATTCAAATGGATATTTCGCATAGCTCAGGTATTACTGTGCCAAAAATATTAAGAGAAATTCTATCTATGATTTCCTGCACGTTATATTTTCTCCTCGCTTATATAAAATTAAATGGTCTCCAAATAGAGTTTTTAGCATTCCAATTTTCTCGATAATACCTTTAGCGAAATCACGCAGAAGTGACACTGAGCTCGCAGCCACTTTGAAAAGGGTACGAATGCTGAGGAATTAAAATACCTGCTTACTTTGAATATAAACGATGTACCTGAAAATTATGGGAGCGAGGAGGGACGGACGTTATTTGGGTATTGAGAAGTAAGTGGGTATGTAGTACAAAGCGACAGTGACGCATTTAGAAAAGTCTGGATCGCTAGAAATGTGAAATTTGCCTGAAATGCTTTTTAGTAGAAAG
This sequence comes from Sesamia nonagrioides, assembly GCA_017933935.1. NCBI lineage: Eukaryota > Metazoa > Arthropoda > Insecta > Lepidoptera > Noctuidae > Sesamia > Sesamia nonagrioides. The sequence goes on along the minus strand of JADWQK010000668.1, from coordinate 994,513 downwards.
TTTAATTTCAGATAACTCAAAATAAATCAAAATTTTTTGTTTCACATAAACCAACATGGACAGTGGACACATATAAAACTTAAGAAGCTAACCTAGCTTATAAAGTTTGATAAGTTTTAACTCTTTTAAAAATAATTGTGTTTACAATGTTTTGTTCGCGTGTGGGTATATCATAACCGGCTTACTATGTTTTCATTGTTGAGATAGAGGCATCCTCTCGGTGAGAGACTGCGGATCGTAATCCACAACGAGTCCGCAGTGAGTGTTTATACATAGATGTCATCTGTTTTCAATTTTTGGTTCTAAGGCATGCCGGTTTCCTCACAATGTTATTATTTATAGTTTGAGAGCAATGGTAGTGAAATCTGGTATCAATAAACAATAATAGTTCAATAGTTAAAGGCATAATTACTCAATCACACATACACACAAACAAACACACCCTCTCACACACACATCCACACATACATTATCATATACATATGACACTCACTTAGTCATGAATTCATACGTACCTATATGCATGTAATCAATTTAAATCCATTTAATCATTTAATTATTATTTATTATTTGCAAATTAGTCTCTAAATTACTCATCAATATTATTATTCAGTATTTCTGTAGTACTAATTTAATTTTATAGATGCCTTTTTGATTGGCACTTTCTTGGTATAATTCACGAGGGGAATGGTGCTGATAGCTGAAATACAGGCTATGCCTAGTTCGGCTACAGACGCTAAACTCAGTATTTAAATTGAAATTGTTGCCACATGTTATGTATACTAGTACTAAGTTTTTTGGAAATAAATTATTATTATTATTAAATAATTTATACACAGTCAAGTGTAGATATTACAATTCACATACAAGTGTAGATAGTAAAACACATACGTCACGGGAATTACAATTGAACCCCCCACTGCTCTGTGAGTAGATACGCAGATTTAAAACAACCTACAAAGGAGTTCTATAGGCAACGTTCCAAGGTTATTATAAATACAACAATCCTTTTTTTCTGTTGGACTATGCATTGGAATTGGCACAGACCTATAGGTATTATTGTGGATGTATGAGGAACAGGACATATGAATAAATAAATAAAAATAAATAAATATATACAGACAAATCACACAGATTGAGCTAGCTCCAAAGTAAGTTCGACACTTGTGTTATGGGATACTAACTCAACGATACTATATTTTATAATAGATACATATATAGATATACATCCAAGACCCAGGACAATTAGGAAAAGATCGTTTCCCATCATGACCTGGCCGGGGATCGAACCCGAGGCCTCCACGTCGCAGGCAGGCGGGTTGATCGCTGCGGAGCGGTGCGGAATCTGGACTTTATAAGTCTGAAATCGCCGACCCGCATTGAACAGCGTGGTGATTACGCTCAATCCTTCTCTGTATGAGAGGAGACCTGTGCCCAGCAGTGGGATAGTAAAAAGGTGATGATGATGATGATGATGAGAAACAGGGTGTAAATTTTAAGGATCCTCCGACCAGACGGGTGTTATGTCTGGCGCAACGGTTGATGTTGGGATTGGGAAGTTGTATGTGTGCTAATTGCACGGTAAACTCTGCTTGCGAGATGTAGAATTCGTATGACGTCAGTATGACTCGTTGTTCCATATGTGGCGTTTGTAGGTACAGTTACAATATGTTGGTAGCCAAAAACAAGTTTATAAATTATGGTATAAAAATGCATGAGGTCAAAAAAATGCAGCAGTGAACTCATTTGCAAGTCATGAGTGATTTCAAAGCAAGCAAGCTGAGAATTCAAACGCAAAAATAATCCACAGATTTCCTTTTTTTTTTGTTCGCAGACTTTGCTTTTGAAGATGGATAATAATAGTTATTTGTTATACAAGAGTGCAAAGTTGCTTTTTAACCGCGTGTTCAATTTTGATGACCGAGCAAGCGAAGGATTCTAAAATTGAATCACGAGCGCAGCGAGTGATTCAAAATTAGAATCCTGAGCGTAAGCGAGGGAATCAAAAGGACACGAGGTGATAAATCTTTGCACTCGAGTGCAACACGTAACTTTTCATTCCACCTCAGCGAGGAAATGACTAAATGCAATAAAAAAATGTCTGCAATCACAAGATAGGTACACTTTTATTTCAGTTTAGGTATTAATTACTACATTATGACAGGTAAGTATTACAGAATAATCTTTAAATTATAATAAAATAATACTAAAGTATAATTAAGAAAATTTTAAAGAAACGTTGCAACAGTTATTTAAATTGAGTGTAATATTTTTGTTTGGTACTGTAATATTGGTGTTAGTCACTTGTGTACTGTTTTTCGGTAAACTGTCTGTCATACTTAATAGTTGTACTGATTCATCGGATTCCCTTGGCGTGAATGTTGGGGAGAGAGGGAGATGGTTAGGTGTTTCATAACGGCTTATTTTTGATGTAGAAGGGCCAGTCCAAGTTTCCGATTGAGGCTCTTTCAGTGTAATGGCTCCTACGATGCCTTCACATATTTTTGACTTATTTTGGATGGAATCCTCTATGTATCCCTCTACAACTGCATTGGTCTTCCAGCCTCCGTGGCGCTTAAGGGACAGGAGATCAGCTCCGGAATCAGCCAAAAGCGTGGCTGAAGTTCGTCGGAAACAATGACCCGTGTACAACAGGGGTTCTGGAAGTTCAAGAAATGTTGCTATTTCTCGTGGGATACTGCCAATTTTATTAGTACCCATAGGCTGTCTAACACACTTTCCATTGCGATACTGTAGAAAAAAACGATTGATTGGAGTGTTAGGCGGCCGTAAGGTTTGATATTTCTCAACAATCGTTACGTATTCCTTGCGAATGACAAAGTTGCGGTCTCTTTTTGTCTTTGTATTAGGTAAATTAATTAATAGTAAGTCATCTGAATGTTTCTCAATGTTTTTGACATTAAGTTGTGTTAGTTCATTAGTTCGACATGCTCCGTTTATTCCAATAATAAGAACAACCTGCAATGTAAAGAGTATTGTAGTAGATAAATGAATAAATTTCATATGAACGCATAATTATGCCTATCAACATTTACTAAGTATACTATTTAATTGAGATTAATATATGTACTTAAGTAGATACTGAATGTGCAACTGACTTACTTTTGCCGCCAAATATACGGAATCGGGTGCTTCGTTAAGAAACTTTTCAATATCAGATACTGTGAAAACCTTCGATTTTTTTTTGATGATGACCAGATGAGGCTCTTTTTAAAAATGCTACTAATTTAGGATAGGTATCGATATATATGTCTTTTTTCATCTTTATTGTTGCTTTTAGCATCGAATACGTACTCCATAGAGTGCTTGCTTTCTTGTTCTCGGATAATTCTATAAAATATGCCAGCAAAACGTTTTCTGAGACAGTTTTGGCTCCTTTTGCTAGTCGCCACGTGTTGAACATATCGTACTGTTTTAAATACTTCTCGCGTGATTATTGAGGTAGAAAGCTCATTTGCGCATTATTAACAGTTTCAGTCAATTCTGTTGGCGTCAAACAAACTTCCTCGTCGCTAGAATCACTCATTTTAGTTTTTCACTTGTTTTCAAGTTTCTTTTTTTAATATAAGGTTTAACAATGACGTGAAAAAATGCCGCGTAAAGAACCGCGTACAAAGAAAATTGAAAAAAGAACACCAAGAAGGTTCCGAGTCTGAGTTTTAACAAATTAAAAAAAGTTGTATGATATATTCGGCACCATAGAGGTAACAGTAAATAGGTTTAATGTTTTTTTTTAATTTACAAACTTAGTGCACACGATGTTCTAAATTCAATTTACTTTATCCTCTAGAGAATAAAAACGGCTTTTCCAGTCAGATATTGAAGATTAAAAATACTCTTTCCGAGATGGTGGGATGAAAAATATATTTTGAGCGTATAAAGTTAAACATTCCTAATTGTTTAATACATATGTAATTTAATTATATCTAATGAAATAACGATATCATAACATACATAATTCACTAGAGGCTTTATATATTGCTCAATACAGCAAATAGATTCGGATTCAAATCATAAATTCATAGCCCGATCCCAAACGGTTCATGATTAATTCATATAAGTAATTAAATTAAACAATACATACACTGGTATAGGCTGTATAACGTCGAATCAAAAATGGCAATTCACGTGGTCAGCCGCACTGACCACTCTTAATTAATCGACAACATTACAGGGAACTTTTAACAAACACGGGAATACATTTTATTCCCACGTGAATTTCAGCTGTGTAATTTTTCACAAACTTTCCGTGTACCATCGCGTGATTTTGTTAATTTGTAACAATTAAATGTTGATGAATATATGAGGTGGTTTTTATGTAGCGTAGAGGTTTTCGTAGGCGAGATATTCGTAGCGCCGTAGACCTTTCGTAGCCTAAGGATTTTTTTTTATTATTTTGAAGAGAAGTAATCTTTTTTTTGGGATGGATAGCGTTAAACTCGCGTCAGAACACATAACCAGAAAGATATGACAGTAGACCGCCAGCGCCGCGTAGGAGATGAAGTAATACCCGCCTTTTTTGGATGGGAAATCATCAAATGACCTCTCCCGCTCTGGGTGGGTCAGAGTTTTACTGACTATAACCCATCCGTGTTCCATCACTTGCCTGTGCTCCATGGGCCACGGTACCTCTTTCTGATAACCCGCGGCCCTGGCAGGTATTTGTCCTTGAGGACCCCGTCACGATGTGCTGACATCTTTATAAGGCGTGCGTGGAACACAACGTACCGTACGTAATGTAAGTAATGTGCGCCTGCTCCTATTGCTTCGTATAAGCGGCGCAGGGCGCTTGCGCAAGTATGCGTGTGTGTTTATACATTCTATGCGCATCGTAATAATTGACAAGTTTGAGCACGATAGCGCAATAAATAAATATTGTCGTTTACCACATAAATGAAAGTAAGTACTTTTATACTGATAAATAAAACAATTCTTGCGAAATTGTTCCCTACCCTAAACATTTAATAGTATTCAAAAAGACACAACTTCAACGTTCAAGTCTTCACTTCTGTCGGCAATGCCAGAATGCAAACTGTTGTTAAAAAAAAACAAAAAACGCGGGCCCACACAAGAAATTTCTCTACATAAATGCGGCCAGACCCGAAACAACTTCTTATAAGTCATACAAAATATATTTGTTCCGTGTGAGAATTGAATTCGCGACACGCAGAGCAGCAATCAATTGCTAACCACTGCACCATCCTTGTCGTTGAGGTTCTAACAATGCGGAGGCATCCTGTGATGTAACTATTTTGTTATTATGGTAAAACTATGCAATAATTAACAAAAAATTTGTTAAACGTAACGAGTCGACAACTTTAGCGCTATATACCTTCTATAAAAGTACAGATGACAGCACATTAAGCTACTACAATCTGTCAATTTTCTTAAGTGGATTTTCAACTTAATCGCTAAAGTGTTAAGGCTCAAGGTCGAGTGAGAATATTTGAAAGTTTTGGGTAGCTTGACTTACTGTCGTCCGTTCTTACGCACCATTAATATAAACAAAACATTTATCTTCTTTAATTCCTTTTTTTCAAATGAGAATAAAATCCTCAACTAATTATGCAAAATTCGTCACCGAAAAACAAAATCCCTTGTTCAATAAATCAAACTGACAGCCGCGTATCTGAAAGATCTAAGTTTAGCCCACTTAAAAACGTTCTTTTACACAGAGCATGGAATCACCGCGCCGTCAGAGCCAGACACGGCAGTGCTAATAAAATTGGAGACGACAAATATGCGTTCAACGCGCACCTTCTGTCACGGACCATCACTAAAGCCGTCAGTCTACAGCGTGTATCACTATTGCATGTATAGCTGATAAGGTGATAAGGGTGTAGTTCATACATATCAGTTTAGACCATCAAACATAATAACTTTCTTCATGGAATACTTCGTAATTGAAAATTTTGAGGTTACACATTTGTGTCAAGAAGGTATTGAAGATTTGTATGGTTCAGCTGATATTTACTGACAAATACGATGCCATAGTATGGCATAGTATGATGCCATAGAGAAAGTTGTTCAGGTTGATGGCCTGTGCGACTACTTTACTTTTCACCAAGACGAAGAACTAGGATTTCTTCTTCTTGGTTCTTCTTGGTGTATCGATGGAAATCTAAATTTGCCCAGTCCAGAATTCTGCTACTTATTTGCCCTCCATCACTAGCGTGAATCAGTTCTTGTGCAGCTGACAGGACATGCATGACATGCTATTAAGTACCTTATCGTTTTTGGAATATCACACTTATCCCCCAAGGTGGAGTTGTTTATGAATCTCTCTCTACCTGAACACAATTGACGCTGTAAACAGTATACTTACGTCATTTATGCCGTAGTGTGAGTTAGCTACATACATGTGGAACTCATCGTTTGTATGTGTTGAGTATGCCGCCTCTAGCCTCGACTGTCGAAGAGTCTCCGTGCTCTATGATCCTCCACATAAACTTTCAGTTTGCGGACAAGTAGCCTATGTTTCAGAGGATTACATTACTTGTCCGATACTTTCCTAGTTCATTGAGTGGAATAAAACACTTTTATTGGGTTTTAGATATCCTGTAATGGTTTTAGTGGAGAGGAAAAGGATTATAGTCTATTGTTTAGTGGGGTTGGGTCTGATTCGAACCGCGTTGGTTAATTCGTGCGGGTATTGCTATCTTTAATTAAGTGGCAGAGCGTGATGAAGACACTGTAACTATCAAGTTGTTAAAGTTAGTTATGTTGGAGTTGGAATGGAAACCATTTCTATAACTGTTTTATTTACTAAGGCATATATTATCTGAACATAAAAGACACACATTAGGGAACAGTATTGCATTCCTGAGTACGGTAAGCCGCACGTCAGTCGTAACAAAACCTATGTATATAAGCTGATCTTTTATACACAAGCTGACTTGTTTTACCGTCAGGACAAAAACAGGGTATAAAAGGTGAACGGGGCGACTATGGAACAGAGTTTTCTTCGTTTTTAAACTTGGCATAAAACTACCTATCAATAGAGAAAAAAAAAATTTTTTCACACTGAAAGACAACACAAAAAAACAAATCAAATAATATAAAAAATCAACTTGTGGACTTGTTCTATTTGTGGAAAACACTGAATTCGAAGAGAAATTCAATCCTTTTATTTAAGCCAACGGTCGGCTTCAATTCAAGGTGTCCAATATCGCTCAGAGCTTTGGAGCGGGCCCGGCTCATAATTTCTTCGAAGGAAAAACTCAGAAATTAGATTTCCCGGAAAAAGTGAAGTAACTGATATAGCTTGCTGAGTAAGCATAGTGATGTGTGGGCTGGCCATGTCTGTTCAACCGGTGGCCGGTAGAGCAGACGAGTTTTGTAGTTGAACCCCTTTGTTAACCAGCTTTAAAAAAAAGGAGAAGGTTTCCGATTCGTCGGAATATTTTTTTTTATATATGTTTACCGAATTTGCAAAATTCTTTTTTTTGTTTGATGGGGTGATTCCCAGGTGGTCCCATGATCACCAGGTCATGTTCTGATAATGGTACCCTTCAGTCATTTCGAATTACGAAACGTCGTTTGGTCAACGTTTTTGTTGGTAAAATCAGCCTGAGCTGCAACTGTCCTTTTCGCACTTTACCGGGAGAGGTTGAAAGCACGGCAATAGTTTCTTCAAATAAGTACCTATTTTCCAATATCCTCGGTACTAGAGTCCCCTCTTAATAAATTTCACAGTCCAGCGTTCGTAACATAGTACCTATCAAACTCATTTTGAATCATTTTGGTAGATATTGTTAATCCATTGTATCCTACTTATGTTCGTAAAATGTGTTTGCTGAACAACGTAAATTAATGTTGAGTTACCTCGCAGTATTGTTTTCCACCACTCAGCCACAACCATACTTAACGGTTCTCATAGTACTTCCGCATTTCTTTAATATCATTATCTTGTTTATTTCAGAAGAAGGGAGGAAGAGGGAACAGGATAAACAACATGTTAAAAACAAATAATCTACTCTATTTACCGATGATAACATCTTGGAGTTCATAACACGCATTTTCCCCGATTTATCTCTCGAATAAAGTAGCGATAACCTTAATCAGAAGTTATACAGACTGTGTACATTTTTAAGTGAAAGACTTTTTCCTTGAAGAAAAAATAGCTCAGTTTTTGTGCGAATTTTGTGTTGACGTTTGTTGAAAGAATTTTCCGGGCAAACCACACCCCTTTTTATTTTAGATCTCGTGTTAGAGAATAGTGATAAACCCTTTAAGGATCTCTGTTATCGTAACGCTTTTTTATTCTTATCGACATAAAGTAGGATTTTCTCAATTCGACGCGTAGTTTTTGACGTTGATTCTCATGTACAGACTGTTAGAATAAGAAATTGGCTGTATGAATATATTCCCTTAGTCTAACAAATGTGTCAACTGTCAGATGTAAATTATAGTGGTTATGTTGCCGCCATTAAAACTGCGTATCATCCCTTCTGCATTTCTGGGTCTTATTCTTGGAATCCTTTAAAACCCGGTTCAGGTTATGGGCCCAGCGCCCCTCTGTCCTATAAAATAAGACAAGGGAAAGTTAAAAACAAGATCACTTGTAAAAAAGTCGAGTGTGTTCCGCCAACATAGTGCCAGGTCACCGGTATTCATTAACTACCTTAATAATCAGTATCAGGAGCACCATGTCGGACGATATCAAAAACATTGAAGTCCTTTGTGACCCCACGTCGTTTCAGTTATGGAAATTCCAGACCAAAATACTGTTTCAAGCGAAAAATCTGTGACAAATAGTTCAAGGTCAAGGCGATGTTAACAATAAGTCATATGAACAAGACGACGCCAAAGCGCAGCGAATAATAATCCAGACAGTCGACAAGAAGTTTTTACCCCAGCTATTTGAATGTGTTAGCTCGCATAAAATGTATGAGAAAATTTGTGAAATCTTTGAAGGCAACGAAGATCGAAAAAAAATGTCACTTCTGCAAGAGTTCTATAACTTCCGATTTAATAAAGATGTGTCCATACAAGAAAACTTTAGTGCTATAGAAAATCTCACATTTCGATTAAAACAACTTAAAGTCGAGCTTGATGATACAATGTTAGAGTCAAAAATACTCACATGTTTGGGTGATGACTATGAGAATTTTACCACAGCGTGGGAGTCGACCAGTAAAGAAGATAGGAACATTAAGAATCTAAAGATTCGCCTGCTCAAGTTAGAAGAGAAAAAAAATCAAGTTGAAAGTAATCAGGTAGCGTTCAAGAGTACACTATCAACATCATCTAGAAACAAGCCTGGTAACAATAGTCTTAAATGTTTTATCTGTAATAAACGGGGGCATTTCGCTAAGAATTGTAAATCTTGTTGTACAATTTGTAAGAAAACAAATCATAAAGAGCAAAATTGTTATTTTAGAAACAAAAATGATAAAGTAGCATTCTTATCATCTCTAAATTATAAAACAGGCTGTAATGTGAATGACAGTTCTTTACACAGCTTTGTAATAGATTCAGGTAGCACAAGTCATATGGTAAACAACCAAAATTGTTTAACAAACTTAAAAATAAATAAAATTGATATTGGACTAGCTAAAAGTAATAAAAAAATTCACTCATTATATCAAGGAAATTTCATAGCCAAAAATTGTATGTTAAAAAATGTTCTATGTGTTCCAGATCTCACACAGAATTTAATTTCAGTTTCGTCTATAACTGAGAATGGTGGTCAGGTTGTCTTTGAGGGTGACAAGGTCAATATTAATGTCTCTGGACAAACACTCACAGGTAAGAAGGAGTCTTCTGGATTATTTACACTGACTTTATATCAAGAAAATCAGGAGTCTTTGTTGACTCATAATAACAAGAACTCTGCCATAGAATGGCATAAGAAATTAGGACATCCAGGAAAAGGGGTGCTAAAACTTTTACCTAAAATAGCAGAAGGAATAAAAGTAGAAGGAGAAGAGATTGAAAAATGTGATATTTGTTTAAAAGCAAAACAAACTCGATTACCATTTAGTAGTCAGAGAAGAAGAGCAAATAAAGTGTTAGAAATTTTGCATACAGACGTCTGTGGTCCACTTGAGAAGGTTACATGGGATGGAAAAAAATATTTCTTAACCATATTGGATGATTATAGTCACCTTGTAAAAGTTTACCTAATAAAGAATAAGAGTGAAGTATCATCATGTATCCAGAATTATATCAGTGAAGCAGAACGAGAAAAGGGAGAAAAGGTTGCTATCATCAGATGTGACAACGGTGGTGAGTTCACTTAAATTATTTTTCAAAAAAACCGGCCAAATGCGAGTCGGACTCGCACACCGAGGGTTCCGCCGTACAAACGTAGCGGCTTACAATTTATGACGTACTAGCTTTCCGCCAGCGGCTTCGCCCGCGTGGAGTTCGGTTATATCGCGCTGTTTAAATTCCCCTCGGGAACATCAAATTTTTCCGGGATAAAAGGTTTAGGTTAAAGTGTTAAGGGTAAAGGGTTAGGTGTTCTTTCTCAGGGTCTAACGATTGTCTGTGCCAAACTTCATCAAATTCGGTTGAGAGGTTTAGGCGGGAAAGCGTAACAGACAGACAGAGTTATTTTCGCATTTATAATACTAGCATTGATTTAGAATTTTTCACAGTTTAGAGGCAATTAGATTTAAGAAGTGTTTGATATGAATTTCAACTTTAATATCTCTACGCGTTCATGTGAAAAAGGGTAGGTAGTAAGTTTATAATTATTAAAAAAATATTTTATGTCATGTAAGCAAAAATAGTATTTTAATATTTTATGTAACTTCAAATTTATCATTTTCACAATTTTTCCTTTATCTGTCTGTACTATAATATAACGTTGCTTCGTGCCGAATTTCAAGATTCTGAGTTCACGGGAAGTACCTTGTAGGCAAAGAGATTTAAGATATATAGAGAGGGCATGTGTCAAAATGGCATAGAAAAACTGTGATCCCATGGCTCAGTTCCGCCATCTAGTACAATATAGCAAAATTAGATCGACAATTGGAGACATCAAATAGTAATAAAAACTTTTTTACAAAAAAACAACCGACTTCCAAAAACCACTACAAAGTGAAAAATAACTAATTTCGGAAGTCGGTGTCTTTGGTTTTGTATATAAATTTTTGACACCGACTTCCGAAATTAGTTATTTTTCACTTTGTAGTGGTTTTTGGAAGTCGGTTGTTTTTTTGTAAAAAAGTTTTTATTTTACACTTTTTAGTTATTAAAAGTACTATGTATTCAGTTGCATCCGGTCAGACTGGAAGCTGATGCAAATATAGTTGGAAAACGACGTAATTTTGTTTACTTTAATTTTTACCCATAAGTATTCCCTCAACTGCCTGTGGTCTTCATCATCAAATATACTGCAGACCATTATTTTAACCCAATGGGTGCAAAGGTCTCATCAATATAAATGAATTGAGTCCAAATACAAGGTAGCTACTGTAAATCGTCTAGGAGTTCCCTGAACTGACCTTGACATCATCATCAGCTCCCTAATGACAGTCACCACCCATCTAGGTGTAAGGTTCTTGTCAATACAAATTATTCAAGCACAAACACAAGGTAGCTGCTGTGAACTGTTGAGGAGTTCCTTTGACTGTCTCCAGGCTCCATCATCAGATCTACTCCAGACCTTTATTAAATAGTAGTGCTTTAAAATACTTAATGAAAATGCTAAGAAATGAACTAGTCGCCGCTGCAATTTTTGAAAGTTCCCCTTGTTTTCTCTGGTCTTCCACCATCAAACCCTGATATCCTTATCATGGGACCATCTTGGGAACGTCTTCTTTCCAACAGAAAAAGAATTATCAAAATCGGTTCATAAACGACGAAATTATGCGCGAACAAACATAAAAAAAAGCTCTAATAAAATACGGTCGAATTGAGTAACCTCCTCCTTTTTGAAGTCGGTTAAAAATGAAATAAGTTTATATAAAATATATTCAGCTATTGCCCGATAGGTTGCCAGTGTGGTCTATGTTGCCAGATCCGATTTAATACCCTAGTATAGTTCAAATCGGGTAAATAAATATTAAAAAGTAAATAAATTAAGTGAAACTTGTCTTGTAAAAACAAAAACTGTTTTAGAATTTTATTCGCTACTATTCATTTACCGTGACACCGTCTATTGGCATTTTAGATGTTTTATGCTTACGAATTATTTTAACGCTCAGTTTATTGCGATTTTTGAGTGTAATAGACCTTTTAGGCCATAAAGCGCATTTTGTTTTGCAATTTTCGTTTGCATTTCGTTTTTAGCAAAATTATTCTTTTTACACGTTTGTTTGCAAATATTTTTAAATGGCAATGCAAAAAACTGTGGTAGTGTTTGTATCATTTCGATATAAAGTTATCGATAATATTCAAAGAAGTTACTACGACGATGTTTTTTCGCATTATGATAGCTTGAAACAAAAAATTAGTAAACAGAATAATTATGGGTAATTTCAAGTTTACAAGTTTCTTATTTATATAATTCTTTTAATATAATAGGCATTAAAGTTTAAAATTGCCGATTAGTACTGAAAATGTAAATAATTGCTTATTTTTTAATTTTTAAATAATTCATTTATAATCAATATATAGGAAGGTCGTTTATACCTTTGTGATAGAACTCTGAGGATCTAGACTGCACAAACTGTGTGAAAGCAGAACTGCCTCCTGGGAAGAAAACTTCTTGTCACGTAGATTTGAATTAGAATTGTCCAAATCACGACAAAAATGGTAGTCTGCTGGAGCAAGACCTTTACAAGATTCGTACGCCATTATCTTTAAAAACGGCAAAAAAATCACGGTTATTGTATCCGCCTTCAGGATTTATTTTATTTTAATTATTTATTTGTAATTTGAATATATAACCAAATATTCTGTGAACATTTTAAGCGTCTATCTGTTTCCGTTATTAATATGGAGCAAAAAACGGCAAAAATTCACGTTTGTTGTATGGGAGCCCCCTTAAATATTTTATTATTTTTATTCTTAGTACTTGTTGTTATAGCGGCAACAGAAATACTAACACAATCTCTGGAAATTACAACTGTCTCGCTATTACGGTTTATGAGATACAGCCTGGTGACAGACGGACAGACGAACAGAAAAGTCTCATGGTTCGTTTTACCTTTTAGGTACGGAATCCTCAAAATCACAAAGTAGCTCGCAATCATTGTACTACATATACGTAGTACGTACGTTATATTTTATGAATATATTTCATTATAAATAAGTTATGTAATCTATGTACTTATCCACTTAACCGTAAATTTTATTCCAATTTTTACGGTTAAGTAAAAAAGTACTGAAATTAATAACTTACTATTTCATTTCTAATACAAGGTACCGATTCTTTTTTTTTTTTAAATTTGATCGACAAGTCTTTCCAAAGTAGATAACTTCTCTTTTAAAATGCATTGAGCATAATTTCGACGAATGAGACGGAAGCCAATTTTCTTCTCTACGGTCTATCTGGACAAATCGTATCCACTTTTTCCCTACGACATTATTTTTATTCGGAAACCAAAAATAACAAAAACCTAGATAAATGAATAGTAATTGTTCATTCAATTTTGTTTATTAATATGATATGATTATGTTTAAATAGAGTTAATAATAAATAAACTTGAAATATAGTAATATTTTAAGTTTATTTAGCTATATTTTAAATGTCAATAAAATACAACAAAATGTATTCATCTTAATAAGTATTATCGATAACTAAATCGATAAACAACATTACTACATCTCTACAAGAAAATAGTAAAACTACTCAACAATAGAGGGCGCTTATTACAATAATGGAAAATTTTCTAGAACTAAGATTTTTTTTAATTTGAATTGCAGACGAAATATAAATAATTCATAGAAAAACATTCCGAAGTTAGGTCCAGTCGTTTTACTATAACGAGATGTACAGTAACACAAAGCGCAACATGGCATATTTCCTTAGAAAATGTTTATTCTTGGTGGACACAAATTAGGCCTGACGCGCAGACTAGGCTGAGCGACTTTTAACCAAGTCGATAAAAGTATTGGCTTACGATTTTGTTCGTGATGTCCTGTCTATTGTAAATATAATTTTAATGTCTTTGCTTGTAGGTTTTGATTCCCTAGCGTGTGACGGAAATTCGTCTAAGGTGTCTGTATAAACTGCTGTATCTTTTGATCGCTTTAACTTAGAAGTTTAATTTTTTCACTGCTTAAAGGGACAATAGACCTAGGTATTTGGTATAAATTTCAATTTGATACCTTTATTAGTTCGTGAGAAATAAGGTAGTAAGTTTCATTTTATTAAAATATGTTTATCATATTATACAACTAAAAAAATGTGATTTTCGCAATTTTTCCTATATTTGCATTATATGACAATCCTTCATGCCAAATTTCAAGATTCTGAGTTTACGGGAAGTATCCTGTAGGTTTTGATTCCTTTGCGAGTGTCGAAAATTTGTTGAAAATATCGACAAATCGGCTGTATCTTTTGATTGGCTTGGCTTAGAAGTTTGATATTTTCACAGCTTAAAGGGACAATAGACCTAGGTATTTGGTATAAATTTCAATTTGATACCTTTATTAGTTCGTGAGAAATAAGGTAGTAAGTTTCATTTTATTAAAATATGTTTATTATATTATACATCTAAAAAAATGTGATTTTCGCAATTTTTCCTATATTTGCATTATATGACAATCCTTCATGCCAAATTTCAAGATTCTGAGTTTACGGGAAGTATCCTGTAGGTTTTGATTCCTTTGCGAGTGTCGAAAATTTGTTGAAAATATCGACATATCGGCTGTATCTTTTGATTGGCTTGGCTTAGAAGTTTTATATTTTCACAGCTTAAAGGGACAATAGACCTAGGTATTTGGTATGAATTTCAATTTGATAACTTTATTCGTTCGTGAGAAATAAGGTAGTAAGTTCCATTTTATTAAAATATGTTTATTATATTATATAACTAAAAAAATGTGATTTTCGCAATTTTTCCTATATTTGCATTATATGACAATGCTTCATGCCAATTTTCAAGATTCTGAGTTTACGGGAAGTATCCTGTAGGTTTTGATTCCTTTGCGAGTGTCGAAAATTTGTTGAAAATATCGACATAATCGGCTGTATCTTTTGATTGGCTTGGCTTAGAAGTTTGATATTTTCATAGCTTAAAGGGACAATAGACCCGAGTATTTCATGTAAATTTCAGCTTGATACGTCCACGCGTTCTTGAGATAAAGGGTGGTGACAGACAGACAGACAGACAGACAGACAGACAGACAGACAGACGGACAACAAAGTGATCCTATAAGGGTTCCGTTTTTTCCTTTTGAGGTACGGAACCCTAAAAATGGTGTAAAGGTAAAGGTATTCAATTGGATTATACCATTCCATACACACCTCAGTTAAACGGTAAAGCAGAAAGATTAAACCGTACAATACTTGAAAAAGTAAGAGTGTTATTGTTTAATGCTAACCTCGATAAAGAAATGTGGGGCGAAGCTGCTTATTGTAGTGCTTATATACTTAATCGCCTACCAAGTGAAGCAACAGATAAAATAACACCTTTCGAAATGTGGAATGGGAGAAAACCTAATTTATCTAATATACAAGAGTTTGGTTGCATGGGATATACAAAAGTGTTGACAAATACAAAAAAATTGAACTCGAGAACAGAAAAATATATGATGATTGGTTACACTAATACGGGTTATCGACTGTTTGATAAAATAAAAAGAAAAGTGATAATTGCAAGGGATGTTATATTTAAAAACGAGAACGTAAGCAATCTAGAACAAGAGCAGAAAGAAAATGTGATTTTATTGGATGAAGAGGTGACTCTCGAAGAACATGAACCTGAAAAAGAAATCGTGAATATTAATAATCAAGACAAAAGAACAGAAGAAGAAGAAGAATACATAGAAAAAGATAGACATGAAACTGATAGTGAAGAAAATAATAGATCAGGACAAGGAGTCAGTCTACAAAACAAAGATTTTACAGAAGTACGGGAAATACCTAGAAAAGAAAAGAAAATAAGTGAAGAACAGGAAGTTTACATGATTCCAGAATCAGAGAGTGAAGAAGCAGAATTAGGGCGTGGAAAGAGAACTTTAAGAATACCAGAGAAGTTTAAGGACTATGTTCTTCTTACATACAGAGAAGCTATGAATGCTCCTGAAAGAGAGAAGTGGAAAGAGGCAATTAAGAAAGAATTTGAGTCATTAGATAAAAACCAGGTATGGATAATTGTAGATAAGGATGAAGCTAAAGGACAAACAAGAAGAAGAAAAGAAGATAAAATCTCCATATAGAGAAGCCGTTGGGAATCTATTGTATCTAGCAACAAAGACAAGACCCGATATAGCTTAATCTGTTTCAATGGCAAGTAGAAACATGGAAGAGCCGAATAGCAAGGATATTACTGCTGTAAAAAGAATTTTTAAATATTTAACAGGCACCTTAGGAGAGGGAGTTTTTTATAAAAGAGAAAAAGAAAAAGAAATTGTTCTAAACAGCTACTGTGACTCAGACTATGCTGGAGATCCTAAAACAAGGAAAAGCACAACTGATTTTGTTATAACGCTGGGAGATGGACCAATTGCATGGAGCTCTAGAAGACAGCCAATAGTGCCTTTATCATCAACAGAAGCAGAGTTTATTGCTGCTGCGGAAAGTAGTAAAGAAACGCATGTTTTTAAAGTCGCTTCTGCAGGATTTAGGTGTGTCCCTTAAAGTGATTTATAAAATTGACAACCAGAGGGCCAATCAGTTGATAAAAACAGGTATATTTAATAAGAGATGAAAGCACATAGATGTGCGTTTTCATTACATACATGATTTGTATTGTAGCAATCAATTTGTTATTGAGTATTGTCCAACAAATGTTAACTTGCAGATATCATGACCAAACCTTTGAATAAACTAAAATTTGTTAATAATAAGAACAGAATGATTGTAAAACTGTAGTAATCTAAGTGTATATGTTAAAATTGGAATTCCTAAATAACTATGTTTCTTGTTTGAAGTGGTTTTATAAATGTAAAAGATTTGTGTTACAAAAGATTAAAACTAAGTTTGTATTTTTTCATAAAATTAGTACTATGTAAATTTATAAAAAAAAATGGAGAGGGTGTTAGAATAAGAAATTGGCTGTATGAATATATTCCCTTAGTCTAACAAATATGTCAACTGTCGTCTGTCAGATGTAAAACTAGCTAGTGATTATGTTGCCGCCATTAAAAACTGCGTATCATCCCTTCTGCATTTCTGGGTCTTATTCTTGAAATCCTTTAAAACCCGGTTCACACAGACAGCACCCGGACAGCACATCAAGCTACTACAGTCTGTCAGATTTCTTTATTGGATTTTCAATTTTATCGCTAAAGCATTAAGTGCTCCTTAATGCTGTAGCGATGAAGTTGATAAAGATTGATTGGGAATATTTGACAGTTTAGGGTAGCTTGACATGCTATCGTCCGTATATAAACTTAACTTAAGTTCAGTGCATTCTTTCTATTTCATTTAAGAAGAGAAGGGAAGATAAATATTAGTTTCACCATAATTTTCATCAGCCTGTAGCAGTCCACAGCTGAACACAGGCCTCTCCAATTTCGCGCCATTCAACTCGATTCTCGGCAACTCACATCCAGTTACTATTAGTTTAGTTCTGTCAAAATAGTCGGCGCCTGACGTATAACTCGCGCGAGTTAACTGTGCACCTCGCTGCAATGCGACCCCTTTCCCGCTTCCCCGCGTGGCGCCCCGCATTCGTCGTTACAATTGTCTAAATACAGTTTAAATCCCCTGTTATTATTACTGTTTCTGTGAAGTTTTTGCTTTGTTAAGCTTTTTTTCTTCTTAAGTTTATTATTGTGTATGATGCCTGTTGGTTGCACCAGCATCACATTTCAGTCTATATGTATCAATATAACTGCAAAACGTCATGAGTAAAATGACCTAGTATTATGACGCTTTATCATCAAAACGACCTTTTATTAACATAAAAAAAATTAACATAATTTTCTTGTAAACTTTTTGTATAAAGGGTACCGTCTGAATGACGTCACAGAGCGAGGTGCACAGTTAACTCGCGCGAGTTGTATATCCAGTATTTTTTATATTATATTATTAGTATTTTAGTTATATTAGTATTTTTTATATTTTATATCATATTTTTTTTCTGTAGTCGTTTCTTAATCAAATAGAAAGAAAAAAATGCTTTGAACATAAATTTATTTTAGTTTTTGGACAAAGGAATCGTTACTATTATTTATTCGCGTTGAATCGATCCAAACTAATGGAAATTGATATGTTTCATTAACTCAGACTTTGCGTTTATACTCTGAAGGACCGCATTAGAAATGAGATCCGACAGAGCACCAGAGTCATCGACATAGCTGAGAGGATTAGCAAGCTGAAGTGGCAATAGGCTGGTCACATATGCCGCAGGACCGACAACCGTTGGGGTAAACGAGTCCTCGAGTGGAGACCGCGTCTCGGCAAACGTAGCGTAGAACGCCCTTGGGCGAGATGGAGCGACGACATCAAAAAGGTGGCTGGTAGTAGTTGGCGGAGAACTGCTCAGGATCGAGCTTGTTGGCGTGCCATGGAGGAGGTCTATGTCCAGCAGTGGACGAGTAGAGGCTGATGATGATGATGATGATTGCGTTTATAGTGTGTCCATCTAAACGTTGAATTATCTCTATTATGAAGGTTTTCTTGATAACTAATAATGATTCATCTATATGGGTTTCAGATAAACATCCAGGGATACGGAGAATTAATTTCAGCCTCCATAAACACATGATTTTAACGAAAATAGCTGTGAATATATTTCCATGCTATTATAATGTCATGGCATCCGTTGTGTACTGGCGTGCATTGAGGATAAATATAGGTTTCCTCTGAGTGCCTCTGATTCTGAACATGGGCGTAAGAGTGGGCGTAAAAGTGGGCGTAAGAAGTGTCAATGGTTTCTATACATTGATATTTAAAAAGGTCGGCAAATGCATACAGCATATACCTACAGTTGCTGAGATCAACTATGGGTGCACGTGTGGGACATTGCCTTTATGTTTTAATAGGCTATTTGACAGATTTATAATTTCTATCTTTAATTACTTGGTTGAGGTTAAGAAGTTCACCGAAAGTATATATATATTTTTTTTATTTTAAATACGTATTTCGTAAGAAACATACAAGTTAAAATTCAAATAAGCTGCCGTAATGTTTTGTTCAGCAATATGGCGTCGCGCCTTGTAAGTGACGTCATAAGACGATATTAACGATTTTCGGTTCCACACTGGTGTTTGTATTTACCTGTTATTTGTTGTTGTTTATCTAAATCATAGTTTACAAGTGATGTGCTGTACCGGGTTGTACAAATACATCGATAAAACACCTGACAACACAGTACAACAACAAGTGCTGATGCGCGTATGACGTCATCGTGACATTAGCCAATCCAGATCGTTTCACAATATGTGGAGCGAGATACAAAAAGTCAAACATATTTTTGGATATATTAATTGTTATTATTTTTATTAAAACTCATGTAAATGACATAAGGAGCCCTCGTTTTATGCATTTAGAGCAAATAATCACAAAAAAAAATATCGTGTCTAATAGCCTATTCCTGATTATAGATATACATATTACTATTATATAAGTATCCCATATGTAGATCGATAGCGATCGTGACAAAAAGTAACAGACCGTCAACAGAATTGTGATCTCCGTAAAACAAGCCTACTATCCCATACATTACATTGGATACATGAATGAAACTGCGGAATGAGTTTATTACATAATTCAGCGTGTCCCGCAGCCACTTGACACCGCTACCTGCATTATTAAACACCCCGAATTGCCTTACACCGCTGAATAATTCATGACTATAGGAACTATACGCGATATCGCAGTTTCTGAACGTAATATTATGTATGAACTAATTAGTTAGATTACTCCTTGTAGCGGTGTCAACAAACGTCACAACGCGTTATAGTGACGTCACACAGATCGTGCATCTCGCAAGCAAGTTTATCGTGCAACTAGAATGTCATCATCAGCCTCTACTCGTCCACTGCTGGACATAGGCCTCCTTCATGGCACGCCAACAAGCTAGATCCTGACCAGTTCTCCGCCAACCACTACCAGCCACCTTTTTGATGTCGTCGCTCCATCTCGCCCAAGGGCGTCCTACGCTATGTTTGCCGAGACGCAACTAGAATATACAACAGGTAAATTAATTAACGCACTTCCTAAAAAAAGTTTGTTCAGAATCGTTTACTGAATCGATTTATATCGTTTTTAATATAGGTAAGGTTTTTATCCCAAAATTAATTAAAACTACCGAAATTATTGTCATATTATCCCTGTTGTTTGTACAGATTTTTAAAGTCGCAGTTTTACTTGTACCTATTCGTACAAAGGAGATGCTTCAGAAATGTATGGAGCCTGGGCCAGCACATTGTACACTTAATGCTATAGTAATGCTTAATGGTATAGTTACGCTATAGTTAACTGTTTTTAATGTTAACTTCCTATATTTTGGCTTAGTTTTTATAAAGATTCAAATTAACTCAGCCAAGGAGTGCAACACAACTACTAATAAATATGGTGGTCAGCAATAAGCGAAATAAGATTTTGACAGTGACATTTGATTGACATGTCATATAACTAAGGCTATCGTATCTATATTAACTACCATATGACTCCCAAAAAAACAAAACATGATTTCCGAACATACGGCCCATTAAATAAACACAATCAACTCAAATCAACACTCGACACAAACACAACGGGAAAATAGAACCGTCAAAGTCGCCAATTAAACGTCATAACCACTGCCATGGCTACCTTAATAAAGGGTTATCTCACTAAAAAAAGGTTTCAAATAATTAAATATATATACTTGTATTTTTATTCAAATTAATTTAGTAGTATTTTTTATGAAAATCTTTTATTTTTTCCTTTTTATCTATATAGCGTACATAGTGGTGGCCCAAAATGAAACATCTCCTTTAATCATGCAATAAAAAAACTAACGCTTATTCCAAAAACGTAAGGTCCTCATTCTTGTGTCATTGCTCTGAGGACACTATTACTGCTTATAGCGGTATCAACAAACGCTACAACGCGTCATAGTGACGTCACAAAGATCGTGCATCTCGCAAGCAGAGTTTATCGTGCAACTAGAATATACAGTAGGTAAAATAATTAACGCACTTCCTGAAAATAGTTTGTTCAGAATCGTTTACTGAATCGGTTTATATCATTTTTAATATAGGTAATTTTTTGTCACAAAATTAATTAAAACTACAGAAATTATTGTCATATAATCCCTGTTGTTTGTACAGACTTTTAAAGTCGCAGTTTTACAAATTTAATCATTCAATACAAAACAAAGAAAATAAATCTTATTCCAAGAACGTTATGGTCTTCGTTCTCCAAGAATTGGTATAACTAATTAAATAAATTAATGACAATGCTTTTATATGTTAAATTAAAAATTCAGTGTATGTATTATGGTTATAACCTAATATTCTAATGGTGGGTCCACACGATACAGACTTTAAGTTTGTACAAATATCTGTACGAACTAAAAGTCTGAGTAAAAATCTAAAGTCTGAGTGAAATGTGAAGTCTGTGTAAAAATCATAAGTATGAGCAATGACATGATGTTTGTGCAGACTTATCATTGGCTCAGACTTGAATTACTTAGAGATTGCCAATTTTCGAAAGTCTTCAGCACACTTGTAGTGACTCGTTAATTGATAAATTTGTCATTTTTATAATACGCAAACATGCGTACAAACTTCCAACTTTTATGCCGAGACTTTGGTACTCCGACTTTTTTCACTCAGACTTTTCTATTATACAGACTTTTGTATGCACCGATTTGTTGCGCAGACAAAATTCTATGAAAGTCCGTGTGAAGTTGGTATCGTGTAGACCCACCTTATTTGGGGTGTTTGAGGGTGTGCATTAATTACATTACATTTTTTTTAAATAAATTATTAACTAGCGCTTGACCGTAATCACGCCTGGTAGTAAGCAGTGGCACAATACATATTACTGACATAAGAGGTCAGAAAACAAAACGTAAATTTGCCAGAGCACTTAAAATGTTCTTACTCAGTAGTCTGTAAGCAATTTTGTAAGACCTGATATTATTGATATAGCTTTTTTTTTATGTAATATTGTTGCATTTTTAATTATTGCTGATTAAATATTGATACACTGTTTGTTCCGTTCCCGCAGACAAACCGTGAAAACGGTTTTGCGGGGCATTGCATTTATCCTATTGTACAAGTGGACATTATGAAAATAAATAAATAATTAATAATAATAATAATCGTTGATGGTAAAGCGCACTAGTTTATTAAGAGCCTATTCACTGTAGCCTTGAAGACACTCAAATTGTAGTCGATGTACGCGGTATGAAAGAGAAGGCGAAACGCTTCGTTCGAATCCTAGTGGAGTTAACGACGTAAGGGTGGAAACTCGCCGTGCGACGGGTCGTCCGATGGTGGAACAGAGATGGGGGAACTAAACATGTTGTATACAAGTTCCCAATATCAAGCGAAGAGCAGAAACAACATCCGTCTGGTCGAAGGTCTCTTTTCTATAGAGGATGAGTGAACTTTATACCCTGTTCCTCATAACTCGAAGGTCTTAGTCAGCAGATATATTATTTTTGCAAAAGCATATACGGTTAGTTTTCTCTTCAAATCCATATAAACTTATGAAAATCGCCTCGCCTCTGAAGAGTTTGTTTATTTGTATGTTTGATCGCGCAAATCTCAGGGACTATGGGTCCGATTTGAAAACTTCTTCTGCGGATCTCCTCATTTCTTATTCGATCGCGCAGAGAAACTCCGCGATCCGCTCCGCTGTCAATCCGCCATGAGTAAATGTGGTGACTAATGCTCATGCGTTCGTTCTATGAGATGAAACCTTTACTGCCCTGTAGGCAGGGACAATAATAGGCATGTTTATTATTACTTAAGTTCTTAATTGTCTGTTGCAAATGAATATTTTAATTATCTCTTTATATTATAAGTCAACTGAAATAATAAGGCATAAGCATATTGGCTTCAAGAGAGAACTATTTCATAAACATATGTTCTCACATTCCAGTCAGAAAGATTTGGCACAGGGTCGTCTGTTCAGAGTAATCTCTCTGTGTATGGCAGCCTTTAGAATCACATATGTTACATAGATTGGTTAGCTGATTTATTACTTATTTTCTTCACATATGGGAAGTTAGACAAACAGGTCTGTTTGTTTCTTGAAACGAATGGTAAAATTGACGTAACAAAATCTCGTTTTGAATATTATTTCGGCCTTCACGTGAATTTATCTTTTGACATTTGAGTGAATGAATTTGTGAGCCAATATTTTTGTTACAGTGGACCTGGAATGATTGTCCATATTGTTTTAGCAAAAGCTATTAAAAAAACTAGTTTTTGGTGTTTTGTAGGAAGGAAACTCGCCTATGGGCAAATTTATAATAGGTTCTGCATCTCTTGACATACATGAATTATTCTTTCGTAATCGTCCTTACGTTGTTAACATCACTACGATCCGGACGAAGCGTATCGCCTCCTCCTTTATACAGCGTACATCGCGGGACTGGAACAATTTGCCAGCGGTGGTGTTTCCGTCGGACTACAATTTGAGTGTCTTCAAGGCTAGAGTGAATAGGCTCTTAATAAACTAGTGCGCTTTACCATCAACGACTGCGTCACTGCTTACCTTGTTTATAACGTATATAAACAAAGTATGGATATTCAGGTGAACTATGGGAAAAATTATTTCCTATGGTCTTCTTGGAAAAAATGCTATAGACTTTCTAGTGGACTACGGGAAAAATCTCCCATAATGCACCTAAAATTATAATATAATAATATTTTTTTCATCTATTTTATTACTTCAAAACCGATACAGCGTAGATCGACTAATTATAGTCCAGCGAAACGAGATACAATAAATAGCAAATGACTACTAAATACATCGTCAATGGGTTTTATCGCTATAAACTCCATGTTCTATTGTGTAAAAATAAGCCCAATTCACAATTTGTACACCTAAAAAAAAAAATGGTTTTGCAGACACCAAACCGCAAAAAAAAACATCCGTGACCTCGAATGCGTAAGCTTTTTAGCCACTACGCTGATAAGTATTAATAAAAAGCCTAAAAAAAAGTTCAAACAGTAGCGCATTATACAAAAGAAAAATCCTATTACTTTACTAAACAAAGTAGCGAACTTGCAAGTGACCGATTTATTTTACGCGGCTAAAAAGACGAGTATTTATGGCCGCACTTCTAAAGTGGGTTGTCTCACTTTAGCCAGGGTTTTTCATATATGTTTTCTAAATATATTTTTCACAATACGAACGAAGTAAGAAGAGTTAGGAATGGAACATATTTGAGAATCACGATGACCTATGCTGTTATGTTTAGGTAACAATGAATTTAATAGATCGCCCAGGGTATAACTGTCGATACATTTTTATGAACAATTCTTAATAACGGATATTGCAAAAAAGAAATGCTGTTCCATCTATACGTTTTTTTTTTTTTCAATAACTTTTAAATTTACGGCACAGGGCGTCTAGAATCATGTACTGAATTCATAGTAATCATAGGGTGTTGGTATTCCAATACGCTATGATTACCATTCGTAGTTTGTATTGTCTGCTGTAAGTGATCATTACTATGTAACTTTTATAAAATCCATATAGCATAGACTTCATTGATTTTACTATCCACTAGGCTATATGCGTTTTCGAATTAAGTATTACACTGTACTGTTTTACTATATACTTGTTAATCTTCTAAATAAAAATTAATATTACTTTTCGAAATTTCGTTAATCGTAGGCCGTCTGTGTGTAAGTTTTACTCAAGGTTGTTAACAAATACTTCTTCCATGGTGAAGAAGTCACTTGCTCAGTCGCTTTGCCATGAGTCTTCAAAATGCTGTACGTGTAGATAAAGTTGGCAGTTTTCCAGATTGTTAGGTATTCTGTGGCTTTTTACCGAAAGTTCTTGTCCTCACTGCCTATATCGAAAGTTTGACCGGATAATGCTATGTCCCAAGTTTTAACGTTCCATATAACCACGAGACTGTATGTAAGTCTGGAAAAATTCAATTTATATTGTTTTCTGCAGTCTTTAAAAAGGTAATATGTTTGTATCGGGAATTCTACTTAATTATGGAAACAATATTGTGGATTGATGGGTCGCCCGAAACCTTTTTAAAATTGATTTTGTAACCTCCCAGGGAGATTTATCTAGAAAGAAAGTTGAATGTGAATATCGATTTGTTTATAACGGTCCACAGAAATTAAACGGGTTAGATGATTTGTGTACTCCCGCATCCGTGGCGGTCTTCGTGTCCGTGACATTGCAGACAAACTGCAGGAGGGTTGCCTACGCTGGTACGACCACATCTTACGCAAATTGGCATGTTACGTGGGTAACAAATGTCTTGCCATGGCGTCTCCGCCGGGCCGGAACAAGCGGGATTGACCAAAGAAATGCTGGCCTGACGTTGTAAGAGATGACATGCGTGCCAACAATCTCTTATCACAGGATGCTAAAGATCGCGCGATGTGCAGGAAAGCGGACTCCGGGCTCCGACGCGAAAGCCGCAGATTCAACCGGGATAAACGCTAAGATGATGATGATGAATGAATTAGAAGAATCAACTGGTAACTATAGGTTACATTTACCAGTATTCTAATTATTGCAGTATAGTCATTTCTATATCTTAGCGATAGCGGATTGAAGTTGCGTAAATATAATAGACAATAAACAAGCGATTAACGAGATCACTCCCCTGTCTATTTCCAGTTTTTTTTTTTTTGACCTGACTCTACCAAAAACCTAACAAGACATAGACTGTAGAGTGATGAGATTCCGGACATGACACTACCAAAAAATAACGGGAAGTAAACTGAGAAACGCCGGGATTTTGGACATGACGCAATTAAAAATAACAGGAAATAGACTGGGGACTGACGAGATTTTGGACATAATGCGATCAAAAAATAACAGGAAATAGGGTAGTGATGAGATTCTGGACATGATGCGATCAAAAAATAACAGGAAATAAACAGGGAAGTGACGATATTTTGGACACGATGCGACCAAAAAAATGCAGTACCTACAGATCCATTCTCACAATTAAATTTTTTAAAAAGCAAGTCGCAATCTCATCTCGGCGACAATCAAGAAGAAAAATTGGGCGTAGGTACTTTCAACATACATGAGATCAGCAGCCTAATTGGCGAAGACATTTTTGTCAAATGATTGTGACTAGTTGGGATCGTTTGGACCGTAGTTGAAATTATTTTAGTGTAAAATAATATCAACAATCATTTGATAAAAATGTGTTCGCCGATTAGGCTGCAGGGGGATTACTATGACGTGTTAAAACCATCATGATTCCAGTGTCAAACAAAGATGGAGCTTTGGTTGGATGGTGGTTGAATAGCGCTATCCCTTATTCACAATGGTTTAATGATAGTTTTAACACATTATACTAAGACCCGTATTCCAGAAGCTCACTCAAAACTCAAGTATTACTTTTAAACTCGTTTCAAGCCATTTCTTCTTCTTCAGCCTATATATGTCCACTGCTGGACAAAGGCCTCCCCCAAGGCTTTCCACGCTGACCGGTCTTGTGCTGCCCGCATCCATCGGCTTACCGCGACCTTCACCAGGTCATCGGTCCACCTTATTGGGGGCCTCCCTACGCTGCGTCTTCCAGTACGTGGCCGCCACTCCAGAACCTTACTGCCCCAACGGCCATCGGTTCTATGAGCAATGTGTAACTTAAGTAGCAACTTAAGTTTAGTGACTCACAGAGCTATGTCGGTGACTTTGGTTCGTCTGCGGATCTCCTCATTTATGTCAAGCCATTTGATTGGTTGAAACTAGTTATAACTAATGTTTAAACAGAGATCAATGCTTGAGTTTCGTTCTGGAATAGGCGAATTAATAACCTAAGACCGCAGAGTGTAAACGTTCTTAAAATTAAAAGAATGATATGATTCTGATTTGCGCTACTATTATTTCTAGCGTCCCGATATTATCGTGGTTGCCACGGCAGAAAAGTGAATTTAATAATAATACGTGCACTTAAAACGCTATCATGAACGGAAGGGAAAAAGCGTCTTCAAATATTTCCATCCATTTTACTTTCCTGTGTTATCGTGATGTCGTGAACGTGTCCACGATAATACCATCACTTTTGAAATTATAAAAATGCCTGTTCAGTAAAACATATATGGTAGGCCTTGTTATATGGTCATAAGTAACTTGTCTCAAGTATCGATAGATGTATAGCTCTGATTACGTAACACACGCTAAAGGATTTTGAACAGCTTTTGCTCGGCTCAGCTTTTTCGCTTTGACAGCTTCCGTGGCGTAGCGGTAGCGAACGCGGCCGTTGGGCAAGGAGGTGCGGGTTCGATCCCCGCACGGTGCAAATATTTGTATGCATGAATATGAATAGTTGCACTGGTCGTGCCTCGGAAAGCACGTTAAACCGTTGGTCCCGGTTGCCATACAAACATCTAGTGGCAGTCGTTACGGGTTGTTGAAGCCCTCAAAATTCTAACAATTGGCCTAACTGCAATGCTTAGATATCGCCTTCCGATTGTGGAGGTCAGACGGCAGTCGCTTCATGGAAAATATCGAAGTTTAGCCAAAATCAGCAGCTAGACTGGTAAAGCGGACCCCAGACTCCAAAGCTGAAAAGCTACCGATGCGACTGGGATTAACGCTGAGATGATGATGATGACGCTAAAGGATTTTGAAGAAAATTGCTAATCCATTTCTTCATAATAGAGATGTTTCCTGGGTAAAAAAAAAAAAATGATTCTATTTAGTCCGTCATTCAGATTATAGAAAAATATTGGATATGTATATTTTGTTTTATCAAATCAATAAAAATTGACAAATATAAAAGGCTTTAAAGATCAGGAGTGGTGGCTGGTGACGTCACTCGTTGCTAAAAAATGTAGCAAGGAGTGACGTCACTCGAGTTTTCAACTCACTGTATTATTTATTATTACATTTTTTATTTATATGAAAAAAGAAAAATACGTGTCTCGTTTTTTTTTTTTGGAATCTGACTGATGGACTAATTCGTTTTTTTTAGCCAACAACCATACTGTCTATGTTTGAAAAATTCGTTGTCTTCCATATTACACGCCATCTCTTTGAGAAATGCGGGGCATGACAATTTGAAGCATGCTTTTAATAAACATTGTAATTACTCGGAAGGTTTACATAATGTATTTAAGACGTAGATATAAACAAAACCACGAAGCAATAAAGATTATACTAAGTCCCAACAAATAAGATTTAGTGGCACAGATTCGTGAATGCTTAACAACTAACATGAGAAACAACTTTATCTAAAAGTTCATTGTCAGACAGCGGATAGGCAGCGAGAAAGATGGTTTCCGACTTAGGATCAGCCAAGTTTAACCTCAAATTCTCGGCGAACTAGATCTAATACAAGGAACTGACGTCGTATAATTTAATTATGGAAATTGTATTGGACTGCCATTTTTGGACTATAATGGTACTAATAATATCAAATTTTTGAGTTATAAGCTGGAAATTACATATCTTATGAGTAAGTTATCATTAAAAAACCTGATATGACTGTTGGACACAATCAGACGGCCGGCATTAGAAGGCCAATCACCGTAATTTCTTCATCCTATAGAGGTCCACTGCTGGACAGTGGCCTCATCCAAGGCTTTCCAGAATGAAAGGTCTTATGCTGCCCGCATCCATCGGTTTCCAGCGACCTTCATTAGGTCATCGGTTCACCTTGTTGAGGGCCTCCCTAAGCTGGGTCTTTCGGTACGTGGCCGCCACTCCAGAAGCTTACTGCCCCATCGGCTATCGGTTCTACGAGCAATGTGCCCCGCCCACTGCCACTTAATTTAAGCGACTCGAAGAGCTACGTCGGTGTATATACCCGTAATTTATAACGTTCAAAATATAGTCGCAGTCTCATCTCGGTGACAAACAAATGTCAATAACTTGTTTACGGAACAACAAAATGCAGCTAAATTATAAGTATTTTTTGACAGATCAAACTTGAGATCGGGCTATGAACGTTGTTACTACGACTATTATCCTTCTGGTCAATCGTGGTGGCCTAGTGGTTAAAACACCAGCCTCTCAAGTATGAGTGTGCGGGTTCGATTCCAGGTCAGGCAAGTACCAATGTAACTTTTCTAAGTTATAGGTATGTACTTTCTAAGTATATCTTGGACACCAATAACTGATTATAAGGTGAAGGAAAAAAAACATCTTTAGGAAACCTGGACTTTTAAGTATGAAATCTTCAACCCGTATTGAGCAAGCGTGGTGATTACGCTCAATCCTTCTCTGTATGAGAGGAGACCTGTGCTCAGCAGTGGAACGATAAAAAAAAGGTTGATGATGGTGATCCCTCTGGACGCGTCCTTTCTGTGAGACGGAGTGGGTCATAATCCGTCACATGAGCCCAGTGCCATTATCATCATTAATTAATCCGTCGCAGTCCACTGTTGGACATAGGTCTCTTCTATTTTACGCCATTCAACTGGATTTTCGTCAACTTTCATCCAGTAACTGCCAGTGATCCTGCGAAGATCGTCGCTCCACCTAACCTGAGGGCGTCCCACTTTACGCCTACCAATTCGTGGTCTCCACTCAAGTCACACACGTCTACTCCAACGGTCATCGGTTCCCATCTCGGTAATCAGAACCCAGTATTGGTACAAATTACATTTTGTTTCCACTGGACTACTACTGGTCTCATAAACTTACAAAGTACTTATTTAAGCAATAGTTGAAAAAGATATCTCCGTGTTTCTCGTGAAGTGGGCAGTTGAGTAAAACACCAAATTACTCGACTTAAACCGGGAAAACTCATCTAACTTAGGCACATAGTATTACGGAAAAATAAATCGAGAGCTCTTACCCCAATTGTTTCCCTTCCTTAATTTCATCACCACTGCTCGCAAAAACTTAAGGGAAACAACGTGAGGAAACCGGCATGTCAAATCGGCACCAAAAAATCGAAGACATATGTCATCTACTTACCGGCACTGGGCCCGAGGGATAGATTATTGCCCATTCCTTCTCGACGAGAAAAGGTCTACGCACCAGTTGTCTCCACAACGATAAACAAACTAAGAACCTTAATACCTACATACAATCACGGATATAATGAACCTTGTATCGCATAGTTAATAAGTGTCTATAAGTCTCCCGTGGGAGCTAAAAGCCCCATGTCCCCTGTTACAACGCTTATCGATATGGGGCAGACAGTACATTGTATTGTGACGTGCGCCTCCGTTCACTATGCAGCCACTAATACCTCAGCGGGAATCACTTACTAGATACACCACCTTTTGTAGGTGTATCTCGGGTCTATAGCGTCCTATTTAAAATTTAGGAGTCTCTTAATATCTTTAATAATCTAGATACACAGTGGCAGTAGTGTCGAATATAATAATGATAAATAATGAAAAACCAAAGAAGTTATTTAAAAAAAAAAGGCTGTTCCATATACTTGTACATTTATATGCAGAGTGTATCTCATATCTTAACGCAAACTTTGCGAAAAGGCTAGATATCATGCCACTAATAAAATTATGATAGTCATTTATGTCGTTATTGAACGGTTACAGAATTCACAGTGTTTTAAAAAAAGTGTCGGCTCGGACTTTGAACGTTGCAAGCGTGCCGCCGTGCGGGTTTGTAGGTATGACGTTGATCCCTGATGTGAACTCTGTTAAATCAGCCGATAAGATAGTTTTTCGAGTTTTGTTCGTATAGCGCTTTTTTGTGTAATTAGCGAATTAATAAATTTTTACTTTAAAATCTTATTGGGTTATAAAAGTATAGCAATTATGAACGGTCCAAAGTGAAAAAAACTGCATTTTTTTTTTTCACTGGTGTTTCAGAATCATGTACTGGATCCATGGCACTCGTTTGTGCGTCGATGTCAGATACACCCTTTATATCCCTATTCGCAAGATGGTTGTTAATAGCTAATGTAACTCGATATTCGAAAATCGAGGTAAATTGCGTGAAACAAGAGAGGCCTATTTCCAGCAGTGGACTGCTATAGGCTGACGATGAAGATGATATACTTTGCCCGTGTTAAATTTTTTTTTTTTTTTTTGGTAACTGTCGATAAATTTCTACGCTGGGGATTCATGTGCTAAATTCATAGTTACAGTTTGAGCTTGGATTCAGGAATTGCTTGGTAAACTTGGAGCTTTAAGCCGTGGTGTCCTAGTGGTTAAAACACCACCCTCTCAAGTATGAGTGTGCGGGTTCAATTCCAGGTCAGGCAAGTACCAATGTAACTTTTCTAAGTTATATGTACTTTCTAAGTATATCTTGGACAAAACATCTTGAGGAAACCTGGACGTTAAGTCTGAAATCGCCAACCCGCATTGAGCAAGCGCGGTGGTGGTTACGCTCAATCCTTCTCTGTATGAGAGGAGACCTGTGCCCAGCAGTGGAATGATAAAAAGGTTGATCATGATGATGATGAAACTTGGAGGGTAGCTGTGATTAGTTTAATAAGAAAAACTGAAATAACGGATTAAAATAAAATTAAATGATGTTCGTTTCTGTAAGTAGATCTCTACTGTTAATGGCATTGAAAGCAGAAGATATGCGACGCCGACTCCAAATAAGTTAGGATGAGGGCAGGATCATGATAGTAACAGAGGGACAACCAAGTTCAAACGGCGTATAAAAAATATGAAGTAAATATCTACGATGAAATGATAAATATTAAATAAGTTAATTTACCTACCACTAGTACCTATTTACGTTCCAAGAATTTCCATGCTCACGCGGCATTAACTGGCGGCATTTATTTTATACTATTTTCATCTCAAAAAGCGAGGCACAATTTACTTGTAGTTAACAAGTATTGAATGTCACGACACGCTGTGAATGTGTGTGTGTAAGCGCAATACATCGATTTTGTTAAAATCTCTATAAAATGTTAAGTGAATTTAGCTTAGACTGACATTAGTGTAAATCCGTAATATTCGTTGGAATAACAGGTCGCTCCACAGTCATTTCACCTAAGTTTTTACTGTGAAAGAGTTGCAGAATCGCACTGGAGGAGATCGTATCGTATCGTCTCATTACCGTCCGAAATAATGGTGAAATAGGAGGTATGTGTTTAGCTCACGCTACTCTTCTTTACGATTTCACGTTACGCGCTTTACTTGTGTTAATCAAATGTATACTTGATTAACACAAGTAAAACGCGCGTTGTTTCGAGATATAAAAATATCATTACGGGCAAATCTCACTAAACATTTATACCTACGAAAAAAAAGTCCTATTCTGAGCTTAAATTTTGGTTTTTGTACTGTTTTCCATACTAAAATTGTCGGAAGTAAATTTTATTCTTCGATAAGTAAAATACTTTCGAATTTGGTTATAAAGTCTGATTTTTCAATCTTATTTCTCAGTGTCAATCTGTCAAAAAATACGTGTAATCTCCCTATATTTTGAGAAGTTTTCCAAATTTTTGTCGTTGAGATGAAACTGCGGCTGGATTTTCAATATTTTACATTACGGAAATTAGCCTTCTGAAATCTTTATTCGGTGAATCTATTTATAATTTTGACAGTTATCGGCGCCAATTCTCATGTTCATAAACTAAACTAATTTTAAGTTAAGTGTATCTTTTTCTTTCGATTTCATTAAGAAAAGGATAAATGATAACATTTTAGTTCAATTCTGTCAAATTATGATATTCCAAAGAGAGTTTAGACACTATTGGAAACATGGCGACCAAAACTACGTCTAAACTACCATTTTATCTTCTGTCTCTTCTGAATGCAATAGAAAAAAAAAAGACGCATTGTTACACAATTTAGTTTGGGAACAGGGAAATCGGGGTTACAAAAACTGTCATAACGTTATAGGAGCGGTATTTAATGCAGTATATACAAACAAATAAACTGCTACAAGATTGTATGAATCATTTTGCTTCAAAGAACTGTTTATTGTATATGTTATATGTTTTTACTTAACTACAAAATACCCAAAAGTAGAGTAACGTTTTATTATAGATGCATTGTCATGTGTGGCCTTATCTGGGCGCTTCCTTTGCGAAACTTGAAGTTTAAAGCTTTGTATCCTTTGTGAGAAAGTAAAATTACGTTTTCTACGAGTGAAATCCCTGAGCGTACGGTACAATAACATATTCGGGGTGCTCTTGGGATTGCCGTGGCGGTGTAGCGCCTTAGGGATTCGAGGAGGTAGCGGGTTCGCTGCGATATAATGCGGAAGCGATTAGCTTTGATGATGGCGCGCTTGCGCTCCTTCTCCAATAGCATCCTGAATGTGATTTAAGACCGGTGGGACTCGTTTCTCTTCCGTAGGTAGTAGTACGTAGTTAAGAGTCTGTAGCGGTACCTACAAAGGCCATTGACACAACGCGTCATACTGACGTCACCCGAATTCTACATCTCGCAATCAGAGTTTACCGTGCAACTAGCATATACGGAATGGTGCTGACAATACGACAATAAATGAAAACACGAACAATGCTGGTTCATAGGAATAATCCTAAACCATAGAAAAAAAACTAGCATCAAAAATAACAAAATGAAAATTTCAAACAAACTAAATGGCATAAAATTGCAAACGGAATAGAACATCCTTTAAAAATATTGGTTCACTGACCTCCGATCGGCTACAGCGTGATCCTGTATCGACTTGCTTTTTTCGCTCCATTATTATTATAGTTTGGTACCGCAGGATGCGCCGATCATTAACCTGTAAGCGTTTCCTTATCAACATGTACATCATGTAGAAAATATGAAAAATGAAAAATAATTTCCTGTGACTAAACTAATGGACATATTTATATGATTTTTTATGGGTAGACTAAGAATGTGTTGAGGTACACGATGTTTAATTTATTGTCGTATTGTCAGCGCCACTCTGTATACAACTTCCCAATTTCAAGCATTGGGCAAGTGCCCACCAGACATAAAAGCCGTCTGGTCGGAGGATCCTCCCCTTTCTACGCAGGATGAGTGAACTTTACTCCCAGTTTCTCATACCTCCACAAGTCCAGACTCACTTAAGTTAAATTAATACTAGCATTAGACTAAGCTATACTATTACTAATATTATATAGATCGGACATAAAAGGATCTGGAAGGCTGGTCGTCTGGTTTTCCGTCTTCCTAAGCCCCGTAATGGCTGTCAAAGATTCACGGTTGACAGCCGATCATCGGATTAACGTGCTTTCCGAGCCATGGAGTGATTTTGACAAGCAACGATGGTAATCCATCCACGGATCAATTGCGGCAAGCATAGCTTAACCCGGTCGAACTAGTCGACCAGGTTACCAGGTACGACTCAGCCTCAAGCCCCAGGGTTTAGTTACCACATGCATATCATATTCAATAAACACGTTTAAAAGTATTTTTTTTTTATGTATTATAAACTAGCGCTTGACCGCAATCCTGCCTGATGGTAAGCAGTGACGCAATCGTTGATGGTAAAGCGCACTAGTTTATTAAAAGCACTTGTTTATTTATTGTTTGTTTGTTTAGTTTATTGTTTTTTTTTTTTTGTTTTTTTTTATTTTTTTTAAGTTGTTCAATTATTATACATTTAAATCATAATTTTTCTATCATCTTCAAACCATGGTCATACATGGTACGATGTCTTAAATTCCTCTAATGCTGAAGATGTCTTGTATTTTAGTGCAATTGAGTAGGTACTAAAGTTTTAATTAAATAAATGGTTTGGTGATTGTTAATGCTTTTAATTCGATACTCTAATTAGGATATATGAGATATTTCGTCAAAGATAGTAAATGATTTACCTATTTTATTATTCTCTTTGCATTTCGTTAATTATAATAAATACACTAGCAGCGCCCAGTGGTTTCACTTTAGATATCATGGGAATTTTGGGATAAAAGTTTATATCCAGTATTACACATATCCTATGTGTTAATAGTGGTTATAAACTATCTGTGTGCCAAATTTCATCCAAATCTGCCCAGACGTTTTTGTGTGAAAGAACAAAGATAAATATCCATACAAACTCTCACGTTTAAAATTTTAGATTGCAAAGGGTGGTCCCTGTAAGTTTTAAATTACA
This sequence comes from Sesamia nonagrioides, assembly GCA_017933935.1. Lineage (NCBI taxonomy): Eukaryota > Metazoa > Arthropoda > Insecta > Lepidoptera > Noctuidae > Sesamia > Sesamia nonagrioides. The sequence goes on along the minus strand of JADWQK010000668.1, from coordinate 959,334 downwards.
CTGTGTAGATCATGAGAATATAGCAATAATATTATTCTATGTTATTCAACCAAGTATTATGGCTTTAAAGGGTTGAGCTTACATCAATTTTAATTGGAGATTTAATGGGAAAGTACTTCATAATCGACAATTAAAATCGATCTATTGTTAAATAATTTGGCAATACAAAATAATAATGTAATTATCGTAGTGAATTGATGTTTAGAACCAGCTTATATTAATAATATTATTTTATACATAACTTTGTTGGTCTAGTGGTTACAAGTGCTACAGTTAGTTGGTTCTGAATTCTGTTCCTAGGTTGAGCAGTGATATTGTTTTTCCTACCCAGAATTTTTCAGTATCAGTCCAGAATCTGTATTTGTTTACGGTTGGCACACTCTCGTCTCCCTATTACAAAGGAGTTATACTTAACTGGATTACTGTGGGTGAACTATGAGTGTACCTCTGCTTAAGCCCTCGGTGAATTCAGACGTGATGTTTAGGTGTGATGGCGTCTGCGCCGGCTAACGCTGAAAAAGGCTGCTCGCTGTGTCTTGCATAGGGACGCAGCATAATGTTGGGTGATGTCCATTTTGCGTGGATGTGACGAGTGTTTCCTAAAATAATTTCATATTTTTATATGTAATTTTTTGTTTCATGTTTACCGAAAATAAAGGTATTTTCTTTTTTCTGTCTTTCTGCTACTTGCCTTGTATCTTCTATTAAATATTCAATTTCTAATACAGCATTATTTTTCTCTTATTTTTCTTCCAAATCTGTAAGACAGCGTTGCTTCTCCATATAATTCGTTGTTTATTTATTTCAGATATCGAATTGACGGCATCTCTCGTCCGTTTCCCTTTTTACGGCATCTAAGAAACTCATATCTTCGGACCCTTTCACATTTCGACTTTGAATGGAGTCCAAGATATTTTCTGGTGTTATGGCGTTTCTTATATCGTTATTGTGATAAAAACCGTGTCTTTATTACTTGGTTTATGGTCATATGTTATTACCTACATGTCTAAGCTTAAATGTCTATTGTCTTCTTTTTTCTTATAGTCATACTTGTTTGTTACGAGGACTATGACAAAAGCTATAACGTGTCCGCACATAAATGTGACTTTGATCTAAGATTTTATTTCGTCATGATAACCTATAGATAATGGGCCAAATGACCGCAATGTCTTTCTTTTTGACAATTCAGCCAAGTTCACTGCGTTGTTTACGCTGTGTCATTTAATGGACGAGTTTTTCAAGCCTATTAAGCAATGGATTAGAAATTTCCTTAAAAAAATATGATTTAAAGTGTGTTATGCAGTTTAAAAACCTGGTCGTAGGTTCCAAAACCTTTGTTACTTTCCATCCATTCCATCTGGCTTATTCATCGCTTTGCAAATTCATAGAGACGCTAGGCTATTTGCAGCTCAAACATTTTCCACCGAATACGTTTTCAACGGCTCTCTCAATACGTTTTTAAGTACGGAAACTGAAAGGCTATGGCAGTCACATTATTTTTAGGCATTCAGTCGACGAAGTCATTAAGTTAGACAGCCTATACAGTACACTGGTATGAATTGCTGGCTTGCACGTCGGAATGAAAAAGCTATACAATGCGTAGCCATTCATTTAACTTTTGGGCTGATTGCAAAAAGTACCGAGTTTATGACAAAAGTTTAGCAAATACTAATGTAGCTGAGTTAGTTAGAATTGTTGATAAATGAGTAAATTGATGAATGTTATTTGTTGTTGTGCGACATTTTTGCCATTGCTAGCAAAAATACTAGTAAGATTTTCTGGACAGAGAGGAACCACGCATCTAATTTATCACATAATAGCGGTCGCCAGCGACTTCGTTCGCGTGGAGTTAGTAATCTTAACATGTCATGCTCTGCTACTATTGGTCACAGCATGATGTTATATAGCCTAAAGCCTTCCTGGATTAATGGGCTTTCCAACGTAACAATAATTTTTCATCAGTCGGGATCAGTATTTCCTGAGATTAGCGCGTTCAAACAAACAAACAAACTCTTCAGCTTTATATAATATTAAGTATAGATTTATTTGAGAAGTGTAATTATGAGCCAGTCGTATATTACTATATACCAACTTCATATATTATAAAGTTGCAAGCCATCATTACATGGCGGAATGTCTTACCCTGCAATTCTATAATATCTTATTTTGTATCCATCTTATTTATATAGGTTAGGATTTTGATTTTATCGAATCTCTGAAATAAATAATAATATTATAATAAACAAAATCATCGTCACCTGTAGCTGAAACTGATGTTAACGTCAATAACAATATGTATTTCTACTATCATTCATAACAAGATATAAGATAGAAAGTTCCCACAATTCACACCTAAGACCTTCCAATAAATGCGATAATTGGATATTTCACTGCGCTCCAACATATTTATGTATTCACCGATACGATAAGAGAGGTATCTGAGATATTTCTATAAGATCGCGAGTCGGGCATGATGTCGAAGCCAAAGCCCTCGTTACGCCTTTACGGCTGAACGCTCCGGATCACATGCAGATAGAAACGAATACAGTTGATAATATTCTCATTTCATTCAAGGACTAAACCGGTGGATATGTTTATGGAACTTTTTCAAAGGAATAAGAAAGGAGAAGTGGTCATAATGTGACCTCATTTTAGGAAAACAATAAATGTTTTTTTTTTTTCAACTAGAACTAAGCTAGATAACAATAGAAAGATAAAACAGTGTTCCAAGGCAGGGTTGGTAAGTTCTATCTCAATAATCTCTTATTGTGTCACAACAAATCGACATCTTTAGCTGTACTCTGAGTGTATTCACACGGGCTGCTTATTGCAACTTAGAAGACATTTGTGCGTAATATGTATAATTATTTGTAGATGTTTTTAATTTGTGGTTGCAGAATATTATAAGTCTTACACTACCTTTGTGCCGATTGGCCTAGTTCTGTTCTGTCTCCTGCTTGTTATGGAGGGAAGTGGAAAAAGTATCTTTTTTCTTACTCCTCCGCTATTCTTTTCTGATTAATTTCGTTGCGGGACCCAAGACATTTGAATCATTTCTCCGGGACTCGTCGAGCTTCATTGCTCGGCGTTTTTCTGGCGGTCTTCACTGTTGATTTTGGCTTTCAGGAGTTGCAGTGGGTGGGAAATGTGTGGCGGGTTTTGTCCCAAAAAAAGTCTTACATTATTGTATTAGGTTCACCTGTGGAGAATAGTTGTACATTGTTAAAAAATAAATAAATATAATTAAGAGCTTGCAGCTTTAACAAACATAATAAAACAATCAGAATCAGATGAAGTCAGAGAAAGAAAATAAAACTAAATTGAAAAATAAAGAACACAATAACAGAGAACACAGAACAGATAAATATCTATTTCGTGATAGAGAATACTGGATAATTTTTAAGCTCCGACGCTGTGAATAAGCCTGGAACAGTGGGACGAGTAGAGGCGAGTTAAATCGTTGAAGTTGTTGAGACAGACTGTGGCACAGTTAGGGCGCTGTTCGACTCGAGTTGAATGGCGTGCATTCAAAGCCGAGTCGAACTTTGAATGAAAGCATTCAAAACTTGTGCGGTCACCGCACCGCTGTCTTCTCAACTGCCTCCTGTACAAAAAATACGTCGTCGAGATTTAGGAAGACGTTGCTATTACATCATTGTTCAGTGTGTCATGAGAAGTTTTGCGAAAGTTTGTAGAGACGTTTTACCTCGGGCTAAGTGATTTTCATATTATACTATCATTTTGTTTTTCAATTTCGGCAAGAAAGTAAATCAGCTTTCTTCGCAAATCTTTCTTTTACCACTTACAGCTGTTGTCTTTGATATGCGGACGCACGTAAACGCCTCATTCGGACAAGTTCTTAGACTGCTACACATGTTTTGAATTTATTATTAAACTGATAGCGCCCGCGGCGAGTAGCGAACAGAGAGAAAGTATTGTCCACAGAGTTCTCATTTTTTCTCACATACATAAAAACAGTCTAAACTGATCATCTAGATACCTACTAAGTCATTGAAGGAGATTAGTGAGGTTCTTCAAATACTTAAGTTCAAAGTTAGGTAGAGTAAGTTATAGTTAAAGTTTTGACATGCTTTTGCGTATCTTGTAGACGTGTTTGGTCAAAACAAACAGTACCACTATTGAATATCTCAAACATCACGATCACGTAATACCGCAATGTATGGCCATTAAAATTATTTGATTGTATAACCCAAGTGGCATTGGAAGACGTATAGAACGTGCCCGCGAATAGTTTGACAACTATATCTCAATTAGAGAGGACGGGGCCTGCTAACGATTTCCTCATTATATACAAACTGCCATTTGTTCGCTGTTTCGTACGTGTGGTTATTAAATAATATCCCCGGCAACGTATTTAAAACTGGCGTCTGTCCTTTCTCAAGGTGCCGTCCAAGTCCTTGCTAAACTTCTAAATATAGTCAGTGATTTTAGCGCGAAAAGGTAACATACAGACAAAACACAAGTTCCTTTTAAATCCAATATATAAAATTCTCGTGTCGCGGTGTTTGTGGTTAAACTCCTCTGAAACGACTTTCCCGATTCTCATGAAATTTTGTGTGCATATTGGGTAGGTCTGAGAATCGGACAACATCTATTTTTTATCCCCCTAAATGTTAAGGGTATTTTTTTTTTAATATAGATCTATGTCGCCCTTTACAGCACATGATTTAAATAAATAATTTCGAAGCTATTACAAATTTAAAAATTGTAGGGCGTCGCATTTGCGGCGGTACCAGCCGGTTGGGCGGCGGGCCGCTATGTTTTTTATACAACGTTAACAGTTTTTTTTTTTTGTAATGTGTTTAGTATCAGCATTGCATCCGTGCGAAGCCGGGCGGGTCGCTAGTGACATATAATATTGGTATGGAAATGTGGATACAATATACGTATAATACCCCCAAACTTCAGTTTAATGAGATTGTACTCGTACATGCAGGCGCTAATTCGTTTAAGGCAGGTGTTTCTTGTGACGAGTTAATTAGTCGAGATAAGCCCGATGCTTCGAGGAAAACTCTCCTCTTAATTTTGTAAATGTTGTTTTAAGGAGCAGATAAGTAACTTGCTTCAGGAGATATAATGGATTGTTTAATTTTATTAAACAGCCTTAAAGATACTCACCTGTAATTTATTCTAAAGGAAGTAAAAAGTCAGTCGGTATAATACGGGCTGACCTTTTTTACCGTCTGAATAAAAACAGAGTATACTTAAAGGTTAACATATAAGAAAAAAAAAAGAAAAAAAAGCGGACCCCGGGGCTCCAACGCGAAAGCCGCGGATGCAACCGGGATAAACGCTAAGATGATGATGAGTATATAACATCAACTAAGCTTGAAATTATCAATCAATTCATTCAATCCTTTGACAGACTTCAATCATAGGATTTGTTACAAAGACGTTTCTATGCCAAAGATTTCTTCACTGTTCACCGTTTAAGCCCTGCTTTGGTGCAGACTGTAAAAATACCAGCCGGTAGGTAATTGATAGGTAGTCAACTAGTCATATAACTAAAGTTGAACAATCACTTCCATTGCTATATCTAAAAGTTAAGAAATAACTAAAAATGATTACTCATTCAGTTAAAAACTTCTTTTTTTCATCATATTTCAGAACGAAATCATACAAAACTATGGGTGAATACCTAATGTATTTTTGAAAGGGAAACCTAAAAGAGCTTTTAGTATACTAGGATACTGTTCATTATGAACACCTTATAAATTGGGGATATGATCTATATCTGTCCCGTGGAGGGAAGATCTCATGCACAATGCATGGGCTATCTTCCTCCAGTTAATTAAGGCTTCAGGACTGTTGAGAACATCTGCGTGAAATGATGAAAATTTCTAGAGGCTTTCTTAGCTAATCCGGTTGCTACACTTAAAGAGCATATACGCAAAGGTTCTTAGGCTCCATGCAAGCCTTACATAGTTAGCTGTCCGTCTATAATCATTAAGTGAAAGTGTTTTCAATTAGAAATAAAACAGGCACAAATGTAAAGATAACATTTTAAGAAAGCATTTTTATATTACAGAAAAAAAAAACATAACTCGAATAACAATAACTTCAATCCTGAATCTTAGACCAAAGAAGAACTAAAAATAGATTCTAGTTCTCTAAATCCCTTTTCTCTTCGTCAAAGTATTAAGGCGGGGTTCGGTTTTGACGCCCAATATTCAAAGCTCTTAGCATTGACTATGTTCGCATGTTGTTTTCATGTAGCCTGCGCTTTTGAATCTATGTGATTTCGTTATGTCAAAAGCGTTACCTCAGACACGTGTGGAATATCTAAAATATGCTGTAAAAAAATTATAGATACTTCTCAGTTAACGTTATCAAAAAATAAAATCGTTTATTTGCTCACTTGTAGTTGAATCATAAATACAGGTTAGATATTTCTCGTTAATCTAGAATCATAATATTTGTCAAGAATTAGAACTTACAGTACAGTACAAAATAATAAAAAAAAAATTGCCCAAAATCCGAAAACTGATCTATTGCGGGTAGGCACCTATATCAGATTCCAAAAATAATTATTCGATTACAAATTTACATTTACAGTTGGAGAATTGACCTTGACGTATAACCAAGCATTGGAGAATATTTTGCCAATTACGAACTTAAGTTTGTTCTTCAATTCGGAACTGGAACGTCTTCGATTCGTAGGCCATGTCTTATAAATGGAGCCTCGGGCAGCGTTGAGACCGAACACTCAGGGCGTGAGTCCCACTAGCCTTTGTACAATTTTATTATTAGGGATTTAAGTATTGTGATAGTACAAATTAATAAAACAGCCAACAAAAAGTGAGCAAGTTTGATGCCTAAATAATCATTCGGTCTCTGAAAAAGAGAGTTATTTTGGCCTACCGTGAGAAGATTACTGGACGAGATTACTTGGAATGTATTTTTTTATTTATGTTGTTTATTTGTGTCAATCGTCGAATCCAAATCGGTTGGGCTGCTTTCGGGAAATACAGCAGTATCTCAAGACAGAAGTCTTCGGCCAATGTGTGTTGCTAGATAACTTATGGAACTGAAACGTAGTCGCTAAGAATGGGCTTTATAAGACGTCTAAAGGTCATTCAAATTGCAATAGAGAGGGCTATGCTGCGTGATCAAATCAGAAATGAGGAGATCCGCAGAAGAACGAGAGTAAACGACATAGCCCGAAGAATTGCAACATTTAAGTAGCAGTGGGCTGGGCACATTACCCGTAGGGCCGATGCCCGATGGGGAAGACGGGTTCTCGATTGGCGACCACGCACCGAAAGACGCAGCGTGGGTAGGGCCCCGACACGGTGGACCGACGACCTGGTGAAGGTCGTGGGAAACCGCTGGATGCGGGAGGCGCGTCCTACAAGGAGGTCTTTCGACTGTTAAAATATAAACTACGGGTAATATTTACAATAAGTTTGAGGCCTAATATAGACCTAATAAAAAAGCTCGGTCATACATAACAAAACACAATATATCGACGCAGTACAACACGCACTAAATTTGAAATGGAGATGAGCAGGACATCTGACGCGATTACCCGACAACAGATGGCCAAAAATTACGACAACATGGCAAGGGCCAGGAGGGAAAAGACCCAAAGGCCGCCCTAGAAACCGTTGGAGCGATGAGATAGTAAAGACCGCAGGGAGAAATTGGCTAAATGTGGCAAAAGATAGAAATAGATGGAGGCACTTGGAGGAGGCCTATACCGAAAGCGGCCATGAATAATGCAACGAAATGAAATCTAAATTTACTATTATGAACTATTATCAAATTAACTGTTATTTATATTGTTTTTTTGTTGTTAAATTATATTATGAACTAAGAAATTCATGGTTAAATAAAGGCTTATTATTATTTTATTATTAATATTTACAAACTTATAAAACTAAATAAACTAAAAATTATTGAATAATAATAATAACCTACCCTAAGTAAAACTATTAATATATTGGAATACAGCATAGAAACATTCTTCGGCATCGCTGTCGACTGGTGATGTACCCAAGAGACAAGCGCCATTGCTGCGTTGAATGGCAATGCTTAGCCTTTGGCAAATATAAAAGCCAGCCCTTGGGTGACGGGAAGTGTCAACAAGCCGCTTGAACAGTTCATTAAACAGGCAATGAGCACTCGAACCCCACCGCCCGAAGGTTTCAACCCCAAACAACTCGAAAATATAATTTCCGATAAGATTGTTATATTATCACCGTTTGAGGTTTTTTGCAGCCGCAGCAGCAACGCCAGCACAGCACGCCGAGCCAGGAAGATGGGATGGCGCAAGAGTATCGATGCAAGTTGCTTCCCACACTAAAGGCCTACCCATCTTCCAAGGAAATAAGGACATGCCGTCCGATCTTTTGCCATCATCGCGCACCAAGCCATTTGGTTCTCATACAGCTGGAACGCCGACAGTGACAAGAGCTCCTCGAATGATGTCGATAATGTTCGCGTGGCGAACTAAGCGACCTGCACTTCGGCTGCAAGCCAGGCCGTGGTGTCCGAGGCTGTTGACATCTGCGCCACAGTGACAGCGATGAGGAGAACAGCAAGGAGCTCTTACTTGTAAGGAAGCACCGATGACTTGGAATAACTTCTAACAAGTTCTTAGAATGTTTTATTTCTAAGCTGCACCCTAATTATGTAACACTCTATTACTATCAATTAAAATAATTCTCAAGCCAATTTCTAATCCATTGATCCTTAGATTCGGAAAGTGTATCTGCTCAACACACTCACGGATACACTTTCCGAATCTAGAACATTCATTGCGTTATTTATAACGCAATGAATGTTCTAGGACTGTCAAAATGAAACCCATTGCTACCGATAGTGTGTTACGCAATTACCCTGTTGACATATACATAGAAAAATGTTTATTATATTAAACATGTAATCTTACTAGTTATGAAATTATCCATTCCTGTGATCCTAAAGCAACGCTTGATAATCACATTCATAATTTCGATATAACATTTTCTCAACTTATTACACTTCTGATAAAGTTACATTTCCGCAGGAAATTGATGATTATAACTTTTACAGCAGATCCAGCCAATTCAGCCTATTCAAAAAACAACATATTGCCTTTAAAAAAAAATGATGGAATATACTTTTTCATTATAAGCTGTGATTAAGTGGCACCGTTTTCCTGTATCGAATTATAACGTGATACATTTTGTTAAAGACCACTAGGCACGACGATATTGACATTGCTTATACATATTAGTAATGGCAATGCAAATGTAAAATGTCAATATGTAGTGCAGAATGTCAAATTAAATACAAAATAAGTCAGTGAATGTTCAACGACATAACATTGATAAAATATTAAACAGATATGATATATTCTAACAAACTGACCAAAAAAAATGTGCCGAACACAGCAGCAGCACACATGCATATTTTTATTCGGAATACATTGGTACAGTGTGAGTGAGATGGGGCGCAATCTAAAGCATAGAGAAGAAAAAGATGGCTAGTGTTTGTCGTTTGCGCTGTTAGTGTTTGTCGTTTGTTTTTACCACGGAATAGTTAATATAAGACTGGAAAGGCCGAGTAGGCGTGGCCGCCGTGCCACACATGTGAGACGCAAATCTTATGTCGACCGAACGTCCGAAACATTCATTTAGTATTCTTAAAAGTACTTCACGAGTCGGAGCTCCGCTTTAAAATGCCGTATTGTGCAATTATAACATGCAGGGCAAAAAGCCAGACCTCAACTATACAACGAAGTGGTATATCTTTCCATCGGTAAGTCGAAAATAATATTATGTTGTAATAAAATTTGTAAAAAACACAAAAACATACTGAAAACAATGATATTCCAAACATCCATGATATTATTGCTTCAAGGAAGAAAAAAAATTACACTGCTCGGTTTGTCTTCGCTTTGGAAAAACAATAAGAAAGTCCGCGTACGATGTAGTGAATCCAATGCGTCCTCTACACTTTAGTCATTGTCATTTTGTCCTTTGCCCTGATTGGCCGAAATGCAGGGCGCCATGTTTATTTATAGTGAGGTGACCATGTGGTTAATTAAAATTATCGATAGAATTCAGAAATATACGAGTATGATAAATATATTGTTTGAATCATTTTATATTAAATTAATAATATTTTATTTTTAATTAGACATATTTAAATAATATATTACTAATTGTTTAAGAAAAGCCTTCGTAATTTTTATGTGGTTAAGGCTTATTATTATAGTTTTGCAGATTTTTTGTTTTAGAAACATCTTGGTTGACTATTTTATATAATTTAATTATTAGAAACTGACATTAATTATATTAGTGACTGATGAATTTGAAATAGAATTATTGTATTAATTGATGGAATTATATTATTAAGCAAACAATGAACTAGAACTACTTATATGATTTAATTTGTGTATATGTTGTATGTGATATGATGTATTTTTAAATTGTGAACATTTTAATTGTGGATGCCTTTTAATTGCCGAAATATGGCTGTTCGTATTAATATTATGTACCGCCATGTTTGCACCCTTATGTGCAAAATAAAATATCTTATCTTATCGAATAAATGTAATGGAATGATATAAATATTAATATTTATTTTAATAAATTGCAAATAAAAATAAATAAATTATAAATTTTAGGTTTCCTAAACAACCTAGCGTTATAAGAGAGCGATGGATTGACGTGACTGGTAGAGTAAATAGGATTCCGACAAAGACTAGTACTATTTACTCTAAACATTTTATCGAAAATGATTATATCATTAAAAAACCGGGTAAAAGGTACCTAAAACCAGGTATGGTCCCAAGAGAGCAAATAGTTCGGATTTGTTCTTTGGTAAGTTTGTCATAACCATTGTGCTGATATTTGTTGGACTTAGGTTCCGTATTTTATTCCTATTTTCTACTATCGTTAATTATGAACAAATTTGGTCCTTAAGGTTAAACAGACACAACACAACTTTTAATAAATTATTTTTTATAGGAAATATATTTACTATAGGAAATATATATTATAGGAAATATATATGTATATTATAGGAAATATATATATTATAGGAAATATATTTGTTTATAGGAAAAAATATTTAAAATAAGTAAAGTTAGGTAGGTACGACATTTTATTACACATTTTTGCTAAAATCTCGAACAGTCCTATCACCTCAAAACTTCTTGTAAAACTGTTTTACACCTAAACCTTTCATTCAACTCTAATTTTATCTTGATAGCACCATAAACAAAAAATCACATTATCAAGTTACGTAAATTTATAAGTACATTTCTTTTTTTTAAATCCCCTACAAATTACTTAAAAATCATATAACTGGAATCTCATGTATACTTATATGTAAAGATCCTAATTCTTACGAAACTACATAATGAGAACACAATTAATCCTTTTCTGTCAATTTTATCGATATAAACTATCGATATAAATATCGACCTTTTGGTCGCCATAGCGTGTATGAGAAATTTGTGAATGTAGGAGTGTACGTCAAATGCACTGTTTACGTTAGTGTGATCACCAATTACAAACTTATAATCGAAGTGTGAGTATTTATTTGTGTGCGTAATGCGCTTCCGTATTGGTCTCTTAACTACAGGTGAGTTATAGAGGGGAATCAAGCGGCGACACGCGTTCTAATACTGATTCCGAACTATTTCCATTCTAATTACTTCATTTGTTCTGTGGTTTTTACGAGTGTATCGAGAGTGACTAAAGCGAGATACAGGACTTACTTCCTTTTGTACGCTTCATTTTTAGTGCGCTAGTGACATATCTACCTTAGTTTAATATTTTATCAATGCGAGATAAATTTAAATAAAAATACAACTTTCCTAACTCAAATTGCGTCTAATTGGCTCGACACTTATTGTTTATGTACACTCTTACTTCTCCAACCCACTTTTGACATTTGCAGAAAAGTGGACATCGGCTTCACTTGCCATAAATAAAAATAGAATATAGACTCCTGCTTTACTGCAATCCCGCCTGATGGTAAGCAGTGATGCAATCGTTGATGGTAAAGCGCACTAGTTTATTAAGCCTTTTCACTTAAAAAACTTAGGAATAGGAAGGATGACGACAGTTGAGCGAGGTGATGCAATGCTAAACCCAACAACACGACCAGAGCTCTCCACGACCAAACTTCCGACACAACAACATTTGGCGCATCGTACCCGTCACATATCGCAACACAACTGCTCAGACCCGTCCTCCGTACGGCTTCACCAGACATCAAGCCGGAACACGACGAATCGCTTGGCGGCAAGTGTAAAGTGTAAATAAAAACGCGAGCCTTCTCGCTAACTTATTGGAATAAATTAATTTTAAAACTCATGTTACGGGCACCGTAAGGACAAAATGTTTTAGAATAATATAAACAACATCACGCATTTATTTCCAGAGGGTTAGATGGAGTTGGACCTAATTAAAACACCCTCACACTTCACTATCGCATTTCATGATACATAGTTCAACACCACTCATTGCGTTATTTACGTTGTAAAGCAGGCAATTTTTTTATACATATTAGCAATTGAATAGCAATATTCTTCAAAGGTAAAAGCTGGACGAGCCTATTGCCATAAATGGTGCAATAATCCGAACTCCGAGCTCCTACTGAGAGTTATCCTGAACATCCCCGCAACCTAATTGTGTAAAACGGTTTCAATCACAATCTAATTCATTTTGAAGAATACTGCTAATCCATTGCTACATAGCGAGATGAGATCAGCCTAGCCGAGATCGTGGTGGCATCGAGACAGCTTAAAAATGGGAAGGCCCCGGGAGAAGACGGGATTACCTCGGAGCTCTTGAAAGCTGCAGGTACTCCTGTGCTAAAAGAGCTTCAGCGTATATTTAATTCTGCTTTTTTTTCTGGGAGAACTCCTAAGGCATGGAACAAAAGCGTAGTGGTTCTGTTTTTCAAGAAAGGTGATAAAATCTTACTAAAGAACTATAGACCCATTTCGCTTTTGAGCCATGTCTACAAGCGCAGACTCGACGAATTCCAGCCGCCTGAGCAGGCCGGGTTTCGAGGAGGATTTAGTACCATAGATCACATACACACAGTGAGGAAGATTATACAGAAGACCGAAGGGTATAATCAGCCCCTGTGTCTAGCATTTGTGGACTATGAGAAGGCCTTTGACTCCATCGAGACCTGGTCTGTTCTGGAATCTTTGTAGCGATGCCAAGTCGGTTGGCGATATATCCAAGTGATGAGGTGTCTTTACGATGCTGCCACAATGTCCGTCCAAGTCCAGAACCAGCAGACTAGACATATCCCTCTTAAGCGAGGAGTGAGACAAGGGGAAGTTATTTCCCACAAATTGTTCTCCAATGCCCTCGAGGCTATGTTTAAGACGCTGGATTGGCAGGGTCGGGGCATTAACATCAAGGGCGAGTACATCTCACACTTCCGATTTGTGGTCGATATCGTCATCATGGCGGAAATGCAGCAAGAGCTGGTACAAATGCTGGCCAACGTAGCTGACTCTTCCCACCGCATCGGTCTCCGGATGAACTTAGACAAGACTTATGTTCAATCAACGGGTCACTCCGGGACCGGTTGCCGTAAACGAAATGCCCCTCGCGGTTGTTTCAGAATATGTATACCTCGGGCAAACGTTACAATTAGGGAAAAACAACTTCGAGAAGGAGACAAATAGAAGGATCCAGCTGGGATGGGCAGCATTTGGTAAACTTCGCCTGGTATTTTCGTCGCCCATACCCCAATGTTTGAAAACTAAAATCATCAACCAGTGCGTCCTACCGGTCATGACTTACGAAGTGTAGACGTGGACACTAACGGTCAGGCTAGTCCACAAGTTTAAATTCGCTCAGCGAGCTATGGAGCGGGCTATGTTGGGCGTCTCTCTGAAGGACCGCATCAGAAATGAGGTGATCCGATAGAGGACCAGAGTCACCGACATAGTTGAGAGGATTAGCAAGCTGAAGTGGCAATGGGCTGGTCACACATGCCGCAGGACCGACAACCGTTGGGGTAAACGAGTCCTCGAGTGGAGACCGCGTCTCGGCAAACGCAGCGTAGGACGGCCTTGGGCGAGATGGGGCGACGACATCAAAAAGGTGGCTGGTAGTGGCTGGCGGAGAACTGCTCAGGATCGAGCTTGTTGGCGTGCCATGAAGGAGGCCTATGTCCAGCAGTGGACGAATAGAGGTTGATGATGATGATGATGATGATTGCTACATATGGATGAAGATTTGCCAGCTAAACAACTATAAAAATGAAATAAATTTCTGCCGACAATGATGGTGTATTACGTAATCACTCCAAAGACCTGTTTTCATTAATTGCCAGACCTTAATAAGTTTGAGAATAATTGGAATTACAATACTTAAGAATCGAAACAATATATTTATTAGGAAACCATTAAGGTAGCAAACGTTGTTAGACAAGTTATTATTAATTATTGCGCAACATTGTTTGATGTTACCCAAAGCCTTTGCATTGTTAGATACACTCATTATACCCAAGGAGATGGCGGTTCCAATCAATCCGAAACAATGCTTAATTAATATAAATAACAAGCTCAGTTGTTTCCTATCATTAATTTCTGTTTCAACAACACGAATTTTAAAGTAGGGAGTAAATTTTTAGAAATTCTTACACTAAAGGATTTTGATTCTTTTTTAAGTAAGTCATTCTATGCAAAAGACGTCTACTGGTTGACATAAGCCTCTCCCAAGCACTGGTACTTCAACCAGTTCTAGAATTCTCGTCTTTAGAGCGCTGGCTACCACAAGGAGCAGGACCGACGTCCTTGTGAAGGGTCACAAGGTCATCGGCCTTACACCTTGTGTGACGCTTTCTAGCGCTAGGCCTTCGGGTACGAGTCGCCACTCTAGGTCCTTTTGGCCCATCTGTAATGCGAGCCCACTACCACTGTAGCGTGACGGTTCTACGGGCTATGATGGTTAGCTTCATTTCTGATTTCAACACGTAAGGAAACTCCAAGCATATCTAGCCCCTCCTTTATTAAGTTAAGTAAGTGTTCAATTCTGTGCCAATTTTCTGAACAGGAATGGCAACAATGACGAATGTAAGAATTTAATACAAAATTTTAGTAGGTATGCTGTATGCAAACTCATCAAGTTGCAAGTTTTAACTGCTTAGATAATTTACAAGCATTGCCAGTATAAAACAAACAATGTAATATACAATACGCCTTGACTTGCATTTCTTTAGAGTCGCGTTAATTTCTAAGCTGTAGTCGTTAAGTTTGTGCACATTTACGAGTTAAAGTGCGTGTGAAGTGCAAGCGTCTTTGTAATAATTGCGTATTCCTTTACACACAAAGTAAGTAGAACAAAGAGGTTCTAATTAGACAGAACATTAATCAACAGATATCGTGCAAATCCTTTAACACATAAGTATAAACTCGGTTAGATACGAACTGTAATAACACTGAATAGAAAATACTCGTTCCCCGCCAGAGGTCGTGGCGAGAGCTCTGCAGAGCCCGTTCGTGACATCTTACTTGATTTGTGGATTCCGAAGGTTTAAATATGCGAAATGTAATCTACAATTCATATAACTCGCGAAATGCTTCGTCAGAGTTGGTACGCGACCTCTCACGGCTATTAATCTCCAGCTTTTAACGTTATCCCAGCCTAACTGTTATTTACATCGCTTTATTCACAAAAAAAAAACTATTGAAAAACGACTCTTTGTTTATTTGGAGATTAGCCTAAAGGGATTTATTGACTTTGTAGAATAAATGAAATTGAAAAATAAAATTTATAGCAGTTTTGTGTTCCAGTGCTATATTGTACGTATTGAATCGAATTAAAATAAACATATACTTGATAGGATGCCATATTTTAATTAAAACCATGGAATTTGAAGACTTATTTAAAAAGAGGTCGCAAACGCAACGTCTGGAAGACAAAGAATTAGAATACCCAGAGTTTGAATATGTATTTTTGCCAGATGCCATCTGGCAAAAATACCATTCTGACATGATTCCGAGACACAAAAGCTCAATTTGGCTAATCGAATCCAAATTGCTTTTATACCTGAAATACCTTTTAAAGTATTAATTTCATAGAACAATTTGCAGTTCAATTCTCAATGATCGTGATTTAATGACCGATAGTCGCATCTCTCCAAGCCTTGTATCCATTAATAGGTACAATTATTCCATCAGAAGATAAAGGCTGCTAACCAGCCCTCAGCTAGATGGCCTGTTATCTCTTCTCTTGAACATAGATGACCCAAAAACTTGACCGTTCTAATGTAACCCGCACTGATGAATCGCTCAGTAGCCAGTTTTAATATCAATAAAAGTACAAAGTTTCCGGCTTTATTTCGCAGTCCATTGCGCTAAATTTACATCACCGTAAACGAATGTAATGTGAACGACAACAATAAAACGCAATGGAAAGCTCAACCTTTTGTCATAAGATCTCGAGGATACAGAAATAGAATTACTGAGAAGGGTATGTTG
This sequence comes from Sesamia nonagrioides, assembly GCA_017933935.1. NCBI lineage: Eukaryota > Metazoa > Arthropoda > Insecta > Lepidoptera > Noctuidae > Sesamia > Sesamia nonagrioides. The sequence goes on along the minus strand of JADWQK010000668.1, from coordinate 942,863 downwards.
GTACTGTGAAATCATTGTTTTGGAAATCTATTTTGCGTATTTGAATGGGCTAAAATCCTAATAAATAAATTTTGTGAAATGGTTGGGATATGAATATTGTGTAAACAGATGTGAAGGGAAGATTAATGAGGTGTTATTGCTAAGCGGTGATGTGTGTATAAGCCGAACTAAGCCAGATGGATGTAGGTTTCTATGGCTACTATTGTTATATACGCAGTTATTATTACTTACTATTGGAGCAGTGTCAAGAGCAGTGAGTAAACTGAACTTGAACTAAACTGCAGTTCCCATATTTTACGCTCTTCTTCAGTTTTGCTCATGAAAACTGAAAAAGACTCAGAGAAAACTTTGACATTAACGGTCGCTGACATTTTTTTCTTTTTTTTTTAAGTACTTATAAACTAGTGCTTGACTGCAATCCCGCCTGATGGTAAGTAGTGATGCAATCGTTTAAAGCGCGCTACTTTATTAAGCCTACTCACTCAAAAGAACTGAGTAAATAGGAAGGAAGACGGCAGTTGAGCGCGGTGATGTAATGTTAAACCCAACAACACGACCAACGATGCTGCGCCAGAGGGATATTGATCTGGAGGCCCTCCACAACCAAACTCCCGACACAACAACATTTCGCGCATCGTACCCGGCACGTACATCGCAACACAACTGCTCAGACCCGTCCTCCGTACGGCTTCACCAGACATCATGCCGGAACACGATGAATCGCTTGACGGCATGATTTTGTCTGGTGGGTGGTAACTTACACATACACACACACACACATACATATGGTAAATAACTATTTGCCATATGTCAGCGACCATTAATTAAGACACAGAACATGAAACTAAACTTATTTTGATGTTTATTTATTTATATATTCTTTATTGTACACCAATCAAACATGGAACAAAAAACATTCATCACAAAAAAACATACAATGGGCGGCCTTATCGCTAATGCGATCTCTTCTAGATGAACTGATGATCTGACTGATGTTCTGTGTCTCGAAATGTTAACTGCTTTGCATGACTAATAATTTTAATTTTTGACGTTCGTAAATTATTGATTTACAGCCTAATTTGAATAAAAGACTAAATGAGAATTGACTTTGGCATTGCTGGGACACAGGCATGAGGCATCCTCTCGTTTTTTTTACATTATGTTGGACCTTAATCCACCAGACTTTAACCCATGGTTGCAACCCGGGTTGATAGATGTCACATGGCTTCGATTTTTTGGTTCTAAGACATACATATTTCATTGCAATGATTTTCTTCGTCGTTTTGTTAGCAATGGTGGAAATTATTTACACAAAGTAAAGCGTTTGCCTGTATTTAAACCTACGTAAGTACGTACAACACATAAATCGGGGCTACCACCACTGCTATCTCATCATCATCATCATCCCAGCGTTAATCCCAGTCGCATCCGAAGCCTTTTCAGCTTTGGAGTCTGGGGTCCGCTTTACCAGTCCAACTGTTGATATGGCTAAACTTCGACATTTTCCGTGAAGCGACTGCCGTCTGACCTCCACAATCCGAAGGCGACATCGAAGCATTGCAGTTAGACCAATTGTTGGACGTTTGAGATCTCCAACGACCCGTAACGACTGCCACTAGATGTTCGTATGGCAACCGGGACCAACGGCTTAACGTGCTTTCCGAGGCACGAGCACGACCAGACCAGTGCAAATATTCATATTCATGCATACAAATACTTGCACTGTGCGGGGATCGAACCTGCGCCGACTTGCGCAGCGGCCGCGTCCGCTACCGCTACGCCACGGAGGCTGTCACCCCCACCACCACTGCTATCTATCCATATAATAATCATTAATTGGCAAAATTAAATAGATTATTTTGATGTAATAAGTTTATAGCGAGCACTTTAACAGTTGATGTCCCATGTGTCTTGTTATACGAGTAAGTTATAATAGATCAATGTATGGACGACAGTAGGTCAAGCTACCCGAAACTATCAAATATTCCCCATCAACCTTGAGCCTGAATGCTTTAGAGGTAAAGTTGAAAATCTAAAGACATCTGACAGATTGTAGTAGCTTGTTGTGCTGTCGTCTGTTCATAGCTCAGAGATAGCAATTAATTTAACGATTATAGTTCGGAGACATGTTGAAAATAATTCTCACGAAGTTATCTGGAAGTATGGCTGTGAACATGTACATAATTTTATCTCGCAATTCAAGATGTCAATGAAAAGAGGAAATCACATGTAAGTAAGAATATCATTATACACGATCGAAGTGCAATCTGTACATTCTCCTGGAGAGGCCAGCAAAAAAACTTAGGGGCCGTCATTTAGAAAATTACCACTGAACCATTCATTAATTTTGTACCAAAATAGAAGTCCTTTTGTTATATCCGACGAAACATTTCTGCACGTCATAGTTTTCGCAGGATGGCAGGTAAATAATTATATCGATGCTCAAACTGTATATCGTATTAATTCCTGAGATAATCCAGGTTTTTGCTATAGATGTGGATGTTATGTTTACTATTGTCGGTTGAATAATAAGAAATACCTACCTGTATTCAACTCCACAGTTTACGAGTTAACGACCGACCGTAAGACCCTTTGAACACACACGTTTTTCTTGCCGTAAAAAGTACTGTTTATTCGCTATGTGTAGACATAGTGACACTGATGAGTATTGTTTGAATCACTATAGAAGTTTGTTGACAATTACGTTTATTCTAATCACGATTTATGCGGTTATTCGCACTATGGCAGTAAAAGTTAAAAAACCGGCCAAGTGCGTGTCGGACTCACGCACAAAGGGTTCCGTACCATTGATGAAATTAAAGGATTTAAGTTATTTGTATGAAAGATTACGTGGTAATAAGCGGTTTACGATTTACGAGGTATTAAAAAAAACTACTTACTAGATCTCGTTCAAAACAATTTTCGTTTGGTAGTTTTTATAGTAATGTACATCATACGTTTTTTTTTTTAGTTTTTTCATTTTCTTAATTTAGAAGTTAGAGGAGGGGGACCAACTTTTCCACTTTGGAAGCGTCTGTCACGCAAACTATTCGGTTAAGAAAAAATTTTTTTAGAAACCTCGATATCATTTTTGAAGACCTATCCATAGATACCCCACTCGTATGTGTTTGATGAAAAAAAAACTTTGAGTTTCAGTTCTAAGTATGGGGAGCCCCCAATATATTTCTTTTATTTTTGCATCAAAACCTTAATGCGGTTTACAGAATACATCTATCTACCTACCAAGTTTCAACAGTATAGCTCTTATAGTTTCGGAAAAAATGGCTGGGACATACGGACGGACAGATGGACAGACGGACAGACAGACATGACGAATCTATAAAGGTTCCGTATATCCGTTTTTCTTCTATCATTTGGCTACGGAACGCTAAAAATGGTTTCCTATTCTGTTGAAAGAGTTGTATGATCCATGAGATGAGAGAATCGATAGTAAGTAGCCCACGGCCCATAAGTTGGATGTTCGTTTCATCTGTTTCCTTCAATCCGTCGCCATAATAGTGTTTTACTTTTAATATGTCCTTTTTATTTTACTCCCATTTAATCTGCGTCCGTTATCATACTCCGATATCACTTCGAAGGACAATAGTGTAGGTTATACGTTTATACGTTTTCTGGACTGTATTTTAACTACTTTTTCTCATTTACTACTTCTGTAAATTCTGTAACGTATAACTGTTTCTTGTCCCAAATAAACAAAATAATCTATATGTAAGCATAGTTTTCAGTGTTGATGAATCACTATGGAAGCTTCTTCGGCTCGGTTTAAACGTCATGTTTAGGCTCGGTTCGGCAATGTTGTATTCATGAAATTTTGTTGAACGATCAGTTATTGTTACGTCGCGGTTTATAAACCGAAAAGAAACCGTTCCGTATACGAAGAGCCAAACGGAGACTGCTGTAGACATTCACAATGAACAACAATAAGAACAAGCTTCAATAAATATCAACATAATCTCAGGAAATGGCTGCATAAGCACTAAAAATTAATAATTCACATTAAAATTTACAACGTCATCGCATTATCTCCTTATTATTCATTTCTTCGTCGTAATCACGCCTCCCCCTATAATACCTAAATGCCAGGGTACTGTTACGTTCTCTTTACTTTGTTATATAGGACAATAAATTAGGACGCAATTAAAGTGCCCCTCGGACATTGACTGATATACAACCTTTCTGCAACGTTCCCCAGATTGCGTCTACCGACCGATCTCGAAAAAATGAGCCAGTCAACCCCCATACAATTTATTAGCCCCTATGTAAGTGAAATTAACTTTTTCCTTTAAAAGGCTATTATAATATCGTTTGAGTCCTAAACCCAAGCAATTAGGCCGCTACCTACTTCCTTTTTTTTGAGTTTTAGGTCAAACTTCTTTATCTGTGATGCCCTTATAAAATTCTGTCTTTTGTTTGTCTGCTTATAACTTGGGGATTTATTGTTCTTTTGCTGTGGTTTCATTTATTACGGTCGATTCCAGGTCATATTTTTTGTAAAATAGGTCCTCGAAAACTTTTTAAATATTGAAAATTTTGCGGATTTCCTAAATTTAAAAAGTTTGCTTTATTTATTTGATCTATAACTTTACCGCCATTTCAGTAGTATCTTAATATTTATAAGGTATTGTCAAGGTAAAATGGAACGTATTGCTGTAAGCTGGTAACAACCCACATCTCCTTCTCCTCCTGCGTGTATCCTTTGTGTGCAGGGCAATCCTATTATTTCTGATTTCCGCTCTAACATCAGTTTCCTATACACAAAAGAAACGTGCTAAAAATAGATACTTTGACATTTGTCCGGTATATCAAAGAATACCTTTTTCTCAGTTATAGAAACAGTAGGTAACCAATTAACTAACGGTTTTAGGAATATTGTTTGACGTACCTTTCAAAAAAATACTAGGATTAATATTTCTCATACAGTTCTCAAGCTTACGTATAAACTTTACTTAAACCGAAATGCAATTGTACTGAAATGTAATTGCAAAATGTAACATTTCCAAACTGCATCGGCTCCAGAGCACACAAGAATATTGCTTCTGCGTGATTCGATTTCGTTCTATCCGTACAAAGTTGGCTAACCGCTGTCCTGCCGATATTACACCCATATCACAGGCCCGGGGAGTACGGGTACCAGATAACTGAGTTACAACCGGACAGTCCACTCGGGACTAGCGTGTATAGAATTCTGAAATTGATATCTAATCCGAGCTCTAAGGCCGCGTCCTATTCAAAAGCGAGCGTCGTCGGTCGAATACGCGTTTTGTTCAGTGAACTTGAACGTATAGTCGCGCCGCCGACAGACAACGGTTATCCGAATGAAAATTGACATACGATTTTGGGTATGAACGCGAAGATCGTGTAAGTATTAGCGCGATGCGGGGTTAGATCACAAGCTAAAGTATTAATATTGTATGCTTATTTTAATACATTGTTCATAAAATGTTTCCTTTGAGCGTTAGAAAGTGTCTAGTTCAACCCGTGCCTAGAATTCTCAGGCTCGGATTATTAGTAAAATGTAATAAAATATCTCTAGCCTAACGAGCTTGGCTTCAGAACTTGAAGTTTCCTATTAAATTATTAAGAGCATGTAATCTGTTATAAGGTGGATAACGACACAGGCACAGCTATTCACAGCCGTTAACGCTTCCGTGCAAAATCGAACATCAATCACTGTTATCAAAGGAGACCTCTAAAGGCTGTTCGCAAATGCAAAACCCGAAAATTTTGTCTGTTTAATTCAAATAAACGACCGCCGTTTGTCTGACAGCTATTTGTTGCCGGGAGCAAGGCATACAAGTAATTGAAAATCTGTCATTTTCGATACGAACCTCGACTGGTTGTAGATAGATATGCTATTGACATAAGTTTCAAAGCATTGGAACTAAATCATTAATGGGAATGTCCAATATAGTGCATATTTTTGGTAACCCATTTACGACTATGGGTTGCAAGTTAGTCTTGTACCAACAAGACTGTGTTCGACGCGATAGTTTTAGTGAACAAAGTTGACTTAACATGTTTTAATAAATAAATCAAAACAACTGGACCTTTTTTTCTATTCTGGTCCCTAGTTTGTTGATTATGTTACAAAACTGTTCCGAATAAGTTGAATTTAGTTATTTATCAGTTCGATGTTTAGTTATGGTTTATTGTTTATAATATAACCTCACAGAAAACTGTTAGTGGCTAGAAAAAAAGCATAATTTCGGAGGAGTTCGGACGTCTAGTCAGTTATAAAATAACCGTATAACTTGAAAGATTTTTTTATAGATTTGTAATGGTGACGTAATAAACAGCGTTGTCAAGAACTGACATAATATAATAAATATCGTAGTTAGATGAAATCGTAAGTTATGTTGTATTATAAAGTATTTAGAAAGAAAACGCTTGGATACAGTTCCCAACGCTGAAATGCCATTAACTATCTTAGCGTTTAAGTTGATGGCTGTATCTGTAAGCTGATGGTGGATCAATAATAAGTCCGGTGTCATGGAAGATAATCAGTTTTTTTATGATTATATTATACACATTACCATCTTCTGTGTTCTTAGTTACAAAGTGTTGAAAAGGGAAATTCTTAATACTGGATTTATTTTGAATAAGCTTCTTTCTTATAAGCATTTGTCCTTCTACCCTGTATTAATCTAAATGTGACAAAGTCCTCAATACTAATGAGAAAATAAAACAGCCTCCGTGACGTAGCGGTAGCGGACGCGGCCGCTGCGCAAGGAGGCGCGGTTTCGATCCCCGCACAGTGCAAATATTTGTATGCATGAATATGAATATTTGCACTGGTCTGGTCGTGCCTCGGAAAGTACGTTAAGCCGTTGGTCCCGGTTGCCATACGACATCTAGTGGCAGTCGTTACGGGTTGTTGGAGCCTTCAAAAGTCCAACAATTGGTCTAACTGCAATGCTTCGATGTCGCCTTCGGGTTGTGGAGGTCAGACGGCAGTCGCTTTGCGGAAAATGTCGAAGTTTAGCCATATCAGCAGTTGGACTGGTAAAGGCGGACCCCAGACTCCAAAGCTGAAAAAGGCTTCAGATGCGACTGGGATTAACGCTGATATGGTGATGATGACTAATGAGAAAATAAAAGCGATAAAATCACCAAACTTACTTTCAAACGAAGTGTTGATCACGGTCTGGTGTTTTTTAGTTTATAAAACAACTTCCCTGGTCATCTTCTTTAGTTATTCTACTGGTGTTACGACAACTGACCCTTGGGGGTTTAGACTAACGTGCTGAATTCGTGGTAACAGGGGCCCTAATCTGCTATTACAATAGTACCAAAATGGTGGATCAGTGATCTCATAATAATCGATTTTGACAAGTTTCGTAATCTACTAACAAAATGGCGTCTTAATGTCTTTCCAGTGGTCAAACATTAACACTCCACTCCATATTAATAAATGTTCAAATAAGGTAGTCGTTTTTAGAAAATCATTTATATTAATGTGTTTTATAATAATGGCAATACGGCAATGTCATTCTATCACCATTACATTACGAGTGGACTGAGGTAATTGATCAATCATTATGAATTTAGCAGATTACGAACTTTTAAACATAATTATAATGAAATTACAATAGAATCGTGTTGGAACTTAGAACAAACTAATGCCCCAATTTGCCTTAAACTCTCTACAGCCAGAGTATATAATATGAACATTCAAGACAACACAAAAGTCAAAATCACCACACATTGCAAATGAGCTGCATGGCGATCACAACGATGCACAAGTCCATTTTACTACACATTTTCTTAAGTTGAATCTACTGGACCCCAATTTTAGTAATTTTAAACGTTCAAAATATAGTCGCAGTCTCATCTTTGCTACAATTTTTTTTTATTAAAAACTTGTCAAAATGTTTTGAAATTAGAAGTAATTTTTGACAGATTGAGACTGAGTTCAGACTGCGAACGTTCTTAAAGTTAGTAGAATTAGCCATCTGGTTTTACGACAGCCATATACATATGCAGCCTATAATGATCCCACTGTTGGGACACACGTTTTCTCTCAGGGAGAGGAAGTGAGCAATAATCTACCACGCTGGCCTAATGCGCGGTATGTCACATGTCTTCGAAGTTTTGGCTCTAGGACATCCCGGTTTCCTCACGATGTGTTCCTTCACCGTTTGGAGAGCAGTCGAGATGAAATAATTTATACAAAATAAAGCGCCTGATTACGCTCAAGCCTTCTAAGCATGAGAAGAAACCTGTGCCCAGCAGTGGGACGATAAAAAAGCTTGTTGATAATGATGATAATGAAAGCGCCTGATGGGGTTCAAACTTACGACCTACAAATTGTAAGTTGTGGCCAATACCACTTGGCCACCACTGCTCCTACGACACACCCATATGCAGAGCAATATTCTTTTCCCAACAACAAACCCTCGAGAATTTAAATAAACGAATATAAATGAAGAATCCTGTTTGTTCCTCACTTATGAGTATTACCATAATTGTTACCTATAATGCTTTCAAATGTGAAATGTTTGTGTATGCAAGGGTATACGTTAATCTCATTACTTAACCACAATACCCAAAATTCTCATGTCTGCGGTATTACATTTGAACACAAAATTGCTCTTAATGTTTCTCACACAAAGAGATCCCCTTTTCAAAACCGACGAAACAATACCTAAGTATCAGAATGATTACACTTATTTTTATATATTGGTTAGGTAAGAAATATTAACTAAAGAACAAAAGACAAATTGTATAATAAATAAATGCATTCTGGTGAGTGTGCAAAGGAATTGCATGATTTAATTCCCCCATCTCCGTTCCACCATCGGACGACCCGTCGTACGGCGAGTTTCCACCCTTACGTTGTTGACACCACTGCGACCCGGACGAAGCGTTTCGCTTCCTCTTTTATACTGCGTACATCGAGGGACTGGAACAATTTGCCGGCGACGGTGTTTCCGTCACATTACAATTTGAGTGTCTTCAAGGCCAGAGTGAATAGGCTCTTAATAAACTAGCGCGCTTTACCATCAATGATCGCATCACTGCTTACCATCAGGCGGGATTGCGGTCAAGCGCTAGTTTATAACTTATAAAACAATTTGTAGATATATGCAGTCTTTTTGTGTATCAAAACATTTTCTATGATATTTCTGTTGTTTTATAAGATCATTGAACAGTATTCTTCAAATATACTGGTGTCAATGTTTATTTATTATTATAATTTTTCTTAAAAAAGAAAGTTGCCTCACACTAGGTATTTCTCCTGTATCGTGGATGCGTTTGTAAACATATAAATTCACATACACAAACAGCCAGACCCGGAACAACTAATTGTAGGCCATACAATTTTTTATTGCGTGCGAGGATCGAACCCGCCACACGCGGCGCAACAGTCGATCGCTCAGCCACTCCACAAATCGTGTGTCACACGTAAATTATGTAGATATACATAAATAACTACTATTGGCTATTATTATTTTATATTAATGATAAAGAAAAACTAACAAAATCACGGTGTAGCTGCAAAACCAATAAATATTTAAAAACAAATAGAATAGTCTTCATTATGCACACCTTATATACTACAACCATGTATACAGGATAAAATTTTATCCAGTGCGCAAACTTTGTCAACTTATAGCTAAATAAGTTTTATAGATAAAAATATTATTACTTTGGTATGTTTTAGTACAAAAAAAATCGTTATTGATAACGAAAGATGTTTATTATGAAATCGATGTTATGGTCACCGCACGTGGTCCCGTTCATGTTCGGCGGAGTGGGGACGGCGGGAACATCACAGGAGGCCCGCGCGCCCGCGTGGCCCGCATGTTCACGACGCGGCCATATGCTAATACTACGATATTGATATGAATAATTGGTGTCTCTCATTTGCTGATTTTAGGGCGGACAAAATCATGATTTTTTATTTTAAACTAATAATGCAGATTTGTTCTGTTATTGATTCTTAGCCATTACCCATTTGTTTTTGCGCACTCGAAAAAAAGTTTCCCTGTATAAAATTTTGTAAGGTGGGACACAATGGGCGATCATATCGCTAAGATCTATAAAAGAAGACAATTGAATGGATTGAGGAAATATCTCTCAAGATAATAATGCAGATAGTGCGTGGTGTAGGCACTATTACCATAAATGCACACATTTAACACATAATAGGGGTGTTTCCTGGGTAAAACAAAAATCTAATTAGTCCGTCTTTCAGATTATAGAAAAATATTGGATACGTATAGGTATTTTGTTTTATCAAATCAATAAAAATTTACAAATATAAAAGGCATCAAAGATCAGGAGTGGGGGCTGTTGACGTCACTCGTTGCTAAGAAGTGTGGCAAGGAGTGACGTCACACGAGTTTTCAACGCACTGTATCGTCTTCATTTTTTATTTATATGAAAAAAGACAAAATACGTGTCTAGTATTTTTTGGAAATCTAACTGACGGACTAATTTGTTTTTTTTTTTCAGTCAACTACCCTATTATACTTACCTCCATACATAAATGTATATAATAATCGTAAACCAAGTGCAAAGGACGTAAAATTTACGTTTAAGGAGAGATCCAGAAAAAGTCTGAGACTCCGTCCGCCCTTCCGCTCCGTCCAGAACGGGAGAAGTCATTTGATGATTAGTCACCCAAGAAAAGAAAGAGCGAGAATGAAGTAGAAGAGAATAGTATATGTAGATTGTAGGTATAATAAGCCTTTACATTTCTACTTCTGGGACAGGAAGGTCCTCTCTCTTTTAGAGGAAGTGAATCCACCACGCGGACTAAGTGCGAGTTAGTAGATATCAAATGTTGTCTTCCAATTTTTAGGGTTCCGTAGCCTAATGGCAGAAAACGGAACCCTTATAGATTCGTCATGTCTGTCTGTCTTTCTGTCGGTCCGTATGTCACAGGCATTTTTTTCCAAAACTATTCTTATAGTTTCGTCTACCTACCAAGTTTTAACAGTATAGCTCTTGCTATACTGTTGAAACTTGGTAGGTAGACGTATTCTGTGAACCGCATTAAGATTTTGATGCAAAAATCAAATAATGATAATAAATATTGGGGCTCCCCATACTTAGAATCAATTAATACATCATAAATCGTAAACTTCTTATTTACGCGTAATCTTTCATACAAATAACTTAATTTCATAAATCAATGGTACGGAACACGCACTTGGCCGGTTTTGCTCCTACAATATGCCGGTTGGCAGACACACAGACATGGTAGCCTAGTGGTTAAAACACCAGCCTCTCAAGTATGAGTGTGTGGGTTCGATTCCAGGTCAGGCAAGTAGCAATGTAACTTTTCTAAGTTATACATAAATACTATCTAAGCATATCTTGTACACCAATGACTGATTACAAGGTGTAGGAAAATATGTTGAGGAAACCTGGACTTTAAGTCTGAAATCGCCAACCCTCATTGAGCAAGCGTAGTGATTACGCTCAATCCTTCTTTGTATGAGAGGAGACATGTGCCCAGCAATGGGACGATAAAAAGGTTGATGATGATATGCCGGTTAGCCCATGGTGAACGAAATAGATTAATTATAATACTAAAGTCTGAACAAAAAGTTGAAGCGACAACATCGAGTGTGGCAAAAAGTTCGAAATTGCTTCAGCTATACATATAGGTATAACAGTAATAATCTGATTCATGGTTTACAGTACAGTTATCGATGGAAAGTTTTTCGTTTCCATTAATTTGTATTCCCTCCACGAAACTTTCAACAACTTTCTGAAATCAAACTAAAAGTAATCTGCTATAAATTATTGAATCGTCCAGAATTTTATTTCTCTTTTTTTTACATATTATAAACCATCGCTTGACCGCAATCCTGCCTGATGGTAAGCAATGACGCAATCGTTGATGGTAAAGCGCACTAGTTTATTAAGAGCCTATTCACTCTAGCCTTGAAGACACTCAAATTGTAGTCCGACGGAAACACCGCCGCTGGCAAATTGTTCCAGTCCTTCGATGTACGCGGTATAAAGGAGGAGGCGAAACGCTTCGACCGGATCGTAGTGGTGTTAACAACGTAAGGGTGGAAACTAGCCGTACGACGGGTCGTCCGCTGGTGGAACGGAGATGGGGGAAATATATCATGCAATTCCCTCGCACACTCCCCGAAATGCATCCTATAGAACACCGAAAGGCTGGCTACTCTATGCATGTGCTCTAGGCTTTGGAGACCAACTCGAGTTAGACCAGGGTCATCAATCAGCCTCTTTGCACGTCTCTCCACTGAATCCAAAGTGGCCAGGTGACACTTGGCAACACCAGCCCAAATGTGGCTGCAGTACTCCACACACGAACGGACTTGTGCTTTGTATAACATTAGAAGCTGCCCAGGTGTGAAGTACTGCCGGACCTTTTCTTATTTTCTTCTTGCTACAAATCTATATTTAAATCATTACTAATCATACGAAAATGATAAATCGGAAAGTGAGTTTGTTTCTTTGTTTGTTCCGCTTTCACGCCGTAACTACTGAATCGATTGCTTTGAATTTTGCAGACGTAAAGTTAGAAGTCCGGATTAAATAATAGGGTACTTTTCATCCCAGATATTTATTGATATTCCCGAGGGAAAACAAAAATATTGTTAGCTTCATACCAGTTCGCTGATAGATGGCGCTGTGAAAAGCGCGATATAACCGAATTCCACGCGGGTGAAGCCGCGGGCGGAAAGCTGAAGCATGTATTTACTTAAACGCGTTAATCTCTGGAACTACGGTTTGGATTTGAAAAAAATATTTTTCTTAATATTCCAATTCATGAAGAAGTCTATATATATGCTATAATATCGTGATACATTATCCGTTAAAAAGCGAGCAAAAAGAAAACAGAAGTCGAAAAAATGCGAACCTCCGGCAAAGTGACAGTGCCGGCAGGCGATGCGATATGACTGGCAGAAGCTAATAACTAAAGAAACCATGGCCCTGGCGCATAAGTAAGTGAAGAAACACGGGTGGGTTTTAGTCAGTAAAAGTCTGGCATGCCCATCCGCTCCGCCCAGAGCGGGAGAGGTTATTTGATGATTTCCCACCCAGAAAAAAAAAAAGCTAAGAGGTAACTAAAATAAAATAACACTATTTTAGATTTTTTCTCTTATTGAAAGTAAGGGTAGATAATTAATTCATTAATTATGTTACTACCATATATAACTTTCAACACATTTACATTTTATTCTACACAAACGTCGACTTCGTATAATACTTAATCCATACTAATATTATAAATGCAAAAGTAACTCTGTCTTTCTGTCTGTCGGTCTGTCTGTCTGTCTGTCTGTCTGTCTGTCTGTCTGTCTGTCTGTTACGCTTTCCCGCTTAAACCTCTCAACTGATTTTGATGAAATTTGGCACAGACAATCTTTAGACCCTGAGAAAGAACATAGGCTACCTTTTATCCCGGAAAATTTTGATATTCCCAAGGGAAATCTAAAAAGCGCGATATAACCGAACTCCACGCGGCCGAAGCCGCGGGCGGAAAGCTAGTATAATCATAATTTATTAATTTATTACCAGCCTACGTCAATCGACAGTGTAGTTATACCCCATAACGTGACGCGGGTAATGTTTATGTTTGCTAGTAAGCCTTTGATGTTTACATGTGCGAGTCGTGCACGAATGAAAATGTATGAGAGGTGAACGTGTTTGCCTCTGTTTACCTTCTTAAGAACCCTTTTGCTAAAATGTATGTGCCATGACTACTTTTTTTAAATAGATATCTTTAGTGTACTTTTCTCTGGATAGTCTAAAAAATTACCGCGGCAAATACATATTGATAAGTACCACTATGAATCTTGTACTATGTAGTAAAAGATTCGTGGTGTCCTAGAGTTTTATGCCTCGCTTATTGCACTTAAAACTTTACATATGCATAGTAGATAGTATATGTCCTTTTTCCGCTTCTCAAAGGAAGCGTAATTTACGTGTGCGAGTAAAAAAATACAGGTACCTATGTATTTTCATAGATAGGTATATTTTATTCTGTAGAGTAAACTTGCGTTGTGATATACATATACGTATTAAATCCATTTTATGAATGTTAAGACTTTATAAAACTGTGTCATTATTGTTGACATAGTGATGAGAGAAAAAAGAATTGCTGTGAGAAAAAAATCCAACCGACTCCCAAAATATACACCACAACGTGAAAAAACACTTTAATTTCGGAAGTCGGTGACTTTGGTTCGACGACTTCTATATTTTCGTCCTTGCCACCGAAATGAAGGTTACTTTAGATGTACCTACTATTCCCATTCATACCTTAATCAGAACGGCAATCAGCAAACAAGTCATGAGCAAGCTCGCTGATTAATACTCATTCCTGAATTAAAAGCAGGAAGACTTGCAAATACCTTAAGCTCTTTACAAATTAATAATCAGCCATTTTTCAAATGAATATAAACCTGAAAACCATTCGGGTAATATTGATAGTAACATAAATTTAATGAAATCATAATTTTGTTAGAGACTTTCTTCCTTAGATATCAATAAATATTTGTTCAAAGACAGGGCTTTTCTTGTCGTAGGTATGTTTTGGTGAAACGTTAACCTTAAACAAACCCAAGTAACCGGAGCTTAGTTTCCTGTTTTGGAAAAACAAATGACTACAGTCCGGTTGCTATGGCAACACGAATTGTTGTGATAACCAACAGATGTTTAGAGAAATGATTAATTGGTCGATTAACTCCTACGAGACCCTGAAGGCATTTTGACTAGTAAATAATAACAAAATATGAGGAAATATAGGATACTTCCTCATCTTCCAGTCAGTCCGACAACAGACCAAAATAGTCAGTAGGATATTATAGGAGGATTAAGTATATAGTTTAAAAACACAAGTTATCCTTACTAATAAATTATAAATGGGAAAGTGAGTTTGTTAGTTAGTTCCGCTTTCACGCCGTACCTAACTACCAAACCGATTGCTATGAAATTTTGCAGACGTAAAGTTAGAAGTCCGGATTAAATATTAAGGTACTTTTTATCCAGGAAAAATTTGATATTCCCGAGGGAAATCCAAATAGCGCAGTATAACCGAACTCCACGCCGGCGAAGCCGCGGGCGGGAAGTAAAAGGTGAATATTTTTAAGGTATACATACAACGTTACTTTTTGTATATGCGAGGCCCGAAACACGTGTTCAGTATTTTTATATTAAGAATTTATGTACAAAATTCCAAAAATTGTTATGGTTGCCCCAACAAAAATATGGTCAACGCACCGCTTGCCCGCCCGAACCTGCAGTGGCGTGGCGTCGTTTGTTGATAATAAATTCTGTTTGTCTTAATTATGAATTAAAGATAACATTTTCCATCACACTTGCAGACTTTAGACTGTCTTAACGGTAAAAAAACTCAGCCGTAAGTGATAAAAAAAGTATTATATAATTTACCTAAAACATGTTAATGTTACTTAGAATGTATTGCACCCCTGCACAATGAGGCGGGGGGCCTGCCGCTGTGAGCACGCTTCAAGTGACCACAATGATCTGCCGTCAACTATGATGTGCGCTCGGTAACCACACAGCAATAATTTTTAAATATATTGTATTGTATTTGGTAAAACATATAACATCATCATTATCAGCCTCTTCTCGTCCACTGCTGGACATAGGCCTCCTCCATGGCATACCAACAAGCTCGATCCTGACCAGTTCTCCGCCAACCACTACCAGCCACCTTGTTGATGTCGTCACTCCATCTCGCCCAAGGGCGTTCTACGCTACGTTTGCCGAGACGCGGTCTCCACTCGAGGACTCGTTTATCAAAACGGTTGTCGCTTCTGCGACATATTTGACCAGCTCATTGCCACGTCAGCTTGCTAATCCTCTCAGCTATGTCGGTGACTTTGGTCTTCTGTCTGATCAGCTTATTTCTGATTAGGTCCTTCAGAGAGAGTGACGCCCAACATAGCCCGCTCCGTAGCTCGCTGAGCGGCTTTAAACTTATGGACTAGTCTGAACGTCTAGTCGTCGACTAGTATCATGACAGGTACAAACATATAACATGCTCTAAAAATGATTAGCACCGATTCTGTAGGTAGGTACTTAATTTGAACAGACTATACTCAGATTTCGTATAAAGAAAGTCTTTATTGTACCTACACTACAAATAACAGAAAGATATATAATCGGCTATGACTTATTTTAATAATATAGTACGATGGATAAAATAATAAGTTTTCACTATCTCAAGTTTATAATTTTCCAACTTTAGTCCCTGAAAATAACAGTAACGCCATCTGTTAGTGCTACGCAAAGAATAATAAGGGAGGCTTGTTCTCAAACTGTGTATACACGTGGCTCCTCTGGAAAGGCGGGAAGCTATCTTCCTAGAGATTTCATTTTACCTCGCTAGATGTCGCTGTTAACTAAACAAAATTCATAGAGTAAAAAAATATTACTTAGCGTGTAAATAAATATTGTTAATTGATCAAATCATTTTGAAAATTACAATCTTTTAGAGATATTCATTTTCGAAATGATCCTTTATTTACCAAAATAAAATTAGTAAATAGGTAACAAATAAATCTGCTTACATTGTTACTTAATACAACTTAAAACAACTAAGTATGAAAAACAAAACAAAATGAAAAAATCCGGTACAAACCATGGCGTGCCGTTCATTGATAGAGTAAAATTAGACGGTCCGGTGCACTCATAGAATACGTGAAGGAATACGGGCATGGAGCAAATACGGGTGTAAGTATGCATAATTATAACTTCAACACGAATACGTACCTATGCTTAAAGTCACTTGAACTACATATTATTGGTAGAGGTGACTTTAATTGTTTTTTTTTTTTATTAATTATAAACTAGCGCTTGACTGCAATCCCGCCTGATGGTATGCAGCGATGCAATCGTTGATGGTAAAGCGCACTAGTATATTAATCCCATTCACATAAAAAAGACTTAGTGAATAGGAAGGAAGACGGCAGTTGAGCGAGGTGGTGCAATGTTAAACCCAACAGCACGACCAACGATGCTGCGCCAGAGGGAGATGCACTTTGTATATTTACTTACTATTTATTTTATTTGGTAATTACGTATATCTATTTAATAATAAGAATTGTAAGTACTGAAAAGAAAATTAATTTACCTATCTGTAAGCAGATGAAACATCATTCTGTTTTGTTTAAAAAAAAAAACGCTACCTCATTGCTGTAGGTACTAGAAATTTCTCCAGTATTGTGGATGTGTTTACAAACTTTTAATGACACACACATACAGCCAGACCAAGATTAACTGGTGTATTTGTACTTAGGTCACTTAAATATTTGTTCCATGCGGGAGTTAAATCCGCGACACGCAACGCTGCAGTCAATCGCCGTCGAATTAAAACACCTAATTTATTTCTTAGACAACAATGATTCATATAATGTTAATGAGTGATCGTGATCGTAACCGCCTAGCGTTTGCGCCGCATAAAACCTATCAACTTCTACTAAAAGGTAATCTTAAATCATTGCCTACTATTAAATTTAATAACGTTCCCGTTAAAAAACAGCAATCCGTATGCTACCTTGGTATGGTCTTAGAAAGGAATTTTTCATTTATCGAACATATAAAAATAGTTGGCGAAAAAGCTAAAAGGAACTTTTATGCCCTAACTAGAATATCCAAAGCAACTTGGGGTCTATCATTCCTAACTTTAAAAACTATATATGGAGCTACCTACTTAGGATGTATGTGCTACGGTGCACCTGTTTGGGCCGATAGGGCCAGCATAGGGGCGGCGCGACGTAAACTGCTTCAAAGCCAACGTTTGGCATTGATATTTTTATGCAAGGCGTATAGAACAGTCAGTACTGAAGCCTTACCCGTTCTGGCAGGTGTACTTCCAGTCGATCTTGAAGTACAGCGACGTGCTTCAATGTACTACTCCGCGAGGGGGGAGGCCATGGACACTAACTTTGTTACACAACGCGACCTCAATAGAATTTCTAGATTATTTAAACCTCAGACTGACGTCTGGGAGGACCTCTTATCCGAATGGCAAAGTAGGTGGGATAATTCCATCAAGGGCCGGCACCTCCATCTGTTCTTTCCATCCGTTGGCGATCGGCTGGCTAAGACATGGCTGGAGGTTGACCACTGCGTTGCCCAATTTCTCACAGGTCATGGCAACTTTAAAAGTAAACTGTATTCTTTTAAACTTGTTCCTTCGCCTTTGTGTCAGTGTTCTACATCGAACTGTGAATTTGAACAGTCCGCACATCACATCTTGTGGGAGTGTATTCTTTGGCAGAATGAACGCAATATTATGTTGGATAGTGTACAAGTTACATCCGGAGTTGTTTATTATACGGACCTTGTTGAAACTAGAACTAATTTCCGTTCCGTTCAGGCGCTTTTGCCATACCTATTATTGGAATCAATTGTAACAGCAAATACCTACTTAGGACCCATTAACTTGATCAAATGTTATTCCGTGGTGCTTGGCAATCTGGGCTTCTCCCAGTTGCAATAATGTCCCTTTGTGCCGATTGGCCTAGTTCTATTCTGTCTCCTGCTTATTATGGAGGGAAGTGGAAAAAATATCTTTTTTCTTACTCCTCCGCTATTCTTTTCTGATTAATTTCGTTGCGGGACCCAAGACAGTTGAAACATTTCTCCGGGACTCGTCGAGCTTCATTGCTCGGCGTTTTTCTGGCGGTCTCCACTGTTGATTCTGGCTTTCAGGAGTTGCAGTGGGTTGGGAACAGTGTGGCGGGTTTTGTCCCAAAAAATGAAAAAAAATAATGTTAATGAGCCACGGACAAAAAACAAAGGCCATGTTTATGTATTACAACTATATAGTGAATACTAATTGCGACCAGAAAAGCAATATTTAAGTACATAAATTCACCATATGCAATGTATCGCTCCTAGCCGAAAGCGCCACCATTTTGACCCCGGGATAATCGCGTATCACACTAACAGTCGAGGAACTGTCAAAAAGATAACATTTTGTTAGTTCAACTACATCATTTATACAACATGTAAAGAAAACCCTGTCCGATCCGTGAAGGTATTGTTAGGTATCGATAACTGATTCTACTAATGCCCACAAAGCCGGGCTAAACTTAAAAAAAAATCGCCCTAAAAATAAATATCATTTCGCAAAAAGAGGTAACTTAATACATGTGCGGTAGGCAATCTCTGCGCGGGCGACGGGGGGCAGGGCACGCGGCACGTGGACGCATCGCTTATAATAATACCGTCAAAATGGTGCTGTCACTTTTTTTTTTCTAAATTACCTAATTTCGGGGAAGTTGGAATTAACTCGCGGGAAAAAAATATTATTTCAAAACTCATTAGTATTGTCACTATGATGATTATATAAAATTTTATATTATATTTGGTCATGTGTTTACCTAACCTTTATTATCCTTATGGGTCGGTATTGTCACTATGATGATTACGTAAAATTTTATATTATATTTGGTCATGTGTTTACCTAACCTTTATTATCCTTATGGGTCGGTATTGTCACTATGATGATTACGTAAAATTTTATATTATATTTGGTCATGTGTTTACCTAACCTTTATTATCCTTATGGGTCGGACAGGATTTTCTTTACATATTGTATACGTTCTACCTACATTACGGTACATTACGGTTATAGGTACGTTGTTGAGCAGACACATTCTTCGAACACACACCTAACCTATGAAATTAAGTAGTTATTCTTTCATAATTATTATAATTATTTTTTTTTTAGTGTGTTACACAATTAAATTGCTTGACAGTAACACTTTATAAATTGAAAAATATTTTAAAAGTAAACAAGTGTTTTACATTGAAAATTATTGCTTTTCCAACAAACGCTGCGTAAAGTTTAACGCAATTTTAACACTAAGGTGCGTATTACAGAAGGAAACTCAAGCATTGATCTCTGCTTAAGCATTACTTAAAACTAGTTTCAACCAATCAAATGGCTTGAAACGAGACTTAAGTAGAGCTTGAGTTTTGAGTGATGTTCTGTAATACGGACCTAAGCAGCCGGGTAACGCTCGTAATAAAAACAAAACTACAGAAAACAATGTAACACACTTTTTAATTCATTTCGTCACCGTACTTAAATAATGTTATTCGTTTGAAATACTGTTTAAAAAGCTTGAAATGTTGGCACCTGTACCATATTTGATCCAAAATTTAATTCAAATACCCTATAGTGGCAGTGGGCGGGGCACATTGATCGTAGAACCGATGGACGATGGGGCGGTAAGGTTCTGGAGTGGCGGCCATGTGCCGGAAGACGCATCGTAGGGAGACTCCCAACAAGGTCGCGGCAAGCTGATGGATGCGGGCAGGGCAAGACCGGTCATCAAGAAAAGCCAGGGAGGCCTTTGTCTAGTAGTGGACCTCTATAGGCTTAGAAGAAGAAGATAGAGATTAGAACAAGAAATGCCAGAACCGGTGTTTAGTTTCTGCTTATTAAAAATATTTTTGAAGAACTACGTAGATATATCCAACGTAATAAATATCATCGTTAATCATGCTTGCGGATAAAGACAACAGCAGTAATAGATTGCCCTCATCTATCTAGATTATAAGCTTGCATTGGAAATACCATTTCTAGACAGTTGAAGTCACAGTAATTAGTACAATGTAAACAACGCATTAAATGTTGTTGAACGGTCAAAATGAAATCCGTTGCTACAGATGGTGTGTTGTGCAATTGAAGAGTGTTGTTTTAAATTTTAATATAAGTAAGTTGTGATAGTTTTTATTTTACTGTTTTTTATTAGAATAGTTTTTATTAAATTTTATTATAATTATATGTTCCTAAGTTTCTAAAATGTAAGTGGTAGTAAACGAGTGAATAAATAAAAGTTAAGACAGTTAGAAGAGAGAAATAAAAAAAACAAATACCTACTCGAGAAGGTATAGACAGGTACAATGTTTACATTAATCAAAAAAAGGCATACTAGAACAATGTACAATAGCTAAAATAAAATTAAACATCTACACAATGTGTGATATTTTGTTTGGTGGCCACTCATTGGTATATTAATTTTTACTATTTTGTTAAAAAATAATTCCCAGACCTAATTCCCCGACAAGGTGAACCAACGACCTGGTGAAGGTCGCGGGAAACCGCTGGATGCGGTTGACGCAAGACCGGTCGTCGTGGAGATCCTTGAGAGAGGCCGTTTTCCCCTAGCAATAGATGAAAAACAACAACTTTAGATTGATACTCCGAGACTTTCTGACTGAGAAACTGAACATCTGACATCGCTGAAACTTTCTACCAGATCATCTACAGATGTATGAACAAATAAGTACCTCGCTGTTCAGCAGCTTAAAGTTTCATTGAAACAATGCGACAATGAATTCAAGTTAATTCCATTTTCAATGTTAAACAAAGCACAGTTGTGAAGCGCATACAGCTTTGGATTCAAGTTCTCAAGACAGTTTTTGGGGTTGTGGAGGTATGAGGAGCAGCGTTTAAAGCTCACTCATCCTCCATAGAAAAGGGAGGATCCTCCAACCAGACTGGGATTGTCTGTCGGGCCACTTAGCCTGCCGGTTGATGTCGCGAACTTGCATGCGTGCTAGTTGCACAGAAAATTTTGCTTGCGAGATACAGAATTCGCATGACGTCAGTATGACTCTGTTGCTCGCATGTAGCGTTGTAGATACCGCTACGGGGTTTACCCCGAATGCTTGGTTTACCAAGCATTCTCGAGTTTTGCTGGTTTCAGCACATTCAATTCTGTTTGGACACCCCGAGTGGCTCGGACAATTGAAAGAAATACCTAAGTAATATGTTCCGCGAAATGTGATTCGATCGTGTGTGCCTGTATTCCTTTCTTAAATAGAACTGTCTGAAGCAGGAGGAATCAAGTTGTTTACTGTTGACATAAATTCGTTGAATAACTGCATGCATTTTTATCTTCTGGGTTATTCGCTACGACTACGACAGTTTAGTTGCTCGGATTTTCTTCTGCTTTACAAAACACAATTTCATTGCTGTCGGTCTAAAATGCAGTTTATAATTTTGTGACGTAGTTCTCTTCAGCTTTTTACGTTGTTTGGCCAAAATCCACGAAACATATAAGGAAATTTCGTCTGCGATATACTGACGTATTATTTAGCATGGCTGATCTTGACATCGCCAAAGTTCATTGATTGATTACCAGATTGATGAAGTATGGTTAACGCAGGTCACTGTTTGCTGGGACAACCACAACTTGGATACTGTAATTTACTATATGACGTAATGTTTATATGTATTAATTATCTCCTTGATGATATCAAACAGAAAGAAAAGCTTGCAGACAGTGGGTGATAAAAATCCATCATATTGGTTTATTTAATAAATAGCTTTCCGCTCGCCGCTTCGCCCGCGTGGAATTCGGTTATATCGCGCTTTTTAGATTTCCCTCGGGAATATCATTTTTTTTTTTTCAATAAAAGGTAGCCTATGTCCTTTCTCAGAGTCTAAAGATTGTGCCAAATTTCATCAAAATCGGTTGAGAGGTTTAAGCGGGAAAGCGTAACAGACAGACAGACAGAGTTGCTTTCGCATTTATAATATTAATAGTATGGATATGGCACAATCCACATACAACGTTGAGATGAATGAAGAGATGAGATGAGAGTAAGAATCTATCACTTCTTTGAATTTTGTAGTTGTAGGAAGCCGATTTCCTCACACTTTAAGGGTTTTATGAGTAGTGGTGACAAATTAATTGCCTGTCAAGGTTTGTATCTATATACCTACGATCTTCTCAAGCCACGGACGTTAGCATTAGGCTACCAGTATCCATACTAATATTATAAATGCGAAAGTATTTCTGTCTGTCTGTCCGGTTTTCACGCCAAAACTACTGAACCGATTGTAATGAAATTTGGTACACAGATAGTCCAGAGCCTGAAAAAGTACATAGGCTATATTATTATATCCCGCTATGACCAATAGGAGCAGAGCAGTAACAAAAAATGATGCGAAAACGGGAGCTAACGCGGACGTACTACATGGTGCTCCTATTATTTTAACTTGCGGCTTATTTTATATCAACTGAGATCTTTTTAATTTACGGGAACCACCTCGCGCTATAAACTGAAGTCCACGCGGACGGAGTCACGGGCAACAGCTAGTTGACTATACATTAAGCTCTAAATTCAGGAAATCCAAAAACGTTTTCAACAGCTGTTAACCTTTGCCTAAACCGTGATAATTCCATACAGATGCTCGACCCACAACATTAACACAGAGTAAGTCACTCCTAATTTATCCTTATGTAAATGCTATAAGTGACTCGACGATATATTCAGTAAGTTATGCGAGCGCTCCGGTTTGAAGTATGTGGCGTCAAAATTACGGTGAAGGCTAATTAACTCCAGACCTTTGGCTGTGGTTGTACGTTGATAGCTCCTGAACGCGTAACACGGCCTTCGCGCTTACATATTCAGTACCCGGCTGACATAATACCATGAAAATTAACCAAACGTACCCATATAAGTGTATATACCTTACGTAGGTACGTTCATCGCTGAACTTGTGAAGCCAGAATTTTGGCGAATTATACAGGTTGTATCTGACATCGTAACCCAAACTTCGCAAAAAGGCTACACCGCATGCCACTAATAAAATTATGATAGTCATTGATATCGTTAATGAGCGGTTACAGAAAGGAATACACATTTAACACAGAGTATAAAAAAATGTGTCGGCTCGGCCTTTGAACGTTGCAAGCGTGCCGCTGCGCGTGTTTGTGTTGTTAGGATGGTTTTTCGAGTTTTGTTCACATTGCGCTTTTTTGTGTAATTAGCGAATTAAATAACTTTTCCTTTAAAATCTTATTGGGTTATAAAAGAATAGCAATTATGAACGGTTTAAAGTACAAAAAACTGCATATTCTTTTTTTTTAAATCAGGAAAAAACCGACGAAAATTTCCACCACTGGGGGGTTCAGAATCATGTACTGGATCTATGGTATTCATTTGTGCGTCGATGTCAGAGACACCCTTTATTTGATTTACCTACTCACGTATTTCTCTCATATTTCGACCACTCGAAACATAACTTCAGCACATATGAATGCTTTAATCTCCTGTACGTAATATGCAAATGGATTGGAAAAACCAATAGGTAAGCAATATAATAAATTACATTTTGATATTCTGCAACCTTTCTCTCAGCCGACGAGTAATTTGATTTACTGATGTATTATCACGGAACCTTTGAGGACCGAGGTATAAAATATAAATAAATGTGTAGAAGTAAAAAGAAAAAGATATGTAACATTTGCAGTGGTTTTTACACAAGATTTTTGACATGTAATTTTTTTTTTTATAAATAAATAGTGAGACACGTTACACACTAAAGTAAAGGATATTTAATAAATATCTTATTGAGTCACCTTGAGCAGACAATTGTGTAGACTTGTAGAGTATCTTATTGTTCTGATGACGTAGTACTTTGGAAGATGGTAGACGATTTGACAGCGCTTAATATTCGCAAACAGCTGGTTTGGCTCTAGATTAAACTTGAACAAAGATGTCATATTGTCTCATTATTGTTTCGTAAACATACAGCTGAGGTTGTTATACAATAATTTAAGTAAGTACCTACTTCTATATGAAAGGAACTTCGGTGAGACCCGATACGGTAGCGCCCTTAAGATAAATCTAGTCCAACGTCTTTCGTAAGTAGATATCCAAAAAGAAATCTCATTCAAATACTTTTTGTTCTGATCCAAAACATTGTTTTCTACCTACCCGTAGTTTTAGCAAAAATTTAGATGGCAGTTCTGCAAATGCCACCTAAATTTCATAAGTAATTGTTAATGATTTTATGAGGTCGAAAGACTAACCCCTTATCTGGCAAATTTATTATTTTATAAAATATATTCTACTCACAACGACGACTATGATCATCTATCGATACTAATTATAATTTAAACTTTTTTTAAACGCAAGAGTAACGACATATCGACCGATTTTTTTTTTATCGTCCAGGTCGTCAGTGAAGCTATTTAACTTTTGCCCTTAAGCCCATAACCCGAAAAAAAAGAAGTCAGAATGAACGATACATTCGAAAATCAGGTAAGAGCTGGGACAGGCGTTGGGATACTTCGGGGAGGACCAAGGGAACAATAAATATTACGCGGACAAAATCGCGTTCAAAGCCAGTAATATTATAAAACATAATACATACCTAGTACAAATATAAAGAAATAAAAAGCATAAGCTCATTAATTTTGAGTGCAATTCCTGGCACACGCAAGCGTTTCGTGACCAAACTGAAAACTTGGGTTACCAACGTGCAATATAATAAATCGGACTAACCTATATTGAGTGAAAAATGTGCTGATTCAATCTACACTGTGAAACTATTGAAATAAGTAATTTTATACGAAAACTTTCTGCATCCCGACCTCAATATGTTTTTGCTACGTTGCAGTTTTGCAGAATTGAATATGAATTTTCATTTAAGATTATTTGATTTAATTCGTAGGTGGTTATCATTTGCGAATGACATTTATTTAAAATATTTTTTTCACTTATGTAAAATAATGTAAATTACATAATTATTAACCGTCGTAACTGTATTATTGCATAATAAAAGTAGCTTGCTCAGAATCCTTCACTGAATCTATTTATTGCCTAGCTTTCCGCCCGCGGCTTCGCCCGCCTCGAGTTCGGTTATATCGCGCTTCTTAGATTTCGCTCGGGACCATCAAATTTTTCCGTGATAAAAGGTAGCCTATGTTCTTTCTCAGGGTCTAAAGATTGTCTGTGCCAAATTTCATCAAAATCGGTTGAGAGGTTTAAGCGGGAAAGCGTAACAGACAGACAGACAGACAGACAGAGTTACTTTCGTATTTATAATATTAGTACTAGCTTTCCGCCCGCGGCTCCGCCTGCGTAGAGTTCGGTTATATCGCGCTTTTAAATTTCCCTCGGGAATATCATTTTTTTTCCGGGATAAAAGGTAGCCTATCTTCTTTCTCAGGGTATAAAGATTGTCTGTGCCAAATTTCATCAAAATCGGTTAAGAGGTTTAAGCGGGAAAGTGTAACAGACAGACAGACAGACAGACAGAACGACAGACAGACCGACAGACAGACAGACAGAGTTACTTTCGCATTTATAATATTAAGTAGGGATGGATGGATTAGTATCGGTAATTTTCTATTACAAAAATAATTGAAACTACTTAAATTACTGTCACATTTCCGGTGTACATACTGTCAAAACAAACCAAAATGGATAAAGTATCTACTACGCTAAACCCATTAGGTACCTACACGTGTGCGTGCGTAGATTTGTAATGTGACCATAATCATTACCGTAATCTGTACCTACAGCTAATGTAATTAAAAAAAGAACAATGTTTTTACATAATAATAAAATATCTATGTCTGTATTATGATTATAACATAATATTCTAAAAGGGGTGTTGGGTGATGTGCATTAATTCTGGGACATAGTGTATAAATTATATTGCCATGATAAAATCAGAATTTCTAGATATAAAGCTGAAGAGTTTGTTTGTATGTTTGTTTGTTCGCGCTAATCTCGGGAACTACTGGTCCGATTTGAAAAAAATATTTTTGCGTTGGATAGCCCATCAATCCAGAAAGGCTTTAGGCTATATAACATCACGCTGCGACCAATAGGAGCGGAGCATAACTAACTACACGCGAACGAAGTCGCTGGGGGCCGCTAGTGTACAATAATATTGGACAATGCTGAAATATGAGGCGCACACCAACAATGTGTTTTTATTGACGTTATGTTGGTATTAAACTAATCAAACATTTGTTTGGGTCGAACATAATATTATAATTTTATCTAGGTCAGTCCTTATTTCTTTTGTATTTACAATTTGCTCGCACACCAAAAGTTGTTCTGTATAAATCTTAAATTTTAACACACCTTTCTAATATAATTATGCTGCATATATGCTATATGTGGCATAATCCAACAAGCGCTTTTTTTTTTCTTAAAAACACTTAATTTTCAAATCTCACGTGTGTTAGTTTAATTATCCCTAATCATCTTTTTTCATCATCATCAACCTTTTTATTAACCCACTGCTGGGTACAGGTCTCCTCTCATACAGAGAAGGATTGAGCGTAATCACCACGCTTGCTCAATGTGGGTTGGCGATTTCAGACTTAAAAGTCCAGGTTTCCTCAAGATGTTTTCCTTCACCTTCAGTCATTACCATTGGTGTCCAAGATATACTTAGAAAGTACATATAACTTTTAGAAAAGTTACATTGGTACTTGCCTGACCTGGAATCGAACCCGCGCTCATACTTGAGAGGCTGGTATTTCAACCACTAGGCTACCACGACTACACTAATCATCTATTACCCATTAATTGATGACCTAGATATTAAACTAAGGTAGATACGTCACTAGCGCACTGAAAATGAAGCGTACAAAAGGAGGTAAGTCCAGCAAGTCGCTTTAGTTTTCGTCGATTCTATTTATGCGCAAACGACAAACACTAGCCATCTTTTTCTTCTCTATGCTTTAGATTGCGCTCCATCTCACTCACACTGTGACAACGTGTAAAATGTACGCAGAATAAAAAAATTGCATGTGTGTGCTGCTGCTCCGATCGGCACATTTATTTTGGTTAATTTGTTAGAGCATTTCATATCTGTTTAATATTATATCAATGTGATTAGGGATAATCTTTTTTATGTCTACATAATGTTAATTAAAATAAACGTATTGTATTGTACTTCATCGTATTGTACTTATTTGTATTTCATTGAGAAAGGAACAGAAGATAAATGTTATTTTATTTTATTTATTTAACGGCACATGGCCATCATCAGAAGAAGTTGGCGCTACTAAAGCATCATCTGGGGAAGATGGCCATCACTAGAAGAAGTTAGCAGTACAAAAGTATCATCTGGGGAAGCTCCGTCTTTATTTAGCAAGGGATCCTTTGTAGGCGTAGGTTATCGGGCAAGGAGATAATCAATTATAACGATAAACTTTAAATCAAACTTCGAGCACTTCAATTTTACAATAATTTTCCTAATAAATAACGTTCCACTTGACACGAGTCGCACATCTCCGATCACCGTTGACCAGCTGTCACCAGTCCCCGTTGTTTCTTCTTTTGTGCCAGTGTCGGGTGTTACGTTTAGGAATCACTACACGATTACATTACATTTCGTTCAGAAATTAGAAAATCGATTAATCGGATAACTTAAAACTATATCGCTATCAGAAGGTGCTCAGCGCCAATATATTTATTTATTTTTTACGGACAAATCACACAGATTGAGCTAGCCCCAAAGTAAGTTCGGGACTTGTGTTATGGTATACTAACTCAACGATACTATAATTTTATGTTGTTTGAATTTATTTGAATTGTATGTTAGTTTATGGTTTCGGTGCTACTTTTAATTGTCTGTTGCATCGGGTGACGTCTTTACGTCGACGCCGGCTGTTGCTGAAAACCAGCGCTGGGCTCTGTTTTTGCATAGAATCGCAGCATAATGCTGAGCGACAGCCGTTTCGCGTGGATGTGACGCATGTTTCCCTTAATTATTTCTTATTATTTATGTTTTTGTAAACCCTTGCGTAATGTTTACTGCAAATAAACGTTTTTAGGGTTCCGTACCTCAAAAGGAAAAAACGGAACCCTTATAGGATCACTTTGTTGTCCGTCTGTCTGTCTGTCTGTCTGTCTGTCTGTCACCACCCTTTATCTCAAGAACGCGTGGACGTATCAAGCTGAAATTCACAGGAAATACTCGGGTCTATTGTACATTTAAGCTGTAAAAATATCAAACTTCTAAGCCAAGCCAATCAAAAGATACAGCCGATTATGTCGATATTTTCAACAAATTTTCGACACTCGCAAAGGAATCAAAACCTACAGGATACTTCCCGTGAACTCAGAATCTTGAAATTTGGCATGAAGGATTGTCATATAATGCAAATATAGGGAAAATTGCGAAAATCACATTTTTTCAGTTATATAATATAATAAACATATTTTAATAAAATGGAACTTACTACCTTATTTCTCACGAACGAATAAAGTTATCAGATTGAAATTTATACCAAATACCTAGGTCTATTGTTCCTTTAAGCTGTGAAAATATCAAACTTCTAAGCCAAGCCAATCAAAAGGTACAGCCGATATGTCGATATTTTCAACAAATTTTCGACACTCGCAAAGGAATCAAAACCTACAGGATACTTCCCGTAAACTCAGAATCTTGAAATTTGGCATGAAGGATTGTCATATAATGCAAATATAGGAAAAATTGCGAAAATCACATTTTTTTAGTTATATAATATAATAAACATATTTTAATAAAATGAAACTTACTACCTTATTTCTCACGAACTAATAAAGTTATCAAATTGAAATTTATACCAAATACCTAGGTCTATTGTCCCTTTAAGCAGTGAAAAAATCAAACTTCTAAGTTAAAGCGATCAAAAGATACAGCAGTTTATACCGACACCTTAGACGAATTTCCGTCACACGCTAGGGAATCAAAACCTACAAGCAAAGACATTAAAATTATATTTACAATAGACAGGACATCACGAACAAAATCGTAAGCCAATACTTTTATCGACTTGGTTAAAAGTCGCTCAGTCTAGTCTGCGCGTCAGGACGTAATTTGTGTCTACCAAGAATAAACATTTTCTAAGGAAATATGCCATGTTGCGCTTTGTGTTACTGTACATCTCGTTATAGTAAAACGACTGGACCTAACTTCGGAATGTTTTTCTATGAATTATTTATATTTCGTCTGCAATTCAAATTTAAAAAAAATCTTAGTTCTAGAAAATTTTCCATTATAAGCGCCCTCTGTTGTTGAGTAGTTTTACTATTTTCTTGTAGAGATGTAGTAATGTTGTTTATCGATTTAGTTATCGATAATACTTATTAAGATGAATACATTTTGTTGTATTTTATTGACATTTAAAATATAGCTAAATAAACTTAAAATATTACTTTATTTCAAGTTTATTTATTATTAACTACACACATCAAAAGTGTCTAGGGATCAAGCATTTTTATGCGGATTTCTTGAGATTGAGATGTGGCTTTGTAATAAATTTATGATTTTATAAATTTATATGGATCCTTTTTGGTGCATTTCATAATTTGAATCAGGAACTGTGAATCAAATTCGAGTAAAAGATGAAAATCAGCTGTCAATATTTTCCCTATAAAAACATACAACGCATTGAAGACATTATTAGTGCTACTGTTTCCCTACTACTGATTAAAACCAACGTTATTATGGAGCGGCGACGTCATTTAAGCAGGGAAGAAATGCTCAGAGCCGTGGGAATGATAGAAGCTGGTTCCCGGCAACGTACTGTGGCTTTAGCTCTGAATACAAGTCAGAGTGTTATCAGTCGACTTTGGACACGTTACCGAAGCACTGGTACCGTGGCTGAGCGCCATGGAGGACGGTATCGCTGCACCACACGGAGACAAGACCGATACATTCAAATCTTAACTCGAAGAGCTCCAACAATAACCGCCATGATGTTAGCCGTGAGGCTTCATCACTCTTCAGGGAACTTAATTAGCGACCAAACAGTCAGAAACCGCTTGCATGAAGTGAACCTTCATTCCCGAAGACCGCTACGGGTACCACCTATAGCAATGCACAATCGTAGGATTCGATATCAATGGGCTCTTGAACACAGAAATTGGGCAGAAGAACAATGGCGTTTCGTGTGCTTTTCTGATGAGTCTCGTTTTGGTATGAGACCGGATACAAGACGTATACGACACTGGAGAACCCCTGGACGCCAACAGCGATTAAAATCCTGCCAGGAAGTCCATCCTTATAGTGGTGGAACCATCATGGTATGGGCGGGTATTTGGATCGGCGGAAGAACTGAGTTGATTTGGATCAGAGGCAACCTCAACGCTCAAATTTATGCTGAAACGATTGTATCAGACGTCATCGTTCCTCTACAAGTGCAAATCGGTCCCTTATTTCAGTTAATGCATGATAATGCACGACCGCACACCGCAAGAGTTGTAAGACAGACTCTCGCCGCAGCTAACATCAATGTCCTGCCCTGGCCTGCTCAGTCGCCAGACTTGAACCCGATTGAGCATGCATGGGATATGCTACAGAGAAGAGCTCTGCCGAATATGGAGGGTATCCAGTCGCAAGAAGACCTTTTTTTGTTGTTGCAACGAACATGGGCGGCCATTCCACAGCGTGATTTGGATGAACTCATTTTGAGTATGCCAAACCGATGTTCTTGTGTTGTTAGTGTTCGCGGTAGAAACACGGATTATTAATTGTTTAAGTTACCCAATAAAATTTTAGAGAAAACTGTTATTTCAGTCTTTTTTTCGAACTTTTGTGTTAGTGGTTCAAATGTCAAATATCCCTTTATTAGGAAAATGGCAAATTTCTTTATTAATGCAAAGGTGACTTGGTTTATCGTTACTGTGACAAACGAAAACACTTTATTTGATGAATCCTTAAAGAAAATTTTAATTAATATCAATCAGGAGAAAAGTTATTGCAAAAATATATGTTGATCCCTAGACACTTTTGATGTGTGTATATTTAAACATAATCATATCATATTAATAAACAAAATTTAATGAACAATTACTATTCATTTATCTAGGTTTTTGTTATTTTTGGTTTCCGAATAAAAATAATGTCGTAGGGAAAAAGTGGATACGATTTGTCCAGATAGACCGTAGAGAAGAAATGTGGCTTTCGTCTCATTCGTCGAAATTATGCTCAATGCATTTTAAAAGAGAAATTATCTACTTTGGAAAGACTTGTCGATCAAATTTAAAAAAAAAAGAATCGGTACCTTGTATTAGAAATGAAATAGTAAGTTATTAATTTCAGTACTTTTCTACTTAACCGTAAAAATTGGAATAAAATTTACGGTTAAGTGGATAAGTACATAGATTACATAACTTATTTATAATGAAATATATTCATAAAATATGTAGGTACGTATATGTAGTACAATGATTGCGAGCTACTTTGTGATTTTGAGGATTCCGTACCTAAAAGGTAAAACGAACCCTATTCATGAGACTTCTCTGTTCGTCTGTCCGTCTGTCACCAGGCTGTATCTCATAAACCGTAATAGCGAGACAGTTGTAATTTCCAGAGATTGTGTTAGTATTTCTGTTGCCGCTTTAACAACAAGTACTAAGAATAAAAATAATAAAATATTTAAAGGGGCTCCCATACAACAAACGTGATTTTTTGCCGTTTTTTGCTCCATATTAATAACGGAAACAGATAGACGCTTAAAATGTTCACAGAATATTTGGTTATATATTCAAATTACAAATAAATAATTAAAATAAAATAAATACTGAAGGCGGGCTCCCATACAATAACCGTGATTTTTTTGCCGTTTTTAAAGATAATGGCGTACGAATCTTGTAAAGGTCTTGCTCCAGCAGACTACCATTTTTGTCGTGATTTGGACAATTATCTACGTGACAAGAAGTTTTCTTCCCAGGAGGCAGTTCTGCTTTCACACAGTTTGTGCAGTCTAGATCCTCAGAGTTCTATTACAAAGGCATAAACGACCTTCCTATATATTGATTATAAATAAATTATTTAAAAATTAAAAAATAAGCAATTATTTAGATTTTCAGTACTAATCGGCAATTTTAAACTTTAACGCCTATTATATTAAAAGAATTATATAAATAAGAAACTTGCAAACTTGAAATTACCCATAATTATTCTGCTTCCTAATTTTTTGTTTCAAGCTATCATAATGCGAAAAAACATCGTCGTAGTAACTTCTTTGAATATTATCGATAACTTTATATCGAAATGATACAAACCCTAACACAGTTTTTTGCATTGCCATTTAAAAATATTTGCAAACAAACGTGTAAAAAGAATAATTTTGCTAAAAACGAAATGCAAACGAAAATTGCAAAACAAAATGCGCTTTATGGCCTAAAAGGTCTATTACACTCAAAAATCGCAATAAACTGAGTGTTAAAATGATTCGTAAGCATAAAACATCTAAAATGCCAATAGACGGTGTCACGGTAAATGAATAGTAGCGAATAAAATTCTAAAACAGTTTTTGTTTGTACAAGACAAGTTTCACTTAATTTATTTACTTTTCAATATTTATTTACCCGATTTGAACTATACTAGGGTATTAAATCGGATCTGGCAACATAGACCACACTGGCCACCTACCGGGCAATAGCTGAATATATTTTATATAAACTTATTTCATTTTTACTATTTGATGTCTCCAATTGTCGATCTAATTTTGCTATATTGTACTAGATGGCGGAACTGAGCCATGGGATCACAGTTTTTCTATGCCATTTTGACACATTCTCTATATATTTTAAATCTCTTTGCCTACAAGGTACTTCCCGTGAACTCAGAATCTTGAAATTCGGCACGAAGCAACGTTATATTATAGTACAGACAGATAAAGGAAAAATTGTGAAAATGATAAATTTGAAGTTACATAAAATATTAAAATATTATTTTTGCTTACATGACATAAAATATTT
Organism: Sesamia nonagrioides; assembly: GCA_017933935.1. Classification (NCBI taxonomy): domain Eukaryota; kingdom Metazoa; phylum Arthropoda; class Insecta; order Lepidoptera; family Noctuidae; genus Sesamia; species Sesamia nonagrioides. The sequence continues at coordinate 909,347 of JADWQK010000668.1, read as the reverse complement.
TTTTAATAATTATAAACTTACTACCTACCCTTTTTCACATGAACGCGTAGAGATATTAAAGTTGAAATTCATATCAAACACTTCTTAAATCTAATTGCCTCTAAACTGTGAAAAATTCTAAATCAATGCTAGTATTATAAATGCGAAAATAACTCTGTCTTTCTGTTACGCTTTCCCGCCTAAACCTCTCAACCGATTTTGATGAAGTTTGGCACAGACAATCTTTAGACCCTGAGAAAGAACATAGGCTACCTTTTATCCCGGAAAAATTTGATGTTCCCGAGGGGAATTTAAACAGCGCGATATAACCGAACTCCACGCGGGCGAAGCCGCTGGCGGAAAGCTAGTACGTCATAAATTGTAAACCGCTACGTTTGTACAGCGGAACCCTCGGTGTGCGAGTCCGACTCGCATTTGGCCGGTTTTTTTTCTTTCTTTCTTTCTTTTACCTAGTCCTATCAATTTAGTCAACGTCTGATGTACCTAAATTGACGTAATTTTAGTTATTTTGAGGTTTTAATTGATTTAATTGCGTCTATATTTTCTATGTAATATCTCAATTTGACAGAAATAAACTAGTACCTACTTATCTTCTAACCTTTTCTGGATTAAAAAAAAAAAGTTTAGTTTGTGAATAAGGGAATCCGCACCAATATCTACTCTGTGCTTCGTTTTTTTTTTTAATGTTAATAGTTATAATAATAATATTTATTATTTTCTCACCACAATATCCATATAAAATAATAAAAAAATAAAAACAATGTTGTCCAATTATGGGATTGTAGAAAAATATTGTGGGAGACTGGTGCCTAAGCTAAGCCGAAGCCTGTATTTCAGGCCACCAGGTCTCCACCCCAGGTAGGTATACATTTTTATTATAGCTTCCCGTGTAGTACAATTAAACAGTGATTTAAATTTTACTTAAAGGAAGGAATTTTTGTGAGGAGTGTATGGGAGAGTGAGTGTGTGCGGTGTGTGAGTGTGACTGTGTGAGTGTAAGTGTGAGTGACGGAAAATCGGTGCTTGTTATATTGCATGTTGTATGTGCGTGTGGTAACATATAAATAGATAAACAGTAAAGCAATGTTGTGATTATTTTGAGATAGATAGTAGGTTTTCGGTAGTAGATAATGACTATTGTAAGAGGAGCACAGCGAGCAGGCAGTGCATTACGAGATTCTCTAGGATTTGTTTGTCAGTGGTAGGCCATAACATCAGCTGCAGACAAAGTCTTGCCGCCAAGCGATTCGTCGTGTACCAGTATGATGTTTGGGGAAGTCGTACGGAAGACGGGTCTGAGCAGTTGTATGCCGGGTACGATAAGCAGAATGTTGTTGTGTCGGGAGTATGAGGGTCTGCAGATTAAGCTTCCTCTGGCGCAGCATTGTTGGTCATGTTGTTGGGTTTAACATTGCATCACCTCGCTCAACATCCGTCTTCCTTTCTATTCACTTTTTTTTTGTGAAAAGTTCTTAATAAACTAGCGCGCTTTACCATCAACGATTGCATCACTGCTTACCCTCAGGTGGGATTGTGGTCAAGCATTAAGTAGTATAAAATTATAAAAAAATTATGCATGAAAGTCCGGTGTGCAACTCGTACTATTACAGTCCACTGCTGCACGCCAATCTCAGGCTGCGCCCAACACCCACCAGACCGAGCTCTGCATATAGTCCCTAGCCACCTTCAGAAGGTCATCGGTTCCATTTAACATTAAGTAAAGAAAGAAAGCAATTACTTAGTACAGGCTGTCTCTAATGTTACCGCTGCTGGGAGACAGGCCTTTTCTCTTCGAGGGTGGCCTGTTATCCATCACGTAGGCCCACTGCGGGATGACAGATGTCACATGTCTTCGAATTTTTGGTTGCAGGACATGGCGGTTTCCTCACGATGGTTTCTTCTTTTCTTGCCGTTCTGATGGCAATCGTGATGAAATGATTTACACAGAGCAAAGTGACTGGTCTTATGTCAGAATCTTAACCACTTACATTTACTTACTTCAAAATATTGAATTATACCTTATGGAATTCTTTCAAAACTGTCAGTTAAGATAAATATTTTGGTCCTATTTTCAATTTCATGTTAGATAGCCACTCATAAATCTATGTTGTTTCCGAACTGATTCATACAAATGGCTGTACTTTGCCAGCCGAGCTATGTAGTGAGAAGAGAGTAGGTATTGGTAATATTCTATCAATGTCATATGGGTCCTAGGATAGTAGTAGTGTACAGCTGTATATTAGATGTGTATTATAGGGTCATACTTACAAAATAAGGCTTATTGAAATGGTTCGTTTGGTCTTAAGTTTGAATGGACTTATTCCATACAATTCTGTTTCAATCAAGTGGTTATGATGCGAAGAGTCTGTTTATTTATTTATTTATACTTTCGCACAAAGAAAATGTACAGAGGCGGACTTAATGCCTTAGGCATTCTCTACCAGTCAACCTCGGGTGGTGAAGAGATTAGATGGCAGGTGCTTTAGTTACAGAAACAATGAAAAGGACAAGAAAAAAGTCATAACACTATATAACCCAAATTGTGCCCCGTTAACTGTAACGGGGCACAATTTGAGTACACACTGATGTATTTAGGGTACGATGGTACTGTCATACACATTACGGTCATACAAGTCCCTAAATAAATAAAACGGTTCACGGTTTTATAGTATCATCCGATATAAATACGAGTATCAAGTTTTCACCCGAAGCGTGCCTACAATTTTCGATAATTGGCCTAAATTTCTTAGAATTTCCATTATCAACACTGACGTGGTAACAACGAGATTACATAGACAGCATACTCTTTCATATAAAAAAGAATGGTCAAAATCGGTTCATTAACGATAAAGTTATCAGCGAACACACATAAATCGAATTGAGAACCACACTTTTGGGAAGTCAGTTAAAAAATAAAATACGCAAAATTTTTATTATGAAGTATCGTCAACATTTGTTTCAGTCTATAATAACCAAAAGTATTTGGGCGCACCAATAAACAAAAATAAAAGTGCCATGTCTGTTACTTCTCTGGTCTATGAATTTAACTTGTATTTGTAAGTACTTCGTCCGCCAGACGGCGCTAGTCATATTTTGCGAAGTATTGTAGAGGTGGGGCGCGGTGAAGAGGGAGCAAATGCTCAAGGTCATTTAGTGAGGGTACGACCTTAAGCCGTTGGTGCCGGTTGCAATACGAACATCTAATGGCAGTCGTTACGGGTTGATGGAGCCTTCAAAAGTCTAACAATTGGTCTAACTGCAATGCTTCGATATCGACTTCGGAATGTGAAGGTCAGACGGCAGTCGCTTCATGGAAACTATCGAAGTTTAGCCAAAATCAGTAGTTAGACTGGTAAAGCGGACCCCAGACTCCAAAGCTGAAAAAAAGAGCCTTGGGTGGGACTGGGATCAACGCTGAGATGATGATGATGATGATGACATTAACTATTATATATTTTCTATAGATATAAAGTCTTTCACAATATTTGACCTTTATAAATGTAAAGTGGGGCTACTCGATACTAGTGCCAAGTTCATTTGAAATATCAACTAACCCAATTTGTTTAACTGCTTAAAGTCATGCACAGTTTACAAACGGTTATGGCATGTTTAACAAAACTTCTCTATCACTCCCAAAGGTATCATGTTTACTCCTCAAGAGTACAATAGAGTGTAGTTGTACACATTTGAGCTTTAGCGTGACTTTCTAATTAGAAGTAAGATTTTTCTTGCCTTTGTGCTGTCGAGTGAGGATGGGAAAAATTCACGGCTGTCTAAGGTTCACCATATTTTTTTTTTTTCATTAATTCACTCATATTTTGACAGTAATTTTTGATTCCACAGTCTATTGTCATTAAATCGGCATAAATTCAAATTCTGGTTTGAAAAATGTCAGATGAGGAAACTCAATCCATACTAATATTATAAATGCGAAAGTATCTCTTTCTGTCTGTCTGTCTGTCCGGCTTTCACGCCAAAACTACTGAACCGATTGTAATGAAATTTGGTACACATATAGTCCAGAGCCTGAGAAAGGACATAGGTTATAATAATGCGCTATAAATTAATAGGAGCAGAGCAGGAACAAAAAAAGTTGCGACCGTTTCCGCAACAATTTGATGAGCAACCGTGGACATATTGCTCTCATTATTTTAACAGGCGCTTATTTTATATCAACTGAGCTCTTTCGGTTCGAAGTTTACGCGGGTGAAACCGCGGGGCACAGCTAGTACTTAATAAAATATTTGAATAGAATTTATCCGACCCCGGAACCAAACTCAGTCGTAGCGATTACTAGACGAACTGAACTGAAATATTTTCCACGATCTTACTAATTAAAACAGCGTAATAAGCTCACAGTAAAATATTGAATGCGGAAATATTTAACACTAATCCCGAATTTGGAAACCTCCAATTTCATTTTCCAACAATAGGTACGTTTCTTAACAACCCCTTTAAAATTCCCCGCCCCACTCCATCGACTTTTATTCCCACTCTCCAATGCCCTTGCAACTGTGATCGGGTATGCGGGAACCGCACTCGACGAGTCCTTGAAAAGATAATGAAACATCAAAAAGAAATGTACTGTGTGTACTTAGATTCACATTTAAAAAAAGAAAATCTTCAATAACAACGAAAGAATAAGAATTTTCTTCAGTTATTAAGTTCTCGAATTCATGTAGGTACCTAATCTCATATTTATCTTTGACAATAATGTTACTGTCAACGCCTACATTATTGCTTATTTCTTTTGTACAGGTTCGTTATAAATAGAAAGTTGTTCGAACCGTTATTTTTTATGTTCTCGAATACCTAGCATGCAGTTTTGAACATCTTTTCTGAGACTACAACTAAAAAACCTTTAGCTTACATAGATTAATAAAAATCGCAAAAACTTGCATTTTGGGATTCTAGACTAGATTACTTACATTATAAGCTACAACTTTTGTTATATGAATTTTAACAAAATATATTTCATGTACCAAAACAAACCTTCAAGATTTTATTATTTTATCTAACCCCGCTAAACCTGGTCTCCTGGATTTTGTACTGAACACGCCAGTATGTTTACCTAACTTACCACCACCGTCTCAGCGTTCATCTCAGTCGCATCCGAAGCTTTTTCAGCTTTGGAGTCTGGGGTCCGCTTTACCAGTCTTACTGCTGATTTTGGCTAAACTTCGATATTTTCCGTGAAGTGACGGCAGTCTCACCTCCACAACCCGAAGGTGATATCGAAGCATTGCAATTACACCAATTGTTGGACTTTTGAGGGCTCCAACAACCCGTAACGACTGCCACTAGATGTTCGTATGGCAACCGGGACCAACGGCTTAACGTGCTTTCCGAGGCACGACCAGATCAGTGCAAATATTAATATTCATGCATACAAATATTCGAACCTGCGCCTCCTTGCGCAACGGCCGCGTTCGCTACCGCTACGCCACGGAGGCTGTTTACCTAACTTACCATTCTTAATGTAAAAAAATACAGTTTAGATACCCCTATCGCAAGTCGTGCTAAAAAGCTTAGTACTAAATTTAATAGTGATAATTCTGTATTTCTTCTTATTTTATTATATAGCGTCTATTACCCCATGTCTAGGGACTATTTTCAACTTGAAGATATATAAATACCGAAACTTTAGAAGTAACCTCGTTCAGTTATTGTTACATTTAATATTTTCAACAACTTTTATTGCGTTTTGCGTAAAAGAGTGAAATATGTTCAACTAAAGAAGTTATTGCCGGCCCCTGGGGGCTAAGTCTGGCAACTTTAATTCGTGTTTTATGTGGGTCACTGTGCAATTTTAATGCAAGTTGAAGATTAAATTTTATTCTCACGCCATTTCACTTTTCCACTTTAAGTACGTAATGTGGAAAAGTGTATCGCGTATTTGGTATTCACAGCAGAGTACTCTTTTAGCTTTTGACGTACATAGGTTAACTTGTACGAGTATATGACTGTCACTCTTAGAATGTTCAACAATGTCGTCTACTTTTACAATGTTTGTGAACATATGAGCCTCGTGTATGTATCACATAATTAATTTACCTGTCATTGCTTCATTTTAGTTATTTTACCTATACAGGATAGTTATTTTTATTATATCTATAGGTATTAATTTAATCTATAGGTATTAATTTATTTTTTAGATTATCTATACAGTATGTTAAATAACAGAGGGCGTTCCCTTAAACTAGTTAATATATATCATTAATAGATTAAAATAAAAATATCAGCATAGAAAAATAAGCATAAGAAAATCCGAATAAAAAAAATTCTAATTGGAAATAAATTTGAAACCTCCTGTTTTAAATCAAAATAGTAGTCATGTATAAATAAATTGCGACGTTGCCGTCTTTCATGTTCGCGTGTACAGTGTGTTTCTTTTACATGTGAATTTAAAATTTTTATTGAATATTTTCATATTGGAAAAAATTTTAAAACATTTTGTTTTCGAATGGAAATATTTTTTTTAGCATGTATGTATGCTATACTATTTCGGGTTAACGGGAACGCCCTCTGTTAGTTAACATACTGTATACCTATGTATACAACGTGTAAGATAAAGGTTATATACATAACAAAGGTATGGCATCTTTACATGATATCAAACGGTATTGGAAGGGTTTTTTAATCCTATCTCTTTATGTTAGGAAGTTATGAGGAAAAACATCGCCTGTGATAGGCTACTGTCATATACTAGTCGCACAGAGATATTGAAGACATTTATCGGATTTTGGCAAGTAACGTGACGGGTAACGAGTAGTTATTAACGTATGTAGTGTGCTGCCACGTTTGTTATGATGTGATTTTAAGAAACACGACACCGAAAATTTGGTACCAATTTTTTGAGTATTTTATTTTGAGTTGAAACCCTTCCGATATCGTTTGATATCATCTAAAGATGCCATGCCCTTGGTATGTATATACCCTTTTTGTTACACGTTGTATAGATAATATTGTAAAAGAGTAACAGTATAGTTTCTTGCCCATTCTTCTGGATGGAATCAATTGATTCATCATTCATGTCAATCTATATAGATATGCTAGAACGTCCTGTGAGGTTACAAAACCATCCTGATAATATGATACTATGTCGAATTATTATTAAATATAATTATTATTAAATATAATGGAATCTATATCTATACTAATATTAGTATAGATATAGATTCCAAATTTAAGTAAAAAGAATAAAATAATAGATTTAGTCATATTGCAGTTAGTTGCATGCTAACACGCGGTATGGGCGATACAATGGAAAACTGCCTAATTCAATTAAACAACGAAACCAATCAATTTTCATTTAGTTGGATGACTGGGTGCATGATGAAGCTGTATGTTCGGTTGAATAGTTGGAAGGCGTGGGGCGGGAGCGGTGGCACATGCAAAATGATTTCCCTACCGACCACTGCCTGGCCCCTGTTGTTTGATTTACCCGACCTGGTTGCCAGCACCCGTTCCGCATGGCTGGGTCACTGTTCCTACTGTTTGCGTTGCTTATAATGTTAGTTTGCCCTCTTTTATTATGATTCAATGGAAATGTGACCTGTAGGTTCATTGTTTTTGTAGATTCATTCGAGTTCGAGAATTCGAGCGTTTATTCAATAATTTACATATAATTTTGAGTGAGTATAATTACTGTTTGTAGAGTACTGGATCATCAACTCTAAGAAAAAAAAGAACATATACTTTTTATTAAGATCTACTTATCTGTATATAATAAGATATACTCTTTTATTAATTTGTTCATTCTCTTTATCAAGAGAATTATAATTAACTTAAGACTCTTCGTTGTATATTTAAACTTGCTGCTAAAAATAAAACCCTCCACAACGCCATTTATAACGCTCAGATGGCAGAGGAAATTAAGAAATTTCCTGGTTTAATGAGATTTTATACAAATTCACATCATGAGCAAGTACGAGACATCAAACAGAAGCGCTGATTCCTTTGTTCGAAAACTGAACTGAATCCAGGTTCAATGGCCCTTCGGGAGACTCTGAAATACCATCCTACCTTCGCCGTACGGTAGGGGCTTATCTGGAGGAAAGCGGTGCGGTGCGGTGTTTCACAGGGATACATGCGTCTTGGGGCCGCTCCTGTGTAACATCGGCTACGACTGGGTACTGAGAGGCCAGCTCCCGTTGGACGCCGACTTGACGTGGACCTAGAGGCGAAAGTACTCTCGTCATTATACAACGCGATCAAGGCGATCCGGCAAATACTCGACGACCGGCTCTAGAGAAGGCTCCCTGTTGTTCAGGGTGACGCAAGTACTATCGGGGCACGGCCGCTTCGGCAAGAACCTGCGTTGCATAGACAGGGAGCCGGACGCTTGGTGCCACCACTGGATCCAATGCGGGGAGGACACGGCGCAACACACCCTCGCCGAGTGTGTAGCTTGGGAGGAGCAGCGCCGTGTTCCCACAATTGAAGTAGGGGGCGATCCGACGCTGCCGGCTGTAGTGCGGAGGATGGTCGGTATCGCAGAGTCTTGGGACGCGGTGGTGTCCTTCTGCGAGGACATAATGTCGCAGAAAGAAACTGCGGAACGCGAGAAAGAGGTCTTGACTCCCTTCCCGGGCCGCAGACGGCGCACGAGGCGCAGGAGAAGGGCGGACAACGCCCTTTTCTAGCCCCCATGAACGGGTCTCGAGGCGAGGGACTTGGTCGTAGTCTCCGGCCCCAATTCGATGGATCAGAGGTGGAGGCGCGCGTGAATGTCGGTGGACGCCTCTGAGGTGATGCACGGGGTAGTTTAACACCTCACCATGCCGTGCAAGAGACGAGGCCCGGACAGATCGGGCCAGCACGAGTGTGGGGCCGCCGAAGAGTCTGGACTCCCGCGGCCCCGCGTGCACGTGAGAGAAAAGATACCGGGGTGGCTTTTTCACAGCAAGAGCCAGATAGACCCCGCCATCGGCGGACATCCACGAGGATTTTCCACCCCGGAAACAAAAAAAAAGGTTCAATGACCCCGATTCCCTTGTTCACAAACTAAACTAAATTTAAGTTCAGGGCATCTTTTTATTTATCTTTCAGTAGCGATCCACCCCGGGTTCGCACGGGTGCATATATTATTATATACATATAAACCTTCCTCTTGAATTTCTCTCATCATCATCATCTCAGCGATAATCCCAGTCGCATCCGCAGCTTTTTCAGCTTTGGAGTCTGGGGTCCGCTTTACCAATCTAACTGCTGGTTTTTGGCTAAACTTCGATATTTTCCGTGAAGCGACTGCCGTCTGACCTCCACAACCCGAAGGTGGTATCTAAGCATTGCAGTTAGACCAATTGTTAGACTTTTGAGGGCTCCAACAACCCGTAACGACTGCCACTAGATGTTCGTATGGCAACCGGGACCAACGGCTTAACGTGCTTTCCGCGGCACGACCAGACCAGTGCAAATATTCATATTCATGCATAAAAACATTTGCACTGTGCGGGGATCCAACCCGCGCCTCCTTGCGCAACGGCCGCGTTCGCTACCGCTACGCCACGGAGGCTGTCATTTCCTCTTGAATTTCTCTATCTATTTAAAAAAAAACGCATTAAAATCTGTTGCATTGTTTTATAGTACATTACGATATTAGTGCGTAATGTTGGTTATAACATGCGAGGCGGAATTTCAGCCCGAGCCGAAGGCGAGGGTGTAATTGAGCCGAGCATGTTATAACCAATACGCACGTATATCGTACGACGTTTTTTAACACACTTGCGAGGAAACAGAAAAAAGAAGTATTTTATATTTTGTTCATTTTAAATAAACTCAATCTGTGAATGCACACTGTTGCTTTCCCTCCATTAGTATTATTATTTGCCATTTCAAATATGGAACAGCGCGCAGCGCGAGCCGTGCGGCGGCGATCAGTTCCATAATTACTTGAAATGGAAAATAATGCTGTTATGGAAAATAATGCTGTTATGGACTATAACTTAACTATTTGCTTTGATAAAACACGCGTTTGTTATGGCCTGCTTTACATATTTAAAACCGGTGGAATTACATCAGCTTTACGAGCAAGGGTGTTAAAAAAGATTTAAACATACACAGAAAAAGCGACTTTGTTTTATACTACATAGTAGTCACCCGCAGATCCCGCCGCGTGGATGTCGGTTACCGCTGCAAAACGAGAAATAAAATATATTTGTAGGAATTGTGGGTTTTGGCCTGATGGTGGTAAAAGGCTACCAATGAGATGATACACGTAGTCCTTCAATTTTAAGAAGTGGGCATAAAATTACCTAGCCTTATTTCTTTTGAGCCAAAAGAAGTAATTTGAAAGAGATTGTGGCGGCTCCTACATAGCATTAGGTTCGTCTGCCCATTTCTTGGCAGAGCAGTTAGAGCAAATTTTATTCATGACTCAGATTTGGACTGACGCCGCATAATCAATCTGCGGATTATATCTGAAAGCCAGTCTGTTGCTGTTTGCTAAAATTCGATTGCGAACTCTGTCTCTCTGCCTGAGCTATAAGTAGCTGCAAGCGCTCGGCAACTGAGAGGTCCTTACATTTTGTTCGTGAAGACGTTGGAAACGGTCCAGCCTCGACTCTCGTGCACGTAACTCACAGGTTCTCAGATTTTGTTCAGTAAGGCGTTGTGAACGTTCAGGTGAAGATTCTCCCATACGACATATTCTTGCTGCCCGTGCTTGAGAACTATGTTTAGAAAGTTGAGCCCTCTCTCTCTTAGACATTTTCATATGTTTAAGAAAATGTTAATATTCCAGCTCTGAAGGACTGTTTAGCCCTGAAAGGAACTGTTGGTTAACCCTGAAAAGAACTGTTGTTTGGCCCTGAAAGGAATTGTTATTTAGCCTTGAAAAGAACAGAAATATTTTAATTTCGCCATAACAATAACCAAACGTTCAATTATAATTAATCATTTAAAGACCAAATATTATCTACATAAACTGTACTTAGAGATAAAATTTATTTTGATAAGGATCAATAGCAGGCGTAAAATAACTGCGTTTAAATGTAGTCCAAAAAAAATTTTATCGCGTATATGGGGCTAGCCTATTAACTAACAGTAAACATAACATTGTTGTACAGGCAAGTCTATTGGCAATATAGTTGCGTTCACGTTCAATTCATGGATCACGTTGCTTAGTTACTGTAGGTCGGGATGTAATGGAGCACGTGCGAACGGGTGCAATTAGCTCGCTGCGGTTGAGTTACCGTCAAAATCTGTTTTGGGCATTGCGCGGAATGTCTAAAATAGTTTTACATTATATCCGATAGTACTGCCTACTTACTATTAATATTGTAAATGCGAAAGTATGCGAGGATGTATGTACTATGACTGTATGGACTGATGGATTTTTATTGCTCTCTTACGCAAAGACTCCTAAACGAATTTGAATGAAATTGGGCGCACTGATAGTTTATAACCAGAAATAAAACATCATTCATCATCATCATTTCAGCCGAAAGACGTCCACTGCTGGACATAGACCTCCCCCAAGGATCTCCACGATGATCGGTCCTGCGCCTCCCGCGTCCAGCGGTTTCCCGCGACCTTCACCAGGTCGTCGGTCCGCCTTGTCGGGGGCCTACCCACGCTGCGTCTTCCGTTGCGTGGTCGCCACTCGAGATCCCGTCGGCCCCATCGGGTACCGGTCCTACGGGCAATGTGCCCGGCCCACTGTAACTTAAGTGTTCCAATTTTTTGGACTATGCCGCATAATCTCTCGTTCTTCTGCGAAATAAAACATAGCATACCTTTATCCGGTTATTCTCACGGGATCGAAACTTACGTCGATATAACCGCGGGGTACAACTAATTTGTAATATTGATTTCATATTTTATGAACACAGCTATAAGTCTCTACCTACTACCATAATATGGACTTTTATCAATTACTGTGTGGTCACTTTTACGTTGATATAAATTCAAATTGAACAATTTATACCAACGTAAAAGTGACCACGTCGTCAGTCGTGGTGGCCTAGTGGTTAAACACCAGCCTCTCAAGTATGAGTGTGCGGGTTCGATTCCAGGTCAGGCAAGTACCAATGTAACTTTTCTAAAGTTATATGTACTTTCTAAGTATATCTTGGACACCAACAACCGAAGGTCCCTTTTTTTGAAAACATCTTGACGAAACCCTTTCTAGAAACATCTTGAGGAAACCTGGACTTTATAAGTCTGAAATCGCCAACCCGCATTGAGCAAGCGTGGTGATTACGCTCAATCCTTCTCTGTATGAGAGGAGACCTGTGCCCAGCAGTGGGACGATAAAAGGATGATGATGATGAAAAGTGACCACGGTATATGATTTATTTATTTATATGGATAGGTATATATTTTCTTTATTGTACACCAAAAACAAACATCGATCAAAATACATTTAACACAACAAACACAATCACAATCAACGTGACGCAATCTCATTCAAGCAACTAAAAAATGGACAGATTCTCCTGAACCAAAAATGCGACTGTCGTTGGTGCAAATATTCATACAATATGCTAATATACATACACAAATATATACATATCCAAAATTATACATACATAAATAAATACGTAGATACTGAACATCACAGGTAAGCAAATAAATTAGCCAAAAAGTGTTTGTTGAACAAGATCATAACGACAAGCAATTCAATTCTCAAGCAATTCTTTTTGTCTCAATAGAATGTACCCAATTACCCATGGAATAGTTTCCAATAGGTATCCACGCGTTCGTAACTGAGAGCAAAGCTATACATAATAAAGAAAACAATAAAGGGGTGACTAATAAAATAATTGCTTTCTGAAGACAGGGAAATGGTCGTTTTATAATATCAGCAAGCCCTGTTCATAATACAAGCATTCATTCCATATTTAACGCTTATAAAATGTTTTAAATTCCTGGCATAATGCACAATGCTGTACGTTAACTGTCAGAGAATGAATGAATTAAAAAATTTTATTAGCTAGAAGTTACGAAAAGTGACAGAATTTCTCTTCAAACAGTGACATGGACAATCCACTGACGCGGGGTACATATGATTCGCTCCCGATTGCACCCCGTACAACACACAACCGCTGTGTAAATTACTGTAGTATCTTATTTGGTCATATTGTACCGTGTGCGCGGATTCGTTAGCAAATAAAATCGACTGTCGTGATTGAGCGCACTCTGCAGCTCGCTTGATTGGAATTAGAGTGACGCGTTTGCTAATAAAAGTACAGATAGCAAAAAAAATCAGCAACTCAAAACAGAGACAGAAATATCGTAAAAGAACGGGCATATTATAGAACCCAAAAATCATAGCTATTTCACTTGCACCAACCCGCGCTGAGCTCACGTAGTAGAATACGATCTACTCCCTCACACAGAAAGGAAGCTAGTGCCCCAGCAGTGTAAAAAAACGTCTCAGAATAAAATTATACGTGTGCCCCGATTCCATTCTTTACAAATGAAACTAAATTTAAATTAGAGCACATTTTCTTTCTTGGCGTAAATTTATGTGCACATTTATGGTCGCCATGTTTTTAATCGCGTCTAAACTGTCTATGGATTATCTTAAGTTGACAGGATTAAACTACTTAATATTTACCTTCTGATCTTTTCGTAATGGAATAGAAATAAAAAAGATAACTGAAATTAAATTTAGTTTAGTATAAAGGGAATTGGAGCCAATAAGTACCTAAGTACTCAGTATTAAAATGACAGTAATTAAACATAAACTACTAAAAACCGGAGTTGTAGGATAGACTTTAGAATAAAGTTGTATCAATTCGAAAATAAGTTTAATATGTGTATCAATTTAGTAAATCCATACTAATATTATAAATGCGAAAGTAACTCTGCCTGTCTGTCTGTTACGCTTTCTCGCTTAAACCTCTCAACCGATTTTGATGAAATTTAGCACAGACAATTTTTAGACGCTGAGAAAGGACATAGGCTACCTTTTATAGAAAAATTTGATATTCCCGAGGGAAATCTAAAAAGCGCGATATAACCGAATTCCACGCGGGCGGAAAGCTAGTAAATAATAAGGAAAAGTTACAGTTTTGGTCGTTGCTGACTGTACGATAGAGTGGTATTAAAGTAACTACTGCTGCAACGTTGCGCACGTGTGGTGTGGCGTGTGCGATTGTAAGACACTAAATTTTGTAATCTCCTGACCCTGGATTTAACAATCAAACTTGTGGAACAATGAGAGCATTTTAAGTTCGAAAAATAATATGTATTTACTTGTACAAAATTCCCAAAGAATAGGAAAAAAATCCATGTACCTATCTACATTTCTGCACTAATGACTATATACAGGAATTTATTTTTAATATTTTTACATTTATTTATTAAAACCTTTTTGGACAGGTCAAAAAAAAAATGCACATAATTTGCCAACAGTGTTTCCTCCAGTCAAACTTATGGTGATGCAAAGATAAAACATGGCAGTCGTTGATATTCCTTTCTTAGCTATTTGTACCGTGGGTATGCTACATGCATACGGGCTAAATAGATAAGAAACGCTATGCTTTTGATTATATGCTTCATCAGTTCATCAGTGCATCTTTTTTTAAATAACCGATGGAGAATTTTTATACTATGAAGCATATAATCAAGGTAAGCTTACATCAGGTGGGTATTATACTATTGCTATTGACTATGTATTGTACTTGTATATGTCAAGATCAATATTTTTTTTTTTGAAGATCAGGAGTTTACGGCCACTCTGCATAATCAAATTGAACCTTCTATCGCTCAAGCTTTTCAAATATCCATACAAATATTATAAAGTCTGTCCGTCAGTTACGCTTTCCCGCTTAAACCTCTCAATCGATTTTGATGACCCCGAGAAAGGACATATATATTTATTGTTGAATAAAAATATATAATATATTTATTGAATAAAAATTGATATTCCCGAGGGAAATCTACTAACTACAACTAAAAAGCGCAATATAACCTAATTCCACGCGGGCGAAGCCGCGGGCGGAAAGCTAGTAGTCAAATAAATGCAACATTGTCTTATACCGGGTCACCCAGAAAGTATTGCGACAAAAAGTTTTTACGTATGAAAAACTGACCAGTTATAATTTAATTTAAAAAATATGATTATTTATAACCAATAATAGGTAGTTCCAAATTCAAAACTTCCCTCCACATTTTTTACGAGTTAATTAAAACAGTTTGGCGGGAATGTCAAGATGAGTGTCACGCTCATTTTTCATTGGACTTTTAAAATTATTTATAGTGTTGTTTACTAAATAAAAGCGCGTGATTTATGTAGTAAAAAGTGCATTCAGTGAATAATTTATAAAGAACAGTGAAATATTGTAGCATAGTGGCCACATCATGACCTTACCCAAACTTCCTCCTTGTCGGTCTGACGCGGGAAACGAAAGGAGATAGGATAGGACTTAGATTAGTTAGGATAAGTTTAGGATAAGTTACAAAAGAAGACAATATATAATTCAAGACGAGGCTATCATGGTCTGAGATTCCTTTGCCTGCTCAGTGTAATGCACTGGCAACTGGAACAAACAACAACAACCAGTTAATTACAATTATCATGTCTCTTTAAAAATTGGTTTGCATCGAGATCATTTTCGCGCTATAAATTTTTTACGATTTCAAATTTCGCATGGAAACTAGACGAACCATACGATAGACTTCAAATGGCATTCATGGATGAAGGCCCTTCTAAGGCAACCGTGTATCTGTGGTATAATTAATTTAAGCGCGGTCGACTAACTTTGGGGGATGAAGAAAGAAGTGGTCGCCCTTTGACGGCTGTTACAGAAGAAAACGTGCTGGCAGTGAAAAGTTTTAACCAATACAATAGAAGAATTGTTGCGCAGGATAGTTTCACGCTGGGTGCCGCACAATCTCACCGATGCTCAGAAGCAGGCACGGGTGGAATTGTGCCACGATATGATAGACAAATTTGAAGCAGGCTTATCTCGGCGTGTTTACGACATCGTTACAGGTGCTAGATTGTTCTTGTTAACACCACTACGATCCGGACGAAGCGTTTCGCCTCCTCCTTTATACCGCGTACATCGAGGGACTGGAATAATTTGCCAGCGGCGGTGTTTCCGTCGGACTACAATTTGAGTGTCTTCAAGGCTAGAGTGAATAGGCTCTTAATAAACTAGTGCGCTTTACCATTAACGATTGCGTGACTGCTTACCATCAGGCAGGATTGCGGTCAAGCGCTAGTTTATAATATATAAAAAAAAAATCAAGAATCTAGCATTTATCAATACGATCCAGAAACGAAGCGCCAGTCAACGGTTTGGGTGTTTCAAGACAAATCAACGCCTATCAAAGTGAAGCGATCTAGAAGCAGGGGTAAGATTTTAATCGCCTTTAATTTTATTAACCTTTACGAAACCAAAGAAGCGTTAACGCTGAATGGTGTACTACCAAATGCTTCACACAAGTTTTATCTGTTGTGCGGAACAAGCGCTTAAACACAGGGCTCCGCGGGTTACTGCTTCACCACGACAATGCGCCCGCCTACACCGTAATCATAACGGGGGACTTCCTGGACAGTACACGTACGGACTGGGAAAAGTGTTTCGAAAACTGGTTCAGACGCATGAAACATTGTAGGTATATAGGCTGGTGGAGAATACTTTGAAAAGATGTAATAAAAATATATGTAACTATAGAACATTTTTTTATTATCGCAAAACTTCCTGAGTGTCCCACGTATTTTTCATTATCTCTGTCTTTGCGCATAAACCACCAGCGATTCGCCTCATGACTACCTAGTACCTACAATATAATCCCTTGGAGATTTACCTCCTTATTCATAAACGCTGCTTTAAGTTAACTAGTGATTAGCGATTGTTTAAACATACATTTTAGATATTTGCATGTTACTTAACTTTAATCATCGTTTATGATTAAACCCCTTAAACACTGTGGTGTTTATTCATAAAGGATGAATAAAGTTGAGTGATGTTAAAAGGTCAGAAATGTATGGTTAAAGAATCGCTAATCACTAGTTAACTTTAAGCAGCGTTTATGAATAAGAGGGTTAATGAGTCAATTATTTTTACCGGCGATACAGTCTAATAAGTACAAAGCAAAAAAAAAAACATTATTCGGTGACTGTTACTTGGTGCTTTACGAGTTCAGTTTAGTCATTCATAGAGGGATATCTCGCTATCAACGATTTCAGCATTCACGGTGAGCTCGAAAGCTGCCTTTAATGCGCTTTCAGCATTCGCTTTATAAGTAGTCAGCATTGAATCGAGCTGACGATAAAATTCATGATACAATGTATACATTTATATTTGCTAACGTGACGATATTTATTATCGTGGCCGTCCACGTCCGCATCCATAAAATGTGGAATATTGAAATGTGCGTCCATTCTAACTTTGTCATGGAAATTTAAGAACGTCTTCGTACAAGGTGAAGACGCTGTAACGAATCAACTTCGTAAAAAAAATATCCATTGACGTTGCCACCAGCATGTCCACAAAATTTCAAAGAAATATCTGCAACAATTTAGGGCGGGTTGTTTCACGTTCACTTAACGCATGCTTAAAAGATAAAAATGGTGCTAACCATCGTCAAGTCAAAAAATGTGTTGTTTCACAATACGTAAACGTTAACGCACGCAAAAAAAGATACGATTACGATAACTGACGGGTTGTTTCACGTTCACTTAACGCATGCGTAAAAGTTAAAAATGGTGGTATAACTTGGGCACTTAAAGAAAAGATCTGTAAATGGCGTCCGCGCGCATGCGTTCTCGCTCACTCTCTATCGCTGTCTATACTCACACAGTGAAGTAAGAGCTGCAAAAAAATAACAATCAGTCAGGATTCGCTTTCCAAGCTACTTTGACGCACTCCGAGTTATCGTTACTTTCGTTCCGCTAAAGTCTCTGTTATTTTGTTGATATTATTGTTTTTGTTGAGTTTAATTGTTATTTGTTTGCGTTACGTTTGATTGTTATTTATTTTTGTTAAGTTTTTAGTACTAACGTTGACATTTTATTATTTTATCATTTGGTTTGTGATTGAACAATGGCTTCACGAAAACGTGGAAAGATTCTACACAGTGATGCGCGTGAAATTGTTTACAACGTGATAAAATACTTTGAAGAAGAGAAGAACTTGGAGCGCTACCATCCGCTCAAGTACAGCGCTGCACGCGCAGCGATGGCGACTAATTTATCGATGTCTACTATATCGAAAATTAAGAGAGAAGGTAATTACCAATAAACTATCAGTTTGTGCTTAGCTCTGTTCTGTCTATAATATGTTTTTTCAGTTAAATTTACCATCTATATCACCCAGATGTGACATTTTTTGTTTTTGCTTCGCTGTTATTAGTAACAAAGTTAAGTTAACTTCTATAAAGTGTTAAGTTCTTTGAAGTTAACTTCCATACTAAAACATACTATTAAACTGATACTAAAAGTATCCAAGAAACTCGGATAGCATGCTTATTGTCATCAAAACTTAAATAAACTTAGGATAACGCAAACAAAAATCGACCTTTCATCATATTGATAGCCTGGGCGACTCAGTACCCAAGGTGCATTATCATAGTAATTTATTCTTCTAACCTAATAATCTCTGGACTCTATAGTACCCACGTGCAGAGAAAGGTATATTTTAATGACTTCACGCTATAAAAGAGCGTCCAGCATATTTTAGCATGTTTCAGTTCATAAAAACCCTAATTAAAATAAAGCCATCATATTACTATTCTATTATAATATTTTACTATTATTTCAGGTAAACTTGCAAAACAAACCAACACTAAAATCCGTACGCCGAGTAAGGGTAGAAAAGGTAAAAACAATACGCGTGTCCCCATGGATAACTTCAGTTTATGTGCCATTAGAAATATTGTGGCCTCAATATATGACGTTCGAAAGGAGGTACCTACGCTGAACAAGATTATGGCATCAGCAAAAGCTGATTTAAACTACACAGGCTCCAAAACGACGTTAAGAAAGATTTTAAAAGAAAAGCTCGGATTTCGATTTAAAAAATGTCGCCAGAACCGAATGGTGCTCATAGAGCGCGATAATATAAAAGCCTGGCGAGTGAAATATTTACGCCGCCTCCGACAAAATGATGCCATGGGTGCGGAAAAAAAGAAAGTTGTATACATGGATGAGTCGTGGATCCATGCTCATTATACTGTCAGCAAGTGCTGGCAGTCATCCACCAACGAAGGCATTCGAAAAAATGATAGTCCTGGACAAAGGTGGGTGATGGTTCATGCCGGCTCAGAGGATGGGTTTGTGGAGGGTGCAGGATTATTATTCAAAGCAAAATCAAAAAAAGGCGACTACCATGACGAGATGGATGGTAATAACTTTACAAAATATTTGAACGAAAAACTTATACCAAATCTGCCTCAAAACTCCATTCTCGTCATGGATAATGCATCTTACCACAGCATGCAGTTGGATAAAGCGCCAACGACTGCAACCCGCAAAGCGGATATAAAGAAATGGATGCACGAGCACGGTGTGGCATTCGAAGAAGACTGGACTAAAGCAGAGCTGCTCGTGCATCTAAAACACCATCGCCCCGAAAAAAAGTATGTGGTAGACGAACTTCTACGTGAGCATGGCCATGAAGTTCTCAGACTCCCTCCTTACAACTGCGACCTGAACCCCATAGAACATGTTTGGAATTTAATAAAACAACGGGTCGCAGATAAAAATGTGGAGCAACACGAAAATAAAATTGAGGACTTGACAAAAGAGGCCATAGCTTCAATTACACAAGACGAATGGAAGAAACAAATAAATCACATAAAGAAAGTCGAAGAAGCATACTGGAATCGCGATGTAGGCAGGGAGAGTGAACTAGAGGATTTCATTATCAGTGTGGGCATGAATAGCGACACCGAAGATGAAAGTGACGAATGTGACGACCAAGACTGTGAAAGTGACCAGTCCATGGATGATTATAACGAATTGATGGAGGGGATTGAACCAATAATGGGTTCAGATGATCCAGATATTGCTGGGCCAAGCGGTTTATAAAACCTTTTTCTCAGATATTTTATCAGGTATTTTTATAATTAATAAAGACAAATTTTAAAATCCAGTATTTTATGTACCTTTGCTCCTTACTTAGTAATATTATTTTTACTATTATTGGCTAAAAGAATAATTTAATATTAGTAATATAATTATATAATATTTGACAAACTATATTACAATTATATAATAGAATATTAGCTAAAAAAATAATTAACTGTATAACAACACACTCAAGAAAGTGATTTAATTTAGTTTCGTTTCGTGAGTAACTGTATAGTTGGTGGAGGTATAATTATGTAAACAATCACAGTAGTCGAATGAAAATAACTAGCTACAAAAATATCTCTTTTTATTCGACCAAGTAACTGGTTATGTTACGTTTCTTGAAAAAGGCGTAACGACCCATAGAACCAAACTTGTTTTGTAAACCGTACCATAAGTAGCCGCCGCCATTTTCAGATCTTTTCTTTAACTGCGCGAGTTATAACCATCGTCAAGTCAAAAAATGAGTTGTTTCACAATACGTAAACGTCAACGCACGCAAAAAAATACGATTACTTTAACCGATGCTCTGAGCACTGGTTAACGTAACTTATGTCAAGTTGTGTTTAGTCCGCCGTGGTGTCAATTAGTGAAAACAACATAAACTCCCTTTTGTATTCGCGAGTTTGGTCTCTAATTGACGATAGTAGGTAGTTCATCTGATGATGATACAAGTACCGTAAAAAGAAAAAGAAAGGTGTTTAGCAGCCCAAGTTCTGTTTTTTTTTTTATATTACTGTTGTTGTCTGTTTCTTTACAGAACAACACATCTTTATATTTTTCAAGCGAAGATTGAAAGCGATCTTTCTCATTTTTTGTGAAGTTAGTGAAATGAAATGAAATCGTTTATTAAGCAAGTAGGATCACTGATCACTTTTACACGTCATGTTTTATTTTTTTTCCGTTCTCTAAAAAAAATATGTTTACATTATAGAATATACGTGTTTTGTTAGATTGCAATGTTTAACATATACCTACTTATTAAGGCCTTAAACATAGTAACTATGTTTAAGTGTATGTAGTAGTACGAGTGAGTGTAGTAATTTACTTACTTTGGTGTGTATGGTGGGGGTTATATAAATAATAAATAAATATATACGGACAAATCACACAGATTGAGCTAGTCCCAAAGTAAGATTGAGACTTGTGTTATGGGATACTAACTCAACGATACTATATTTATAATAGATACATATATAGATAAACATCCAAGGCCCAGGCCAATCAGGAAATGATCGTTTTCCATCATGACTTGGCCGGGGTTCGAACCCGGGGCCTCCACGTCGCAAGCAGGCGTGTTGACCGCTGCGCCACGGAGGACGACAATGTTTATGTTTGGTTACTATGTATTATACCTTAGCCGGCTATTAATATTGTAACATATAATTGGTTTTTGTCCCAAATATATAAAATAAAAATAAAATGTATCCATTTTTCGTCAAAGTATAGCTTTTCTATAGGTACACAGTTTTCTAGTATAAACGGACTTAAAATAGCACGAAGTTATTTCCCACAACAATAAACAATAATACCAAGAAAGTTAGATAAACTACAGCACATGACAGTCGCCTAGATAAAATTTGCTGGGGCGATGTATGTGGCCGGGCCCGCCGGGTACATCGTTGCAACGCAATGTATTCGTGCGCAGACGATGTAGCATCGGGGCGCTGTCGGTAAAGTGGCGCGCTTCAAAGGACTTGTCGCGACAATATTCGCTGGAGTAGTCACACGTAGAGGTGGTTAATATAGCGCATAGCGCCATTTTATAGCACGCTATTTTTTCATAGCGCATAGCGCACGCTATGTAGGTGGACGTTAAGACGCTATAACGCTATTTACGCTATGAATGAAATTGATCTAACGACTCGCACAGCGCGCGCCCGCACTCCGCGGGCGCTGCCCGCTATCTGCGCTATGCGCTATGAAAAAATAGCGTGCTATAGAATGGCGCTATGCGCTATACGGGCATCAGTAATCGCGTGAGCGCTGTGGGCTATAAATGTATGTTTGTTGTCGCAGCACGCTATTTTCATCGCGCGCGATCTTAATTGTTAGTGTAAATATTAGTATATAGTTCTGTTGAAAAACGAACTAGTGACGATTATTTAGTGTCTGCAAAGGTATTATTAGTGTGTGTAAATATTAATATAAAATTCTGTTGCAAAACGAACTAGTGAATATTATTTATAAAAATGTCTAATCGCAAAGGTGGTGGTTTGCCAATCTAGAACTTTTTTGAAAAATGTGCAGACGGCAGCAAGACTGCTATTTGTAATTATTGTCACTGACAGTTGTCCTTTAAATTAATTTTTTCGAAATCAGGATATACTATCAGTAATCGTCTACTACAAAAGTAGTTCAACTAATGTTTTTAAATGTAAATAAAATATAAATTAAAGAAGAACTACTGTATATATCTGTATATAATATAAATAGTTGTTTTTTGTATATATACAATCAATGAACTTTTAAATACGCCTACATTTGATTTACGATTTATTAAAATTAATGTTAGAATAACCTTTACCAATTAAAGACAGTCCTAAGCCTGAAAAGTATGAAAGAGAGTTCATTGATATCTTTTTATATTGCTTTTTTTAGCGTTCCGTTATATCATGCGGTCTATGTATCGAAGAACGCTGTGTAAAGTAACGCGCTACGAAATGTAGCGTGTTGCAAGAATTATCGCGCCTGCTGGACGTCCACATGCTTTCTTATTTATAGCGCGCTATAACATAGCGCATTTAATAGCGCGCTATAAATTAATAGTTTATAGTCTGTAGCGTGCTATTTTTTTATAGCCGTTTTGAACAACTCTAGTCACACGGCACACCTACGTCACTTCAGTGTCGTCCAGACTTTGAAGTAGGACTGACGTTCTTTTTGCATATTTTTTACATTGTTTTTGTTTTATTTGTTGTGTAAACATGTAATAAATAATAATGTATTGACATATAATGCAAAGCCACTGCTTCCTCCATCGTCTCGGCCGCACAACTAAACAACGAATATTCGCCGTAGGCCGATTTCTGAATCTTCGCCCGCCAATGAGAAGAACATCGTGTATGTCTGACAAGGACAACAGATATTTTGCGCGCCAACGCGACACGAATCTTCGCCTGCTAATGTAGCGCCGCATTTAACGAACGTTATACATCATCAAAGTTACGTTAACGGACGTAACTTTTTGACGTACGTATGTTACGATAACCAACCGTTTGAAACAACCCGCCCATAGTCGGCAAAACCCTTAGTTGGTCCATCACTGCTATTTCGTTGATTTGAAAAAAAAAAACTGTTTTTAAATTCATGTTAGGATTATTTTTATAATTCCAAATAGTCTTACCCATTAGTTTTATTGCCGTATTGTTGTTTCAATAAAGGGAATTGAAGATTTTAGGAAGATTATGGAGCCTGGCATAGATAACTAATATAGCACTATTTTTTTTTTCATAATTGTGGTCACATCGAAAGCCTTGTGCAAAGGAATTGATGATATCGATTTATACAGGTAACACGCGAGATCGCCATTAAAAAAAAATCTAAAAGGCGGTAAGCCAGATATGCCATGGATCTTCAAACCCCTTCACTTTCCAGTTCTCGTGATGCGTGAAGTGATTGTGTACATGACAATATCGTCTCTTTACAAAGTACAGAAGCGCACATTGGAGTTGGAATTAAGTAATAATAAACTCTTAAACGGCGTAATTTTTTCTCGGTGGTATGCCATAACATCGGCTGCCAGCAGAAGTTAGCACCCACCAGAAAAAGTCTTGCCGCCAAGCGATTCGTCGTATTCCGCATGGCATGATGTCTGGTGAAGCCGTACGGAGGACGAGTCTGAGCAGTTGTGTTGCGATGTGTGCCGAGTGCAATACGCCAAATGTTGTTGTGTCGGGAGTTTGGTCATGGAGGGTCTCCAGATCAATCTCCCTCTGGTGCAGCATCGTTGGTCGTTTTGCTGGATTTAACATTGCATCACCTACTCAACTGCCGTCTTTCTTTCTATTCTCTCAGTTTTTTAAATGAATAGGCTCTTAATAAACTAGCGCGTTTTACTATCAACTATTGCATCACTGCTTACCATCAGGTGGGATTGCGGTCAGTTTATAATTATAAATAAAGTAAATACTGTATCGATATATTACATATATATCGATACAATATTTACTTTATTTACAGAATGGAATATATAGAACCATATGGACAACTACAGTTTTGAGCCGTTTGGGTTAGGCCCGAGTGCGGCTTAAAGAAACTCAGCGAACATATCACATGACCAGAGGACTGGGTAGTTCTTTGGCAAAACAATTAGTATTGCCGTTCAACGTTGCAATGCCACCAGTCTTCCGAATTACAGCAAAGAAGCAAAGTACTTTGACGCCTAAATATGTCTTTGTTGTTTTAGTATTTATTTATTTATAGAGTTAGTTAGTCTTTTAATTTCAGAACTAGTTATACATTTCCATAATAACACATTAAGGCGTCAATGTTCATTGAGTCCATTAATCATGAATTACGTAATATTTTATATTATAATTACCGACACAATGTTCAATTAGTTATTTCAAACTGTTAACGTTAATAATTAATTTGATGGAATTAATTTTGAATGGCATTTGTGATTAAATATTTAATCTCATTTAAGTAACGGCGCAGGGTAAATGTTGTAATAAGATAAGATCGCTATTAGCTATCGGTACTAATCTATACTTATAATAAAGATGTAACGTTTGTGAGGCTGTTGGCGGTAGTCTCTAAATCTACCGAACCGCTTTTGAAAATTCTTTTATCGATAGAAAGACATATTCCCCCTTATTCATAAACACAGGTCGGAATAGGTAGAGTGAATTGAGGTCATTGATCGGAAACGTATATATTAATATGGACATTCCTCCGGATTTAGGGAATTGGTTGATTATTTAAAAAAATATGTATAAATGATATTAAGTCGTAAAACCATTTGATTAGGCCATAAGGGTATGGCCTAATCAAATGGTTTTACGACTTACATTAGAGCTTACATTACATTAGAGACTAAAAACAAAATATTGAAATGCATCGATCGGAATTTGATGGTTTTTATTTTTCAACAAGTAAATAATAAATTAGTTTAGTTTTGTTACCTTCCTTTAAATGAATTGATTAGTAATAATGTTACTACCAACATTAACAATATTTACTTGGATCCGGAATTACATTCCGGGAAAATGGCTTATCCACGTTATTCTTTCTGTAAACATTTATGATACAAGTACCAAAAATCACTCTACCTAATCCGACCTATATTAATAAACGTTGCTTATAGTTAACTGGTGATTAGCGATTCTTTAACCATACTTTTTAACCTTTTTACGTCACGTAACTCTAGTAATCGTTTATGAATAAACACCACAGTGTTTAAGGAGTTTGTTGATAAACGATGATTGAAGTTAGGTGACGTGCTAAAATGTATGGTTAAACAATCGCTAATCACTAGTTAATTTTAAGCAACGTTTATGAATAAGGGGGATTATGTTTGAGTGTGACTATAAACTAACTGAAAAGACTTTTTAATTCGTAGTAGTCTCTTTTCATTACAAGTAATATTGTCTACCACCCTACAAAGTAGGCATGGGTCAGCGAGTTCAAAATTAATATTTAAACAAATGACCTATACCTAACCCTCCGAGATGCCAAAACATATACAGTATGTTATCTAACAGAGGGCGTTCTCGTTAACCCGAAATAGTATAGCATACATACATGCTAAAAAAATATTTCCATTCGAAAACAAAATGTTTTAAAATTTTTTCAATATGAAAATATTCAATAAAAATTTTAAATTGACATGTAAAAGAAACACACTGTACAGGCGAACATGAAAGACGGCACCGTCGCAATTTATTTATGAATGACGAGCCGCGTATGCGGCGGCGATCTAAGATCTAATTGATTGATGTGTGTTGGTTGATGTGTGTTGGGCAATGCAACGTTAGGTAGATACTATTCCGCGCTACTATTTTGATTTAAAACAGGAGGTTTCAAATTTATTTTCAATTATAATTTCTTTTTATTCGGATTATTTTATGCTTATTTTTCTATGCTGATATTTTTATTATAATCTATTAATGATATATATTAACGAGTTTAAGGGAACGCCCTCTGTTATTTAACATACTGTTTATACCCTCATACAATGTTAGATCTTTACAGTCACCAGCAAAAATGGTTTCTTTGAAATACGCATTGGAAAAATAAAGTACGATATTATAGGACTGTTGGAAGTCAGACGACAAGGGAACAGTATCTTAGAAGACGACAGATATATATTTTGTTACACAGGGGAAACAAAAAGGTCACTATGGTGTCGGATTACTAAGTTAAAAAATATAAAAATTAAAACAAATATTATACAAAATTACACAGGAATATCTAAAATAGTCTGTTAGCGATAACATAGTAAAGACCTCAGGGAAAAATTGGCTAAATGTGGCAACAGATGGAAATAAATGGAACTTGGAGGAGGCCTATACCGGAAGGGGCCATAAATAGTAAGGAAATCTAAATTTATTTATTTACTATTATTTTAATTGTTTTTTTATTGTTTTCCTTTTTTTCGATATACTTATGTTATGAATTACTTAAGAAACTCACGGTTAAATAAAGGCTTATTATTATTATTATTTAAAGAAATTAGAATGCATTATGTATTATTTAGTTGGATTTGTGTAATCAATCATTGGTGAAACTGACAAAAAAATAATAATTAATAAACATTTTTATCTGACAGCTCCTACCGCCGGGTTAAAGAACTTCGTTACAATAATATACTACCAGCCTATTATTATCCCACTGAAGGGCAAAGGGCTTATGAACATTGAACACCACGCTTTGCTGAAGTAGGTTTGACGATGAGTAATAATCCTGGGATAATAAGATGTTTGTACAGTCACAGGCAACAGGCAAACGAATTATGTACTTAATGGTTACCTACGCGTAATCAATTAGTGCTTCGTAGAAGCATACTGATGATTGATTATTGACTAATTAGATTTTGATTGATATACATACCTACATTCAAGTGTCTGAGTTCTAACGACGACACCAAAGCTCCTTTAATTAACCGACTTCAAAAAAAGAGGTTATCAATTCGACCCGTAGGTATGTATGTAAGCCAAATTTCAAGTGTAATGTATGTTTTTATGTTTGTGTGCGCATATTTCCGGAAATGCAAGTCCGATTAAGTAATTCTGTTTTTGTTGTACTATGTATTGTTCAACTTAGGGAACACTGTAAGTTTCATCGAAATCGGTTCAGTAGTTTTTGAGTTAGGGATTTTTTTCGTATTGATGAGAACTTATTCTAACATAGGTTATGGCTGCCACTATTGTTATGAGGTGATAAAAGTAATTTTTGAATTTCGTATTCTTATACGAAATTCGGAAATTACTTTAAATTACTTTTTATTTCATGCTTTTCAGTGTCTTCACTGAAAAGCATGAAATAAAAACTTTTACAAAAAAATAGAAACCGACGTCAAATAAACACTTAAAAGAAAAAAAATATTTTTCATCCCACCATCTCGGAAAGAGTATTTTTAATCTTCAATATCTGACTGGAAAAGCCGTTTTTATTCTCTAGAGGATAAAGTTAATTGAATTTAGAACATCGTGTGCACTAAGTTTGTAAATTTAAAAAAAACATTAAACCTATTTACTGTTACCTCTATGGTGCCGAATATATCATACAACTTTTTTTTAATTTGTTAAAAACTCAGACTCGGAACCTTCTTGGTGTTCTTTTTTCAATTTTCTTTGTACGCGGTTCTTTACGCGGCATTTTTTCACGTCATTGTTAAACCTTATATTAAAAAAAAGAAACTTGAAAACAAGTGAAAAACTAAAATGAGTGATTCTAGCGACGAGGAAGTTTGTTTGACGCCAACAGAATTGACTGAAACTGTTAATAATGCGCAAATGAGCTTTCTACCTCAACAATCACGCGAGAAGTATTTAAAACAGTACGATATGTTCAACACGTGGCGACTAGCAAAAGGAGCCAAAACTTTCTCAGAAAACGTTTTGCTGGCATATTTTATAGAATTATCCGAGAACAAGAAAGCAAGCACTCTATGGAGTACGTATTCGATGCTAAAAGCAACAATAAAGATGAAAAAAGACATACATATCGATACCTATCCTAAATTAGTAGCATTTTTAAAAAGAGCCTCATCTGGTCATCATCCAAAAAAATCGAAGGTTTTCACAGTATCTGATATTGAAAAGTTTCTTAACGAAGCACCCGATTCCGTATATTTGGCGGCAAAGTAAGTCAGTTGCACATTCAGTATCTACTTAAGTACATATATTAATCTCAATTAAATAGTATACTTAGTAAATGTTGATAGGCATAATTATGCGTTCATATAAATTTTATTCATTTATCTACTACAATACTCTTTACATTGCAGGTTGTTCTTATTATTGGAATAAACGGAGCATGTCGAACTAATGAACTAACACAACCTAATGTCAAAAACATTGAGAAACATTCAGATGACGTACTATTAATTAATTTACCTAATACAAAGACAAAAAGAGACTGCAACTTTGTCATTCGCAAGGAATACGTAACGATTGTTGAGAAATATCAAGCCTTACGGCCGCCTAACACTCCAATCAATCGTTTTTTTCTACAGTATCGCAATGGAAAGTGTGTTAGACAGCCTATGGGTACTAATAAAATTGGCAGTAAGTCAGTAACCCACGAGAAATAGCAACATTTCTTGAACTTCCAGAATCCCTGTTGTACACGGGTCATTGTTTCCGACGAACTTCAGCCACACTTTTGGCTGATTCCGGAGCTGATCTCCTGTCCCTTAAGCGCCACGGAGGCTGGAAGACCAATGCAGTTGTAGAGGGATACATAGAGGATTACATCCAAAATAAGTCTAAAATATGTGAAGGCATCGTAGGAGCCATTACACTGAAAGAGCCTCAATCGGAAACTTGGACTGGCCCTTCTACATCAAAAATAAGCCGTTATGAAACACCTAACCATCTCCCTCTCTCTCCAATATTCACGCCAAGGGAATCCGATGAATCGGTACAACTATTAAGTATGACAGACAGTTTACCGAAAAACAGTACACAAGTGACTAACACCAATATTACAGTACCAAACAAAAATATTACACTCAATTTAAATAACTGTTGCAACGTTACTTTAAAATTTTCTTAATTATACTTTAGTATTATTTTATTATAATTTAAAGATTATTCTGTAATACTTACCTCTCATAATGTAGTAATTAATACCTAAACTGAAATAAAAGTGTACCTATCTTGTGATTGTAAACATTTTTTTAATGCATTTAGTCATTTCCTCACTGAGGTGGAATGAAAAGTTACGTGTTGCACTCGAGTGCAAAGATTTTTCACCTCGTGTCCTTTTGATTCCCTCGCTAACGCTCAGGATTCTAATTTTTAATCAATCGCTGCGCTCGTGATTCAATTTTAGAATCCTTCGCTTGCTCTGTCATCAAAATTGAACACGCGGTTAAAAGCAACTTTGCACTCTTGTATAACAATAACTATTACTTTTGTCATGGCTCTAAAAGTCAGGTGGCGAGCTAAACAACAGAAACCTCGAGACACACCTTGTAAATTATTTTTTTTTTGATGTATTGGAATCATGGACAAGACGTTGATTGAAAAATGATAAAGCAGTAAGTATAGTCTTTTTTTTATTAGTCTTCGTGTCAGTTTAGGTATCTATTTCGAATAACCAACTGCCCTGGCTGAAGAAAGTGAATCGAGGTGAAGATACCATAAGGACACCAAACCAAATTTATTATTTTGTTGCTGATGGAAGAATTTTATGAGAAAGAACTCATAAAAATCTTCCATCATGGCGGTGAAATGCTACCAGCCTGCAGGTGGCCTGGTAGTGGAGCTGCAGGTGGTTTTGGCTGGTACGCTTACCAGCTAAAACCACCGGACCAAACCAAAGCAAATGTCATTCGTACATCTTTAACACGTCTTACGGATCGTTAGAAGTCTGGCAACCAGTCTTAATATAATTTATAGAGCGTACCGTATTATCAAGTAATTAGATTGTGAAGTTGAGATGGGTTATCGCTCTATGTAAAATACTGATACTCATACTGATACAACAGTTAGACTAGAAACCGACCCTGACATGTTGTAAAAAGGCTATGCAGATGATGCTAAAAGTTATACAACACTAGCAGCCGCCAGCGACTTCATTCGCGTGGAGTTAGTTATGCTCCGCTCCTATTGATCGCAGTGTGATGTTATATAGCCTAAAGCCCTCCTGGATTAAAGGGCTATCCAACGCAAAAATAATTTTTCAAATCCGACCAGTAGTTCCTGAGATTTGCGCGTTCAAATAAACAAACTCTTCAGCTTTATATATTAGTATAGATTATTTTTTGTTTATGCGAAACCCGAAACACGTATCCAGTATTTTTAAGTAAAGAATCTATGTACAAAATTTCAAAACGATATAATCAAAAACCATCAAGTTATGAGCTTGCTATTCGACTTGGTTCTCCCAACAAAAATATGGTCAAAGGTCCGTACGGGAGGGCTAGCGCGGGCGTTGACCTCTGGCGTCAGCTGGGATCTATCGTAAACACTCTGCGGTCTCACTCTAAATGTATTTGGTAAAAAAATATAACATGGTGTAAAACTGATTGGAATCGATTCAGTTGCTTATTCTGAACAAACTGTATTCAGGTTTCTCATAAACAAAAAATAACGTTGTATAACATGGTAACTGAGATTTTTTCACAGTGCAATATAAAAAAAAAGAAAACGTTGCCCCACACTATGAATTTCTCATATAAATTCACATACACAAGCATCCAGACCCGGAACAACTATTTGCAGGTCACACAAATATTTGTTCCGTGCAGAATCGAACCCGCAACACGCAGCGCAGCAGTCAATAGCTTCACCACTGCGCTAACCGTGCGTGTTTCGTTGAATAGGTACCTATATTTTAACATATCGTTTCATTGGAAGAGCTGCTTTCATATTTCCGAAAAACACAACTAAGTTACTACCATGTCATATGTCATACACTTATCATATACCATTCTGTTTTAATACAATTTTAAGTCATCGTCATCATCTCAGCGTTAATCCCAGTCGTATCCGCAGCTTTTTAGCTTTGGAGTCTGGGGTCCTCCTTACCAGTCTAACTGCTGATTTTGGCTAAACTTCGATATTTTCCGTGAAGCGACTGCCGTCTGACCTCGACAACCCGAAGTCGATATCTAAGCATTGCAGTTAGACCAATTGTTGCACTTTTGAGGGCTCCAACAACCCGTAACGACTGCCACTAGATGTTCGTTTGGCAACGGGGACCAACGGCTTAACGTGCTTTCTGAGGCACGACCAGAGCAGTGCAAATATTCATATTCATGCATACAAATATTTGCACAGAACGGGGATCGAACCCGCGTCTCCTTGCGCACCGGTCGCGTTCGCTACCGCTACACCACGGAGGCTGTCAACCTAATACAATTTTAAGTAACTATCAGTATTATTTATTATCGACTAGCTTTCCGCCCGCGGCTTCGCCCGCGTGGTATTCGGTTTTTAGATTTCCCTCGGCAATATCAAATTTTTCCGGGATAAAAATTACCCTATTATTTAATCCGGATTTCTAATTTTACGTGTGCAAAATTTCAAAGCATTCGGTTCACTAGTTACAGCGTGAAAGCGGAACAAACGAACAAACTCACTTTCCGATTTATAATATTAGTATAGATTTATATCTGAAACGCTGAATCAATTTCTTTAAAAAAACAGTAATTATTTAGTTTTATAGTAGGTAGGGACTACCCCATCTACCAGAAAAATAATTACTGCTTTTTTTTTTAAATAATTGATGATATCAACCTGCAGGGATACCTATTGCGAACCCACTATCAGTAGCAATAGGTATCGTTTTGACAGTTTCATAAAATTCATTGCGTTATTTACGCTGTTCAACAAGCACATTTTTCGTCAATATGATTCAAATTGAGACTAATAGTATGTTACGGAATTAGAGTGCTGATGGCTTACAAAAAAAGTACTACAATGCCGCCGATAAAAGAATGCGTTCTTAACGCCTTTCAGTTCCATACAAACGAATACTTGTTTTACTATTTTGATGTTTTTTTTTTTTTTTGGGATGGGAAATCATCAAATGACTTCTCCCGCTTTAGGCGGAGCAGAAGGGCGTGTCAGACTTTTACTGACTAAAACCCACCCGTGTTTCTTCACTTGCCTATGCGACGGCCAGGACCACGATTTCTTGTTTAACCAACCCGCAACCATGACCCAAATTTTTGATGTTTATTAGCTAGGTACGGACGATAGTAGGACAAGCTACCCGAAACTGTCAAATACTCCCAATCTACCTTGAGCCTGAATGCTTTAGCGATAAAGTTGAAAATCTAATAAAGAAATCTGACAGATTGTAGTAGCTTGGTGTGCTGTGGTCTGTACTAGGGTTGTCGCTATTACAGCCTGGCGCTAGAAGAACACATCACTATAATATACCACTGTCATTCAAGACTAATACATGATGTTCCCGCCCGATTTCGGCCACGGCGACCACTTCGACTCCTAGCCGATGATTTGGCGCTCATGCGCCCGAAGATGGCTTATGTAGCTTATCTTGGCGGCGAAACTTCGTGCACACTGAGGGCACGTAAGCACGCCGTCGACGTAGTTGTATGTGATGGCAGCAGGTGGCCGAGCCTTTAATTGGTCGCGGTTGGCATCGAGGTCAGCTTTGCGCTGCTTCTCAAACTCGAATACTTGTCCGTACACCATTCTGCACCATTCTGATCGTTTTGCTGCCAAACGCCCTCATGCAGAGGGTTCTATATTGCATCTCTTCATGTGTTGTTTTAAGACATCCTTGAACCGGAGGAGTTGTCCGCCATGCTTTCGCTTGCCCTCCTCCAACTCAGAGAAGAAGATGCGCTTCGCCACTCTTTCGTCCGCCATAACATAACATCTAACATGTTTTCTGCTCAAAGTTAAGAAGAGGTGTAACTAATAGTGTCCACACACACACTCACGTAACACACACTTGTGTTTCACAAAGTGTGTCCAAATAAACGTTATTTTTTCTTTCCTACTTTTGCAAGGCTAAAGGTAAGGCTATGTACCAATCCTTACAACACAGAAAACATTTCATGTGTGCACTCAAGAGAAAATAAAAATAAAATGTCTTGTAACAAGTCTCGTTAGTTGCCATTACGGTTCATTCAATCAGCGCTCTGTACAAAATAGCCTTATACGTGTACTTAGAGCACAATGTAGTAGCAAATTGTACACTCCCTGTACAGTCAAGTACAAAAAGAACAATGGAACAAGCATTTTATTAATATTCATTTATTTACTTACTAGCTGTTGCCCGCGACTCCGTACGCGTGGACTTCAGTTTACAGCGCGCGGTAGTTCCCGTAAATTAAAAAGAGCTCAGTTGATGTAAAATAAGCGCCTGTTAAAATAATGGGAGCAATATGTAGTACGTCCGCGTTAGCTCCCGTTTTCGCAACATTTTTTGTGAATGCTTTGCTGCTATTGGTCATAGTAGCGGCATGTTATATAGCCTATGTCCTTTCTCAGGCTCTAGACTATCTGTGTACCAAATTTCATTGCAATCGGTTCAGTAGTTTTACCGTGAAAGCCGGACAGAGAGACATAAATACTTCCGCATTTATAATATTAGTATGGATATGTACTTTATTGTACACCTCTCCTTGCCAAAATCACTCAAACGGCAATGAAGAGGATAGCCCTCTTCATTGCCGTTTGAGTGATTTTGGCTTGGGGTTTCACTGCAGAAATGAGGAAATCCGCAGAAGAACAAGAATAAACAACATAGCCCGAAGAATTACAATACTTAAGTGGCAGTAGGCCGGGCTCATTGCCTGTAGGACCGATGCCCGATGGGGCCGACGGGTTCTCGAGTGGCGACCCCGCACCGGAAGCCGCAGCGTGGGTAGGCCCCCAATAAGGTGGACCGACGACCTGGTGAAAGTCGCGAGAAACCGTTGGATGCGGATGGCGCAGAACCGGTCATCGTGGAGATCATTGGGGAGCCTTATGTCCAGCAGTGGACGTCTTTCGCCGGAAATGATGACTTTATTGTACACCAATAACATACATTAAATAAAAAATACATTCAACACTACAAGATATAGGTATAATGCGCGGCCTTATCGCTAATGCGATGCTCTTCCAGGCAACCCTAGAATGGGCAGAGAGTAGAATATTGTGGAGAGTTAGCTTGGTGAACACTTATTTTCAGGAGGAACGTTCGTTGACGTAATGTGCATTGATTACAATGATTTCGGATATTGATAGAGTAGAGTAATGGTTACAAGATATATCAAGAAAAGAAAGAAAGAAGAGGTATCGTAATTATGAAGTGCTTCGGGTGATTCTTTCAGAGTATATAGTGCGAACTTATATGTTGTTAGCAGCCCCATTTTTTACATTTTATTGCAATAAAATCATTACACGGCAACTATGATTACGGTTGGCGTAGTGGTTAAATGTTTGACTGTTGTGCTGCATGTCGCGGATTCGATTCCCGCACGGTACAAATATTTGTACGACCTACAAGTAGCTATTCTGGGTCTGGTTGTTTGGGCACCCACGATACAGGCGAACTACATACCTGGTGTAGTGGAGTTTAATATATATACTATACATACACTGACGGACTCATAAACTGTATCAAAGTTCAGGATTACTTTGAAATGATTTTTTTTAATAAGTATGCAAACTTTTTGTTTTAAATTATATAATTATGGAGAAACTGGCTCTTAATCTTAAAAAAAAAGCAAAATTTAAAAATAGAACTGCAGTAAAACAAATGAGTATTGCCGGGAAAAGAAAATTTACTCGTAGTATCAGATGAGGTTGGGATACGTACAATGAATTGGCCAGCACGCAGCCCAGATCTTAATCCCATTGAGCATGTTTTGGACAATTTAAAAAAAGCTGTATAAGTGTATATGCGAGAAATCCTATACCCACGACAGTGGCAGCAATAAGAACAGCACTTTCAGACGAATGGGACAATATTCCGCAAAATCTTTTAATAGCCCTAATAAAATCTATGCGGAACCGATTCAAACCAGTAATAAGGGCATGTGTAGGTAATACACTTTATTAAACCATAAATAAACCTTGCATAAACTTTGTGTCTATTGTTAAAAGCAAATTTTTTATTAAACATATTTTCCTTAAATTTCTGTTTTTTCTTCAATAAAGTCTTATGGTCATTGATATAATATTAAACTAATGTAGATAAGTCACTAGCGCACTGAAAATGAAGCGTACAAAAGATTATAATTCTAATCTCTTGCCTTAGTCACTCTCGATACATTCGTAAAAACAAACGACAAACACTAACCGCGCAAATGACAAACACTAGCCATCGTTTTCTTCTCTATGCTTTAGATTGCGCCCCATCTCACTCACACTGTACCAACGTGTGAAATGTACGCAGAATAAAAAATTTGCATGTGTGTGCTGCTGCTCCGATCGGCACATTTATTTCGGTTAATTTGTTAGAGCATATCATATCTGTTTAATTTTATATCAATGCTTATGGTCCTTTCTAGTACACAAACTGAAACTTAAGGATATGACCCTATGCTGTTTTAAAGTTCACGAACCAATCTAGAGGCGTCAATTTAAATCTGTATAAAAAGTTTGCATACTTGGTTAAAATATTTATTTCAATGTCGTCTATTACTTTGATGCAGTATAAGAGTCCGTCAGTGTATAATGTATATATATTCTAATTACTACAGCACTGAAGAATTTTTTTGTTACGTGCTAAACTGAAAAAACACTGTAAGCACTCTACATACGATTCATATTACGAACCTACTGAAACCCGAAAGTCAAACCATACATGGGTTAGATTTCTCTTGCTAATTGGGCCGTCGAAAATGTTAGTTAGTCCACGTAACTTGATATTTAGCCGCATCGAGTTAGGCATGAAGCCAAATACAAAATAGTTATAAAAAGGCTAGAAAATGTGGAGACTCGGGTATAAAATATTTGACCTGCAAACTGATTCCGAAACAGATTTAATTTATTTTCAAGTAATTATAAAGAGAGCAATATTGTTAAGGCTATTTCTGCATAGCTTGCTATTCACCACGTTTCAATATGCTTCCGTGCCGAATCAAACATCAAATCGATTATATCGGAGAAGTAATCTAAATGCTTCACAAATCTACTGAAACCCGAAAATTTTCGGTTATCAGTTTAAATCAAACTAACGACTGCTATTGGTGTCAGCTATTGCTTTGGGGGGCAAATCGAGACAGGCAAGAGAAACTGCTAAATTGTTGCCATGTGTAATAGCTTGAAAGAAAGAAGAGAAAGAATAGAAGTCACTCCTCCGATAAAGTATAATTATCAGCGTTCCACACCCAGCAGCGTTGTTGTGTTCCTGTTGGAGTGCAGTGTAATTAACACAGGCATGGAACGTATTCAAGTTTATAGAATGGCAATGCATTTGCAGTGTATCTGGTATTGCAGACGTCCATACTATGTATGCGGTAGGCACCATCATCACTTTTTGGAAAAGACTGCTATGTTTACCTAGGATTGACGAGCGCTACTGCTCACCATGTGGTCCTGGGCTCATATACGAAAAGTGGTTTTGGGTTTCATGAGGATTTTTTTTCGTAGCAACCCGTAGTCTAGAATTGTGCCCTATTGATGGCATTGAGGCAATGAGGGTATATTATTGGCATACCTCTGCCTAACAGTTTAGTGATTATGATGTGAAGTGGTAGTGGGCAGGGCACATTGCTATTAGAACCGATGGCCGATGGGGCAGTAAGGTTCTAGAGTAGCGGCCATGTACTGGAAGACGCAGCGTAGGGAGGCCCCCAACAAGGTGGACCGATGACCGAACCCAATGGATGCGGGCAGCATAAGACCGGTCATCATGAAAAGCCTTGGGGGACGCCTTTGTCCAGCAGTGGACATCTATAGGCTGAAGGAGAAGAAGATGTTATGTGGTATTTTAAAAACTAGCAAACAATATAACAAGTGCAGTGATAGTCCAGTAATAACGGCTCTGTACTACGAGTTGAAGGTCGAGGAATAGAACCCAGCTAGGCGGTTTAATTTTTATACATAATTTCATCACCACTACTCTCAAAATAGTGAGGAAAAGGAAAAAAGGGAGAGAAATTTTGTCACCATGTGACCTGATATTAGACATGCATTCTAGTATTTTTTACGATAAATCTTTTGCTGTACAAGCAGTTTGGCTATGGAATGACTGGCCACTTTTAAAACCATGATAAAAATCACTTCCTCTCTCTTTAAACATGTCATTATATTTTATTAGCTCTAGTATGATGCTTATGAATTAGTTGTATATATTTATTAAACTAGTATGATACACTTAACGTACATACTTATTATATAATCTATGTAAATAGTACACTGTAGACTGTATTGTGTGTAGTATTGCTCTCTCCTTCCCCTTAGTATTCCATTCAAAGGTTGTCTGTAAAAGATCGCTCTTAGCGATAAGAGCGCCCATTGTGTCACCCTTTGTAAAATCTTTATACTTATGTTTCTGTAATCTATATGGTATACATGTTAAAGAGTATTCTATTCTATTCTAAGAACCCGCACCGGGCCCGCGTGATGCATTACAGCTCACTTCCTCTTGAAAGGAGGAGGCATGTTTCAGCTGTGGGAAAATTGTAAGCTGATTATGCTAAGCATAAGTAGGTAACCCTCTGCTTAATCATTCGGGGATTATAGTTAGTATGTCATGTAGTGTCCTTCAAAATAATTGCTAGCCAGATTAAATTTAATTTCTAGTGGACTTAATATAATTGCACGTGGCAATACACGGCAGGGTAGTGGGCACGTGGTCGTACTCGTCAGGAAAGCGAGTTATCGTTACCGTGACGCCTATTACGGGGGATTTAAATATAATTGACGAAAAGTGAGTAATGTATAGGTACACCTTTGTCTAACTTTCTCAGGGATTATATGCTTGATCTTCATAACATGTCGATGGCAATCTAAATGGATTTAGCCCAAAATTTGCCAACTTGTTTGGCGCCATCAGTAGCGTCCATCAATTCCTGTAATGTGCAGCTGACAGAACTAGTAGGACACGGTATTGGGTGCCCCTTTGTTTGAGGAATAGCATCATATTTTGACTCTAATGTGGAGTCGATTATGAATTTCCACTTGAATAGGTTTTTCTTGGTTCAGCCAACCTGGTTTCGGAGACCATTTAAAGCCTTCCGGGTTACCCAAGGTAACATTCCAAGTGGGAGATCTAAATGACTGGTTGATTTTTTAATATTGAATTTCTTGTATAAATAAGTTAACATATCGCACGTGGTAGTACCCAGCGGGGTACCGACTAGCGTGTTTTCTAAAGAGTTATCATCAAGGCGACGTAGGCGAGCCGAGTGACGCAAATCACGATAATGGTTCACTTGCTTATTCTCATTAAGTTCTTATTACTTCGAATAAGTTTTACTTTGTTTTTTCATATGGTTACCGTTTTTATTAGAACCTATATTTAATTTAATCGAAGCAAATAACTGACTGAGATTGAGTTAACAACTGTTCCAGTGAAAAATTGTATATTCATTGAGTTTGTATGTCATTGAACAAGCATTTATTTAGGTCAGAAAATGCTGAAGTAATAAAACTCACTGAACGATTTCCCTGATCACTATTTTTTTTTTTAATTTTCAACAGTATGTTAAAATAAAAATGATTGATATACGTAGTAATACTTTCACTGCTGTCCACACGCCTATACACACATCGCCACAACATAGCCTATTATTTAGTTACTTTAATGTCTCCTGTATCAAGCATAGGTATACCTACATATTGAATTAAACATAAGTAATTTATCATTCTTGAGGAAGGCCTTTGTCAGGCAGTGGACCTATATAGGCTGAAGAAGAAGGAATTAAGAAGATGTTGGGAGGAAGAAGAATTTACCTTTTTTATATACAGGGTGTATCTGACATCGTAACGCAAACTTCGCGAAAAGGCTAGACCGCATGCCACTAATAAAATTATGATAGTCATTTATGTCGTTAATGAACGGTTACAGAATACACACTGTTTAAAAAAAAGTGTCGGCTCGGCTTTTGAACGTTGCAAGCGTGCCGCCGTGCGAGTTTGTAGGTATAATGTTGATCCCTGATGTGAACTCTATTAAATCAGCTGATAGGATCGTTTTTCGGGTTTTGTTTTCATTGCGCTTTTTTTATGTAATTAGCGAATAATATAATTTTGACTTTAAAATCTTATTGGGTTATAAAAGTATAGCAATTGTGAATGGTCTGAAGTGAAAAAAAAAATACATTTATTTTTTTTAAATCATGAAAAAGCCGACGAAAAATTCCACCACTGGGGGGTTCAGAATCATGTACTGGATCCATGCTACTCGTTTGTGCGTCGATGTCAGATACACCCTTTATAAAAACGTGAGCCACACTATGAATTCCTCCTGTATCATGGGTGCGATTACAAACTTAAACTCACATACACAAAAGATGCGTACTATAAGGATACTTTTTATCCTAGTAAAACGTTCCCGTGGGATAATTACCGACCTCCACAAGGGAGAAGAATAGAATAGAATAGAATACTCTTTATTATGTACACCATATAGATTACAAAAACATAAATATAAATTTTTTTACAAAGGGTGATACAATGGGCGGTCTTATCGCTAAGAGCGATCTTTTACAGACAACCTTTGGATGGAATAGTAAGGGGAAGGAGAGAGAAATAATGTAGGTAGTCTACAGTGTACTATTTACAATTTTACATAGTTTATATAATAAATATACACGTTAGGTGTATCATACTAGTCCAATAAATACTTATATACATCTAATTAATAAAAATCATACAAAACAAATAAAAAATAATGACATGTTTAAAGAGAGAGGAAATGCTTTTTTACCATGGTTTTAAAAGTGGACGGAGTTTGAGCACGCCTTACAGACACGGGCAAGTCATTCCATAGCCGAACTGCTTGTACAGTAAAGGATTTATCGTAAAAACTAGTGGAATGCATCGGCATGTCTAATATCAGGTTTTCCGATGACCTCAGAAGCCGCGGGCTATAGCAAGTAGTAATACTAGCTATTGCACACAAAGTACAGCTGCAAGTATTTGTATAAGTTCTTATTCTTGGCCTTATTAAATTTGATAACCAAGGACGATGATTCAGGTGGAGGTTTGCCCGGCCTGAGCACCGCCGTGTCCTCGTGGCGGCGATCGGTGGGGATCTCTCGCGTCCGACCCTGCTCCAGGCCATCGTCCAGAGCGAGAATGCATGGCAGGCCGTCACCTTCTTTTGCGAAGCAGTGATGCTGACAAAGGAGGAGGCAGAGCGCGTGAGGGAGCGGGAATCCCAGCACCTTCACGGCACTAACCGCCGCAGCAGACGCCCTGGTCGAGAGACAACATCGAACTCCCGGCCACCGTAGGCGCGGGCTTTCGGGCGATCAGCAGTTGGCAGCCCGCCGCCCGGTAACGATCAGGCCCGAGTCGACGGCGACAGCACGTTGTATTTTAACGCACGCCTCAAAGAGATGTCAGCACATCGTGACGGGGTCCACGAAGACCGATGCCTCCTGGGTCAGGGTTGCGGGTTAGTTAAAAAAGGAACCGTAGCCCCAGCGCACAGGCAAGTGAAGAAACTAGGGTGGGTTTTAATCAGTAAAAGTCTGACACACCCTTTCACAACGCCCAGAGCGGGAGAGGTCATTTAATGATTTCCCATCATAAACAAAAAAAAATGGACGATGATTCAGAGAAATTATAATACCTAAGTAATTAGTCATAATTTTACTACATCTTTTGGTTGCTTTTTATTCTTCTTCTTCAATCTATAGAGGTCCAATGCTGGACAAAGGCCTCCCCCGAAGCTTTCCACAATGACCGGTTTTGAGCTGCCCGCATCCATCGGCTTTCCGAGCCGGATCTCTGCCGGAGATTCTTAGCACCCCTTGCTCCGCCATAACCTAGTCCGCTTGAGGTCTGGACTATGTCATGTGATTTCAATGGAGGATTTTGCCATAATCCCCATGCTTGTCAGGCGGGTTGGGGATGGTAGTAATTTGATATTTCACAGGCGAAGCGCTGCTGCCCGCTTCCCTGGTGAGAGTCCCCTTAGTCGCCTCTTACGACACCCACGGGAGGATGTGGGATGGTACTATACGAAGCCCGGTACCACAGGGTCAAGTGTAGGTTGCAAATAGCACCAAATATATCTTTGTTTTAATAATAACTAAAACGGCACCGAAAATGTACGAGAAATCTAATGCACACACAATCCTGAATCTTATCTGATATTATTAATGCGAAAGTATGTTCGTCTACTTGTTACATTTTCACGCTTAATCTACTAAACTGCCAGTCATGAAATTTAATTAAAAAAAAATACTAGGCATTCACGATAGTATTTCATTCATTATTATTACGATTTTAATAACATTTGGGCGAAAAGTTTTTGTTTCACATATAATTTATTATAACTTGTATTAACAC
This sequence comes from Sesamia nonagrioides, assembly GCA_017933935.1. Lineage (NCBI taxonomy): Eukaryota > Metazoa > Arthropoda > Insecta > Lepidoptera > Noctuidae > Sesamia > Sesamia nonagrioides. The sequence goes on along the minus strand of JADWQK010000668.1, from coordinate 867,707 downwards.
ATAGAATATTTTCGACACGCTAATATGTTTCCGTGGTATAATTTCCGACCTCAACGTGGCCGCATTCGCGAGCACAAGCTAATTGTACATAAATTATGTAATAATAAAGCTGAGTACACAGCTCCAGAAACTGGTAAGATTTGCTGTGGAATCACGTATAATCGCGCGCTTTTTTTAGGTTTCGCCCAAAATGGCAAACGGTGAATATCAAGTGGATGACGTAATACGGGGTGGCATGGACATCGTCTTGCAAACAATGCTCATAATTTAAAGAACGTTATTAATCTGATCACAATCAATCAAAAAATTCCCTACATTTTGACATTTCTTTGTCACCGGGATGAAACTGCCCTCAGATTTTAAACATTTTAAATTAGGAGAATTAATTAGCCTTCAGTTACCATGGATACAGTACAATCATGATTTCAACCCTCACCCCAAGCTTTGTCTAAAGTTCAAGCTCAAGTGATGAGTTGTTGCAAATCATCGTCAAATATTATTGCTATTATTTTGTCAAAATGTATGGATTATATATTCCACTTTTCTATGACACGGCAGATTTTTCTGATAACTAATGAATTATTTATATGCTAGAGAAAAGGTGAGAAAAATCCATGCGTTGGGTTCAGGGCTCCAGTTTGCGTGTCGATGTTCCGCCACCTGTGTGTTACCAGTCATAATTCTTCTTTCACTCATAAACCAAATTAGGTCACCATTTACGTATACATATATACTTAATTGTATATAATTAAGTGGGATATACTAGGTTTGAGTGAAGTTAGAAGGTTAGGAGAGAGTATCGAAGATCATAAAGAATACATTTTATATTATAAGGGTGTAACAAAAGGAAGCTATGGAGTTGGTTTCATGGTTAAAAAATACCTAGAAAAACACATAGAAGAGTTTAAGGGCATGTCAGAAAGAATAGCTGTTCTAAATATGCATTTGCCAACATATAAACATAAATGGTCAATTATTCAAGTGTACGCTCCCACGGAACAACATGATGAATCGACCAAAGACCTCTTCTACGACCAATTATCATCAGTCTTACAAGAGTCGCACAAGAACGTTATGGTAATAGGAGATTTCAATGGCAGAATAGGAACGCAGAGAACTGGAGAAGAAAATGTCATTGGCAAATTCGGTTTTGGCAGAAGAAGTAAAAATGGAGAGAGGATGATTAACATGGCTTTTGAAAACAATCTTGGATTTATAAATAGCTTCTTTAACATAAATATAAAGAAAAAATGGACTTGGCAATCTCCAGATGGATCATACAAAAATGAAATAGATTACATAGCAACTAACAACAGAAAAGTCTTTCAGAACGTAAACATTCTTAGCCAATTTAATTTTAACACCAATCATAGAATGGTCAGAGCAGCATTAAATAGTACGGAATTAAAAAGAAGCAGAAATAAATATAAGGTAATAACTAATACTACTATACAACAAATAGTGTCGAAAAACAAAATAGTTAACGAATATGACTAGGAAATAAACGAAATATTTGGATTATCACAAAATAAAGTGACGAAACCTAAAACAAGCTATACCGAAAATGAAACCAAAACTCTAATAGAAGAAAGAAAGCTACTTTTAAAATTGAAAAAAGACAAACATAACCTAAAAGCCATCTCAGAAATAAGTAAAAAAATCAGCAATAGTATCAAGAAAGACAGAACTATAAGAAGAATAGATACTATCAACTACCATATAAAAAAGACGGGAGGAGTCAAAAAAGCTTTGAAAGAACTCGTAGAGATAAAAAAATGGATACCAAACATTAGAAATAAAACTGGAAAGCAGGAGACAAAAAGAAGAAATATAATCCAAGTTGCAACTGATTTCTACAGGACACTCTATGCTGCAGAACCGAACACCGAGAAAGTAGCTATAAATCTTGAAGACGAAGAAGTAGAAGATATACCAGATTTTCTGCAAGCGGAAATAGAAAAAGCAATACAGAGTCAAAAAACCGATAAAGCACCAGGGCCAGACCTGATAACAAACGAAATGTTAAAAATTGCTATAACAATACCTGGAAATTTAAAAAAACTCACAGACATGTATAACACCATCCTAAGAACTGAGTTAATACCATCGCAATGGACCAAAAGTACAATCATACTATTACACAAGAAAGGAGATAGGGAGAACATTGAAAACTATAGACCTATAAGCTTGATGTCAAACATATACAAGGTGTTTTCTAAACTGATTTTAAACAGACTTACAGGGCTATTCGACCAGCAGCAACCAATTGAGCAAGCAGGATTTAGAGCTGGGTTTTCTACGGTTGATCACATGCATGTCTTAAAACAACTAATAGAAAAATGTGAAGAGTACGGTAAAACGTTATATATAGCATTCGTAGATTATAGCAAAGCATTTGATTCAATATATCACGACTCGCTTTGGAAGGCCTTAGTCGACCAAGGAATTCCTAAAAAATACATACGCATTCTAAAAAACATATATGAGAAAAGCACTGCACAAATAAAACTAGAAACAACTGGGGAAGAATTCCAAATAGCGAAAGGTGTAAGGCAAGGAGACCCGCTATCTCCAAAACTTTTCTCTGCAATCTTGGAAAGTGTATTTAAGGATCTGGAGTGGGAAAAGGCTGGCATAAACATAGACGGCACAAAACTCAACCACTTAAGATTCGCAGACGACCTAGTCCTCATTACTGACAACGCTACTACGCTCCAACATATGCTGCAACAGTTAGCAGAGGCAAGCAGAATAGTAGGTCTTACTATGAATGGATCTAAAACTAAAGTAATGACAAATAGTGAAGAAACAGCTATAAAAGTGAATGATTTAGACATCGAATTCGTGAGAACTTATACATACCTAGGACAACTAATTGCATTCAGAGACCAAACAAACATGGAAATCGAAAGAAGAGTAGCTAATGCATGGAACAGATATTGGTCACTTAGAGAGATATTCAAAAGTGATCACTTTCCCATGGCAGCGAAGAAAAAAGTGTTCAACTCATGTGTCTTGCCATGCCTGACATATGGATGCCAAACCTGGGCACTGAGCCAAAAACATCTTCTAAGATTGAGAACATGTCAGAGGGGTATGGAAAGAAGCATGATAGGCGTTACAAAAAGAGATCACATCAGATCAGAAGATATACGATCCATAACAAAGGTGGAAGACATAGTTAAGAAAGTAAGACATTTAAAATGGAGATGGGCAGGACATATGACAAGAGATAGCAGAATAAAGTGGACCAAAATCGTAACGGAGTGGCAACCACGTGATGGTAAAAGGAAAAGAGGCAGGCAGGCAAAAAGATGGATGGACGATATAAAAAAAGTCGGAGAAGCTATCTGGTCAAGAAAAGCCAAAAACAGAGACGAGTGGAAAAAGCTGGAAGAGGCCTATGTGTCACAGGACACGCTGATCACTGAACAGGATTATCGAAGTGTTAACTTGTAAATTAGGTTAAGTACTTAATGTTATTTCAGCAATAAAGGCTTAATAATAATATACTTAATTGCAAGGGCGGTGATTTTTAAAAGTTTGTTTTGATTTAGAGAAAAAGTAAAAGACATGCTTACATCAAGAAATTTAAATAAAATAGGTACGTAAATCCTACCTGCTTTCTACGTTAAAATAATTTTATTTGGTCTAACGCGTACTTGTGCGTACATTAAGAAAAGGATAGAAAATAACATTTTTGTTTAATCCCGTCAAATTAATATATTCCATAGACAGATAGAGGCGATTCTAAACATGGCGAACAAATAAAAAGTAAAAAAACTAAAACCCAACTACGACAAAAAACGACGCTGAAAAAGTATAAAACAAGATTTTCAGAATACTGAACTGAACAAAGTTGCTAATGTAGTTGCAAGTAAATGGACACAGTAGACTCTACCAAGATGCCTTCGTTGTAAATTGACAATAATGTCTTAGGATACTATTCTGAAGTATGCAATATTCATTATTTAGAGATAAATTTTCATGTTTGGAAAACCGCAGTCACACGTTATCCAAATGCTACGGTAGGTATGTAACGTGTGACTACGCCTTTCCAAACATGAAAATTTATCTCTAAATACTACCTACTTGCAACTATATTAGCAACTTTGTTCAGTTCAGTATTCTGAAAATCTTGTTTTATACTTTTTCAGCGTCGTTTTTTGTCGTAGTTGGGTTTTAGTTTTTTTACTTTTATTATTTGTACTATTTTGGTGTTAAAGTGTATTTGTGGCGCATAATATTAACAAAAGTTAAATTGACGAACTAAAAACTAGGTAGTTAACATACGACATCTCTTTTGACTTATGTATCGGCGCATAGTAATATGTAGAGATAGAGATGTCCTATTTTACTATTTCTTAGCGCGTGGATCGTAGCACGTATAGCAACGGTTTCCCCGTATGAAGCTCCCGGTTTTTCGTAGTAGCGACGCACATTTGCGTCGATGGCAGCGAATGGGTCATGAATTAGTGGATGAGGTCGTTAGTATAAATAGATTGGATGTTTCATATATTAAGAGGAGGAAGATTTCTTAATCTATCTAATTCTGCTAACGATCGGCTGTCATGTGAATTTTTAAGTAATTTATTATGATTCAAGGCACTTATAAATAATCCCTCTATGGTTTTGACTCTACTGAGAGCGACATAGGCTTGTCCTTTAGCAAACAATGACTTTCCTAGATCGATAACTTTTTTACCTAGAGTACAACCTTGTAATTTATGTACAGTACAACCCCAAGAAAGAATCAGCGGGAGCATTTTACGCTGAATTTGCCCAGACCCCCTCAAGTCGTCAAATTCAGTGAGGCAAGGCTCGATTTTGATAAGTCCGTTAATATCTGCTTTTATGGATGCGTCGTCAAATTGTATGAGAACAGCGTTGTTCTCCTGTTCCAACTGATCGAACCGAAGAGCAGGCCATTCGACCACCTTCAGCCCTTCACCTGCAGGCCTTCACCACTCCCATCGCTTCGTTTACCAAACCCTGGTTTACATTCAAAATTCTACGAAGAATTACTCGGGATTATGTACAAACATAAAGTACTAGTGAAGATCTTTCAAATGATACCAAATACGGTATATTTATTTTAATTTTATATTAACATAGAACTTTTTGTCCACTAGAGGACGTAATACTAAATTTGGTGACAAGCTTTATAGCTCATAACCAACAAAATATCAAGGCCCTTCTAATGGTTCTGCAGTGGTCTTATTCTGATAAGTAGTAAAGAAGCTATCTATGAACGAAAAAATGTGAATTATATGCAATCAGCCCATGAATACAGGTAAAGTCACAAGCAAATGCTAGTAATATATATGTATATATTCAAAATGTACAAGTAAAGCGCTTTCAAATGATACCAAACATGGCATATTTATCTTAACTTTATTTTTTTACTCTGTATGTTTTGTCCGCTAGAGGGCGCCACATTCGATTTTGTGAAACTCCATATAGCCTATAACCAGCAGAGAATTAAGACGCTTCTAATGATATGTCATTTGTCGAATTCGAATAAGTAGTTTAGAAGTTACGAGGGAACAGATGAACATACATACATACATACATAGCCTGTCAAAATCATAACCCTCCTTTTGCTTTGCCGTAGTCGGGTAAAAATACATCAATTTACGTCAAACTAACATATTACGTATGTTTTGTCCTTTCCTTAATGAAATAGAAAGAAAAAAAAGTGTTTGTGTCAGCTCTCGACGCACGACTGGAGTTTACTCCTTAACGAGATTACGTCTTAGTACGAGAAAAAAAAATATTAAAAAATAATAAAAATAAAAAGAAATAAAAAAAATAAATCAAATAACAATATAAATAAATAAAAATTATTATCTATTATTATTATTTTTAAAATTATTTATAAAATAAATCATAAAAAATTAAAAAAATTTATAAATGCATATTTATGAAAATTTTAACCAATTTTAAGAAAGTTGATAATTATTTTTTTTATAAACATTGTTTTTAAATTATTATAATTATTTTTTTTTAAATATAACATTATCTTAATAACTAACAAAATATAGTTGTAAAAAGATAATTATGCCACTTTTTTAAATTAGAAAGTTGCGCACCAAAGGTGCGCACTAAAATAGTAACGCTTAAAATTCGTTACTCGTTAGTAGGTTTTACCCCTCGGATTTTTCTCATACCGGGCGCCTTATATATGAAAATCGATTCATATGGAGTAAACTCCAAAAGATACGTTGTACTTAAATTTAGTTTAGTTTACGATTCCCTTATCGGAGCCATTGTAACATAACGTTGCCTTAAAGAACGCACTACAACATCATTGAAACAGTAACAACAAATGCCAGTAGGTATTTATCTTGGCGCAACTTCCTCGAACGAAGCGATCTCTAAATCAGATTATACTTCATATCACTCCCGAAGATGATTACCAATTTACATGCAGTACGTAGTATGGTGCCGTCCTTGTCACACTTTAAAGACTTTTCATAAAGAAAAGAAAAAAAAAAATATTCAAATACCCGCTCATCGACCCCACTCCGGTCTCACTGTCCGAGTCACACGCATCATTTTGTGCAAAAAATTACCGTTGCGACTAAGTTGTTTCCAGATTGTCCAATCTGATTTTGCGTAATCATGGTGAAGAAAAGTTCACGTTCGAAAGATATTGATGATTATAGTGGTTTATTTAAGAAATTAAAGAAATTAGGGAAAAAGTGAAACATAGATCTAGATTGAGATTGCCTTCAATGTCATCCTAAAGTGATCAGGTTAAGCGTGATACTCACCAAGAGGAAGTTATTGAAAGTAAGTAGCCTAATCTGTAGTTGCTAATATAGATGTCTAGTAGGTACCTACAATGCGCAAGCGCCTGCCGCCACGCGCCGCCCGTCAGGCGCCACTCTGTCGGCCTCGGGTACCGGTACGATCCTGCGTTGCCGCTGTCACAGCACCGCTAAAAATTGTTTTTTATCTACCTTTTTTATTAACTTTATATAACAAAAGTTTTATGTAAATCATGAAACAAGTTTTATTGGTACTAAGTATATTTAAACTAGTTATTAGATGGTAATAAGCAAAGATTAATCGAACTATAAAATGTATGTATTTATAGTTGTATAAGTAGCTAGGTATTAAATGTATGAACGTAACGTAACGTCTATATTAAATCGCGATATTGTTACCTATAAACATCGCTCGGTGTAAACCGCCTATGAGCGTTGACCTACCTATTTTTTGTTTTTTATTTACTTCGTTTATATTGCGCCTAAGTCTTATAAAAGTACTCACCTAATGTGCTCCGCGTAAATCGTGTCTGAGCGTAAAGTACTTGCACACCTTGCTCCGCGTAAATCGCGTGTCTGAGCGTAAAGTACTTGCACACCTTGCTCCGCGTAAATCGCGTCTGAGCGTAAAGTACTTGCATACTTTGCTCCGCGTCAATCGCGTCTGAGCATAAAGTGCCTACTTGTATACCTTGCTTCGCGTAAATCGCGTCCGAGCAAAAAGTACTTGCATACCTTGCTCCGCGTAAATCGCGTCCGAGCATAAATTACTTGTATACCTTGCTCCGCGTAAATCGCGTCTGAGCGTAAAGTACTTATCCCAACTTGCTTCGCATAAGTCGCATCTGAACGGAAAGTGCTTGCATAGCTTGCTCTGCGTAAATCGCGTCTGAGCCTGGATTACCTATTTACATCCGCGTTAATCGCGTTGCATTACTAGAATGGCTACCAATATTGTTATTATAAAGATTTTGCTTGCTATTTGCTATAAAAGAGAGATTCTTGATATGTTAGGAGATGATCCTTCCTTGGATAAAAGTTTTAGTGAAACCTTACATGAAGACATTGCATCCAGGTGCGAGCACACAAGTAAAGAAAAGCCAGCTGATCGAATAAAAGAATATTTGCCTCCAGAAAACTGTCCTCACCTAAAAGACCCGGCGTAGAATCTCGAGATCAAAGTTGCGCTTACAGAAACAATTAATAAGAGAGATGTTTACAGCCAAAGTCACCAGAATCAGCTTGGTAGTGGTCTGGCTGCACTCGGAAAAGCGATCAATATAGCTCTAAAAATAAAACAGATTTCCGAGATATCATAAAGCCACTCAGTGATGCAGCTAAACTTTTTTGTGATATACACTATAAACAATCTCTCTCAAGACGGTTTGCCGCTATAAATACTCTAAATAAGCAAACGCGACGTACTATAAGAAATAAACAAAATACAATACAAATAGACAATTTTTTATATTTGGTTCAGAGTTGGCCGAACACTTGAAATCGTCCAAAACTATATCAAAATCTAGTATGGAACTACGCCCTCGTATGCCAGCAGTGCGACCTGCCATTAAAACACAGCACGCGCTCTAATCTGGTCCATCCATATCAGCGCGTCGAGGGGCTTTAAACGCGAGGGGGGCGTCGCGGACTGCCACCGCCGGGCCGCGAGCGTATCCGCCCCACTAGACGGCCCGACAGCCGCTGTCGCGCAACCGCAACCCGATGCACACCAGGAGCCACACACGGTACCGCTCAAGGAGGAACTGACTTCAGAACCAGAGGTACACTCATCAATTGTCGGCAAATTGCAGTTTTATTATAATTATTGGTGTACTATTACGAATGACTCCAATATTCTGTCTTGGGGTCAAGGTTATAAAATTCCCTTTAAGGAGGAACCCGTACAAAAAATAATACCTAAAAATGACCGATTTTCTTCTTGTGAATCTAAAATAATCCAAGAATCTGTACTTAAACATCTTGATCCAAAATATATTTCATTGTGCAACCCCTGTGATGATCAGTTTTTTGTCGCCCGTATTCACAGTTCTAAAACCGAATGGTGAACATCATTTTATACTAAATTTAAAGGAACTAAATAAATTCATCAAAGTGGAGCATTTTAAAATGGAGCATTACCGTACTGCACTAAAGCTCCTAGACCAAAAGTAATTTATGGCTACATTTGATTTAAAGGATGCTTAGGCTCACTTTTTGATAACAATTAATAATGAAGAACGTAAAAAGCTACGCTTTTATTGGAATTCACAACTTTATGAGTTTAATGTTATACCATTTGAGCTTTGCACTGCTCCACTTGTTTTCACAAAGCTACTAAAACCTGAATTACAATCTCTACGTTCGGACGGCTAAATGTCGGTTAATTACCTATACGATTTTTTATGTATTTTATGGCTCTAACAGTGAGTGCGTTGGAATGTTACTGCTACAAGAGAAATATTAGAATCATTTGGACTCCTAATAAATAATTTAAAAAAGGACCAGTTGGCACGAAAATTCGCATTAATAACGCAGTCAGGTCTTTTTCACAAACGAAAATGTGCAGAATAAGACAACTTGTGGAATTTCTAGGACTTTTGACATCAGCATGCCCAGCCGTACAGTACGGTTGGGTGTATACTAGGCAAAAAGAACGCGACAAATTCTTAGCTTTATACTATTCTGATAATTATAATAAGCGTATGGTTTTGCCTAGCTGTCTACAGCCAGATTTTAAATGGTGGAGTGACAATATTGAAACAAGCTATTCATCTATTCAAAGTAATGATTATTTACTAGAAATATTTTGCGATGCATCTCGTACAGATTGGCGAGTACCATGTAACAGCGAAATACCTGGTGGTAATTGGAGTGCAAGAGAGATTAAAAATCATATTAACTTCTTAGAACTAAAAGCTGCCTTTTATGCGATAAAAATGTTTGGCTCTCATTTAAGTAATTGCAATTTCCTTCTCAATAGATAATACAACATCCATTGCTTACATTAATAAATTGGGAGGAATACAACACACTCGCTTAAACGATCTTACACGACATATGGAAGTGTTTTGAAAAGTGTAGAATTTTCATATTTGCGATATATTCAATCTAGCGATAATGTTGATGCAGATCGCGCTTCACACTAATAGTCCATCGATACCGAGTGGCAACTAGCTGACTACGCGTTTTCTGAAATTTGAGCTAAGTTTAGCACCCTCCATTTTGATCTCTTCGCAAGCATACAAAATCTTATGTGTGACAGGTATGCTTCGTGGAAGATTGATCCGCAGTCAGAAGAAGTTTATGCATTTACGTTTAAATGGACAAACATAATATAATTTTACGCATTTTCACCATTTTGCCTTATTACAAAAGTTCCTCACAAATTCGTAAATGATAAAGCCGAAGGCATTATTGTGTTTTCCTACTGGCCCTCACAGCCGTGGATTCCGCTATATCGAAAACTACTTGTGTCACAAGAAATATTTTTTGAGCCGAATACTAAGCTAATGCATTCTCCTTTCAGAGAAGCACACTCACTGTATAAGCCTTACCCTGGTGGCAGCTATATTATCCGGCAGTCGTTGATTGAACGTGGCGTACCAGTATCGTCACTAGATTTACTCATGGCTTCGCTAGCCCAAAATACACTATCTCTGTATAATTCCTCATTAAAATTTTGGTTGGAGTTTGATCAACAAAAAACATTGCAGTTTCTGGATTGGCGGTATGTCTGGCAATAGAACATTTTTTGTCAGATAGGCATAATGCTGGGGCTAGCTATAGTACTTTAAATACCACGAGATCCACTTTAACGTTGGTTCGGGGTAATTCAATAATGAAAACTGATTATGTGAATAGATTATTGAAAGGTTCTTTTAGACTAAATCCTCCTACTCCTAAATATGATACAACATGGGATAGCTCTGTGGTTTTAAATTATTTAAGTGATTATTATCCTTATGATAATGTGAGCCTTAATGCTTTATCATATAAAACTGTCGCTTTGATTGCCATTGTGTCAACTCAGAGAATTTCAACTCTTAGCTTAATCAAAAATAATAATATTACTGAAAGTAATGATTCAATTGTATTAAAAAAAATACTGACTTAATTATATCGTCAAGACCCTGCGCTTACCAACCCCTGACCAGACTGCCTTTTTTTAAAGAGAACCGTAATATATGTCCAGCCATCGCATCGAAAGCATACTTAGATAAAACAAGATCTATTAGAAACACTGAGACAAATAATTTATTCATAAGTTTTCGTAAGCTTCACAGGAAAATTGGCCTTCAAACTTTATCCCACAGGGTAAAGGATACTCTCCAAAGAAGCGCTGTGGACGTGTCAATGTTGGTGCACATAGCACAAGGCACGCGGCGTACATCAGTTCAGTCTGCAGGCGGTTCGAAGGGCTGTGGGCTGGAGTAATATCTCTAATATTTTTCAAACGTATTATAATAGAGAAACTATTGAATCGATAGGAAATCGCCTCCCAAATTCATTGTTTACTTAATTGTATGAATCTTTATCCTTATTTACTGTTAACACAAAAACTGCAGTTTGCTAATAAATATTGCAAATCAATTGTTTATAAATTTGTTTAATCATTACCATTTCGAAACAAAAAAGAAAAATCTGTATAAATTTTATATTACACTCTAAACATCTGCATGTAAATTGGTAATCATCTTCGGGAGTGATATGAAGTATAATTTAGAATTAAACGAACTTACCTTGTGAAGTTCGATTCTAATTATACGAAGATCACGAACCGAAGATGATTACCACAACCCTCCCGGCCCTAAAGCCCAATATTTTTCTTATTTGGTTAGACTAGCCCTAAAACGTAATGAACATAGGACAGTGAGACCGGAGTGGGGTCGATGAGCGGGTATTTGAATATTTTTTTTTTTCTTTTCTTTATGAAAAGTCTTTAAAGTGTGACAAGGACGGCACCATACTACGTACTGCATGTAAATTGGTAATCATCTTCGGTTCGTGATCTTCGTATAATTAGAATCGAACTTCACAAGGTAAGTTCGTTTAATTCTAAATTATGTAGAACAGTGTTATGTTATGAGAACATCACAATCTGTTTATTATAGCGAGTGTGACCGGAGGGCGCGACGGACGCTCAATGCCGCTCGCAGCAACAGGTAGGCGGTAGTCTTCACTATCACCTGTTTTTACACCCACCATCTTTGTTTTTACGATTGTAAACTAACTTTTGTTTGTTTACATTCGCGTTACAATAGGGTCATCATCATCCCAGCGTTAATCCCAGTCGCATCCGAAGCCTTTTCAGCTTTGGAGTCTGGGGTCCGCTTTACCAGTCGTAACTGCTGATATGGCTAAACTTCGACATTTTCCGTGAAGCGACTGCCGTCTGACCTCCACAACCCGAAGGCGACATCGAAGCATTGCAGTTAGACCAATTGTTGGACTTTTGAGGGCTCCAACAACCCGTAACGACTGCCACTAGATGTTCGTATGGCAACCGGGACCAACGGCTTAACGTGCTTTCCGAGGCACGACCAGACCAGTGCAAATATTCATATTCATGCATATAAATACTTGCACTGTGCGGGGATCGAACCCGCGCCACCTTGCGCAGCGGCCGCGTCCGCTACCACTACGCCACGGAGGCTGTCACAATAGGGTAGTTGACTAAAAAAAAAACTAATTAGTCCGTCAGACAGATTTCCAAAAAAATACTAGGTACGTATTTTGTCTTTTTTCATATAGGTAAACAAATAATAAAAAGTAAAAAAACTAAAACCCAACTATGACAAAAAACTACGCTGAAAAAGTATAAAACAAGATTTTCAGAATACTGCACTAAACAAAGTTGCTAGTTTTCAAGTTTGGAAAACCGCAGTCACACGTTGTCAAAGTGCTACGGTAGGTATACGAGTATGTAACGTGTGACTACGCCTTTCCAAACTTGAAAACTAGCAACTTTGTTTAGTGCAGTATTCTGAAAATCTTGTTTTATACTTTTTCAGCGTAGTTTTTTGTCGTAGTTGGGTTTTAGTTTTTTTACTTTTTATTATTTGTACTATTTTGGTGTTAAAGTGTATTTGTGGCGCATAATATTAACAAAAGCTAAATTGATGAACTAAAAAGCATTCCTGTAATTATGTACCAACATAAAGTACTCGTGAAGCTCTTTCAAGTGATACGGTACGGTACCAAACACGGTATATTTATTTTAATTTTATATTAAAATAGAACTTTTTGTCCGCTAGAGGCCCCAATACTAAATTTGGTGACAAGCTTTATAGCTCATAACCAAAAGAATATCAAGACCCTTCTAATGGTACTGCAGTGGTCTTATTCTGATAAGTAGTAAAGAAGCTGAGAACGAAAAGATGTGAATTATATGCAATCAGCCCATGAATACAGGTAAAGTCACAAGCAAGTGCTAGTAATATATATATATTCAAAATGTACAAGAAAAGTGCTTTCAAATGATACCAAACACGGCATATTTATCTTAACTTTATTTTTTACTCTGTATGTTTTGTCCGCTAGAGGGCGCCACCTTAGATTTTGTGAAACCCTATATAGCCTATAACCAGCGGACAATCAAGACGCTTCTAATGATATGTCATTTGTCGAATTCTGACAAGTAGTTTAGTAGTTACGAGGGAACAGATGAACATACATACATACATACATACATACATACATACATACATACATACATACATACATACATACATAGCCTGTCAAAATCATAACCCTCCTTTTGCTTTGCCGTAGTCGGGTAAAAAGCCGGCCAAGTGCGAGTCGGACTCGCACACCGAGGGTTCCGCCGTACAAACGCAGCGGTCTCCAAAGCCAGCACAGTACCAAAGCAGTACAGGCGTAGAGTAGCCAGCCTTTCGGTCTTCTATAGGATGCATTCTGGTGAGTGTACAAGGGAATTGCATGATTTAATTCCCCCATCTCCGTTCCACCATCGGACGACCCGTCGTACGGCGAGTTTCCACCCTTACGTTGTTGACTCCACTGCGATCCGGACGAAGCGTTTCGCTTCCTCTTTTATACTGCCTACATCGAGAGACTAGAACAATTTGCCAGCGATAGTGTTTCCATCACATTACAATTTGAGTGTCTTCAAGGCTAGAGTGAATAGGCTCTTAATAAACTAGCGCGCTTTACCATCAACGATCGCGTCACTGCGGTCAAGCGCTAGTTTATAACTTATAAAAAAAGCGGTTTATTGATAAACAAAGTAGAAGTAAACAAAATCAACGAGAAATTGTCGCAAATTTTACTAATTTCGGTACACGTGCGAACAGCATCTAAGCGCTCGTGCGTATGGCGCACGGCTGCCGCTCGCTGTGCCGCGATACCCCTTCCCTTGACCAACCGCCTGCCTTCGCGCCAGCGGGCGGCTAGTTCTTGCGCGTTCTTTCGTTACTACTTACTCCCCCCGTCCCGCTTCGCCAGTAGGAAGCAAGCTGTCTGATAATCATTGACAACAATAGGAAATTACAATTAATGTCTTTGAATATATTTATAAGTATTAAGTATAACACAGCAGTTAGGACGCATTTAGGTTATATACAGAACTACATTCACCAAAATATTTAGATTGAATGACGATTATGTTGGTCTTTGTTTTGGTTTAACTAGTTACTGTGCCTAAAAATTTTTAAAGGTTTCGGGTTTTTCTGTTAGGTTACCATAAGCTATTGTTTCATACCAAATTTCAATATTCAATGTCAGCGGGAAGTAGTCTATATTTTGATTCCGTTGCGAGTAGTGGCGAATTTCAAAATATGCGGTATGATTATAGGTAGATACCTCAGCATTTTGAATTTTTGCGTTGATTTAGAATTTTTCACATTTTAGAGGTAATTAGATTTAAGAAGTGTTTGATATGAATTTCAACTTTAATATCTACACGCGTTCATGTGAAAAAGGGTAGGTAGTAAGTTTATAATTATTAAAAAATATTTTATGTCATGTAAGCAAAAAATGTGTGTGGGTGGAATAAAATTGTGAAAGAGGTTCATGCTCGGACGCGGCTTGCTTTTCGGAGATGGGTCTTGCACGGAAAACCTGCATCGGGGGCTATATATCAGGAAATGAAAACTTTGAGACAAACATTTAAATCAAAGTTGAAGTGGTGTCAGGACAATGAAACCCAGATTAAAATGGACATCATTGCAACCCTTTACGAAGATAAGAAATTCAGTTCTTTTTGGAAGCAAACCAATTCTTTGAATCCCAGACCGAGTCTACCATGAAACGTTGATGGCTTGTCACAGAACAGTGATATAGCCGGCATGTTCATGAACCACTTTAGAGTTGTTCCGCATTTTGTAAGTACGTCGATGCGAGGCACTCGAGCCCCGTGTGAGGGCGATTCTCATTTAAGGTTCAGCGTGAAAGACGTAAAAGACGCGTTGAAAAGTATGAAGCGAGGTAGGTCGCCTGGGCACGATGGTTTGAGTGTTGAGCATTTAAGGTCCGCTGGTGTACATTTGCCTAGGCTACTCGCTATGTTCTTCAATTTTTGTATGGGTCACACTTATCTGCCTGACGATCTCGTACGAACTGTTGTGATTCCTATAGTTAAAAATGAGGCCCAGTAATTCGATAATGGGCTAGAATGTGGGGTGACGCAGGGGGGGTTGACCACGCCCAGCCTTTTTAACTTGTACATAGATCGGCTGGTTGGTGAGCTGAGTAGCACTCTCGTTGGTTGTTCTGTTGAGGGCAAAATGTTTAACAACATAAGCTATGCTGATGACATGGTGCTGCTCAGCCCATCAATCTGTGGACTAAGGAAGTTAGTGGCTGTGTGTGAAAGGTATGCGGGGGCCCATGGCTTGAGGTATAATGCCATTAAAAGTGATATTATGGTATTTAAAGTTCGTAATAATACACCCACGAATATACCACCGGTGATGTTACAAGGAACACCATTAAAAGTGGTCTCTCAATTTAAATACCTCGGTCATGTGGTGACGGATTCTCTCACAGATGACCAGGATATAGATAGGGAGCACTGAGCAGGTAAAACTGACGCTCTTTAGAGCTTACTGCCAGTCGTTTTACTCGTGCAGCTTGTGGGTTAGGTATACGCAGAAGGCTTACAATGCTCTGCGCATCCAGTATAACAATGGGCTGACGATGTTGTTAGGGGCTGCCTCGGTTTTGCAGTGCATCAGGCATGTTCGCGGAAGCGCGAATTGATGACTTTTATGCTATCATTCGCAAACAGTGTGTTTCGATGTTGCGGCGATTTAGGGGCAGCCCGAACAGTATCCTAGCTACACTGGCGGACAAGGTCGACGGATCTTTTATTAGGCTCTGGGCGGACAGACATAAGCGTGCACATATTCATGTCGCCAACTGATTCTCTTTTATTCTGTTTCTGTTTCACTAACATAGGATAAGTTTTTTACTAACAACATATGGGCCCTGCCTGAAATAAAATGTTTGAATTTGAATAACAATATTTTAATATTTTATGTAAATACAAATTTATCATTTTCGGAATTTTTCCTTTATCTGTCTGTTATAACGTTGCTTCGTGCCGAATTTCAAGATTCTGAGTTCACGGGAAGTACCTTGTAGGTTTTGATTTCCTAGCGTATGACGGAAATTCGTCTAAGGTGTCGGTATAAACTGCTGTATCTTTTGATCGCGTTAACTTAGAAGTTTGATTTTTTCACTGCTTAAAGGGACAATAGACCTAGGTATTTGGTATAAATTTCAATTTGATAACTTTATTCGTTCGTGAGAAATAAGGTAGTAAGTTCCATTTTATTAAAATATGTTTATTGTATTATATAACTAAAAAAATGTGATTTTCGCAATTTTTCCTATATTTGCATTATATGACAATGCTTCATGCCAATTTTCAAGATTCTGAGTTTACGGGAAGTATCCTGTAGGTTTTGATTCCTTTGCGAGTGTCGAAAATTTGTTGAAAATATCGACATAATCGGCTGTATCTTTTGATTGGCTTGGCTTAGAAGTTTGATATTTTCACAGCTTAAAGGGACAATAGACCTGAGTATTTCATGTGAATTTCAGCTTGATACGTCCACGCGTTCTTGAGATGAAGGGTCTTGACAGACAGACAGACGGACAACAAAGTGATCCTATAAGGGTTCCGTTTTTCCTTTTGAGGTACGGAACCCTAAAAATGAAGACGACACAGTGCTTTCAAAACTCGTGTGACGTCACTGCACGCTACAGTTTTTAGCGAGCAGTGACGTCACCAGCCACCACTCCTGATCTTTGATGCCTGTTATGTTTGTAAATTTTTATTAATTTTATAAAACAAAATATACGTATCCAATACTTTTCTATAATCTGAATGACGGACTAAATTGGATCTTTTTTTTTATCCAGGAAACATCCCTACTACCCCGAAGCATTTATTTTACTTTGATTCTTAAAGATCAGAGTTCAAAATGGCAGAACTTTAAATGTTAATTTTACCTTTAGCTTTGATATTGAAGATTCAATACACTTCTAAACGATCGGCTAATATCCAATTTGTAAATTAATACTTCATCTAAATGAACGTGGAAATGACATCTTGTAAGGTATTGTACATATGCAAAGATATAAAAGCGTTTATTAATGTCTCATTACCGCGCAAAAGCCTCTTTCCGCTTTGAAGTTTGTAAAAGGAAACGAGAAACATAATCACGCTCAAACGTCGACTGGAATCACAGCTTTTATATTGACTAGCGGTTCATTCATGTGTCTAGCGGTTTTTGCGACGTCACATCGAGAAGTTTTTATTATGTGTGCAGTGCAGTCGTGTTAATGGTCAGTCGTGATGCCACATAGGAAGATTCTGTGTGTTAGTTTCAGATTAATGTGTTATACAAATAAACTTTTTACTAATACTAGCTGCAATACAGGCAGTCTCCGAATGGGGCAAGGCCAATCTTGTAGCATTCAATGCCGCCAAAACAGAGGCGTGTCTTTTCACCGCCAAAAGGAGTCCGTTCAATTGGCTCCTACTTTTCAGAATGTATCCTTGGAGTGCACCAACCGCCTTCAGCTTTTGGGAGTAGAGATTTCCTCGAACCTTTACTTTGGGCGGTTCATTGAGTCCAAGGCCAAGGTGGCTGCCAGAAAACTTGGCGTTATCGACAAGGTCCGGCGGTACTTCACACCGGGGCAGCTTCTAATGTTGTACAAAGCACAGGTCCGCTCGTGTGTGGAGTACTGAAGCCACATTTGGGCTGGTGCTACGAAATGTCACCTGGCTACTGTGGATTCAGTGGAGACGCATGCGTAGAGGCTGATTGGCGCCCCAGACATAACTCTAAACGGTCTCCAAAGCCTGGGGCACAGGCGTAGAGTAGCCAGCCTTTCGGTCTTCTATAGAATGCATTCTGGTGAGTGTGCAAGGGAATTGCATGATTTAATTCCCCCATCTCCGTTCCACCATCGGACGACCCGTCGTACGGCGAGTTTCCACCCTTACGTTGTTGACACTACTGCGACCCGGACGAAGCGTTTCGCTTCCTCTTTTGTACTGCTTACATCGAGGGACTGGAACAATTTGCCAGCGACGGTGTTTCCGTCACATTACAATTTGAGTGTCTTCAAGGCTAGAGTGAATAGGCTCTTAAGAATCTAGCGCGCTTTACCATCAATGATCGCATCACTGCTTACCATCAGGCGGGATTGCGGTCAAGCGCTAGTTTGTTACACTAGGTCCTAGGACATAACATCGGCTGCCTGCAAAAGTTACCACCCACCAGAAAGTCTTGCCTCCAAGCGATTCGTCGTGTTCCGGCATGACGTCTGGTGAAGCCGTACGGGGGACGGGTCTGAGCAGTTGTGTTGTGATGTTTGCCGGGTACGATGCGCCAAATGTAGTTGTATCGAAAGTTTGGTCGTGGAGGTTCTCCAAGACCTTCTCCTCCCTTTGGCGTAGCATCATTGGTCGTGTTGTTGGGTTTAGCATTGCATCGTCTCGCTAAGCTGCCAACTTCCTTCCTATTCACTCAGTTTTTTTTTTTTTGTGAATAAGCTCTTAATAAACTACTATCAGGCGGGATTGCGGTCAAGCAATAGTTTATAATTTACTTAAAAAAAAGGGGAACTTATATAATGTTTTTTAGATATAGAAATTAAAAAGCAATGACGCCATGCATTCGAAATGCAAGCAAACTTCATAATGAATTCAATCCCGATCTCAATAATAAACTCTAAATCTTTTAAGTCTAGGTAGTCTTAAAAGTTCTAAGTTCTAAGTGTTCTAAGTCTTAATTTAATCCCGATCGCATAAATAACGGTTCCGCTATCTTGTGATCAGATCGTCTACAAATGTCAGTCGCCCACTGACTTTATATACCTATGTGGAAAAATCTTTTACTGTCCAGTAAGAAAATACGCACATCGCATCACAATGAAGTATTAGATGTCGACGCGAACTGTGATGAATCACTTAGGTCTAACCCCTACGCGAAGTGTGGACTATTTTATAGGTTGAACAGCACTTTATGATCATAACTGAGTGAATCGTTACAAAACTTCCAAAGAGCTCAAAACGTTAAAGTTCTTATAAGGCAAAAATAATTGTCTCTGGCAGTCCTCCGGCATCATTCCTAAGTATCTATTATTACACATACATTATAATAAAACTTCAAATAAAACAATCCATCTCGGATTAACATATCACAACAATCCTAAAATTAACTTTGGTGAGCTTCCCACAAGCCTGTCTGTACGTATAAACAAAGGACAATATTTTTGCTAATATACCTCAATTTAATTAAGTCAATGTGGTTTAGAATGAAACCGAGCGGTTGAAGTGTTGTTTCTCCATCTTGTACATTTTTCTTTGAAACGAAAAGACAGCTTGAGATTTCCCCCGGGATCCAGTTCGATGCTCATTGCAAATATTTGACCGCGCCGTTGATCCTAACCATAACTTCTCGAACGTATACGGACATATGTGCAACGACGTGGACAGTACATTACTAAAAATAACTTTACGTATTGCCAAGGCAAGTGTCGTTTTATTTACTTTGTTTATTCGTGATACGATAAACAGCTTAACATAATATTATTATAAAGCTGACTGGATACGGAACGTCGAATTTATTTGAACAATGACCTACTTTCGGCTCATAACTATATTAACCACCGTTTGTAACGTAATGGAATGCTTTGATAATATAATAATTTTGTTTCAACTATTCGTGTTAGCGGCAGAACCGTGTGTAATTGAAGGGGAATGTGTCGAAAATCTAAGACTAAGAAATAAAATGTTATGGCATAGGTATTGGAATACATTTGATACCACTTTGTACATGATTTTTAAATATTAAAAAGATTTGTACTGATTTTAAATATTAAATTGAATGTGTGTGATTTATTTTAAATGACTTTTGTATCGGTGTTGTCATGAAGTTTAAAAGTAAGTTTTCCATTTTAAATAAACAAAAATAGGGGGTTAGGGGAATAGGGTTTTTGTACCAGTTAAATTAATTTAAAATTGGCTTCAATGAAATTATTGTTAAATATTGCTGTGCAATATAATATACGTATATCAAGTTTGTAAGTGCCCAGAATTTAAATGCAAGATATTTATATCAACTTCAACTTCAACTCTTGATCAATGGCCATTGTGGATACCACGATTTTGCCAATGACACATGTAAAAAATTATAGAAATTCTTTGAAAATTATATTTCACAATAATGGCGGATATCGCTAATGACCATGCAAAATTC
Organism: Sesamia nonagrioides; assembly: GCA_017933935.1. Classification (NCBI taxonomy): domain Eukaryota; kingdom Metazoa; phylum Arthropoda; class Insecta; order Lepidoptera; family Noctuidae; genus Sesamia; species Sesamia nonagrioides. The sequence continues at coordinate 847,195 of JADWQK010000668.1, read as the reverse complement.
TCTATTCATATGTGAATGTATACAAATATAGGAACGGAAAGTTATGACAGGACAATGAATTGACAAGTGAAGATGAATGACAAATATGAAGCATAAAGAGTGCTACAAAGAGTGATAAAGATTAATGTAATAAATAGTCAACGAGATAGTGAATTCGTGTTTTAAATGTAGAAGAAGCATAAAAAGAATTAGGGTGGAGGAGAAATGATTGAAAAATAACGTTAGATGTAAGGATGATAAAATAATAATAGAATAGAATACTCTTTATTAAGTACACCAAATAAAATACAGAACATAAATATGAAGATTTTACAAAGTGTGACACAATGAGCGGTCTTGTCACTAAGAACGATCTTTTACACAACTTTTGGATGGAATACTAAGCGATAGGAGATACAGAAATTAAGAGGGAATCAGCAGTTTTATTCAAGGAAAATCCCACGCTTATTTGGAAAAGGTGTGTTCATTTGACTATCAAGAACCGTGTAACTAAGGGCGAGTTTATCACGTCCAATTCGGCAAACACACATCGCATGTCCTCAAAACGGTAGCAACGTACGTCATAACGATTACGTAGTCTTTATTAGTTGACGTACAGCATGGTCCTGTCAAATTATAATGCTCCATAGACGAGTACTTCTTCTCTGTATGAGAGGAAACCTGTGCCCAGCAGTGGGACGATAAAAAGGTTGATGATGATGATGATTAGAGATATTGTAAAAAGGGTAATTGGTCCCTATAAAAACTTCTAGAAAAACCTTAAAATTAACCTTAAAATTTCTTAATCGCGGTCATAATAACAGAAGTTGATGCGGACGAAGTCGTGGGTATCTGCCAGTTTTATATAATACTAGCTTTCCGCCCGCGGCTTCGCCCGCGTGGAGTTCGGTTATATCGCGCTTTTTAGATTTCCCTCGGGAACATCATTTTTTTCCGGGATAAAAGGTAGCCTATGTTCTTTCTCAGGGTCTAAAGATTGTCTGTACCAAATTTCATCAAAATCGGTTGAGAGGTTTGAGCGGGAAAGCGTAACAGACAGACAGACAGACAGACAGAGTTACTTTCGCATTTATAATATTAGTATGGATTAGTCTGTCGTTTGATCATAATACTAAGCCATGAATGAAATTACACAGGTAAAAATCTTTACCGTAAACAAACAATCCCTCAAAATTAAATTAAGTCGCTTGGTCAAAGGATCTTAACTGAAGGTAAATAATATTGTTAAGACATTGCCTTATCGCATTTCTGTAGACTTTAAAAAGAAGGATTTATTAATCGGATGTAAGTATCAATAAGCCAATGAGAGAGCTATTCAATATGATGGTGTTTTGAGGTAGGTATACTAAACCAGTGGTCGTATACCTACCTCAAGTAAGTCGTGGTGGCCTAGTGGTTAAAACACCAGCCTCTCAAGTATGAGTGCGCGGGTTCGATTCCAGGTGTGGCAAGTACCAATGCAACTTTTCTAAAGTTATATGTACTTTCTAAGTATATCTTGGACACCAATGACTGAAGGTGACGGAAAACATCTTAAGGAAACCTGGACATTAAGTCTGAAATTGCCAACCCGCATTGAGCAAGCGTGGTGATTACGCTCAATCCTTCTCTGTATGAGGGGAGACCTGAGCCCAGCAGTGGGACGATCAAAAGGTTGATGATGATGATACTAAACCAGTATGAATGTTAAATTATATTTCCCCTAATCAAATGAACTAAATTCAATGAAACTATAATTTCAGTTGGCGTACTAAAAAGAATATAACTGATTCGTTAGTCTAGTGGTATGCACTACTAATGAGCATGAATTCAAAAATAAAGTGTTTTTGTGTTTTTTCATCAGAAATTTTTCAGTAGCAGACTTCACCCTAATTGCGTAACATTACTATTACTATAAGTTGTAATCATTTCGAAGCATATTTCTAGTCCATTGCTCCATGTGTACAAAAATGTGTCTGCTTAGCAACGTAAATAATGTAATGAATGTTGTTGAACTGTCAAAATAGATCACATTTTGACACATACTGTCGTACGTATTAGTCTTGAGGAGTCTGCTTTTATGATATTTAATTCTAGTTTTATTTCCGGTTGATGAGACTAGGTCCGCCCCTTTGACTTGGTCAAATGTGGATGTACTATAGGAACATCTCTGCCTAACATACCGGCGTGATGATGAATCTGAGAGATGAAGAAAATTCAGGTTCAAAACATTAGTTTCAAATCTGAATTTTTAATTCTTCTAGGCTGCCTTCTAAACACTGGATAGACCAAACTGTCCAGCCCTAACTAGAAAAAAAAAATATATCTCACACATATTGAACCACAAAAACTCATCACAGCCACTCAAAACATGTAAATAGATGACCTTATAACAACTTTATCTGTACGTAAAATATTCCGCAAATAAATATTACGAGCCGAAACCAAGAAGCTCCAAACTATCCGAATATTGATGTTTTTGCTTTCAACAGGTAGAGATTTACATGCCTACTCGTGCTTAAAACAGTAACAACTCATGACAGAGTAATATCCATTAAATACATGAATACTTAATCGAACAGTTGTGATTTGAAATAACATGCAACATGGCCGTATACATTATATTGAACAATTGTGCAGGATATATAGAATGATAATTTATGTACATCAAGTTTGATAAACAAGACATGATTCTGCGATACATGTATATATTAATAATTATTATTATTATCGACACGCAATATTACCGATATAGTTTGGGAATTTATGATTGAGGACATGCATTGTACTGTGTATTTCCTGGAGTAATGGACTCATCTCCGGTTTCCTGTCTAGGAAAATAGGTGAATATATCTACACATCGCTCACCTAGTATTCGTATTTATATTGGCACATCTGCAAAATATGTGAAACGGAGTTTACTACATATCCTTAATTTTTATTACCTTAAGGCTTAATGGATGTTAGTATCTCGAACACGGTGAACACCGCCTTAAATTACTAGTATAGGTATGAATCTGTAGAAAAACGTAAAATTAATTACTTTAAAACATTTATAAGATCTTTGTTTCTTGTTCCTGTAAAATATCCAAAAACGTCGACATATAGCTAGGTGAGCTATAGTCAATGTGCAGCAAAATAGAAACGAACTTCTAAAAAATCGCAACATTACAAAAGAGTAGATTTAGAATAAAATTTGTGGTAGTTTTGAGAGTTTTTAACCGACTTCAAAAAGGAGGAGGTTACTCAATTCGACCGTATACAATATGTAAAGAAAACCCTGTCCGATCCGTGAAGGTATTGTTAGGTATCGATAACTGATTCTAATAATGCCCACAAAGACAGGCTAAACTTAAAAAAAAAATCCCCCTAAAAAAATAAATATTATTTCGCAAAAAGAGGTAACTTAATACATGTGCGAAAAGCAACCCCTTCCGCGGGCGGCGGGGGGCAGGGCACGCGGCACCTGTGACGTGGCCGCGTCGCTATTCGCTTATAATAATACCGGTGTTGTCACTTTTGTAAAAATTACCAAATTTCGGGGAAAATGGAATTAATTCCCGGGAAAAAAGGATTATTTCAAAATTCATTAGTATTGTTACTATGATGATTATGTAAAATTTTATATTATATTTGGTCAAGTGTTTACCTAACCTTTATTATCCTTCCGGGTCGGACAGGATTTTCTTTACATATTGTATATGGTTTTTTTTTATGTTTATTCGCGCATAACATCGTCGTTTATGAACCGATTTTGATAATTATTTTTCTGTTGGAAAGAAGACGTTCCCAAGGTGGTCCCATGATAAGGATATCAGGGTTTGATTGTGGAAGACCAGAGAAAACAAGGGGAACTTTCAAAAATTGCAGGGGCGACTAGTGCACATCTTAGCATTTTCATTAAGTATTTTAAAGCACTACAATTTAATAAAGGTCTGGAGTAGATCTGATGATGGAGCCGGGAGACAGTCGAAGGAACTCCTCAACAATTCACAGTAGCTACCTTGTGTTTGGGCTCGATTAATTTGTATTGATAAGAACTTTACACCTAGCTGGGCTGTGACTGTCATAAGAGCTCTGATGATGAAGACAAAGGCCAGTTCCGAGAACTGCTCAACGGTTTACAGTAGCTACTTTGTGTTTGGACTTCATTCATTTATATTGATGAGACCTTTGCACCCATTGGGTTAAAATAATGGTCTGCAGTAAATTTGATGATGAAGACCATAGGTAGTTGAGGGAATACTTACGGGTAAAAATTAAAGTTAACAAAATTACGTCGTTTCCCAACTATATTTGCATCAGCTTCCAGTCTGACCGGATGCAACTGAATACATAGTACTTTTAACAACTAAAAAGTGTAAAATAAAAACTTTTTTACAAAAAAACAACCGACTTCCAAAAACCACTACAAAGTAAAAAATAATTAATTTCGGAAGTCGGTGTCAAAAAACGAATAAACAAAACCAAAGACACCGACTTCCGAAATTAATTATTTTTTACTTTGTAGTGGTTTTTGGAAGACGGTTGTTTTTTTGTAAAAAAGTTTTTTATAATGAAATTTTGTAAGATGCATTATAAAAACTAATAAGAATTATTTATGAACTAGCTTTCCGCCCGCGGCTTCGCCCGCGTAAATTTCGCTTATATCGCGCTTTTTAGATTTCCCTCGGGAACATCAAATTTTTCCGGGATAAAAGGTAGTCTATGTCCTTTCTCAGGGTCTAAAGATGCTTTCCGCCCGCGTCTTCGCCCGCGTAGTGTTCGGTTATATCGCGCTTTTTAGATTTCCCTCGGGAATATCAAAATTTTCCGGGATAACAGGTAGCCTATGTTTTTTCTCAGGGTCCAAAGATTGTCTGTACCAAATTTCATCAAAATCGGTTGAGACGTTTAGGCGGGAAAGCGTAACAGACAGACAGACAGACAGACAGACAGAGTTACTTTCGCATTTATAATATTAGTATGGATTATAGTATTATAATATTAGTATGGATGAGATGATGATCCACCGTTCATTGAATTCATTTGTGAAAACGTGATAAATGAAGAACCGCTCGGCGGATTTTATTCAAACTTCACACAAACCATCTACTAATTAGTCACAACAAAGCCTAAAAATTTGGTTTGGATAGGTGAGTCCGTTCCTGAGTTATAAAATTACAAAGAAAGTGGCAGCTGACCCGGCGAACTTTGTTCCGCCTTGAAGGCAATATCACATGATCCAATTTTTTACTTTTTAAATTAGGGTAACACAAAAGTGTAGGAGAAGTCGAAACAATGAAGCTCATCATTTCGGTTGAGCGTAATCACCACGCTTGCTCAATGCGGGTTGGCGATTTCAGACGTAAATTCCACGTTTCCTGATGTTTTCCTTCACCTCCCATAAATGCATCTAGCTCTGAGAAGAAACGCCGAAACAAACTCAGAGGTCATTGATGGGACATTATGATATTACTGGCCAAAAGGAAAATAAAATAAAAGTTTTATCAATAAAGTTCCGCCTTAAAGGCAATATGGAATGGTCTTAATTACTACTTTTTAAATTAGGATAATCTATATATATTAAAGAAAGTCGAGTTAATTACACTATTTATAACTCAAGAACGCCTGAACCCACTTGGCTGAAAATTGGTAGGGAGGTAGCTAAGAACTGAGAGAAGGACATAGGCAATCCTTTTTACCCCGTTCCCGTCGTTCCTGTGTGAATGAATGAACTTCATTGTTTCGACTTCTCCTACACTTTTGTGCGACCCTGGTACCTTGCAACTCCTCAAAGTAGGCAAAATAAAACTTCATCCATGTAATATTAGATAGATAGATAATAATGATGAATGAGCTTCATTGTTTCGACTTCTACACCTTTATGCGACCCTGGTACCTTGCAACTCTTCAAAGTAGGCAAAAGTAATATTAGATTATTAATGATGAATGAGCTTCATTGTTTCGACTTCTACACTTTTGTGCGACCCTGGTACCTTGCAACTCCTCAAAGTAGGCAAAATAGAACTTCATCCATGTATTTATTAGATTAATAATGATGAATGGAGCTTCATTGTTTCGATTTCTACACTTTTGTGCGACCCTGGTACCTTGCAACTCCTCAAAGTAGGCAAAATGAAACTTTATTCATGTAATATTACATTAATAATGATGATGAATGTGGCTTCATTGTTTCGACTTCTCCTACACTTTTGTGCTGGTTAACAGATTAACAACTGAAGTTAGCTAAAATTGAGTTTCTCGAAGCCGACCACTATTTATGCACTATATGTATTTTGAGACTATGCAATTTTGTCGCATTCGCGATTCACTTTCACTTTTGTTGAGTTTCAGAACGCGATATTATATCCTCTAACGCGCACGCGAATTTGAACTTTATGCAGCGGTAATAAATTACAAATTGACTCTCCATTTTATTTAGAAAACGTTTGTATGGGAAATAGAAAAATGCTGTTTTGAGGATTTTCCCGGCAGTTATTCGAATTTTTCTCACCTTTTAAACCTTCCCTAGACCTCCACGAATAAATCAAGACCAAGATAAGATAAATCCGTTCAGCCGTTCTCGAGTTTTAGCGAGACTAACGAACAGCAATTCATTTTTATATATATAGATGAGTACGAGTACCATGTTTTATTGCTATATCTTTGTTTTACTAATAAAATATAGATTTTTTATAGAAGAAGACATCTGTCTGGTATCTGTTTATATATTGTAATAAAGAAATGCCCCTTTCAAATAATAAATTAACATAATAAACCCCAGTAATGTATTCCTTAACATTAATTGAAGGTAGAATGCGTTAAACTAATTCAATTCAATAAAAACCAGTTGAGTTAGCAATAAAAACCAAATTCAATTCAATAAAAACCAGTGGGGGTCAGAGAGGCAATCGCTGCATATAAAATATTGGACTTCAGCTGAATCTGGTAAAACTGGAAGACAACCCAGCAGATGATAAATAAGATATAAATAATAGATAATAAAAACCAGCCAAGTTTGAATCGGACTCGTGCACAAAAGGTTCCGTACTGTCGTGACTATAAATAATATTATACATTAGGGTGTTAGGCAAGTACTCCACATTCTTGAAGGTTAATGTTTTAATAGTTCTTTATAAGGCTATTTTACAACTATGAATCGCTGAAAGGAATTTTTCATAAACAAAATTAATGTTTTATGTAAATTCAGTCTGGAATTTATGGCAATAAAAGCGGACCTTGAATTTTATTACAGTTCGTAACTTATGTACTACAAAAGGCTAAGAAAACTTTCTCCGCGGTACTTAATTAGCTTCATTTGACATTGTAACTTTAATACCTAATTTTATTACGAAAATACCTTACTATAAATATACCTTACTATTACTTTTGCCTTTTGTTTGGTAATTTATCTGTATTAGATGTATAACAACTACCCATTTGACAGCCTCCGTGGCGTAGCGGTAGCGAACGCTGTCGCTACGCAAGGAATATTTGTATGCATGAATATGAATATTTCCACTGGTCTGGTCATGACTCGGAAAGCACGTTAAGCCGTTGGTCCCGGTTGCTATACGAACATCTAATGGCAGTCGTTATGGGTTGTTGCAGCCCTCAAAAGTCCAACAATTGGTCTAACTGCATTGCTTCGCTATCACGTTCGGGTTGTGGTGGTCAGACGGCAGTCGATTCACGTAAAGTATCGAAGTTTAGACAAAATCAGCAGTTAGACTGATAAAGCGGATCCCAGATTCCAAGGCTGAAAAAGGCTTGGAATCTGGGATCCGCAAACATGATGATGATGATGAGATGTATAACTAACTATTTACACTACGTACTAAAATAACTGACTAACTAACAAACTATACTAATAAAAGTAGAAACAAAAACAAAAGAACTTTATTATTTCAAATTCCTTTATTGGATTCAAATACTTCCAGTGTTATTTTACTTACTTTTCTGATCCTTGAAGAGAAATACGATCGCTACGTAAATAGGAACACTTAAAGTAAGATGTATCGTTTTACAGCGGCTCGTGTTTTATTTTATCTGCAAACTAACATAAGTTCTTGTATCTCGCACCTTTGCACACAATGAAGGCTATTTTTATATTTTACTGCACCTTGTATATTCGACGATGGAATATTTTCTTCTCTTTTATAAGAAGATAGAATTTTCAAGATATTTAACGTGCAATGTATTTTAAGCTCGATTCAACTTACCTAGCCTTTTTTTTTATAAACTTGTTTTCTCCAATCTATTTTCCTTATATTTATCCATACTAATATTATATGTAAATGCGAAAGTAACTCTGTCTGTCTGTTACGCTATCCCGCTTAAACCTCTCAACCGATTTTGATGAAATTTGGCACAAACAATCTTTAGACTCTGAGAAAGAACATAGGCTACCTTTTATCCCGGAAAAATTTGATGTTCCCGAGGGAAGCCCGATATAGCCGAACTCCACGCGGGCGAAGCCGCGGGCGGAAAGCTAGTTTTTTATAAACCTGCCGATTGATTTTGTAAAAATCTTTTTATTTTTACAAATTACTAGATGCGCGCCGCGGTTTTACCCACGTAGGTTTTGATATGCTCCTCTCTTATTGGTTGCAGCGCCTTATGCTTTCCTGGATTAAGGGGCTATCTAATGAAAAATAATCGGGCCAGTAGTTCCTGAGATTAGCGCTTTCAAACAAACAAACTCTTCAGCTTTATATATTAGTATAGATAAACTAATGCTTGACCACAATCCCGCCTGATGGTAAGCAGTGATGCAATCGTTGATGGCAAAGAGCGCTAGTTTATTAAGAGCCTATTCACTGCCCCTGTGCCTTGAAGACACTTAATTTGTAGTCCGACGGAAACACCGCCGCTAACAAATTGTTCCAGTCCCTCGATGTACGCGGTATAAAAGAAGAGGCGAAAAGCTTCGTTCGGAGTATTGTGGTGTCAACAATGTAAGGGTGGTAACTTGCCGTGCAACGGGTCGTCCGATGATGGAATGGAGATGGGGGAACTAAATCATGCAATTCCTTCGCACACTCCCCAAAATGCATCCTATAGAACACCTGCTCCAGTCAATCTCACCAAACTGGAGTGGAGAGTGGAGTGAATTGTTATTCCTACAAATGCTAGAGATTAAGTTACCACCCACCAGACAAAGTCATGCCGCCAAGTGATTCGTCGTGTTCCGGCATGATGTCTGGTGTAGCCGTACAGAGGACGGGTCTGAGCAGTTGTGTTGCGATGTACGTCCCGGTTACGATGCGCGAATTGTTGTTGTGTCGGGAGTTTGGTTGTGGAGGGCCTCCAGATCAATCTCCCTCTGGCGCAGCATCGTTGGTCGTGTTGTCGGGTTTAACATTGCATCACCGCGCTCAACTGCCGTCTTCCTTCCTATTTACTCAGTTCTTTTGAGTGAGTATGCTTAATAAACTAGCGCGCCTTACCATCAGGCCGGATTGCAGTCAAGCGCTAGTTTGTAATATATAAAAAAAAAACAAGATTGAGAGATTAACACTATTGACAGCTCTCTCTAAGCTCACTTAGGCGAGATTTTTACAAAATCGAACAGCTGTTTTCTCCTACCTATCTACTTCATACTTTTTGTTCAGAAACCCACTGCTCAGCATAGGGCTCCCCATCATCATCATCAGCCTCTACTCGTCCACTGCTGGACATAGGCCTCTTCCATGCCACGCCAACAAGCTCGATCCTGAGCAGTTCTTCGCCAGCCACTACCAGCCACCTTTTTGATGTCGTCACTCCATCTCGCCCAAGGGCGTCCTACGCTACGTTTGCCGAGACGCGGTCTCCACTCGAGGACTCTTTTACCCCAACTGTTGTCGGCCCTGCAGCATATGTGACCAGCCCATTGCCACTTCAGCTTGCTAATCCTCTCAGCTATGTCGGTAACTCTGGTCATCTGTCGGATCTCCTCGAAGTCATGACGGGCAGGACGCACTGGTTGAAGATTTTAGTCTTCAAACATTTGGGTATGGGCGACGAAAATACCTGACGAAGTTTTTCAAATGTGCCCATCCCAGCTGGATCCTTCTATTTGCCTCCATCTCGAAGTTGTTTTTCCTAATTGCAACGTTACAAATAACATTCCATTTTTCCTTGTGGATTACCTTCTACCCTCAAAAACCTCGGTAGCTACCGACCTACATTCTCGTGTGGATATAGTTTTCCACTCATATTTTATGCAATGTTGTGAAGGACAATATGAGGGCTGAATGTGGAGGGCTCCATGAATATTTAATTACAATTAAATGGTGTTATTCAAACAATTGTTGCTGGAAAAGTGGTGATATAATAGTTGCAACTTTCATCATACACATAAACGGGATATTAATTTCCTTCATTGAGTGATTGTGTAAGAATTTAACCTGAACATGTGGTGTTTCCACTTTCATCACGTACGGATGACAGAAGATCAAGCTACCCGAAACTGTCAAATATTCCCAATCAATCTTTAGCTTTAATGCTTTAGCGATAAAGTTGAAAATCTAATAAATAAATTTGACAGACTAGTCGCATGATGTGTTGTGTACTTTTAGTACAGACTATAACATCAAGTCAATAAAGATTAACTACTTACTACCATCATCATCATCACCTCAGCGTTAACTCTGAGATAATGATGATGATGGTAGTCAGTCATGTCGGAAGCTTTTTTTTCAGCTTTGGTGTCTGGGGTCCGCTTTCTCAGTCTAACTGCTGATTTTGGCTAAACTTCGATATTTTTCGTGACTGCCGTCTAACCTCCACAATGCCAAAGCGATATCGAAGCATTGCAGTTAGACCAATTGTTGGACTTTTGAGGGCTTCAACAACCAGTAACGACTGCCATTAGATGTTCGTATCGCAACCGGGACCAACGGCTTGACGTGCTTTCCGAGGCACGACCAGACCAGTGCAAATATTCATATTCATGCATACAAATATTTGCACTGCGCGGGGATCGAACCCGCGCCTCCTTGAAATCAAGCGGCCGCTCCTCCAAGCGGCCGCGTTCACTACCACTACGCCACGCAGGCTATCAAAACTTCAAACAGTCAAAACAAAGTTTAACTGCTTACTATCAGCACCTCTATCTTGCAAGCAGCAATGCTTAGGATTACCAAAAACCCTGAAATTATTCGGCACAAAGGACAAAAGAAAAACAACAAGCGAGAATACCATAGAAAAGAAGAAGGGTTCCGTGCCCTAATATTGCCCATGGGGCCCTATTTCTAAGAATCCGCTGTCCGACGGTCCATGTGTCTGCCTGTCACAGGATACCTTTGAACCGTTAAAGGTAGGGACATTTGAAATTTGCACAAAACAGGTACTGATATGACTGCTATAGCTACATATTATAATTAAAACCACTTCACCACTTCTTGGCGTCTTTGGGTTGCGGTCAAGTGCTAGTTTATAATTTATAAAAAAATAAATTATTTATTTTAAGGGAATGGTCTCATATATTGTGCGGGTTCGATTCCAGGTCAGGCAAGTACCAATATAACTTTTCTAAGTTATATGTACTTTCTAAGTATATCTTGGACACCAATGACTGATTAAAAGGTGAAAGAAAACATCTTGAGGAAACCTGGACTTTAAGTCTGAAATCGCCAACCCGCATTGAACAAGCGAGGTGATTAAGCTCAATCCTTCTTTGTATGAGAGGAGACCTGTGCCCAGCAGTGGGACGATAGTAAGGTTGATGATGATGATTGTGCGGTGGTGGCAAAGCCTTCGTGTGAAGTACTGACCCAGGTTATTAAGTAAACATCAAGAAAATCAAGGGAGTCGTAAGCTATACGATTCATCCAATACATAGAACCGCAACTACAAACACTACTGCTGTGCCAATTGGAAAAGATGAAAAATAAGATAGATCGCAACCGTTCCATCGTCTAGCACCATTTCAGAACATTTTTCCATTACTTTGTGTTGACTCTTATATCTTGCGCAATACAATAAGCAGCTTACATGCCCCACATAGAGTGTTATTAAATTGTTTAATTCCTCAAAAGTCTCCTTACATTATTCCATTTTAATGCTCGCGTTCCTCGTCTCACTCGGTTTTTTTTTTTAGTTTCCTTGAAATGCTCATTTTCATTGAGTTCAAAAAAGCTAACAAAATTCCAGTAGCATTGAGCGTCAACTGCCAACTTTCTTAAAGCTGTCTCCATAATATTCGCGAGTTTTCTTTTTTTCAGGGAGTGCATTATTATTGTTCGTATGTTTCTTTCGGCCACTTGTTTCTTAGAAAACACACAGGTAAAGTATTTTGTCAATCATTACGGTGCGGAGTGCGCGGGTCGGAGCGAGTAGCCTGCCTGACGCTGCGGCAGTCGCGCGCCAGCCGCTACGCCGAGACCCGCACGGCTCGTAGCAGCGTAGCCTACGCCGTAGCGCTACGTCTAAAGCATTATAGCGACCTTATCCGATGTAAAGTGAATAAAGTCATACTTTGTGAGTTATTGCATAGTTACACTTTACAAAAATTAATATTTTGTCAAAGTTTCAAACTTTACTATAACTTGATAGAAAAATGAAAAGATTTTTTTGTGAAACAACAGAGAAAATATCGTAAAATTTAAATTTTCGATGATAACAATATTTTTACCTCTTGAGGTACTTGTAAAATCTAGATACCTTTTATTCTAATATTTGTCTAACGAAATAGAAAAAGCAGCATTTCATTTTAATTCCAAAACCCATAAAAATCTAATTACTCAGCATCTGGTAAAACGAATTACTCTGAGCCACAGAAATCTATACAGAATCCCCAACAATGAATTAGGATTTATTGAGAAGGTCGTTCGAAGGTAATTATCCCAATACAATCGTGACCAGAAAGCTTTATCCTTCCACTAATAATAATTGCTTAGATTATAGCCGTTAAGCTGTAAGTATGATTGGAATGGAAAATAAAATATTAAAAAATGTCAGAGATTCAGTAATTATTATTGCTTGGATTAAATCTATCCGATTAAATAACTGCCCTAAGAAGTACATCATTGTTTATTGCACGTTGTTATTACTCTGTTAAAGTAATAAAAATGAAACAATTCACAAAAAAAAAGATACTGAATGTTTTAAATTAAAATTTTAATATTTTTATTTGCAGAACTTTAACAAAATATTTTTCAATATTAATAAAATGAACGCCTGTTGTTGTTTGTGTGAACCAACGGCATACAATTTTTCTAATTATAATTTCAGGGCCTCACGTAAAGCACCCTTATAAAGGTACTTAACACACGCGGGTGCACAGATGGTTTTAACAATTCAACACATTTTATGGAAATGTCACCAAATAATTTCAAAGGAATAATAAAGGTATCCAACACGTGCGGGGTTTTGACAAATTCAACACACGCTTTATAGTATTGTCATCAAATAATCACAAATTAATAATTAAAAGCACCATAAACATTAAATTATTTATTAAATCTCTTTGAAGGGTACCTAACAAGTTTAGGTAGATGGTTTTAACAATTCGACACACAGTGTATAGTATTGTCACCAAATAATCACAAATTAATAATGAAGGCACCCAACACGCGTGGAGTTGTTTTAACAATTCAACACACGCTTAATGATCGCCAAATAATCACAAATGTAATTAAATATTCTTAATGCTGGTTTTTCCAACGCTAAATGTTCAAATTGAGCTAAAGAATATTACCCTACAAATATTAATGAATTTATGATCATTCTTTTACAAAATATCTGTCAGACCTCAATTTAATAACACGAATAAATATTTTCTGTCGATTGATAAATTAGCCGTTAAATATTGAAACGGAAAAAATATCCCTCGGCTAGTGATAATTAATTATTTTAATTGTTTTGTTTAAAATGTGTCATAACCTGATGGTTACACTACATACCTACTCAAAAATAACTCAAATTAAAATAATTTATTGCATCGAAACAGCCAGTCAACCATACGCATATATTATTCACATGAAGATACAGTTCCAAATGAAAGTGGTCACTTGTCCCATGATCCTCTATCTGAAATTTCAAGTGGATATAATCCCGCCACGACATGAAAGCTAAGCTGGTGTCCTCAATGAGAACATACTTTAGTTATGATGCCTAATGTCACACAAGCAAACAGAAACAACTTCTAAGAAAGGCTGATCTAAGGTTGACAGAGAAACTCAACGTGTTCCTTGAAATGCATTATAATACTAATTAGTAATAGGTCTAATTAGTAATTAAATATTAATAGGTCATAAGCAACAAAAGTCCTAATAACTAGAGTTCAAAATTGGATGATTCCAAACTGTGTCCAGTTTGTGAATTATTTAGAAAGGAGATCAACCTTTGGTACTCATGCCAATTTCTTTGTATATTAACAAAATATATGTTATTCAAAACTTGATTGTACCAATATTCCAAGGGTTTTTGTTTGAATCTGGTAACCAGTCGGGTAATCAAGATATCTTGGTTCGAATAACGGTAAAAAAAAACAATATTTTCTGTAATAATACAGTGGTTATTGAGGCCAATTTGATGCTATTTTACACTAACTTCTTGCTACTTAATTAATATAATCTCTTTCAAAGAATAAGTCGACTTTTGCTGTCATCCTGTATATCCCTTTATGCTAATGTTACAAAAATAATATATGCAATACACAAGGCACCCACGTTAGTTTTAATCCCGTGTTAATTCTGGGATAAAAGTATTATCCTACATTTTATTGCTGCTTATAAACCCTCTGTGTGCCTAATTTTATCCAAATCGCTTGAGTTGGTTTTGCGTGAAAGAGTACCTAACAAACATCCATATATACATACATCCTCACAAACTTTCGCATTGATAATATTAACAGGATCAGTAGGATAGAATATTAACCAGCAAGGGATCAGATCGGTGTACGGCCGGAATAAATGTTACCAAGGGTTTTTTTTTTTGTATAACTCGGTAATTGGGCTGTGAAGGCCATTACCCGGTGACTTGATTGCAGAGGCTAGATTTGTTTCTCCGTGTAAAATAATAGTTGTACAAGTTAACCCCGACTCACTTGGAACAGGCTAGCCAAATGATGAAAGATATTAAAGAACAAAAGGTCTCGTCCAGTTCAATTATGTTAGACTTTAAAAACACACAAAACACTATATTTCATTACCAAAATTCGACATTAAAAACTAAACTTTAATTTCTTTTAGAAATCTATTCTAGCAGAACTAAAATCTATACTTACATATTTCATAGTATAGATTTTAGTTCTGTTAGAATAGATTTATAAAATATATCAATCTATTCTAAACATATAAATTAGATGTTGGTGCATGACTACTACTAAATTAAAACTCACATAAAATGCGACAGTGACGAATATACGAAGTAAATGTATCTTCAGTAAAAACGTTGTAAGTAACTCGTACCATGGATTGTCAAAGTCGATTGCAAAAGAGGTGATACTGCAGCACAGTTGAATGACGCATGACGTCATGTGACATCCCGATGTAGATCAACGTGAAGACGGCATGGCGGGGACTATCCGACATCACTCCACCTACCATCATGAGACGGAGCCTTCTGCTGCCTCGGTGAGTTACTAAATAGTCATGATCATTAATTTATACATATATGCAATAATGGCCCATTAATTTACGGACAGTTATTTCTAAAATCCTGCGATGTTCCAGAGTAGGGCAAAGATCTCCCAGAAGTGGTGAAGAGTAACACTTCTCTCTGTTTAAACCTGCTAAGGATCAGTACTTGTTTCAGGAGTCCATATTTCCATCTGCCGTGATGTCCCTTGTCATTAAAAGAGAGGGCCGTGTACAGACCGTTATTATTTAAAATTACAACTCGTGTATCTTTTCCAATAGCCATGCAAATGCCTCATAGGTTCACATAGGAGACCCTCTTTCCAAATAACACTATTGACAGCTCACTTTACCTAACTTTTCCCGGTGAGTTTTTTACAGAATCAATCGTTTGGTAAAATTAATTAATTTACAAATTATAATTTATATTCCTAGTTTCGCAATACTCGTACAAAATGTTACTTTTGCTTTTGTTAAGAACATAGCTAAATTGAAACATTATTTTTTATTGCAAGTTTGGGATAAAATCTACTTTATAATAGTATATCCTCAACATGTACCTTTTAGTTTTTAAATTCCATAATAATATGTTCTTAACAATGTAACACAATCAATACGGTAATTTCATCACTTTTAAAGTTACAAACGAATTATCAAACGACATTTAATACGGATTTGATAGAAAATTTTTAATTATAAACTAGTGCTAAAAAACTGGGTGAATAGGAAGGAAGACGGCAGTTGAGCGAGGTGATGCAATGTAAAACCCAACAACTCGACCAACGATGCTGCAACAGAGGGAGATTGATCTGGAGACCCTCCACGATCAAACTCCCGACACAACAACATTTGGCGCATCGTACACATCGCAACACAACTGCTCAGACAATTATTTTAATATACACATTTCTTACATTACTTTTATGTTTATATAAATCCCACATAAACATAACACTTTTTTCTGTAAGTAGGTTTGTCCAAACATTTTTGCAGCAAGTCAGCCATATTATTAAACTAGATGAGTTCGGCTACGTGTCTTACCAGACTTGTACAAACCTACTTACAGAAATCAATTACACTATTAGTTCTCACTTATTATGTTTTGGAAGTAAGATAGAGTGTTGCCCTATGTAAGTATACTGGTATTCAGCTGTACCCGGCTGCAGACTGCCATTTATTCAAATTAGACTGAGAATCAGCTTTTTCGAACGTCAATATTACTAATATGTATTACATAAGACAGTCCCCCCAAAACGCCCGACCTTCGCCACTTCCTATTGCTTTAGCTGGGAAGAAGTGGCGGAACAAACTCCCAAGCAACACAGCTGTCAGTTCATTAAAAAAAACACATGACTTTATACAATACTAACACAGAACATTAAATGAAACTATCTATCATATGCCAGCTAGCCACGTCAATATACCAGGAAATATTTCGGGAAAAGCCCAGCCAGAATGACGAAAAGCTTAGGCAGACTTGTTCCACGAAATTATTTTTAATATACCACCTTCTTAGTAGAAGCAGGAAGTAATAATATTCTGTTTTTTTTTTTTCTTGGAAACGCGAAAAAATATTTCAAATATATATTTGTTACATGTTCTTGAAAATATAGCTAACATCAATTAGGTTTAGTATTTACATAGCCAACATACAAGAGTACCGTCAATTTTAATTTAACAACTTTTCCCGAATCCAAATTAATACTCTGAAGAGAGACCAGACTTGCCCTCTCACCTTCTATCTCCGCTGGTGAAGCCTTTTCCCAGCTGTGGAACAACACGGGCTAGCAAAAATTACGTGCTCTAGTGTGGACAAAGCCTAAGTAAGTAAGATCCATGAGAATGTGAACATACTACCTAGAAATAAATATGTCACGTGATTCTCAGATCTATTTATTTTTCAAAATAGATAAAAAACATTGTTAAACGAATTCCTTATCTCGGCTGTCAACGTTCAAGCTTGTTTCTGTCTAGATTGTTTAGGTTTTACATACATTAATTCCTAAATCTAGACTGTTTGGAGTGTTTTATTATTAATTGGATTTGGTTTTTCGGAACTTTAAACAAGCTTGTTGTTGATCTGCTATCTAAATATATTAAAAACAGAATACTCCTTTATTGATAGTCGCGTAAAAACAAATCATGTACGTCAGTGGTATAATCATTAAAGTCTTTAGATAACTTGAAGCGTAAAATGCCTACGCATTCCACAACGATCCTTGGTAAATATTTCTATCCAGGCTCCAAGCGTAGGGATTATAGCAACCCCCCCCCCCTCCCCCCAATGTATGAAAGCCTTGGGGAAGGCCTTTGTCCAGCAGTGGAACTCTTTAGGCTGAAGAAGGAAGAAGAACGTATATATAAATACATAAATAAATTCAGTAGTTACAGCAAAATAATTAATGATGACATGGATTTTGGTTCAATCAAAAGAGCCAACATAAGACTCCACCGTTAAGTATATCCCAATTTGAATATCAATCGAATATGATCAAAATGAAACAACAAAACATTCGATGTTAGTAGTAATCACTTTCGCTAGTTCTCTCACTATTAGCAAATATAGAATAGAAGATAAATATAACGATTTTGCAAAGGGTGACACAACGAGCGGTCTTATCGCTAAGAGCAATCTTATCCAGACAACCTTTATAACCAAATATTAAAGAGTTTATATCAATTTTGCGATCTTTTGCTATAAATAGAATTCATCAGGTTATTAACGTCAGCACCTTAATTGCGTAACGCACTATTACTATCAATTGGTATTATTTTGAAGCATATTGCTAATTCATTGCTCCATATGTTCAAAAATGGGTCAGCTCAACAACTTAATTAACGCAATGAATATTGTTGAACTGTCAAAATAAAACCCATTGCTACTGATAGTGTGTTACATAATTACCTTGCTGTCCGGTGGTTGTTGTTAAAAGTAAAGTTGGTATTTCGCCTAACAATATTTAAGGGGAATTGTGTTAAGTATCCATGAAATTCGGCTGAAATTTATTTCTCAAAAAAAAAAATAACACAGATCACTTAAATATTGATAGGTGTATAGAAAATACATAATATTAGTAGAGACAGTCCCTGTGATCACATACAGTTATATAAAACAACAAAACTAAGTGATTTTATAGATGTTGATGTTAGAACTTCGTTATAACGTATTCTTCTAGGACTTTTATATACAATCTGTTACAGTTCAATACATCACCAGGTATTCATTATGAAGTCTTATTCCCTCAAAATTCAAATATCTTTCACTACTTGATTTAACAATATTTTCGTTATTTATTGTTATTTGGATTTGATTGAGGATATTGTTATTTTTTTTCAACAAATATGAATGCGCAGGTCTTCTATCGAGCGATAAGGAGCGAAAACATGTATTTAGGAAATTCAAGTTATCCTGTGCTTCTTTCATCAGCAGGGTTGTGGCCTAAGTAGAACAAGCAAGGATAATCTGTGCAAAGTCTGAGACTACTTAACGTTTTAACACTGCTGGTGCTATTTATTTATGTAAATAAAAATAATGAGGGTCCAAGAATTGATCCTTGTGGGATTCCGTGGGTTTATTTGAAGGTTACAGTACGGTTTTCTAAATAGCACTTAAGTTCTCTATTTTTTAATTCCGATATTCGTACGTCAGTTAACTTCATAAAAAGCAAATCATGACTAATCGTGTCAATTGCTTTTGTTAGGTCAGTAAAGATACCTTACATGACCTTACCTTGTTGTCTCCTGTCTATAGCAATTTCCATTTTAGTACTATCTATAGTTGCTGATAAAGTATTTGATTTAGGCCTATTTCCATATTATTTCTCAAAAAAGAAATCTATGCCTGTTAGGTAAGTGTAAACACTAAGATAAATTATTATTCGATACATATTGGAGATTACTGGTAATCTAATAATTTGGATATCGAGCGATAATTGCCTGGATCGGTCTTGTACCCAGAAATCAAATTTAATTAATTTTTTTGCCATTTGTTGTGAGCGTCAGGTTGAATATTATATTGAACGAAATACGATTCGGGAGCGTAACAAGTATTATTTACGGACGACGTACTTTTCATTGTACTATATACATATAGTCTATGAAATAGTCATTCAATACGATTATTTGAACTAGAATGTTGTTCTGATGACTTAAATAGTTATAATTTTGTATCATATTTGTGACTCTCGCAAATCATATTTTAGTCAATATTGAACATGACATGGAACTTTTAAATTGCAAAAAAAAAAAACGTTAGAAAATTTTAATTTTGTGGCTACCCTGGGGAATCTATAAATGTTATATTTTTGCTATTAAAATCAAGTCTCGTACTGGAATGAAAGTGCAAGTTGTCTGTTTACCTGCTAAGGTAGTTAATATAGTAAGGTAGTAACAACGCTCTTTTTCCATAGAAAGAGAGTTATGAATAAACTGTTGTAGCAAATTGGTATAGTGAAGGTATATGATACCACTTTGCTACAATTCATTCATAACTTTTAAAGTGGTGGATCGTCGAAGTGGTGTATGAATCAATTTTATTCAAGAAAATCCCTTTAATTAAAGTATATCGTCAGTGGTGTGATTAATAAGTTCAGAAAAATAAACTGTTAATCACATTGACTTTCCCAATTAAGTTGTTCGTATAGTAGAGAAAAGTATAAAATGAAATAAAGAAAGAAAATAAAATAAGCATTAAGCCAAAAAATATAACTGCGATGTTTAAAACACAGAAAACAAAGACTATGATGCCAATAACAATAGGGGATCGGCTCAGCAACAACAATAATAACAGTCATTATTCATCTTTGACAGCTGTATGAAATTGGTACAAAAAAAAAAACAATAGACTGAAGCTTAGAACTAAAATGAGTGTGGAACAAATGTAGTAATGCAGCCCCCAAAACCTAAAATCCTTTAATAAACTAATTAACAAGAGAATAAACATAAAATTTTTAGTACGGTCGAATATTTCTACATATATATGTACTTAAAACAACATAATGCTGCGTCAGTATTATATACATAATATAAAACCTCATTTGTTGGGTCTCCACAGACTCATATAATACAGTACCCCTTAGCACCAAGCCAACAGCCATAAAATTTTTACAATGAAGGAATAAAAAATCGTGGGTTTTTATTGTTATCTCTAAAATTTCACATCAGGAGTAAATAGAATCGTCGTCTAGCTTAGAGAGCTCGGTGGCTTGTCGCATTTTTGAGCTCATGCAATATAAGCCGCGCTTCGTAACTGCAGCACTGATCCAAGGAAAAAACACTGAAAAAGATTTCAATACTTTATTGTGAAGCGTCCTCGTCTGTCTTCTAACACTTATTGAAAGTGCACTGCAGTATCTTCTGAGATTTCAAAGCAAAATACTGCGATGGTATGAAATATTGTATATACATTCGAACTATATTAGGTGTGTGTTCTTTACAGTCTGACTAATGTCAGAAAAATCTGTAAAATATTGGAATTTAAATTATATAATGTCACCGACATAGCTCTGCGAGTCGCTAAACTTAAGTGGCAGTGGGCAGGGCACATTGCTCGTAGAACCGATGGCCGATGGGGCAGTAAGGTTCTGGAGTGGCGGCTACGTACTGGAAGACGCAGCGTAGGGAGGCCCCCAACAAGGTGGACCGATGACCTGGTGAAGGTCGCGGGAAGCCGATGGATGCGGGCAGCACAAGACCGGTCAGCGTGAAAAGCCTTGGGGGAGGCCTTTGTCTAGCAGTGGACATCTATAGGCTGAAGAAGATGAGAGAATGTCCCCGACTTCAACCGCGTGATATTTTCTTGCAATTTCTTGCTCCCATTATTTCATTTTCGCTTAGTGGCTTACTTATTATTGTCTTCTTGCTCAGCTCCTTAAAGTTCTAACGTTATATTAAATAGAATAGTTATAGCCTTCTTCAAGAATTGGGCTATCAGGATAAGCACGTTCAAACGAAATACAAAAAAAAGTATTTCATGTTTTCCAATTCCAAATGTTTCACTTACATGTACATTTGTATTAAAGAAACAAGTAACATGACATGAAATTCTATGTAATTAACTTACACAGATTTAGTAGCAGGCCCCAAACTAGGCACAGCTTGTATATTGGTGAACTAAACAACGTTAATAATTTAGTAAGTTGAATAGCAATTAAATAACAAAATCAATTAATTAAGAATCTATAGCATATAGTATGGCAGGATTTCAACGCGTAACTGCAACCATGAATCCAACACATAATTTGATTCCTCATTTACATTTCTTATTTGGTAATTTCTCAAGGTTTTATTTTTCAACAAGTAAATAATAAATTAGTTTAGTTTTGTTACCTTTCTTTAAATGAATTGAGTAGTAATAATGTCACTACCAACATTAACAATATTTACTTGGATCCGGAATTACATTCCGAGAAAATGGCTTATCCACGTTATTTTTTCTGTGAACATTTATGATACAAGTACCAAAAATCAATCTACCTATTCCGATCACTGGTTACTCTAATAACTTCCATAGAAAGTGCAATACTAACGCAGTCAAAATGTAAGGAACTTTAACAGAACACAAAAATATCAATCATCATTTTTCAACATCACAACCCAATTTTATAACTCTCTTTCTTCTTTCTTTTCTTCTTCTTGGCGTTAGAAGAGTTGCTTAAAAGCATTAATAAAATATTAAACAGATACGATATATTCTAACAAACTGACCAAAAAAAATGTGCCAAACACAGCAGCAGCACACATGCATATTTTTATTCGGCATACATTGGTACAGTGTGAGTGAGATGGGGCACAATCTAAAGCATAGAGAAGAAAAAGATGACTAGTGTTTGTCGTTTGCGCTGTTAGTGTTTGTCGTTTGTTTTTACGAGTGTATCGAGATTGACTAAGGCGAGATGCAGGACTTTCCTTCCTTTTGTACGCTTCATTTTCAGTGCGCTAATGACATATCTACCTTAGTTTAATATTTTATCAATGCTTAAAAGTGAATAAATAGACAAGGCAGCCATGTTGTTTCTTTACAATCAGTAACGGTCAGATACTGGCTTCGCGGCTTATTAGCATTATGTACTTCTGTACTTACTTATAGCTTATACCAGTGTCCATAATTTCAGATAATTTGCATTCCATTGCCACTTAATCAGTTATCTACTTTATTTAGATGTCTTCTCAGTGGATTTTTCAGTAACCAAAAATTCGAAATGAGGTTTCGTTTGCAATGGAATTTCAACTTTATTGAGTTTTTATAGACTGTTGAGTCAAAGCATTCATCATCATCATCATCATCACCAACCTTTTTATCGTCCCACTGCTGGGCACAGGTCTCCTCTCATACAGAGAAGGATTGTGTTAACATAATTAAATAACATCAATATGTACACAGTTACGCAATAAATGATTCTTTTTTTTTATCTTTAACATTTATTCTGTTGTTCCATAAATTGAAAATAATTTTAAATTCTTAATTTGAAAACGGTAAAAGTTTTCTTATGAAAATCGTACTAATATAATGGAGAAAAAGTATTATTTCTTAAATTCCTAACAAAAATCCTTCGAGATTAGCCCGCTATCCAGGCAGGCAGAAGATTTCTGTAGATTAGTAGCAATAAGTATATTCTAACAAAACTTATATGATATACGATATTTGATATTTTCATAATATATGTGATTCGTAGTAATGTTCATTTTACCGTAAATATGTTGTCTATTGACAGAATATTATTGGTAAATATAAATAGTAAACGGTCATGTTTCGATATCATTATTCTTCTCTCCATATCCCAATTTATTTATTCTTTCGCACATGAATTTTACAGAGGCAGACTTAATGCGGACCCCGGGCTCCAACGCGAAAGCCGCGGATGCAACCGGGATAAACGCTGAGATGATGATGATGAGACTTAATGCCTTAGGAATGCCCTTCAGTCAACTACAGGTGGTGAAGAAATTATATGCTTTAGTTGAAAAAATTATAAAGTAATAATAAAAAGTAAACAAACTAAAACCCAACTACGACAAAAAACGACGCTGAAAAAGTATAAAACAAGATTTTCGGAATACTGAACAGAACAAAGTTGCTAATGTAGTTGCAAGTAAATGGACAAAGTAGACTCTACCAAGATGCCTTCGTTGTAAATTGACAATAATGTCATATAATACTATTCTGAAGTATGCAATATTCACCAAGTAGAGATAAATTTTCATGTTTGGAAAGGCGTAGTCACACGTTCTCAAGGTGCTACGGTAGGTAGGTATATGTGACTACTTTGTCCATTTACTTGCAACTACATTAGCAACTTTGTTCCGTTCAGTATTCTGAAAATCTTGTTTTATACTTTTTCAGCGTCGTTTTTTGTCGTAGTTGGGTTTTAGTTTTTTTACTTTTTATTATTTGTACTATTTTGGTGTTAAAGTGTATTTGTGGCGCATAATATTAACACAGTCTAAAAATCATACAGTCGTCCGACGAAGACGTCTAGACAGAGCAATCGTGCGGGGTGTGAGGGACGAGACGCGGGTAAGCGGCACCCGAGCTGCAAACAAAACGATGTTCGTAGCTCGGTGTCTATCATTAAGGACTAACACGTGTTCGTTTTTTTATTTGTTTGTTTTATAATTTGATATGAGTGTCAATTTTGAGTATAATTGGGGTACTTGTCACGAAAAAGTCATCCTTTTTGACATCCAAAATGGTGGACGTAATTTTTTTTATAATTTGATATGAGTGCCAATTTCGAGTATAATTGGGGTGCTTGTTACGAAAAAGCCCCTTTTTGAAATCCAAGATGGCGGACGCCAATTTAAATGTATATTAATATGATATGGGTCATATGGGTGAGTGATGGGTGAGTGATATGGGTTGTATTCCGAGGTGGATTGGGGTGCTGCTTACGAATATGCCATCTAAATAACTTAAATCTGTCTCGAGTTGTTTCCGTAGTAAAAATAGCAAATTAATTAAATATAATAAATACAGCTATCGATGTTGATCTGCAATAATTTCATAAATATTGTTTATTTGTGACAACCCTGGCCGATGCATTACTGTCTAGTTGATGTCGGCATTTTACACGAGATCAAATCGAGATCAAGAGTTAAAATGACGAACTAAAAACTAGGTAGTTAACATACGACATCTCTTTCGACTTATGTATCGGTGCATAGTAATATGTAGAGATATCCTATTTTACTATTTCCTAGCACGTGGATTGTAGCGCGTATAGCAATGGTTTCACCGTATGAAGCTCCCAGTATTTCGTAGTAGCGATGCACATTTGCGTCGATGGCAGCGAATGGGTCATGAATTAGTGGATGAGGTCGTTAGTAAGTATAAATAAATTGGATGTTTCATATATTGAGAGGATAAAGAGTTTCATAATTGGATGTTTCATATATTTCTTAATCTATGTAATTCTGGTAAAGATCGACTGTCATGTGGATTTTTAAGTAATTTATTATGATCCAAGGCAGTTTTAAACAATCACTCTACGGTTTTGACTCTACTGAGAGCGACATAGGCCTGTCCTTTAGCAAACAATGACTTTCCTAGATCGATAACTGCTTTATCTAGAGTACAACCTTGTAATTTATGTACAGTACAACCCCAAAAAATAATCAGCGGGGGCATTTTACGCTGAATTTTTCCAGACCCCCTCAAGCCGTCAAATTCAGTGAGGCAAGGCTCGATTCTGATAAGTCCGTTAATATCTGTTTTTATGGATGCGTCGTCAAATTGTATGAGAACAGCCCTAGGCTGTTCTCCCTGTTCCAACTGATCGCGCAGAAGAGCAGGCCATTCGAAGGTCTTCACCACTCCCATCGCTCCGTTTACCAAATCCTGGTTTACATTCAAATTTCTACGAAGCATTACTCGGGATTATGTACAAGCATAAAGTACTCGTGAAGCTCTTTCAAGTGATACCAAATACGGTATATTTATTTTAATTTTATATTATCATAGAACTTTTTGTCCGCTAGAGGGCGCAATACTAAATTTGGTGACAAGCTTTATAGCTCACTAGCAGGCGCCAGCGACTTCGTTCGCGTGGAATTAATTATGCTCCGCTCCTATTGGTCGCAGCGTGATGTTATATAGCCTAAAGCCTTCCTGGATTAATGGGCTATCCAACGCAAATAGAATTTTTCAAATCGGACAAAGTAGTTCCTGAGATTAGCGCGCACAAACAAACAAACAAACAAAATCTTCAGCTTTATATATTAGTATAGATAACCAACAGAATATCAAGGCCCTTCTAATGGTACTGCAGTGGTCTTATTCTGATAAGTAGTAAAGAAGCTATGAATGAAAAGATGTGAATTATATGCAATCAGCCCATGAATACAGCTAAAGTCACAAGCAAATGCTAGTAATATATATATATTCAAAATGTACAAGTAAAGCGCTTTCAAATGATACCAAACACGGCATATTTATCTTAACTTTATTTTTTTACTCTGTATATTTTGTCCGCTAGAGGGCGCCACGTTAGATTTTGTGAAACTCCATATAGCCTATAACCAGCAGACAATTAAGACGCTTCTAATGATATGTCATTTGTCGAATTCGAATAAGTAGTTTAGAAGTTACGAGGGAACAGATGAACATACATACATACATATGTACATACATACATACATACATACATACATACATACATACATACATACATACATACATACATACATACATACATAGCCTGTCAAAATCATAACCCTCCTTTTGCTTTGCCGTAGTCGGGTAAAAAAATCTCTTAACACTATGTCGATAAATAAGCTAATAAGCTATCTACACGTATGTGTAGGTAATAGTATGTATTACTATTACCAAAATATATACTCATCTGTACTAATATATAAAGCTGAAGAGTTTGTTTGTTTGAACGCGCTAATCTCAGGAACTACTGGTCCGATTTGAGAAATTATATTTGGATAGCCCATTACTCCAGGAAAGCTTTAGGCTATACAACATCTCGCTGCGACTAATAGGAGCGGAGCATAACTAACTCCACGCGAACGAAGTCGCTGGCGGCCGCTAGTAATTTATAGAAACAAAATTAAAATTTGGGAGAGAGGTGTTAAAATGACTCTAGTGTCTCTATTTGTAGTCGGTACAACATGTCTTGTATTCCATACTCGTCATCTGTGGATGGTTGATCATCTTTACATACCAAGAGACCTATACAGGGTGTATCTGACATCGTAACGCAAACTTCGCGAAAAGGCTACAACGCATGCCACTAACAAAATTATGATAGTCATTTATGTCATTAATGAGCGATAACAGAAATCACAGTGTTTAAAAAAAAGTGTCAGTTCGGCCTTTGAACGTTGCAAGCGTGTCGCCGCCGTGCGGGTTTGTAGGTATGACGTTGACCCCTGATGTATTGTTCACATTGTATGTAGTATTGTTCACATTGCGCTATTTTGTGTAATTAACGAATTAATTATTTTTTTCTTTAAAATCTTATTAGGTTATAAAAGTATAGCAATTATGAACGGTCTGAAGTGAAAAAACTGCATTTTTTTAATTTATTTTAATTCCACCACTGGGGGGTTCAGAATCATATACTGGATCCATTGTACTCGTTTGTGCGTCGATGTCAGATACACCCTTTATATATTATATTCATTCCATATTTACATTTCTTTTTTTATATATATATATATTTTTTTTTATTTATTTGGGAAAACAAACACACATTATGTTTAATAGAGAGTAATACAAAAATATATGAGCAAATGTGTAACCAACAACATTTTCCACAGAATACACAAAATATAATAATATTTACAAACCATGCTATTCAAATTTAAACCTACAAGTAAGTAATATAAAGTCAAATTTTAGTAACAGAGCAAAAACTTAAATGTATAAATGATGCAATAAAAATTATTATTATTGACTAAGCGCCTATAGTACAGTATTTTTGAAACTACCAGCAGAAAGGGCAAACGTATCGATGTGATGGAATTTATCACTGTAATTATTAGTAAGTCGCCGCAAAGGCGCACGCATACCCGC
The DNA here is from genome assembly GCA_017933935.1 of Sesamia nonagrioides. Taxonomy (NCBI): domain Eukaryota; kingdom Metazoa; phylum Arthropoda; class Insecta; order Lepidoptera; family Noctuidae; genus Sesamia; species Sesamia nonagrioides. Next base: position 819,649 of record JADWQK010000668.1, on the reverse strand, counting down.
GTTACTACGACAAGAGGTAACTACAAACAGTGGCCGAGACCGCACCGCTCGACCCACTGTCGTTCTAGGAACTATGTAACTTATTCTATTACGAATATCAATACAGTCATATGCATTGCTAGACAAATTAAATAAAAATATCCGTCTCTAGCAGAGTGCGCCTTGATTTAAGGTACAGCAATTTAAACTTCTTAAGCAAATAATCATAAGATAGATTTGTGTGAAAATATCCCGTCTGATGGTAAGCAGTGATGCGATCATTGATGGTAAAGGGTGCTAGTGTATTAAGAGCCAATTCACTCAAAAAATCTGAGTGAATAGAAAGAAATACGGCAGATGGGCGAGGTGACGCAATGATAAACCCAATAATACGACCAACGATGTTGCGCCAGATGGAGATTGCTCTGGAGATCCTCCACGACCAAACCCCCGGCACAACAACATTTGGCACAACGTACCCGGCAAACATCGCAACACAACTGCTCAGACGCGTCCTCCGTACGGCTTCACCAGACAGCACGACAAATCGCTTGGCGATAAGACTTTGTCTGGTGGGTGGTAACTTCTGCCGGCAGTCGATGTTATGGGCACGATTGTGTGATGTGTATCGAAATCATGGACACCATGATTTCGACATACGATAGCGATATCGCATTTTCCTACTGTTCATAAAACAAACGAACTCCGTATAGTCCTTCATAAACAAAATATTGCCCCAACGTTATAAAATGTGTCACCTGACAAAGATCGCAAATCCAGTGGAAACATTTGTTACGAAACAGCGAAGTTCTGTTGGCATTTTGACAGTTTTGCGAGATCTCTGGCAGCAGTTTTAAATCTCAATATCCAACATTGGGCTTGTTAAAAACAGTTTTATACTGAAAACCGCAATTTTATGACAAAACTGACTGGTGCCACGAAACCGGCGGTACCTACATAACACCTTTCAACCAGAAGTCTTCTTTGAGGAACTTCTCGAGATGATGTGTCGGAACGCGCACATGACTTGAAATCGTGTTGTGACACAACTCCAACCTCTCGACCCTCAAAATCCAGTTGATGTTGACGCGCAGATACTCCACGACATTCTCAACCTTCTTGGAGTGGTGCAGTCTGTACACATACAGCAGCGTCGTAGGTACTGCTGTATGCAGCAGCATTTTGGGTCCTGTCAGAGCAGTAGCACACTGATTCCAACAAGGAGGTTTTTTCTTCCTTTTCTCTACCTTAATAAATCCATCCTTGTCGCTTGTGAACCAATTCTCTAAACCCTGCCTTTTCAGAACCTGCTTTGGTATTGACAAGCTTCGTTTCCTTTCTCCGTTTTCCTCCTAACTGGCGTTTTACCGGCTACAATTGCTGCATAGACTCGGTTGGGGGTCGGCGAACCTAAACAAGTCATCGTCTCTTCCAATGGCGAGGCAGGGACAGCCGCGACACACGTTGCAACGCATGCATTCTCGGCAGCTGGTAACGCAGGAAATATGTATTATAGTGTACAAGTGTATGCCTAATGCAAACACAAGTGCACTCTCTGTTCCCTTACTTCCATAGTCCGATGGGACAGCGACCTGAGACGACCGAGAGATCAGGCGCAGAATAGCTTTACGTAATTTTCGAGGCACGGGGGTATTATACTGTCAACTTTCAAACTCCAGGCTGTTCCTAAGATAGTCCCAATGGAAAATTCAATAACATTTTCCTAAGAATAGAATCTTAAACCTACACGCAGCCATCGCACTTGCAATCACGTGAACAATGGGGCAGTCACATAATAGTTATTTAATATACATATGTAAATACACGTACACATATGAAATACAGCGTGTTTTTTTATGTCCCATAACTCTAGAATTATATTAATAAAAATTAATAATTAAGTAAAAAATAATATATAGTAGCAGTAGTAGTAATGTATAGTATAGTAGTAGTAGTGGTAGTGTGTAGTAGTGTAGTATATATATAGTAGTAATTTAATTAAGTAAAAATAATACAATAATTCAAAGAATAAGAGGTCCAAAAATGATAAATAGTTTTGAATATATGTATATGTTCGTGTAGGTACACGTATCACAAGCATAAGTTAAAGTACCTTACTTTCATTGAAATATACGAGTAATTCATTTTCATGCGAATCTGTCTTTGCCAGTTGATTCTTTGATATGATCTCCTTCATACCCTTGTTATCCATACTAATATTATAAATGCGAAAGTAACTCAGTCTGTCTGTCTGTCTGTCTGTTACGTTCTCCCGCTTAAACCTCTCAACCGATTTTGATGAAATTTGGCACAGACAATCGTTAGACCCTGATAAATGACATAGGCTACCTTTTATCCCGAAAAAAATTGATATTCCCGAGGGAAATCTAAAAAGCGCGATATAACCGAACTCCACGCGGGCGAAGCCGCGGGCGGAAAGCTAGTGGATATATAAAAGCACTTTGTTTAAAAGCTATGAAAATATATAATTACCATTAGATAAGTAATTATTGTTACAACAACAAGATCACAACGTCAAGTAATATTTCTTTACGAATCTTTTAAATGTAATACAGGTATATTGATACCTACTAGTTATATTGTACTGCCTCAACCAAAGGAATGATTACGTTATAATTAGTAACTTCCTAAAGCTTCATTGTTGACTAGAGGTAATTAAGATAGCGCGGAAAGGCTAGCGAAACTTGGAAACTCCCCTACTCCCACGGGAGTTCAGTTTGTACCCACAAATGCGGGAGCGCAAAAACTGTTACCATATTAAAATCACCATCCGTTCCATCCTAAGCCCCCGTTTAAACAGACGTAATATTATCGCGGAAGGATTTTGCCGCGCACTAGATTTTCAAGATTTGGTTGTTGAGAATACGATAAGGCACATCCCCGCGCGTTAAAAATTTAATTTTCAATTAATCTGTTGAATCATCAACTCTTGGCGCTACGCAGTACGTTAAAAATACAGCGGTTGAAAACCTAAAATGTAAAAAAGGTCAATCCACGGAAGCGGGTGAAACCCGGCCGGGCCATGACTTCGGCCTCTCACTACTGCCGATCGTTTGACTATGCAATTCCCTTTGTCAGGCATGGCTCAACTGAGTTATAATTATATCCCTTTGACAAGTAGGCTCGCAGTCCTGAAAGCCAATTATGTCTTTATGAATTTGTGTCTCTTGTGTACAATATTCCAGTTAGAAATTCGAATTGTGCGGACACCCGTTTAATTGTCGCAATAAAATAAAACTTTACAGTTTCATGGCAATTTTTATATGAAACTATGAGGGTGATTTTTTATGCTTGTTATAATGTTTTAAATTCCGGTTATCTAATAACTAGTCGTTGATCGTGACTCGTCTGCGATCCAAGATGAAATGTAGCTTATTTTTTTCTCTAGGTCCATATCTATAATAAAAATTCAGTCCTAGTTTATCGTGAAAGCGTAGCAAACAAACATGAAGAGGTATAACAAATAAATATTTTCTCCTTTTCTAATATTCTTAGTAGTAGAAGGATCGGAAATTGTTCTCTATATATCTTAGAGCTGCTATTAAGCAAGTAAAATGCTAGGATAAAAGAGATCTACATGGTAAGCCGTATGAGGCCGCCCAACAACCCAGCCCTAGAGTAAGACAAATGTTTCACAATCACAATCCTCATGTTTTAGAGAGGTCCATCATATGTCTTAGTCGGCAGCACAAGCCACGCATAAAGCCACTCTTGATATAACCCATTTATTATTCCTCGCTAAAATATTGCCACCGTACGTCTTTTAAGTGGTTCCAAAAATAACCTAATTTGAACACCAACTAACTATCATCAAATACGGCTTCGTAAATTATGTTTAAACAAACCTTTTTGAATAAATTCTATTCAAAAAGGTTTGTTATAATAAGTCGATCTTCAAATATTATTTTAACGTTATCGTCCATTAATCATGGTTGGCAACAATCACTAACATAGGCGTAGTTTGTATAAATACGCACCTTATTTACAGTTTGTGTTACTTATCTGCCTGTCAAAACCATGCCACACGCGACCCGACTATCGTTTGCGTAAAAAAAAAAAACATTTTTGTTTCGTAACTAGTTTATATGAGGAGTCCGTATGTAGGATGTAGGTATGTATGTTACTTCTAAGAAAAATCTAACAGGTTGAGTGTGCAGTGTGCAGTAGCTAACGACAACTTACGTGTCTCACAAATTCTTATTTCTGAAAATAACAACAAAAACCCTACTTGTTTTATTATTGTTTCGTGTCGAGTATCCATAGTTATCGCCTTGAATATAGTGAGGATACAAAATGACAGCTTGTGGACAGTCTCTGTGGCGTAGCGGTAGCGAACGCAGCCATTGCGCAAGGAGGTGCACAGTGCAAATATTTGTATGCATCAATATGAATATTTGCACAGGTCTGGTCGTGCCTCGGAAAGCACGTTAAGCCGTTGGTCCCGGTTGCCATACGAACACCTAGTGGCAGTCATTACGGGTTGTTGGAGCCCTCAAAAGTCTAACAATTTGTCTAACTGCAATGCTTATATATCGCTTCCGGGTTGTCGAGGTCAGACGGCAGTCGCTTTACGGAAAATATCGAAGTTTAGCCAAAATCAGTAGTTAGACTGGTAAAGCGGACCCCAGACTCCAAAGCTAAAAAGCTACGGATGCGACTGGGATTAACGCTGAAATGATGACGATGACAAAATGACAGGTTGTAAATTATTAAATGAAAATTCAGCTACCAATGGATTCTTTAAAAATCTAACGGTGAAAGTTAAGTGAAATGAACTTAAGGGGATAGATACCCTCGAGCGGCCAAAAATGCTCATCTTTCAAAGTTTATTCCTCCAGAATGCCTTGATCAAAAATTTTGAAAAAAAATTATTATAATCATAGATTCAAGCACAACATATTTAGTGTTTATTATTTTCTATACGGCCTATATTTACGTCAAAAGAAAAATATTTCTACACGGCGTTTTTTAACTTTTAAATCGATATTTCTCTTAAAGCGCTTAGACTTTTTTAAATATTCTTACTCGCAGTAACGTGTATCTGTAAGAGCTATAGAATCATAGTTCTATTTTAAAATTGATGAAATATTTAATAAGAAAAGTAATAAAAATGAGTGTCCGTACGAGTTTCCGCCTTGCGAGGTTCAGAGGGGCTCTATGCGGGACGCGGGCGCGGGTCGGCCGGCAGTCTCGCGCCAGCGCTCGTGAGAGGAGGCTGTGTCACTTTTTGCTCCGTGCACCCTTGGATACTAATGTAAAGACATGCTTCAAAAGCGTAGAAAATAATAACGACGTAGTATGATCCAGTACAAGTCTGTTTAATTAATGATCAACAGCACAGACATCAGTAGCTTTTATACACCATTGAGTCAAAACACTAACGAATAGTCACAAAACTAATAGACAACGGAAACGGAAATTATCAGGTATTGAATAAAATTAAGAAAAAGTTAATAGTAACGCTAGTAATTGTCAATAATTGTGTACAGATATTTGGATTAACCTAAAATATCGAAAGTTGTTTATATTTATTTATTTGAACAATGCTTGATTCAATAAATAAATATCCGATGGGCGGGAAGACTAATGCTCGAGAGGAATTTATAATAAAAGTTGGCGGTAATCGGAAGTTGCATCAATAATTCTAAAATTAATAAAATAATGGCCGAAAGACCGGAAGTGTACTTCCAAGTGTGATTTTAGAATAAACTAAGGTTTTAAAATCCTCCCAAGTAATTTAAAGTAATCATAATAAATTTAAATTAACATAAATAATTACGCAACTACGATCAATATAAAATAATTATGAAACTAAGTATAGCTTCATAGATGGGCGGGAAGCGCAAGCTATAACAATAAGTACTTCGAGTGCAACGAAGTATTTTTAGTGATTTTGTGTATAATTATTGAATGTTTGCATTTATTGCCGCGCTGGGACGCTTTACGTGATTTTATATGATGCTTTATTTTGATACTAGCTTTCCGCCCGCGGCTTCGCCCGCGTGGTGTTCGATTATATCGTGCTTTTCAGATTTCCTTCGGGAACACCAAATTTTTTCGGGATAAGAAGTACCCTATCATTTAATCCGGATTTCTAACTTTACGTCTACAAAATTTCAAAGCAATCGGTTCAGTAGTTACAGTGTGAAAGCAGAACAAACAAACTCACTTTCCCATTTATAATATTAGTATGATTCGGTTATATCGCGCCTCTAGATTCCTTCGGGTTAAAGTTATTTCTAAGTAGGGCACGCAATACCGGTTTACCGGTTTTCATTTTTACCGCCTTTTCTCCTTTCGTCTTTTTTCGTAACTATAAAATTACCGGTAAAAAAATATAAAACCGGTAATTTACCGGTTTTATGTTTTGGGCAAAGTTGTTCATTTATTCACGCATACGTCAAACTTTCCATTATACAATATGTTAAGAAAACCCTGTCCGATCCGTGAAGGTATTGTTAGGTATCGATAACTGATTCTACTAATGCCTGCAAAACCTGGCTAAACTTAAAAAAAATACCCCCTAAAAAATAAATAACTTAAATAAAATAAATAGGTAATTTCATGGCAACACAGGCACAGGTCATGACCGCAGTTGACCTCATGCTTGTAGGTATAGGTAGCTTGTTCACGTTTATCGACTCTCGAAAGAAACAATGATACTTAGGCAGCTTGAGAAAAGAATTTTTTTAAGGAGGAAGGTCGTCTGACTCTCCGAATGTATTCATTGCGGAGGGATTGGATTGCTGGGGATTGCAGGCGGAGATGTTCCATATTTCGTCGCACGAGATTAGCACGGACATGCACACAAATAAAAATCAAGTGGTGTCAAATCTGCGCTGGCCACAGTTGGCCCCTACCAATCCACTGCTCGCCGAACTGATAATGGACAATAATGATAATGTACTCACGTACAGGTCGGAAAAAATATCGTGAGGCACCGTCATGCTGGAACCCTCGTGCAGCATTGACCGATAAGTAAGACCCACTTCCAAAACACCTGATCACAACACAGCTAATTGCAGTTACTACCTCCATCAGCATGTTACATTACTCTACGTTAGAAAACGACATGATCACACAATACACGAATAGTGTGTACACCAGCAATGTTTACGAGCAACTAATAATTTAAAGTAAAAATTATTTTTATTTTTTAAACATAGGTATCTACGCGGCTGGCGGCTTCATGCTTTGATAGAGATGTGTAAGTAATCAAAATATTGTTTTTTTTTTTATCGATTGATACTCGTCTATTTTTGGTATCGATTTAGTATTGTAGTTTCTCATTCTTATTCTCGATTCAACATCGCATGGAATTGTTTAGAACTTTTACAAAACTCAAATTAGCGAGGTACACTGCTGTAAATGAAAATCATGCCAGTTTTAATTTCAGTTTCTGTCTCAATATCGATGATATTGACCGATAAAATATTTGTAAAACTTTACTAAAATTGTGTTTCATAAGTCTTTCTCGTTTCTGTTTACTAATACTTGTGTTATAATAATGTTATTAGTAATTGATCGATAAACAAACAAAAGTACTTTTACCATTGGGTAATCTGTGTTTTTACAACAAATCCTTCAACCAGATATAAGTTTCGATTAATAGCGATAAAAAACGTTATTACGCAAAAAATAGTACATCCCTAGTTTCACCTACTTTTTTCCTTTGCGGACACCGACAAACGCGCCGCGCGCCGGCATCACAAACGAGACCGCCAAATATTGAACATAAATTTATACATATAATATCCAACAATAAATCAAACGATGATACCGCCGAAAATGGTGTTGTCACATTTTAAAAATTTACCTAATTTTGGGGAAGTACGCGGGAAAAAAAGATAATTTCAAAATTCAATAATATTGTTACTATGATGATTATGTAAAATTTCATATTTTATTTGGCCATGTGTTTACCTAACCTTTATTATCCTTACGGGTCGGACAGGGTTTTCTTAACATATTGTATATAATGTTTGACACTTAAAAGTAGCTTTGACGTAAGCATTTGTGACGATTCGTGTCATTCATTAGTTTGTATAACTGTACTGTAAAACGACTATCGAACTCATGTCAAATTTTCCAATGACTCCAGAGCTAGACGAACGTTACCAGTCTTACTAGCTTGGCAGTGCAGGATTGAATACCGTATTGGTGGGGCCAGAACACTTATCGGTAAACTAATCTGCTTCAGGGAATGTGATACTCGTCCTAGAGTGATACGCTTTCTAAGGCGGGTATTTTCAGGTACAAATACCAACCTACCTAACCAACCTAACCTGTCAGGGAGCACATCGACTTCCTGAAGCAGAAAATGTACGGTACAGTCAGAAGCAAAAATATGTATACATTGCCAAGGCACCAAAAATATGTAAACATCTTCGACTTTAAGACGAAGTGCTCAACTTGAAGAGCATAAAATTGTAGCCACCGGTTCACATCATAAATATGTATACGCTCATTGCTTCATTAATTTATGAACCAACGCGTGAATACATGCTATTGATGGAAGCGTACATACATAGTATTGTTCCTTTCGTGGTGGGCATAATTTAATGAAGCAATGAGCGTATACATATTTATGATGTGAACCGGTGGCTACAATTTTATGCTCTTCAAGTTGAGCACTTCGTCTTAAAGTCGAAGATGTTTACATATTTTTGGTGCCTTGGCAATGTATACATATTTTTGCTTCTGACTGTACACCCAGAATCGCACTTTCTAAAACAATGAATGATGGGTTTATCGACCAGACCAAGGTGGCTGACACTTACCTACTGGATGACGATGCCATGTGTTCATTCTGGCGCAGTATCTGTTTGGTGCCTGTCGCTTTTTTGGATCAAATGGTTTTCAATGTTGCACGCTCGCTTGAGTCTGGTTCGCTACCTCAGTTCCTAACAACTAGAGTAACCCACCTGCTCCGTAAATCAGGTAGCACTGCGGAACCCAAAAATTATTGGCCGATCACTTGTTTACCGACCATCTTTAAAGTTCTTACATCCAATTTTAAAGTTAAAATTAACAAACATATTGACAGCAACTCATCATGTCTGCCTCTCAAAATGGATGTAGGAGCGGCTCCCGCGGTACTAAGGAGCTACTCCTTAATAACATGGCCATTACCCAACAAGTTCGTCGTTCCCAAAAGGATCTATCGACGAGTTGAATAGTTTTTTTTTTATATTGCCTTTCACGGACACCAGCTCCTCACATATGTAACAAATACTATACTGAGTAATTGTACGGTTTTAGCTATAAACAAAACATTGTGAGGAGAAATAAATGAATAATAATAATTATTATTATATAATAAGGCCTATTATGACTTGGTGCCACATACAAGGCTCATGCGGGTGATGGAGTTCTATAAAGTTGATGCAACTCTGCACACCATCTTGATGACGTGTATGGCTAATGGAGGACGGTCCTTCGCTATCCTGGATATCGAGATATTCATAGGAATAGCGATCCGAGCCAGGTCTATTCCAGGGCGATACTTTGAGTCAACTTTGATTTTGCTTAGCCTTGAATCCTCTAAGTACACTGCTGGAGAATACACGTCTAGACTATCGGCTGAGGAGAGGTGGTCAGGTTATATCGCACTTACTTTACATGAGTGACTTAAAATTCATTGCTTCCCACAAAATTCAACTGAAGGAGCTAATGAAAATTACTGAAACTTTCAGTAGCGTTATCAGGATGGAATTTTGTGTGGATAAATGTGTGGTCATAATTCGAGACATGTACCTCAATTCCGATTCCGTTGTTAGGACCGCTGTTGGCGACACTAAACCCTTCCCCATCACCGTCGGAGTCCACCAGGGATCCGTCCTTAGTCCGTTTTTGTTCAGCGTTATATTAGACGTCTTGTCGGACAGCATCAAGGACTCACATGAGCAGCCTCCCTGGCTACTCATGTATGCTGACGATATCGCGCTGGCGGACGCGGACAGGGAACGGTTGGTGCGGCGTGTGAATGCGTGGAAGGACTCGCTTGAGAACGGAGGTCTGAAACTCAACGTGGCGAAGACCGTATACTTGGCCAGCAACACGACAGACCCCATGTCTGTGCGCATAGGCGGAGACATGGTCGAGTGCACGGACCAGTTTAAATACTTGGGGTCTGTGCTTCACGCGTCCGGCGACATTGATTGCGACGTCAGGACACGTATTTCCGCAGCTTGGGCGAAATGGCGTGAGGTGACAGGTGTCATTTGTGACCCCAAAATGCCGGTTAAGCTTAAGGGGCAAGTCTATAAAACCATCATTAGACCTGTTCTCCTGTATGGCAGTGAGGCGTGGCCTGTGCTTGAGCGACACAAGCAGGAGCTGCGTGTCACGGAGATGAATATGCTGCGGTGGATGTGTGGAGTTACGCGGAAAGACCGCATCAGGAATTCCCGCACCCGGGGCAGCCTTCGTGTCCGTGACATTGCAGACAAACTGCAGGAGGGTCGCCTACGCTGGTACGGCCACGTCTTACGCAAACCGACAGGTTACGTGGGTAACAAATGTCTTGCCATGGCGCCTCCGCCGGGCCGGAACAAGCGGGGTAGACCAAAGAAGTGCTGGCTTGACGTTGTAAGAGATGACATGCGTGCCAACAAGCTCATACCACAGGAAGCTAAAGATCGTGCGAAATGGAGGAGAATGTGCAGGAAAGCGGACCCCGGGCTCCAACGCGAAAGCCGCGGATGCAACCGGGATAAACGCTGAGATGATGATGAAATGTGTGGTCATGCATGTAAAGCGAGGAGAGATTGCGGCATCCATGGGAACCCAACTCACGTTCCGTAAACCTTAGAGCGCTCTCTGCATCTGAAACCTATAAATATTGGGTATGTCGAATGCTTTATACCAGTAACATTGATACCCAACGTATCAATGTTACTGGTATGAAGCAATCGCTGAAGAAACGTTTTGCATCTCATATTCATCTTCGCGTCGCTGAAAAAAGTAATAAATAGTCTTCTATTAAGCGGAAATAAGGTACGAGCCTTCAACGGTTGGATCATCCCGATTTTATGTACTCTTTCAGCATACTAAAATGGACTCGGACCGAAGTGGACACCCTGGATAGGAGGGTCCATTCGGTGCTGACTACAATTCAATTGCATCACCCACTGACATCGGTTATGAGGCTGTATTAGTTTATACCCCGCGAAAAAGAGAAAGTTGAAGCTTTTTAAATGGTAAGACCCTCCACAATCGCGAGATATGCAGTCTCAGGGAATATTTCCTAAAAACCGACGTGGGAATGCATCGAGATGTGGTCGCGGTTGACAAGGGAATCACTCCGCTCTCCTTGCCTTGGCTAAAAAGAACTGGTGCAAGCCAGTATACCTACTTGACACTGAAGATCGCATTGAGGTTTAGCAAGCTACATTGAGGTTATTTCCGGGTTCTAAACTGGCTTGATGTAGATTTACCAGCATTCGTTGGCTGGCTGCGTTTTGAAAATGAAAATTGTCTAAATTAATCTAAAGGTGCTACATTTACGCTTGACTGCGCCAAAGAAAAGGTCATGGTTTTAAAAATTGTGTTTATATGCTCATTTTAAGCAATATGTAATATGTTCACTACCATTGTACCTTGTGTACTTATTTATTTTCTGCTTTAAGACTACCCAATCACATAATTAATATTTTGGAAAAAAAAATATAAATTTACCGTTTTTACCGGTTTACCGGTAAAAATATTTCAATTACCGTTTTTTTACCGGTAAAACAAAAATTACGCTAATTGTATGCCCTATTTCTAAGGCCACACCTGTTCATTCCTCCAATAAAAATTAAGAACATCTCAAAAAAAAAAAATCGTCAAATTTTTGCTAAGTACAAAACAATAATATTTTCCTTCCCTAAAAATATATAATTGATACTTGTAATTTAATCCATATAAAACTTGATTAAATTTCCCCAATTTATTTTTCTAGTAGGTAAATTAAAACAATTTCTTTTTTTCATTCTTTAAGTTCATTAGTCTCAGGTGTTCATTACCTAAAATTTGGTCAGCAAAATTTTTTAAACAATATGTATTCTAAATAATATGCACCTATTTTAGTCTGACCTGTGAGTTTTATTTAGATGATGGAGTTTCCGGGATTTTTTTTTAAGTCCTGGTAAGTATCAATGGGAATTATACCAAAAACGCTAAATGCTATATAATAACTATAAATAAAAAAGAATAAACCGGTTCCCATTTTGCATTAATCATTTTTATAAATTAATATTTGTTTTCCCTTTTTTAAATAAAAAAATCCCTGCAACGCAGTATCGAAAACAACATAATAAAAGTAATTACCTAATATGTTTCACTTTAGGGCATGAGTTTTGATACCACGTAATTCTTTCTATATTAGGTACTTTTTAGACAGAATAGTATACTTTATAGACATGGTATGGCATTCTACGTTTGTTGCGAGACGTCCGCCCTCGAAGCAAGCGAGTAGGGAACGTGCACGTAAATATGATGCGGGGTGCGCGGGGGTTTCTGCCTAGCCCCGCCCAGATGCGCAAGGTCATCGTCGTTACTAATCGCCTTAATGTGAGCTGTCAAGAGTGAGTGTACTTATATTCCTAGTTTTAGTTGAAATGACACTACAATCCACACTCACTTCGTCTAACTTTTCACGGTGAGGTGGTTACAGAATTCCACTGCTGTACCTAATTCAGTCTTAACACACTCCTTCTGAACCCTATCATTACCCTCTCGGCCAAGGGCTTTGAGAGAGTTCAACTAAAAGAAACATATATAATACCTACATCTATTTTAAGCCCCAGGCTACGGGCATACCTAATAATAACCCGGATAGCAAAATACACGCAACAATTAAGGGACATGTCACGCCGATATTACGCTAATATTAAACTCAATGAACATTTAGTTGCTAGGGTGACAACTTTCAAAGGTCTCGTCATAGAATCAGAACAGCGCCGTTTAATATAATGGTAAACAAAATGGCCGACCCGTAGAAATATTATAAGCACGTCGATAACCGATCGGGTAAATAAATATCTGTTCCACTTACATGCACACCTCTTCCCATGGGGGTAGGCAGAGACACCAAGCCTATCATTCTTCTAATTTTTATTTACTTACTTATGTATGAGTGATCTAAAAGTTTTCCTAAGTAAAAAATACATACCGTGTAATTATTTGAGTTTTCCGAACAATTTCTATTTTACCATCTATATAAATGTTGGATTCCAATAAATCTGTTCTGAAGATACACGTGCGGAAATGTATCCGTATATTTCTACGTTACATGGTAGGGTTGAAGAGTCGGACGGTTGAGCAAAATATTTATACCTTTCATGCTATATTTGTAAACCGGTATATTTTTACAGCACCCAATTTATTTGGACGTGGACCGATGTGTAATAGGACCACTTTTAAAAACTGTTACGTTTTGTTGATGTAAAATCTTGCGATATTATTCGAAAGCATGTGGCACAAATCAAGAAGGAAATGGTTATTTTGTCAATATTTATTATAATACTTATGATTCAATGATTATTAATTCAATTAGGTATTTACCATATTAAATAATATAGTAAATAATTAAATCGTAAGAGTGTCAGTCGCAAAATCCTAAATAACACACACTAAATAAGTTGATACATATTTTTTTCAGGAAAATTTGTTTGGAAGAACAACACAAGTCTCAATATCACATCAAAAATCAATACCGACCGATGTTATGTATGAACCTACCTACTTATCTAATAATGTTGTTAGACGAAGGAGACCAGTCTCCACGACACAGGGAATCCTAGTGTGGAGGCTAGTGCTGTTTAAATATTGTACTGTTTTTTTGAACAATAAAGTTTTTATTATTATTAATTTATTTATATAAACACTTAAACTTCTCATCAAAGAACAGACTAATAAAAAATAAAATATTCTAAGCTAACTCAAAGTAATAACTAAGTATAATATTATATTGTAATAACAGAGCTAAATTAGATATTTTATGTACACATATCAACAATGCCTAGGGATATTTCATTTTTAGCTTATTGTACAAATTACTGTAAATATTTTGTTAAAACAATTATACAGTATCTTAAATAACAGAGGGCGTTCCCTTAAACTCGTTAATATATATCATTAATAGATTAAAATAAAAATATCAGCATAGAAAAATAAGCATAAAAAAATCCGAATAAAAAAAAAATCTAATTGGAAATACATTTGAAACCTCCTGTTTTAAATCAAAATAGTAGTCGTCATGTATAAATAAATTGCGACGTTGCCGTCTTTCATGTTCGCGTGTAGTGTGTTTCTTTTACATGTCAATTTAAAATTTTTATTGAATATTTTCATATTGGAAAAAATTTTAAAACATTTTGTTTTCGAATGGAAATATTTTTTTTAGCATGTATGTATGCATACTGTATATGAAATTAAAGTTGTCGTCCTCTGTAGCGCAGCGGTCAACTACGACGTGGAGGCCCCGGGTTCGATCCCCGGCCAGGTCATGATGGGAGACGATCTTTTCCTGATTGGCCTGGGTCTTGGATGTTTATCTATATATTTATCTATTATAAAATATAGTATCGTTGAGTTAGTATCCCATAACACAAGTCTCGAACTTACGTTGGGGCTAGCTCGATCTGTGTGATTTGTCCGTTTAATATTTATTTTATGTTTATTAGTTGTTTATGTTACGGTTAATGATGATATGTGTATTTGAACTTTCGGATATCGTGCAGAGTATAGAGTTATAAATAAACCTGCCTTGACCTTAAGTAAAACTGATGCCATATATTTTTTGCGCCATATAAAAGCAATAAAAACCATACACCATGGCACTGGTTACAAGCTAGCTATAAAAATAAAAAGGAAAAAGATTTCAGAGGTTGTAATTTGGCTGGTTTGTTTGTTAGAAAAAACGTACTCGTATATTCCTTTTTAACCGTACGAGTAGCTGTTGATTGTGGAACTCAATCGTTACTTGATAAATTATGGAATTGATCATTCGCACGTCCGTACCTCGGGTGCGGGTTTTTCGGCTGGTTTATATCCTGTAATGAATGACGGGCATGTGTTTCTGTCAACGATACATAATCAATAGCTATCATATCTCTCGTATCGTTATACAATTACTTAATAATGTCCGAAACCTCAAAAAATCGGTTTTATTTTTTCTCGTGAACGAGTCGATGGAAATTGACTTCAAGAAAAGCAATAACGTTTACATATACATCGATAAATAGTCTCGTCTATTTTTAGAATAGATAAGAAATCAAGGGAACATTCGGTGTTGAAAAATGATACTAGACCTGCGACTGACGACCGATCGAAGTCCTCTGGCTACTAATTACACTAAGCTTCCATTTGTATTTACTTCTGCCGAATTCTCTTCTCGATTTATCGCACCCGACCGAAACACTGCGTCATTACGTTTTTTTCGCTCGATTTCGTAAATTTGGTCGTGCCCACACATCAAATTGATTACTATATGTACCTACATCTGGCCTAGCGTGAAACCTGATAGATTCTATATTCCTTTTGTGTCTGCCAATAAAGAAGGGACTATTTTGTTTGCTATTTGCTTTTATATTTATTTATTATTAAATGTTGAAGTAAATCGAAAAAGTTTAGTTTAGATATAAATCAGCTTGTGAAGTATGGGAGACTTTCAAGTTTGCCCATAGTTTTATTGAAATTTGAAGTAGATTTTATGTGAGTTTGAAAGTTGATACGAGCATGGATAGTGAAGAGAGTCATTATATGAGCTGACAGCTATTTGGCGACCCGCCTAGTATGCGGCGAACAGTATTAATTATTTCATACTATGAACTTCTCCTGATTAGAATGCAAAATACTTTAGTGAAGTGAAGTTTATGTCAAAGTTTATGATATCCTTTGTTGTTTATATCCAAAGAATTGCTAGTAAGTTAGAAAACATCGGTATCTTAAGGTTTTAAGCTGAAAATAATTTTGAAACTGAAAATCAAAAGCATTTATTCAAATACTTAAGGCTGAGAATCTGCACTTATTGTACGTCAATATACCATAAGACAGTCCCCCAAAACGCCCGCTATTCTCTACTTCAAACAGACAAACAAACTCCCCAACAAAGAGAGAGAGAAAATAAAACCGTAATCAGCTACTAGCGTTCCCACTGCTGGGACTCTGGTCACCTCTCAAGGATTTGGTAAAATACGATAAAAACGTTAATTAATTATTAAGCACTTTAGGTTTGGGTACTTTAAGATAGTTAATTAAGTACTCATCATCATCAACCTTTTATCGTCCCCTGCTGGACACAGGTCTCCTCTCATACAGAGAAGGATTGAGCGTAATCACCACGCTTGCTTAAACGCGGGTTAACGATTTCAGAGTTAAAGTCCAGGTTTCCTCAAGATGTTTTCCTTCGCCTTTTAATTAAGTACTCAATCTAAGTTAATTCTTACCTATACCTTAGCTAAAATTAAGCAAAAAAGGAATACTACCTACTACTAATAACAAAGCCAAAATGGGATTTTATTTTAGTCAGCGTTAAAATAGTGCCTACAGCTTTAAGCTTAGTAAAATCCAAAAATCTCCGTGATAAACTTGTATAAGCTACTTATTAACAAAAATTAGTTTGTAATTCAGAATCCATTACGAAATGATAAACAGTTTGCATTATTAAACAGATGTGTTTGGTGTTTATACATACATAATCAGCCTATAAATATGCCCAATGCAGGGACATAGGACTCCACTCAGTAAGAGGGTGCGGTCTCTAATTCACCACGCAGACCCATTGCGGGTTGGTGAAATACATGTCTCCAATTTTTTCGCTCTGGGACATGCCGGTTTCCTCACTATATTTTAGTTCACTGTTTCAAAAGCAATGCAGATGATAATATAATAAACACAAAGTAAACAACCTGTCTCAGATACACAAAATACGCGCATTATCATGGAGTTGCTGACACAAGCCCGTATTATGTACTTACCTGTGTGGATTCGAACCTACGACCTAGTTACAACTCATAAATCGCGGCCGTTGCCATAGAGCCACCCCTGCTCCATGAATTAATGTTACAACGGATTAAATTCCCGATTCTGATCTAAAAGATGATAAGCCTTTTACGTTTAAATATTACCATACGTCACTTATAATTCCAAAAAAGGTTGGCAAACGTGTTATCCCGGTTCGATTCAATAATGGTTTTTAAAAGGGATCGCGGATTATGATGTGCATACTTTTTATTGTTTTTTTTTCATTTTGACATGAATTTTAGTATTGACTAGCTGCGCCCCGCGGTTTCACCCGCGTAGGTTTCGATATGTTTTTTTTCTATGCTCCGCTCTTATTGGCCTCAGCGTAAAAACAAACTCTTCAGCTATATCTATACTAATATATAAAGCTGAAGAGTTTGTTTGTTTGAACGCGCTAATTTCAGGAAGTACTAGTCCGATTTGAAGAATTGTTTTTGCGTTGGATAGCCCATTAATCCATGAAGGCTATATAGCATCACGCTGCGTCCAATAGGAGCGGAGCATAACTAACTCCACGCGAACGAAGTCGCTGGCGGCCGCTAGTATATTAGTATAGATTCCATAGGAGGCAATCGAAAAAAGAATCGTAACGAAATCGGGGGATACAGTTTATTGTTGCAGCTTCATAACTATCATTGCTATCCAAGATTCAATTACACCACTGACAGCTAAAGAATCAAATAATTTATTATGCTCTGTAACAACGATCATATGTAGGTAATTACATCATGACGCACTGCCGTCTGAAGGTCATTGTCCTGCGTTTTGAGATTTCTATTTATTCTTTATTTTTGTGTTTTTCAACTTGCTGTATAACCACCAATCTTTATGTTCTAATGCTGGGCAAACGTTTCTTCTCATAAAGAGAAGGCACGAACGTTGACCACCGTGCTTGCTGAATACGGGTAGACGATTTTAGATTGTATGTATATTTATTCAATGTAATGTCACCAAAGGAAATGAGTCACCAGATCCGTCGGATATCTGTCAGGGTCGCGGGTTGTTCGAAGTTCCCTCGTGCTCCTCTTGACGACGTGTTGTTAAAAGTCTAACACGCCCTGCTGCTTCACCCAGAACGAGAGAGGACATTCGAAGATTTCCCACTATAAAAAAAGGACCGGAGAGTGGATATACAATTTTTCAAATTAAAATAAATTTTATAAGTACTCTGGTTTGTTTTCTATTAAGTTTATTAAATTTCATTCATATTTATTCATCGGTTTCTTACTAAACTGCAACTATATCCGAAGACCTGTTTTTTGTGTTTGATTGTCTCCTTTGGTGACTGTTCGTACAAGTATACCTACATAGTATATTTACAAAAAAAAAAAAAATATACGAGGTTTTGCATTGAGTACAAAAATTCTATAATCATTTAGAGTTGCCTAAAAGATACGTAACTATAATACAGGATACAAATAACGTTGTGAAAAATTTATGTTCAGCCATGCATAGTTTTGACATGCAAAATTTAAATGATTGAATATAATGCTATAGTAATAATAAGAACATTAATCACGTGTGTAGTCTAACTTCCGTCACTGTTACTATCCTATGGAACGGCACATAGGTAAATCTGTCCATAGAGAGCCCTCCCTATGGACAGGTGAATTTGAGTGTCTTCAAGGCTAGAGTGAATAGGCTCTTAATAAACTAACGCGCTTTACCATCCACGAACGCATCACTGCTTGCCATCAGGCAGGATTACGGTCAAGCGCTAGTTTATAACATATAAAAAAAAAAGTTTACGTGCCGTTCCATCGAATAGTAACAGTGACGGAAGTTAGACTACACACGTGTTAATTAAACACTAGCACTTTAAGCATGGGCATGCTTAAAGTGCTTTCCAAGGCACATTACTTCTGATGGACTTTTGGACTGTTACAACGAAATTCCTTATGAAATAAAACCCCAATAGTTCTTTGACCAAAATCAACTATAAGCATAATATAGGTACTAAATGAATTCTTTCTTTTCCCTCAGCTGATAACGGAGATCAACGTGCAGTTGGCATTGTTCCGCGACCTGCTAATCCACATCGGTCAGCCGCACGACTCGCCGGAGCTGCGCGAACGCGTGCGCCGACTGCGCCGCGCATGCGTAGAAGCCACCAAAACCACCAGCACACTAGTTCTTCCTAATTGTAAAAAGTTAGTATGATTTTCATTCGTTGGTCATTAATTCACTGACTTACACTGATTACTGGCTTACAATGAACAAACTAATCCGCTGGGTCTAGAAGCACGAGTTTTTTCCCCATGATTTGCCACGAAAATAACCACCAAGAAAGGATTTTAGAATTTATTTCCCCAAAGAGGTTAATAGGAGCCTGGTAGGTAATCCCAACAAAAATAACGGACCTGCACTTCATTTTTTCGATGAGAATTTATAAAAGACTAGCGGCCGCCAGCGACTTCGTTCGCGTGGAATTAGTCATGCTCAGCTCCTATTGGCAATATGTACGGCTACGTTAGCTCCCGTTTTCGCAACATTTTTTGTTACTGCTCTGCTCCTGTTTGTCATAGCGGGATGTTATATAGCCTAAAGCCTTCCTGGATTAATAGGCTATCCAACGCAAAAAGAATTTTTCAAATCGGACCAGTAGTTCCTGAGATTAGCGCGCACAAACAAACAAACTCTTCAGCTTTATATATTAGTATAGATTAATTAATTTATTTATTTTTAATTCTGCATAGAAAGTAGACCTTAGTCCTTACGAAGTACACTTAGTTCACTACACATACTTAATAAAATATAAGTTAGTACATAGTAATTTTGAACCATAGAAGCTACAGTTTCTTATTTTTTTATTATTATCCCTATGGGTTTCCTGGAGTCTAAATACATTTCCATATAGTTTCAAAATGTTTCTTATCCTACAACTTCATGGGCATACTACTTCACAGAGCAGTCTAGATTTAATAGTATTTAAACATAGGCAACATTTTATGAAACCGTTACTTTATTTACTCTATTAAAGAAACAGTGTTACCGTCTGCAACATGCAAACACGCAAAAAGAAAACTTCACCTAAGCTACTTTGTTTCATGCCGCTGATAATAAATTATAACAGCTTAACAACCACCTATAATTTGCCTTAGACTTGCTTGATAATAATAATTAGCCTATTTTGTGATCCCAATGCAGAACAAAGGCCTTTTTCCTCCAATCCCTTTTTTACCATTCAACCCGATCCTGAGCCGTTATGGACCAAACGCTCATATAGGCATCAAATCCCTTATCCTTGGTTGTATTTACATACATTATAATCTGCCTATGTTGTTCCCACTGTTGGGACACAGGCCTGCTCTCGAAAAGAGAGAGTGGGCTGTAATCTACCATGCTGTCCCAGTGCGGGTTGCTATATGTCACATATCTTCAAAGTTTTTAGCTCCAGGACATGCCGGTTTCCTCACGGTGTTTTCCTTCACTGTTTTGAGAGAAGTGGTGATGAAATTATATACAAAAAGTAAAGCGCCTGATTCGAGTTCGACAAAGATTTTGTATCATCGTACGTTGAATGGTATATTCTTAATTCAATTTCCATTTTCATGAGTAGCAAGCTATATAAAACATATATAAATAATTGGAAACACCCAGTTCACCGCTCAACGAGATGTGAAGCAAATCCTGTTTCATTGCACATACCGAGGAATCGACGACGTAGAAGATCGAGTAGAAATGTATATCTCAATTTGAGAAGGGTGTAGTTGTTTATTTATTTGCCGGCACTCTGTCTCTGACAGAACGGCTCCTTGATCAATATTGAACGCCAGTTTAACCTCGTAATCTTTAACCTACAAAAACTAGAAAAAAGATTACCAAGTGATGCGAGCGTTTGAATCGAATCCCCTTTGTGATCCCGAATCTGTGTCTGCCGTTAAATTAATGCGCCATCCCAACTAGATAAATGGCTGCCCGCTTAGCGCAAAATAATACATATCGTATTATTCTCAACAGCTCATAAAATAACAATTTTCTGTACCTACGTTTTGCCGCTGTTTATATGACAGCGTATTCAGCCGATATTTTGTCTTTGAAAATGTAACTCTTTTGTTCCTGCTCGCTTAGGGATTTCCTGAAACGGCACGGTTTGGTCCCCTGGAGTTTCACCATTCCATTATTCTTTTGCATAACATAAATGTTATACAAAACATCTACCTTAATAGATAAATTGTGTCGTAAGCCTTCTATGTACACCGTAAACTGTAGTACATACTGACAGCCGAGCCGGTCATTTGCATTACAAAAGGCGAGCCAATTTGCCGTCTCCTATGTCAAATCCGAAAGAGAAGTAATTACGTCACGAAAACTTTTTGCATTTCACTACAGGATAACAGATGTTTTCACTAGAGATTGATGGAAAATAAATATACTCGTTTTTTCGAATTTTATCCTGATTCGATTTTATTCATTGACTGAGCGGTATATAAAAGACCAGCTGGGATCAATAACTTCGTGTCAATGAGTTTTACTCTTAGAATTTACGAATTTGAGGAGTTTATATGTAATTTATATGTATATCCTATATAGACGTGAACTTATGTCTTTTCACCGAACAATATTTTGACACTTTCTTCAAACATACAACAATTGGTTCGATTTCCGGCATAGGAAAATTCACTTGTCGCGAGGTTAATGTCCGTGAGGCCAACTACTAAGCACTTACTTTTGTTAATAAAGTATTTATATCCTTTGTTATATTTTTGAATCCGTGTGGATCTTAACCCTTGAGTTTTACATGTAAACATATGAAAAAAATTGTCTCGACTTACGTCGTTTCGATCTACGTCGCGTATTCCGAGAATGCCGTAAGTACGAGGGTTGCCTGTACCGGAGTTTTTGTGATATCGAATGTTATATACATACTGATAAATGAAAGTGCTTGTTTGTAATAATAAGTAAGAAAAAAATGCCTGTCTATCTGTTAACCTTCGGCTAACCTCTAACACTGGCAGGTTATAGTCATCAGAAAGCAAATTTTCGTAATTTAAAACGTTCAAAATCTAGTTGCAATCTCATCTCGGCGACAAGCAAATGTCAAATACTTATCAAAATGTTGGAAAATTCGAAAAATTTTCGACAGATTAGGACTAACATCACTCAGACTCAAGAACTTTTAAATAATTATAAATGACCTTCAGACTTTAAACTTTATTAAAATTACGGTAATTGCCTCTCTGATGTTATGACGAGTAAATTTTACTAATTGTAATAGGTACCCCAAAAAAAAACCCATAAAATCCAATTTGTTATCCGACGTGCTTGCAAACTTAGTTGAGGACACAGCTAGTTAAAATAAATAGTAACTTTTAACTTTTACAAGATTTCTTTAACAAGACATGAGCAATGTGTTCGTTGCGAAGTATTTATTATGTAAATTTATTGTAGGTTCGCTCAATGTTAATAATTCATTCTTTGTTCTATAACATCTTACCTCCTACAGTCCAGAACAACAAGCTCTCTCTACAACTTAACAATTACTTAGTCTGCCAAGTTTAACTTATCCCAAAATTCCAGTGGCTATCCCAATCCAGCGCAGCATCTTGGACACACAAAAAGTGTTGAAGATATGTGGTTTAAATACCTACATTAACTGCGCAGGAAGTTAATAGTTTTTTGTGTGTGCGCCGAACAACTTTCTAATGGTTTCTTTTACTTCTGTAAAGAATGTGTTTTCCTACATGTGGAGTTAAGTACCGAAACTTGTGACCACAAGACCAACTTAATTTAAAGCCATTAAACTTTTATTTCCACTCTTTTGGCTTTTTGTGTGTAATTCTTTGTTGTTAATTCGTACCATTTTGTCCACGTTCCTACTGTTCATTATCGATATCAACCTACCACGTAGACACAATCACGTAGCTACCCAACCACATAGTTTGAATTGTTTGATTATGACAATGGGCTCGCCGCCTATTACACACTACAAAGGTCCGAATACCATTACTGCGCGACAGACACGTTCATTACCGGCTAATAATTCAAGCGCGATGTTTTCACAATGAATATTTCCAACCTTTCAACCTACAAAACGTCATCTAATCCCACTTCTATATCTCTATCACGGTTCAGACCTCTCCGGATTATTTCATCAAAGCGAGAAGCTATTTAATCTAACTTTTTGAATGAACTGAAACTAAACCAGTGGCTCAATCTTAATTACTTCCGATTGCTCTCTAAAAACAATTTTCTGCGCCGTTGATCTCATGGTCGAAAGCACTGCTGAACGGAGTTCGATTCCCGTATTGGGCAATGTGTTATTAGGATTTTTATTAGTGATTTCTTATTAAAAGCCTGAACTTTGGAATGTTTAGGTGTGATACCCCCGTATCTTGGAAAGCACGTGAAGCAGTTGGCACTACGCTTTGTCTCTCTTCGGTTTGGTCGGATTGCCCTATCATCGGACTATGAGAGGGTGCTCAAGTGTATGCACACATGTGCTCTCTACATTTGTGTGCACACTCTTCTGCACTATACTATCTACCGCACCAAAGGCTGGTCTCTGGACTTTGTCACAAACAGTTTACACAAATGCATTCCATGTTTAGGAAGTATTTAAGGGTTTATGTTTCTCTGCGCGATCGAATCAGAAATGAGGAGATCGAACCAAAGGCACCGACATAGCTCTGCGAGTCGCTAAACTTAAGTGGCAGTGGGCAGGGCACATTGCTCGTAGAGCCGATGGCCGATGGGGCAGTAAGGTTCTGGAGTGGCGGCCACGTACTTGAAGACGCAGCGTAGAGAAGCCCCCAACAAGGTGAATCGATGACCTGGTGAAGGTCGCGGGAACCCGATAGATAAGGGCAGCACAAGACCGGTCAGCGTGGAAAGCCTTAGGGGGGGCCTTTGTCCAGCCGTGGACATCTATAGGCTGAGGAAGGAAGGGTTAATTCACGTGAAATATCCATTTGAATGCACATTAGTTTCAGCGCTTTTCGGCGCTCGTAAATCATTTTGCTCCTAAACATCTTTATGTGGCAAATGTGAAGAACTACATATTTTGTATGCAGGTCAACGAGCGACGGCTGCGCTGAACAGCCGCAGTTGGTGCTGCTGTACTTCATGGCACAACTCCTGCTGCGGGAGCTCGCTAAGTGTCACCGACTTGTGCAGCTCGTGCCAATGGATATGACCTCGTTTTATGGTATGTTAAGCTATAAAGCTAACTGAGCTTTAAACCTATTTGAACAGTTAACCGTAGCATAAATTATTGTTAACGTAATTTAATTAAATAATTAGGTAAAATGATTATACAAATATAATGTTACAAAAAAATAATACTTTATTTTTGATTCTCAGTTCATAAGTTACGATAAAGATGCGTAACCTCAAAAATTTTTTTTGATGAAAATAACCAAAATAATTTATTCCTAACGCTTCGTATCATTTGATTTCATTGACCTTTTTTGTTAATTGTGTACAAAACCGCTGGATGCGGGAAGAGTAGGACTGAAGCTCCTTGGGGGAGGCCTATATCCAGCAGAGGACGTCTTTCGGCTAAAATGATGATGATGATGGACAAAACTTTATTTATTTATTGTACATCCCAAAAATACATAAAATAAGAAATACATGAAACACTACAAAATATACAAAGCGTTATCGCTTTCTGCTAAGATATTTATATAACTTCTAAAAGATTCACTGTATGTTGTACCTGTTGATCTCGGCTACGGCGCAGCCAGTAGCAGAGTAATTTTATTTATTTACTTGCGCATATGAAATGACTTGTGTATATTCCTCTAGCCTGGCTCTAAGATCCCACGGAAAAATAAATTACTTACAGACACACATGTATCTTCATCTATGTGTGGTCGAATATACCATACCTACTATTATTTCCCGCGGGTGTCGTAACAACCGAATAAAGGATTACACTCGAATCATACAGTTAAGTATCAACAGGAGCGTTCTGCACCCAATCCAGCTACCAATTGAAGACATTCATAATGATAATATATGTACCTATTGGTCAAAATATGGTCATACAGATGAAAAGAGTACAAAAATATTTTGCCAGGCTTAAACTCAGCATGAAAATTGAAAAAAAAAACGGCCAAGAGCGTGCGGACCACGCTCAGTGTGGGGTTCCGTAGTTTCCTGTCCGTCACTATAAGTGTCCGCACTTAAGAGGGAACTCTAGTGGTGCTTTCTCTATACAAACGTATTCCGCTGTTTTCTTCGTGGATAATGCTTTTAGAGAATTTTTTTTTTCTACAAATTTACTCTGTGATTATACGTGCCCCTATCAATTGATTTTTTCCAAAATTTTATTAATAAAAGAAATATAATACTTCAAAATCGCGAAGAATAACCCATTCTTACCGTGATGTTCAGATGACTATTAGAAAAACGCGATAAGTTTTTAACAAAATATAAAATAATAGAAGCATAGGTATACTTTCCTCTAAATTTTGACAAATAATTGAGATCTGTCGTGTTTTGAAAAAGAAAACAGCGGTATACGAAACGCCTTTTGGTCAACGTTTTTATAGGTAAAATCAGCCTGAGCTGCAACTGTCCTTTTCGCACTTTAGCGAGAGAGCTTGGAAGCAGCGCGACTGCAATAATTCCTTCAAATACCTATTTTCCAAATTCCTCGGCACTAGAGTCCCCTCTTAAGAGTTAAAAAGTGAACTATTTGTTACATTGAGTTGACATACTAAGTATAAAATCCTAAAAAACGGGCCCACGATGTACGGTGATAACTAAAAAAAGCTATAGATTACAAATACGCATTAAAAGTTCCAAAAACTGTTGTCATTTGAGTCCCACCAAGTGTTGGACTCAAATGACAACATTAGAACGTGGGAAGGGGTTGTAACATGGAGTGATAACTAGGCAAGGCAACTCCAAGTTTCTACGACTAAATACATAAATGTCACATGCTATTTTCTGCGAATCGGTTACTATATCCTGCAAGTGTTGTACGTTATGGACAAAGATCAAATTTGAATGCCAACGAGACACCAACCGTTCAATTATTATTATTTATTTATTACTAGCTGTGCCCCGCGGTTTCACCCGCGTAACCTTCTAGCCGAATGAGCTCGCGTTGATATAAAATAATGTAGTAGTTATAATGTAGTTATGTAGTACATCCGAGTTTGCTCCCGTTTCCGCAACAATTTTTGTTCCTGCTCTGCTCCTATTGGTCATAGCGGGATGTTTTATAGCCTATGTCCTTTCTCAGGCTCTATACTATCTGTGTACCAAATTTCATTACAATCGGTTCAGTAGTTTTGGCGTGAAAGCCGGACAGACAGACAGACAGACAGAGATACTTTCGCATTTATAATATTAAGTATGGATTAATATTAATTTGTCGTCCTCCTTGGCGCAGCGGTTAATACGCCTGCCTGCGACGTGGAAGCCCCGGGTTCGATCCTGGTCCTGGGACCAGACTGGACCTGGTCGGGGGTCATGATGGAAAACGATATTTTCCTGATTGGCCTGGGTCTTGGATGTTTATCTATATATGTCATCATCATCATCTCAGCGTTAATCCCAGTCGCATCAGTAGCTTTCAGCTTTTGAGTCTGGGGTCCGCTTTACCAGTCTTACTGCTGATTTTGGCTACACTTCGATATTTTTCGTGAAGCGACTGCCATCTGACCTCCACAAACCGAAGGCGATATCTAAGCATTGCAGTTAGACCAATTGTTGGACTTTTAAGGGCTCCAACAACCCGTAACGACTGCCACTAGATGTTCGTATGGCAACCGGGACCAACAGCTTAACGTGCTTTCCGAGGCACGACCGACGGCAGTGCAAATACTCATATTCATGCATACAAATATTTGCATTGTGCGGCGATCGAACCCGCGCCTCTCTGCGCAACGGCCGCGTTCGCTACCGCTACGCCACGGAGGCTCTCAAATCTATACAATATGTAAAGAAAACCCTGTCCGACCCGTAAGGATAGTAAGGGTTAGGTAAACACATGACCAAATAACATATGAAATTTTACATAATCATCATAGTAACAATACTAGTGAATTTTGAAATTATCTCTTTTTCCCGCGAATTAATTCCAACTTCCCCAAAATTTGGTAATTTATAAAATGTGACAACATTATTTTTGACGGTATAATTTTGAGCGAATAGCGACGCGGCCGCGTGCCGCGTGCCCTGCCCCCCTTCGCCCGCGCCTGGATGGCCACCACACATGTTTTAAGTTACCTCTTTTTGCGAAATAATATTTATTTTTTTAGGGGGATTTTTTTTTAAGTTTAGCCCGGCTTTGTATCCATTAGTAGAATGAGTTATCGATACCTAGCAATACCTTCACGGATCGGACAGGGTTTTCTTTACATATTGTATATGTATCTATTATATATATATATAGTATCGTTGAGTTTGTATCCCATAACACAAGTCTCGAACTTACTTTGAGGCTAGCTCAATCTGTGTAATTTGTCCGTATATATTTATATTTATTTATTCGATAATTTAATAAAACTCATTAAGTCAGGGAAAACCTTAACAGCACAAAGTGACCCAAAGTATAGTAGCCATATCTCGGGGACCAATTCCCCGATTTACTTATAATTCATACAAACTAAATGGGTTATGTATGTATCGTATGTCGGATTATCACAGGTAATTTTGGATTACGTGAACCGATTTTAATAATTCTTTTTTTATTTGAACGTTCTGGATAATAAAATAAGTAAACTAATATAGAAAAAATATTTGCGTTAAAGTAAACTTAGTTTAGAATTTTTTTTGTACGTTTTTTCAAAAACTATGCATCAAGTTCATAATAATTTTCCTAGAAAGTGTTTATAAAGTTCTACTTTTGATTCTTTTGAGAACTTTAGTTATATTAAGCAAGCCTAAAGCAAGCCTTAAGTTTAAAGCGGCCCAGCAAGCTATGGAGCGGGCTATGTTGGGCGTCTCTATGAAGGACCGCATCAGAAATGAGGTGATCGGAGAGAGGACTGAAGTCACCGACATAGCTGAGGGGTAAACGAGTCCTCGAGCGGGGACCGCGTCTCGGTAAATGTAGCATAGGACGCCCTTGGGCGAGATGGACTGACGACATCAAAAAGGTGGCTGGTAGTGGCTGGCGGAAAACTGCTCAGAATCGAGCTTGTTGGCGTGCGATGGAAGAGGCCTATGTCCAGCAGTGGACGAGTAGAGGCTGATGATGATGAAGCAAGCCTAGCAAAATTGCTTAGTATGAGCCTATAAGGGTGTCGTCGTTTACGAGGACATATATCGTTGGCTGTTATAAATAATTTATTATATTTTCACTTAAATAGTAGTCTAGGTGGTAAATGGGGCAATTTAGCAAAAGACATTCATTTATTCAAATTGGGCTGAAAAACAGCACTTTTTGAACGTCAAAAACGTCATTTGTCACGATAACTATAGCCTTGGCCAATAATCACCAAGCTTGACAGGCCATATTCTCTCTAGGTCTTATTACCTTCTAGTTTATTACTATGATAAAGAAAACTTCTGTCTAACATCACCTAAGTGTCCGTCTGACACCTAACGATCACACTGAAATACCATACACAATAACAGCTTTTCTTTTAAAACGTTTAATTAATTATTCAAGAAAGTTAGATTTTTTTTTTTGTTGATCTACAAAATTTTATAATACTGTTCCGAATTATAATTATGCTAAAACAAAAAAGATATTAGCATATCAAATGAAAACAAAGTTTAAACATTGTTGATTCCCGAATTATGAATTCATTGTAACAGAAGTTTTTTCCTACGAGATGTTTCAAGAAAGGAAACGAATTTGTAGAGTATATTAGAAGCAGGTGTATATCTTCCCTCGCTTAGAGGCAACCGAGGGTAATGGGATGGCAGACAATAAGTGATTCAGCTGTCGATTACATCAAACGACCCATCTTGGTTGCTCTTAGAGATTTGGCTAACGGTATTGGAAAAGCGTGTATCCAGTATTGGTTTTTAATTCACCTAATACAAAAGCGTGTATCGAGTATTGGTTTTTAATTGACCTCAATATTTCTGTTTACCTCACACTTTGGTGCAATTTTACCACCATTATAGTGCTTATCTTAACGACCGGCTACTTAACATTCTTAATTGAAAACTTTTCTTGAAAACAAAAACCACACTTACATTCTATTGTGGCTAGATTTAGCAACAAAAGTACAATTTTAATAGCGTGCCGCCGCGAACAATTAGTGGCAATTAATCACTGCTAAAGACACCAACCGCAGTGTTCGACTTGGCCAGATTTTAGGGAAATAATGTTCGTTATTTTCCCCGATTTCAACAACGTTACCGGTTCTAACAAGATCCAAGATATTAACGACACAATACCCGTGAACATTAACAAAGGCACGCGGTGTGCTGATGTTCAATTGAAACTGTGTCAGTTAGTACCTACCTACCTGCAATTGCATTGAAGCTCAGCTTTACAGACGTTCATATAAGTTTAATCTCCCCTTTTGTTAGAATGGATTTGAGTTGGATGTCATTTGGATTTCGATTCCAATTTTTACTCGAGCTAAATGTGAGCTTAGTTTTCCACTCTATTGTTGTTATAGGTAGTTGGGACGCTAAGGAAATAGAATTTCATGCGAATTTATTTTTACACAAAACGTAATATTTTAGGAGCTGTTAACCTGAGTGATATACAACAATAAAGCTGTTTTTTGCATTGAAAGCCAAAAGCTAGCCAAAAAAATGGATTTGGTATAAAAAGCCAGAGCTTTTATGTAATCACATTTATGCATAACACCTAACTACAATCATAGAAAGGATTGGTATATGGAGTGTGACCTTTACATATGAAATTATAAAAGGATACAGCCTTATCAGTTTAGCAAATGAGATTAATTTATCGCAATAATGCACATTGATGAAATCGGTGACATAATGATACACACCGTTGTGTCTTTTAGCTTAAAAGACCCTCATAAAATATGTAAACAACTTTTTATAAGCTTGATTAATTTATTGTATTAACAGTTATACTAAGTACTCGCTTTCCGACCGAGCCTTCGCTCGGGTCAAATTCGGTTATATCGCGCTTTTAGATTTCTCATTTTCGGGGATTAATTATCGTGTCATTTAGTTTCTAAGTTTACATGTGCATATTCGTTTGCAATACATTACCTTGTTTTAAACGACACACAGCGCCATCTATCACCGAACTGGTATGAAGCTAACAATATTTTTGTTTTCCCTCGGGAATATCAATTTTTTCCGGGATAAAACGTACCCTATTTTATTAACCGGACTTCTAATTTTACGTCTGCAAAATTTCAAAGCAATCGGTTCAGTACGTATGGCGTGAAAGCGGAACAAACAAAGAAACAAACTCACTTTCCGATTTATAATATTAGTAAGGATTTATGTATCTACACACAGTAAAATACATTAGGATCAACATATATTATTTCTCCAAGGGTCTGAAATCGTTTTCTCCCTTTTTCTCTCTCTCTATCGAACCAATCTGAACGTCGAACCCACCAATCGACAGATATTCGTCCCTGGTACCATAGAATACCATTTTCAAATTATTCCGCTTCGCTGTTTATTTATAAAAACGACTTAAAAATTCTAATTGGTATAGTGCGAATTTTTCGCACGGGTCAGCTAGTGTAAGATAATTATAATTTCAGTACAAATGCGCTAATAATAATATGTAAATGTATTGTAACAAAACAAAGTTTAAGTATCGGGAATTTAATCATTTGTGTTTTCTGTCAGCGAGAAAAGTGCTCAAAGGACGGGCAATTTTAGTACGTTGCTATGCTAATTCTTTAGCCTTAAATAGGCCAGCCCTCAGGTCACGTGAAGAGTTAATAATAATTTGATGTTGAGAATTTGTTAAACCACATTAGGTACCTAATATAGTTTAACAAATTGATTGACTGATTGGTTGTTTTTTATTTTTATTGATTACGTTAATATGTTAAACTACATTAGGTACCTAATGTAGTTTAACATATTGATTGACTGATTGGTTGTTTTTTATTTCTATTGATTACGTTAATATGTTAAACTACATTAGGTACCTAATGTAGTTTAACGATTGAATAATGATTGGTTTTTATTTTTATTTTTTTTACTCTTATGTAAAGTTTGATAAGTACTCAATCACAAATGATCAATTCCTAAGCTGAGTTTACAAACTATACCACGAAACACCCACTTGTTTTTAGCTACGCAATACTTTTAGTCATCACAATAAAAACTAACCTACTATAGAAGACCTAAAATACAACAATACACTCTCTACTGTATTGTTAACAACAAAATTCAATTAAAATGTAAACAGAAACTAAGTGTTAAAGAAAAGAGAGGAAGAATCAAAGTGCTCTTCTTTAATTAAATATCACTTCGGTTTCGATTTTAGTAAAATATTTTGCTGAGTAAAATTTTCGTAAATATTGTGTTAATCTACGTTTGTTTCTGACTGATACACACAGCTACACATCAAGCTACACTTTCCCATTGCATTGGGAATGTGTAGCTTGATGTGTAGCTGATATCCGCCATTATTGTGAAATAAAATTTTCAAAGCATTTCTATAATTTGTTACACGTGTTATTGGCATATTGTGGTATCTATTCCACAGGGGCCATTGATCAAGAGTTGAAGTAGATATTACAAAACAATTTTATATGGACTTAAAAACAATACATTTACCTACGTAGTCAGGTAAAACCTTCCAAAAATAATTTATTTTCAGGAATGCTTCCAGGACAATTTAACGTCCCAGATGAAAATAACAAGGCATTTCTGAATGTGCCAGTTGATCGATTCTGTACTCGGTGGTAGACCATAACATCGACTGCCGGCAGAAGTTACCACCAGACAAAGTCTTGCCGTATGTTGTCTGGTAAAGGCTTATGGAGAACGGGTCTGAGCATTTGTATTGCGATGTGTGCCGGGTACGATGCGCCAAATGTTGTTATGTCGGGAGTTTGGTTGTGGAGGGTCTCCAGATCAATCTCCCTCTGGCGCGGCATCGTTGGTCATGTTGAAAATTGCATCACTTAGTTTTTTTTAAGGTATAGGCTCTTAATTAACTAGTGCGCTTTACCATCGGTATCGCGGTCATGCCCTACTTTATAATAATATTTAAAAAAAAAATGAACTCACATTACGTTCAATTAAAATTCGGTTTGTACTAATTATGTAAAACTTGATGTGTAGCCGTGCATTATACTTAATTGCAACACGTACTCTGATCTATTCAGGATTTGTTACAAGATCTACAGCCGATTATTTTCCGCAGAGAATCGGGCGGGTCCGTCAAACTTCGGCAACGTCATCAGTCAGATCTTGCTGTGCAAGCAGATTACTCCTGACTTCAACCAGGAGGAGCTGTGCAGCATCGTGAAGGACACGCAGGAGATCACCAGAATAGTAAATGATATACAGGAGTATTTACCCCAACATGAAAATTTAAATCACTTAGGTGAGATAATTAATATATGTGTTTTATATGTATATTATAACACTTCTAGTAGTAGGTCATTGTGTGGTGTGTGGTATACCTACAATAAAATCCCAAATGGCTTTAAAAATGTTTTTTTAAAGGCATTTGGGATTTTATTGTATACCTTAATAGCCATTATAAACGAATTTCTTTTGTATAAATCGAGCTTGCGTTGTGGCAAGCAGAGCCTATATTTATCTCTAGAGGCAACATTTCTTTTGGTTACATCTCTAAACTTGAAACAACTTTCGGGATTCTGTCATACTACCTATTAGTATGACAGAATCCCGAAAATTCAAGTTCACATTACTATAATCTATATGCATATTAAAAGTAAAATGTTGTAATGTTTAAACTGTGGCTTACAGCTATGCACACACATTTTTTTTTTTTGTATCATAGACGCTTTATTGACCAAATTACCCCACAGAAAAAGATCGTAGGAGAGTACGGTGGAAACGTATCCGTAATATGCATAAAAAACCTTAAAAGATCATCTTATTCTTCTTAGTGTATAGAGAAATCTGTCCAGTTTGTTATAAACGTAGACGATATATTTTTCCATTTTGATCCAATTCTATGCCCACAGTTTTAATTCCGCGTTCATGGGTTTCGCCAGTATGTTTCAAATTGGATCATTTTCATTTGCTCCATATTCATATGTTGATTATTGTAGTTCTACTAGCGTATTATATTTTAATGACCTCATTAATCCCATACTCGTAATGTCGTTAAGGACCGTATCATCAGCAAATAAAATCACTTCCAATGATATTTAGGAGATTATTGTTATAGAAAAGGAATAAAAAAGGTCCCAATACACTGCCCTGCGGCACTATGACACAATTTACCTGATAGTCGTTTCTATATGACACCTTTTGGTCATTATGGATTCTGGGGATTTCCGCACATTGTTGTCGGTTTTTTAAACATATGTATGTATCGTAAAAAACATGTCAATAGAACATGAGGCCAGTTTATACTGGATGTGTAACAACTAATGTGGGCACACCGTATATTATGTCTATAGGATGCATTTTGGGGAGTGTGTGAGGGAATTGCATGATTTAATTCCCCCATCTCCGTTCCACCATCGGACGACCCGTCGTACGGCGAGTTTCCACCCTTACGTTGTTAACACTACTACGATCCGGACGAAGCGTTTCGCCTCCTCCTTTATACCGCGTACATCAAGGGACTGGAACAACTTGCCGGCGGCGGTGTTTCCGTCGGACTACAATTTGAGTGTCTTCAAGGCTAGAGTGAATAGGCTCTTAATAAACTAGCATGCCTTACCATCAACGATCGCATCGCTGCTTACCATCAGGCGGGATTGCGGTCAAGCGCTGGTTTATATAAATATTTTTTTTTTTTTAAAGAAAGATGACCATGTTGTCAAGTGAGACGATTTTGACAATAGGATTTCCTGTCTCCATGCACAAATAAAAATGTACGATTTCATGAGGCCGTTAAGTTTTATGCAACCCCTTAACAACGAGTAAAATACAAACAACCTCGTAATAATTTAATATTCCTGTGAATTCATTGCATTCAGGATTTTAAATTATAGTAATATTCAGATGAGACGTAAAATACACTGCATTTATATTTCTCGGAGCGTCGGTCTACAGCCATTAATGTTGAAGAGATTGTGCTTTTGATTTCGAACGTAAATGCCGGAAGGAGTTTCAGTCTCTGCGGCGTGGCCATTGTCCTTCTCAGCTCCCCACGACACAGTACTAAATAAAGTACATTAGCTAATAATAAGGAACTCTATTTATCTAAAAAAGATTACGGTCTACGTCTGTCATTGACATTAAGAACACTCTGTAACCTAGTGCGAGAAAAATATTCTTTAAGACTCCACTACGTCACTAAACATACCAACTTACTGGATAAAGTTGGTGCTCCAACATAATCTATGTAGTTACAGACTATTAACGCTGCGAAAGCCCTTTCCATTGAAGTTATGCAGGAAATAACACACGTAGTCGCGCGCTTTTCCAGTTTGTGAAAGGTGTGTCTTGGTAATAAAATAATTTCCAGTTATGGCTACATTATAAGAGTCATTAAGTTTCAGAATTTTTTTATTATACCCGCAAGAATGGTTTTGCACGAAAAAGCGGAAAAGTAACTGGATTATATAAAAAAATATAAAAAGGAACTATATTTTTACTGACACGGCCGTACCTAATGTACCTATTACATGGCAGCCAAACTAGAACTCATTTAACTTAAATAGTCAGAGGATTAGAACTTTTAAGTTCCTTGGTACTTGCATTCACGCATGTGCTAAAATGTTCTGGGTATCTTAAGTTTGAGTCATTTGGTACAATAAACAGCGTGTTATGTGAGTCAGTAGCAATGACACACTACATTCAATAAACTATCTTGATTAGAAAATATTAAAAAACACTGCTTGTGTCAATAATCGTACTGTCTTATTACTTTTAGTATTTTATAAAATATATTTCTTTGCACATCACTGTCACTATCAATTCATTTCTAGTTTCAAATGACGATAAAATATCCACTTATTAAATTAATCTCACTCCTTTGTTTTATATAAAAAACTAAATTTGAATCCTACAAATGCTTCTTAGACGATAGACAACATCCAAGACAAGTCGTCTCTACTTGTCTACTTTATGCGTGACGTATTTTTTATTGCTTCCCTCTGACTATTAAAATTCACAAAAAGTGATTTAATATTTCATACGTTATATGTACATTCACAAGCGAACGTAAATAACAATCGGCGTCTTTTGCAGAGAGCAACATCGCGCTGAAGGGCGACGACGTCAACGGATTGTGGAGGAGCAAACGAAGAGGATCCTTGTACAAAGGCATGGGAGTACTTTGTTGCGTGTCACGACCAAACTACCTCTGAGGGTGACAGGTCTCGCCCACGCGGCGGCTCACCCCCGAACCCATAACCTCCACGGGATGCTAAGACGACGACCAGTGACTCAAGTGACAGTGAATGACGCTACGTACTGTGCGCAGAATGGGTCCATTACAATGTTTAATTAGTAACTGTTTAGCGAATTGACATATTCACGGTGGTTGATTTGAAATTGTATTATTATCACATAAATGTAGTTCAATTATAATTAAGTATTACATTTAAGTACTGCATACATTCATGCATAGTGTTAATTATTATGAATTGCCTGGAATGGGATCAATTGCGTTTAAGTAGTATATAATGTAAATAATTAGTATTGTTTTGCAACATAGGTCATTGCATTGATGGCTGTGTCGTGTTTATAATTTCTATTTAGTATAGGTTAACTTTTTTACGCGATTTCTATCATCTATAATAAATTCTGCGACGTAATTGCGTAACCAAACCTACTACCAGTAACAATTGTTTTCATTTTGACACTTCAAAAACACTCATTGCGTTTATTGTATTGTTGGGCGGACAAATGTTTCCGAACTATGAAGCAATGCATTAGCAATATTATAGATTGAATTGTGTTACGCAATTAGAATGCCTATTTCGTTTCATTATTTTGTTTTGTAGTATCTCCTTTATGTAGTATGTATCCATCCCTCACTGCATTATTTATAATCTAGAGAACTATTTCGTATGCTGTTAGACATTCAAAATAGCCTAATGTTCCAATAAGTACTTACATTCTAGTCGGGTCGCAACTTCCCTCGTATTGCCCTCCGAGTTTGTGACTTTTATGTTTTCTAGTCATTTATATTTAAAGATTAATTAAAATGTACCTTTCATATCTCTTGTAGATTCTCAAGTATTATTGATTAATTTTATAGACTTTAGTGCATTTCTAGTTTTAACGAGATTCACAACTATATTTCTTGAAGAGGGAAGCAGATATGTACCCAAAATTTCTTGCTTAATGTATTATAAATCCTAAGAGACAAGAATTTATGGTTTATCTATCATAATACCAAATATTTGTCCACATTAGAATACTTCAAGTACTATTGTTTTATTTTAATCGATGGCCTAGTAATTGTCGCGTAAATTAATCTTGAATATTCTAGTCAATTATTGTATTACCATGAAATTGCTAAGTATTTAAAGTAATTAAACTAAACATGCTACACAGAATTAACAATTAACTAATAAATACTCTTTAAGGGTAATTACAGGTTTTAAGGCGAGGGTACATTATAAAAAAGCCGTTGCGGTTCGTTTTCCTCGTTTTGAATTTCACTAATGGTTATTATTTAATTTTATTTTTTAAAGTCAGCAAATATACTGGCTAGTTGAAATTTTGGGCGTCCCTAAATGATTTGGCAGTTATAGAAAAAGAAAAATAACAAATAAAAAAATATTTAATATTTTTAGTACATACATATCCTTACTACTATATTTATTACGTATCGTGAATATAAGCCAATAACACATGGGCCACATCTCAAAACTTCGATAACTCACCACGCATAATATTGTCAAAAATACCGATGTTTTTCTACTTCCTGCATGTCACGCCCGCGTGCTAGGCTTATAAACCATAGATGAAGCGAACGCATGATGCGGATTTTTTACAATGTGTGCTCGGGTTTAGTCAATTTTTTTTAAATATACATACAACGTAAAACGAAAAGGGCACATACCAAAGGCACTGCTCCTTTGGCTGATAATATACCCTTTACACGTTTTATAATTAATATACAACATTATTTTTTATTTAAGCGAAACCCAAAACGTGTCCAGTAATTTTAAGTAAAGAATCTATGTACAACAATTCAAAAAGATACAATGAATAACCACCAAATTATGAGCTTGCTATTCTACTCGGTTGTCCCAACCAAATTATGGTCAAAGGTCCGTAAGGGCGGACGAGCGCGGGCGTTGACCTCTGCGTCAACTGTGGCACGGGGCGCAAGTACTATGATCTATCATAACCGCTCGGTAACCACTCTGCGGTCTTACTCTAAATGTATTTGGGAAAAAATATAACATGGTTTAAAATTTATTGGAATCGATTCAGTTGCTTCATCATCCCGGCGTTAATCCCAGTCGCATCCGAAGCCTTTTTCAGCTGTTTTGGAGTCTGGGGTTCGCTTTACCAGTCCAACTGCTGATATGGCTAAACTTCGACATTTTCCATGAAGCGACTGCCGTCTGACCTCCACAACCCGAAGGCGACATCAAAGCATTGCAGTTAGACCAATTGTAGGACTTTTGGGTAGGGCTCCAACAACCCGTAACGACTGCCACTAGATGTTTGTAGGGCAACCGGGACCAACGGCTTAACGTGCTTTCCGAGGCACGACCAGACCAGTACAAATATTCATATTCATGCATACAAATACTTGCACTGTGCGGGGATCGAACCCGCGCCACCTTGCGCAGCGGCTGCGTCCGCTACCGCTACGCCACGGAGGCTGTCCACGATTCAGTTGCTTATTCTGAACAAACTATATTCAGGTTTCGCATAAAAAAAAAATAAGGTTGTATATTTTTTACAGTTGAAATAAGTATGTCTTTAGTCAAAATCCGATGCAATCTTAGTTATGATCTAAGTTTAAAACTCCAGTAACCTAGTTATTAAGAATTTAATAGCTTATTATGTGACGCATGTATCTCAACCATTATTATATTAGTAAAATGTTGCCTAAATATATCTATATTTAAAGAATGTTATTGAATAAGATATAAAACAATAAGTATATTTAACAAGTGGATATTAATAGTTATATTTACATCTGAAATATTTATTTTAATGCAGTGCACTGCAAACACAGGTACCTAATGAATATATAGATTAAGTAAATTAATAGAAATCACGGAATTAGAGACACGATATCATTAATTTTATCAATAGGCACAAGACACGTAGAAAAAAATGTTTGTTTAATTTTTTTAGTACTTTATCAGTTTATATTAACTCATATAGCCTAACGGTTCAATTTGTGTAATACACTAATAATATTATCCACTTACTAAAGTGAAGACTGTGATATACTCTTAATATATGAAATTATTATTATTATAGAAGAAAATAATTATGCATTAGTAAAAACGTAATTGAATTACAACGCAGTTTTAATTACTTTGTGACCCTAATTAAAATTTTAGGAGTTAATTTTGAATGCAGAACTCGTTATAAGGCTTCACGTAGCCACGTGAGCCGTGTGCTTCCTGCACGGTCGGATGTATTAACTCAGCTTTGTGTTGGTACCGACCCTCAAAACTCTACAAAAGCATATTTTATTTTTCAAAATAAAAGCTAATTTATGCGTCATTTGTCTGTGCCAGAGAATCGGATTAAATAAAATGTGTTTAGCCATAATGTTATCGATTTCTGCATTCATATAGTGTCTATGACAATTATTGATAATACTAATTACTCAATTAGTATTATTAATAATTGTTATTGACAGTAATAATTGCTATTATTATCAATAATTACCATTGACAATACTAATTACTCTTATATTTTAAGAGGGTTAAATGATTAATATTCCTATTTTTTTTTTTTTGTCAGTCGGTTTCCCATTATTGAGGTTTGTGGTCACTGGACGCGTTTTAAGTAGACAGTAGATTATCCAATTAGTTTATCAGTCAACTCCGGTCCTGTCAAAGTTGCCGTTATCACCTGCTGAAATATGCTTGACCTGAGGCGTATGTTTCACTTGATCAGACATACAACATATTGGAGATCGGTTCAAGAGAGCGTCGTGTTAACGATAATAATCTAATAAAAAAGAAATTAGTTATGATAAAGAATTTATTATTAAAAAAAATCAATAGTAATAAAAAAAAATGTGAATGAAATGAGGCGATAGGAAAAAAACGTCAGGTGAAGACAGCGGCAGCCACGTCCCAAGTGATCGCAGAAGGATGAAGGTAGCAGCAATGGCCCTCTTCCGAGAGCCTTTCTCGGAAGGCCTCTTGAAAGCCACAGGCGCTAGGCGGGTGAAGATGGCTAGCCAGCTATATTGGTCCCTATCAGGCACGGAAGGAACCCGGGTAGCTGTAGCGTCCTTACAGGCAACAGAGGTTGCCACTGGATAGGCTCTGGACTCTGGAGGCAGTATTGTATGAAGACTCTTATTCATTTTAAGCTTCATTCTTGGAAGCCAGACTCCAACACCCCACGGCTCTGCGAGGATTTTTCAAGAAACCTTAGAGAACGTCGTTAAGGCGAAATTTGAAATTTCAAAATCACGCCAATGGAAAATTAAGTAATTATTTTAAAGGAGATGTTTCAGAAATGTATGGAGCCTGGGCCAGCACATTGTACACTTAATGCTAGGTAGGTATAATTACGCTATAGTTTACTGTTTTTAATGTTAATTTTCTGTATTTTGGCTTAGTTTTTATACAAATTCAATTTAACTCGGCCAAGGAGTGCAACACAACTACTAATAAATATGGTGGTCAGCAATAAGCGAAATAAGATTTTGACAGTGATATTTGATTGACGTGTCATGTATCTAAGGCTATCGTATCTATAATATCAACCATATGACTACGAAGCAATCAAAACATGAATTCCGAACATACGGCCCATTAAATAAACACGATCAACTCAAATCAACACTCGAAACGAATACAACGGGAACTGTCAAAGTCGCCAATCACACGTCATAACCACTGCCTTGGCTACCTTAATAAAGGGTTATCTCACTAAAAAAACGTTTAAAATAAGTAATTACATATACTTGTATGTCTATTCAAATTAATTTAGTAGTATTTTTATGAAAATCTTTTATTTTCTTTCTTTTTATGTTTAAAGCGTACTTAATGGTGGCCCAAAATGAAACATCTCCTTTGAAGGAGTTTGGATAACAAATCCGATAATAATAAAAAGTTAAAAAACTAAAACCCAACTACGACAAAAAACGACGCTGAAAAAGTATAAAACAAGATTTTCAGAATACTGAACTGAACAAAGTTGCTAATATAGTTGCAAGTAAATGGACACAGTAGACTCTACCAAGATGCCTTCGTTGTAAATTGACAATAATGTCTTACGATACTATTCTGAAGTATGCAATATTCACTATTTAGAGATAAATTTTCATGTTTGGAAGGGCGTAGTCACACGTTACATATACCTACCGTAGCACTTTCATAACGTGTGACTGCGGTTTTCCAAACATGAAAATTTATCTATATTAGCAACTTTGTTCAGTTCAGTATTCTGAAAATCTTGTTTTATACTTTTTCAGCGTCGTTTTTTGTCGTAGTTGGGTTTTAGTTTTTTAACTTTTTATTATTTGTACTATTTTGGTGATAAAGTGTATTTGTGGCGCGTAATATTAATAAAAGTTAAATTGACGAACTAAAAACTAGGTAGTTAACATACGACATCTCTTTTGACTTATGTATCGGCGTATAGTAATATGTAGAGATGTCCTATTTTACTATTTCGTAGCGCTTGGAGCGTAGCGCGTATAGCAACGGTTTTCCCGCATGAAGCTCCCGGTTTTTCGTAGTAGCGACGCACATTTGCGTCGATGGCACCGAATGGGTCATGAATTAGTGGATGAGGCCGTTAGTATAAATAGATTGGATGTTTTTCTAACGGTGGTAGGCCATAACATCGGCTGCTAGCAGAAGTTACCACCCACCAGACAAAGTCTTGCCGCCTAGCGATTCGTCGTGTTCCACCATGATGTCTGGTGAAGCCGTACAGAGGACGCGTCTGAGCACTTTGTGTTGCGTTGTGTGGCGAGTACGATGCGCCAAATGTTGTTGTGTCGGGAGTTTGGTCGTGGAGAGTCTCCAGATCAATCTCCCTCTGGCGCAGCATGGTTGGTCGTGTTGGTCTTGGATTTAACATTGCATCACCTGGCTCAACTGCCGTCATCCTTGCTATTCCTAAGTTTTTTAAGTGAATAGGCTTAATAAACTAGTGCGCAGGCATCAAGGATTGCGTCACTGCTTACCATCAGGCGGGATTGCAGTCAAGCGCTAGTTTATAATTATTAAAAAAAAAAAAACTTATATTAAGAGGACCTGGGAAGATTTCTTAATCTATCTAATTCTGCTAACGATCGACTGTCATGTGGATTTTTAAGTAATTTATTATGATCCAAGGCACTTATAAATAATCCCTCTATGGTTTTAACTCTACTGAGAGCGACATAGGCCTGTCCTTTAGCAAACAATGACTTTCCTAGATCTGTAACTTTTTTATCTAGAGTACTGTACATAAATTACAACCTTCTAATTTATGTACAGTACAACCCCAAGAAAGAATCAGCGGGAGCATTTTACGCTGAATTTGCCCAGAACCCCTCAAGCCGTCAAATTCAGTGAGGCAAGGCTCGATTTTGATAAGTCCGTTAGTATCTGCTTTTATGGATGCGTCGTCAAATTGTATGAGAACAGCGCTTGGCTGTTCTCCTGTTCCAACTGATCGCGCCGAAGAGCAGGCCACTCTAAGGCCTGCACCACTCCCATCGCTCCGTTTACCAAACCCTGGTTTACATTCAAATTTCTACGAAGCATTACTAGGGATTATGTCCAAACATAAAGTACTCGTGAAGCTCTTTTAGATGATACCAAATACGGTATATTTATTTTAATTTTGTATTAACATAGAACT
This sequence comes from Sesamia nonagrioides, assembly GCA_017933935.1. NCBI lineage: Eukaryota > Metazoa > Arthropoda > Insecta > Lepidoptera > Noctuidae > Sesamia > Sesamia nonagrioides. The sequence continues at coordinate 777,649 of JADWQK010000668.1, read as the reverse complement.
TTTTGTCCGCTAGAGGGCGTAATACTAAATTTGGTGACAAGCTCTAAAGCTCATAACCAACAGAATATCAAGGCCCTTCTAATGGTTCTGCAGTGGTCTTATTCTGATAAGTAGTAAAGAAGCTATCTATGAACGAAAAGATGTGAATTATATGCAATCAGCCGATGAATACAGGTAAAGTCACAAGCAAATGCTAGTAATATATATATATTCAAAATGTACAAGTTAAGCCCTTTCAAATGATACCAAACACGGCATATTTATCTTAACTTTTTTTTTACTCTGTATATTTTGTCCGCTAGAGGGCGCCACGTTAGATTTTGTGAAACTCCATATAGCCTATAACCAGCAGACAATTTAGACGCTTCTAATGATATGTCATTTATCAAATTCGAATAAGTAGTTTAGAAGTTACGAGGGAACAGAAAAACATACATACATACATACATACATACATACATACATACATACATACATACATACATACATAGCCTGTCAAAATCATAACCCTCCTTTTGCTTTGCCGTAGTCGGGTAAAAAGTAACAAGCCATCAAGAAATTTGAAGAAAATGTTGTTATGGTAACGTAATCAATAGCGTTTTCAAAAACTGTCATAATATTGGAAATGTTGTAACAATGTAATCGAGTTTTGACGGGAAAGCTAAGATGAGTGTCACGCGCATTTTTCATTATACTTATAAATTATTTATAATGTCATTTACTAAATAAAAGCGCGTGATATTTTTTTTTTTTTAATAATTATAAACTAGTGCTTGACTACAATCCTGCCTGATGGTAAGCAGTGATGCAATTGTTGAAGGTAAAGCGCACAAGTTTCTTAAGCCTATTCACTTAAAAATCTTAGTGAGTAGGAAGAAATACGGCAGTGGAGCGATGTGATGCAATGTTAAACCCAACAACACGACCAACGCTGCTGCACCAGAGGGAGATTAATCTGGAGACCCTCCACGATCAAACTACCGGCACAATAACATTTGGCGCATCGTACCCGGCACACATCGCAATACAACTGCTCAGACCCGTCCTCCGTACGGCTTCACCAGACATCATGCCGGAACACGACGAATCGCTTGGCGGCAAGACTTTGTCTGCTGGGTGGTAACTTCTGCCGGCAGTCGATGTTTTGGCCTACCACCGAGCAAAATTTATGTAGTAAAAAGTGCATTCAGTAAATAATTCATAAAGAACATTGAAATATCGCAGCATAGTGGCCACATCTTGACTTTGCCTCAAACTTTCCTCATAGACGGTTCAGGTGGCCGTCTTTTTCGATTGTCATTGGCGATATCCGCCATTATTGTGACATAACATTTTCAAACAATTTCTATAATTTGTTACACGTGTTAATGGCAAAATTGTGTTATATATTCCACATAGGCCATTGATCAAGAGTTGAGGTTGAATCTCACCTTGAAAAAAGAAGAAAAAAAATAATGTAATCGATTATTACTGTTTATGTACACTCTTGCTTCTCCAATCCACTTTTGACATTGGCAGTATAGTCGACATCGGCTTCACTTGCCATAAATAAAAATGGAAATAGAACAATGTAGTCGTAAGTGATAATAAATTTAAAAGTAATGTGTTTAATGGGAAAAATATAGTTTAAGAAACTAAAAAAAACATGCTTTTAAAAAATATCAAACTAAAAAATTAAAAATATTTTTTAAAAAAGCGTGAGGCGCTTAATATATAAAAATTATGGCACAAACCGCCTCACGCTTTTTTAAAAATTATTTTTAATTTTTTAGTTTGATATTTTTTAAAAGCATGTTTTTTTAGTTTTTTAAACTATATTTTTTTCAACCTTTTTAGTACGATATTCTTTTTTTAAAAAGAAAACGAACGAGTTCGTTCGTTCGTTTTCTTTTTGTAAACGGTGAGACATTTTACAGTAATGGGCCGCTCACTCGTAGTCCAAAGAGTTAGAGACGGACAAACAAACAAACAAGCAAGCAAGCAAACATACAAGTGAAGCTAATAAAAAGCATGTAAAAAGTAATACCATCCAGCGTAGGTACAGCTCGCTACGCTGAGATGTCACTAAGTCGTCGAAATTGAGGGTTAAAGTTGAGGGTCTGGGACCTCAATAATGAGTCCTAGTGTAGGTAATGGAAATTGATCAGAACAGCGCCTCATAGTACTGGTATCATGCGGATTTTGACCTGTAGGAATGAATGAAATATAAGAATGAGTACAAATAATAAGTGTGAGTATATTACATATACAGTATGTTAACTAACAGAGGGCGTTCCCGTTAACCCGAAATAGTATAGCATACATACATGCTAAAAAAATATTTCCATTCGAAAACAAAATGTTTTAAAATTTTTTCCAATATGAAAATATTCAATAAAAAATACACGCGAACATGAAAGACGGCAACGTCGCAATTTATTTATACATGACGACTAGTATTTTGATTTAAAACAGGAGATTTCAAATTTATTTCCAATTAGAATTTTTTTTATTCGGATTTTTTTATGCTTATTTTTCTATGCTGATAATTTTATTTTAATCTATTAATGATATATATTAACGAGTTTAAGGGAACGCCCTCTGTTATTTAACATACTGTATAATATATTATAGTATATTATAGTATTTTCAATAATGACCAGCTGTTAAAGCTGCTATCTTACCTTCGCATGTTGAAGATGAAATAGGTCAAAATAAGCTGTAGTCAAAATAACTGCGTATCCAAAGACAAATACATGAACAACGACCCGAACGAAGCGTTTCGTCTCGTTTTTATACCGCGTACATGGAGGGACTGGAACAATTTGCCAGCGGCGGTGTTTCCGTCGGACTAAATTTAAGTTTCTTCAAGGCTAGAGTGAATAGACTCATAATAAACTAGCGCGCTTTACCATCAATTTATAAAGAAAAAAAATTAACTACTATTAAATTCAAGCTATTGAACAAAACAGAGTTGAAACTATAGGATCTCAACTTTAAATTAGAGCACACTATTCTAAACTATCCACATTTAATGAGGGATATGTGCCTTTGAGTAACTTTTCCGAAAAGTGAGCAGGAGCACGACAAATAGATAATCACCATATTTCATCCCGCCCCAGCCAAATAGGCTCAAACAGTATAACTAAAGACCGCATGCGGAAAGTTTTGTGGCAAATAATCTAGTTACAAAATAAACAGGCTTGTTTTAAACAACGTCATTATAAAGGATTGCCTGGAAATAACTCCTCGTTTCTCGTGAATAAGCACCCTCGTATTAACCTTGTTTAAATTGGCAGGAAATAAACATCTTAAATTGCGACTTGGCTCTCTAACTCAGTAAAATTTTAAAGGAAGAAATTACAAGGGAAAATTTGCTTTACTTTGCAACCTAATATGAGATAAGTCAAATTAATGTAGGTGGGTAAAAAATAAAAGCAGAGAAATGTGCAATTATAATCATCAAAACTATACCTTTGCTACGACATTGGGATGCGTCGAAGTACAGACGACAACACATCAAGCTACTACAATCTGTCAGACTTCTCTAACTTATCGCTAAACTATTATGACTCGGGTAGATTGTGAGCACACGGTGGAGGTCTGCCCGGCTTGGACATAGCACCGCCGTGTCCTCCTGGCGGCGATCGACTCTGGTCCAGGCCATGGTCCGGAGTGAGAGTGTTTGGCAAGCCGTCGCCTCCTTCTGCGAAGCAGTGATGCTAGCAAAGGAGGAGGCGGAGTGCGTGAAGGAGCGGGAATCCCAGTGCCTTTACGCTTCTAGCCACCGCAGGAGACGCCCTGGTCGGGAGACAACATCGAACCCCCGGATACCGTAAGCGCGGGCTTGCGAGCGGCAAGCGATGGGCAATGTAAGATAGCCCGGTAAGGACCAGGCCCGGATCGACGGCGCGTTGTGATTCACGCGCGCCTCAAAGAGATGTCAGCACATCGTGACGGGATCCACGAGGACCGATGTCTCCAGGGCCAGGGTTGCGGGTTGGTTAAAAAAGAAACCGTGGCCCTGGCGCACAAGCAAATGAAGGAACACGGGTGGGTTTTAGTCAGTAAAAGTCTGACGTGCCCTTCCGCTCCGCCCAGAGTGGGAGAGGACATTTGGTGATTTTTCGTCCCAAACAAAAAGGAAGGTAGATTAGATATTTGACAGTTTTGGGTAGCTTGACTTGCTGTCGTCCGTACAGACAGTACGGCCGTAGAGACATTACATTTTTGACACACTCATGTCCGTTTCATTCAAACGGACACCTTTTTTGCGAATTTGATCTTATTATTAGCTATTCGAATGCAAAAAAATCCTACATCTATGATTCGAATAGTCGCACTGACAGGTGTCAGGAACGTATTCTCTCGACGGCTGGAGTTATATTTTATGAGACTGACACTATATTTTAGGAGCAGTGGTTACAAGTTGCAAGTAGGGAGTTCAAACCCACGCAGACACTTTACTTTGAGAATTATTTTATTACTACTGCTCTCAAAACGGTGAAGGAAAAATCGTGAGAAAACATGCCATAGTGGATTATGGTCTGTTTTCGCTCACCGAAATAAAAGACATCCCAGGGGAGAGAACGTTATAGGCTGATCGTGCAAACTAGATTTTGGCTCTAGTTTTTTCCTTTTTATGGTTCCGTACCTCAAAAGGAAAAACGGAACCCTTATAGAATCACTTTGTTGTCCGTCTATCTGTTTGTCTGTCTGTCTGTCAAGACCCTTTAACTCAAGAACGCGTAAACGTATCAAGCTGAAATTTACATGAAATACTCAAGTCTGTAGTCCCTATAAGCTGTGCAAATATCAAATTGCTAAGCCAAGCCAATCAAAAGATACAGCCGATTATGTCGATATTTTCAACAAATTTTCGACACTCGCAAAGGAATCAAAACCTACAGGATACTTCCCGTAAACTCAGAATCTTGAAATTTGGCATGAAGCATTGTCATATAATGCAAATATAGGAAAAATCACATTTTTTTAGATAAATAATATAATAAAAATATTTTAATAAAATTAAACTTACTACCTTATTTCTCACGAACGAATAAAGGTATCAAATTGAAATTTATACCAAATACCTAGGTCTATTGTCCCTTTAAGCAGTGAAAAAATCAAACTTCTAAGTTAACGCGATCAAAAGATACAATAGTATTGTAAACCGCTACGTTTGTACGGCGGAACCCTCGGTGTGCGAGTCCGACTCGCACTTGCCCGGTTTTTTTTTTTTGGATAATGTCTTCTCGGTGGTAAGTCATAATATCGGCTGTCGGCAGAAGTTACCACCCAACAGACAAAGTCTTGCCGCCAAGCGATAAGTCGTATTCTAGCATGGTGTCTGGTGAAGCCGTACAGAGGACGCGTCTGAGCAGTTGTGTTGTGATATGTACCGGGTACAATGCGCTAAATGTTGTTGGGCCGGGAGTTTAGTCGTGGAGAGTCTCCAGATCAATCTCCCTCCAGCGCAGCATCGTTCCTATCCACTAAATTTGTTAAGTGATTAGACTTAATAAACTAGCGCGCTTTACCATCAACGATTGCGTCACTCCTTACCATCAGGCGGGATTGCATCAAGCACTAGTTTATAATTAGATATTTATAAAAATAAAATGTAAGTTGCATTTTTGTTTCATTATACATGGTTTGAGAGGAATTTTTCTGTAAATAGTGCAGGCCTAGTGGTAATTTAAAAAAAAAGGTGTATTGTATTGCTTGGGGTTGGGACACATCTTAAGATATTAGTATACACCGTGTTGCGGTTGACATACATATTATCTTTGATCACATGATCAGATCATGAAAATAAGCATTTTTCATAATGGACACATTAATAAATCTGTTTTTTTTTTTTTGTTAAGGCGCTGTGTTCAGTAAAAATAGGCTTCAAAAACAGTTTTTTAGCCAAATGTATACATTTCAGAGCAGCCAAAAATTTATATGTTAATCTTGATTATATGTAGCAGGAAACCATTGTTTTCAAAACACGTTTTGAATTAATTTTCTCGTTAGAAAAAAATCCTAAATTAACCACTAAAATTGAATTTATAACCGTTGTAACTGTATTATTAATCATCAAATCTTGATAAAATTGAGAAAAGCGATGTAAAACATAATAGTAAATGAAACCATTGTTTTTGTTTATCGATTTAACTAAGATATTCTAAAATAAATAATGTATTTAATGATAAATAACGTGAACGAAACGTCGCTCCATCGCGGCGTCCATTGCCTTTTCTTTCACTTCTATGCTTAGCGACAGTGACCGCTGAGGCGCGCTGCTTGACGGACCTATGTCAGTTTTTGCTTTACCCCGCACAGAAAATAATTATATTTACGTGTCTGTTTGTTGATGAATAATCATATTTCGTTTTTGCCCGGGTTCAAACCCCAGGTTTACATTATATGCTTTTTGTAGGTTTTAATTGAAATAAATGCTTTTTCATTTACTGTTGTATTTTTGCCGATATTTTATTTGATTTTTTTCTGTAATTATTCTTTCTTTTTGCTTTTTCGCGGCAAATTTTTCTTCACCTGTATGTGTTCGGGTTCAAACCCCAGCTTTACGTTGTATGCTTTTTGTTGGATTTCTTATTTGCATTTTTTTTAATTATTATTAATTTAGCCGATTTTCTGTATTTTTTGTAGTAATTGTTCTATCTTTTTAAATATATTCTTTTTGTAACAATTATAATGCAAACTAATATTTAAAATCAATTCGTTACAATTTTCTTTCTACAAATTTCTAGAAATTAATAATAAATAATAATAATAAGCCTTTATTTAACCATGAATTTCTTAGTTCATAATATAATTTAACAAAAGAAAAACAATAAAAATAACAGTTAATTTGATAATAGTTCATAATAGTAAATTTAGATTTCATTTCGTTGCATTATTCATGGCCCCTTTCGGTATAGGCCTCCTCCAAGTGCCTCCATCTATTTCTATATTTTTGTGTTATGCCCTTTTTTAATGAAACTGTTAGTTTACATCATTCTAAGCACTAGTACAAACCCGACTTCGATAAGAGTTGCAGTTTTGAAGAAAAAATCTTTTATTTTTTTTAAATATCCGAAATTGTTTTTTAACAGTTACTCTAAACAGCTGTTCATAAATAGTAATTTCTAGAAATGAAGTATATATAATTTCTAGAAATTACTATTTATAAACAGGTGTTTAGAGTAACTGTTAAAAAAAATACATTATGGGATATTTAAAAAAAATAAAAGATATTTGAGATTGGAGGCACAATAAAAAGGACATAACACAAAAAATTTAAGCAGAACGGACAAAGCGCATTATAAAAATAAAAAAGAAAACAAAAGTAATAGTAAAAAATGAAAATATGTAAAAAATACTAATGTAGTTTTGTACATTTTCGAAAATCGCAAGGTAAAGTAAACGGATGTGGGATTCGAACCTGGTGCTCGCCGCGGATGTCTAATGCGAACCGGGACTGTGACGAACAGAGCCAATCATGCTTCGCGGTTGGATTGTGAAATTATGCTTCTAAATGTAGATGGAATAGAGAATGGTTGGTATAGATTTAATAGAACGTGCGTATTTCTCGATGCACGACGCATCACGCATCGATGTACTCGCGCGGAGCGCCCCACAGTGGGCGGGGCTAGTCGTGTCCCACTACGTCTGCTTCACCCCCTCAAATACTTAAAAGTTGTCTATTCACAGCGTCTTAAGCTTCATACCAATATGCATGCCTCTTTTTATTCGTAGCATTTAATAGGTTTATCATTTTAATGGCACGAAGCGGCAACATTGACTAAATTAAGACCCTTTCTTGCTCAGCAGAATTTCAAAAATGACATAAATATAATAAATATCTCTGTACCGAAACCTTTTTAAGTACTTCTTCCCTTGTTAGATTTGATTTGTAAAAGCGCTTGTCTAAGTTTATGGATGACGTGAATAACACGGTGTATAGTTACTAAAATTGCTTACAAAAACAATTTTTTATGACATAATTATGAGGATAGTTTTGTACGTATAATTGTCGTGCCTCGGAAATCACGTTAAGCCGTTGGTCCCGGTTGCCATACGAACATCTAGTGGCAGTCGTTACGGGTTGTTGGAGCCCTCAAAAGTCCAACAATTGGTCTAACTGCAATGCTTCGATGTCGCCTTCAGGTTGTGGAGGTCAGACGGCAGTCGCTTCACGGAAAATGTCGAAGTTTAGCCATATCAGCAGTTGGACTGGTAAAAGCGGACCCCAGACTCCAAAGCTGAAAAGGCTTCGGATGCGACTGGGATTAACGCTGGGATGACGATGAGTTTTGTACGTATAATTATATTTCATATATAATTATAATAATTATTGAACGAAAGTTTATTTAATCGACGGAACCCTCTCTTGTATAACATCTTCTATATTTCATTCAATTTATGTTGGCATGGCAGTGATTCTACCCAAAGGGGCTCCTAGTGGATCTACCTTTTTCTCGTCATAACGCATATGAGCATTTACTGCAACAGAAAAATGTTAATTAGAATAGCTAATCTTATCAATATCATAAATTTGAAAATTTATGTATTTGTTAAGGATAAAAATAAATATTTATAAACGTTAAACTAGCCCCTTTTACCATCAACGATTGCATCACTGCCTACCATCAGGATCACGGTCAAGTACTCAAGGTCATAATGTTCAAAAATGTATGAGAGGAGACCTGTGCCCAGCAGTGGGACGATAAAAAGGTTCATTATGATGATGACCTAATTGTCGAAAATATGGGGAAATTAAAGATATTGTTTACAAATTGAGACTTCTATTTTCACGATGAGTTTTTTACAGAATATACAGAGTTGAAATACTCACTATTGTTGTTTTCCTTGAATCGTCTTTTCGGATAATTGGCATTAACTACAAAGCCTTTATAGCGAAATCTTTTGTCTTGAGGTTCCCGATTCGATGTTGGGGTAGACAATGAGAGAACTTTTGAAATCCTGAATAATAAATTAAGAACTTAATAAGATTACGATAGAAGAGGAGAGGACCGATCAAAAATTAGCATCCTTAAAACACAGGAGACGTTATGATACGTTATGTCGACATCAGCGAACGATGGTGATGATGGACGTGCAAACAGTAACCATAACTGAAAATAATATACAAAATATTTTTAGTCCAGGGTCATATTGAATTAACGTAAAAAATATTTTGTTATCAAGCAATTAATTGATATTTCATATAGGTATAAGTGCAAAACGTAATAACAGATTTTTTTTCAGTGTGTTTCAAAATAATGTTTTGAATTCACGGTAACAGATCGCACGTCGCTTCTCCTACCATCCTGTATAAATTCTTATCCTAGAAAATTTACAATAATTAACACACCAACTTACAAATCATTCAGTGAATTTTTATTCTTGCTTTTTTTAACTGCTTGGGGATTCAGAACTATGTATACTTTTGAGTAATCTTCCAGACCAGTAACTTCAATATTTTTATTTTCATAATATTTTTTAACATCATCCATATTCACAGTAGGTGTTAAACGGTTAGGGATAAGTTTCTTTGTTTTCGGTTTCAATTGTTCCACAATATTAGAGGGATGAGAAAATAGTTTCTCTAAAATCTGGTTGTCGTAATTTTCACTGCGGATTACATAACTTGTCGGAATATAGTTTTGTTTACCCCTGAGATTTATTAAGCGGTCTTTTTCGTTATTAGCTTTTACAAGTTTTTCTATTAAATCAATAATTCTTTCTTTTTCCAAGCGTTTATTATTTGAATCGTCAGATTTGTCCGACAGCTGACCATTGTCCTTTTTCCCCTTACGATAGTATAGACCCTTGTTATTCGTTTTCTGATTCGCACCTGTTTCTATAATATCAACTATTCTTTCCTTTCCTAACTTGGCTAAGGTGTCTTTAGAATCATCAGAATCATCAGTCGAAGTATCATCTGAATCAGAATCTGAATCTGAATCAGAATCGGAATCAGAATCAGAAGAAACTATGCGGACTCGCAGTTTGGGTTGTTTAGTGGATTTCGTATTAAGTCGCTGCTGTTTGATAAATTCTAAAACTCTATTTAAATCTATGGCTTCAATTTGAGTGCTTTGAACGTGATTTGATAAGTCTGTTACCGCAATCAAAGCTGTAAATATATAAACAAAACATATGCTTCAATAGCTGTTTGGATAAAAATAAAGAGATTTTGCGTAAATCAGCCTTTATAATGTACGCATGCAAAATCACGCCAAGCTATTCAAATAAAACTGAGAATCAGCACTTTTCGAACGTTAAAATTAGAAAAGATAGTCCTCCAAAAGCACCCAACCTTCACTTTTGCGATAAACTCCCCATCAGCACAGCTGCCTGTTAATATATAGAAAAATATTGTCTGTATACAATATAATTCTGTCAGGACATGGCCTCCTCTGTCTGTGAAATGTAGTTGGCTATACTGCATCACGCTTGCCTAGTGCGGATGTTTAGTGCTACATGTCATCATTATCATCATTTTTCTTCACTTTTGTTTAGATAGATGTATACGTTATTTTAATAATATTTGATTGCACATTCACAACATTGCTGCAAATGTCACTTACCTATTAAAAGTATCACGAGCCTCGACATTATCAGCGGCGCTCAGTCAAAAACCTCGGAAAAATATATTTGATTTGTTATCAAACGAGTGCGCTATATATTATTTTACACGGCAATTTCCAATTTTTATTTCTTTTATCGTAAATCATAAAATGAAATTCAGACCGCATTGTTTTACACGCGACTGAAATATACCTAATGCTTAACTCTTGAGGAGGGAGTTATAAATAGCATATAATTCTTTAACTACATTCAAAACGAATTTCCTCATATTAGCAAGAAGATTATTGTATCTAGAAAGTACGCGGTCTGCGTTACGTTGACTTGGTTTTACAGCGAGTATGGTTCTAAAAAGGCTCGCATTCACTTAAATTATTTTCTTTCATTTCAGGGAACAGTCTGCATTGCAGACATTCTATTTTAAATAAGAAAAACTATATTGTTCACTCGAGAACGGGTACTAAATAAAAGTTATGTGCTTGAGTGAGTTTTGAATTGAAATTTAAGAGGAGATAGCTCAGCTTGCAGCTAAAATGAGAGAGATATAATGATTTTTTGAGTTTGGATTGCGTCAAGAATACGAGGATGTAGAATAAATGATGATTCACAGATATATCACGTTCTGTGAGTCGTAAATGTAACTCAAGGAGATTTACAGGGACTGTATTTTGATGTAAGGGTGATTGTACTTTGTTAGAGTTTCGTACGCAAAGTGAAACAAGGGAAAGCGTGGCGCGTCGCGTGTTTGTATAATGGGTTTTAGGTGATTTGACCTAACGGGCCTTTGGCATGGAAAACTTAAAATTAATTATACATACATATATTCGTAAAAGTCTTGATTTAAAAATGCCCAGAATATATTATCATAAATTTTAATTTCCAGTAAAAGTTAAAAACATCTTCTAACTTAGCTCCTGCTTATATCTGCCGGTAATCGAATTTAGGGGCAGCACGTGGGTTTTATGGTATGCTATGCCCGATTTGTATTGGCTCTGCTAAATACTGAGACAAATCGGTCGCGTCTAAAATTTTCTCGGCATGTCCTACCAAATCCTCAAGTGCGTTTCGTATTAGCACAGATTACAGAATACTACATATTAGGTCATGTGTTAAGAATGACATTCATTTGTATTATACTTACTCGATGGTAGGCCACAACATCGGCTGCCGGCAGAAGTTACCACCCACCAGACAAGGTCTTGCCGCCAAGCGATTCGTCGTGTTCCGGCATAATGTCTGGTGAAGCCGTACGAAGGACGGGTCGGAGCAGTTGTGTTGCGATGTGTGTCGGGTACGATGCGCCAAATGCACCATCGTTGGTCGTGTTGGTCTTGGGTTTAACATTGCATCACTTCGCTCAACTGCCGTCATCCTTCCTATTCCTAAGTTTTTTAAGTGAATAGGCATAATAAACTAGTGCGCTTTATCGTCAACGATTGCATCACTGCTTACCATCAGGCGAGATTACAGTCAAGCACTAGTTTATAAATATTAATAAAAAAAATACATCAGTCCTTTGAAAGTCTTACCTTGTTACATAGTGCGATTACTTGCATAGAAATGAAGACGGAACACGTCAAAAATCTGTACACGCCTTTAAATGAACCAATATTACGAAGACCTCGCTTTAAAACTTAAGAGTTTTTATGAATTCGATTTTGGTTTAAACTTGGTAAAAACTGTATTGGTAACAAAACGACCGACCCAGAAAATCTAATGTAAACCTGTAAAATAACCTTCGTTATTTACAAGCACTAGTTTATAAATATTAATAAAAAAAATACATCAGTCTTTTGAAAGTCTTACCTTGTTACATAATGCGATTACTTGCATAGAAATGAAGACGGAACACGTCAAAAATCTGTACACGCCTTTAAATGAACCAATATTACGAAGACCTCGCTTAAAAACTTAAGAGTTTTTATGAATTGGATTTTGGTTTAAACTTGGTAAAAACTGTATTGGTAACAAAACGACCGACCCAGACAATCTAATGTAAACCTGTAAAATAACCTTCGTTATTTTACACGTTTACATTAGATTGTCTGGATTTGATCATGATAATTTTTCAGTAATATCATGATCAAAAAATATGTATATTAGCGTGGAGTGATTCATCACTGCGCGCTAATATCACGTACGCATTTAGATATTGTCAGTATGAATGATACGTTTCTAATTGATTGATATTGTGATGAATATTCGTCGATGTAACGACCTAATATAATTTAGAATTTTTCAAACCTCTTAATGCTATTGGTACGCCATGTAATGCTTTTATATTCCCGCAATAGTACAGCCCGCAGTAGTAGTGCGACATAGCTGAGAGGATTAGCAAGCTGAAGTGGCAATGGGCTGGTCACATATGCCGCAGGACCGACAACCGTTGCACAGTGTGGTATTTGGACTCAAAACTTGGTCAAAATTATTTTCTGCTTCTAATGAGTAGATATGTACTTTTCGATGTGTTTTAACATTAAAGTGTAGTAAAACAATGCTTTATTTAAATAGAAAACCATTTATTCATTATTACTAGAATCAGCCATAATAATAATATTGGTAACCTAACTTTCGTGAAGTAAATTTAAAACAGCTGCCGATATTTCTTTCATTTTTCTATTTGAGATTTCCCTCATGCCAGTAATCAGTGGATCTGAGGTCAATAAATGTCGATTTAAAACGTCCATATTGCAGGCCACTCGCGAAAACTTTCTTGTTAAGTTCAGTCTGAAGGATCTTATGTTCTTGTTCCGTGCTTCTGCCGCTTCTTCCGATAGCTGACTAATTGGTAGTATTGCTGCTTTAGTGACATCCGCTCCATGCCGAAGCACTTTGTGCATGGTATGAGACATTGGATAAAATTTATATGATGACACATGTAGTTCTGCTGTCGAATTTCTCTGCATTTACTTTTAATCCCGAACACAATGTCTCCAAAATGACTTTCAGCCGATATATTAAATCTTTATCAATCCCTGTTATTTCGGTTGAAATTTCATAATTCTCGAAAAATCTTCTACTCGTGTTCCCATCATTGGTATTTCCAAAGTTTGCTTTAGACATGTCCACTAAAAGTCCAAGTTTTTCTTTGAACTTGTCTTGAATCTCTTTTTTTCTATCTTCCACCATTTTTTTTTCTCTTCGGCATAAAGACGAACATTCCATTTTTTTAACGGGTTACCTATATGCCACGTGCAGTATAGTTTCAATAAATCGAATTCTAGCATGCAACAATGACAGTCCAAAGCTGATATTTTCTTTTTTGCATGGCCTCTCCTTTGACAAGTCGTTGAATTTGGAAGCAGCTTCACATATGTATCACCTCATTGTCGATTTGGTATGCGTTGCTGCATTGCATACCTTGCCATCCACCATCGTAAATAACATTTTATGATCAATAGATATGCCATTTGTATTTGTGCTAGAGAGGGCTGATATCTGTGATTGTATGTAATTTATTTCTTCATTAGTGATGTCAGTTGTCTCATTTGAACGTTTAGCCATGTCATACAACTCATTTCGAGTCACCGTTCTCACGCCAGAAGGTCCTAATGGAATTAAAAACGAATAATATTAGCAAAATATTTCAAGCAAATATTATAGGTCGTTATAAAAAAAAAAATTAATAAAAAAAAGGGCGGTTTCGGGCGGCTAGTTATTTTATACCCAGCTTACCAATTAGGAATCTCACATTATACAGTAGTTTTCAATACTCAGAAGTGTACAGAAATATAAAAAAATCCCTTTTGAAATACCTAAATAATTATTTATACAACAGTAAATAACACCTATATTGACGACTAAATAAAAAAATATCAACAAGATATTTGCCCAAATATATATATTTAACAGAAAGTACATACCTGGTACAGATTGATACATAATAAAAACCACCACTAAACTACTTCACTGAACTAAAACAAAAGCTTTGAAAACAATGAAATCAGAGCGTATCGAAAAATCGCACGTCAGGCGTAATCGAGCAGTAACTTCCGACTGATCACACGAAGCCCAGTGTTGCGCTAGCGCTTCACGCGTTTCACTATTGGCTGCAGTGACTCATCAGCTTATTAACTGTTTACAATACTAGATAGCTAACAGGAAATTGAAAATTCCGTTTTTGGCCAGGTTTTGAGGCTAAATACCACACTGTGCGTTGGGGTAAACGAGTCCTCGAGTGGAGACCGCGTCTCGGCAAACGTAGCGTGGGACGCCCTTGGGCTAGATGGAGCGACGACATCAAAAAAGTGGCTGGTAGTGGCTGGCGGAGAACTGCTCAGGATCGAGCTTGTTGGCGTGCCATGAAGGAGGCCTATGTCCAGCAGTGGACGAGTAGGGGCTGATGATGATGATGATGATGAGTAGTACAGACGAGTAATGTGCAAGTGCCCTTTGTGTCTTTTATTTATTTGATATAATATTTTCTTGCTGCACTTACTGTAAAGACCAAAGAGCGCAGCATGCCAATAACAGAACATTGAACTAAAATACATATTTCAAGTTAAATGTCTATCATTAGAACAAATCAAAGACTATCTTTGTTTTCATGGTACAAATTTGACTGTGCGGTTAACGCAGTGGCTAAGCTATTGACTGCCGCGTTGCGTGTCGTGGGTTCGATTCCCGCACGGAACAAATATTTGTATGACCTAGAAGTAGTTGTTCCATGTCCGGCTGTTTGTGTATGTGAGTTAGATGTTTGTGAACGCACTCACGATACAGGGGACATTCCTAACAAGTTTTTTTTTTTTTAAGTAACTTAGAAAGATGTATTAACAATTATAAATTCGTAAATAGTTACCTCTTATAGTCGCAAATCAAAATTTTGATAAAAACACAACCAGATACTAACCTGAAAATTACGTAAGAAAAATTTAATTTCCCGGGTATCAACTGAAAATTCACCATAAACTGAATTGGTGAGGGCGCGCGCCTACTCGGTCAGTGCCCAATGGGCAAATAGTATCTAGTTGTCGCGTACACAACGTTGTTAGAGAATAAACTGGTACAGTGAACTTGGTTAAGTGGGACCTGGATAAGTGAGAAACCTCCATAACTGGAACGCATGCTGAGGTCCCAACACTTTGGCACTGAATTACCTCTGTTAATGGGACGAGGTAACCCTCTATATCTAGAATTTGTTCTTTCGATTTATCATCATAGTTACCTCTATAACTGAGACAGCGAGTAAATTTTATATGCATAAACCTCTGTAACTGAGATAACATTGTTTGTTTACTCATTCATTCGTATGATTACCTTTAAGTATATGCATAAACCTCTGTAAATGAGATAGATATTTATTTATACCTGTATATCTGGGACACTGGGTAAGTGGAATACCTCTATAAATGAAACGACATTGCAGGTCCCTTGATGTCTCACTTAACCAGGTTTCACTGTATTAACAAGAGTGGTTTGTTTTTTAAATGCATTTTTATATTATTATTTATTAACTTTTTTTGTTTTAAACTTTGCCTCTTACTAGGAATGTCCCCTGTATCGTGAGTGCCTTTACAAACATTTAAATTCACATACAAATATTTGTTCAGGAATCGAACCCGCGACACGCAGCGTAGCAGTCGATCACTTAGCCACTACGCCAACCGTGTCGATATTTTAACCGTCACATATCATCTAGTAATTAGCGCTGTATTATTTCATGTAATAGGCTCATCGGCACTCCGTATATATGTATGGCTAGTCAGAATTTGACTCATTTTTAGCATTTTACATATAAATATGAAAATTATTCACCTGTGACTACGTACTACTTCATCCTTTACAGCTTTGTAAATGATGAATAAGTACTTAAAATTAAATTTATTTTTAAGTTGGGATTATTAGGTATATTCCGCATACTATGGCCGCAGTGGCTAAGTGGCTAAGGACTTGGCTTTCGGTGCTAGAGTTCGGGGATTATCGATCGCTAAAACTCTTTCTACCCTCTGCTTCTCCTGATTCTGCATACGGAGGATGAGTCTGAGCAGTTATATTGCGATATTGCGTCATGCTCGTGAACGGGGGCCGTCAGTGGAGACTGGTCATCTCTTAGCTGCCAGTGGGCTTAATTCATTTTCTGTATTTTAATTAATTTTACATTGTGCTCACATGATAGAAGCAACATAAATATGTAACGAAGAAATGTAACCCATATATTATGATTTTAAAAGAGTGTCCATGGAGTTTCTTGCACGTTCTTCTGCATAGAGATCTACGCCTTGGAACGTGCAATTTAGCTTCACTTTTCTTGGACTGACCGACATTGACTATTCAAAAGTACCAAGTGATGGTTAATTTGAAATAAACAATTTTGATTTTGATGTGTGCCGGGTACGAAGCGCCAAACGTTGTTGTGTCGCGAGTTTGGTCGTGGAGGGTTTTCAGATTAATCTCCTCTGGCGCAGCATCGTGGGTCGCGTTGTTGTGTTTAACATTGCATCACCTCGCTCAACTGCCGTCTTCCTTCCTATTCACTCAGTTTTTTTTTAAATGAAAAGGCTCTTAATAAACTGGCGCGCTTTAACATCAACGATTACATCACTGCTTATCATCAGACTCGATTACGGGTAAGCACTAGTATATATTTATAAAAATAAAAAAGCTCCATGTTCACCGTTTACTACACGTTAGAAATAGCACAAGTTATTGTAATTCGGTATTCCTGAGTATCCGATCCTGATTATAAGGGCACGACTTTCGCCAGTTAGAATCTTATGTATTTACCCAATAAAGTAAAATCGCAACAAATAATGACTTAATAATACTTAGCGCAAACTTCGTTCGAAATCGTCGGGGAGCCGGCAAAGTTTGCTGCGCCACTTCCGTTATGCTTTCTGTAAGATACGGTTTCTTTGACAAACAGAAAATTACTTCATGGAATTAATTAAGATAAAGTTTAATGCGGTGCTAATTCTGACTTCTTATACAAGCAAAGCTAAGTTTTTACTGGTTATTTTTGTAAATCTTGGTGGCCTAATAAGTCGTGGTGGCCTTGTAGTTAAAACACCAGCTTCTCAAGGATAAGTATGCGGGTTCGATTCCAGGTCAGCCAAGTACCAATGTAACTTTTCTAAGTTATATGTACTTTCTAACTAAGTATATCCTGGACACCAATGACTGATTACAAGGTGAAGGAAAACATCTTGAGGAAACATGGACTTTAAGTCTGAAATCGCCACAGAACAGATAAAGTTATTAGAATGGAAATAGTTCGGAATTAGTATTAGAACGCGTGTCGCCGCTTGATTCCCCTCTATAACTCGCCTGTAAGCAAGAGACCAATACGAAAGCGCATTACGCACACAAATAAATACTCGCACTTCGATTATAAGTTTGTAATTGGTGATCACACTAACGTAAACAGTGCATTTGACGTACACTCCTACATTCACTAATTTCTCATACACGCTATGGCGACCAAAAGGTCGATATTTATATCGATAGTTTATATCGATAAAATTGACAGAAAAGGATTAATTGTGTTCTCATTATGTAGTTTCGTAAGAATTAGGATCTTTACATATAAGTATACATGAGATTCCAGTTATATGATTTTTAAGTAATTTGTAGGGGTTTTAAAAAAAAGAAATGTGCTTATAAATTTACGTAACTTGATAATGTGATTTTTTGTTTATGGTGCTATCAACATAAAATTAGAGTTTTACAAGAAGTTTTGAGGTGAGAGGACTTTTAGTTTTCGAGATTTTAGCAAAAATGTGTAATAAAATGTCGTACCTACCTAACTTTACTTATTTTAAATATTTTTTCCTATAAACAAATATATTTCCTATAATATATATATTTCCTATAATATATATATTTCCTTATTAAAAGTTGTGTTGAGTCTGTTTGACCTTAAGGATCAAATTTGTTCATAATTAACGATAGTAGAAAATAGGAATAAAATACGGAACCTAAGTCCAACAAATATAAGCACAACGGTTATGACAAAACTTACCAAAGAACAAATCCGAACTATTTGCTCTCTTGGGACCATACCTGGTTTTAGGTGCCTTTTACCCGATTTTTTAATGATATAATCATTTTCGATAAAATGTTTGGAGCAAATAGTACTAGTCTTTGTCGGAATTCTATTTACTCTACCAGTCACGTCAATCCATCGCTCTCTTATAACGCTAGGTTGTTTAGGAAACCTAAAATTTATAATTTATTTATTTTTATTTGCAATTTATTAAAATAAATATTAACAGCTGACATGGCTCTTTATATCATTCCATTACATTTATTCGATAAGATAAGATAAGATATTTTATTTTGCACATAAGGGTACAAACATGGCGGTACATAATATTAATACGAACAGCCATATTTCGGCAATTAAAAGGCATGAACAATTGAAATGTTCACAATTTAAAAATACACAAATTAAATCATATAAGTAGTTCTAGTTCATTGTCAGGTTAATAATATAATTCCATCAATTAATACAATAATTCTATTTCAAATTCATCAGTCAATAATATAATTAATGTCAGTTTCTAATAATTAAATTATATAAAATAGTCAACCAAGATGTTTCTAAAACAAAAAGTCTGCAAAACTATAATAATAAGCCTTGACCACATAAAAATTACGAAGGCTTTTCTTAAACAATTAGTAATATATTATTAAAATATGTCTAACTAAAAATAAAATATTATCAATTTAATATAAAATGATTCAAACAATATATTTATCATACTCGTATATTTCTGAATTCTATCGATAATTTTAATTAACCACATGGTCACCTCACTATAAATAAACATGGCGCCCTGCATTTCGGCCAATCAGGGCAAAGGACAAAATGACAATGAGTAAAGTGTAGAGGACGCATTGGATTCACTACATCGTACGCGGACTTTCTTATTGTTTTTCCAAAGCGAAGACAAACCGAGCAATGTAATTTTTTTTCTTTCTTGAAGCAATAATATCATGAAAGTTTGGAATATCATTGTTTTCAGTATGTTTTTGTGTTTTTTACAAATTTTACTACAACATAATATTATTTTCGACTTACCGATGGAAAGATATACCACTTCGTTGTATAGTTGAGGTCTGGCTTTTTGCCCTGCATGTTATAATTGCACAATACGGCATTTTAAAGCGGAGCTCCGACTCGTGAAGTACTTTTAAGAATACTAAATGAATGTTTCGGACGTTCGGTCGACATAAGATTTGCGTCTCACATGTGTGGCACGGCTGCCACGCCCACACGGCCTTTCCAGTCTTATATTAACTATTCCGTGGAAATCGCCAACCCGCATTGAGCAAGCGTGGTGATGACGCTCAATTCTTCTCTGTATGAGAGGAGACCTTTGCCCAGCAGTGGGACGATAAAAAGGTTGATGATAATGGTGATGATGATTTTAGTAGTATTCGGAATACTGTACGCCTATAATCTGAACCTGAACTACATGCCTATGTTACCGCATTAGTAACACAGTACTAGAAACAATATCGATATTGAATTTATTACTAATACTCTCAATCAAGTCACCTCTCAAATAAAACAAAAAACAACACTGGTTGAACCATTTGGGCACAAATCGACGGACTCAACAGCGCCGTATTGTATCTATACCTGATGTTATTAAAGTATTCCACCTATCGTAATACATCCAACGCCAGTATTGTTCAGTTTCTAAATCAATTTATTCAAATAAATATGTATTAAATAACTTATGCAAGATCTGATCCCTTTTTTTTTGACGCTGTGCTTCCACAGCGGCTTCCACAGCGGCAGCAGTTGGCTTAGGCTGGGCGAATCCCACACACGTCCTTCGGGGTATGCCCTGAAGGACGTGTGTGGGACTCGCCCAGCCTAAGCTGGGAATGCCCACTAAATCTACAGCGGCACATCGATATCGCCTGTCATGGGAAATGGCAGAGCCTGTCTACCAATCCACCGCCGGCGATTCCCGCCTAAAGGCGGGCCTACAGTAGTCCCCCCATACGGAGGGGCCTGGCTGGGTATGTCTTCTTGTGCGAGAAGATGCAGCAGCCAAGGGTTTTTAGCGAGGTGTCCTTCTTTCTTTTTTTTTTTTTTGTTGGGATGGGTAATCATCAAATGACTTCTCCCGCTCTGGGCGGAGCGGAAGGGCGTGTCAGACTTTTACTGAGTAAAACCCACCCGTGTTTCTTCACTCTTAGCCCCACTCGTTTGCCCGGAAGCAAACGGGGCCCCCAGCTCCTCTCGGTGAGGAGACCGGGTTGCCCGACGGTGACCCGGAGTTCGGGTCACGTCAGCCACCTGGAGTGGTGGCCGACCCGCCGCACATGTGACTGCCGAAGCAGTCCCCACATCTGGTTTTGGTCCGCGCCGGTAAATCGGTAACCCCCATATCTGAGGGCCGTTCCCCTATCCGCCACCTGGGGACGCGTCCGATGGCCCGCCAGAAACTGCACACGGAAAGATCTGATCCCCTTGTCTAACCCCGCCTCCAACCAGCAAAAATCCTTTCTGAAACGATTTCATCGCATTACAAGTATCAGAGAATATTTAAGTAAGAAAAAGTGAGAGAGAAACAGTAATATTAACATAAAAATAAAAACATCTCTGTTTTAACAGCACTGTGATTAATAAAACTAGGTTGAATACCAAAGTCAAAATCTCAAATAAGTACACACTATTAAAAGCATTTTCAGATATCTAATCAACTGCCTATATATTATTCTTTTTGCCACTTGTAGGTTAGTCTCAAATATGTTGATTAAATAAAGATATAATAACATGTAATATTTCGTTTTACACAATTATAAATTATAATTAGAATCCGCAATACAACTCGTTTAAGTTAGTATTGACCATCGAATAATTTCAACGCAGTGTGATCCAGAATCTTGTATTGAATTCATGCTTACAATGGTTCAAAATTGACCATGTATAGGTATAGGTTGACATTAAACCTACTGGTGATCTGCAAATTGAGAAAAACGTATATTTTGAGCAAGATACCGTGACGCTTTCGCCTTAATGCATTTCCTTAAAGCTTTTAGCAGTGACAGCTCAAAAGCGATCCTCTAATAAATAAAACATTATGAAACAGTACATTAGTTTAAATCACGTCAAATAATCTTCATTATAATTGGTAATGGACGAGAACAATTGATATTGTATCAATATAATTGTTGTTATAGAGTTCGTGTACCAAATTACATAAATAACTAATCTTTGTGAGCCGTATGTTATTTCTCATGCAAACTAATCGTTTCAGGCGTGTTCAATGTCATTATTACAAAACATTATTTTGAACAATTATTCATCGATATAGAAATTATGATAGGTAGCCGGCCAATTACTGGAACTTTTGAATTGTGTTCTATTCATTATAAGGCCTTTTCTCTAGATTATGCGCTGTAATGATTCTACGACACTTACCTACAACCTCACCAATTCTTATTAATCTTAACATTACATACCTAGGTGCATATCTCATGCAAACACCACTTGCTGGATTTCTCATTCGATTCACATCACTGGGTACATGAATGGTTTCAGTTTTCCGTCAAGCAAGACTGACGAACTGATGTGACTCGCAATCAACCAACCACAGCCTGATAGAGTATTTCAACCGCTATATTAAACTCGATGCTCTGTAGTCATTTTAACTACGGAATGCAGGGTCTCATTTTCTACTTAAACCAGCAACTTTATTGCGTAACACACTCTATGTAACAATTTGAATCATTTTGAAGCATATTGCTTCATGAGTTCGAAAATTGTACATGCTTAACAAGGTAGTTATTTACCTTGAATGAATGTTGCAATGAATGTTTTTGAACTTTCATAATGAACCCAAAAGGTATAAAGCGCTCTACACCAAAGCCGGCAAGCCCGACGACATATGTCGGCAATATTTTGCCGGCGGGCTAGGTTGGCGGCTTCAGTCATTCAATTCAATTTAATTCATTTATTAGTGTGATTTTTGGTAAGTACATTTTACAATATGATCTTAATCAGTTCTAATAAATCAGTTCCTCAAAAAATCTACCATAAAGGCATACACTCTTTAACAGCACTTAAAATCATAAAAAGGATTATCAATATATTAAAATGATGATTATTTAATGAATTCGGAATATAATGCTATGACAATTTTTTATAAATATTAATGTCAAATAACTTACAATGTCAAAATACAATATAATGTCAAAATTAAATAGATGTTAAATAAGTTATTAAATAGGAGGCAATGTCAAGTTAATTATGTTAAAGAAATAGTATAATGTCAAAATTAAATGAGTATCAATGTCAAATAACTTACAATTTATCATTAAGGAATTCCTGAATTGTATAATAACATTTCTCCAATAATAGACGTCTTAATTTGTTTTTAAATTGAATAATATTTAGGTCCTTAATCCCATTTGGTAACTTATTAAATATTTTTGCACGGCGTAAAATTTGCCGGCGGTATGTCGGCAGCTCGACATCAGAAACTTATTAGGCAGTTAAAATACTAGCACCTCACTAGGTACAACTGAAATGTCGCCGGGCAACTGAGCGCTTGCGTACGCTAGCTGTCGTCGGTGTCGGCGGGCACACGCTGTTGCCGGAAGGTTGCCGACATGCTTCTTTCAACATAAGCCGCAGGGGTTCCGTTCAGGGCCGCACTACACAATACCCTAAACCCTCAAACAGTTTAGTGTTTATTGTCTATTGTGTATGAAACAAAGACATTAAATTACACACGAGAAAGAGATTTAACTCGTTGGCATCAAATGTCAATTTCCATTTGGGTAAAGTGTTGTAAAACCAATTTTGGCTTTAGGAAACTGTCAACCAAACACACACGCACGGAGTTTAAAATTGAAATACTTGTTTCGCACTTAATATTATCTTCGGTTGAAGACCTTCTATCTATGAGTGATACTAAATGTTCTTGTCACAAAAAATAACTGAAAGACTGAAGGATATAATTTATTTTATGTATTCCAATTCATTGGCGTCCCGCATATCGCGTATATATTAAAAGAGTGTCCATGGAGTTTCTTGCCCGTTCTTCTCCATAGGTACCTACTCTTTGGAATGGGCGACTAGCTTCACCTTACTGACAAACAGACCTTCTGACAATTCAAAAGTGCCTGTAACTGGTTTATTTGAAATAAATGCTTTGATTTGATTTATCGATAAAAAGTCTAAAGCACATACATAGGTAAAACCATGAAATCCAAAACCTTTTTTGTAAAAAATGGTTCCAAACGACTCGGGCTAATTATAGTACCGTTTGGACTCGCAACTCATTGATTGATTGAAGAGTTAATTGATTGAAAGCAATGCTTAATCTAATGTTACTTATTGGCAAATATTGGGTTGAGATGTTTTTAAATTTGATAGGAAAGGAGCCTTGGAGAATGAAAAATTTAACTAACTGCAGCTGCTGTTAAAAATGTCCGGACTTTTTGACTACCTATTTATAAAAGTTAAACAGACGCGCACATCCATAACCGCTGGTCTAGAAGCTTTAAATTAATTATATTATCAATAACATAAGTGTCTATTAAGAAAATATTGTTGAAAATGCATTTCTTTTACAAGTCAGTCATTTTTGGCTATGGGAAATCGTATCGGGAACATGGCTTATTCCTTAGTCTATACTAATATCTAAAGCTGGAAAGTTTGTTTGTTTGTTTGAACGCGCTAATCTCAGGAACTACTAGTCCGATTTGAAAAGTTCTTTTTTCGTTGGATAGCCCATTAATCCAGGAAGGCTTTAGGCTATATAACATCACGCTGCGACCAATAGGAGCGGAGCATATAAACAAACATATCGAAACCTACGCGGGTGAAACCGCGAGACGCAGCTAGTATAATATAAAATGACAAGTGTAAAATAGTTACACCGTAGCATATACAACGTGCAATTTTAGTCATCTTACATGGTAAACACACTTCATGTATCCAATAACTACTGAACATTAGAAAAAGGAAACTATTTTTGAATAATTTAACCGGTCGGCTAAAAGAAGTGGGCTGTCTTTTTAAGACCACTAAAATTGCAGGATATTCCAGCTAGACCTATATGCTCATTACAATACAAAGGTAATTATAATGGCGAATACCCTAAAAGCACTTTAAAAGGACTAGGTTCACGTCATAGTGAGTCCAACAACCAACATCGATATTTTCACAAACAAAATAAAAATATAAACGCGATTGACGGAAGCGACACAATTTTAATAAAACACGTAACGTAATGGCTTCGCAACGTGATTATCGCCTACTAAAGCACGTCACACGGCTACGACCTTATTGAGTTCCATTTTATGAAGCGTAGCCTCGTGAGCTCCCGTTGGCTCACCTAATTTGTTCGGAAATAGTTTAATCAAGCGTTGCGTCGGATTTGCAGTAATTCCTTCGATTAGAATTCTGGGATGTTCAATCTCGAAACATCCTTTCATATCTTGGTGTCGCTTATGCGAATCATTTTTAAAAACCAAAAACATTTAACAGTTGATTGTAACTTTAATTTAATATAAAATGTAGTAAAATATTCATGTCAAGTACACATTAATTTTGGGAAAATGTTGCCTTTGTTCACCGCATTGTGTGTCCGTTTAAAATATTTAATCGTATTCTAGAAAATAATTAATTTTAACGCAGCTTGTTGATAAAGTTTATCGTTGTTAGGTTAACCGCAAAAGGTCGACACTATGTATGAGTAACACTATTCGTGCTGGCTCAACGGTTTGTCAACAGAGACAAAGTTTTAAGAACCAAACTCGCGTCATAAGTACTAACTGAAACTTTGTACTGTATGAAAAATGTAGCTCTTTTGACGAACTGAACTCTTAACACGCAACTGGTGCGAAATTATAAAATGTGAGTTAAAACTCCTAAACCATAACTAAATACTTGTTTATATCGAAGGAGAGTAGCATTCGGACGTTAAGACTACACCTGAATACCAATTTTTAAGTATTTCGATTTAGGAGAGATTGTGGAAAGGTGTTAATGACGTCATAATGACGATCATGTGCGTACTTCCCTTTAAATATAATTTAGACATGGATAAACACTGAAACCTGCTTTCAGTGTTTATTCATGGCTAAGTTTTTGGAAATGTCATTTCCATTCTTGACCTTATAAGACAATTTATTGTGGAAAACTATAAGTCTTGCCGCCAAACGTTTCGTCGTTTTTCGGCATAATGTCTAGTGAAGCCGTACGGAGTTGTGTTGCGATGTGTGCCGGGTACGATGCACTAAATGTTGTTGTGTCGGGAGATTGTCGTGGAGGGTCTCCAGATCAATCTCCCTCTGGCGTAGCATCCTTGGTCGTGTTGTTGGGTTTAACATTACATCACCTCGCTCAACTGCCGTCTTCCTTCCTATTCACTCGGGTTTTTCTTTTAAATGACTGGGCTTAACAAACTAGCGCGCTTTACCATCAACGATTGTGTCTCTGCTTACCATCAGGCAGGGTTGCGGTCAAGCACTAGTTTATATTTATTAAAAAATTCATCTCCTTTTTATCATAATATAGTACTTGTGACAGCCTCCGTGGCGTAGCGGTAGCGGACGCGGCCGCTCCGTGGCGCGGGTTCAATCCCCGCACAGTGCAAGTATTTGTATGCATGAATATGAATATTTGCACTTGTCTGGTCGTGCCTCGGAAAGCACATTAAGCCGTTGGTCCCGGTTGCCATACGAACATCTAGTGGCAGCCGTTACGGGTTGTTGGAGCCCTCAAAAGTCCAACAATTAGTCTAACTGCTATGCTTCGATGTCGCCTTCGGGTTGTGGAGGTCAGACGGCAGTCGCTTCACGGAAAAATGTCGAAGTTTAGCCATATCAGCAGTTGGACTAGTAAAGCGGACCCCAGACTCCAAAGCTGAAAAGGCTTCGGATGCGACTGTGATTAACGCTGTGATGATGATGAGTACTTTTGTCTTCTGCTGTAGAATCATACAAACATAAGCTATAATAAACATAATATGCTATTAATCATCACTGAAAGTTGCAGAAGCCATACACGGCAGCCACAGACTAGTGGACGCTGGACCACAGAATAAAATAATACAACAACCGGTCAGAAATCATTGCACTTTATTCATCTTTGCACCTAAACTTAGAGATAACGCCCAAAAGGTTTTTCCCACATAGGGGACTGTCTAACACTTGGCTTACATCAGCGCTCGCCCGCAATTGCCTAAATGTCTCTGCAGGTAAGCAATTTTTGAACACGTAAAAGCGTATAATGATGCTCACAGCGCGGTTTTTGCCTGCAACATTCGATATTGCTCTGCGGTTACGGCAAGAAGCCGCAAACGGGTGCCTTTCAGCTATAACATATATAAGCTATCTTCGCCCGTTGATAATGAAAGGTATAATCCATCCATACTAATATTATAAATGCGAAAGTAACTCTGTCTGTCCATCTGTCTGTCTGTTACGCTTTCCCGCTTAAACCTCTCAACCGATTTTGATGAAATTTGGCACAGACAATCTTTAGACCCTGAGAAAGAACATAGGCTACCTTTTATCCCGGAAAAATTTGATATTCCCGAGGGAAATCTAAAAAGCGCGATATAACCGAACTTCACGCGGGCGAAGCCGCGGGCGAAAAGCTAGTTTTAGATAGTATTTGCCTATGAAAGGATGTTGAAAGAAATGAACTTGATAGCTATTTTCATAACAGTATTAATGATCTTATTAAGCCTATCATCAATGTGTTATCCTATAAGCATATCATCGCATTAAATAAGGATTTTGTAGCTTTTGGTTGATTTGATTTTGTTCGTGTGGTGTCTACAAACACAACACACGAACAAAGTGTCTCAATGACGACATACGGATCAGAGTTGTTTTTTTTTTTTTGGGATGGGTTATCATACAATACTTCTCGCGCTCTGCGCGGAGCGGAAGAGCGTGTCAGACTTGTACTGACTAAAACCCACCAGTGTTTCTTCACTTGCCTGTGCGACGACCAGGGCCACGGTTTGTTGTTTAACCAACCAGCAACCCTGACCAACACTGCAGAATTTACCATGCAACTAGCATATACAACGTTATTTTTACTTTATACGACGCCTGAATAGTTTGTTCAGAATAAGCAACAGAATCAATTCAAATAATTTTTACACCATGTTATATTTTTTTCCAAATACACTTAGAAATTGTTGCAGTGTGGCTACCGAGCGCACAAAACAGCTGACGAGAGATCATAGTACTAGACATAGCTGCAGCGCATAGCTGAACAGGACCCCCGCGCCGCTGAAGGCGCGGTCGGGCGAGCAGTCATCATCATCATCAACCTTTTATCGTCCCACTGCTGGGCACAGGTCTCCTCTCATACAGAGAAGGATTGAGCGTAATCACCACGCTTGCTCAATGCGGGTTGGCGAGCAGTGCGTTGACCATATTTTTGTTAGGACAACCAAGTAAGATAACGAGCTCTTGACTTTGTAGTGTTTCATGATATCTATTTGAAATTTTGTACATAAATTCATTACTTAAAAATACTGTACACATGTTTCGGATTTCGCATAAACAAAAAATAACCTTGTATTCAACTTCTCGACATCAACCTTCATCAAGTCTTGCCGCCAAGCGATTCGTCGTGTTCCGGCATGATGTCTGGTGAAGCCGTACAGAGGACGGGTCTAAGCAGTTGTGTTGCGATGTGTGGCGGGTTCGATGCGCCAAATGTTGTTGTGTCGGGAGTTTAGTCGTGGAGAGTCTCCAGATCAATCTCCCTCTAGCGCAGCATTGTTTGGTCGTGTTGGTCTTGCCGTCTGTCTGAACTGCCGTCATGTTTCCTATTCCTTAGTTTTTTAAGTGAATAGACTTAATAAAGTAGTGCGCTCTACCATCAATGATTGCATCACTGCTTACCATCAGGCGGGATTGCAGTCAAGCACTAGTTTATAATTATTAAAAAAAAAAAAACCGTCTGGCAAGTGCCCATCAGACTGAACAAGTGCCCGTCAGTTTGAACAAGTGCCCGTCAGACTGAACAAGTGCCCGTCAGACTGAACAAGTGCCCGTCAGACTGAACAAGTGCCCGTCAGACTGACCAAGTGCCCGTCAGACTGAACAAGTGCCCGTCAGACTGAACAAGTCTGGTCGGAGGATCCTCACTTTTCTTTACATCCTGTTCCTCATTCCTCTCAAGTTTTAAAACGTTACAATTTTATACAGATATTACAAAGTTTAGTCACAGTTTATCCATATTCTGTACACAGCCCCACTCCAAAATAGCAGGCTACTTATTATACATACGGTTCAATTTAACATAAGTTTAAATCCGGGGAACAAAATATAAAAGCAATAAACCGAGGCAATAATATTCTGTTACTTTTACAAAGTGGTTTCGTAATCATCGAAGAATTTAATTAGAGAAAAATGTCTACATGAGAGTACTTTTTAATTGTTAAAAAGTTTTGTAATTAATTAAAAAAAAAAGATTGAACAAAGATTGAAGCAAAACTAAATGAAACTTTTCTTACGTCAAGTTCAAGCGTTACAAATTAATTAAATCCTGCATTTCAGAAACAACAATTATTTACTGTTAATTAGCAAAGAAAACTGGTATTAATTAAGAAAAACTTTGTATAAGCCAAAGAAAATTATAAACTACATAATTATAAAGTCTATACGGGAGCTGTGGTGGGCTAGGTCATTGATATAATAATATTATATCAATGGGCTAGGTTATGACCCCGACCCAGGCACGTGTCGTAGGTCGTGGACTTGAATCTAGGCAAACGCAAAATTACTGCTGTAATTTACTTCATTATTCAGTAAAGAAATCCTCCGGTAGGAAAGCAGGCATGACCCTGAAGCCAAAATGTAGCAATTGGGCCCATAAGATGGATTATTTTACACCCGTTTCTCCCACAGAACCTGTTTCCCATCCGTGAGATTGTTTATGGTAATATCTATATTATATCCATATATTTTCTTATTGTATTAAATAGTACTTATATAAGCAATATTATTTCTTAATCTGTAAGTGAAAATCCAGTTTTTTTTTTTTTGTTTTCTCGATGTGGTAACCCGTTTTATTGAACCTACTTGGACTAGTAGGTATTTATTAATTTTAAAATATTATAATGCAAGAATAATGAAACTTATTTAAACTAAAGCTAGTGTAATCATATCACGACTCGCTCTCGGCAATAATAAAATTAAATTTCGCCAGTAATTTTAGAGCAATTCGCACCCGAAGTCGCACCCGAAGCTTTTTTTCAGCTTTGGAGTCTGGTATCCGCTTTACCAGCGTAAGTGCTGATATTGGCTAAACTTCGATATTTTCCGTGAATCGACTGCCGTCTGACCTCCACAACCAGAAGGCGATATCGAAGCATTGCAGTTAGACCAATTGTTGGACTTTTGAGGGCTCCAACAACCCGTAACGACTGCCACTAGATGTTCGTATGGCAAGCGGGACCAAAGCTTAACGTGCTTTCCGAGGCACGACCAGACCAGTGCAAATATTCATATTCATGCATACAAATATTTGTACAGCGCGGGGATCGAACACGCGCTTCCTTGCGCAGTAGCCGCGTTCGCTGCCGCTACGCCACGGTGGTTGTCAGTGTGTTGTAGTGGACTGTACTGACTTAATAGAAATTCTGTAACCTATATGGTGTACATACTAATGCTCTAATTGAATATAAGTATACCTCATATAGAGGAATTTCTGGTTAAGGAATAACAGCCGTACGGATCGATCGGTCAGGTTAAGCTATGCTTGCCGCAGTTGTGCCATGGATGGGTGACCATGTTCACACAAGATCCCTCCGTGCCCCAAAAAGCACGTTAAGCCGTTGGTCCTCGCATTCATACATGGACCGTTGTCAATCGTTACGGGTCATCAGAAGCCCGAAATTCTGACAAACAGTTTTGCCAAGTGATATCGTATGATCCAGTAGTTTGTGGAGGTCATTGTAAATTACTGGTATTCAGCTGCATCTAGTTAGACTGAAAGCAGACCCTGACATATTTGGGAAAAGGCCAAGCAGATAGTGATGTGGGTATATCTCACTGTCAGGCCGTCACCTCCTTCTGCGATTCTGCGAAACAGTGATGCTGGCAAAGGAGGAAACTGAACGCGTGAGGGAGCGGGAATCCCTCACGCTTCTAGCTGCCGCAGGAGACACCCTGGACGGGAGACAACATCGAGCTCCCGGCCACCGTAGGCACGGGCTTGCGGGTGGTAAGCAGTGGGCAGCACGCCGCCCAGTAAGGATCAGGCCCGGGTCGACGGCGCGTTGTGCTTCACGCGGGCCTCAAAGAGATGTCAGCATATTGTGACGGGATCCACAAAGACCGATGCCTCCTGGGTGAGGGTTGCGGGTTGGTTAAAAAAGAAAGCGTGGCCCTGGTGCACAGGGAAGTGAAGGAACACGGGTGGGTTTTAGTCAGTGAAAGTCTGACACACCATTCCGCGCCCAGAGCGGGAGAGGTCATTTGATGATTTCTCATCCAGAACAAGAATAAGCACATCTCACTGTAAATAAATACTTTAAGCCTATATGGTAACGCATTTGTAGTACATACGGTACGTATCTACTTTGTCTTCGAGAGTTTTACTCACATTCTTATATTTTAACAACCATATCAAAAGCCTTCTCTGTATGAGAGGAGACCTGTGTCCAGCAGTGGGACGATAAAAGGTTGATGATGATGATATCAAAAGCATTAAAGAATAAAAATTAAGAACAGAATTAATAAGAATTAAGAACAGAAGAAAAGAAACAACCTCCATAGATTCCTAAATCCTATAAACTTCTAAATGATATTCCATAAAAGGCGATTTTCGAGTGAAACTTGTCACAGCTACTTTCCAACAGTATCTACTAACATTATGAATACAAAACTCTGTGTGATACCTTTTCACGCTTTAACGGCTGAACGGATATCGATGAAAGGCACACAATCTATTATTCACAAAATGAAGGCGGGCGAAGACTGGGGCAAAAGCTGGTCTAATGTATAGACAAACCAAGGATATTTGAAAGCTTCCATCGAAATTCACACAGTTCCTAATACAGATCGTATTCAGGGTATTAGGATCACTGACCGCACATTGAGACTACTCGCCGCAGCACCACAGCCGTTGGGAGCAAGGCAGCTATTACCAATTCATATCGTCGAAGATTCTATTGAAACATCGAATCCGATCCATTTATATGCTAAATCACGTACTGAATAAATTATAATATTTAAATCCTGCCAATAGACCTACGTCCTTCATTAATTTCCATCATTTAGTAAAGTGACTATTTTTACCATATTTATCTAAGCATCTAGATATTAACACAGATCGCATATCATTGTGAGCATAGCCAGCTGTAGTATAATGTTTAACCTTTGTGCCATTGTTCTGTACTAAGTATTTTTAGATTCAAGCTTCAAGAAAGCTAGACTAATACCTGAGATTTTATTTCGATTGGACATAATAAATGATGCTTCAGTACATTGTGTTTTAGACAGAAGACACAACAGTTTCAGACAGTTTAATGAAAATAAACAATCTTTCAAAAGGTTTCGACATGAATTATAGTCCCTTTCCAATTTCATTGAAATAATGATAAAAAAATCACAGCTAGTAGTTATTTTATCGTCACTAATCTGATATTGTCGAAGCCAACAAAGTTGGAACATGAAGCCAAACATCTGTTTTGAATCGCTTCTCTACCCGGGGCGGTTTCCCCCACGGTTTTTTATTTATTTGACTTTGATATATACGTTGTGGGTGTGTGCTGTGCTAACAAAGTTGCGCAGCGTCACCGTGCTTGGCGGTAAACAATCAAACGTCAAATTAATCTACACCGCTACTGAAGGCTAGTGCCTGAAAATAAACATTGTGCCAAAGAGGCCACTAGTTTCACCGTGTCTCTCCGTTGCTTATGTCATAGTGGCACGGGTTTAAGTACCTATGTATATATACATTGCTCACACTGAGAAAGTGGTATATTAAAATCATTAATAAATTGCTTTTTTATTTTGATCTCCAGTTTTTACACCGAAAACATTACAACCTTCATCATCATGATCATTAACCTTTTTATCGTCCCACTGCTGGGCACAGGTCTCCTCTCATACAGAGAAGAATTGAGTATAAACACCACGCTTGCTCAATGCGGGTTGGCGATTTCAGACTTATAAAGTCCAGGTTTCCTTAAGATGTTTTCCTTCACCTTCAGTCATTTTATTTTCAGGCACCTTCAAACATTACAACCTTATTGGAGTTATATATTTGGTTTGCTTGACGACGACCAGTCCTGCCTTATCCAGCGATTCCCCACATTGCATCGTTATACAACGTGACAATGTTTAGGTTAGTTTCAGCGGTTTAAGCATCTTTCCCGTCAAGAGCGATACGGAAAGATTCATAGAGAATCATACCAATTGAATTTATCACAAGCCTGATATTTATATTAATCGCTAGTTTTCTTTTAGAACGTAGTTGCATCAAGCGGCTTCTGGCAGGAATTGAATTCCAGAAATGGCCACGTAAAAACATAACGTTTTTCCGCGCAACTTTCTGTCCCTGTCTCATTTTTTCCAATAACGCATATATTTAGAAAAATACTTTTGGTATAGGAAAATTCGTTCTCCGTTCCACCATCGGACGACCCTTCGTACGGCGAATTTCCACCCTTACGTTGTTAACACCACTACGCTACACACTACTTTATACCGCATACATCGAGGGACTGTAACAATTTGCCAGCGGTGGTGTTTCCGTCGGACTACAATTTAAGTTTGAGTGTCTTCAAGGCTAGAGTGAATAGGCTCTTAATAAATTAGCGCGCTGTACCATCAACGATTGCATCACTGCTTACCATCAGGCGGGATTGCGGTCAAGCGCAAGTAGCTAGTAAAATATGATGAGAGCAATGATATTGAATGTGTATTTAAAGTACATAAGTACTTATTTAGTAAGTAAGAAGCCTATCTTTATTTTTTTATTGAAGATATTATGATACAGCTAAAAGTGTTACATATGTATGTAAAATTAGTAAGAGTGTGTTTGATTTTGAATGTAACAGTTTGTTTTAATTTGAATTGGTATGCGTATTTGTCTATCGTTAGAATTAAAAAAAAAGTGAACTAGATATTCTATCGACAGGATTTTAAAAAAGTGAAATCTATTAGATATTCATAGATCTTTGATTCAATAACTAAAACATATCTACATAATTTTTATTTATTATATTTGATTATGAGCTTAGTAAAAACATCAATGAGTCATCGTCATACACTATTAGGCGTAGAAAATATAGGCCAGTGCAACAGTATTTACTGTGTAGTTTAGTTAAATGAACATACGCTACATTATTTATAAAGGATGTCCACCTGACCCAATTAGTCAAGTGATCTCTAGGTACTCAAAGTCTAGTGCCTGTAGTGTAAAATTTATGCAAAATTCTTCTTGTCCTATGTAACCTTAACCACGTTACCTGATACTTTATTAAATAACAAACTATTGAAACACATATCTTTTCTATTCATCTCAAATACAAAATTACAAAAGTATTTTTCTACGACCATTTGTTAATTTGCTTAATACATAACCATAAGTCATATCTCAATAGTACTCATTCCTGCCAAGTCGTGTAACAATGACCTTTTCCACACGGGTAAACCGTACTACAATGAAATTATTTTTTTTTTTATGGCTATAGCTTTAAAAAATCAACGTATGATTTTGCCAAAAAGCGCGCGTATATGCGTCACGACTAAACATCGCATGTTATTAGGATGTATGGATGAATTGCCTTTGCCGTTCATTTGTGGGATTATTACAACCAAAGAACATTGCGCGCGCCGCACTGTATTCGCGCCGCGCTGTATTGTAACTTATGTCCGAATTTATAAATAAAATTGTACCATCGTTGTACCATCCAGAAAGTAAATTCCTCTAATCCATACTAATATTATAAATGCGAAAGTATCTCTATCTGTCTGTCTGTCGGGCTTTCACGCCAAAACTACTGAACCGATTGTAATGAAATTTGATACACAGATAGTCTAGAGCCTGAGAAAGGACATAGGCTATAACAAATACCGCTATGACCAATAGGAGCAGAGCAGGAACAAAAAATGTTGAGGAAACGGGAGCAAACACGGACGTACATATTGTTGCCATTATTTTAACAGGCACTTATTTTATATCAACTGAGCTCTTTCAGTCAGAAGAAGTTCAGAAGAAGAAGGCACTTATTTTACGCGGGTGAAACCGCGGGGCACAGCTAGTTCCTAATAAAGTTCAACATTGACGGTTTTTTGTATTTATTTATTTCAAGGTCGTAGAAAAAAGCTTGCCAAATGAGTGCCCCACGAACTCAATGATTGCTAGCGCGAACAGCTCAACAAACACTAATGAATGAATTTTGAAACGCATTGTAACCTGCTATGAAAAATGGATTCTGTTTGATAACCGCAAGCGCTCAGCAAGTTGGTTGGATTCTGGATCCGCATCTAAAGAATGCCATCCGAAAACTTACCTCTACAAAAATGAAGGTCACTGTTTGGTGGTCTAACGCCGGTGCGATTCACCACAGCTTCTTACCTAGCGGGATGAGCATTGCTGTAGATGTGGCCTGAGAAGAACTGAACACAATGATGGAGTAACTGGCACATCTCCGACCATTTCATAGGTAAAGACCTGACATAATATGTCACATTGTATTTTAAATTTAAGTCATCATCATCAACCTTTTTTTTTATCGTCCCACTGCTGGGCACAGGGCTCCTCTTATACAGAGAAGGATTGAGCGTAATCAGCACTCTTGCTCAATGAGGGTTGGCGATTTCAGACATAAAGTCCAGGTTTCCTCAAGATGTTTTCCTTCATCTTCAGTCATTGGTGTCCAAGATATAGTTAGAAAGTACATATAACTTTAGAAAAGTTACATTGGTACTTGCCTGACCTGGAATCGAACCCGGGCGCACTCATACTTGAGAGGCTGGTGTTTTAACCACTAAGCCACCACGACATTAAATTTAAGTAAAAAAAATAAAATAATTCATTCAGTCGCATTGCAGTGACACAATACCCCTATAAAATAATAATATAATTCCTCTTTAGGTAAACTGGTACATAAGCGGCTCCCTGCCAGAGGCTCTACGCGGGACGTGCGGTCTATGGCCCTTTTAGGTATAGTTACCGGTGTGGGCTCGGTTCCTGAATAAGCGACTAGCCCGACGCCGAACCGTGTCCCAGATGGTCATGGCTGTTTGGCTGGTCCGGGGATACCGCGCGGTCTCCGCTGAGGCAGTGCAAGGGATCTAGAGGCCAACGCCCTCGCCCACATGTGGGAGTGGCGAGAGGAGGCAAAATGTCAGGGCATAACTCCGCATGAAATGTTTTACGACGGGCAGAGCTCCAGCAGGATCTTATGGCGACATGGAGAGTGCAATTATGATGCACAGTGCTGGGCACGCCACAATAGCGGCGGAATGTCTCCTCCACAGAGATATTAAATTTAATAGAGTGGCCTCGGGGGCGTAACCCGTGAGAACACAATTTGTGCAAAATGGGCAAATCGCTCTAAAACGCTATTCAGTCAGAAATTGTACGTCGTACGCGTAACACGTAAGTATTTGTTTTAAAATGCCGACTTGTTCTGTGGTTGTGTGCAAAAATAGAAGTGCTACAAGTAATCTAAAACATCATGGTATCACCTACCATAAGTAAGTACTATAATAATTGTGTTTATTACGTATATTATAACAAAAACATAAAGTTTGTCAAAAATATTGTTCTAAAATTTTTCGGTCAACTATTACGCGATAAAACTTTAATCGATCAAATAAACGCATTACATTGCTTGCCGAGTGTTGTACTTATGTTAACAATAATATTTCGCTCACGTAATGAATATCGCCCGAATCAAAATGGTCGGTAACGTGGTACGGCCGCAGCTTGACGTCGTGAGCTAGAGATGTAGCTAGTAAATTTGTACTATCGACAATTATGTTTTTATATTTATTTTTAGATTTATAAACATTGCTTTTTGGCGCAAAATAAAATGATACAGCTAAAATTATTATGCAAATAATGTCGTACAACTTGTAATACCTGTGTCACAGTTAAATAGTATTTAAATTTATCCTTGTGTATTAGTATAAAACATTCTTTAAGAGTTTCAGATAGAAACACATAACAATAAAATATATTTCGTAATATAATCTTTGTGTTGTAGACCAATACGTTCATGTAGTATTTTTATTCTAGATTTCCATGCGAAAAATCTATTAAACAGAAATGGATAAGTTCAACTGGAAGAGGACCCGATTGGTGGCCCACAGAAAATAGTACAATATGCTCTGTACATTTTGAAGAAAAATGTTATCAGCCATATAAAAAGAAGCGAAGGCTTTTTGAATGGGCTGAGCCAACCTTAAAACTGCGTCTTGTCTTTGCAACGGTTTGTCTGATGGAATATATAAGTATTTTATGCTAAGAATATTTTTAAATAAGTAATCGTAAAAAGATAATTAAATAAATAATATCGTTTTTGCAGGATAGCGTAAACACAAAACGTGCCAATAATTGTGCGCCCACCCAAGCTATTAGTAAAAATGAAGTAAGTAGATATATTCAGTACACAGCAATTTATTTATATCTTGTTGGTAAGTACAATTTATAAATGAAACTTGATAATTATTTTAATATTGTTTTAGATACTAAAAGAAAATAATATGCGAGAAGAAGAGGACATACCCAATAGTTCAAAATTGACCTCTCCAATCCCAGTAAGCACCTACTTATTCAGTTCTCATGTTATCTATCAGTGCATACTTTTTAAGTAACAAAATGAAACAAAGTTGACTATTCATCTATTTATTTTATGAATGTTATCCTTTATTTTTATTGTGGAGGTACAATTAATTGTTATGTACTTGTTTAATAAATCAATAAAAAAATACATATATTTAAACACATACGTTTTACAAATACATATATTTACTTGCATGTTGTTTTTTACAGACTTTATATGATCACTTAAATCCCGGAATTGACGACACACCTCGTAAGAAGCTGATGCGAATTAAATTAGAACGATGTGCGAAATTATTGAAAAAGAAAAACCAAACAATAAAAACCCTTCAAAAGAAAGCAAGCCGCTATAAAAAAAAAATTATAGTGCTAACAGACATGTTAAAAGAACTTCAAGATAAAAATTTTGTAAGTCCAGATCAAGTAAATCATTTGGAATCACTTGGAGATGGAGTTAATGAGCTCATTCAGAGATTTGCTAAGAAAAAAGACAGTGTAGGTACTATTGGTCAATATCCACCAGCCTTGAGAACTTTCGCATGCACGTTACATTTTTACTCCCCGAAAGCCTACCAATATGTAAGAAAAAAGTTTCAAACTTGTCTGCCACATCCTAGAACAATTCGAAAGTGGTACGAATCAGTAGATGCACAGCCAGGTTTCACGAAAGAATCATTAGAGGCTATTAAACTTAAGGCTGCCAACACTAACTACAGGCTTGTCTGTAATTTAGTAATGGACGAAATGGCCATACGGCAAAGAGTAGAATGGGATGGCAAAGAAATGCACGGATATGTAGATATATGTAAATCGGGAACCGAGTCAGACTCATTACCAATAGCCAAAGAAGCTCTAGTGTTTCTACTGACAGCAATTAATGGCTCATGGAAAGTACCCGTTGGTTACTTTCTGGTAGACGGTGTATCGGGACAACAGCGCGCCAACCTTATCATTCAATGTTTAGAATTACTACATGAAACTGGAGTTGATGTAACATCGTTAACATTTGATGGTTGCCCAGCAAATTTAACTATGGCGAAAGAACTTTGTTGCAACTTAGACACTGGCCACTTAAAAACTGATTTTGAGCATCCGATTACTAAAAAACCTGTTTACATATTCCCTGACCCATGCCATATGCTCAAGTTGGTACGAAATGCTCTTGAAGCTTACAACGTTTTTATTGATGGATCAAACAGAGAGGTTACTTGGGATCACTTGAAAAAATTAAACAGTATTCAAGAAAAAGAAAAATTACACTTAGCTAATAAACTGAGAAGAAATCACGTTTTTTTTAAAAATCAGAAAATGAAAGTTCGTTTAGCATCACAATTGTTCAGTAATAGTGTTGCTGATGCTTTAGAATTTTGTTCGCAGCTTAGTGTACCTGGTTTCGAAAATGTGGATGGCACAGTATACTGTTTGAGAACTGTAAATAATCTTTTCGATACATTAAATTCCAGAAATATGGCACAGTTACATTTCAAGAAACCTCTTTCCTCACTCAACAAACAAAATATTTTTGATTTCTTGGAAAATGCCGAGTCCTATTTACTTTCTTTAAAATTACCAAATGAGATTAAAATCACCAAGTCTAGCAGGAAAACAGGATTCGTCGGGTTTCTTGCATGCATTAAAAGTTTGAAATGTTTATATAGCCAAATTGTTGAAACTGAGAAAAAATTGAAATATCTTCCTGCTTACAAAATCAGCCAAGACCATATAGAACTACTATTTGGTCATATTCGGAGTCATGGTGGGTGTAACACAAACCCTACGGCTCGACAATTTCGAGCCATTTATAAAAAACTACTCGTTAAAGCGGAACTGAGAGATGCAGACACTGGTAATTGTCAAGCACTCGAAAAAATCTCACTCCTGACTTGTTCCTCGTCAATTCAGAATATAAATATAACAACGGAACTAAGAGAGCTCAATGTCACTGAAGAGGATGAGTATATTTCACTTTATGAAATGGCCGTATTTGATGAAGAAGTCACCATGCTCGTCCAAGATTTATCAGATTTTAGCATTCAAGCCATAACATATATTGCCGGTTTCATTGTTCGAGCTTTAATGAAAACTTTAAAATGTGAAACTTGTATCGGAGCTTTGACTGAGGCAGATAAGGAACAAGAATGTTATCACTTCACTAAATTCAAAGACAAAGGTAGTCTCGTATATCCATCTAAAGATGTGATAAGCATATGTAAACGGATGGAAGTAACCATCAAAGCTACAGTGCTAACTGAAAATGAAGTCACTGCCTCGACAAAAGACATTAGAAGCATTTTAGTTGCAAAAGCAATGCCACATTTTATTGGTATGAACCTGTTTAATGACATACATTTTCACCAATTTGATCAGTCACCATTAAATAATCATTTGATATTGCTTACCAAAGCCGTTATGGAAAAATACATGAATGTGAGGCTTCACTATTTAACAAAAAATGCTGCACCAAAACTATCCAAGCGTCAAGTACTTTGTAAATATTTACATTTTAGTGGACAGTAAAATAAAAACTGTTATTAAATTAACTTATTATAATTAGTTTTCCAGATCTTGTTTGAATATATTAAAGCGTGTATTATATTGCTGATTGTGATTCCAGAAGACTATTATTGAAATAAATGTAACCATCCAACCACTATAAACCATCCACCTACAACGATTCTATCAACGATTGCATTAAAACACTTGTTTGTAATATTAAAGAAAAGTGAGAGTAAGAAAAAAAAGTTTATTGCTTATAATATTCTTCTATTAAAACGTATTTTTTTTTATTCCTTTAAATGTTAAGTGAATATAAAAACAAATTAGCAATATTCGCAAAAGTAAAATTGTTTAGTAAATCAGCTTCTACAAGCCTATAACATGAAATTGTATACAAGCGACACGTAAGAAATTGCATATCGATAAATAGTTTATCGACTTTCAAGCACTAGCGTTGCTGTAAAATTGTTGAATGTTGTAGTGAATGTTTACGCGATTGAAAGGGCCAATAGCAGCGCTTGTGTGTGTGAGTTTCAATGTGTGCGTTGATCAATGATTGGTCAAGATTTGTCAATATACGCGTGGAAAAGTGTACTTATTTATATGTGCATGTGAGTGTAAAATTTTTTGGCGACATAGGACCTAGAACAAATTGCGCGTTAGAACCGATCTCTTATTTCTGATATCTATGGTCTCCTCTATGACTGAGTGACTAGTGGAGTGGCTAGAGAGGCGCCACTGCGCCCTTGCGTTCCGCCTGACGCAGGTCCTCACCGCACACAGCTGCTTTGGGAGGTTCCTGTTCCGAATAAGGCGGGAGGATATGCCAGGGTGTCACCACTGTGGGGATCGCCCTGACGACATGATGGAAGATATGGTGGAGGTCTGTCCGAGTTGGGCGGAGCACCGGGTTGGGAGACAATATCGAACTTCCGGCCACCGTAGGAGCAGGCTTATGGGCGAGGAACAGATGTCAGCTCGCCGCCCGATAAGGACCAGGCCCGGGTCGACGAGGAGCGCTGTGTTTTACGCGTGCCTCAAAGAGATGTCAGTTGTAAAACGTACCTCAGAAGGGAGTCATAGAATTGAAATCACAACAAATCAACGCAATCACATTAATTTATTATAACTTATTCAGCGTAGCTTAGTACATTTTATGTTATTTTACTAACCTTTCACTCCGGTGCCTCGTTCTCGACTACTTCATATTGGCTATTTGCTCAACTCATAATTCATTTTTAATTGCAAACGATTTATAAGTGCCAGTAACTTTATAAAGGTTTTAAAATGACAACTCGACTATAACCATCTTATCCATAGACTGATCTCTTATAATATTACTAAAATAAATATACGCTCACATAGATAAGTATTGTTACAGTCGGCCATCCTTCAAGAACGAGTCCCTTCGTTCCTTATTATTGTACCGACGACAGAAGGTCAAGCTATCCCAAACTGTCAAATATTCCCAATCAAACTTGAGCCTTAATGCTTTTGAGATAAAGTTGAAAATCTAATAGAGAAGTCTGACAGGTTGTAGTAGCTTCATGTGCTGTCCTCTGTACAAGAGTTGTTTATCATTGGCTAAGTATCTTAACAAACAATTATCCATCATTAACTTGCAATTACAATTGTCATTCATTAACTTACAATCCATACTACTAATATTATAAATGCGAAAGTAACTCTGTCTGTCTGTCTGTCTGTCTGTCTGTTACGCTTTCCCGCTTAAACCTCTCAACCGATTTTGATGAAATTTGGCACAGACAATCTGTAGACCCTGAGAAAGAACATAGGCT
Organism: Sesamia nonagrioides; assembly: GCA_017933935.1. Taxonomy (NCBI): domain Eukaryota; kingdom Metazoa; phylum Arthropoda; class Insecta; order Lepidoptera; family Noctuidae; genus Sesamia; species Sesamia nonagrioides. The sequence goes on along the minus strand of JADWQK010000668.1, from coordinate 736,048 downwards.
ACCTTTTATCCCGGAAAATTTTGATGTTCCCGAGGGAAATCTAAAAAGCGCGATATAACCGAACTCCACGCGGGCGAAGCCGCGGGCGGAAAGCTAGTTACTTATAAAACCAACCATGTTTAGATTAGGTCTATATATATTTTTAACAGATAATGAATCAATAAAGTTTTTTTACTTCAAATTCTTACAACTAAAAATATCCTAACTAATCTGTCTTTCCTTTATTCTATAGCTTGAGCGACGTGAAAGCTACTTCCTTCACTCTCACAACGCTTTAGCTGCAATGTTTGAACTACTCATGGGCGACGAGTTCATACGCCAATCCTGCCCAGTCCAACATTCTCACTTATTCTATAGCTGGAGCGATGTGAAAGCTACTTCCCCCACTCTCACAACACTTCAGCTGCAATGTTTGAACTACTCATGGGCGACGAGTTCATACGCCAATCCTGCCCAGTTCAACATTCTCACTTATTCTATAGCTGGAGCGATGTGAAAGCTACTTCCCCCACTCTCACAACACTTCAGCTGCAATGTTTGAACTACTCATGGGCGACGAGTTCATACGCCAATCCTGCCCAGTTCAACATTCTCACTTATTCTATAGCTGGAGCGATGTGAAAGCTACTTCCTTCACTCTCACAACGCTTCAGCTGCAATGTTTGAACTACTCATGGGCGACGAGTTCATACGCCAATCCTGCCCAGTCCAACATTCTCACTTATTCTATAGCTGGAGCGATGTGAAAGCTACTTCCTTCACTCTCACAACGCTTCGGCTGCAATGTTTGAACTACTCATGGGCGGCGAGTTCATACGCAAATCCTGCCCAGTTCAACATCCTCACTTATTCTATTATCATGTCTTTTGTCGAGCGAAGTGAGGCTACTTCCTTCACCACCACTCCGGTATCGACAGTAGTGCTTTAAGCCAATCATGGGCGACGTATCCCACGCCAATCCTGCCCGACTCAAAGCACCCGCACTAATCTCTAAGGGACCGACAAGTTCATATGCCAGACACCTATAACATAGCTTTTATAATTCACATCACAATCATTTCAAATCATAAACTCATTATTGTATCTTATATTAATTTACAAATCAAGTAATTCTTAAATAATTTCTCACATTTCATGACAATCTCAATTTCATATACCAGACGCCATATTACATAGATTTTACAATTCAAATAGCAATCGTTTTCAATCATGAACTCATTATTATATATAATATTAATTTACAAATCAAATTTTCAATTGCTGTCACTTTCGTCATTTTCGTCGCTAGACGAGCAAGGGGAAGCGTTAAAACTTGAACTGATTCGTACTTTGCCACTTTTCTAGTCAAAGGGGTGTCTACAGCAAGGAATCTATCGTTTAGCAAGACTTTACCATGTGTGGACCCTGACACTTGGCTTCTAAAATTTTAGACCCATTGGCCCAGCGCTGATACTATTACTCTAGCAATCCTAACCAGATCACCTTCTCTATAATCCGTGGCTCTTTTTCTGTGACATACCTAAACTTATTTTTCTCCTAATTTCTCTTAATTCGATCACTCGCTTCAGATCTAATTACTTCTAGGCTGTAATTACCATGTCATCAATCACGATATTTAATATACCTTGGCCCGAGTTTGTCACCGCATAGTGTTAGAAGAGACGAGTTATTGTTCTTACCATACCCTGAACTGGATTACACTTAGAGTAAAGTAGCTGGTATGGTTTATAAAATACTTGTGGTGTATTTTCATTTCTGTAACGTTAGTAAATCCTAAGTCATGCATACCAGTAGAGAAGCAGTCCTATAGTGGTAAGTATGGTATATTCCCTAGTCCTCTCAAATATGGGGCATTATTAACCATTTCCCAATTCAATTCTAATCTAAGAGCACTAAAGGATACTTCAATGATCATCTTTTGGAGGATTCTTTTGATCCTTTAATCTAGGACAGTGGAAACTATCATGTCCCATAAAATGACAGTTAGCGCACTTGACAACCGGTTTAGGACACTTAAAGCTAGGGTGACCGACACCGTGACAGTTAAAGCATTTAATTGCCTCCCTCACACCACCATTTTTATTTGCCGTCGTATTATCTGCACTGTTTTCCGCGGTATTACTTACTAAAGCATTGTAAAGACATTTATCCCTATTAAAATCTTTTTTAAAGTATGACAGATTCTCGTTATTATACTTAATAGTTTTAAAGAAGTTAAGTACATCTTCTGGCTTATCAAATTTTGCTGCTTGAGCACCTACACAAACTCCCCTGTCTTCGACAAAACAATCTACTGCTTGCTTCCCAAATATCTTACATCTATTCAGTAAGTTAATTTTCGTGAAATAATAAAGTTCATAAGATTCCCCAGGGCGTACCCGTCTATTAAGCATATCTGTCAAAAGTTCCGCATAATTTTCGGTAGAAGGAAATGATTCCTTTAACATTGATTTCCATTCAAGCCAAGTATGTTTAATAGAAGGCAAACCCTGGAACCATGTCTTAGCCAGTCCCGTAAGTTTAGGCAGGGTATTGTGAACAGTTTGCTTATTGCTCCAATTATAAATCTCTGAACGACATCATCGAATTTGTCGAGCCAGTTAAGAATAGGCTGTTCTTTCGACATAGGGTCGAAATCTGGAATGACGTTTAAAGTTGAACTAGAAAACGATTCACGATCCCCTGCTTTAGACGTCAGAAGTTTTGAAAGAAAATCCTCAAATGGGTCCTTGGTCATATATTTAGTTTTCTTGTTATCATGTGCTTCATGATTTTCATCACGCGTATGTCATTTCATGGGAGTGATTAAGGAGCGGTACCGAACTGAGCTTCCATTGTCAGCATTCGTTGTCTGCCTAATATTGCTCGATCCAGGCTCAGGTGTTTCGAAATGCCTATGTGATCTACTCCATTCCGTTAATCTCTCCCGTTCTTTGCGTACCTGGTTTCCAAGGGCCCTTAATTTTTCCTCCTTCCTGGACAGTTCACTTTCCTGCTCGAGAAGGGTTCGCGTACTGCTTACGCTTCGGCTACTTATTTGATGACGCGGTGCACTGCTGTACCGACGGTCAATAGTTGGACTGCGCCTCCGAGATTCTCGAGTTTGTTGTTGGCCATCACCCCGGGTATTGCGACTGGAGCTACGACTGCGCCTCTCGATTTGCCGTAGGTCTCGCCGCCGACTATGGGATGTCTTTCGTAGTTGCCAGAAGGGTCACTGGCGAGTCGATAGTCTGTATCAGGTTCTTTGTCGCTCATTTTCCTGGAACTCAGAACATTTAAGTAGTTAATATATGAATGTATGGTAACTAAATAAATTTTGCAAAAAACAGACATTGAAATTTTCCTTTTGACACATATATGACAATTCAGTTTATAATCTCTATGTATATTTATTTCTAATCATTTTATTCACTATATTTTATTTTTGTGTGTATATTTTACTGTTATTATACGTTCAACGAGGGACATATACTATGATTCATAAGAAAAAACGGAAACAGTTAAAGTTTTTAAAATCTGTTTTCATCACGAAATCTGCTCATAGTTTTAAAAGCATTGTATCATTTCTTAACGTTAATCATACTATACTGCTATTTTAACCCAATATTTCCACATTTTATCTACCCACTTGTTATTATTTGATGACCACAATTATTTTCAAAAACAAACTGTTGAATGCATTTAATCTGTCAAATCCCTTCAAATCAGGGTTCACAAATGTCATAAGATTATAATTTTAAACTACACATTCTTGTTGTAATTGCGTTGATTTTCAGTTAAAATTAATATAGTTTTCTTTATCGGCGGTCGAGCTCGTGGGGTGGTTCACCACAAAACAAAATGTCTCGCGAATCCCACTTCTGAGATGTAAAACGTACCTCAGAAGGGAGTCATAGAATTGAAATCACAACAAATCAACCCAATCATATTAATTTATTATAACTTATTCAGCGTAGCTTAGTACATTTTATGTTATTTTACTAACCTTTCACTCCGGTGCCTCGTTCTCGACTACTTCATATTGGCTATTTGCTCAACTCACAATTCATTTTTAATTGCAAACGATTTATAAGTGCCAGTAACTTTATAAAGGTTTTAAAATGACAACTCGACTATAACCATCTTATCCATAGACTGATCTCTTATAATATTACTAAAATAAATATACGCTCACATAGATAAGTATTGTTACACAGTACATCTGTAATGTTATGTACATATTCAGATATACTTACACTTATGATTAATACTCATATTCATACTTATATATGTATCATTCATTTCCACGGTCCATATTATGCATACTATTACTATGAGGCTCTGTTTTGATCATATTCCACTACACCAGGACTCATTTTTCTGTTCACAGACTCAGTCCTCAACTTTAAGCCTAAGTTTCGGCGACTTAGCGACCCCTTAGCGTAGGAAGCCGTACCTATGCAGGACTGTATCACTTTTTCCTATCAAACACAGCACTTTTTAATTTAATACCATTTATATTCACATTGTTACAGAACATTTTCATTATTATGACATTTTTTGACAACATTGTTGATGATGTATCTATGACAACCCTCTCATCAAAATTCTTGTTGGTCTGCTATTTTTATTTTATAATTGTATTCGAACCCAAGTAACAAAATATGGACTTGTAGTGGTTCCGGAGCCTTGACTATAATAGGCTAATAAACGTTTATAACCACGGAAAAGGGCCCATTTTATATGCGTACTTTTGCTAGTAAAATACCCATACTAGACTTGGGTAGCACTACTTAGGCCAATAATACACTCATACTTGGACTACACAGAACTATCTGCTCCCGTGAAGCCAACTAGAAGCATATAATAGAACCAAATATCACGATTTAAGTCCATAATACACTAATATTTAGACTCCGAAGAACCATTTACTCCCGCGGAGACCACTATGGGCAGCCAATAGACCTAGGCAGGTCTGTAACATACTCCGCGCTTCCATTACTAGCTACTTCAAACATTTGCGAATTTTGTTGTGTTGTGTTTGTTCGGTTGTGGAGAAAAATTTAAAAAATAAAAGGTAAGTTCATCCATTTTATATTAAATGTATTAACGAGTATTTTACACGTAATATTATGCATGCATAAGTGTCTGCACGGCAAACGCATTAGTGTTTTCGGTGAAATATATACTGTTTTACATCTAAGTTTTTGTTCGCCTTTTGAACAAGGCGTATTTACTGAGTTGTGTTTAAAAATAATACGTAATATCCTAAGAGCATTGTCGCGCCATATTGTGACGAATTAGGGTTCCACATCACTTCGATATATGTCAACGATTTTTCAAACCGCTTTTTTTACATAAAATAAAATATTTATTACAATAATGATAAATAGGTATAAAAATTAATTGTTTTTAAAAATTATGAAACATGTATCGCCACAAATATTATGAATTAGGTTTCCACAAAATTTTAATTTTAATTGCTAAGGTTGTTGTTAAGAGTTAAATTATTGTTCTGTTTTAGTTGTGACTTTGACCAAACCATCATGGTCATACTTCTGGATGTTGACCGCTTTTTGACTAAAAATTATATCAGAACCTTGAAAACAGCGAGATGGCCTTGGATTGAAACTCATTTCTTGTTATGTCACAATTGCCATGGTTGTGGCCATAAAGTTTCAACAAATTCTGGAAAAAGGCCGGTTCACATAGTTTTGAAGGAAGAAAACATAAGATTATTGTTAAAAGAAAAAAATATTTGGTGTGAAAATTGCAACTTCTACGCTGTTTATGACCATTTCGACGGTGATGAATGTAAACTAGGTACCTAATATATTTTATTACTGCATTTCATAAATGTTATTTTAAATGTACTTTATACTAGAGATTCCAATCCCCCGGGAACTTTGAAATAAAAAGTAGCCTATGTGTTATTCTGGGTACATAAATTTTATCGCAATTGGTTCAGTAGTATTTGCGTGAAAGAGTAACAAACATCCATACTCACAAACTTTCGCATTTATAATATTAGAAGGATATCTCCGCCCAGAGAAGGTAACAGGATATACAGAGCATCAGTGGTTCTAGAACCTCTTGATGCCACGTTTGTCACATATTGTAAGGGCAATTATAAGACAGAAAAGTTATACATATAATGGTTTGAGGTAGTCAGCCTTTTTCCCATTGTACACTAGTACCCACGCATTCCACTTACAGATATGTATTATTTTTTCAGAATCATGTCAAAGAACAAATTAACACATCAACAGTCAATCAGAATAATGAAGAGAGATCTGACCAAAATAATGTTGAGATTCTCGATCAAAATAATAAGGGGATGCCTGATCAAAACGATGAAGAGATGCCCGAGTAATTGTGTATGTAGTTAATTCAGTTAGTATATGTTTAGAAAAACATAATTGATGCACATGATACTGAAGGACTTGTAATAAAATTATGATAATTATCGTTAAGTGCTGTTTCTCGTCATTATGCTAAAGGAACGTGATTACCTCATTAATTAAACTTTTTAAGGCTGACTTTTAACTTAATTATTAATATAAGAAAAAAGTAATTGTTATTGACAAATAAAACTTTGATTTTCTATATTATAAAGACTTTTATTATCCTACGGAGTATAACAAAGGTATGAAAAATATTTTCCTACCATACAAAATACTCATCATTTTACACCTAATCATTGAAATTGTGCCTCTCTACCGCGCTGGAATTCATCACAATCACATTGATAAATGTTTAAAAAAGAAGGTTTTAGTGGCATTTCATTTCATCTTGAGTTTTTTGCACAACATAACTGACATAACCATGTATTTCTATATCTTGCTATACCGACAACAAAAGGCGGCAGTGGAATTTCAGATACCGAACATAAAATGGGCTAAAACTGGTACCTAGAACTTTTAAACACTGGAAGGCCATCAATGTTTATTTTCAAAGAAACTTCTTTAGGTGGGACGGAGAGTTCTGCAAAAATATTTTTTAAACATTTTATCATGCCATTATGCCAATATTCCCCGGGAGCTGAACTAATCATATCCACATTTGCTTTACATTTGCAAAAGAGTGACGCGGGCACACTTTTGCAAATAAATGCAAAAGAGTGCTCGCGTCATTAGTGGAGGATATTCTTCAATTTATTATTTAAAATTTTAATAATAATAAGGTTTTTTTTTAAATTAAATTATAAACTAGCGCTTGACTGCAAACCCGCCCGATGGTAAGCAGTGACGCAGTCGTTGATGGTAAAGCGCACTAGTTTATTAAGAGCCTATTCACTCTAGCCTTGAAGACACTCAAATTGTAGTCCGACGGAAACACCGCCGCTGGCAAACTGTTCCAGTCCCTCGATGTACAGCCCATTTACTAAGAGCATTACGTAGTTCATAATTTTTCTCGTATGTTGAATAGCAGTCACTTTCATCTTCCTGCATAGAATCAGAGTCATCACAAATATACTCCTTGTCATCTTCCGAGTCTAAACCATCATGTGTTGTAGGCAAAACCTCGTATAGTACAGAAGTGCCACCGCTAACACCTGGGATAATATTTTGAAAACAATAATTTCGTACGGAACCCTCGTCAACATCTGCAAAACGTTCTTGGCTCAGTGTAAAACTAGTACTAGGTACATATAACATATGTTGGTAAGTTTTCTGCACTTTCCTCTTATATGAACCACTTTTTTTATAACGCTTCCATTTATTAATATCCATTTTTGTAATAATTAAGTACAATCACAATGACTCAAAAGAAATCAAAATGGCTGTGAAGTTGCGATTTATAGTATAAGTAATTGTCCTCTTAAATGGACTTCATGGAGTTATCTTTGGACAGTAATAGTTTCACAAGGTACTTTTATAGATAAATTAAGACTATATCAGTATTCGAGAGTACACAATAATACCAAGTATATTTACTCTTAGAAAAAACCAATGTAGAACTAACTCACTCATAACTGGCACATAAAGTTAACTTATGCATACCTATAAGCTCAAGTAATAAGTGGTAATGGTTCTAAGTGCATTTGGTTCTATGCATTACTATTACAAGCGCATGACACTTATAGCAGATTTATAATTACTTCTTGTAGGTGATTATGACTATAATTTACTGGAGCAACTTTTCTCAAGTGTATTTACACCTTTGCAACACTTTTATAGGCCATCTTAGCCTTTATTGCGCTTATAATTTCGTTCTGTACGCGACTATAAGTCAAATGATTAGAAAAGGTGTACTATAAACCCAAACGAACTCAGTGTAACCTGTTATAAGCTTGGTAGTCAAACCTGGAACCACTATGAGGGAATTATTAGTGCTGTAAGCCTATAAGCTGTGCATTAAAGGAGTACTTTGTTACTTGGGAACTCTTTTATGGTAAAATTATTTACCGTTCCTCGTCCATATTTTCGAATATTTTAAATTTCGACCTCCAACCGTTCTCCGAGGTTTCTTTAGAAATTATCGCAGAGCAGTGGTCAGTCGAGCTCTGGCTTCCAAACAAGCCTCATATAAGTAGGTCTCTAGTGAACGCTGCCTCGAGAGCCTTTTCTCGGGTATTCCCTGCTGTGCCAGTCTCTGCATAACTGGTGCGCCTGGTGCTGCCTGGCCCTTTGACGCCGGGGCAGTCCCTCAGTGGTTGCTGTTGCCGGTCCACTAGGGCCGCTCCTCCGTAGCTGCCGCCGGTCCACCAAGGCCGCTCCTCCGTAGCTGCCGCCGGTCCACTAGGGCCGCTCCTCCGTAGCTGTCGCCGGTCCACTAGGGCCGCTCCTCCGTAGCTGCCGCCGGTCCACCAGGGCCGCTCCTCCGTAGCTGCCGCCGGTCCACCAGGGCCGCTCCTCTGTAGCTGTCGCCGGTCCACTAGGGCCGCTCCTCCGTAGCTGCCGCCGGTCCACCAGAGCCGCTCCTCCGTAGCTGTCGCCAGTCCACCAGGGCCGCTCCTCCGTAGCTGCCGCCGGTCCACCAGGGCCGCTGCTCCGTTGCTGCCGCCGGTCCACCAGGGCCGCTGCTCCGTTGCTGCCGCCGGTCCACCAGGGCCGCTCCTTCGTAGCTGCCGCCGGTCCACCAGGGCCGCTCCTCCGTAGCTGCTGACGGACCTCCGGGGCGGCTCCACGGTGCTGTCGCCGGCCCTCTCGGCCGCCGGAGCCGTTCCTCCGTCTTCGTTGCTGCAGTTTTCACCATCACCCACAATTCATTCATCTACATTATTCATTTTTATACTTCCATCTTGTCTTTATTTTAATTTCTGTATACTTAATAAATACTGTGTCTCCCTCTACAGTCTTTTAACTGTCGTTACACGACACATCGTGATGGGGTCCACGAAGAGCGATGCCTGGGTCAAAGTTGCTGATTGGTCAAAAGAGAAACCCTGGCCCTGTTACACAGTCAAGTGAAAGAACACGTGTGGGGTTCAATCAGTAAAAGTCTGACAAGCCCTTCCGTTCCGTTTGCCATTCAGACCAAAAAAACAAAATAAAGGTAAACTGGTATAGTCGTGTTTGTTGACAGTAAGCACAAACGCATTCAGCCTATTGTCTATTTTTTTCATGTCATCCAGTCCTTAGTACACGTGGTATTTACACATTATTTAAAACCTTTTCCGCTTTCTTGTTCTGTTAACAACTGAGTATTGACTCAGTTATCATATTACTCTGTGAAAATTCTTGATCGATTAGCTCTCTATTAGTAAATTTATATATACATATTAGCTAATTCCTTGTTAATGTTCTTTTAATGTTCTTTTTTTTTATAAATTACAAACCAGCGCTTGACCGCAATCCCGCCTGATGGTAAGCAGCGATGCGATCGTTGATGGTAAAGCGCGCTAGTTTATTAAGAGCCTATTCACTCTAGCCTTGAAGACACTCAAATTGTAGTCCGACGGAAACACCGCCGCCGGCAAGTTGTTCCAGTCCCTTGATGTACGCGGTATAAAGGAAGAGGCGAAACGCTTCGTCCGGATCGTAGTAGTGTTAACAACGTAAGGGTGGAAACTCGCCGTACAACGAGCGAGTTCGAGTTAAATCAGGGTCACCAATTAGCCTCTTCGCACGCCTCTCCACTGAATCCAAAGTAGCCAGGTGACATTTCGCAGCACCAGCCCAAATGTGGCTGCAATACTCCACACACGAACGGCCTGTGCTTTGTACAACATTAGAAGCTGCCCCGGTCTGAAGTACCGCCGGACCTTCGCGATGACGCCAAATTTTCTGGCAGCCACCTTGGCCTTGGACTCAATGAACCGCCCAAAGTTTAGGTTCGAGGAAATCTCAACTCCCGAAAGCTGAAGGCGGTCGGTGCACTCCAAGGATACATTCTGAAAAGTAGGAGCCAAGGTAAACGGGCTCCTTTTAGCGGTGAAAAGACACGCCTATGTTTTGGCGGCATTGAATACTACAAGATTAGCTTTACCCCATTCGGAGACTGCCTGTAGTGCAGCACTCGTACGCTCTACCATAGCCTCTCTTTCGGACCGGATTGATTCCTTACTAGGCCGAGCTTCCAGCAGGTATCTCTCCACAACTATGCTGTCATCTGCATACCCATAGATGTCGGGCATCAGCAGATCGTTAATATGCAGCAGGAACAGAGCTGCAGAGAGAACAGACCCCTGAGGAACACCGGAATTGGTCGACATGGGCTCCGAGGAGCATTGTCGACAACAACTCGGAGGGACCGTTCAGTCGGGAAGTCTTTTACCCAGCCAGTCAGGCCAGCGGAAATGCCGTACGCTGGAAGCTTACTCAAAAGGCCAGCGTGCCATACCCAGTCGAAGGCCTTCGAGACATCAAGGGAGACGGCAATCGCTTCCCCATTTTTCTCGAGGGCATCGCCCCATAGGTTAGTGGCATACACTAGTAGGTCCCCAGTTGACCGATTGCGCCGAAACCCGTACTGTCGGTCACTGAGGAAATCGTTACCTTCCAGGTAAGCCAAGAGGCAAGAGTTCAATACACGCTCCATAATCTTGCAGAGTATGAGCACGACTACCCTTTTTGGGCACGGGCTGCACGTTGGCAAGTTTCCAGGACTTGGGCACTGTACCAGTTCTAAATGAGAGGCGATACAAGCGCGTCAATACAGGAGACAACTCGGGCGCACATGCCTTAAGAACAATCGCTGGTATACCGTCCGGACCACTAGCCTTATTCACGTCCAGACGACACAGTACTCTCAGAACCTCTTTGTTCCTAATGCGAACCTCAGGCATTGAAGCTCCGCAATGAGGTAAATTAGGTGGAGTAGCACTGCCAGTATCAAGACGCCAATTATGGGCAAAGAGAGATGCAAAGAGACCTGCTTTCTCTCTCGCCGTATGGGCCAGTGCTCCATCGGGCCTAACCAGCGGAGCCAGTGTGGCTAGGGACCAGAAAGATCTACTACCGGATGGTTGCGCAGAGAGCTTGTTGCCAAAATGTGTAATGCGGTCGAAGCGAGCCTTCTTAAGCGCCTTTTTGTAGGACTTGGCAGCGCGGTTAAAGGCTCCCTTCTTAGAGCTTAGATCCGGAGCTCTGCGGTCACGAGCGTCAACCCAGGTAAGAAATGCCGTATGCTTACGCTGTTCAGCTAGAACACAGACGGCGTTGAACCATGGGCGAGCCGAGCCACCGACGGGCACGTCACTAAAGGGGATAAAATACTCCATAACCTGACGCACCACATCGGATATAGCGTCCTCACAGCTCGACGGATTGTCAGAAGAGAAGCAGACCTGCTGCCAAGGATAAGACGCGAAGAAGAGGCGCATCTCATCCCAATCTGCTGAATTGTATCGCCACATTCGCCGCTCACCACGCGATTCGCAATCAGGTGGGGAGAAGGACGACACAGACTTCACCAGACAGTGGTCTGAAGTTCCTAACGGTGAGAAAACTGTAACAACACATCTGTCCGGATCAGTGGTCAGCAGAAGGTCCAGACAATTGGCGGTATGACCGGCTACATCAGGCACCCTAGTCGCTTGTTCCACCAGCTGGGAAAGGCCAATTGATAGCGCAAAGTTTCGCGCTTCTCTCCCAGCGTGGTCGGTCCTCTGGTATGGGAAAAGCCAGTCTTGGTGACAGGCATTGAAGTCCCCCAGAGCGACGAACTGTGCGTCAGGGTGCCGATGCAGCGCATTGTCAGCAGCTTTACTGAGGTGGTCAAACAGTCGACTTGTCTCCTGGTCACCGCTGTGCGATCGGTAGACACAGGTGCAGACAATTTTGTCCACACCAGTGTCAACCAACAGCCATAAGGACGAAAAATGAGGGTCTTCGAGGTGACGGACACGCCTGCAACAGATGTCATTGCGAACATACACACAGACCCCGGCACGCTGCAGGAAATGATGCCCTAAAGAATATCCCGGGTAGCTGAGGTATGCCGCATCAGGCGGACATCTGATCTGGGTCTCCGTCAAGAAAAGTAGATGTGGCTTCTCAGTCTCAAGGTGATGGTGTACTGCTATGAGATTGGAGTGCAGACCTCTAATATTAGAGAGGTGCACTTTGAAAGAGAGGACGTGCGCCCGCTGTGCACAACTACTTTCCTTTTTGGACCTTTTCATTTTAAAAATTTAGTGAATAGGAAGGAAGACGGCAGTTGAGGTGATGCAATGTTAAACCCAACAATGCGACCAACGATGCTGGGCCAGAGGAAGATTGATCTGGAGACTGCGGGGACGCCCGAACCCCCCCAGGGATCGCCATCGGGTCCTCTCGTCCAGTCGCCAACCGGCACGATGGGGCCACCCTGGGATTTTTCGCAGTTGGCGGGGCAGCCTTTCGTATGTGGCTGGCACACTACTTGGGCCCCCAACTACCTGCGGTCGGCCAGCGGAGCACCGTGCTTCGGATCCCGCTACCCTCCAGGACAAACCTCCCTACACAACGATATTTGGCGCATCGTACAGAAATGTGTTATTTTCCTAGGTGATGCAATGTTAAACCCACTACAACAACCACGACCAACACGACCAACGATGCTGCGCCAGAGGGAGATTAATCTGGAGCTAGACTCCCCACGACCAAACTCCCGACACAACAACATTTAGCGCATCGTACCCGGCACACATCGCAACACAACTGTTCAGATCCGTCCTCCGTACGGCTTCGCCAGACATCATGCCGGAACACAACGAATCACTTGGCGGCAAGACCTTGTCTGATGGGTGGTAGCTTCTGCCAGCAGCCGATGTTATGGCCTACCACCGAGTACAGAATCGATCAACTGGCACATTCAGAAATGCCTTGTTATTTTCATCTGGGACGTTAAATTGTCCTGGAAGCATTCCTGCAAATAAATGCTTTTTGAAGGTTTTAACCTGACTACGTAAATGTATTGGTTTTAAGTCCATATAAAATTGTTTCTCTCTACTTCAACTTCAACTCTTGATCAATGGCCCCTGTGGAATAGATACCACAATTTTGCCAATAACACGTGTAACAAATTAGAGAAATGCTTTGAAAATTTTATTTCACAATAATGGTGGATATCGCCAATGACATTCGAAAAAGACGCCGCGTGAACCCTCTACGAGGAAGGTTTGAGGCAAAGTCATGATGTGGCGACAATGCTGCGACATTCCAATGTTCTTTATGAATTATTTAGAAAACGACACTATATATAATTCAAAAGTCCAATGAAAAATGAGCGTGACACTCGAGCTAGCTAGCTAGCTCTCTAGCTTTCCCGCCAAAACTCCTTGTAATACCTAGCTTGTATTTATGACAAATTATTGTTTACTTCGTCACTCAGCCCAATCATTTATTAGATATTTTTTGATTCATCAAGGAGAGGGTCAGTTCTGAAAGCCCTTTCTTTTACCGCATTTTTGTTCTGTTATCGGCTCAGTGGTCATGTTTGCACACTCTCTGATAGTTATTGATCCGTTAGCTAATTAATAATCAATTTATGTATATTAGCTAATTCCTTGTTAATGCACTGTTAATGTTCAGCAATTAGTTGGTTTACTTTAAAAGAAGAGGACTGTGAACTTCGACTAACATGTTTAAATAAACAATCGTGAAACTATGGTAAAATTACCGGATCAGCCCAACAGAGCGATGGAGAAGCGCAACCGTGTACGACATCCTCGGATTCTCTACAATTTGGGAGTCAATTTAGGTCAACAAGGAATCAGACGAAAATCCCAATCCCGAAGACGAAAATTGGAAGCCTTGGTCAAACGAATTATCAAGGCCATCACCAAAAATGAGGGTGGCAAAGACGATCTAAGGGATTCTCTACGACAAAAGAAGTGTCTTGTAAGTATTTAATTAAATAAATTGTATTCATATTATATTTGTATATATAGTAGATATTTTTTATTTAGTTAAAAAAGGATCAAGATAATATTTTCTTTAGCCGTTATTGCAGTCAACTTTGAAATTATTTTGTGTCGAGTCGGGCCCGAACTATTGAGTTATAATGTACACGTAGTACCAACATTATAACTCAATGGCCCAAACAAATATTTTTTGTTGCAGCTATCGACAGGAACTGTTCACAGTTTTTTTTTTTTCGCTGAACTTTAAGGCAGCATACCAATTGTATCTTTCCATGTTTATTTTGACCATTTTCTCGGTTAATCAGAAATATGTATGAATGTAACTAACTTTTGCCACGTGAACAAAATGTGCAGAGCAAATGAAAATGGGAATAAAAATATAAATATCTATGTGCTAAGTTACATATAGGTACATAAATCCATTTAGCCGTTTTTGTATCATCTCAATGACGCAAAAACGACTGAACAAGGAGAATTGAAACGTACAAACTTTCACATTTTGTAATCCATACTAATATTATAAATGCGAAAGTAACTCTGTCTGTCTGTCTGTCCGGCTTTCACGCCAAAACTACTGAACCGATTGTAATGAAATTTGGTACACAGATAGTCTATAGTCTGAGAAAGGACATAGGCTATATAACATCCCGCTATGACCAATAGGAGCGGAGTAGTAACAAAAAAAAAAACAAATGTTGCGAAAACGGGAGAAAACGCGGACGTACATATTGCTCTCATTATTTTAACAGGCGCTTACTTAATATCAACTGAGCAATAATTCAAAATGTTGCCAGTGGCCGAAGTGATTTGTTCTTTTTGGGTGCTCCTGGAGGTACACCCAAAACATATATTTTAAAATTATTATTAGCTCAAATCCGGTAAGATAGAGGTGTTGCTGTTGCTTCTTTGGGAATAGCTGCTACGTTACTTAGCGGGGGACGAAAAGCGCACTCAGTTCTAAAGTTACCATTGAACTTAGCTCATGAAGAAATATGCAACATTAGTAAAAGCAGTGAGCGCGAAAGAATGTTACACCAGTGTAATTTGATGTGATGACTAGGGGTACGCCGGCTGATGGAATTGTAGCAGCCACGCACATGCAACACAGTTCCGACGACCTTCCGCGAAAGGTTCCTATAAATCATACTGGGATCGCGGAAGTCATGGCGGGCGTCCCGACTGCCCAGCGCGAGGGTGCCCACCGCTCAGCGCGAGGGTGCCTACCGCCCAGCGCGAGGGTGCCTATAAATCTAAACCCGGAACTCCGGAAGCATATCTGGTGACCCAACGGCCGATGGGACCGTGGGAACCATAGCGAACCGCATTGCACGTGAACTATAAATTGGCGCGCTCTCTACACCGACCAATCACACACTGCGGCCTCCCTCCATCAACGAATCAGCATCGAGGACGCACGCACCACCCCGAGGATTTCTACGGCACAGCAAGCTGATTTCCTATTGGTCACCCCACTATTGTTTAGAGATAGCTAGTTTATTTAAGTTAGTGCATAGCCTGTAAGAGACTAATTCTATTCCTGTCTTCACTCGTGTACATACCAGTGGCGAAGAGTCCATACAAGCCGATTCCCACCGGGTTACCTTTCAAAAATCAGTTCCATATTCATACAAAAGTATTTACATTCTATTTCATTAACAAAGTATTATTAATCAAATGCCTGCGCCATTTACAATAGCAATAGTAATTCTTAGCAATACCCTAAGTATCACATTTCATTTTATAGTCGTAAATTAATCAGCGCTTAAATTTTTCGTACATTACATTGAAGGCAACTCGACGAATTACAGCCTACCTCGGTCAAACGTTTTACTATGAGGCGAAAAGAGACAGAGCGTGTCAGACCATCTCTTTCTAATGCTCGCTAACCGTCCGTAAAATTTGAGAAAAGATAGGCTAATGCCGACCGGACTTGCAGTTCTCTCCTCTCCTCTATTAGAAAGAGACAAAGAAACCACGCCACTATAGAAAGGAAACACGACAAAATTAAAAAGAATTAGCGTTATAATGAAATCCTTCGCAAGTCATATTCTTTTTATTTTGGCATATTTTCGTGTTCCATTTCGTTTGGTTGAAAATAAATTATTGTTAGTATGTGACATGTGTTCGTTTTTCGTGTTTTTCGTTTTTCGTTTGTTATATTTTAATATTTGTGTTATTTAAACTGTGACTGATTCTGTAAGGTAATTTAATCGCAGATTTGGTGATATACTGTGGATTTTGTTTGTTATTATGGCTTTAATTCATATAGAGTGCTGCTCAACAGACTACCTGCTGAATGAACCTAAAGTCTTACGTCAGCGTCGTTAAATAAATTGGACACCTATGAGCTTTTTTTACAGCTCCAAAATACGTCTTTGAAAGACGCATTTTCTTAAGTTTCGACTCTTTGCAGTTTAATTCTGACCCTCCCCATTTCAGTAGCTTCAGCTGAGCGGTCATTTTCTGCTTTAAAACGCATTCACACGTATGTGCGAAACTGCCAAAAAGAGCAGAGATTGTCCGATTTGGCTATCATGTCAATTGAAAAAAATTTGCTTAATAAAATGAAAAGTAATCCGAATTTTTATAACAACATTTTAGCTCATTTTGTTAAAAAAAAAACAGACGCATTGCATTACAATATAAATAACGTTGTGATTGTGTATAATTTGCTTTATTTTTGCTTAATATTTTTGTTGGTTTTGGATCGGTGTTTGTGTGGTTCGGTTTTTAACACTTTATTATTTTTGTAATTTTTTATTTTATTTTTTCTTGACTCTTATTCCCTAACAATAGGTACTTAACTTAGTACTTACTAACAAGCATGCATGTGTGGTATGGAGATGCACGTCGAAAAAGGCTTTTCTCAAAGCCGCTTTTATCATACTTGAAAGACACTGTTATCAAATCATCAGTCCTTTTTTGTATGGTGAAGGTGGGGCTTTTAATACTATTCTTATCTGAAGACCTCCTCCAAGATATCCTGCAGTAGGTAAGTGTTTAAGTTTTTATTTTTTTGGACCGGCTTCCCTTTGTCAAAATTTCACCCTTCGCCACTGGTACATACACATTCTTTTCTTATATCGAGTCGCATTTATACTCTATTCCTGTTCACACTTAACTTGCATCACGTTATTGTAAACGTCATAGTATACATTGTACTCCTTTACTTACGTGCAATATACAACGTTCTAACTATCCGAGTTTTATTTACGTAACACGACCTACGCGCTACAGAATAAATGTTCTACAACGAATATGCTTCACCAAGATTCTCAAGCCGGGCAATATGCAGCTATTCTTCTAAAAATCGGAGAAGATCGTATGGCAGCTAACAGGAACGGTATGATTACACTGAGTCATGAGTTCTGTCAAATTGTGGATAGCTCAGATGACCTATCAAATAATTTCTATCCAGATCTTCAAACAAATATGGCCAACCGAGAATGGCTATGCGAAAGGGCAATTTTGGCGCCGACTAATGAAAATGTTAATAAAATAAATGAACAAATCATGTTAAATGTTCATGGAAATGTTGTCGAATACCTCTCAGTAGACAATATTATGGTACTGAACAAGTTACATCATACCCCATAGAATTTCAACTCTATGGAATCATCAGGAGTGCCATCCCATAAGTTGATACTAAAAGTTGGTGTTCCTGTCGTATTAATGAGGAATCTTGACGCTCCGATGCTGTGTAATGGTACTCGGCTACAATCATGACTGGAATGGCAAAAGGACAAAATGTCTTGATTCCCCGTATTCTCATCATCCCAACTGATTTGCTATTTCAATTTAAAAGAGTACAGTTTCCTCTGAAAGCAGCATTTGCTATAACAATTAACAAAGCCCAAGATCAGGCGCTTAAAGTTGCAGGAGTTCATTTAGAAACAACATGTTTTTCTCACGGGCAACTCTATGTGGCATGCTCACGTGTAGTATCAAATCCAGAAAATATATGTATTGTGGCAAAAGATAGCAAAACATAAAACGGTGTTTATAAAACTCTATTTTTGATGTGCTCATATTTTATCAAGCATTAACCCTTATTTTCATAACATACTAAGCATATCCAAAACACCAATCAACGCAAAATAATTATAAGTATGATATTTGTTGTTTCTTACCTTTGCTAACCTTTTTGCTAACCCTGTTAATATTATAAATGATGTTTGTTTGTTGCTCACGCAAAAACTACGAAATGGATTTTGAGGAAACCTTGCAGTAATGTAGGCATTTATCTTGGCATTCCCACGGAAACGGGAACCACCGCGCGCTGTAAATTGAAGTCCACGCGGACGGAGTCACGGGCAACAGCTAGTATTATATAATGCATAAGGTACCGCTGTTAGTTGATTACGCTATAAAATTATTTTCTCCTTTTCAGAAGTTTAGAGCATAGAATAAAGAGGGGAAGTAGGTTATCTGCGACCCAATCCGCGATTTAATTGCCTACTGTCTTAGGGTTGACGACTGTCCGCGCTTCGTCGGTTACGGTTGTCGCCCAAACCGCTAACAAATATTTATAGACTAAGAGCTTATGTTTAAATTATTTGCTTAGTATTTAGTTTACATATACTAATCAGTTTTTTTTTGTAATTTTTATTTTTAGTTTTGTACACATAAAGAACCATATTTATTTTTATTTTTAATTAATACAAATATAAATAATACAAACATAACATCTATTGAATCACACATTTAATACAAAATTACAAATTAGCTACAGAAAAATACCTACTTTCTTCGGTTTCGACTATTACGAAACGCGTTGTTATTAAACTTTAATGTGTAATATATCCGTATCCTTGTAAATAACTTTTAGAAATATAATTTGAAAAATATAAGTCTTTTATTTGTTCATAAATAGACATACCAACTTTGCAGTTTATGTGATCATTTTTTAAAAGCTAATATACCGAAAAGCCGTAACGCGCGAACCTCGTTCCATACTAACCGCGACTAGCGCAGTCATAGGCACTCTAATATTGTGTTTAGGTGTGCGTGCGACGACGCATAGATACTATGGCGCACACATACAAGCCGCGCGCGGTCCGTTTGTATGAAGATAACGTACTTCGTTCTCTTTATTCTATGTTTAGAGTGTGCGAGGATTGCGTCGCAAGTCTTCGATGAACTTACTGGCTACGGAAAGTTGATAGATAGATATGTATAATAAGAATAGATGTACATTATTGAAATCATCTGTATTTTAACGTCAAAATATTATAAAATATTTTTAATTTTAGGTTACTTTTTTTTTAATAAAAGTCGCTTTATAAATTTGTTTGTGTATTTTCATTTTTTATGTAGACAAAACTTGGCTACCATGATTTACAATTGTAATCTAATAAACAAATTATTAAATTACAATTGTAAATCATTTCATTAGCTAATTTGGCATTATCATAAATCTTGACTCACTGTGACCTTGACTCACTTCAACAGAATTCCTCGAGAGATGGCGCTGTAGTTTGGGTTACTTCGCCCTGTTAAGATTATTTCTGAGCTATTAAATTATATTATCGAATTGGTCGGTTGGGTTCTCGTTGTCATATTGTCAATTTGCTCATTATTCATAACGTACACCACTTGCGAGATGTAGTAACTGATCCGAAAGATCAAACTCGACACACGAATTCGTTTATATGAAACTGACAGGTGTCTCATCGGCGGTACTCTAACTGAGGAATACTGTTACATCTCACTTATACTTTAATCAGCATTTCACGTTCGTTGTGTACTTACTGATCGAATATCAAAACTAAGCTAACTATTGAGTACCAGAATTGAATATCAAACTAAGTAGCTCCATTGATTGTGTAATAAGATACTGAACTTAATAAAGGAGTTCGAGGATATGGATAACATCCTTGAAAGCAGCTTACATATGCGGCTGCCAGTTAAACGGGATTCAGCTAAATACCAGTATTTTAGAAGGAGCGACTGCGAGGAGGTCAGATAGGCATCTGACCTCCTCAACCAGTTTCAGGGTAAGATACCCCTTGGTAAGATTGGTTGTCAGACTCTCGGGCTTCTGACTAATTGTAGCGTCTGACAAAGATTTAGAAATGACAGCAGGGACCAACGACGGTTATTTTAAAAAAAAAACACTTTTTTAAGGAACAGTGCAATTACCTACGTGTTCAAGACTTATAGAATAGCAAATTTGTTTTTAATAACCGACGAAAGATTGTTACATAAAGATGATAGATCACATTTTAGGAGTAACATATTTATAAAAAAAAATTAAATGAACAATGAACGAAGCTTGTAAGCTTGCCTATACTGTTTTGATTTATGCTGTGTGTGTAATTTGTGAAATAATAAGTTTAAAAACTTTGACATTGTTATCAATGTTTGAAATGTTATTGAAATAAGTATTCCTTGTATGATTAAGTACTTAAAATTTTCACTCCACACACGAACGGACCTGTGCTTTGTATCACATTAGAAACTATCCTGGTGTGAGGTATTTAAATACCTGTGTACAATTTATGAAATTAAGATGTAACATCAGTCAAGCGACCATCTCTTGAGTTGATGTACTGAAACAAATGCTTGGCGGATAATTTCTAACACCCATACTAATATTACTAATACTAAAGTATCTCTGTCTGTATGTATTACCTATTCAAGCGTAAAAATTGAATGGATTTCGATAAAATTAGGCAAAGCCATAGATGGTAGTTATCCTGGGGAAGGATAAAGGCTACTTTTTGTACCGATAACACAATCCCTTACGATAATTTCTAATAACCGCGCGGGCAAAGCCGCGGTCAGAAGCTAGTTTTCTCTAGTCTGACCTTGGGTTTGTCAAAACAAAACAGTCGAATAGTTCCAGGTAGCTAGGCCGAAAGGCCTAAGCACGACCAACAATGGCAAAGAATTCTAGTAGATAAGTAAAGATCAAATTCGCATAGCACTTTTTGTTTGTATGAAGCTGAAAGGTAAAGCTACAGGTACAGCTGGTAGGTTTTACACTAAGGACGGTCATAACTAAAGAAAGAGTTCTAGAGCGGTCTATGGTTTCGACTTCTTATTAATCAAAAACAATGCGAAACCATGCAAGTGTAGAAACTTTGGTTTATTTTTAATAGCTTTTTCTTAGAAAATACCTACGCGTTCCAGATGTATGGAACAGCTAATTTGTTTTCAATTATTAACAAAAAAATATTTACAATCCAAGGGGGAATCATGTAGATACTGAATCTCTTTCATCTAGTAGGTATACAATATTATCTGGGTTCCACTTTCCAACACGTCTACAATAATTTCTAAATTATAACACAGATTACAGAATACTCCATACAGATACCTTAAGGGGAACAACAAAATGAGTCCAGCTGAATTCGGGCAGACGGTCGAGCAAAAAAAGTTTCTTAAAGAGATCACTAGATGGCCACCAGGGAGCGCTTGACCGGCCGGCCACTACCGCCATATATGTCTTGTCCACATTGTCATATATACATCCATGCGTCGTGCATCGAGAAATACGCATTCTAAAAGATTATAACAGCAATGCAATGGTTAGAAGACATCTTATCTTAACCTAAAAAAAATATGTTATGACAGGATTAATTGAGTACACTGCCATCTATTGTCCCGAGTGTAAAATAAAAATCATTGTCACTATTGAGCCCATTTTACCGTTATGTTTAATTACATTATTTATACGTGTAAATATACGGAGTAGCATTAAATAAGTAAATTCAAATTGTTAAAAAAATGAAAAAGGCTATAAACTGCACGTTTAAAATCGTTGCTAAGTTTTAAACCGCAACCTATGCTGCCATCTATCATCTTTTGATAAAAACTGAGAGTCTGTTGTACTAGATGGGAACCCTTGATTATAATAAACAAATGCAAACAAGACGAAACGCTGCCGATTCTATAATTATTTGACACAGTAGGTACCTATAGTTAGCTGCTACATAATCGAATTTTTCGACCTTAAACCAAATTTTTTTCCTAACTGCACCATCATTAGCTAATTAAAACGCCCAATCATAACATATTTATTTATTTATTGCGTGTGGCATACCAACGATATATTCACAAGGATAATAACAAAAAGCAATCACAAGTCTTCAGTGCTGTGTAAATACATCACTTATAGGCACAACATTCACAATAAAATGTTAACAATTCATTAAATTATTAGAATATTAGCAAATCAAAACATTTGTATATCATATTGCAGATCACATTACAAATTTAATTAAAAAGAATAAAATAATCCATTTAGTAGCATTGCAATGACAGAATATAAACCTACAAAATAATAATATAAAATCAAAATATAATATAAAATCTTTCCTCATTACGTAAACTGGTATATAATGGAAGGACGAAACAAAAAATTATAGAAATGTCGTGATCAAAATTAAAAGAGAAAAAAAATTAAAAATTAATAATAATATACAAAACATAATCAGCCTATAATGTTCCCACCACTGGGGCATGGCCTCTCGGTGAGTGGGAGTGGGCCGTAATCTACCACGCGGACCCAGTGTGGGTTGGCAGATGACACATATCCTCGAAGTTATTGTCTCTAGGACATGCCCTTTCCTCATGATGTTTTCCTTCACCGTTTTGAGAGTAGTGGTGATGAGTTAATTTACACCATTGCTGTAATAGCTCCAGTTGGGGTGTAATACCCCAACTGGAGCTACTAGAGCAATGGTGTAAATTAAATCAAACACCCAATCGCTTACAGCAAATGGAATAATAAGTAACTACCTGGACCTAAGCTGGGTCTCCCCACTTAGGTCCAGGTAGTTGTGTTTGTTAACAATAAGCACAAACGCATTCAGCCTATTGTCTATATGTTCATGTCATCCAGTCCTTAGTACACGTGGTATTTTCACATTTTTTAAAACATTCTCCACATTCTTGTTCCGTACTGTTATTGACTCAGTTGTCATATTTACTTACTCTGTGAAAGTTCTTGATCTATTAGCTAACTGAACGTAATTATATGTATATACATATTAGCTAATTCCTGGTTAATGTACTTTTAATGTTTGGAAATTAGTCTCTTTATTTAAAAGAAGGCGACTAAGACCTTCGACTACCATTAATCGTGTAACCATGGTGAAATTACCGGATCCGTCTGAGCAGCCCGCTAGAGCGATGGGGGAGCGCGGCAGTGTACGAGGACCTCGGAACCACCACAACTGGGGCGCCAGATTTGGCCGACAAGGAATCAGACGGAACTCCGAGCCTAAAGGACTTTTGGAATTGGAAGCCTTGGTCCAACAAGCAATCAAGGTCATGGAGAGGCACGTCCCGAAAAAGGAGGGTGATGATGACCGTCTGATGGATTTGCTGCGACTGCAGTATAATCTTGTAAGTATTTAATCTCAAATCAAACTGAAATAAAACAAATATCTTTTGTATTGCTCTAGGTTATAAATATCTATGTGCTCCGACTCTGTCCATGTGCCGCCGTCACAAAATAACGTCACCGCGTTTGCCCCACTACTACGTAAATCAAATGAGCAACTCTTATCAAAACTGCACCAACGATCCACGACATACTTAAATCTATTTAGCCGTTTTGTGTATATCATCTAAATCACGCAAAAATGACTGAACAAGGAGGATTGAAACGTTCAAACTTTCACATTTTATAATATTAGGAGTATAAAGGACCATCGTTAATCCATAAAATTATTTTGATACACCTATAGATTAAAAAATATTTTCATGTTTTCAGAACTTCATAGTGGTGTGTGAGAAATGCGGGGGGCCGCACGTCGTCGATGAACTTATCGCTCCTGAAAGGTGATAGATAAACTGATATTGTAATTAAAAAAGACCTATATTATTGATAAGATCTATATTCAAAGACTTGAAATGTAATATCATTTTGTATGAAGAGTGCCAAGTTACTTTCTTTTTTTTTCTTTTTAGTTCGCATTATTTTTTTTTTTTCTTTTTAGGTAAGGTTTTTTTTTTAATAAAAGCTGGTTTCTATACATGTTTATATATTTTATTTTACATTAATTTATAAGGGACTTTCAAGGCTTTTAATTATGGCAATAAGGCCCACATTTAAAATTTCGTGGCAAAGCTTTTCTATGACACTTCACTGTTTAAAAACACGTGCAAAATGTCGGTGTGAATGTCTCCTTATTGGTCTGCAGTCGCTAGCACCGCTATCTTGCCAGTCACGTGCGATTTGTTGATGAAGTGACCGGCTGCTGTGCAATTTTATAATTTTTATACCAAGAAACTGTAAATATTTCTACCTTTCATTCAATAATTGACTTATAATGCTGTACTTATTATCTTAAGCATCTGTTGTACAATACAAAGGATATGGTATTGCATATCCAGAAAAATAGTTTTTAGGTTTACTAGGTTATTTTGTAAAAACGTGACATGCAACCTCATGTTACGTTTATAAGGCCCGTTATATGAATCAGATTGGATTTTATTGTGTTCAAAAGAACTCATTACTTAAGTTTTCAAAGTTACAAAACAAGTTGTTATTGTACTACGTACTTTAATTTATTAAGACCACTAGTTCCTTGAAACCAAATTGTCTACGATTAATATTAAGAGGGCAATGAGGTTCACGTTTAGTAAATAACAAAAAATGATTGAATAAGTAAGAAAACAACAATTAACTTTTTTCTACGTAAATTAACTGAAAAGATTAACTGTAAAAAATAAAGCAATAATAATAGTAGCTAAGTAATAAGGCCCCCGATGGCCCGGGGTTTTAAAAACTTTTTTACAAAACACTACAAAGTGAAAAAATAACTAATTTCTGAAGTCGGTGACAAAAACGAATAGGTATACAAAAACCTAAGTCACCATGATCGTGTATTCGTTTTTTCCACCGATTTCCAAAATTAGTTACTTAAGAAAAAGCATATATTCGGTCGAATTGAGTAGGTAACCTCCTCCTTTTTAAAGTCGGTTAATAAAGTATTTTTTCTTATTAAAAAATACGCTTTACTTAATAGTTTTACACTATTTAATACAACAATATATGTACAAGCAATGTAAATAATATGTTTTTAACATCCTAGACGCATTATACTCAGATTTAAAGGAATATTCTTTTAGGTGGGCCTTAATTGCCACCGGTACCTTACGAATAAGTTTTGGTTGAGAGAATCCTTTTACGAACGACATTAATTATAATATTATTATTATTATAATATGTCTGTATTTTGTATGATTTCGGGACTAATGTATGAGATAAAAATGCCGTATGCTTTTACAATGTACTCACTACCTTCTGTCTGTTACTTCATTAGCGTGAAATTTATTTTTAACATACATAGCATATATGTACATATCTTATGATACTTGACAATATTGTAGCTTCTTATTGGTGGAAGAATTTTCAAAATCGCATCAGAGACTCTGAAGATTTCTCCCTACACTTGATGTACAGGAAACGAAATCAAAATCATCATGTAAAAATACATTTTCTTGTAAGAGTGTTTGTACAAATCCACTTGCAGAAAATAAATCATCATCATTTCATGACCATTTATTTATCAAGGACCTTACATCTTTGAAGAGCTAGTAAAGATTGGTTTGTGTCCTTTATGGACACACATCACCTTATTAAGTTAAAAAGCACTGTTTTAAAAATCCTTTTCGAGGTTTCCCTGTTCGACTATGCACTTTATTATTCGGCAGTAACAGTACGTACCTGTTTTTTTTTTTTTTTCGGGGTGGAAATCCTCATAGGATGTCCGCCGCCCTAGGGTGGGCGACGGGGTCTGTCAGACTTTTACTGACTAAAACCACCCCGGTGTCTCTTCTATCACGAGCGCGCGTGGGGCCGCGGGAGTCTAAATTCTTCCGCAGCCCCACACTCTCGTCCTGGCCCGATCTGTCCGGGCCTCGTCTCCGGCACGGGGTAGTGGGGTGTTAAGCTACCCCGTGCATCGCCTCAGAGGCGCACGCTGACACTCGCGCGCGCCACCGCCGCGGGGTCCATCGAATAGGGGGCGGGGACTTCCCCATGTCCCTCGCCCCTGGACCCATTCATGGGGGGCGGAAGAGGGCGTTATCCGCCCTTCTTCGGCGCCCGGTGCGTCTTCTGCGGCCCGGGAAGGGAGTTGAGATCTCCCTCTCCCGTTCCGCAGCTTCCTTCTGCGACATCACGTCCTCGCAGAAGGACACCACCGCGTCCCACGACTCTGCGCTGCCGGCCATCCTCCGCACTACTGCCGGCAGCGTCAGGTCGCCTCCTACTTCATTTGTGAGGACACGGCGCTGCTCCTCCCAAGCTATACACTCGGAGAGCGTGTGCTGCGCCGTATCCTCCCCGCATTGGACGCAGTGGTGGCACCGAGCGTCCGGCTCCCTGCCTAGGCGACACAGGTACTTGCCGAAGCAGCCGTGCCCCGACAGCACCTGCGTCACCCTGAACGACAGGGAGCCGTGCCTTCTCCCGAGCCAGTCTTCGAGTACTGGCCGGATCGCCTCGACGGTAGCGAGGCCGGCGGTAGGGCGCATAATCCTCTGCCGCTAGTCCGCCACCAGGACCTGACGGAGCTCCTCTCAGCGCAGCTCGACCTGCCGCTGCGCCGGACTGGAGCCCCGTGTCCGCTCTTCCTCACGCCATCGGTATAATGACGCGAGTACTTTCGCCTCTAGGTCCCAGGGCGGGGATCCGGCCAGGAAGCAAGCCGCCTCGTAGGAAATCGTGCGATACCCGCGGACGACCCCGACGGCCATCGCCCTCTGCGGCTTGCGCAGAATGGCGAATGTTCCGGCCGTCAGGTCCATCGCCCAGACAGGGGCCCCATACAGGGCCATGGACCGCACGATTCCCACGTATAACCGCCTACAGGCGGCGCTCGGGCCCCCCATGTTGGGAAGCAACGTTGACAGCGCGTCTGCTGCACCCATCAGCTTGGGCGCCAGCCGCCGGAAGTGGGGTCCGAATTCAACAGTACGTACCTACGTAGTGAGAAATAGCCCCTGTTCTCAGACGAGACCGCACTATAACTTGAAATAAAGTACGGTTAGTTGCTAAATTACTTTGTATTTATCAGAAGTCGACGTTTGGTCCATCCTGTTTAAAGTTTTACATTGGTTAATCTCTCAAGAAGCATAGTTTTAAAGCGTTGCGTATTTCTAAAAAAGAGAAAAAAAAAAGTATTTCTACTGTTTTGCACACTTTTTGCCTATGTAACAATGTTTCAGAAAACTAACGCTCAGGCCACCAGAAATAATTGAATATAAATAGTTTTACTCTATAAAAATAATTTCTCATGCTTTTTAAAACGTACCATCTATACCCTCTGTAAGTCAGCTACTCCATAAAATTATTTTGAAACAAATATTGATTTCAAAATATTTTCATGCTTTCAGGACATCTGGAAAACTAACGCTCAGGCCATCAGAAATAATTGAATATATTAGTTTTATTCTATAAAAATAAATTCTCATGCTGTTCAAACGTACCATCTGTAAATTTTGTCTCCTGATAACAACTTTTCGCTTGGCTAAGAATAAAGTGCTGATCATTTTCCTACCTTCCAAAATGCATTTTAATTCCAGTAAATTTAAATACCAGTGAATAATACCTTTCTCCACGGTCTCCAATATACAGATGACAGCACATCAAGCTACTACAATCAGTCAGATTTCTTTATTAGATTTTCAACTTTATCTCTAAAGCATTAAGGCTCAAGGTTGATTGAGAATTTATGACAGTTTCGGGTAGGTTGACCTGCTATCATCCGTACGTATTAACAATATATAGGCTTAATAGTTATTTGTTATACAAGAGTGCAAAGTTGCTTTTTAACCGCGTGTTCAATTTTGATGACCGAGCAAGCGAAGGATTCTAAAATTGAATCACGAGCGCAGCGAGTGATTCAAAATTAGAATCCTGAGCGTTAGCGAGGGAAGCAAAAGGACACGAGGTGAAAAATCTTTGCACTCGAGTGCAACACGTAACTTTTCATTCCACCTCAGCGAGGAAATAACTAAATGCAATAAAAAAATGTTTACAATCACAAGATAGGTACACTTTTATTTCAGTTTAGGTATTAATTACTACATTATGACAGGTAAGTATTACAGAATAATCTTTAAATTATAATAAAATAATACTAAAGTATAATTAAGAAAATTTTAAAGTAACGTTGCAACAGTTATTTAAATTGAGTGTAATATTTTTGTTTGCTACTCTAATATTGGTGTTAGTCACTTGTGTACTGTTTTTCGGTAAACTGTCTGTCATACTTAATAGTTGTACCGATTCATCGAATTCCCTTGGCGTGAATGTTGGAGAGAGAGGGAGATGGTTAGGTGTTTCATAACGGCTTATTTTTGATGTAGAAGGGCCAGTCCAAGTTTCCGATTGAGGCTCTTTCAGTGTAATGGCTCCTACGATGCCTTCACATATTTTAGACTTATTTTGGACGGAATCCTCTATGTATCCCTCTACAACTGCATTGGTCTTCCAGCCTCCGTGGCGCTTAAGGGACAGGAGATCAGCTCCGGAATGAGCCAAAAGTGTGGCTGAAGTTCGTCGGAAACAATGACCCGTGTACAACAGGGGTTCTGGAAGTTCAAGAAATGTTGCTATTTCTCGTGGGATACTGCCAATTTTATTAGTACCCATAGGCTGTCTAACACACTTTCCATTGCGATACTGTAGAAAAAAACGATTGATTTGAGTGTTAGGTGGCCGTAAGGCTTGATATTTCTCAACAATCGTTACGTATTCCTTGCGAATGACAAAGTTGCGGTCTTTTTTTGTCTTTGTATTAGGTAAATTAATTAATAGTAAGTCATCTGAATGTTTCTCAATGTTTTTGACATTAAATTGTGTTAGTTAATTAGTTCGACATGCTCCGTTTATTCCAATAATAAGAACAACCTGCAATGTAAAGAGTATTGTAGTAGATAAATGAATAAAATTTATATGAACGCATAATTATGCCTATCAACATTTACTAAGTATACTATTTAATTGAGATTAATATATGTACTTAAGTAGATACTGAATGTGCAACTGACTTACTTTTGCCGCCAAATATACGGAATCGGGTGCTTCGTTAAGAAACTTTTCAATATCAGATACTGTGAAAACCTTCGATTTTTTTGGATGATGACCAGATGAGGCTCTTTTTAAAAATGCTATTAATTTAGGATAGGTATCGATATGTATGTCTTTTTTCATCTTTATTGTTGCTTTTAGCATCGAATACGTACTCCATAGAGTGCTTGCTTTCTTGTTCTCGGATAATTCTATAAAATATGCCAGCAAAACGTTTTCTGAGAAAGTTTTGGCTCCTTTTGCTAGTCGCCACGAGTTGAACATATCGTACTGTTTTAAATACTTCTCGCGTGATTGTTGAGGTAGAAAGCTCATTTGCGCATTATTAACAGTTTCAGTCAATTCTGTTGGCGTCAAACAAACTTCCTCGTCGCTAGAATCACTCATTTTAGTTTTTCACTTGTTTTCAAGTTTCTTTTTTTTAATATAAGGTTTAACAATGACGTGAAAAAATGCCGCGTAAAGAACCGCGTACAAAGAAAATTGAAAAAAGAATACCAAGAAGGTTCCGAGTCTGAGTTTTTAACAAATTAAAAAAAAGTTGTATGATATATTCGGCACCATAGAGGTAACAGTAAATAGGTTTAATGTTTTTTTTTATTTACAAACTTAGTGCACACGATGTTCTAAATTCAATTTACTTTATCCTCTAGAGAATAAAAACGGCTTTTCCAGTCAGATATTGAAGATTAAAAATACTCTTTCCGAGATGGTGGGATGAAAAATATATAACTAGCTGGATGTCTTCTGCGTACCTTATAAATGCAATGCTGGAATAACAAAAATGTATCCCTAAGGCACACCACGTGGCACCAGGTGGAGGGCTGTAGCCGTCTGACGACCCTTCCTAAACCTAGACACAGAAGGTCGTGGAGCATATTGGTTTCTTCGGAAAATTTTCGGAATTCCAGAATTTGGTTAGATACCACCACTATCTAATACTAAACAAACAAAGTAAAATGGTAACACGGCATAGTTCTTTAGTCCATACTAAGAAGTACTTGGGTTACTGATTTTGAGTAGAGGATGCCCAATAGCGCGCTTCCATGAGTCAGGAATTAATTCATATATTATTGTGGTAATAGTCTGAAGAGTGCTAGGTAATGTTAGCATTTAAAGCAATACAGCTTTCAGCGTATTCAGATAAAAATCGCCGGACTCATCTATATTTTAAAAAAAGTACTTTGTAAATGTATTTGTACAAATCTACTTAAACATAATAAATCATTCATATATATAATATAATAAATCAATCATAATAAGTCCAAATAACATTGTTTTGTAATATCTAGTTTGTCTTTATGACAAATTTTTGTCTGCCTCGTCACTCAGCCCAATGATTTATTTGAACTTTTCTGATAATCACAGAGTAAACCACTTCTAAAAGTTATACCTTGCTACCGCAAAATAGTCCTTAATAGTTGATTAGGCTAAAGAGCAATAAAACACTACATTATATTATGGACTTTGACATAACACTGAGACTGGATACGCGTTGAATAAGTTAGTAAGTTTATGTTTTTGTGGTAAAAATCTTTATGTAAGTCATCAGTCATCGTGAGGAAGATGTTGGTGCTAATGTGTCTACAATAACTTCTAAACAACAATTCACATATTGTGTAAAAAAGAATGGACCGCCTAACAAGTAACGTTGCCGATCCGATTCATTATGACCTAGCACATATTCGAATAATTATTTGGCACAGTACTTATAGTTAGGTGATGCAAATTTTTCCGATCCAACCAGTCTGGACGGACCACCATGTACATGAAGCAGTTACTTTGGTATCTTGCCAACAGGTAATCGGTCCCTCACCGGCCGAAACACGTAGGTACTATTCGTTTTCTGGTAACTACACCATCATTGTCTAGTACTAGTTGAAACGCCCAATCATCAGCCATTGGGATAATTACTACCTGAATTCAAAACTGGTGGGGATGTTAGCAGTACGCACAAACGCTTTCAGCTTATTGTCTATTACTTTTTTTACAATAAATGACCGTTCCGGGTGTTCATTGTTATCCAGCCCTTTGTTTAACACGTGGTATTTCCATATTTCTTAAAACTTTTTAACGCAGGTCGCAGTCTTGTTCTGTTATCGACATCATCAACATCATGTCTGCTCACCCTGTGAAGTTCTTGATCTGTTAGCTAATTAATTAGTTAATTTATGTTTATTAGCTAATTCCTTTTTAATGTTCGGCAATTAGTTGGTTCACTTTAAAAGAAGGGGACTGTGAACTTCAAAAACCATTTATAACTAAGTAATTGTGTAACTATTGTGAAATTACCGAAACCGTGTGATTAGCCCGAGATAGCGATGGAGGAGCGCGGCCGTGTACGAGATCCTCGGATTCGGAAGAACTTGCCAGTCAATTTAGGCCGACGAGGAATCAGACGAAGACCCCAATCCCAAAAACGAATATTGATTGACTTGATCCAACGAGTTATCAAGGCCACGATCAATATCATCGTCATCTTTGGAGACGGGCTGCACGTCTGACCGTGCACGATATTGATCGTCTCTCATATTTGCTGCGACTGAAGAATTATGATCTTGTAAGTATTTAATTAATTAAATTGTTTTCCATGTTGTGTTGTGTTCCATATTTTTTTTTTATTTAGTTAAAGAGGGATCGGATCAAGATAATTGCTTTAGCGGTTATTGCAGGCTACTTTGAAATTATTTTGTGTCGAGTCGAGCCCCAACAAATATTTTTGATGCAGCTTGACAGGCGCTGTACACAGTTTTTTTTTTTTCGCTCAACTGGCTAACAATAGACCAATATGGTATCTCTCCATATTTTATTTGCCACGTGAACAAAATGTGCCGTGCAAATGAAAATATGAATAAAAAAATATTCTTTTTATTGCTCTAGGTGTTAAGTTTCATATACATAAATCACGCAAAAACGACTGAACAAGGAGAACTGAAACATAACATACCAAGTTTCACATTTTGTAATATTAGTAGCATAAGATACCGTCGTCCGTCGAGTACTCCATAAAATTATAATCAAACAAATATTAATATGCAAATATTTTTTCCTTTTCAGGAGTCCATAGTGTGCGAGACTTGCATGGCATATCTTTGATGAACTTGCTGCTGCTGAAAATCCAAAAGATCCATATTTTTAAAATCAAATGTAAAATATATTTTTAGTTCACATCTTTTTTTTTTCATTTTAGGTTAATTTTTTTAATAAAAGATTCTTTATAAACATATTTCTGAATTTTCATTCTTATGCACACTTTACATTTATTGATTAGATTAGTCTTAAAAAACCCTAACACAGCAGGTTATCAGCACAATTCTAGATCATTTCATTTTTTTTCATCCTAAAACCCCCACTTATCTTAAAGAACGATTCAAGTTCCTTCATGACACACATAATAGATATCTGAGGTCATCGGAAAACCTGATATTAGACATGCCGATGCATTCCACTAGTTTTTACGATAAATCCTTTACTGTACAAGCAGTTCGGCTATGGAATGACTTGCCCGTGTCTGTAAGGCGTGCTCAAACTCCGTCCACTTTTAAAACCATGGTAAAAAGCATTTCCTCTCTCTTTAAACATGTCATTATTTTTTATTTGCTTTTGTATGATTTTTATTAATTATATGTATATAAGTATTTATTGTACTAGTATGATACACTTAACGTGTATATTTATTATATAAACTATGTAAAATTGTAAATAGTACACTGTAGACTACCTACATTATTTCTCTCTCCTTCCCCTTACTATTCCATCCAAAGGTTGTCTGTAAAAGATCGCTCTTAGCGATAAGACCGCCCATTGTGTCACCCTTTGTAAAAATGTTATATTTATGTTTTTGTAATCTATATGGTGTACATAATAAAGAGTATTCTATTCTATTCTATTCATTTAATTAGGTAATTCAGCATTATCAGACCTAGACTCACTTCATCCAGCCCAACACGATGTCCAGCAGTGAGAATAAGTAGTGTTGTTTAACTGCACATTAATGAATTTGAAATTGTATTTCATACAGACATTAAAATGTTCTATTAAAATAAGTAATATAAAATCTTCCTATTAACATTTGGCAGTCAGCATATATGAGACCATGTCATCAAATCGACTATGAAGTAGTTCACCAATATTTCCTTTAAAGGCCGATATAAAACTAGCCTAAGTCACTATATTGAATAAAAACTTATTTGCTAATGTATTAAGTTTATGAGCCAATAAACTGCTGTTAAGCGTCCTCATATGCAAACCTTTATGTGTCTCCAAGCTTTCCTTGAACCAAGATACGAGGTCGCTACATTCATACGAATCGTATGAAAGTACATATAATACACGTTCAAATCCTTTCTCTAATTAATTATTAAGTGTTTTTGAAACAAAAAACTTTAACTGTGTCGAACGTATTGCTTGCTAATCTTTAATCCCCTTATTCATAAACGCTGCTTAAAGTTAACTAGTGATTAACGATTCTTTAACCATATATTTTTGATCTTTTAAAGTCACTTAACTTTAATCATCGTTTATGAATAAACACCACAGTGTTTATGAGGTTTATTCATGAACACTGATTAAAGTTAAGTGACGTGCAAATGTCTAAAATGTATGTTTAAACAATCGCTATTCACTAGTTACCTTTAAGCAGCGTTTATGAATAAGGGGGTTATGCCCAGATATTAGTTAAAATAAGCCAAATGTATCACAATTACTGTTATTTTGACGTGACGTTATACGACCAACTTTAAAATATGAATAATAATGCATTGATCCTTGTAATATCTTTAAAATATCGTTACGTTTTAAAACACATAACCATTGTAACAATATTCTCGTATTATAACACTTTCGAAGGTAAGCTTACTATCATGAAAATGGCTAATGTTGTGTAACGAAAGAAAAACATATCTTAGAGCACCCATTTTAGACTAAATACAAAGACCAAGTATGGTGAATTGTCATTAGTACAAACAATGCAGCCCGCATTACCAACGGGCGCAGGTAGCTAGTAGGTATAGCAGTAGATAGTGATATTGCATATCCAGAGAAATAGTTTTTAGGTTTACTAGGTTATTTTGTAAAAACGTGACATGAGGTTCATAAGGCTCGTTATATGTATCAGATTGGATTTTATTGTGTTCATAAGAACTCATTACTTAAGTTTTCAAAGTTACAAAACAAGTTGTTATTGTTCTACGTACTTTAATTTATTAAGACCACTAGTTCCTTGAAACCAAATTGTCTACGATTAATATTAAGAGGGCAATGAGGTTAACATTTAGTAAATAACAAAAAATGATTGAATAAGTAAGAAAACAACAATTAACTTTTTTCTACGTAAATTAACTGAAAAGATTAACTGTAAAAAATAAAGCAATAATAATAGTAGCTAAGTAATAAGGCCCCCGAGAAGGGGTTTTAAAAACTTTTTTACAAAACACTACAAAGTTAAAAAATAACTAATTTCTGAAGTCGGTGACAAAAACGAATATACAAAAACCAAAGTCACCATGATCGTGTATTCGTTTTTTCCACCGACTTCCAAAATTAGTTACTTAAAAAAAAGCATATATTCGGTCGAATTGAGTAGGTAACCTCCTCCTTTTTAAAGTCGGTTAATAAAGTATTTTTTCTTATTAAAAAATACGCTTTACTTAATAGTTTTACACTATTTAATACAACAATATATGTACAAGCAATGTAAATAATATGTTTTTAACATCCTAGACGCATTATACTCAGATTTAAAGGAATATTCTTTTAGGTGGGCCTTAATTGCCCATTGTACCTTACGAATAAGTTTTGGTTGAGAGAATCCTTTTAAGAACGACATTAATTATAATATTATTATTATTATAATATGTCTGTATTTTGTATGATTTCGGGACTAATGTATGAGATAAAAATGCCGTATGCTTTTACAATGTACTCACTACCTTCTGTCTGTTACTTCATTAGCGTGAAATTTATTTTTAACATACATAGCATATATGTACATATCTTATGATACTTGACAATATTGTAGCTTCTTATTGGTGGAAGAATTTTCAAAATCGCATCAGAGACTCTGAAGATTTCTCCCTACACTTGATGTACAGGAAACGAAATCAAAATCATCATCTAAAAATACATTTTCTTGTAAGATTGTTTGTACAAATCCACTTGCAGAAAATAAATCATCATCATTTCATGACCATTTATTTATCAAGGACCTTACATCTTTGAAGAGCTAGTAAAGATTGGTTTATGTCCTTTATGGACACACATCACCTTATTAAGTTAAAAAGCACTGTTTTAAAAATCCTTTTCGAGATTTCCGTTCGACTGTGCACTTTATTATTTGGCAGTAACAGTAAGTACGTAGTGAGAAATAGCCCCTATTCTCAGACGAGACCGCACTATAACTTGAAATAAAGTACGGTTAGTTGCTAAATTACTTTGTATTTATCAGAAGTCGACGTTTGGTCCATCCTGTTTAAAGTTTTACATTGGTTATTCTCTCAAGAAGCATAGTTTTAAAGAGTTGCGTATTTCTAATAAAGAGATAAAATAGAGAGTCGTTAAAATTATTTCTACTGTTTGCACACTTTTTGCCTATGTAACAATGTTTCAGAAAACTAACGCTCAGGCCATCAGAAATAATTGAATATAATAGTTTTACTCTATAAAAATAATTTCTCATGCTTTTTAAAACGTACCATCTATACCCTCTCTAAGTCAGCTACTCCATAAAATTATTTTGAAACAAATATTGATTTCAAAATATTTTCATGCTTTCAGGACATCTGATAAACTAACGCTCAGGCCATCAGAAATAATTGAATATATTAGTTTTATTCTATAAAAATAAATTCTCATGCTGTTCAAACGTACCATCTGTAAAGTCTCCTGATAACAACTTTTCGCTTGGCTAAGAATAAAGTGCTGATCATTTTCCTACCTCCCAAAATACATTTTAATTCCAGTAAATTTAAATACCAGTGAATAATACCTTTCTCCAGAGTCTCCAATGTACGGATGACAGCACATCAAGCTACTACAATCTGTCAGATTTCTTTATTAGATTTTCAACTTTATCTCTAAAGCATTAAGGCTCAAGGTTGATTGAGAATTCATGACAGTTTCGGGTAGGTTGACCTGCTATCATCCGTACGTATTAACTATATATAAGCTTAAAATATATAACTAGCTGGATGTATTCTGCGTACCTTATAAATGCAATGCTGGAATAACAAAAATGTATCCATAAGGCACACCACGTGGCACCAGGTGGAGGGCTGTAGCCGTCTGACGACCCTTCCTAAACCTAGACACAGAAGGTCGTGAAGCATATTGGTTTCTTCGGAAAATTCCAGAATTTGGTTAGATACCACCACTATCTAATACTTTAAACAAACAAAGTAAAATGGTCACACGACATAGTTCTTTAGTCCATACTAAGAAGTACTTGGGTTACTGATTTTGAGTAGAAGACGCCCAATAGCGCGCTTCCATGAGTCAGGAATTAATTCATATATTATTGTGGTAATAGTCTGAAGAGTGCTAGGTAATGTTAGCATTTAAAGCAATACAGCTTTCAGCGTATTCAGATAAGAATCGCCGGACTCATCTATATTTAAAAAAAAGTACTTTGTAAATGTATTTGTACAAATCTACTTAAACATAATAAATCATTTATCATTTATGCTCACTTATTATCAACTCACATAATAGCATTTTTTTACTTGGGACATTAAATTGACCGGGAAACATACCTGGAAATAAGTAGGTATATGCTTCTTGGAGGGTTTTACTTGAATACGACTCTTTTTTTGAGTTAATCGTGTAATGGCTTGTTTTTAAGTCCAAATAACATTGTTTTGTAATATCTAGTTTGTCTTTATGACAAATTATTGTCTGCCTCGTCACTCAGCCCAATGATTTATTTGAACTTTTCTGATAATCACAGAGTAAACCACTTCTAAAAGTCATACCTTGCTACCGCAAAATAGTCCTTAATAGTTGATTAGGCTAAAGAGCAATAAAAAAAATTAAATAAATAAATAAAAAAATAAATAATAAAAAAATTAATTAAATTATATTATGGACTTTGACGTAACACTGAGCCTGGATACGCGTTGAATAAGTGTTTATATTTTTGTGGTAAAAATCTTTATGTAAGTCATCAGTCATCGTGAGGAAGATGTTGGTGCTAATGTGTCTACAATAACTTCTAAACAACAATTCACATATTGTGTAAAAAAGAATGGACCGCCTAACAAGTAACGTTGCCGATCCGATTCATTATGACCTAGCACATATTCGAATAATTATTTGGCACAGTACTTATAGTTAGGTGATGCAAATTTTTCCGACCCAACCAGTCTGGACGGACCACCATGTACATGAAGCAGTTACTTTGGTATCTTGCCAACAGGTAATCGGTCCCTCACCGGCCGAAACACGTAGGTACTATTCGTTTTCTGGTAACTACACCATCATTGTCTAGTACTAGTTGAAACGCCCAATCACCAGATATTGGGATAATTACTACCTGAATTCAAAACTGGTGGGGATGTTAGCAGTACGCACAAACGCTTTCAGCCTATTGTCTATTACTTTTTTTACAATAAATGACCGTTCCGGGTGTTCATTGTTATCCAGCCCTTTGTTTAACACGTGGTATTTCCATATTTCTTAAAACTTTTAACGCAGGTCGCAGTCTTGTTCTGTTATCGACATCATCAACATCATGTCTGCTCACCCTGTGAAGTTCTTGATCTGTTAGCTAATTAATTAGTTAATTTATGTATATTAGCTAATTCCTTTTTAATGTTCGGCAATTAGTTGGTTCACTTTAAAAGAAGGGGACTGTGAACTTCGAAAACCATTTATAACTAAGTAATTGTGTAACTATGGTGAAATTACCGGAACCGTGTGATCAGCCCGAGAGAGCGATGGAGGAGCGCGACCGTGTACGAGATCCTCGGATTCGGAAGAACTTGCCAGTCAATTTAGGCCGACAAGGAATCAGACGAAAACCCCAATCCCATAGACGAGTATTGATTGACTTGATCCAACGAGTTATCAAGGCCACGGGGCTGCACGTCTCCAAAGATGAGGATGATATTGATCGTCTCTCATATTTGCTGCGACTGAAGAATTATGATCTTGTAAGTATTTAATTAATTAAATTGTTTTCCATGTTGTGTTGTGTTCCATATTTTTTTTTTATTTATTTAAAGAGGGATCGGATCAAGATAATTGCTTTAGCGGTTATTGCAGGCTACTTTGAAATTATTTTGTGTCGAGTCGAGCCCCAACAAATATTTTTGATGCAGCTTGACAGGCACTGTACACAGTTTTTTTTTTTCGCTCAACTGGCTAACAATAGACCAATATGGTATCTCTCCATATTTTATTTGCCACGTGAACAAAATGAGCCGTGCAAATGAAAATGGGAATAAAAAAATATTCTTTTTATTGGTCTAGGTTATATCTGTGTTAAGTTTCATATACATAAATCACGCAAAAACGACTGAACAAGGAGAACTGAAACATAACATACCAAGTTTCACATTTTGTAATATTAGTAGCATAAGATACCGTCGTCCGTCGAGTACTCCATAAAATTATAATCAAACAAATATTAATATGCAAATATTTTTTCCTTTTCAGGAGTCCATAGTGTGCGAGACTTGCATGGCATATCTTTGATGAACTTGCTGCTGCTGAAAATCGAAAAGATCTATATTTTTAAAATCAAATGTAAAACATATATTTTTAGTTCACATTTTTTTTTTTATTTTAGCTTAGTTTTTTTAATAAAAGATTCTTTATAAACATTTCTGAATTTTCATTTTTTATGCACACTTTACATTTATTTATTAGATTAGTCTTAAAAACCCTAATACAGCAGGTTATCAGCACAATTGTAGATCATTTAGTTAGGTAATTCAGCATTATCAGACCTAGACTCACTTCATCCAGCCCAACACGATGTCCAGCAGTGAGAATAAGTAGTGTTGTTTAACTGCACATTAATGAATTTGAAATTGTATTTCATACAGACATTAAAATGTTCTATCAAAATAAGTAATATAAAATCTTCCTATTAACATTTGGCAGTCAGCATATATGAGACCATGTCATCAAATCGACTATGAAGTAGTTCACCAATATTTCCTTTAAAGGCCGATATAAAACTAGCCTAAGTCACTATATTGAATAAAAACTTATTTGCTAATGTATTTAAGTTTATGAGCCAATAAACTGCTGTTAAGCGTCCTCATATGCAAACCTTTATGTGTCTCCAAGCTTTCCTTGAACCAAGATACGAGGTCGCTACATCCATACGAATCGTATGAAAGTACATATAATACACCTTCAAATCCTTTTTCTAATTAATTATTAAGTGTTTTTGAAACAAAAAAACTTTAACTGCCTCGAACGTATTGCTTGCTAATCTTTTATCCCCTTATTCATAAACGCTGCTTAAAGTTAACTAGTGATTAACGATTCTTTAACCATATATTTTTGATCTTTTAAAGTCACTTAACTTTAATCATCGTTTATGAATAAACACCACAGTGTTTATGAGGTTTATTCATGAACACTGATTAAAGTTAAGTGACGTGCAAATGTCTAAAATGTATGTTTAAACAATCGCTATTCACTAGTTACCTTTAAGCAGCGTTTATGAATAAGAGGGTTATGCCCAGGTATAAGTTAAAATAAGCCAAATGTATCACAATGACTGTCCAACCCAACTTTAAAATATGAATAATAATGCATTGAGCCTTGTAATATCTTTAAAATATCGTTACGTTTTAAAACACATAACCATTGTAACAATATTCTCGTATTATAACACTTTCGAAGGTAGGCTTACTGTCATGAAAATGGCTAATGTTGTGTAACGAAAGAAAAGCATATCTTAGAGCACCCATTTCAGACTGAATACAAAGACCAAGTATGGTGAATTGTCATTACTACAAACAATGCAGCCCGCATTACCAACGGGCGCAGGTAGCTAGTAGGTATAGCAGTAGATAGTGCCCTATGAAACAAAGGTGACCCTTGGGCCTTATCTCAAAGCGTAGTTACACCGTTTGTTGGGAAAGTGTCCACTGACCTGCAGCAGGCTATCTTGTACGACATCTACAACTTTAATGAAAAATTAATAAAACATATTTTATGTCAAATAAATTTTCTGTGCTTTCACAGTAACACATCGACTAAGTCCAATAGAAATGAGCAAACATCCAAACATGTGTGAATAGTTTCCGTTCTTTGGAATTCATAAACAACACAAGAGCAGAATAATGGGAAGGTCAGTTTATCTCTCTGTTTCATCACCAACTGTATCGTCCCACTGCTGGGCACAGGTCTCCTCTTATACAGAGAAGGATTGAGCTTAATCACCACGCTTGCTCGATGCGGGTTGGTGATTTCAGACTTATAAAGTTCAGGTTTCCTCAAGATGTTTTCCTTCAACTTCAGTCATTGGTGTCCAAGATATACTTAGAAAGTACATATACCTTTACAAAAGTTACATTGGCACTTGCCTGACCTGGAATCGAACCCGCACACTCATCCTTATGAGGCTGGTGTTTTAACCACTAGGCCACCACGACTTTCTAAGTATATTTTGGACCTCAATGACTGAAGGTAAAGAAAAACATCTTGAGGAAACCTGAACTTTATAAGTCTGAAATCACCAACCCGCATTGAGCAAGCGTGGTGATTACGCTCAATCCTTCTCTGTGTGAGAGGAGACCTGTGCCCAGCAGTGGGACGATAAAAGGTTGATGATGATGATGATGCTTTTACAATCTACTTACTACCTTCTGCCTGCGATTTCATTAGCGTGAAATTTATTTTTTAACATACAAAGCATATGATACTTGACAATATTGTAGCTTCTTATTGGTGGAAGAATTTTCAAAATCACCTCAGATACTCTGAAGATTTCTCCCTACACTTGATGTAAGTACAGGAAACGAAATCAAAATCATAATCTATTTTTTTTTTTTTTTTTTTTGTAAGATTGTTTACATAACAACTTACAGAAAATAAATCATCATCATTTCATGACCATTTATTTATCAAGGACCTTACATCTTTGAAGAGCTAGTAAAGATTGGATTGTGTCCATAAAACATAACCTTATTAAGTTAAAAAGCACTATTTTAAAAATCCTTTTCGAGGTTTCCCTGTTCGACTATGCACTTTATTATTCGGCAGTAACAGTACGTACGTAGTGAGAAATAGCCCCTGTTCTCAGACGAGACCGCACTATAACTTGAAATAAAGTACGGTTAGTTGCTAAATTACTTTGTATTTATCAGAAATCGACGTTTGGTCCATCCTGTTTAAAATTTCACATTGGTTAATCTCTAAAGAAGATTTGCGTGTTTCTACAAAAGAGATAGAATAGAGGGTCGTAAAAATTATTAGTACTGTTTTGGACACTTTTTGTCTATGTAACAATGTTTCAGAAAATGAACGCTCAGGCCATCAGAAATAATTGAATGTAATAGTTTTATTCTTAAAAATAATTTCTCGTGCTGTTCAAAACGTACGTCTGTAAATTTTGCCTCTTTATAACAACTTTTCGGTTGGCTAAGATGTTAGAAAGTGCTGATCATTTTCCTACCTCCCAAAATGCATTTTAATTCCAGTGAGTTTAAATATCACTGAATAATATCTTTCTCCACGGTCTCCAATGTACAGATGACAGCACATCAAGCTACTACAATCTGTCAGATTTCATTATTAGATTTTCAACTTTATCTTTAAAGCATTAAGGCTCAAGGTTGATTGGGAATTTATGACAGTTTCGGGTAGGTTGACCTGCTATCATCCGTACGTATTAACAATATATAGGCTTAAAATATATAACTAGCTGGATGTCTTCTGCGTACCTTATAAATGCAATGCTGGAATAACAAAAATGTATCCCTAAAGCACACCACGTGGCACCAGGTGGAGGGCTGTAGCCGTCTGACGACCCTTCCTAAACCTAGACACAGAAGGTCGTGAAGCATATTGGTTTCTTCGGAAAATTCCAGAATTTGGTTAGATACCACCACTCTCTAATACTTTAAACAAACAAGGTAAAATGGTAACACGACATATGTAGTTCCTTAGTACATACTAAGAAGTACTTGGTTTACTAATTTTGAGTAGAGGACGCACAATAGCGCGCTTCCGTGAGTCAGGAATTAATTCATATATTATTGTGCTAATAGTCTGAAGAGTGCTAGGTAATGTTAGCATTTAAAGCAACAGCTTTCAGAGTAGTCAGATAGGAATAGCCGAACTCATCTATAGTTAAAAAAAATACTTTGTACTTAAATGTATTTCTACAAATCTACTTAATCGTTTATCATTTATGCTCACTTATTATCAACTCACTTATTAGCATTTTTTTACTTGGGACATTAAATTGACCGTAAAACATACCTGGAAATAGGTATATGCTTCTTGGAGGGTTTTACTTGAATACGACTCTTTTTTGAGTTAATCGTGTAATGGCTTGTTTTTAAGTCCAAATAACATTGTTTTGTAATATCTAGTCTGTCTTTATGACAAATTATTGTCTGCCTCGTCACTCAGCCCAAT
Source organism: Sesamia nonagrioides (assembly GCA_017933935.1). NCBI lineage: Eukaryota > Metazoa > Arthropoda > Insecta > Lepidoptera > Noctuidae > Sesamia > Sesamia nonagrioides. The sequence continues at coordinate 693,122 of JADWQK010000668.1, read as the reverse complement.
GATTTATTTGAACTTTTCTGATAATCACAGAGTGGACCAGTTCTAAAAGTCGTACCTTGCTACCGCAAAATGGTGCTTATTAGTTGTTTAGGCTAAACAGCTTTTAAACACGACATTATTTTATGGACTTTAACGTAACACTGAGACTGGATACGCGTTGAACAAGTGTTCAAGTTTTTGTGATAAGAATCTTCATGAAATTTATCAGTCATCATGGGGAAGATGTTGGTGCTAATGTGTCTACAATAACTTCTAAATTACAATTAACATATTGTGCAAAAAAGAATAAACCATCTAACAAGTAAAGTTGCCGATCCGATTCATTATGACCTGGCATACATTCGAATTGATACGCATACGAATTTTTCCAGCCCAACCAGTCTGGACGGACCACCATGTAACAGTTACTTTGGTATCTTGCCAACAGCTAATCGGTCCCTCACCGGCAGAAACACGTAGGTATTATTTGTTTTATGGTAACTACACCACCATTGTCTAGTGCAGTGTTTTTCAACCTTTTTCATGGCACGACCCTCTTAGTGCCATAAAATATTTCGCGACCCTATCTCTGCTGCTTTTAACTTTGAATTTCTATCTGTAACTTCAGTATCTGTAGGTTAAACAGAAAAACAGAATGCCCACAATCAACCACAGAAACTTTGAAGTGTTTGATTCCATTTCGAACCTTCTACTTATAATTTTAAAAATAAGGCGAGCCCCTACGGGATCGGGACCCACACGTTGAAAACCACTGGTCTAGCTGAAACGCCCAATCACCAGTTATTGATACTTAAAGCTGGTGGGGATGTTAGCAGTACGCACAAACCCTGTTAGCCTATTGTCTATTATTTTTTTACAATAAATGACCATTCCGGGTGTTCATTGTTATCCAGCCCTTTGTTTAACACGTGGTATTTCCATATTTCTTAAAACATTTAACGCAGTCTTGTCCTGTTATCGACACAGTTGTCATGTATGCTCACTCTGTGAAAGTTCTTGATCGATTAGCTAATTAATTAGTTTTTTCTCGGTGGTAGGCCTCAACATCAGCCGCCGGCGTAAGTTACCACCCACCAGACAAAGTCGTGCCGCCAAGCGATTCGTCGTGTTCCGGCATTATGTCTGGTGAAGCCGTACGGAGGACGGGTCTGAGCAGTTGTGTTGCGATGTGTGCCGGGTACGATGCGCCAAATGTTGTTGTGTCGGGTGGTGGGTCCTGGAGGGGAGCGGGATCCGAAGCACGGTGCTCCGCTGGCCGACCGCAGGTAGTTGGGGGCCCAAGTAGTGTGCCAGCCACACACGAAAGGCTGCCCCGCCAACTGCGAAAAATCCCAGGGTGGCCCCATCGTGCCGGTTGGCGACCGGACGAGAGGACCCGATGGCGATCTCTGGGGGGGTTCGGGCGCCCCCGCAGTCTCCAGATCAATCTCCCTCTGGCGCGGCATCGTTGGTAGTGTTGTTGGGTTTAACATTGCTTCACCTCGCTCAACTGCCGTCTTCCTTCCTATTCACTCAATTTAAAATTTAAATGAAAGGTACAATTAAGAAAAGTAGGTATGCACAGCGGGCGCACGTCCTCTCTTTCAAAGTGCACCTCTCTAATATTAGAGGTCTGCACTCCAATCTCTTAGCAGTTCACTATCACCTTGAGACTGAGAAGCCGCATCTACTTTTCTTGACGGAGACCCAGATCAGATGTACCTCGGCTACCCGGGATACTCTTTGGAGCATCATTTCCTGCAGCGTGCCGGGGTCTGTGTGTATGTTCGCAATGACATCTGTTGCCGGCGTCTCCGTCACCTCGAGGACCCTCATTTTTCGTCCTTATGGCTGTTGGTTGACACCGGTGTGGACAAAATTGTCTACACCTGACAACTCGGTTATTTGACCATCTCAGTGAGGCTGCTGACAATGCGCTACATCGGCACCCTGACGCTCAGTTCGTCGCTCTGGGGGACTTCAACGCCTGCCACCAGGACTGGCTCTTCCCATACCAGAGGACCGACCACGCTGGGAGAGAAGCGCGAAACTTCGCGCTCTCTATGGGCCTTTCCCAGCTGGTAGAGCAAGCGACTAGGGTGCCTGATGTAGATGGCCATACTGCCAACTGTTTGGACCTTCTGCTGACCACTGATCCGGACAGATGTGTTGTAACAGTTTCCTCACCGTTGGGAACTTCAGACCACTGTCTGGTGAAGTCTGTGTCGTCCTTCTCCCCACCAGAACACGACTCTCGTGGTGAACGGCGATTGTGGCGATACAGGTCAGCGGATTGGGATAGATGCGCCACTTCTTTGCGTCTTATCCTTGGCAGCAGGTCTGCTTCTCTTCTGACAATCCGTCGAGCTGTGCGGACGCTATAACCGATGTAGTGCGTCAAGCTATGGAGTATTTTATCCCATTCAGTGACGTGCCCGTCGGTGGCTCGGCTCGCCCATGGTTCAATGCCGATTGTGTCCAAACTGAACAGCGTAAGCACACGGCATTTCTCGCCTGGGTTGACGCTCGTGACCGCGGAGCTCCGGATCTAAGCTCAAAGAAGAGAGCCTTTAACCGTGCTGCCAAGTCCTACAAGAAGGCGCTCAAGAAGGCTCGCTTCGACCGCATCACCCATATTGGCAACAAGTTATCTGCGCAGCCATCCGGTAGCAGATCTTTTTGGTCCCTTGCCAAATCGGTTGAGGCGAACTTCTGTCGGCCCTCACTGCCTCCGCTGGTTAGGCCTGATGGAACACTGGCTCATACGGCGAGAGAGAAAGCAGGTCTCTTTGCTTCTCTCTTTGCCCATAATTCGCGTCTTGATACTGGCAGTGCTACTCCACCTAATTTACCTCAATGCGGAGCCTCAATGCCTGAGGTTCGCATTAGTAACAAGGAGGTTCTGAGAGTACTGTGTCGTCTGGACGTGAATAAGGCTAGTAGTCCGGATGGTATACCAGCGATTGTTCTTAAAGCTTGTGCGCCCGAGTTGTCTGCTGTATTGACGCGCTTGTATCGCCTCTCATTCAGGACTGGTATTGTGCCCAAGTCCTGGAAGCTTGCTAACGTGCAGCCCGTGCCCAAGAAGGGTAGTCGTGCCGATCCTGCCAACTATCGGCCGATTTCGATCACCTCCATACTTTGCAAAATTATGGAGCGCGTATTGAACTCGCGCCTCTTGGCATACCTGGAAGGTAACGATCTCCTCAGTGACCGACAGTACGGGTTTCGCCGCAATCGGTCAACTGGGGACCTATTAGTGTATGCCACTCACTTGTGGGGCGAGGCCCTCGAGAAGAATGGGGAAGCGATTGCTGTCTCTCTTGATGTCTCGAAGGCCTTCGACCCGGGTATGGCACGCTGGCCTTTTGAGTAAGCTTCCAGCGTACGGCATTTCCCCTAGCCTGACTGGCTGGGTAAAAGACTTCCTGACTGAACGGTCCCTCCGAGTTGTTGTCGATGGAGGCTCTTCTGAGCCCATGTCAACTAATGTCGGTGTTCCTCAGGGGTCTGTTCTCTCTGCAACTCTGTTCCTGCTGCATATTAACGATCTGCTGATGCCTGGTATCTATGAGTATGCAGATGACAGCACAGTTGTAGAGAGATACCTGCCGGGTGCTCGGGCTAGTAGGGAATCAATCCGGTCCGAAAGAGATGCCATGGTTGAGCGAACGAGTGTTGCGCTGCAGGCAGTCTCCGAATGGGGCAATGCCAATCTTGTAGCATTCACCATGCGGAAGGCCGCAAGTCGTCGATGAACTTATTGCTCCTGAAAAGTGATAGATATAATTGAAATAGATCTATATTATTGATAAGATCTATATTTAAAGACTTCAAATGTAATATAATTTCGTATGAAAAATGCCAAGTTACTTTCTTTTTAACCGACTTCAAAAAGGAGGAGGTTACTCAATTCGACCGTATATATGCTTTTTTTTTTTATGTTTGTTCGCGCGTAACTTCGTCGTTTATGAACCGATTTTGATAATTCTTTTTTTGTTGGAAAGAAGACATTCCCAAGGTGGTCCCATGATAAGGACATCAGGGTCTGATGATGGAAGACCAGAGAAATCAAGGGGAACTTTCAAAAATCGTAGGGACGATTAGTGCATTTCTTAGTATTTTCATTAAGTATTTAAAGCACTACAATTTGATAAAGGTCTGGAGTAGATCTGATGATGGAACCGGAAGACAGCCGAAGGAACTCCTCAACAATTCACAGCAGCTACCTTGTGTTTGGGCTTCATTAATTTATATTGATAAGAACTTTACACCTAGATGGGTTGTGACTGTCATAAGAGCTCTGATGATGAAGACAAAGGCCAGTTCCGGGAACTCCCCAACGGTTTGCAGTAGCTACTTTGTGTTTGGTTTTAATTCATTTATATTGATGAGAACTTTGCACCCACTGGGTTAAAATAATGGTCTGCAGTACCTAAATCTGATGATTAAGACCATAGGCAGTCGAGAGAATTCTTCAAAATTACGGGTAAAAATTAAAGTAAACAAAATTACGTCATTTCCCAACTATATTTGCGTCAGCTTCCAGTCTGACCGGATGTAACTGAATACATAGTACCTACTTTTCACAACTAAAAAGTGTAAAATAAAAACTTTTTTACAAAAAAACAACCGACTTCTAAAAACCACTACAAAGTGAAAAATAACTAATTTCGGAAGTCGGTGTCAAAAACTAATACCTATACAAAACCAAAGACACCGACTTCTGAAATTAGTTATTTTTCACTTTGTAGTGGTTTTTAGAAGTCGGTTGTTTTTTTGTAAAAAAGTTTTTTTTCTTTTTATTTCGCATTATTTTTTTCATTTCAGATTAGGTTTTTTTTTTATTAAATCTGTTTTTTAAACATGTTTTTTTACATTTTATTTTACATTATTTTTTAAGGAACTTTCAAGCTTTTAATTAGTATATTATAATAATCAGAAAAGTCTATTTAAACTAGGCTATTTAAACACTTACTGTGAATGTTGAAATTAGTAAGTAGTACCTAACAATCATAAGCGGGCAGCAAGTTGTCAAAGTGTATGAGTGTGTATCAAACTTTATTATAGAAGAAGGTTGTAAGTACAACTAGTATTGCTTGGCCATAGTTTTGTGAGATTGTAACTCGACTTTTGGTCTTGACTGTACATGAGGTAATTAAGGACCAAGGGGCAACATAACCTTATTAAGATAAAAAAACATTATTTTAAAAAACTCTTCGAGGTTTCCCTGTTCGACTATGCACTTTATTATTCGGCAGTAACATTATGTAGGTTCGTGATGAGAAATATTCTCAGACGAGACCGCACTATAACTTGTAATAAAGTACGGTTAGTTGCTAAATTACCTTGTATTTATCAGAAGTCGACGTTTGGCGCATCCTGTTTAAAGTTTTATATTGGTCCTTCCCTCAAGAAGTATAGTTTTAAAGAGTTGCGTGTTTCTACAAAAGAGATAAAATAGAGAATCGTTAAAATTATTAGTACTGTTTTGCACACTTTTTATCTATGTAACAATGTTTCAGAAAACTATCGCTCAGAACGCTCAGGCCATCAGAAATAATTGAATATAATAGTTTTACTCTATAAAAATAATTTCTCATGCTTTTTAAAACGTACCATCTATACCCTCTGTAAGTCAGCTACTCCATAAAATTATTTTGAAACAAATATTGATTTCAAAATATTTCCACTTTAGGAGATCATGGTGGAGTGCAAGAAATGCGGGGGGCGGCACGTCGGTCGTCGATAAACTTGACTCTCCTGACAGATGATAGATAGACTGATATTATAATTAACATAGATCTATATTATTGATAAGACCTATATTTAAGGCCTTCAAATGTAATATAGTTAGTATGTAAAAGTCCAAGTAACTTTCTTTTTTTTTTAGTTCTCATTATTTTTTTCATTTCGGAAAAGGTTTTTTTTTAATAAAAGCTGTTTTTTTAATATGTTTGTACATTTTATTTTGATTGTTTTATAAGGGAATCTCAAGGCTATTCATTTTTACCCGACTACGGCAAAGCAAAAGGAGGTTTATGATTTTGACAGGCTATGTATGTATGTATGTATGTTCATCTGTTCCCTCGTAACGTCTAAACTACTTATCAGAATTTGATAAATGACATATCATTAGAAGCGTCTTAATTGTCCGCTGGTTATAGGTTATATGGGGTTTCACAAAATCTAATGTGGCGCCCTCTAGCGGACAAAACATACAGAGTAAAAAAATAAAGTTAAGACAAATATGCCGTGTTTGGTATCATTTGAAAGCGCTTTACTTGTACATTTTGAATATATATATATATTGCTAGCATTTGCTTGTGACCTTACCTGTATTCATGGGCTGGTTGCATATAATTCACATCTTTTCGTTCCTATTTAATGTGTGCCTGTGCAACATTAGGTGTATTTAACACCTAATGTTGCAGCTTGTGATGTTCAGGCAATTTGTCTCTGCTATGTCATTGCTACTAGTTCTGTTTCTACTTACAAAGAAAATGGTTGATATACAAGGTATCGCAAATGACATTGACGATGTCGTCAATGTCGGCGATGTTATAGCTATTGACGTGCCGGAACACTGCAAGGCTGCCATAAATACAGGTGCAAAAGCGTTTTCTGTTCTCAATCAAAATATCAGAAGTCTAAACCGTAACTACGAAGGGCTTGCGGTTCTTCTCAAGAGACTAGACATCGATTATGATCTTATTATGCTTACTGAATCTTGGCTATCCGAAAATTCGATCTTACCTGAAATGAAAAATTACACATCTCACAGTACTAAATCGCACCTTAATCAAAATGACGGTATCGTACTATATATAAAAGACAGTATACATGCAAATGTCTACGAACCAAACTGTTGTCTGGAAGTTAATTGCCTTGTGACAACAATTAAGAACGATCTACCTATTGTATCATTATACAGACCCCCAGCCTTCAAAAACCTAGATCCTTTTTTGAAGTCGTTGAATGAAATCTTGTCCAGTATAAACCATTATAAAAATATAATTTTAATTTTATTAATCTTGAGCAACTTAATTCTAAGCACACAGAATATCTGAACCTTCTTGCGTCCAATGGCCTTCTTGCCACACACACTTTACCTACTAGAGAGTCAAATTGTCTTGATCACTGCTTCGTCAAAACAAAACTCCACCCTTTAACTATAGTTTGTAATTCGACTTTAACTGACCACTCAAGTGTTATGATATCACTTCCAATGGAAGTAAAAAAAAATAGACACAAGAAAAATACCGGTTATACTAAAACTGACCACGATGCTGCTATTAGGGACTTAAAACAGATTAACTGGGAAGAAAGGTTCTACAATGATGACCCAAATGCAATGACGAACATCTTCATAAATACCATTAGAAGTATTCTATCGAGCCACACACATACTGTCAAGCAGGCCAGGCGACATATAATCATTAAGCCTTGGATTGCACCAGGTCTATGTAGATGTATGAAAAATCGCGATCAACTACACCAAAAACTAAGAAAGGACCCAGAAAATTTAACCCTTACTATAACGTAGAAGCGCTATCATAAATTATGATTTTCTGACAAATTCTATTTTAAAATATTTGTTTTAAGGCTTTTTAGCAGATTATTACATGTATTATGATTCATAATACATGTAATAATCTGCTAATAATATAGAATTTGTTTTAAGGCTTTTTAGCAGATTATTACATGTATTATGATTCATAATACATGTAATAATCTGCTAAAAAGCCTTAAAAACAAATATTTTAAAATAGAATTTGTCAGAAAATCATAATTTATGATAGCGCTTCTACGTTATAGTAAGGGTTAAATTTTCTGGAATTTGTTAAGTATAGTTATAATATTAAAAAACAATGGGGATTGGTAAAAGACATGTGTAATTTAAACAGCCCTCCAAAAGTGCCCTTAGAGCTTCTTTCCACTAATTCAACAACACAGGATGCGTTAAATAACATAAATAGTTACTTTGTCAATGTCGGTAGTCATTTAGCAAACTCCATCTTGTCCAGGACCCTCACAAATGAGATAGATCTGAGCAAACGGTGTACACCAAAGGCGAATGGCGGACCTCTAAACTCTTTTATGCTTCTCCCAACAGACCATTGTGAAATTAAGGAAATAATTGGTAACTTAAAAATTAAAAATTCTTCAGGATGGGACGGTATCTCCACGTCGTTTATTAAGAGAGCAGCGGATTCCATTATTTCACCACTAGCGCACATATGTAACGCTTGCTTATCAAAAGGAGTCTTTCCAGATGCGTTTAAAAAGTCTACCACTGTTCCTATACATAAAGCAGGAGACAAAACCTTAGTTTCGAATTATAGACCAATCTCTCTACTTCCTAGCTTTTCGAAATTTTTTGAAAAATTGGTAAATAAGAGGCTAAAACACTATCTAGATGTTCATAAACTTCTGTCGAGTAATCAGTTTGGGTTTAGAGAAAAAATATCAACCGCAGACGCCCTCCACAAACTAACTTCATATGTAGTCGAAAACATTGATAAGGGGCAGAAGACTCTAGAAATATTTCTAGACCTTGCAAAGGCCTTCGACACCGTCTCTATACCCATCCTCTTAACAAAACTTGAGAGCTTAGGAATTCGAGGTTTGTCTCTCCAATTTTTCAAAGACTACTTGACAAACCGACAGCAGGTTATAAAAATTGACAATAGCGTGAGCCACGAGGACAGTATTACTTTCGGAGTACCCCAGGGCAGTGTATTGGGCCCTACGCTGTTTTTGATATATATCAATGACCTCTGCAATTTGCCTTTACAAAATGGTCAGATAATAACTTTTGCAGATGACACCGTATTATTGTTTAGTACCAACACATGGAAAGACGTCGCCAAATCAGCAAATGAAGGTTTTGCTTTAGTAACCTCATGGCTCGACAATCATTTGTTGACACTAAATTTAGACAAAACCAAATTTATTACATTTACAATTAATAGCAGAACCCAACCTTCTCCCAACTCGATAATTATTCAAGCTCACAATTGCAACAACCCAAGTAGTTGTCATTGTAACCCAATCACCAAAACTCATTCCATTAAATATCTTGGAGTAATGGTAGACCAAAACTTAAACTGGAAAGAACACGTCATGAAAGTATGTAATCGAGTAAGGAAAATGCTCTATATTTTTAAAACTATTAGAAATGCATGTGACATAAACCTACTAATAAAAATCTACTTGGCTCTTTGTCAATCTATATTGGTGTATGGCTTGAATGTATGGGGAGGAACTTCAAAAACGACCATGTTGTTTGTGGAAAGAGCCCAACGTATGATACTGAAAGTTATTTCTCGTAAAAAGTACACTTATCCGACACACCTGCTTTACAAAGAACTGGGAGTCCTCACGGTCAGAAAATTATTCATTAAACTTGAGATCATGGCACAACACAAAGTAAAACCGCATTTCACAGAGAGACGGCGTTTGGATATTGTTTATAACATACCCAAATATAGGACATCTTTTGCACACAAATTCCATAATTATCTTGGTCCGAGCCTTTATAACAGAGTAAGCAAAGAACTAAAATTAAAGAATCTTGATAGGCAAACATGCAAAACGACTATAGATAAATTTTTGAAAACACTAGACTACAATAGCACTGAAATGTTGCTACAAAAACTGATATAAAAAAAGGCACATAAATCATACATCATACATCATACATATATACACAATGCACACATACAGAAATATACATAAAATATACAACACACATGAACATATAACATATGCAAAAGATGATTTATGGACTATATAAGTGTACCTATACCCATATCCAAAAATTCCTCAACTATTTCAATTAATTTAATTCAACTCAATTTCAATCTAATTTCAATTTATCATTTAAGGAATGTAAATGTAATGTGTTATGGTTTAATAGTATTAATATATGTAATATCGTAATATGTTATACCCTGTAATCATGACTATATAACTTTTAACTTGTGGGTATCTGTTGTTTTTTGGTTGAGGAATACTATCCGCTCGTGATACAGTTATATACTAGTACGAGTGGATAGGGCGACTCAGTTGGAAGACAAGCAGAACAATTTCACAATCTATAACAATTTTACAATGTATGACTTCACATTATGTAACCTCATATATGTTTTATTTTTATTTTTTTATTTTTTTTTATTATTATTTATATGGTTGTCTCTTAATATTAATACTGAATAAAGTTTATTATTATTATTATCTTCTTTACTACTTATCAGAATAAGACCACTGTAGAATTATTAGAAGGGCCTTGATATTCTGTTAATTATGAGCTATAAAGCTTGTCACCAAATTTAGTATTCCGCCCTCTAGCGGACAAAAAGTTCTATGTTAATATAAAATTAAAATAAATATACCGTGTTTGGTATCACGTGAAAGAGCTTCACGAGTACTTTATGCTTCTACATAATTACAGGAATGCTTTAATGATGTTAAATATGAGCGACAAGCGGCCGCCAGCGACTTTGTTCGCATGGAATTAGTTATGCTCAGCTCCTATTGGTCACAGCGTGATGTTATGTAGCCTAAAGCCTTCAGGGATTAATGGGCTATCCAACGCAAAAAGAATTTTTCAAATCGGACCAGTAGTTCCCGAGATTAGCGCGAACAAACATACAAACAAACTCTTTAGCTTTATATATTAGTATAGATAAGAGTAAAGCGCGGATCACGGGAACTGTGAATCGCTTAATGCAATGTAGGGCAGTGTGAACATTAATAGAATATGTAATGCACTAATGAAAACGACATAAGCTGGGAGTAACTTCACGCGGTGAAGGCGGAAACAGTTTGATAACTAGCTAAAACTCCCATAAAAATGTCCTCTGCACTATATGCCTTCGGGCTTATGTTGTTATATGTGCGTGTAGATGTAATATGTCAAGTACCTAGTTTTTAGTTCATCAATTTAACTTTTGTTAATATTATGCGCCACAAATACACTTTAACACCAAAACAGTACAAATAATAAAAAGTAATAAAACTAAAACCCAACTAAGACAAAAAACGACGCTGAAAACGTATAAAACAAGATTTCCAGAATACTGAACTGAACAAAGTTGCTAATGTAGTTGCAAGTAAATGGACACAGTAGACTCTACCAAGATGCCTTCGTTGTAAATTGACATTAATGCCATACAATACTATTCTGAAGTATACAATATTCACTATGTAGAGATAAATTTTCATGTTTGGAAAGGCGTAGTCACACGTTACCTACCGTAGCACCTTGACAACTTGTGACTACGCCTTTCCAAACATGAAAATTTATCTCTACATAGTGAATATTGTATACTTTAGAATAGTATTGTATGGCATTATTGTCAACTTACAACGAAAGCATCTTGGTAGAGTCTACTGTGTCCATTTACTTGCAACTACATTAGCAACTTTGTTCAGTTCAGTATTCTGAAAATCTTGTTTTATACGTTTTCAGCGTCGTTATTTGTCGTAGTTGGGTTTTAGTTTTATTACTTTTTATTATATATAATAATACGAATGTACCTTATGTCGATGGCGGCGAAATTCCTCATTTACATAGCACATATCTTATGATACTTGAGCTCAACAATATTGTAACTTCTTAACAGTGGAAGAATTCTTGAAATCGCATCAGAAACTCCGAAGATTTCTCCCTACACTTGATGTATAAGAAACAAAACCAAAGTGTTTAGTTAAAAAAAATATTATTGTTGACATATAAAAGTGTTTATATACACCTGCTTACAGAAAATAAATCCCTTATTCATTTATACATACAATAGGCTATTTGACAGATTTATAATTTCTGTCTTGAATTACTTCGTTGCGGTTAAGAATTTCACCGAAAGTATTTTTTTTTTATTTTAAATACGTATTTCGTAAGAAACATGCAAATAAAAATTCAAAATTCAAATAAGGCGCCGAAACGCTTTATTCAACAATATGGCGGTGTGCCTAGTAAGTGACGTCACAAGCTTTTATAAACGATTTTTGGTTCCGCAGTGGTGTTTGTATTTATCTGTTATTTGTTGTTGTTTATCTAATAAAATAATTTACAAGTGGTGTGCTGTACCGGGATGTAAAAATACATCGATAAAACACCCGAGAACACAGAACAACCACAAGTGCTGATGCGCGTATGACGTCATCGTGACATTAGCGAATCCAGATCGTTTCACCATATGTGGCGCGAGATACAAAAAGTCAACATATTTTTGTGTTTTTGGATATATTAGTTGTTATTATTTTTATTAAAACTCATGTAAATGACATAAAGAACCCTCATTTTATGCATTTAAAGCAAATAATCACAAAAAAAATCATACTGTCAAATAGCCTATTACCTTATATAATTGCTAGTAAATATTAGTTTGTGTCCATAAAACATCACCTTATTAGGTTAAAAAGCATTGTTTTGAAAAACCTGTTCGAGGCTTCCCTGTTCGACTATGCAATTCAATATTCGGCAGTAACAGTACGAACAGTACGTACGTAGTGAGAAATAGCCCCTTTTCTCAGACGATACCGCACTATAACTTATAATAAAGTACGGTCAGTTGCTAAATTGCTTTGTATTTATCAGAAGTCGACGTCTGTTCTGTCCAGTTTAAAATTTTCCATACCTAAGTTAAGCTCTCAAGTATTAGTTTTAAGGAATTGCATGTTTCTACAAATTATTTCGTTTCAATTCTTAGTAATGTTTTGGACACTTTTACGTCTATGTAACAATGTTTCAGAAAACGAACGCTCAGGCCAAGGGCGGATCCAGCTTTGGTGCCAGGGGACGGTCACATAGTCGTGGTCAAGTCATAAGAAACTTTAATTAAACTTTGAAAATAATAGACACAATTAAAAAGAAAGTATTTTATTAATAAGTAATAAGTATTGAATTTATAAAACGTTTTTACAAAAAAAAGTGGTGTCAAAACCAATATACAAAAACCAAGGATACCGACTTCCGAAATTAGTTATTTCTCACTTTGTTGTGGTTTTTGGAAGTCGGTTGTTTTTTATTGTAAAAAAGTTTTTATTTTACACTTTTTAGTTGTGAAAAGTACTATGTATTCAGTTGCATCCGGTCAGACTGGAAGCTGACGCAAATATAATTGGGAATCGACGTAATTTTGTTTATTTTAATTTTTCCCCGCAATTTTGAAAAATTCCCTCAACTGCCTATGGTCTTCATCGTCAGATTTACTGCAGACCATTATTTTAACCCAATGGGTGCAAAGTTCTCATTAATATAAATGAATTAAGTCCAAACACAAAGTAGCTACTGTAAACCGTTGAAAAGTTCCCGGAACTGGCCTTTGTCTTCATCATCAAAGCTCTTATGAGAGTTCCAACTCATCTAGGTGTAAAGTTCTTATCAATACAAATTAATCAAGCCCAAACACAAGGTAGCGGCTGTGAATTGTTGAAGAGTTCCTTCGACTGTCTCCCGGCTCCATCATCAGATCTACTCCCGACCTTTATTAAATTGTAGTGCTTTAAAATACTTAATGAAAATACTAAGAAATGCACTAGTCGCCCCTACAATTTTTGAAAGTTCCTCTTGATTTCTCTGGTCTTCCATCATCAGATCCTGATGTCCTTATCATGGGACCACTTTGGAAATGTCTTTTTTCCAACAAAGAAAGAATTATCAAAATCAGTTCATAAATAAAAACTTTTTTACAAAAAAATAACCGACTTCCAAAAACCACTACAAAGTGAAAAATAACTAATTTCGGAAGTCGGTGTCTTTGGTATTGTATATTCCTTTTTTGACACCGACTTCCGAAATTAGTTATTTTTCACTTTGTAGTGGTTTATGGAAGTCGGTTATTTTTTTGTTAAAAAGTTTTTATTTTACACTTTTTAGTTGTTAAAAATACTATGTATTCAGTTGCATCCGTCAGACTGGAAGCTGGCGCCAATATAGTTGGGAAACGACGTAATTTTGTTTACTTTAATTTTTACCCGTAAGTATTCCTTCAATTGCCTATGGTCTTCATCATCAAATTTACTGCAGACCATTATTTTAATTGTCAAAAGTCTCATAAATATAAATGAATGAAGTTCAACCACAAAGTAGCTACTGTAAACCGTTGAGGAGTTCCCGGAACTGGCCTTTGTCTTCATCATCAGAGCTCTTATGACAGTCACAACTCATCTAGGTGTAAAGTTCTTATCAATACAAATTAATCGAGCCCAAACACAAGGTAGCTGCTGTAAATTGCTGAAGAGTTCCTTCGACTGTCTCCCGGCTCCATCAACAGATCTACTCCAGACCTTTATTAAATTGTAGTGCTTTAAAATACTTAATGAAATGCTAAGAAATGCAGTTGTCGGCCCTGCATTAAAGTTCCCCTTGTTTTCTCTGGTCTTCCACCATCAAACCCTGATATCCTTATCATGGGACCATCTTGGGAACGTCTTCTTTCCAACAGAAAAAGAATTATCAAAATCGGTTCATAAACGACGAAATTATGCGCGAACAAACATAAAAAAAAAGCATATATACGTTCGAATTGAGTAACCTCCTCCTTTTTGAAGTCGGTTAACAAGGAGTTATCCGCGAACAACATAAAAAAGCATAATATATACGGTCGAATTGAGTAACCTCCTCCCTTTTGAAGTCTGTTAAAAATACCTAATTAAATAACGAAATCAATTTTTCTTTTACGTCTTCTTCCGAAACGTGATATCACTTCATCTACTTCCATGGGTACGTTTTTATGGACGTGGAGAAGTGCCAGTTCGGTTAGACGTTCTTCAACCATTGAATTTCTTTGCCATGCTTTGAATTTTTATAACGTACACGACGAACCACTGGGTGCTGAGAGGCGAGCTCAGACTGGGAGGAGACCTGACGTGTTATGCGGACGACATGCTGGTCACCGCCTGGGGAGCTCGTACAGGGAAGCAACGTTGCTGGCGACAGCTGCGATATCACAGGTGCTGGGTCGCATACGTCGCCTAGGCCTGGAGGTGGCCCTCAACAAGTCGTAGGCCATGGTGTTTTATGATCCCCAGCGGTCGCCGCCACCCGGCTCATAAATCGGGGTCGGGGGGGTTCGGATCGCTGTCAGTCCACCATGAAGTACCTGGGATTGTTGTTCGACAGCCAGTGGGACTTCGGCTCCCACTTCCGGCGGCTGGCGCCCAAGTTTTTGAAGGCGGCTGGGGCGCTTTCAACGTTGCTTCCCAATCTGGGTGGCCCGAGCGCTGCCTGCAAGCGGCTCTACATGGGAATCGTGCGATCGATGGCTCTGTATGGGGCTCTGGTGTGGGCCTCTGACCTGACGGCCGGCAGCATCGCTGTACTGCGAAAACCGCAGAGAGCGACGGCCATCACAGTCATACATGGGTATCGTACGGTCTCCTATGAGGCAACCTGCCTGCTGGCTGGATCCCCACCTTGGGACCTGGAGGCGAAGGTCCTAGCGTCACTGTTCTAGTGACGTGAGGAAGCGCGTGAGCGGGGCGAACGGCCGATGCTGCGTCAGTTGGAGTAGCGTCGGTTGCAGCTCCGACAGGTCCTAGTGGCGGAATGGCGGGACAAGCTTTCACATCCTACCACCGGCCTCACCACCATCGAGGCGATCCTTCCGGTACTGGCGGACTGGCTCGGGAAAAGGCACGGCTCCCTGGCGTTTCGGATGACACAGGTACGGAGGACACGGCGCGGCATACGCTGGCAGACTGTGCCACTTGGCATGAGCTGCGCTGTTCCCTCATCTCTGAAGTAAACAGTGGCCTGTCGCTGCCGGCCGTAATCGGGTGGATGGTCGGCAGCGAAGAGTCCGGGGATGCGGTAGTTTCCTTCTGAGAAACAGTCGTCTCACATTAGGAGGCTGCGGAAAGGGAGAGGGAGATCTCGTTCTCTCGCCCGGCCTGCAACAGGGGCACCGGGCGTCGGCGGAGAGCATATAACTCCCTCTCCCAGCCCCCCTAAATGGGTCCAGAGGCTACAGACTCAAGGACATCTGTCGCCCCCCAAACATTAGGACCCGAGGTGGTGGCGGCGCGAAGTGTTCCACGCGTGCCACTCTTAGACGTCACAGGGGGAGTCATACACCTCACTCCCCCCCTGACCCGAGGAGGCCCACAGTGGCGGCCAGCACCAATCGGGGATTGCGGAAGCAGTGTTCGTTCTCGCAACCCGCGGTGTGGGTATGAGATGGAACACCAGGGTGGTTTTTAGTCAGTAAGAGTCTGACAGACCCCGTCGCCCGCCCTAAAGTGGCGGACGTCCATGAGGATTTTCCATCGCGGACACCAAAAAAAAGGAAATTTAGGACTTTCAAACTCCCTCGCCAAAAAAAACGTAGTTATGTGTAGACGACAGCACATCAAGCTAATAAAAACTGTCAAATTTCTTTATTAGATTTTTAACCTTATTGCTAAACGATGAAGGCTCAAGATTGATTGGGAATATTTGACAGTTTCCGGTAGCTTGACCTGTGATCGTCCGTATATAAATCCTCCTCTTTCAGTAAGCAGGCACCTACTTATCTACCTACGAGGTCCTTTAAGAACAGTACAACAATAATATTTGAGTTTGAAAACACACACACTGGCAAAATGAACAAACTGATTAATAAACAAAACGCGCGCAAGTGTCATACGAAATGTGACATTTGAATGTTGACGGTATAAAAAAGTACTCTGTGGTTGGCGGCGATGGCGGCGTTAGAGCGGTAAAATTCAAATTTTGGCTGCGTTCGTTCCCGAATAATACGTTTGCCATCAATCAAAGTATGTATTATATTAATTGATTAAATATTGAAAGTACTTAAATAAAATCCTCCTGTGCTGGACTCTGGCCCAGCACAGGAGGATTTTATTTAAGTAGGAGCCAGAGCTCCTGGACCCAGCCCAGGGGGGGTCATGAACCCCATGACCCCCCCTGGATCCGCCCTTGTTTCTGAGCACGCTGCATTTCTGAATTTCGAACTTATTTTTGTCGGAGTTTAGAGATGTAGAGACGACAACGATGATGCCTTAACTGTCTACCAACTCGCCTGCGACTTCTTTTCAAAATAAGTAAATCTTTTCAAAATAAGTAAGTAAATATCAATAAAAATTAGTATTCTCGCCATACGACGGGACGTCCGATGATTGGATGGAAATAGGGGAATTAAGTCAAGCAAATCCCTCGCACACTCTCCAAAATGCATCCTATGCACCCACAGTCTGGCTACACATCGCCTGTGCTCCAGGCTTAGGAGACCGTTTCGAACCGAATCTGGGTCGCCAATTAGCCTCTTCGCATGCCTCTCCAATCCAAAGTTGCCAAGTGGCATTTTGCAGCACCAGCCCAAATGTGTCTGCAGTACTCCACACACGAACGGACCTGTGCTTTTTATAACATTAGAAATTGTCCTGGTGTGAGGTATTTAAATAGCTGTGTACAATTTATGAAACTAAAACGTATCATTAGTCAAACGACCATGTCTTGTAGAGTTGTTCAAAACGGCTATAAAAAAATAGCACGCTACAGACTATAAACTATTAATTTATAGCGCGCTATTAAATGCGCTATGTTATAGCGCGCTATAAATAAGAAAGCATGTGGACGTCCAGCAGGCGCGATAATTCTTGCAACACGCTACATTTCGTAGCGCGTTACTTTACACAGCGTTCTTCGATACATAGACCGCATGATATAGGGTCATTGTGCCAACAGTGGGTCACACTTTTTTTAAAATCATATAGCTCTTTAACTATATGAGTTAAAGTCGTTATATTCTAATGAATTAAAGATAGGCATCTTGGTTATGTTTTAATTTAAAAAAAAATGAAATACATTTAATGGTTTTTGAATAATAATACATTTTTTTAAAAATGATTTTTGACCCACTGTGTCCTTAGGCGAGTACACATTGGGTCAACCTTGAGGGCACAGTGAATCAAGATGATATTGGAACATAAAAACATAGGTAATTACTGGTATTTATATATTTATTTATCAAATCCGTTTCTTAGATTGCACCTACTAGACTAGACTTAAATTTAATAACAAAAAACAAATGATTTTTAAACATTTTAGCTTTCCTAGCTTTAAATATAAAAAAATGTGGTTTAATCATAAACAACTCTTTAAAAAAAACACTCTTTGCTTTTAAACTTAAACTATTTAACCCTTTGTCTTAAATCACTAAATCACATATTGAGATCTTTGTATTCTTTCTTGATTTTTGGAATTTAATTATCTAGCATTATTTTTCATAAAACATAAAAAATGATCTCTTTTAAAGGTTCGACATAACCAACTAGCGGATGTCGATTTGGGAAAAATCAACATTAAAATAGTAATAAGACTGTTGCCGTAAGGTGCTTCCTCCTAGACAAGGTTTAGGCAATATAAATTTTAAATCGCACTCCTTAACATATGATATATCAGGATTGCTAGGCATGTTAAACTGATTTTGCGATTTGCACGAAGGAAGCTTACATAATATTCTAATTTATCATTACGCTCATGCAAAACTTTTCCTACAAAATAAACACTTTTCCTTTTAGTTGAAAAACGAACAAGAACGTAATCTCCTTCCTTTGGAAGACGAGGCAAGACATTGCGCAGTAACTTGTCATCAGTTAGTATTTCGATTCTATTTCCAACTTTGTCCTCCTCGCACCAATCATTGTTTTCATCTTCCTCACACCAATCGGAATCTTCGTCATGAATAGAAATATTTTCAGTTTCATCTTCTGAATCACTCTGCAAGACTTTCCTAACAGCTCTTTTCTTTGGTTCATTTATTTTGTTCTTCTTTGGCAATTTCTTTTTCTTGACTTCCGATCTTTGCATCCTAATATTTTCTTTTTCGGGTGTATCCGTCGCGATTAAGCTGCGGCCAGGTTTCCTTTTTCTTTTATTTGCTCTTGGCAGTGCCTTAAGGGGCTGTCTAAATTGACTAGGGCTAACAAAAGCACCAGATGATCCTGGTGCATCTTTCGACGTTAAGCACTGGGGCTGTGGCTTCAAAATTTCATGTTGAGAATCACACTCAGGTCCTAAATAGGCTTGCCTAGTCTCGTGTGAAAGCTCTTGCCGAAAAGTTGGGGATACCATTAATGGCCGAGGGCATGTTTCAGTTTCCAATATTGAACTGTTTTGTTCGTTTTCTCTGGTTTCTTGCAAAGACACATCTAGTGAATTTTGGATGATATTAGGATCGGGTCGATCAGTAACAGTGCTAGGTAAAAAGTCTTCTTCGGTAAAAATATCTCTGTCATAGGGATAGATTCCGATCTTCTTAAAAGAATTAATAATATTTGTTGGAGTCATGGCCTTGGTGAATGCGATTCCTATCAGCTCGGCTAAATCATAGATCGTCACAGGTTTCCCAGGACTTTTTAACAGCCATGATTCCATCGCGGCGTTGTAATAACTTTTAAATCCATCCAAGCCATCCAAGGGCTGCAGTTTTGCTAACGTGTGAGGATGTAGTGTCAATATTGTAACACCGTTTTCTTTTGCTAAATCTAGAGCTTCTATTGATAAATGCGACTCATGATTGTCCATAATCAATAGAGAAGGATTTTCTTTAGAGCTCGAGGTATGTTTAATGAAATGTTTCATTGTAGTAACAAATAGCTCACTGTTCATCCAACCAGATGATGTAGCTAACCCTAGTGATCTAGGAGGAGCACCTTTAAGCATGTGGTCCTTATAGTTTTTTCTGGGAAAAATCAGTACCGGGGGCGAAGCTTGGCCACTTGCACTAATAAAGCAGCAAGTTGTTACTAAGGTGCCTTTTTCACCGCTTGTCACTTTTCCGATATTTTTACCTTTAGGACCAATTACTTTTTGCGGTTTCTGCACCGTGGTTGTTGCCGTCTCATCTAGATTGTAGACCCTAGTACCATCAGAAAATGAAGATTGTCTTTGGTAAACTTCTTGTAGATTGTTGAAGAAGGCGTTAACAGTATCCTTGTTAAACGCAGTTGCTCTAGCAAGACTACAAGATTCTGGTTTGCGTAAAGAGAGGTCCTTATGACGCTTGCAAAAAGATTTTAACCAATCTATACCTGCCATCTGGTTTAAAATCCATGAAGGTGGCATTTTAAGTTTATTTATAACAGCCATTTCATATGCAACTTTACGACAATCTTTTGTTGTTAAGCCGTAAAACATAAGAGCACAATTGTTGAAGTATTCAGTAAGTGCTTGTTCTTGCTCATCCGTAAAAACTTTATTAATGTCATAATGCGGCACAAGTTGCAAACTTTCGATACATGTGGATGCTTTTGCTTTAGCTGCATAACGCTGTAATGTTGAAAATTCGATATTCTTTTCCTTTGCTACAACACGTATCTTTTTTCCCGATGCTATTTCTAGAAGAGCTTCTTTCATATTTTCTTTGGTGTGGTTATCTATTTTCCGACATAACGGGCGTTTCTTTGGCATTCTGTAAAAAAGAACATAAATAAAGTTAACCATTCGTCAGTGTGGGCACAGTGAGTCGACCCACTGTATCCACTTTAGAAATGACCCACAGTATACCACTACCGCCATTTTAAATTTATAACGTAATTACAGAATTTTTACTGTGATGACATTCCTTAATGCATTGTCAAATGAGACCTTAATAACTACTCATTGCATTAAAATTATAACTTAGGGACGAATATTGATAGATACGGATAAAGAAAAGAACAAAACTTACTTTTTTTTTTTACTTTTTCACTTTAAAATCGCAAATACTTCGCCGTCGCGTACACTATACTCCAGAGCGACGCACTCACTGGCATGGTAGGGCCTCTAGCCGAGGTGGAATCTAATGTGAAAGAGACGGAACTATTGCCGTACTCCTTCTGTCTAATACCGCGTTGACTCAGTGTGCCCTTTTGACTCACTGTTGACACAATGACCCTAACGGAACGCTAAAAAAAGCAATATAAAAAGATATCAATGAACTCTCTTTCATACTTTTCAGGCTTAGGACTGTCTTTAATTGGTAAAGGTTATTCTAACATTAATTTTAATAAATCGTAAATCAAATGTAGGCGTATTTAAAAGTTCATTGATTGTATATATACAAAAAACAACTATTTATATTATATACAGATATATACAGTAGTTCTTCTTTAATTTATATTTTATTTACATTTAAAAACATTAGTTGAACTACTTTTGTAGTAGACGATTACTGATAGTATATCCTGATTTCGAAAAAATTAATTTAAAGGACAACTGTCAGTGACAATAATTACAAATAGCAGTCTTGCTGCCGTCTGCACATTTTTCAAAAAAGTTCTAGATTGGCAAACCACCACCTTTGCGATTAGACATTTTTATAAATAATATTCACTAGTTCGTTTTGCAACAGAATTTTATATTAATATTTACACACACTAATAATACCTTTGCAGACACTAAATAATCGTCACTAGTTCGTTTTTCAACAGAACTATATACTAATATTTACACTAACAATTAAGATCGCGCGCGATGAAAATAGCGTGCTGCGACAACAAACATACATTTATAGCCCACAGCGCTCACGCGATTACTGATGCCCGTATAGCGCATAGCGCCATTCTATAGCACGCTATTTTTTCATAGCGCATAGCGCAGATAGCGGGCAGCGCCCGCGGAGTGCGGGCGCGCGCTGTGCGAGTCGTTAGATCAATTTCATTCATAGCGTAAATAGCGTTATAGCGTCTTAACGTCCACCTACATAGCGTGCGCTATGCGCTATGAAAAAATAGCGTGCTATAAAATGGCGCTATGCGCTATATTAACCACCTCTAATGTCTTGAGTTGATGAACTGAAACACGTTCCTGTGGGATAATTTCTAATACCCATACTAATATTACTAATGTGAAAATATCCCTATCTGTATGTATTACCTATTCAAGCCTAAACATTGCATGGATTTCGGATATCGGCTGCCGGCAGAAGTTACAACCCACCAGACAAAGTCTTGCCGCCAAGCGATTCGTCGTGTTCCGGCATGATGTCTGGTGAAGCCGTACGGAGGACGAGTCTGAGCAGTTGTATTGCGATATGTACCGGGTACGATGCGCCAAATGTTATTGTGTCGGTAGTTTGATCGTGAAGAGTCTCCAGATTAATCTCCCTCTGGTGCAGCAGCGTTGAACGTGTTTTTGGGTTTAACATTGCATCACCTCGCTCAACTGCCGTCTTCCTTCCTACTCACTAAGATTTTTAAGTGAATAGGCTTAATAAACTTGTGCGCCTTACCATCAACGATTGCATCATTGCTTACCATCAGGCGGGATTGTAGTCAAGCACTAGTATACAATTATTAAAAAAAAAACGATAATATTAGGCAAAGCCAGATGGTAGTTATCCTTAACGTGACCATACGTCCCGCTTTGGGCCGGCCTGTCCCGCTTTCAGACTGTCTGTCCCGTTGCCTTTAAGAACGCATCTATTGTTTTTAAATGTAACAACAGTGCGGGCGACAAAGTGTGTGTATAATTATTGAGTACGTTTTATGTCTGCCTGGAAGTTACGAACCTGTCGAGAGAGCTCTTCCTGTAATGAAGAAAATATGGACAAGCGAAAAAATACAGTTGAGTGTTGAAGTTTTGAAAGCTTTATTGATCACCAAGACAAACACCAATAAATCCTGTAATCAGCTCCATTCGTACCTACTTGAAAACGAGACCTAGAGAAACAAAGTTCTGCCAACAAATATAAAACGAGTGCCTAGAGACGTTACTTTAATTTAATTAAATCATTTAACTCATTATTAGGAAATAAAATAAATTAAAAAACAATTACTTCTTTGTTTATTATTTTTAAATTCTGCAGGTGTCCCGCTCTGACGAAAAATAGAAATAGTCACGTTAGTAATCCTGGGGAAGGATAAAGGCAACTTTTTGTCCCGGTTGTAACACAATCCCTTAGGACAATTTCTAATACCCGCGAGGGCAAAGTCGCGGTCAAAAGCTAGTTTTCATGCCTAATGGGGTCTGACCTTGGGCTTGTCAAAACGAAACAATCAAATGGTTCCAGGTAGCTAGGCCGAAAGGCCTATGCACAACCAACAATGGCAAAGAATTCTATGTAGATTAGTAAAGATCAAATTCGCAAAATGCTTTTTGTTCGTATGAAGCTGACAGGTAAAGCTACAAGTACAGCTGGTAGGTTTTACACAAAGGACGGTCATAACTAAAGAAAGAGTACTAGAGCTGTGTATTGTTTCGACTTGTTATTATCAAAAACAATGCGAAAAAATGCAAGCATAGAAACTTTGTTTTTTTTTTTAAATAGCTGTTTCTTAGAAAATACCTACGCATTCCAACTGTATGGAACAGCTAATTTGTTTTCAATAATTAACAAAAAATTCAAAGGGGAATCATACATGATTCCCCCTTGAATTGTATTTTTGAAAGAGATTCAGTATCTACAGATACTGAATCTCTTTCATCCAGTAGGTAGGTATAAAATATATACCAATACCAGTAGGTAACACATCTACAATAATTTCTAAATTATAATAAACAAATGCAAACAAGACGAAACGCTGCCGATTCTATAATGATTTAACACAGTTCCTATAGTTAGCTGCTACATATGCGAATTTTTCGACATTAAACCAAAATTTTCTCCTAAATGCACCATAATTAGCTAATTAAAACGCCAAAACATAACATATTTATTTATTTATTGCGTGTGACATGCCAACGATATATTCACAAGGATAATGACAAAAAGCAGTCACAAGTCTTCAGTGCTGTGTAAATACATCACTTATAGGCATGCACAACATTCACAATAAAAAGTTAACAATTCATTGAATTATTAGAATATTAGCAAAACAAAAGATTTATATAAAGGGTGTATCTGACATCGACACACAAACGAGAACCATGTATCCAGTACATGATTCTGAACCCCCCAGTGGTGGAATTTTGCGTCGGCTTTTTCCCGATTTAATAAATAATATATGCAGTTTTTTTCCCTTTAGACTGTTCGTAATTGCTATACTTTTATAACCCAATAAGATTATAAAGTAAAAATTAATTAATTCGTTAATTACACAAAAAAGCGCAATGTAAACAATACTAGAAAAACTGTCCTATCAGCTGATTTAATAGAGTTCGCATCAGGGGGTCAACGTCATACCTACCATCACGCACGTCGGCACGCTTGCAACGTTCAAAGGCCGAGCCGACACTTTTTTTAATCACTGTTATTTCTGTAACCGCTGATTAACGACATAAATGACTACCATAATTTTGTTAGTGACATGGGGTGTAGCCTTTTCACGAAGTATGCGTTACGATGTCAGATACACCCTGTATTCAGATACATATTACCCTGTATTTCAGATCACATTACAAATTTAATTAAAAAGAATAAAATAATCCATTTAGTCGCATTGCAGTGACACAATACAAACCTACAAAATAATAATACATATAAAATAATTCCTCATTAGGTAAACTGGTATATAATGGAAGGACGAAACAAAAAATTATAGAAATGTCGTGATCAAAATTAAAAGAGAAAAAATAAATAAAAATAAATAATAATATACATAACATAATCAGCATATAATGTTCCCCCTAATGGGACATAGGCCTCCTCTCGGTGAGTGGGAGTGGGCCGTAATCTACCACGCGGACCCAGTGTGGGTTGGTAGATGACACATATCTTCGAAGTTATTGCCTCTAGGACATGCCCTTTCCTCACGATGTTTTCCTTCACCGTTTTGAGAGCAGTGGTGATGATTTAATTTATACAATTGCTCGATACCCCAACTGGAGCTACTAGTAACTAGAGCAATGGTGTAAATTAAATCAAACGCCCAATCACTTACAGTAAATGGAATAATAAGTAACTACCTAGACCTAAGCTGGGTCTCCCCAGCTGAGGTCCAGGTAGTTGTGTTTGTTAACAATAAGCACAAACGCATTCAGCCTATTGTCTATATGTTCATGTCATCCAGTCCTTAGTACACGTGGTATTTTCACATTTTTTTAAAACATTCTCCACATTCTTGTTCCGTACTGTTATTGACTCAGTTGTCATATTTACTTACTCTGTGAAAGTTCTTGATCTATTAGCTAACTGAACGTAATTATATGTATATACATATTAGCTAATTCCTGGTTAATGTACTTTTAATGTTTGGAAATTAGTCTCTTTATTTAAAAGAAGGCGACTAAGACCTTCGACTACCATTAATCGTGTAACCATGGTGAAATTACCGGATCCGTCTGAGCAGCCCGCTAGAGCGATGGGGGAGCGCGGCAGTGTACGAGGACCTCGGAACCACCACAACTGGGGCGCCAGATTTGGCCGACAAGGAATCAGACGGAACTCCGAGCCTAAAGGACTTTTGGAATTGGAAGCCTTGGTCCAACAAGCAATCAAGGTCATGGAGAGGCATGTCCCGAAAAAGGAGGGTGATGATGACCGTCTGATGGATTTGCTGCGACTGCAGTATAATCTTGTAAGTATTTAATCTCAAATCAAACTGAAATACAACAAATATCTTTTGTATTGCTCTAGGTTATAAATATTTATGTGCTCCGAACGGTCCATGTGCCGCCATCACAAAATAACGTCACCGCGTTAGCCCCACTACTACGTAAATCAAATGAGCAACTTTTATCAAAACTACACCGACGAACCACGATATGTCGTGGTTCGTCGGTAAATCCATTTAGCCGTTTTGTGTGTATCATCTAAATCACGCAAAAATGACTGAACAAGGAGGATTGAAACGTTCAAACTTTCACATTTTATAATATTAGTAGTATAAAGGACCATCGTTAATCCATAAAATTAATTTAAAACACTTATGGATTAAAAAATATTTTCATGTTTTCAGAACTTCATAGTGGTGTGTGAGAAATGCGGGGGGCCGCACGTCGTCGATGCACTTATCGCTCCTGAAAGGTGATAGACAGACTGATATTGTAATTAAAAAAGACCTATATTATTGATAAGATCTATATTTAAAGACTTGAAATGTAATATCATTTTGTATGAAAAGTGTCAAGTTACTTTCTTTTTTTCTTTTTAGTTCGCATTATTTTTTTTCTTTTTAGGTTAGGTTTTTTTTAATAAAAGCTGGTTTCTAAACATGTTTATATATTTTATTTTACATTATTTTATAAGGAACTTTCAAGGGTTTTAATTATGGCAATAAGGCCCACATTTAAAATTTCGTGGAAAAGCTTTTCTATGACACTTCACTGTTTAAAAACACGTGCAAAATGTCGGTGTGAATGTCTCCGTATTGGTCTGCCAGCAGTCGCTAGCACCGCTATCTTGCCAGTCACGTGCGATTTGTTGATGAAGTGACCGGCTGCTGTGCAATTTTATAATTTTTATACCAAGAAACTGTAAATATTTCTACGTTTCATTCAATAATTGACTTATAATGCTGTACTTATTATGTTAAGCATGTGTTGTACAATACAAAGGATATGGTATTGCATATCCAGAAAAATAGTTTTTAGGTTTAGGTACTTAGGTTATTTTGTAAAAACGTGACATGAACCTCATTTTACGTTTATAAGGCCCGTTATATGAATCAGATTGGATTTTATTGTGTTCAAAAGAACTCATTACTTAAGTTTTCAAAGTTACAAAACAAGTTGTTATTGTACTACGTACTTTAATTTATTAAGACCACTAGTTCCTTGAAACCAAATTGTCTACGATTAATATTAAGAGGGCAATGAGGTTCACGTTTAATAAATAACAAAAAATGATTGAATAAGTAAAAAAACAACAATTAACTTTTTTTCAACTTTTTTCTACGTAAATTAACTGTAAAAAATTAAGCATTTTTTATATGGGCTTTAATACATACACTACAGCAGTATAATAAGGAACTCGAGTAGGGTTTTTAAAAACTTTTTTACAAACAAAAACCGACTTCAATAAAAACTTTTTTACAAAAATAATTCCCGACTTACAAAAAACCACTACTAAGTGAAAAAATAACTCATTTCGGAAGTCGGTGACAAAAACGAATATACAAAAACCAAAGTCACCATGATCGTGTATTCGTTTTTTCCACCGACTTCCAAAATTAGTTACTTAAGAAAAAGCATATATTCGGTCGAATTGAGTAGGTAACCTCCTCATTTTTAAAGTCGGTTAATAAAGTATTTTTTCTTATTAAAAAATACGCTTTACTTAATAGTTTTACACTATTTAATACAACAATATATGTACAAGCAATATAAATAATATGTTTTTAACATCCTAGACGCATTATACTCAGATTTAAAGGAATATTCTTTTAGGTGGGCCTTAATTGCCCATTGTACCTTACGAATAAGTTTTGGTTGAGAGAATCCTTTAAAGAACGACATTAATTATAATATTATTATTATTATAATATGTCTGTATTTTGTATGATTTCGGGACTAATGTATGAGATAAAAATGCCGTATGCTTTTACAATGTACTCACTACCTTCTGTCTGTTACTTCATTAGCGTGAAATTTATTTTTTAACATAGGTACATAGCATATATGAGTCGTAAGATATGTACATATACATATCTTATGATACTTGAGAATATTGTAGCTTCTTATTGGTGGAAGAATTATCAAAATCGCATCAGAGACTCTGAAGATTTCTCCCTACACTTGATGTACAGGAAACGAAATCAAAATCATCATGTAAAAAATACATTTTCTTATAAGATTGTTTGTACAAATCCACTTGCAGAAAATAAATCATCATCATTTCATGACCATTTATTTATCAAGGACCTTACATCTTTGAAGAGCTAGTAAAGATTGGTTTGTGTCCTTCACCTTATTAAGTTAAAAAGCACTGTTTTAAAAATCCTTTTCGAGGTTTCCCTGTTCGACTGTGCACTTTATTATTCGGCAGTAACAGTACGTACGTAGTGAGAAATAGCCCCTATTCTCAGACGAGACCGCACTATAACTTGAAATAAAGTACGGTTAGTTGCTAAATTACTTTGTATTTATCAGAAGTCGACGTTTGGTCCATCCTGTTTAAAGTTTTACATTGGTTAATCTCTCAAGAAGCATAGTTTTAAAGAGTTGCGTATTTCTAATAAAGAGATAAAATAGAGAGTCGTTAAAATTATTTCTACTGTTTGCACACTTTTTGCCTATGTAACAATGTTTCAGAAAACTAACGCTCAGGCCATCAGAAATAATTGAATATAATAGTTTTACTCTATAAAAATAATTTCTCATGCTTTTTAAAACGTACCATCTATACCCTCTGTAAGTCAGCTACTCCATAAAATTATTTTGAAACAAATATTGATTTCAAAATATTTTCATGCTTTCAGGACATCTGGAAAACTAACGCTCAGGCCATCAGAAATAATTGAATATATTAGTTTTATTCTATAAAAATAAATTCTCATGCTGTTCAAACCTACCATCTGTAAATTTTGTCTCCTGATAACAACTTTTCGCTTGGCTAAGAATAAAGTGCTGATCATTTTCCTACCTCCCAAAATGCATTTTAATTCCAGTAAATTTAAATACCAGTGAATAATACCTTTCTCCACGGTCTCCAATGTACAGATGACAGCACATCAAGCTACTACAATCTGACAGATTTCTTTATTAGATTTTCAACTTTATCTTTAAAGCATTAAGGCTCAAGGTTGATTGAGAATTTATGACAGTTTCGGGTAGGTTGACCTGCTATCATCCGTACGTATTAACAATATATAGGCTTAAAATATATAACTAGCTGGATGTCTTCTGCGTACCTTATAAATGCAATGCTGGAATAACAAAAATGTATCCCTAAGGCACACCACGTGGCACCAGGTGGAGGGCTGTAGCCGTCTGACGACCCTTCCTAAACCTAGACACAGAAGGTCGTGAAGCATATTGGTTTCTTCGGAAAATTCCAGAATTTGGTTAGATACCACCACTATCTAATACTTTAAACAAACAAAGTAAAATGGTCACACGACATAGTTCTTTAGTCCATACTAAGAAGTACTTGGGTTACTGATTTTGAGTAGAAGACGCCCAATAGCGCGCTTCCATGAGTCAGGAATTAATTCATATATTATTGTGGTAATAGTCTGAAGAGTGCTAGGTAATGTTAGCATTTAAAGCAATACAGCTTTCAGCGTATTCAGATAAGAATCGCCGGACTCATCTATATTTAAAAAAAAGTACTTCGTAAATGTATTTGTACAAATCTACTTAAACATAATAAATCATTTATCATTTATGCTCACTTATTATCAACTCACATAATAGCATTTTTTTACTTGGGACATTAAATTGACCGGGAAGCATACCTGGAAATAAGTAGGTA
The DNA here is from genome assembly GCA_017933935.1 of Sesamia nonagrioides. Taxonomy (NCBI): domain Eukaryota; kingdom Metazoa; phylum Arthropoda; class Insecta; order Lepidoptera; family Noctuidae; genus Sesamia; species Sesamia nonagrioides. The sequence goes on along the minus strand of JADWQK010000668.1, from coordinate 663,858 downwards.
TATGCTTCTTGGAGGGTTTTACTTGAATACGACTCTTTTTTGAGTTAGTAGTGTAATGGCTTGTTTTTAAGTCCAAATAACATTGTTTTGTAATATCTAGTTTGTCTTTATGACAAATTATTGTCTGCCTCGTCACTCAGCCCAATGATTTATTTGAACTTTTCTGATAATCACAGAGTAAACCACTTCTAAAAGTCATACCTTGCTACCGCAAAATAGTCCTTAATAGTTGATTAGGCTAAAGAGCAATAAAAACACTACATTATATTATGGACTTTGACGTAACACTGAGATTGGATACGCGTTGAATAAGTTAGTAAGTTTATGTTTTTGTGGTAAAAATCTTTATGTAAGTCATCAGTCATCGTGAGGAAGATGTTGGTGCTAATGTGTCTACAATAACTTCTAAACAACAATTCACATATTGTGTAAAAAAGAATGGACCGCCTACATTGAACTATATTATAGTAATAACTCAGTGACCGCCTAACAAGTAACGTTGCCGATCCGATTCATTATGACCTAGCACATATTCGAATAATTATTTGGCACAGTACTTATAGTTAGGTGATGCAAATTTTTCCGACCCAACCAGTCTGGACGGACCACCATGTACATGAAGCAGTTACTTTGGTATCTTGCCAACAGGTAATCGGTCCCTCACCGGCCGAAACACGTAGGTACTATTCGTTTTCTTGTAACTACACCATCATTGTCTAGTACTAGTTGAAACGCCCAATCACCAGCCATTGGGTTATCCCAATGGCTGGTGATTGGGCCATTGGGATAATTACTACCTGAATTCAAAACTGGTGGGGATGTTAGCAGTACGCACAAACGCTTTCAGCCTATTGTCTATTACTTTTTTTTACAATAAATGACCGTTCCGGGTGTTCATTGTTATCCAGCCCTTTGTTTAACACGTGGTATTTCCATATTTCTTAAAACTTTTTAACGCAGGTCGCAGTCTTGTTCTGTTATCGACATCATCAACATCATGTCTGCTCACCCTGTGAAGTTCTTGATCTGTTAGCTAATTAATTAGTTAATTTATGTATATTAGCTAATTCCTTTTTAATGTTCGGCAATTAGTTGGTTCACTTTAAAAGAAGGGGACTGTGAACTTCAAAAACCATTTATAACTAAGTAATTGTGTAACTATGGTGAAATTACCGGAACCGTGTGATCAGCCCGAGAGAGCGATGGAGGAGCGCGACCGTGTACGAGATCCTCGGATTCGGAAGAACTTGCCAGTCAATTTAGGCCGACAAGGAATCAGACGAAAACCCCAATCCCATAGACGAGTATTGATTGACTTGATCCATCGAGTTATTAAGGCCACGGGGCTGCACGTCTCCAAAGATGAGGATGATATTGATCGTCTCTCATATTTGCTGCGACTGAAGAATTATGATCTTGTAAGTATTTAATTAATTAAATTGTTTTCCATGTTGTGTTGTGTTACAAATTTTTTTTTTTTTTATTTAGTTAAAGAGGGATCGGATCAAGATAATTGCTTTAGCGGTTATTGCAGGCTACTTTGAAATTATTTTGTGTCGAGTCGAGCCCCAACAAATATTTTTGATGCAGCTTGACAGGCACTGTACACAGTTTTTTTTTTTTCGCTCAACTGGCTAACAATAGACCAATATGGTATCTCTCCATATTTTATTTGCCACGTGAACAAAATGTGCCGTGCAAATGAAAATGGGAATAAAAAAATATTCTTTTTATTGCTCTAGGTTATATCTGTGTTAAGTTCCATATACATAAATCACGCAAAAACGACTGAACAAGGAGAACTGAAACATAACATACCAAGTTTCACATTTTGTAATATTAGTAGCATAAGATACCGTCGTCCGTCGAGTACTCCATAAAATTATAATCAAACAAATATTAATATGCAAATATTTTTTCCTTTTCAGGAGTCCATAGTGTGCGAGACTTGCATGGCATATCTTTGATGAACTTGCTGCTGCTGAAAATCGAAAAGATCTATATTTTTAAAATCAAATATAAAATATATATTTTTAGTTCACATTTTTTTTTTCATTTTGGTTAGTTTTTTTAATAAAAGATTCTTTATAAACATATTTCTGAATTTTCATTTTTTATGCACACTTTACATTTATTTATTAGATTAAAAGTCTTAAAAACCCTAATACAGCAGGTTATCAGCACAATTGTAGATCATTTACAGACCTACTTACAGTATGTAAATAAATTTAGAAAATACTTAATAATCATTGCATTATCTAATATTACTATGTAAGCAATAAGATAAGTACTAATAATAACACTGTATACTTCCGTTGTGTCCTAGATTTTTACGTACTACTTTTATTGTTAATTTATTGCGAAATAAAAAAAAATATAATAGGTAAGCACTTTTACGCCTGAAGCACAGGTTCTACCTAGTTCAGGCAAATTATACACCAGTGCTAGGTACTTAGAGTTAAGAAAATTATTGTAAAAATTATGTACAAATGTGAGAAATAAACAATTTATTTATTTATTTCATTAGGTAGGTTTTTGAAACAAAAACCTTTAACTGGCTCGAACGTTTGCTTGCTAATCTTTTATGCCCAGGTATAAGTTAAAATAAGCCAAATGTATCACAATTACTGTCATTTTGGAGTGACGTTATACGACCAACTTTAAAATATGAATAATAATGCATTGAGCCTTGTAATAATATCTTTAAAATATCGTTACGTTTAAAACACATAACTATTGTAACAATATTCTCATATAATAACACTTTCGAAGGTAGGCTTACTGTCATGAAACTGGCTAATGTTGTGTAACGAAAGAAAAGCATATCTTAGAGCACCCATTTTAGACTAAATACAAAGACCAAGTATGGACAAAGGTGACCCTTGGGCCTTATCTCAAAGCGTAGTTACACCGTTTGTTGGGAAAGTGTCCACTGACCTGCAGCTATATTGTACGACATCTACAACTTTAATGAAAAATTAATAAAACATATTTTATGTCAAATAAATTTTCTGTGCTTTCACAGTAGCACATCGACTAAGTCCAATAAAAATGAGGAAACATCCAAACATGTCTGAATAGTTTCCGTTCTTTGGAATTTCTATACAACACAAAAGAGCAAAATAATGGGAAGGTCAGTTTATCTATCTGTTTCATTATTAACCTTTTATCGTCCACTGCTGGGCACAAGTCTCCTCTTATACAGAGAAGGATTGAGCTTAATCACCACGCTTGCTCGATGCGGGTTGGTGATTTCAGACTTATAAAGTTCAGGTTTCCTCAAGATGTTTTCCTTCACCTTCAGTCATTGACGTCCAAGATATACTTAGAAAGACTAGGCCACCACGACTTTCCACACACACTCACACCCACCCTCATACTTAACTTAATACTACCTTACTTTATTTACTTTCTCTCAAGTATGAGTGTGCGGGTTCGATTCCAGGTCAGGCAAGTACCAATGTATCTTTTCTAAAGTTATATGTACTTTCTAAGTAGATCTGTTTACGAAGGTATAAATATTCGCATAGTCAGATACCGGTGCTGATTAGTTAACTCCGGACTAATATTGAAATGGAAATGAACCCGCCTTTTATGTATCCATACTAATATTATAAATGCGAAAGTAACTCTGTCTGTCTGTTACGCTTTCCCGCTTAAACCTCTCAACCGATTTTGATGAAATTTGGCACAGACGATCTTTAGACCCTGAGAAAGAACATAGGCTACCTTTTATCCCGGAATAATTTGATGTTCCCGAGGGAAATCTAAAAAGCGCGATATAACCGAACTCCACGCGGCCGAAGCCGCGGGCGGAAAGCTAGTATTCAATATATTCATCTCTAAATTATATTTCAAGAGAAGTAAGGCACAGGATCGTCATTAACATGTCATTTACAACTCTCCGCGTCTATAACAGGATTTACGCGCGATTTTACTGAGATATGCTTACACAATCATTACAAATGGAAATACTTTAAATAAATATTGTTCTCACTGTTGTACGTAAACAACACAAGGAGGTAGAAATAGAACAATGACAGAAAGACTAGATTCTGTAAATATCTAATATTGCTTAGAGTGAGTTGTCAATAGTGCAAAAAAAAAAACACTCCAACTACTTAATGCCAATAGATTGACTATTAGCATTAAGTAGTTGGAGTGTTTTATTTTTTTGACGGGAAAGCTAAGATGAGTGTCACGCACATTTTTCATTGGACTTTTAAAAGTATTTATCTACTCTCATATCAAAAAATTAAAAATATAAAACCAAAAAGGAGTTTATATTGACGCACTTTACCAATAGTATATCGAAAGGAAATTAAAAAATTAAATTATAACATTATTTCTCTAACAAAATAATGTTATAATATTTTTTTTTTTCATTACGGTACAAACCATAGACAGCCATTGATATAATATTAAACTAAGGTAGATAAGTCACTAGCGCATTGAACTTGAAGCGTACAAAATATCATATCTGTTTAATATTATATCAATGTTTTTTTTTGTTTCATTCTTTCCGTTCATTTGAACGGAAAAGGCAAAGGCATAGTACGCCATACAGCCTAGTCTTCAGTATATTTTTTCTTGAGTTTTATATCCTAATTTATCCTAACTTATACTAGCTTAACTTAAACTAAACTATCTCCTTTCGTTTCCCGCGTGAGGTCGAGAAGGAGGAAGTTCGGGTGAGGTCATGATGTGGCCACTATGCTACAATATTTCACTGTTCTTTATAAATTATTCACTGAATGCACTTTTTACTACATTAATCACGCACTTTTATTTAGTAAACAACACTATAAATAATTTTTAAAAAGTCCAATGAAAAATGAGCGTGACACTCATGTTGACATTCCCGCCAAACTCTTATTATTATATCAATGTAGACAGTACTATTTCATTTTTTATCTGTGGCTGCGCACGCTTTGGCGCATGCGCTGTGACGCAGAGTGCATAAGTGTTAACATTTTGTATATTACAATTATGAAACTGAATAAATGGAATTGTGTTGCGTTGGCGTTAGACGCACTGAGATTAGATAAAGTAGTGTATGAAACTGTACATAATTAGCTATTACACACTCGTGTGATACTATCATAAATAAAATATATTAAATAACATTGAAATATCACAGCGTAGTGGCCACATCATGACTTTGCCTCAAACCTCCCTCATAGACGGTTCACGTGGCCGCCTTTTTCAACTGTCATTGGCGAGATCCTCCATTATTGTGAAATAAAATTTTCAAAGAATTTCTATAATGTGTTACACGTGTTATTGGCAAAATTGTGGTATCTATTCCACAGAGGCCATTGATCATCAGGCCACTGCACGCTCACTCCGCCTTAGTTTTCACGGTGACATGGTAATAGAATCACACTGCAGTTTAGAGCAAAATAATAACATTGGTAGTTAATTGGTTGGTAATAAAAATAAAATTGTCCTGTTTTCACTTAAAGTTTATTCAAAGATTTAGTTACATTATATGACAATAGGCTTAAAAGAGACACGGGTATAGGTTAACTGGGTGTAGGTATCGTCTCATGGCGATGCATGATCTATCGCTCAGGCGCAGTGATTTCGTCCTGATAGTGAGCTGCCCCACATACATCACAGCGCAATTTGAATTCCTAGAACAAAATACACAATTATTGTATTTATTTTTTTATACAGTAAATTTTCCTGCTGAAGGTCGCGGGAAACCGCTGGATGCGGGAGGCGCAAGACTGGTCATCGTGGAGAACCTTGGGTAAATCCTATGTTCAGCAGTGGACGTCTTGCGGCTGTAATGATGATGACAGTACATTTTGAGCACCTTGAGAATTAGTTTCAAAATTATCGATATTCTTTTTTTTTTATAGTTATAAACTAGTGCTTGCCTGCAATCCCGCCTGATGGTAAGCAGTGATGCAATCGTTGATGGTAAAGCGCACTAGCTTATTAAGCCTATTCACTAAAAAAAACTGAGTGATTAGGAAGGATGCTATGTTTAACCCAACAACACGACCAACGATGCTGCGCCAGAGGATGATCTGGAGACCCTCCACGACCAAACTCCCGACACAACAACATTAGGCACATTGTACCCGGCACACATCGCAACACAACTGCTCAGACCCGTCCACCGTACGAAAAGGATAATATTAAAATAATAAATAAATAATAATAATAATAATAAATAATAAAATAACAGAAGGAGGAGGATAATATAATAGGATAATATTTTAAAAGTAGATTAATAACTTCATTGACTTCTTGTAAATTGTTGTACTACAGCCCGCCCTTCAAAAGAATGCGTTACTGACACCTGACAATTCTAGTAGCTATTAAATATCAAACTCGATACACGAATTCGTATGTACGAAACTGACAGGTCTCATCGGCCGTACTCTAACTGAGGAATACTGTTACATCGGACTCGGCGTTATTCAGGAGGAAAACCTAATGACGTGACGGTATACAAGTTTAATCAGCAATTTATCACCTTCAACTGTGAAGGGTTAGTTCATTGCGTAGGATACTGATTGAATATCACAACTATACTAGCTATTGAGTGTCAGGATTGAATATCAAATTAAGTAGCTCATTGATTGTTATTTAATAGTGTAATAGGATACAGAAGTTAGTAAAGCTAAGTAACCTGCTTTCAAGGATATTATCTATACAATTTGTAAAGAAAACCCCGTCCGACCCATAAGGATAATAAAGGTTAGGTAAACACATGGCTCAATAAAATATGAAATTTTACATAATCATCATAGTATCAATACTAATGAATTTTGGAATAACCTTTTTTTCCGCGAATTAATTCTAACTTCCCCAAAATTTGGTATTTTTTTAATAAGTGACAACACCGGTATTATTATAAGCAAATAGCGATGCGACCGCGTGCCGCGTGCCCTGCCCCTTTCGCCCGTATCGCCTAGATTAATAATTTACCTCCTTTTGCGGAATAATATTTTTTTTTTGTTTTTTTTTTTTTAATTTAGCCATAAATACACAATATATAAATAGCACACTCTAGGATAAACTGGTATGGCCTAGTCTAAACATTATAATATATCTAGAAAGTCAAAATAAATAGATAAGTTGAATAAAATAGTCCTTTATTGGAAAAATATTTATATCAGGATCAACTAGTTTGGCCTAGCCTAAACTGGTCTATCCTCGATAGGATAAATTAGTTTGGACTAGCCTAAACTGGTTTATCCTAACGCGTATAGGAAGAACTAGTTTAGCCTAGGCAAAACTAGTTTGTCTTGAAATCGGGTTTGGCCGGTAACATATATAAGGAGCGATTACCTATCTGACCGTCTCAACCCAGTTTCAGGGTAATACGATACCAACTGGTAAGATTGGTTGTCAAACACTCGGGCTTCTGAGTACCCGTAACGGCTGACAAAGTTCTACGAATGACATCCGGGACCAAAGATGTCAATACAAGTATACTTAATAGTCGAAGCGAATCCATGGTTGCGCGTCAACGTTCCTGTTACCTTATATGTAATAATCTATATAAAACAATTATTGAAATATGCACGAAAAACAAAAATAAACCACTTACCAAATTAAATTGCTGCCGCAGTTGATTCATTGCTATCTGACGCGCATCCGGGTAATTTGATGGGGATCTTATATATTTAGCATTTATTTTTGCGTACGCTTCCAACACTACTAGTCGAGACGTGTCCTCACATTCATGCTTAATATCACGGTACAACCTTGCCAACATTTGCGCATTCGTCAGACGCACGTCCGATTCTTTTTCTGGTAACTGCACCATCTTTAGCTACTTGACACACCCAACAACTAACAGCAAATGAAATATAATGATGGGACTTGAGCTAGTGGGTATGTTAACAGTACATACAAACGCATTCATTACGCTATTGTCCATTATTTTTTTTACACTAAACGACCAGTTGGGATGTCCATTGTTATCCAGCCCTTTGATTGACGCCTGATGTTTTCATATTTTTGAAAACATTCACTACTTTCGGGCGAGCCCTATTGTTTTGTATTATTGACTCAATTCATTTTTGTGTTTTGTGAACTTCGATTCGAGTAACTATGGCAAACTTCCCAATACCGTCTGATCGGCACGACAGAGCGATGGAAGAGCGCGATGGTGTGCGAAGACCTCGGATTCACCATAATTTTGGAGCCAGACTTGGTTAACGACGATCTTCGAGCAACACAGGAAACCCTGTGTTGTTCGAAGACGAGGATGCATACAAAAATCAGAACCTAAAGGACTTCTCACATTAATGACGAGCTGTTGAGATCACGGACAGGCACATCCCGAAATCGTAAATCAATTTACGAACGAGTCATATATTTGCTGCGTCTTAACTGTTATGTTACATGTAAGTGTTCAATGGGGAAGAAAACGCAAAGCTATTTGCAGATGTCGCTGATGGCGTTTGACTCATAACAATTAACTGTCAGTCGTATCACGTTTTATGTTGAGGTTTATTTTGTGTTTGACGAGGTGAAACAGAGCAATGTATTGTACATGGACTGTTTCAAGTTAAAAAATGAGTTAAAAGTCTAGAGGAGCTTCAGTAAAAGGACGAAATGCTGGTCTAATTACCAGGCAAATAACAATGCCCAGACTTTAAACTGAATGCAGACTTGTTAGTGTTTTAAGTTACCTACATTAATTTTGTATTAGGTTTAATGTTTCTTTAGTTATATTTAAGTAAATATTAATGTACCTACTTATTATTGCCATATTTTGAAAGTTTCAACACTATTAACCTAAAATTATTAGGTATCCATACTTGAATCGTATGACCGGAATTTTAACTTCGAGGTTCCTCAAGAACAAGAAATTTAAAAGCTATAGAGACATCAACATAATCTTTATTGAAATCTATTTAGATATTCTGTTCTAAATTGAAATGCATAACTTTAGGAAAAGAGGGACTTCCATTATTATTGCAACAAATTGCTACATAAAGCTGCATATTTTTTACATTTTTATAAACAACGTAAACTCGAACAATGACTTGATCAATGGGGGGCCATTGATCAAGAGTTGAAGTATGGAATAGAAACTACAATTTTGTCAATAACACGTGTACCAAATTATAGAAATTCTTTGAAAATTTTATTTCACTATAATGGCGGATATCGCCAATAACAGTCGAAAAAGACGGCCGCGTGAACCGTCTACGAGGAAGGTTTGGGGCAAAGTCATGATGTGGCCACTAAGCTGTGATATTTCAATGTTCTTTATGAATAATTTACTGAATGCACTTTTTACTACATAAATCACGCGTTTTTATTTAGTAAACGACACTAAATTATTTAAAAGTCCAATGAAAAAGAGCGTGACACTCATCTTAGCTTTCCCGCCAAAAAGTCCTTCCAACTAAGTAGTATAGCATAGATGCAAATTTTAAACTCAAATAAGAACAGAAAAAGCTTTTCGTTTTAACTAATATTTGCAGTCTACGTTGAGATTATCCTGTGTCGGGCTCGACCAAATATTTTTTGTTTAGTTATCGACGGGAATTTTTTACAGTTCTTTTGCGTTCGACTTACTGACAAGGGACCAATGAATCACAACTTGAAAGGATACCGAATACATTACTTCCCACGTTTTATTTGACCCTTTTCACGGCTCGTCAGAAATATGAATGGGTAATGAACTTTTGCCACGGACAAATGTTACCGCAAGAACGTACCACCGGGATAAAAAATATCCTACGTGTTAATCCAAGCTACTACTGCTATATGTGTGCTTAGAGTTGAATACTTGCATCTAAATCCTCAATAACAGTTTGTGTGAATCACAGTGACTCCACACAATTGTTGGTCCGTTACTCCACATAAATATTTTCAAACAAATGTTGATGTGCTAACGTAACGTAACGTACCGATCTCCGACTTGTAAACAAATGTTGTACAAGTCGGAGATCGTTGGTATAATTTTAATAGAGGTTGCTGATTTCATTTACGTAGTAACGGCAAACGCTTGTGACGTTATTTTGTGATGGCTAGGGTTGCCATTTTTTTTTACAAGGAATAAAGTATATTCAGGTCTGTGAAGAATATTAAACAGTATTTTAGAAAAATGATCAGTATTTTATTTATTTAATTTTTTACATACATGTTTTTTGGAACTCCTCGCACAACTTATTAAATTTAAATCGTTTTTGAATATTTTGTACGCCTCACCAGTGAATGCCGAGGTCGCCGGAACAGAAAACAGAAATTACACAATTTTACAAATGTTTTTAAATTCTTCTGTAATATTTGATAGTAAGTGACTCCATTTTTGGCCAGTACTCATTTGAAGAAAATTTTGTTCTTCTGATATTTTATCATAAATTACTTTGAAATTAACTAATTCTGAATGACTTTGAATTGCCGAAAACAGTATTTTTTATACTTTATTTTTGTTCAACAGTAAAAAGTATAATTTAGTGAAAAACAGTATAATACTGTTCAAAACAGTATAGTTGGCAACCCTAGTGATGGCTGCACATGGACAGAGTCGCTTTGGAAAGTGGGGATCGTCGAACGGTCAGTTCCAAGGCACTTCGCCGAACCGAAACTGTCCGTTTGCCTATTCAAATTATTATTGTGAAGAGTGGAGGATAAATTTACACGTCGTGCTTTAATTCAAAACTCACCTACGAAATGGACCACCTTTACCACCACACCAAGATGCTGACGACCCTACCACTCAGCCGTCGCTGACTGCGACATACATATGTTTTACCTTTTCAGAACTTCACGGTGCTGTCACACGGCGTTGAGGAACTATTGTTAAAGAAAGATGATGGATGGACATTTCAGGAGCAATGTATTTATAATAATGTAGTTATTATTCATAGATCAACGAAGCTTGTAACGTATACCTACTATTGTTATTTATGATGTGTGTGCAGTTTGCCAAGTTTTAATTGTAAAAATGACCATTGTGTCATCATCATCTCAGTGTTAATCCCAGTCGCATCCGAAGCTTTTTAAGCTTTGGAGCCTGGAGTCCGCTTTACCAGTCCAAGTGCTGATTTTGGCGAAACTTCGATATTTTGCATGAAGCGACTGTCGTCTGACCTACACAACCCGAAGGCGATGTCAAAGCATTGCAGTTAGACCAATTGTTGGACTTTTGAGGACTCCAACAACCCGTAACGACTGCCACTAGATGTTCGTATGCCAACTGGACCAACGGCTTAACGTGCTTTCCGAGGCACGACCAGACTAGTGCAAATATTCATATTCATGCATACAAATATCTGCAATGCGAGGGAATCGAACCCGCGCCTCCTTGCGCAGCGGCCGCTTTCGCTACCGCTACTCCACGGAGGCTGTCTGAAGTTTTAATGGTAAAGTTTAAAAAATTGACCATTGTTTTAAACATTTGCAATGTTTTTATTGAAATAAGTATGTCTTGTACAAATAATTAAATAATATTTTCAGATGATGATGATGATGATGATGATGATGCTGTTCCCGACCGATTTCTGCCACGGCAAACACTTCGACTCCTAGCCTATCTTGGCGGCGAACCTTCGTGCACACTGAGGGCATGTAAGCACGTCGTCGACGTAGTTGTATGTGATGCCAGCAGATGGCCGAGCCTTTAATTGGTCGCGGTCAGCTTTGCGCTGCTCCTCAAACTCGCGTACTTGTCCGTACACTATTCTGCGCCATTCTGACCGTTTTGCTGTCAAACACTCCCATTCAGAGGGTTCTATATTGCATCTCTTCATGTGTCGTTTTAAGACATCCTTGAACCGGAGGAGTTGTCCGCCATGCTTTCGCTTGCCTTCCTCCAGCTCAGAGAAGAAGATCTGCTTCGCCATTCTTTCGTCCGCCATACGTGATACGTGTCCGCCGAAGCTGTCGAAGCATTAAATAAGCCTCAATGCCACCAACATTGGCTCGTCGCAGGACTTCGGTATTTCGCACTCTGTCAGACAATTTGATCTTCATAATGGATCGGAGACATTTAAGGTGAAAACGATCTAGAGTACGTATGTGGTGGCGGTACACACACCATGTCTCAGCGGAATATAAAAGGTTTGGCAGCACAATTGCCATATATACGGATATTTTCGTAGCTAGCTTAAGGTCATGTGAGCAGAAGACCTTGGAACACAACTTGCCAAACGCTGCAGCTGCAGCTCCGACTCTGCTGAGCCTTCTCAAAGTCAACAAAGCAGAGGTACAGCTTGCGACCCTGTTCTCTACTCTTGGTCTCTTCTACTCAGGCAGGATCTTTTCAGACAATACCTTTAAGAGAACTCTAGCAAAAGCCTATCCAGGGGTCGATAAAAGTGTGATACCACGGTATGAGTTGCAGTCGGATCGGTCCCCTTTGTTCTTATATAGCGTTCTTATACGCGAAACTTTAAACATATCAGGAACGCGCTCTTCCTCCCACATACGAACAAACAGCTTCCATATCAACTTATGCAACCCCTCTCCGCCGTATTTGATCAGCTCTCCCGGAATAAGGTCAATGCCAGCTGCCTTCTGGTTTTGCTGCTGCCTGATAGCAGTAACAACCTCATCAAGCAATAGCGGCTCGTCCAACTCAAGAACAGGAGGGAGTTGAGGCATTAAGCCGATGGCTTGAAGGTCAGTTGAACTATCCATATTCAGCAGAGTATTGAAGTGCTCCGCCCAGCGCTTTAGTACATCCTCCCCGCTAGTCCACAGGTGTCTACCGTCTAGAGACCTTAAGGGCACCTTTGCATAGTAGGATGTACCAGTCAGCCTACGTACCTCACTGTGGAACTCCCCGAGTTGGTTAGCGTCAAAAAGCCATTGCATGTGAATGGATTTGTCATGTCACCACTTGTCCTTAGTCTGACGAGACAGCTTGAGTAATTCCCTGGTCACTAGCTTTGACCACTTCAATGCTTCTTTGTCACCTTCCATGCTGTCGCAAGAGATCCCGGTGTTTGTCGAAAGCCGTCTGCAGAGCTTCATCATTTTCATCAAACCAATCTTCATTGTGACGGCGTGTTTTGCCAAGTACAGATGAAGCGGTAACCATGATATGAGATGACAAAGATCCCCAGGCAGCCTCGGTTTCACCTGCCTCATTAATCGGCGACAGCTTTCCAGACAACGCTTCAGCATACTTCTCCCCTCAGAATCATTTAGCTTCTTCACGTTCAAAGACGCAAGCTTTTCTGTAGCAGACCTATGGGGAGGAAGGAGGCGAAGTCGTAGCTTAGTGACAACAAGTCGGTGGTCAGACCAACAGTGCGCACCCTGCATGACACGGGTGAGGCGCACTTGGCTGAAATCTCTTTGCCTTACAATGGCATAGTCGTTCAAATGCCAGCGCTTGGATCTTGGATGCATCCATGTTGTCTTGTACTTGGCGGCAAGCCTGAACATAGTATTCGTAATTGCCAAACCGTATTGAGCACAAAGACTGAGCAGCAACTGACCATTACTGTTCATGATGCCAACTCCATGTCTACCCAGAACTCTAGGCCAAGCCTCATAGTCCCTACCGATCCTGGCATTGAAATCGCCTAGCAAAAGAATCTGCTCTTTGGCGCTTATGGTGTCGAGGCAAAGAGATAGTTCCTCATAAAATTTGTCCTTGATGTCATCAGACTTGTCTAGCGTTGGAGCATAAACACTGATGACATTAAGGCGGTTATCCTTGTCTAGATGAAGGCGCAATGTGATAACGCGGTCCGAGACATGTCCAGGGTACTCCTTCCTCAAATCGCTTTACTAAGTGATTTTTGATGGCAAATCCTACACCTGATCGCCGAGCTTCAGAGGCAGCGGTACATTTCCAAAAGAAAGTGTAGCCTGCACCTACTTCCACCAGCTCCCCTTCATCAGCAAGATATGTTTCGCTGAGAGCAGCCACATCAACGTTGTAACGACGAAGTTCCCGAGCTACTATGGCGATCTTGCGTTCAGGGCAGGCATTTCCACCTCGATCAAGAAGCGTTCTCACGTTCCACGCGCCGAATGTCATAACAGACGTTTGGTTACTATATTTCTTGCGACGTCGACCACGATTTAAGTGATGCGATAAGTGGTTTTCAGATAAATATAGGTATAATAATATAGGTTCCAAATATTTTGTACTTATTATTTTATAAATACACGACACCACACCTGTGTCCTTTTAACGAACTTTTTCGTGTTGACCAACCATTTACCTATTTGTTGGATTCTTTTCTCTTTCTCTTTCTTCGTCCACTTCATTACTGAAGGTCGTATCCTTGAAAGGTATCTGTATTCTGTTGGCTCTCTTATGATATTTTTCCATTTCGCATGGTCTCGTACTTCACTCAGGGCAGCTGCAATTAATAGTAGCGTAACGGCGGCTACTTTTTCCGACTAAAATGCTTGATCTTGGTATAGTATAATTAAAGATCGAATATTTATGAAAGGCTTTTAATTGAATGGTAATCAGACCAAATTCAACTGTGGCTAAAGGGTTATTTCCTCATTAACATTCTTACGACTTATTCTTCGAGTACGTTTTTGTTATGAGGATTCAGCCTGGAAGTAGATAGAGCCTTTAAGTACTACAATATCAAACCAGGACTCCCATTTCTGAGCATACTGCATTTCTGTATTTCGGTTAAATCTCATTTTTGTCAGACTTTAGAGATGGCAACGCCGTGTGCCTTAACTATCTACCACGTTGCTTGCGACTTCTTTTCAATATTCCTTATTAAAATCTAACATTTACATTCTATAACACTCGACAAAATTAGGTAGTTTCCCATTAGTGCCAGATATTGTGAGACGATTTCTCTCTCAATATTAAGTAATCCCCACAGCTTTTTTGTATGTTCTAACAATATAATGAAGAGGGCCTCTTCATAATTGTTAGGTAGTATAGATTGGTTTGTGAGCATAAAATATCAGCATTTTAAATTAAAAAAGTATTGCTATAAAGTATTAAATTTTTCTTACTTACTTATTTACATTTTCATTTTAATGATATTTTTTATCTTTTTTTTTTTGCTAGTATTTTGGCGTAGTACCTGGCATGTGGTAAATAATTTCATTATTGTTGTATTTTCTTGTGTTCATCACTATACATAGGTAGTATTGTGTTTTTTTTTTTTAAATGAACAGACAAGACATCTGTGCTGCTGAGGAGTTTGTTCCGCCACTTCTTCTTCCCGGCGAAAGCACTAGGAAGTGTCGATGGGTCGTTTTGGGGGACTGTCTTATGTGATAATTTTAATAAATGACTTTTGATTTTGATATTTCGTAAAATCTTAAAAAGGCCTGTTCTTTTTCTGTATTCTAGTGTTGTTACTTACTCTAATTACTAGTAAGTTATGTAAAGGATGCTAAAGATCGTGCGAATGTACAAACATAAGCTACTAAAATTTTTTGACAGCCTCCGTGGCGTAGCGGTAACGAACGCGGCCGCTCCGCAAAGAGGCGCGGGTTCGATCCCCGCACAGTGCAAAATATTTGTACGCATGAATATGAACATTTGCACTGGTCTGTTCGTGCCTCAGAAAGCCCGTTACGCCGTTGGTCCCGGTTGCCATACGAACATCTAATGGCAGTCGTTACGGGTTGTTGGAGCCCTCAAAAGTTTAACAATTGGTCTAACTGCAATGCTTCGATATCGCCTTTGGGTTATGAAAAACAGACTGCAGTCGCTTTACGGAAAATATCGAAATTTTGCCAAAATCAGCAGTTTGACTGGTAAAGCGGCCCCAGACTCCAAGGCAGTAAAAAGCTTCGGATGCGACTGGAATTAACGCTGAGGTGATGATGATGATGATAAGCTACTAAAATTTAACTTTACCACATTGATGCTCAATTTTGATTGGTAATAAAATAAATAAATACATATATACGGACAAAGCACACAGATTGAGCTAACCCCAAGGTAAGTTCGAGCCTTGTGTTATAGGATACTAACTCAACGATACTATATTTTATAATAGATACGTATATAGATAAACATCCAAGACCCAGGCCAATCAGGAAAATATTGTTTTCCATCATGACCTGGCCGGGGCTCGAAGCCGGGGCCTCCACGTCACAGGCAGGCGTGTTGACCGCTGCGCCACGGAAGACGACAATATTTGACAGTTTCGGGTAGGTTGACCTGCTGTAATCCTCAGTAACAACACGACACGATCGGAGCATTAGCTGAGCAATCGAATGCCGCGCTTCGTGAAGCGAGTTCGATTCTCGCATGGAATAAAGATTTCAATTGCCTACAGGTAATCGTTCTGGGTCTGGCTTTTTATATTTGTGAGTTTTTGGTTATTCGTATAGACATGAATCTCCTAAAAAACGTATCATAACTCATAAATTAATTTCACACATTTATAAGATCTTGTTTCCGTAATATATTAAAAACATAGATCTGCCGACATATTAGTAGGTGAGCGATATTGTTTTCATTTTTGGCAACTAAGTCGCTATTCCAGATAAGGGACAGGCCAGGATAAGGAACTACTCACACTTATTCAGCTGGTCCATAGAAAAAACGATTTTTTGGAGTGCTTACAGGGCCGTAAAATTGAACGGATGCGTAGGTACGCATTTCATATATTAAAATTATTATTTTCTATGGACAAAAGCTGAACAGGCAGGGCGAGAAACGATTGACCACGTGACGCGATAAATCACGTGGTCAATCGTTCCCGCCATTGGTTGGTTTGGTATTCGATTTCGCTTCGCTACGAAGCGATGTTACATTGGCTACAGGCCCTGAACAGAAGTGATTAGTACTTACCACTGCCGATAAGGAATAGAAAGAAAATAAAACTAATAATGTTCGCTACGGCGACGTACCTGCGGCGCTACGGCGTAGCTTGCTTAGTAATTTAGCTACAAGCCAAGCTACGAGTTTGATTTACCTTTTAGTTTTTAATAAATTGGAAAACTTCGCTGAGTGATTACTACAATATTATATTAAGTGAGAGTAAAGTTATGATTAAAAATAAATTTGACCTACTTCTACAACATTCGTAAACATTAGAGATACTTCAATAATTTGTAATTCTCTTTTATTAATTCTTTTTGATATCTAAATTATTGATAAAATGTTTCTACATCCTTTGCTAAAGCCCAGTGGCCCAGTGGTTATAACTTACGAATTGTAGTTTTCAGTTCAAACCTTGCGCTTTACTTTTACTAAATTAGTTTATCACCACTACTACATATAGTTTAAATACTTGGGGTCTGTGCTTCACGCGTCCGGCAACATTGATTGCGACATCAAGGCACGTATTTCCGCAGCTTGGGCGAAATGGCGTGAGGTGATAGGTGTCATTTGTGACCCCAAAATGCCGGTTAAGCTTAAGGGGCAGGTCTATAAAACCATCATTAGACCTGTTCTCCTGTATGGCAGTGAGGCGTGACCTGTGCTTGAGCGACACAAGCAAGAGCTGCGTGTCACGGAGATGAATATGCTGCGGTGGATGTGTGGAGCTACGCGGAAAGACCGCATCAGGAACTCCCGCATCCGAGGCAGCCTTCGTGTCCGTGACATTGCAGACAAACTGCGGGAGGGTCGCCTACGCTGGTACGGCCACGTCTTACGCAAACCGGCATGTTACGTGGGTAACAAATGTCTTGCCATGGCGCTTCCGCCGGGCCGGAACAAGCGGGGTAGACCAAAGAAGTGCTGGCTTGACGTTGTAAGAGATGGCATGCGTGAAAACAAGCTCTTACCACAGGATGCTAAAGATCGTGCGAAATGGAAGAGAATGTGCAGTTAAGCGGACCCCGGGCTCCAACGCGAAAGCCGCGGATGCAACCGGGATAAACGCTGAGATGATGATGATGATTTTATCACCACTACTCTCAAAATGATAAAGGAAAGCACTGCTTATGCGTGAATCGGCACATCCTAGAATCAAAATTGGAAGACATGTGACATCTACGAACCAGCGCTATGCCCGCTTGATGAGTTATAGTCCCTCTCGAAGAGAGGTCTCTATCCCAGAAGCGTTATAGAATAAAAAAATTCAATGTTCAGTTTGAGAAGGCCTTCACAAAGTCGATTCTGTAGCACAAAGAGGCGGCATCATGGCGGCTCCCGCTGTAATCCGGATTGAGCCAGCAATTATAATACTTATCCTGTCCGGCATTTCATCTCGCCATAGTAGTACCCCAAACAGTCCCGGATTTTTCCTCGAAAGATAAAAGAGATCCGGCTCTGAATACTTAAATTAATAACAGTTCCGATCAATACATTAGAGAATAATGTATGTACATATCTTGTTTAGTTTCTTATTAAGTAACTGGCCCCATAAACGAACACAACTATTCATTATCTACTGCTATTGTCTGTTCTACACAAGCGAGACCCCAATTATTTTAGTTAGTTAGACAATGTCTACACTATACATGGTAACTTAATAATTATGATCTAACCGTACTATCACGATGATAGAGAGGGCTAAAATAGAAACAAAGTTGTTTACTGCCAAAGTTACTCAAGTATCGTTAGGGATGCTACCTATAGATAAGTAATGACTAGCCAAACAAATATATCCAGAAGCAACGAATACGCCCGAAAATAAAAATTCTAAAGAAAGACGTAGGCTTGCCAACAATAGATTTTTACAGTCAAAATTGCAGCCTTGAACAAACAGCGGTTTTAGCTCTGAGTATAGGGGCTTAAACCAGCGAATTGCGGCCAAATCCCAGAAATAAAACCAGCGATGCGACAACCCTAGTTACAGTGGTGTAGTAAAATATTGACGTTAGCCTTTAGTTCACCGCGACACCGATACAACGATAAGCTAATGAATTTTCCCCCAAACAAGTCGACAGGGTGCTGATAAATTAAACTTGTTGTTTATTATCAGAAACAACTCGTTAACAAAGCACCTGGCCTGAAATGTTATTGATAAATTATATATTAAAACTTAGGTCTTAGTTCGATAACGACCGATTTCAAGTAAAGTGGAGGTGTGTAGAGAACTAAGGTACTGTTAAATATTAAGTAAATAAATAAATTTTATCAAGTAGTTACCAAGTTGGTATAAAACAAAAAAATTGTCGTGGTGGCCTAGTGGTTAAAACACCAGCCTCTCAAGTATGAGTGTGCGGGTTTGATTCCAGGCCAGGCAAGTACCAATGTAACTTTTCTAAAGTTTTTTTTTTTTATTGGTTATAAACTAGTGCTTGACTGCAATCCCGCCTGATGGTAAACAGTGATGCAATCGTTGATGGTAAAGCGCACTAGCTTATTAAGCCTATTCACTCAAAAAAACTGAGTGAATAGGAAGGAAGACGGCAGTTGAGCGAGGTGATGCAATGTTTAACCCAACAACACGACCAACGATGCTGCGCCAGAGGATGATCTGGAGACCCTCCACGACCACACTCCCGACACAACAACATTAGGCACATCGTACCCGGCACACATCGCAACACAACTGCTCAGACCCGGCCTCCGTACGGCTTCACCAGACATCATGCCGGAACACTACGAATCGCTTGGCGGCAAGACTTTGTCTTGTGGGTGGTAACTTATGCCGGCGGCTGATGTTGTTGCCTACCACCGAGACATATGAGTTATATGTACTTTCTAAGTATATCTTGGACACCAATAACTGAAGGTGAAGGAAATCATGAGGAAACCTGGATTTTAAGTCTGAAATCGCCAACCCGCATTAAGCAAGCGTGGTGATTACGCTCAATTCTTCTCTGCATGAGAGGAGACCCGTGCCCAGCAATGGGACGATAAAAAGGTTGATAATGACGATAATCATCATGATAAAACTACAATGGTCTATTTTCTGGCCACCTAATTTCTCTCCATCCTTCTCTAGGACTGGTAGCTATTCCTATTACCCGGTATTTGCTTACTTTGCCAAAAAAACTACATCAACGCCCAAAGTTCGGTTAAATACGCTTACACCTTTCTCCGATTGTCGAAGTTAAGAGACGTTACGAAAGTACTTTCTATAGATGGATAGTGTTTTTTTTTAAGTTAAGAGAACATAGTTTCTTGTTATTCGACTTCCTGTAAATACAATAATAGTTACTCCATTCTATGTTCCTTTTCTGTAAAATATAGGTATGAGTAGACTATCGCAAAAAAAGAATGGAAGAATTATAAAAGTGATGAAAATGAAAGTTATATAAACACTAAAAATCGATTCAGGACTGTAGCAATCAATCTGGCACCATTTGAAACGCCGCAAATGAACAAGAATAAGATTTTTAGATTAGGCAGCAGCAAGCAAGTGTAATTATTATTCTGATAAGCCAAGAACTCATCAATCAAAATACTTCGGCTGCCGCCTCCACCGTCTCCTCCAATCTTTAGACTGTAAGCCTTCACTCAGTCATAATATATCGTCCTGTGTACATATTGCTCATAATTCGGTGTTGCCACAATGAAGAAGATTGAATAATTTGGGGTGCCTTTTAAAAATCCTTTTTTTTAGATTGAAGATAAATTCTATGAGTAGTTGTGATGTGCATGCTTAGGTTTAAAAATATGAATTTTAATGATAAGTCATGAAACAGGACTTAAGTGGACCATGAACTTTTTATAGGGCCATTATTTTGACTTTAAAAGAAATAAATTTCCGAGCTGCATACTGTTTCCTTACAAATAAACCAGTGAAATCTTAAAGATTTATAACACGAAGGATATTTAAATAAGCTGATTGCTAGGTATGCACTGGGTAAAATTATTACATGGTACGATGGTACTATTGGGTATACATAGATACCATCTCTATAACTAAAATCATTACACCCATTTCCGACCTCGCTAGGAATCCCAGTGTCAGTTCAGTGTCAGTTTAAAAGTTTCTTATAAGGTACAATAGGGTAATTGACTAAAAAAACTAATTAGTCCGTCAGTCAGATTTCCAAAAAATACTAGACACGTATTTTTTCTTTTTTCATATAAACAAAAAATGGAGACGACACAGCGCGTTGAAAACTCGTGTGACGACACTGCACGCTACACTTTTTAGCGGCCAGTGGCGTCACCAGCCGCCACTTCTGATCTTTGATGCCTTATAGATTTGTCAATTTTTATTGATTTGATAAAACAAAATATATGTATCCAATATTTTTCTCTAATCTGAATGACGGACTAAATAGAATCAATTTATTTTTACCCAGTAAACATCCCTATTGTCACCATGGTAGAATTTACCTCGTTAACGCTCTGTAGGTAACTGGTTTTAAGCTTATACAATAAAAGATTTAAGCATCGCTCTGATTAAATTTAAACCTAAATGACTAAAGACAGAGAAATAACAATAGGTATATTTATGTTGGGCATTAGGTACAAACCATTACCATGAATATGATTTAAATGTTATTACATTGTAGTTATGTTAAACTAGTAGGTATCTGAGATATCGCCATTACAAAAAGTATTTTTTTAATAAAAACAATGTGTTCCTCATCATATCACTGGCACAACTAACCACAAAGTCGTATCATCACTTCTGATCCACTTAATGTATATTATTTACTAGCTGTTGCCCGCGACTCCATCCGTGTGTTGATATAAAATAAGCGCCTGTAAAAAATAATGGGAATATACCTGGACAAACAGCTGAATTGGGCGAAACACACCAACTACATCACAACTAAAGCCAGCATATCAATGTGGCAATGCAAGCGGATGCTTGGGAAAAACTGGGGAATTAGCCCCAAGGTCACTCACTGGCTTTATACCACAGTCATCCGGCCAATTATTACATACGGCTCACTAGTCTGGTGACCAAGAACTAGTCTGACCAGACAGTAGACCTCGAGAAATTACAAAGGTTGGCGTGTGTGGCAATCACCAGTTGCATGAGAACCACGCCTACTGCCGCCCTGCAGGCGATGTTGGGACTGCCCCCCCTTCACCTCGTTGTGAGGGAGGAAGCGACATTGGCTGCCTTCAGACTCCACCTATCGGGAACCCTGAGCAAAGACTCCAGGGTCAAACATACACGCCTGATGCTGGATGCAATCGAGAGGCGGCCAATGTTACAAGCACCCAATGACAGGGTACCAAAACAGTACTGCTTTCAAAAGCACTATCAGATAGTACTTTAAGAAGAGCAGTGCGACCACTCAGGACCGGAGGAGTTGAGAGTATATACCGACGAATCGAAAACCGATCAAGGAATGGGCGTTGGAGTGTTCTCACAAGACCTCAACATAAATATATCCAGACCGCTAGGGATGCTCAACACAGTCTATCAAGCAGAGTGTGTGGGCATAACTCTGGCGGCCCTAGCCATAAAAGCCAGAAGAGTTGCGGACACGCGTGTCCGCATACTCACTGACAGTGCTTCCGTCCTCCAATCCCTAAAGCAGGGATGCATCACATCAAGTCTAATACTTGAGTGCCACGATGCATTGGAACGGATAACCGTACCAAACCGCAACACTGTCACACTACAGTGGATAAAGGGTCACAGACTCACAGCGGTTCACTGGGCAATGACGCAGCTGACGAGCTGGCTAGAAGGGCATCCAGCGCGTAGGTCAGCGGTCCGGAGCCCATTGTGCCTATCCCCTTTATTCAAATACGCAGATGGCTACAAAAGCATACCTACGAACAAGCGGAGATTTGGTGGTCCTCGTCACCGGGCTGCAGGCAGTCCAGGGGGGCCATGCCATCCCTGGATGACAGGCTAACCAAAAGGTTGCTGCGCCTGGATAGGAGGAACCTACGATTGATGACGGGGATCATCACGGGCCACTGCTCGCTGAATAAGCATCTCCACACAATAGGCATAACAAACAGCCCTCTGTGCAGAGCCTGCATTGAGGCTGACGAGACAGTTGCGCATGTACTCTTCGAGTGTACAGGCGTTACCCAAATTAGAAACGAAACCATAGGAGCACCAAGATCTTACACAGATGTTCTCAACAGGCTAGGAGACCTGATGGGCTTCTGGAGGGAGGTGGGCTGGTTGGAATAACCGCCAAAGGCCGCCATGGTCCACGCACAATGGTCTGCTGGAGGGACTGAGTGCGGAAACCAAACCAATAACATATGGAACATATGTACGTCCGCGTTTGCCCCCGTTTTCGTAACATTTTTGTTACTGCTCTGCTCCTATTGGTCATAGCGGGATTTTATATATCCTTTCTCCGGCTTTAGACTATCTGTGTACCAAATTTCATTACAATCGGTTCAGTAGTTTTGGCGTGAAAGCCGGACAGACAGGCAGATAGAGATACTTTCGCATCTATAATATTAGTATATATTTTTGTATTATTTCTAGTTACTGTTTCTACTGTACCTAATGATAATAGGCAACTAAATTTAGTATCAAATAATATTAGCTCGATTTTCCTCGATCCACATAAATTAATCTAAACAGATCAAACAGAGGTAATTGCAAAACTACTGTAGGTTTTAAAGTAATAATATTTCTTTTACATTTGAAACTGCTCCGACCTAGCCCTTATAAACTTTTGGATCGTTTAATTAAACCTTCATGCCTCACAAAATGTTAAACGCTCAAGTTAAATTAAACTCACCATCGACGTTTCATATTTTGCTCAGAAATAATGTAATTAGCTTAAATTGAAGAGATCTCGAACATTTACGAATTAATTTACCAACTTCAAATAGAGTCGGGTATTTTATTGTTTTTGTTATTGTTAGGTTTGGAAGTAATCATTGGATGTTCAATTTGTTTTCTGTGTTCATTCAAGACAAACTACTTAGTTAAGGTAAGGGCCACGCTACATTTATGTTTAATTCTTGTTCGTCTCAATCTACCTACCGAATGTGAAAAGCCGCATCACTTTTTGTGCTCCGCTGTGCTCCGCGGTTTCACCCGCGTAAGCTTCGAACTGAAATAGCTCAGTTAACATAAAATAAACGCCTGTTAAAATAATGCGAGCAATATGTACTACATCTGCGTTTGCTCCCGTTTTCGCAATATTTTTTGTTCCTGCTCAGCTCCTATTGTTCATAGCGGGATGTTTTATAGCCTATGTCCTTTCTCAGGCTTTAGACTATCTGTGTACCAAATTTCATTACAATCGGTTGAGTAGTTTTGGCGTGAAAGCCGGACAGACAGACAGATATAATTTCGCATTTATAATATTAGTATGGATTCTTCAAATCTTTATTAAGGTGATGCGACTTTTCACATTCGGTATATAGACTGATTACTTATTATTCTAAGACTGATTGATTGATATAAGTTGATTATATGATGATTGGATGGATTAATACTTATGATGGTAATGAGGATTTTCTGGTATGTTTACAGTTTTTTGTTTTTGGGTTATTTACTTCTTTTTTAGCTGTAGACAGCCTCCGTGGCGTAGCGGTAGCGGACGCGGCCGCTGCGCAAGATGGCACGGATTCGATGCCAAATGTCCATAGTATATGTGTTTTGTATTGTTTAATAGAATATGTAGTATAAGTGTGTAAGTTATAAGTTAAGTTGTATACACATGTGTACCTACATACATTAGGTACACATTGTAAATATTCGTATGCCGCTATAATAACCGACAGACGTGTGTTGAAATTATCTATATATACCAACTTGTACTTAGGTATGTACCATATCAGAGGAATAAAAGTTTTTGTCTTAGAAATAAGATTCTGTTTTCCACGCTGTAATTGTTAAAATTTTACAAATTATGCAAATTTGTTGTATGGCTTTATTGCTACGGGTAATTAGAAGTCAGAGTATTTAAATATTAATTGCGTTTAGCATTTATGTTTACTCATAATTCAAAGACTTTTGGTGAAATATATCATTTAGGTATTTATTTATGTAATTGTGTATTTGTTGCTTATTTGACTATCAATTGAATATATGGAGTTCAACTGTTGGTGAAATGTGTAATAATATGAATGAAAGAGAATAAATACCTAAATAAATATATATACCTACGGACAAATCACACAGATTGAGCCAGCCCCAAAGTAAGTTCGAGACTTGTGCTATAGGATACTAACTCAACGATACTATATTTTTATAATAGATACATTATATAGATAAACATTCAAGACCCAGGCCAATTAGGAATAGATCGTTTTCCATCATGACCTGGCCGGGAATCGAACCAAATCGAAGAATGTTTCACTAAAGTAATTAATTGGACATTTTAGACGTTGACCTAATTCTAATCTTTTCAACAAACCCTAGATCGCAAAAAGGTTGTGTGGCCTAGTGGGTAATAATTATGTCTCTGTTATATTATAGTTTCAACCTCATCATCATCATCATAATCAACCTATAATGTTCCCACTTTTGGGACTCAGGCTCTTGTCATTGTCGCAACCCAATGCTGGGCACGCCACAATAGCGGCGGTACGTCCCCTCTTTGAGCAGTAGCTGAAGAGGTGCCACGGCGCCCTCACCTTCCGCCTGACGCAGGTCCTCACTGGACACGGCTGTTTCGGGAGGTTCCTGTTGCGGATAAGATGGGAAGAAGCACCAGGGTGTCACAACTGTGGGGATCGCCCTGAGGACACGATGGAACGTACGGTGGAGGTGTGCCCGGCTTTGGTAGAACACCGCCATATCCTCGTAACGGCGATCGGCGATCTCTCGCGTCCGACCCTGGTCCAGACCATGGTCGGGAGCGAGAGTGCATGGCAGGCTGTCACTTCTTTCTGCGGAGCAGTGATACTGGGAAAGGAGGAGGTGGAGCGCGTGAGGGAGCGGAAATCTCAGCGCCCTCACGCCTCTAGCCGCCGCAGGAGACGCCCTGGTCGGAAGACAAAATCGAACTCCCGGCCACCGTAGGCGCGGGCTTGGACCCGGGCCTGGTCCTTACCGAGCGGCGAGCTGCAGACTGCTCACCGCCCGGTAAGGACCAGGCCCGGGTCGACGGCGCATTATGTTTCACGCGCGCCTTAAGACATGTCAGCATATCGTGACGGGGACCACAAATACCGATGCCTCTTGCGGATTGGTTAAAAAATAAACCGTGTCCCTAGCGCACAGGCAAGTGAAGAAACACGGGTGGGTTTTAGTCAGTAAAAGTCTGACACGCCCTTCCGCTTCGCTCAGACCAGGAGAGATCATTTGGTGATTTCCCATCCAGAATGAAAAAAAAGAGATACCATAGAACACAATAGAAGCTTGTGACGGCTAAAACCTTACAATGCCCTTGACACTACTATTAACAGACATAAATATAATACTGTATGGCTTGAGGTATCATGTCTCATAGTTATTCTGATAATAAAATCATCTGATTGTAAGTCATGTCCCAAATATAAAAACAAAACTACGACATATTTCAATCAATTCACCATAAGGTCTCTAATTTAGCCAGGTCAGAAGGAACGACATAAACCCTAATAAACACGATAAGAACGAAACACTACAGTTCATAAAGTGATTCAAGGTTTTAGGCTGGTATGAATTTATTCAAAAAACCTGCCCCATGAAAATTATAGCAACGCCAGTAGGTGAAATGTTGGTGATCTAGAATTAGAAAAGGCACATTCGAAAACCGAATGTGAAATTAATTCATTAGAATTAACTTTAAATGTCAAACACTCAGTATACGAATGTCCCCTTTTAGAATCAATTTTAAATGGTCAAACACTTTACAGGACATAAAGCCCTGAATGTTGTCATATGATATGATACATTTTGTTTTTGGGAAATTCATTTCAAAAAAGTACCAAGCTTATGTGCAGCACAATTTAATATAAAAAAATCACGTAGGTACATACATACCACGAGATTATCGTATTTTGAAGGGAGTTTGAGGTTTGAATTACCTATCGATTTTATTTATTTTCGAATAAATCGGAATAATTCGGGTCGCGTTCAAAATCCAGCATGGCATGTAATGTGAGTATATGTAATAAAATTTACATTTATAAATTGTTCAAAAAGACCAGAGTGCAGTACTGCCGCATATAGTAGGTACATAATATTTTACCGGTAGAATATTTTTTTTAGATTTTTTTTTTATATTTTACCACCACTTTAGAGTGGAATAAATGTCATAATAACTGGTTTAAGTGAAAGGACAAGTGTATTGTGTACTACGTGGTGAATTTACTACTTTAAAAAACAATAAAAAGCACTATACGGTTCTAGTCACGTTTTTTTTTTCTTAAAAGGCATGCCTCGTATTAGCTTATAGCCCCATCTGTGCGAAGTTATACGTAATGTTCCCTATTATTTAGAAACCATTACTGACGAAAAGTTAAGTACGTAAAAAAATAAAATGCATAGATTGTTGGAGCTTAAAACAACTTCTTATAATTAATCCTTACATATTCCATGATAAGCCCTAATCACTGCCCCAAGGCAACTTATGACTTTGCCTCGAGCAGGCTCTAAAAAACTATACTTATTTATTTGTTTTCTCTGCAATCGCTATCGCAAGACTCGCACGATGCGTGTCGCTTGAGCATTGAGCTAGTGACCACGGGGTTTAATTACACATGCAAACATTTTAATAGTACTGTGCTGTAAAAAATATTTTGTTATTTATAAACATGTAGGGCTTGATAAGGCTGAGTACAGCGGTGGCCTAGTGGTATCGGCCGTGACCTACAAGTTACAGATCGTAAGTTCGAACCCCATCAGACGCCTTACTTTGTGTAAATTTTCGTCACTACTGGGCCTGTAGCCAATGTAACATCGCTTCGCAGGCCCAGGGCTTGTAGCCAACGTAACATCGCTTCGTAGCGAAGCGAAATCGAATACCAAACCAACCAATAACAAAAACGATTGACCACGCGACGCGATAAATCACGTGGTCAGTCGTTCTCGCCATTAGTTGGTTTGGTATTCGATTTGGCTTCGCTACGTAGCGATGTTACATTGGCTAGGGCCCCTGCTCTCAAAACGGTCAAGGAAAACATCGTGAGGAAACCGGCATGTCCTAGAGCCAAAAATTTCGAAGACATGTGACATTTACCAACCTGCACTGAACCAGGATGGGAGATTAAGGCTCACTCCCTCTCACTGAGAGGAGGCCTGTGTCAAAACCGGGAACATTATAGGCTGACATTG
Source organism: Sesamia nonagrioides (assembly GCA_017933935.1). Taxonomy (NCBI): domain Eukaryota; kingdom Metazoa; phylum Arthropoda; class Insecta; order Lepidoptera; family Noctuidae; genus Sesamia; species Sesamia nonagrioides. The sequence goes on along the minus strand of JADWQK010000668.1, from coordinate 635,917 downwards.
TAGGGCTTAATATGTTCACGTGTCACCATCACTTTTTACTGCGACATTTTTAAACGCTTTTCTCATCAGCAGTTTTTACTAGTTCGTCGGACAGATGGCTCAGCCAACCATGGCATTTCAAACACCACTTTATCTTACCACCGGAGTTTGGCATATGGACTTTTAGAGCACAGGTAGGGACTGTAATATCTCTGTAAATATATTTTAATTATTTCCTAGAAAAAAGTGACTATTTGGGTAAAATAGAGGTAACATATTTTCAATATTGGTTTGGTGATGTATGATGGCATTTATTTATGAAACATGGAACGCGGGCGAAGCCACGGTCGGAAAGCTAGTATTGTATAATACTTAACACGTTTCGAAGTAGATATTGCCGCTAAATGTTGATAAAAACATCAATTACGTGATATGATAGCGAAACTAATTATGGTGAAGTTGCACATTCTACCCCACATTACATATCAATCATGGTTCACGATGTCACATGACATGACGAGCAGAAATTCTTTGGATGTCATGAAGGTAGGTCCTGCTATGACCAACCACACAATTTCTCTATCCATCAACTTGTATTACTTAAATCTAAAAAGAAAGATAGTGAAGTGATAAAGACTGAAGGATTTTGTTTAAAAAATGTATATTTCAAACTCCTCTCATGAATAGCAATGATATTCCAAGAATTTATTCAATCCTTTTTTCACCGAAGTACTTAGTACCAAATTAAACTTTACGGTGAAAACGTTAACGAAACGAAAATGTCATGCTATGTTTAGCCACAGAACCGAGTTACCGAAAGGCTGCATGGAGTTTTAAATGAAACCATTTGGTTTTCGTCTCATTTTGTGTATTTTCTTTCAGTAATATAGCTACCTATTACCCTTCTTTTTCTTTTATTTATTTATTTGTTTATTTCAGGCGACGCAGGCCTATACATAAATACCTTAACCTAAACATACATATATTTATATTATAAAATAGTGCTTCGCTACTATTAGCATGTTCTTATGCTGTTCTGTGGTATTTGTCCGCGGAAGCGACGGAAAACCACGTCTTGCGGCCAGAAGTCCTCTTCCATCACAATGGACAAAAACAATTCGGTATACGCACCACGAAACCCTTGAAGTTGACGTTGCGGTGCGACTCCAGTAATTGTACCCTCGGTGAGTATCTTGTCTTCTGGCGTACGTACTCCACGATGTCCTCCGCCTTACTGGTGTAGTGTAGGCGTGAGATATACACCGGTGTGTTCGGCTTTGCGGTACGCAAGTTAACTTCCGTCCCCGCAGGAGCTTTGCCGCAACGGTTCTTGTTGGTCCGCGTTCGGCGCTTCTAGGTTACAGACCCAATATTGCATTATACCTTTCAATTTAGCAGCAAAACATTACAGTCATGTCCAGCAAAGATAGAAAACGATACGGTAGACAAATGACTCAAGGAAAACAGACCACAACAGTCAACAGTGTAGGTACCTGCTTTTAAAATGAAAAGAGATTTCATTAATGTGCCAGCATATTCTTCACATTGTAAAAAAAACATCATGCGCCATTTTAATGGAACACCAAATGTAGGTATATAACTGAAAATTGGCGTGATGTCTCTTCCACAGACGACTGTACATCAAGCTACAACAATCTGTCAGAGTTATTTATTAAAGGATATGTTTCATTTTGAGCCACCACTATGTACGCTATATAGATAAAAGGGAAAAAAAATAAAAGATATTCATAAAAATACTACTAAATTAATTTGAATAAAAATACAAGTATATATAATTAATTATTTGAAACGTTTTTTAGAGAGATAATCCTTTATTAAGGTAGCCATGACAGTGGTTATGACGTTTGATTGGCGACTTTGACAGTTCTATTTTCCCGTTGTTATCGTGTCGACTGTCGAGTGTTGATTTGAGTTTATTTAATGGACCGTATGTTCGGAATTCATGTTTTGTTTTTTGCAGTCATATGGTAGATAATATAGATACGATAACCTTAGATACATGACACGTCAATCAAATGTCACTGTCAAAATCTTACTTCGCTTATTGTTGACCACAATATTTATTACTAGTTGTGTTGCACTCCTTGGCCGAGTTAAATTGAATCTGTACAAAAACTAAGCCAAAATATAGGAAATTAACATTAAAAACAGTTAACTATAGTGTAACTATACCTAGCATTAAGTGTACAATGTGCTGGCAAAGGCTCCATACATTTCTGAAACATCTTCTTTCTTAATTTAAATTGGCTCAAGGTTGATTGGGAATATTTGACAGTTTCGGGTAGCTTGACCTGCAGGCTGCTGTCGTCCATACATTTATGATACGACTATGTTGCGCCGTAATGGTAATTGTTGCCCGCAGGACACGGCACTTTCCATGCCATATTTAAAACTAACTCGTATATGTAGCTGGAGCCGGTTGAATTTAAATCTAACATAGGTCTAATTATAAACTACATACAATCAAAGTAAAAGTTATGGGGCAAAGCATACGATTGTAAGCCAGTGAGTTGAAGGCCAATTCACGGAATTCAAACGATCAAATTCGAGTCATAATCTCGTCTCAGCAACAATCAATGTCAAAACCTTCTCGGAAAAGGGATTTTAAAGGTATTTTTAGCAGATTGAGACAGATTATTGAACATTCTCTAAATTACTAGAGTTATAATCATTGTTGCTAATGAATGAAAATTGTGTTAGCTATCAGAGGGTGGTATTTATTAAAGAAACAAGTCAGGACGTTTCAATGTTCGTGTATTATACATTTACAACCAGAACTTAGTTATTAAGATAGGAACACAATAATAATCACTGAGCTTGAGTTGGGGTTGCCAGTCGTCGCTAACAATTGGTGTGCTTTTTAGTCAATTCGATAAGTAAGTAGGTATCGCCTGTCTTACGGATTGGGTACCTTTTACTAGTAACCATAAAAAATAACAATTAAAACCGTTACATAAAATCATACCTAGAACAAATATCTAATATCCGTTTTATGGCAGGTATAAAATATTTACCGTCGGTCGGACTTATGAGACATCGTATCTTCGGTTGATTGCCCACTGTCTTCCAGTGTTGGCGAAAAATTTAGGTAACCTTTTTAGATATTTAAAGGGCAATAACATTCCTCGGAAGTAGAGATGTGTGGCGGTGGGTTACAGTTACGTGGGCCATCATAATTTTGTACTTACAGTACGACACAACTTAAAGGTTCTCTCGATAGCATGATGATGGACCACAGGCGTAGAGTAGCCAGCCTGTCGGTGTTCAATAGGTTGTATTTTTGAGAGTGTGCGAGGGAATTGCATGACTTAACCCCTCCTTCTCCGCCCCATCATCGGACGATCCTTCGTACGATGAGTATCCACCCCTACATTGCTGAAACCACTACGATCCGGATGAAGCGTTTCACCTTGTCTTTGTCTGTGTCTCGTCCGGCAGTGGCGGTCTTTCCGTCTGACTACAATTTAAGTTCATTCAGGACTAGAGTGGAGAACCTGCTCCCCCGCGATGTATCGTTTGATGAATTGTATAAGGCCAATAAATGTGTCAAATCGAGTTGATGGCTGATTGGCGACCCAGATTTAACTCGAAACGGTCTCCAAAGCCTGGAGCACAGGCGTAGAGTAGCCAGCCTTTCGGTCTTCTATAGGATGCATTTTGGTGAGTGTGCATGATTTAATTCCCCAATCTCCGTTCCACCATCGGACGACCCGTCGTACGGCGAGTTTCCAGCCTTACGTTGTTACGTTTCTAATTGATTGATATTGTGTTGTGATGAATATTCGTCGATGTAACGATCTAATAAAATTTGGAATTTTGAAACATCTAGTTGTCTACAAATGTGCTTATTGCGCTGCTTTAAAATGTAATGCTTTTAATTTATATTCCCGCAGTAGTGCAAAAGTAACGTGCACGCGCCCTTTGTGTTTTCATTTATTTATATAACAACCACTACGATCCGGACGAAGCGTATGGCTTCCTCTTTTATACCGCGTACCTACATCGGGGGACTGGAACAATTTGCCAGCGGCGGTGTTTCCGTCAGACTACAATTTGAGTGTCTTCAAGGCTAGAGTGAATAGGCTCTTAATAAACTAGTGCGCTTTACCATAAACAATCGCATCACTGCTTACCATCAGGCGGGATTGCGGTCAAGCACTAGTTAGTATTAATTATAACTAGCTAGTAATAATTTATAAAAAAAAACTGTGTGCCTTTGGTTTCTGTGATGCTGCTCCATAAACGATGGGATACTTAACACTCGTCTCCTGCGAGGCCTATCATCTACAAGTTACTGATGAACACAAGGGATAGCGACGAACAAGTAACCGATTTCGGGAACAACCAGTAGGCCTAGTATGAGTTTTCATTACGAAACTCGATCGTCGATATCGAGCCCTCATTGATTGGCCCGCTTCAAGGCTGTAAGAACTCTCAACCAATGAGAGCGCCAAACGCGCTGGATTCAACGATCGAGAATCGTAATGAAAACTCATACTAGGCATACAGTAAGATTGCCAACGACAGGGTAAGAGGACTATCTTTGTAAAGTTATCATTCATTCTCATGCGAACCAACCTAATAATAAAAGAAATACATTCTTAATACCAACTTTTAATAACAATTTGCTTATTTTGGCTCCATTCATGAATCATTAATTACTCCTAACTCTGTCAATTCTTGCCTGAGTTCGTTTAAACTCAATCTTTGAAAAGTTATCGTGTTTGATGAATTCAGCCGAAGGAACTTCGTAACTGTATCATACTGTGCACATGGCGACACATCAAGCTATAGGTAATTTTCCTGTTTTAGCTGACCTCGCCTTGTTTAGGGTTTTCGTACAATCAGAAGTCAATTTATACTGGCGTGTAACCGTGCGTACACACGTATTCACACTTATTGTTTTCTTCGGTGTAGGTACTTAGGTACGCGTTTATGGGAAACATTAATACAGCGATATTCTCTTGAGAAATTTGCGAAAATTTGTTAGAAGGCTTACGGTTTTCGGGGAACTTTTATTTTTTTCATATAAGACAATATTATTCTATTTTCTAAATTGTGTACTTTATCAGAAAAATGCTTTCGTATTTTTTATTTAAATTATATACATTTTATCATTATAATATGCATATTTACTGCAGATCCCTTGCGGATTTGTAGAATTCATGCTACGTTTCACCACAGGGTTTCACTTACACAATCTGTGTGGAGATAAAAAATCGCACCAGTTTAGGATAGACCTACGAAATTTCTTACTCGTAATTTTTCCTCAAGCATTCTTTCATGATATCCTAACCATTGGAGCATATCCTTTCTCATTTCCACAACATTCATCTCACCGGAAAAAAGTCGTCACATAAATTGAAAAAAGTAAAGCTTTGATATATAAAAACTTTTTTACAAAAAAACAACCGACTTCCAAAAACCACTACAAAGTGAAAAATAACTAATTTCGGAAGTCGGTATCTTTGTTTTTGTATATTCTTTTTTGACACCGACTTCCGAAATTAGTTATTTTTCACTTTGTAGTGGTTTTTGGAAGTCGGTTGTTTTTTTGTAAAAAAGTTTTTATTTTATACTTTTTAGTTGTTAAAAGTAGGGGAAGGTGAGGTAATACGATCCCTGCAGGTCAAATGATCCCCCACCTTGAATCAAACATAACTAGTGCTATCTATCCAAATGAGCATGAAACATGTTCCCCGCGGCCCCGCCAGTTGCCTCTCCAAGTGTTATGGCGTTGCAACCGCTTGGCGTGATTTTATCAAAAAAATATTAAAAAGTGTGGCTCTGATCTAAGGTAAGCCTGTTTTTAGACTTTCATTACTTTTTACATGTTCGTATTTATTGAAATGTTGTTTTATTTGCGGATATTAATAGCAATTAGCTAATATTTAAGATGTTTTGATCTCCGTACGCGACATTCGAAGGGTAAAATTTTGATCGATATCTTCGAATTTGGTGTTTGGGGCTAAATGATCCCTTCCTGTGTGTTTAAAATGATCCCTGGAATCATTTTACCCCATTAGTATTTTTTGTTTTTACAGATTATACAGAGAATTTATATATCTACCTACATAAAACTAATAGTCAAAATTGGCCTGAAGAACAATTGCAAAAGGCATTTAACGCCGTCAGAGATGGTAAGCCTTACAAAACCGCAAGTAGACAGTTTAAGGTCTGTTTAAGTAGAGACTTTAAATGATAATTCAAAAATCTCCACAAACATCACAGTCATCACAGCAACCTTCGTCCTTTCCAGAAAACACCTCGGCGTCAGAATCGTCTGAAAGATTGTTTATTTGATTTTTATTTCCAGCCTTGACTGTTGGTCTTCCAACCACATCTTTTGGTGTTGTTACACCCAGGAAAGTACGACCAACACCAAAGATAGTTGGAAAAAGAGCGACTGCAAAACGAATAAGAGTATTGCTCCATGGAATAGACACATCAGTATTGACCAGCACACACTACAAAAAGTACCTTGTACAGGAAGCCAAAAAGAAAACAAACACATAACATAAAAAGGGTGACCAACAAACAGCACGATAAATTGAAAGGTGTTGGGAAAGGAAAAGGAGTCGGGAAAGGAAAGAGAAGCGGAAAGGGAAAAGGCAAAAAAAGAAGCAAAACGGATCAGATTCTTCAGAAGAAGAGAGTCATACCGAATGCCTCTTCTGTACTTCAGTAGCTTTCAGTAGCAGGGTGGATTAGGTGCGTTGTGTGTCTTAAATGGGGACATGAAGCTTGTGCGGGACGAGATAGTGACGATGAAGGCGACTTCATTTGCGATATTCAACTTTATATTAATCAATTTCATAACGTGAGAAAAAAAAGCTATATGTCTATTTCTTGACAAGAAAATAATCATTTTTAATTAAGATTTGATTTTTCTATTGCTAGAAACATTTGATAGAAATGAGTACTTACTGCCTATTTTTTATTTAGAAGAATTTATTTGTTTACTTATTGTTTGACTAGGTATGTTGTTGGTTGTGTACTGTACCTTTTAAAAGTTTGTTGCAATGTCTAATGTTTAGTTTTGTTGAATGAGTAGTAGATAATTACAAAAAATATCTCTAATGAAACTAAAAGTCTGCAAAAGTTTTGTTTTACTTGCTTGCATACATAAATTATTATGGACAATATATAATTATGATTAAAATAAGCAGCTGTTTCATTTCGTTTATATTTATTAACTTATGGTATAAAATGATCCCTGGGATTATTTTACCCCTACCCCGGGGATCATTTTATACATAGGTGTGTATAAAATGATCCTTTACTTAACTTTAGCAAAAACCTCTAATACAAAAAAATACTAATTAAATAATAAAAAATTAGTATGCAGTTACATAGTTAAGTAAATTCACTACCTCTAACAATAGAAATTTTGCGATTTGGCTTTCAACTTTAGCCACAGTTAAGTTTTCCCCTTAAGGGGATCATTATACCTCACCTTCCCCTACTATGTATTTAGTTGCATCCGAAAAAGACGTACTTAATTTTATTTATTTTAATTTTTACCCGTATGTATTCCCTCAACTGCCTATGGTCTTCATCATCAAATTTACTGCAGACCATTATTTTAACCCAATGGGTGCAAAGGTCTCATCAATATGAATGAATTAAGTCCAACCACAAAGTAGGTACTGTAAACCGTTGAGGAGTTCCCGAAACTAGCCTTTGTCTTCATCCTCAGAGCTCTTATGACAGTCACAACTCATCTAGGTGCAAAGTTCTTATCAATACAAATTAATCGAGCCCCAACACAAGGTAGCTGCTGTGAATTGTTGAGGAGTTCCTTCGACTGTCTCCCGGCTCCATCATCAGATCTACTCCAGATCTTTATTAAATTGTAGTGCTTTAAAATACTTAATGAAAATGCTAAGAACTGCAATAGTCGCCCCTACAATTTTTGAAAGTTCCCCTTTTTTCTCTGGTCTTCCACCATCAAACTCTGATATCCTTATCATGGGACCACCTTGGGAACGTCTTCTTTCCAACGGAAAAAGAATTATTAAAATCGGTTCATAAACGACGAAGTTATGCGCGAACAAACATAAAAAAAAAAAAGCATATATACGGTCGAATTGAATAACCTCCTCCTTTTTGAAGTCGGTTAAAAAATTCAAACCTAATCAAAACTGACGTAGTTTACCTATCAATTGAAAAAGTCTGGCCTACTATAGTTTAAAAAAAACTGCAACAATAAATTTGAAACTCTAAAGTGTCGCGACACATTTGCGGAACGTACCGCACCGAAAGTTCGGCTAAATACGCTCGCAGTGTATTTCAATTACTCTATGACACATCAGCAATTTTTCTGGGAATAACAGTAGATGCTAAACTTCAGTGGGGACCACACATATCAGCCCTAGCAGGAAGCCTCAGTTCGGCCGCCTATGCCGTCAGGAAATTAAGACAATACACTGACGTTGATACAGCTCGTATCAACGTCACGTACGGTATTCTACTGTGGGGCAAAGCTGCTGACATACAAAATTATTTGTTCTCCAAAAACGTGCTGTCCGAGCAATTTACCAGCTCGGTGTAAGAGTTTCTTTAAGGGATTTCTTTAAAGATATTGGCATTCTCACGGTTGCTTCGCAATTTGTCTTAGCCAACATCTTATATATGTGAGGCAAAATATTCACATGTACACCAAAAACAGTGAGATCCATGTTAACACCCGAAATAAGGACAAACTGCGAGCCCCTTTTCACCGACTTCAAAAGGTTCATAACTCTTTTGTTGGGCTTGGTATAACTTTTTAAAACAAGATATCCTCTGCTTTGCTAGATTTGCCTTACAATGCATTTAAAGCACAAATAAAATCCAAGCTTTGTTGAAAGGCATATTATTCTGTGAATGACTATTTGAATGATAAGAATAGCTGGTCGATCTGATTAACTCAAGGCAATGTTTGTGTTCCTTCTCCAGAATTAGCTTACTGACATATTATATGACTTCATATAATTTGCTTTTTACAATGCACAAATATGTGAGCTGTCACGCCCTTTATGCCAGGGGCTTTTATTTAGGTTTGTAATAAGTTTTTACTTTTTACATTTCAGTGAAATTTTATTTTTTGTTTTGCTTTTCTGGTATTTTGGCGTGGCTAGCTGGCATATTTGTATATTTTTTTTTATATTTTTTCTCTTGTGTTTTTTTCTAAATGAACAGACAGCTGTGCTGCTGGGGAGATCCTTCCGCCACTTCTTCCCAGCGAAAGCACTTAGGAAGTGTCGATGGGTGGGCGTTTTGGGGGACTGACTTATGTAATATTGACGTTCAAAAAGTGCTGAATCTCAGCCTAGTTTGACGAAATGACTTTTGATTTTGATTTTGATTACGCCGCGTTCGGCGTAGGGCCTAACCTTCCTTCGGGCGGTTTTTTAGTATAGCAAGTATATGTATATGTATTTTGCTTAGCAAGCGACACATCATGCGATGCGTTGCTCGACCGGAAGTTCGGCGGGCGTAGCTGAACGTTCGGCGTGTGTTGTGCACCGCGCGCGTGGCGGTAACGAAGAGCGGCAACGTCTTCTAAGCCCTCTATAGTAGCTAATATTCTAATTAAATCCATGTTTCTGGGCAATTCCGGTACATCATAAAAACCGCACTCCATAAAGTGTCGACACAGACAGACTGACGATGACGCCACGTAACTTTCGTCGCGTAGCGCGCTGAACAAGACGTCGCGTTTTGACCGTTTGGTTTGTCATAACAACTAAATATTGCGACTGGTACTTCAGCCGCTGAGCTTTCGGCGCCGTACCTACGTTCCGCAGAGTCACTACACTAAAATCCAACACAATCATCAATTCATCACAAAACGAAAAACTGGGTATTTTTGAGCAGAATAACAATTCATGTTTTACGTAACCACTTATGTTTTAGTAAGCACGGTTTTACTTTACCTACAGCGGGTAATACCACCAACACAAACTCCTGCCTTGTTTTTGTTTTAGGTACATGTAACTTGCCGACAGCACTACTCGGAATAACACACAGGTCGAGTTAAATCTCAGCGTTGTTCTAAAATATTCAGGCGTACCGTGAGTCCGTGACCCCCACCTAACTGCGCTGTTTGCTTGGAGAACGATCTCATTCGTACTTTGCGGGTTTTCTATGACTTTGTTACCTCTTATTTATAAATCCGTACAAGCTGTAGTACCTACAGGCTACAGAATGTATGGAAATGTAATTACCAAAGTTAATTATTAAGACTGTATGAGTGTTCGTCTTGGTGACTTTATCGAAACCTATAATTACTGGATTATTTCTAATCTCGTTTTGACTAGGGTTGTTGGTCGCTTTATCAAGCTTTCACCGGGCAGAAATTGCGAAATATAAAACATCAATATAGAATTTTTTCCTAAACAGTTGATCTGTGTTTATATTACGCTATACCTAATGAGTATTTATGTGCACCATTATACCAATGCAGGAGCATGTATGTATATACAACTCTTCATACCAAATGTTCTGTTAGGTAGGTACTTACCATAATATCAATGACGTCACGATCACGAATGTGATTGACAAGACAAGCCGCTCACTATATCATCAATAAGTCACGTGCGCGATACGACAGTTGCAGATACTGTACACACTATGACCGAATATAACATTAATTTCTGGATAAAACTGGTCAGCACTTGGAAGATTCAATAGCGCCTTGATGTCCGCGGAGTCTCTTATGTAATGATTGTGCCATAAGATCTCATTGTGTATGCTTTTTTAATTCTTATTCTGGAAGTTTGACACGTGTCATAAATAGTGTAATTTATAAGTAAATAACTTACGCTATTTACTCTTTCTCCTTCCTTGTTCTTGATAGGTACTAACATATCAGAAAAACCACGCGCTAGGGAAGAACTCCGATCACTAGAGCACAGCTAATTTGAAGAAATAGATTACCATAGGTACTTTACATAAGGAAGTCACAAGTATGTAAATATCTCATACGTACTTAAAAATAACAAGCGATATTCTTGTAACATAACGATTACAAGTTTGAGAAAAGGCCTATTTTATAATAGTTTGTATACCGGTAAGAAATTCGCTTTTGAATCTCACGTTATTATAAGGTACTTATGCTTGGGACTATACCTAAGTATTAGTACTTTTATATACGTTCAATGTTCAAAAATACTGTGTCACCGTAATTTTCACTTTACTTTATGATGGCACAAGTTCCAATCTCTAAACTAATTTAAATGCGTGACTAATGTTAAAGAGACTCATTTATTTATTTACTAGCTCTCCGCCCGCGGCTTCGCCCGCGTGGAGTTCGATTATATCGCGCTTTTTAGATAAAATATACATCAAGTTTTTCCGGGATAAAAGGTAGCCTATGTTCTTTCTCAGGGTCTAAAGATTGTCTGTGCCAAATTTCATCAAAATCGGTTGAGAGGTTTAAGCGGGAAAGCGTAACAGACAGACAGACAGACAGACAGACAGACCGACAGACAGACAGACAGAGTTACTTTCGCATTTATAATATTAGTATGGATTTAAAATTTTTCGCACGCAATAATGTCCTAATTGGACTTAATGCCATAGGCATTCTCAACCAGTCATCCAAGGATGGTGACGAAATTAGATGTCAGGTCCTAGAAGTGGGCAATATCGTTAAGCATGGCTTAATCGTTCCGAAAAATGCGGCCATGGTGTTGTTCACGACAGAGCATCTGATGGATGATTCAATTACCCTACAGGACGATAATAGCTCACTTTATATTGTGGACATCACTGTGTAGCAAATTAACCCTGACCTCTTGTTACAAATGATCTCCATTCTCCACTATTACGGACTTTGTACTTGAGAGATGCAAGCAGAGGGTAAGTGTCAAAGTAAAATTAAGGAATTATTAAATTTTAAGTTAATAGTACCTAATTTGTTAAGTAGGTACTGATGTAATTTGTTCACGTATACTTAACTCTTGATTCATTAGGTAGCGCATGGCGGTAATTCTAAGTCTTCACTCAAGAACACGTTTACCCTAACGGTCATGGGTTCTACGAATAATATGACTGGCGTCCGGCTCGTTGGCATTTCGGCTTGCTTATTCTATAAGCTATGTCGACAACTTTGGTTCCCTGCCGGAGTACCTTGTTCCGAATTCTATCCTTCAGAGAGACTCCAAATAGGTATACCTATAAGATCATTCTATACCTCGGTAAATACATATTATGTACCTAAAACATCCTATGAGATTAAGCATACAAACTGTCATGTAGATATTACATACGTAATTTAGACCCGGTATTGCCGGTAACGGCAATTTAATCCAAGCTTCGGGAGTTAAATAGCTTATATTAATTATTTACACGAACACTGTTGATAAAAAAAAAAGTTTTACCACTTCTTGCTCAAATATACCGTCATTGTAACATACTAAAGCGAGAAAAAAATAGCATTTCATCCTCTAGAGGATTAAGTATTTAGGTAATTGTCTTTTTTTTTTTTGGTTCGCTTCTTTCCGTACTTCTTAAATCAAAAGGCATAGGCATATTTCGCCATACAGCCAGGACCTGAGTAAATTTATATCCTAATTTATCCTAACTTATCCTTTTTTTCTAACGCTGTGTAAATGCCTTTACGCACCATACCCGCCGCTAGCTAGGCGACGGGCGTGTGTGAGACTCGCCCAGCCGAAACCGAGAATACCCACTAAAATCACAGCGCACATCGACATCGCCTTAGTGGCGGGGTCATGGGAAATAGCAGAGTCTGAGCCACCAATCCCTCGCCAGCGATTCCCGCCTAAACGGCGGGCCCACAGTGGTCCCCCCATACGGAGGGGCCGGACTGGGTACGTTTTCTTGTGCGAGAAGACGCAGCAGCCAAGGGTTTTTAGCGTGGTGTCTTTCCTCTTGGCCCCGGGTCACGTCAGCCACCTGGGCCGACCCGCCGCACGTGTGACCGCTGAAGCAGTCCCCGCGTCTGACTTTGATCCGCGCCGGTAAACCGGTAGCCCCCATATCTGGGTGCCTATTATTCACTGAATGCACTTTTTACTACATAAATCATGCGCTTTTATTTAGTAAACAACACTATAAATAATATTAAAAGTCCAATGAAAAATGAGCGTGACACTCGGCTTGATTTTCGCGCCAAACTCCGGTAATCTATCTAATCTATATCTATACTAATATATAAAACTGAAGAGTTTGTTTGTATGTTTGTTTGTTTGTTCGCGCTAATCTGGGGAACTACTGGTCCGATTTGAAAAATCTTTTTGCGTTAGATAGCCCATTAATAGAAAAAAGAAATAGACAGAGTAACATCTGATACCGCTCTTTAAAAATTAATTAATGTATAAGTCAACTAATACCGTCACCTTGATTAGTTTTAATTGTAAGTCCTTCGAGAGATCTAAGGAATGTGTCAAAACGCTTAGTCAGAAGGCAGACCTCATCGCGTTGCAAGAAACCTGGATGCTGCCTCACGAGATCCCAAAGCTACACGAAATTAATTTAGTTACTGTGGAAAATCAGCTGTGGATGTCTCAAGTGGAATATTGAGGGGGCGGCCCTATGGTGGAGTGGCGCTTTTGTGGAGAACCAGTAGGTTTAATTGCGTATCAGTAATAAAGTGTGATAGTGACCGATTAATTGCGCTTAAGGTGTGTGCCTCAGACAGGTCAATTTTATATTTTTCTGTTTACATGCCTACAGACTCACCAGATAATCTAGCTAGTAGAATATATACAGTGCCTTAGTGAACTAATAGCTATAATTTAGAATAATGACGTAGAGACCGCTTACATATTAGGTGACTTTAATGCTCATCCTGGGGAGAGGTTTGGAAACGAGTTGTTAGGTTTTTGTGAGGAACAGAATTTGGTATGTGCTGATTTCATATACTTTGGTGTGAACTCAGATACGTACACTTTTGTTAGTGAAGCGCACGGCAGTCGTGGGTGGCTTGACCATTGCTTGGTCACTAAGTCAGGCATGAAGTCGGTAATATCAGTAAAGGTAAAGGTGCATAATGATATTTATTGGTCGGACCACTGCCCCTTAGAAATTCTTTGTGACTTTAAATCGGTATGCCAAACCACTGTACTGCCGCGCGCTAAAACAAATAAAGTCCTGTGGGGTGAAAGGAGCACGGACCAAACTGATAGGTATACTGAATTTTGTAACAATAAATTACGCAAAATTGAGTTTCCTTATGAATTTAGGAATTGTTGTGACAGTATGTGTAATAATAAGGGCTTATATCACACTATGGTAATTGATACTTTGTACACAAAAATTATAACTGCAATGCAAGAGGCCGCTGTGCTCAGTTTTGAGGGTAGGGACCAAGCTGGAAAGCCCAAACGTGGCCGTTCAATCGTGGGATGGAATAAATATATCCGCGATGCTCACTGGGACGCTAGACAAAAGTTTAAAAACTGGGTATTTTACGGCAGTCCGACTTCCGGGGGTATCTATAATGACATGTATGAGTCTAGGAAAGTGTTTAAAAAGAAACTGAAATATTTCCAAAATAACCAGGATTTAATTAAAATGAATAATTTAGCTACAAAGCACAAAGATAAAGATTTTAAAGGCTTTTGGCAAGAAACCAGAAGGTTAAACCCTAAGTCTAGCGTACCGGTGAGCGTGGAGGGTATAAGTGATCCTGAAAGTATAGCGAATATGTTCCGGCTACACTTTCAGGTGGAATCCCCACTCAAAGGAGTGCATAACGATATCGAGGCCGTGGTGTCGAGGGTACCGGAGCGAATTACCGCAAAGTATAGTGCTTTGATAATTAAAGGTATGACAAGGGGTAAGTCACCCGGACACGACGGCCTCAGCATCGAACACTTTCAGTATGCTGGGCAGCACCTGCCTAGAGTTTTGGGAATGCTATTTACATTTTGTATGAGACATTCATACTTACCGAAGGCATTGATGAAAACGGTCGTGGACCTATAATTAAAAATAAAACTGGGGATCTCGCGGACAAATGCAATTACCGACCAATCTCGTTGGCGACTACTGCGGCGAAGGTTCTTGACTGTGTCTTGGAGAGACAGCTTAAAAATCACCTCAAGCTGCACGACGCTCAGTTCGGTTTCCGAACCGGACTGTCGACTGAATCTGCTATAATGTCTCTCAAGCATACGGTTAGGTACTACACTGATAGGAGTACGCCAGTCTATGCCACTTTTCTAGATCTTTCCAGGGCATTTGATTTGGTTAGGTATGATATTATGTGGTCTAAATTAACTGAAGTGGGTGTGCCTGGGGAACTAGTTAACCTATTTAAGTACTGGTACGGCCAACCAAGTCTTGGAGAGCTTTCGGACGAGTATGGGTTGGAATGTGGGGTTAGACAGGGTGGACTTACATCACCTACACTATTCAACCTGTTGAACCAGCCACCATTAACCAGCTGATTGTTGATCTGAGTGGTACCGGGGTTGGTTGCTCGATTGACGGTTACATGGTCAACAGTATAAGCTACGCGGACGACATGGTGCTGCTCAGTCCATCAATCTCTGCGCTTAGGAGGTTATTAGATGTATGTAAGGATTATGCGAAAACACATGGACTTCTATATAACGATAAAAAGAGTGAGTTGCTAATATTTAGGTCCCGGGGTCGAAATGTTTTATGTGCACCCCCTGTACTGCTTAACGGTGTCGCACTTAATAGAGTGAAGGAATTCAAATACTTCGGCCATGTGATTACCAAGGATTTGAAGGATGACAAAGACATGGAAAGGGAAAGGAGGGTGCTGGCGGTCCGCTGCAACATGCTGGCTCGCAGGTTCGCGCGATGCAACGTGGAAAAAATAACGCTTTTCAAAGCACACTGTCGAAACTTATACACGTGCAGTCTGTAGGTCAACTATACGCTGCGGGCCTTCAATGCGCTCCGAGTACAATACAACAATGCCTTTGGTGATGCTGGGGATCCCACGGTACTGCAGCGCATCGGCCATGTTTGCACACGCCCGTACGGAAGGGTTTGGGGCGACAGTGAGGCGCCGCGTGGCCTCGCTCATGCGCAGGGTGAGGGGGAGCACCAACACCATCCTGTCGGTCATTGCTGACAAGCCAGACTGCCCCATTCAGCGGCGTTGGGTACGATCGCATGTGCTTGTTCCAGGTGCCCCTGAAGGTGGCAGATTCATGAATTAGGTTTTTAATATTCTTTTCATCCCACCATCTCGGAAAGAGTATTTTTAATCTTCAATATCTGACTGGAAAAGCCGTTTTTATTATCTAGAGGATAAAGTAAATTGAATTTAGAACATCGTGTGCACTAAGTTTGTAAATTAAAAAAAACATTAAACCTATTTACTGTTACCTCTATGGTGCCGAATATATCATACAACTTTTTTTTAATTTGTTAAAAACTCAGACTCGGAACCTTCTTGGTGTTCTTTTTTCAATTTTCTTTATACGCGGTTCTTTACGCGGCATTTTTTCACGTCATTGTTAAACCTTATATTAAAAAAAAGAAACTTGAAAACAAGTGAAAAACTAAAATGAGTGATTCTAGCGACGAGGAAGTTTGTTTGACGCCAACAGAATTGACTGAAACTGTTAATAATGCGCAAATGAGCTTTCTACCTCAACAATCACGCGAGAAGTATTTAAAACAGTACGATATGTTCAACACGTGGCGACTAGCAAAAGGAGCCAAAACTTTCTCAGAAAACGTTTTGCTGGCATATTTTATAGAATTATCCGAGAACAAGAAAGCAAGCACTCTATGGAGTACGTATTCGATGCTAAAAGCAACAATAAAGATGAAAAAAGACATACATATCGATACCTATCCTAAATTAGTAGCATTTTTAAAAAGAGCCTCATCTGGTCATCATCCAAAAAAATCGAAGGTTTTCACAGTATCTGATATTGAAAAGTTTCTTAACGAAGCACCCGATTCCGTATATTTGGCGGCAAAAGAAAGTCAGTTGCACATTCAGTATCTACTTAAGTACATATATTAATCTCAATTAAATAGTATACTTAGTAAATGTTGATAGGCATAATTATGCGTTCATATAAATTTTATTCATTTATCTACTACAATACTCTTTACATTGCAGGTTGTTCTTATTATTGGAATAAACGGAGCATGTCGAACTAATGAACTAACACAACTTAATGTCAAAAACATTGAGAAACATTCAGATGACTTACTATTAATTAATTTACCTAATACAAAGACAAAAAGAGACCGCAACTTTGTCATTCGCAAGGAATACGTAACGATTGTTGAGAAATATCAAGCCTTACGGCCGCCTAACACTCCAATCAATCGTTTTTTTCTACAGTATCGCAATGGAAAGTGTGTTAGACAGCCTATGGGTACTAATAAAATTGGCAGTATCCCACGAGAAATAGCAACATTTCTTGAACTTCCAGAACCCCTGTTGTACACGGGTCATTGTTTCCGACGAACTTCAGCCACACTTTTGGCTGATTCCGGAGCTGATCTCCTGTCCCTTAAGCGCCACGGAGGCTGGAAGACCAATGCAGTTGTAGAGGGATACATAGAGGATTCCATCCAAAATAAGTCTAAAATATGTGAAGGCATCGTAGGAGCCATTACACTGAAAGAGCCTCAATCGGAAACTTGGACTGGCCCTTCTACATCAAAAATAAGCCGTTATGAAACACCTAACCATCTCCCTCTCTCTCCAACATTCACGCCAAGGGAATCCGATGAATCGGTACAACTATTAAGTATGACAGACAGTTTACCGAAAAACAGTACACAAGTGACTAACACCAATATTACAGTACCAAACAAAAATATTACACTCAATTTAAATAACTGTTGCAACGTTACTTTAAAATTTTCTTAATTATACTTTAGTATTATTTTATTATAATTTAAAGATTATTCTGTAATACTTACCTGTCATAATGTAGTAATTAATACCTAAACTGAAATAAAAGTGTACCTATCTTGTGATTGTAAACATTTTTTTATTGCATTTAGTCATTTCCTCGCTGAGGTGGAATGAAAAGTTACGTGTTGCACTCGAGTGCAAAGATTTTTCACCTCGTGTCCTTTTGATTCCCTCGCTAACGCTCAGGATTCTAATTTTGAATCACTCGCTGCGCTCGTGATTAATTTTAGAACCCTTCGCTTGCTCGGTCATCAAAATTGAACACGCGGTTAAAAAGCAACTTTGCACTCTTGTATAACAAATAACTATTGTCATTTTTTTTTTTGTATTTCCTATTTTGTATTATTTGTTTTATTATGTGTAGATACTAACATAGTTGTTTTAAGTCACAATGTTACTAACAAAATATGGGGAAACCTGAAATAAACAAATTTTATTTTATTTATTTTTTATTAATCCAGGAAGGCTTTAGGCTATATAACATCACGCTGCAACCAATAGGAGCGGAGCATAAGTAAGTCCACGCGAACGAAGTCGCTGGCGACCGCTAGTAGTCTATAAATTTAAAAAGTATATTTTTTTATTTTTAGACTGTTACCTAAAAACCTTTATCCAAAAGCTGAATAATATTAATAATTATAGTAGAATAATAGAGACTCGACTTATTACTGCTTCTTATAAAAGGACATTGAATTATTTTTGAAAATGGAACTAATAATGGCGATCTCTTCGGTAGAATGCGTGTTAGGATGGTAAATTTATAATAGGTACCTAGTTAATAAGATTCAAGCAAATATTGTAAGAGAAACGTTATGTATACAATATGTAAAGAAAACCCTGTCCAATGTGTGAAGGTATTGTAACGTATCGATTACTGATTCTACTAATGCATACAAAGTCGGACTTCTTAAAATAAAAAAGTATTACCTAGGTATTTCGCAATAAAGAATATCAAACTAAAAAGTTAAAAATAATTTTAAAATTTAATTTATGACAATAGTAAGTATATAAACAATACTAGTATAAATGAGATAAAAGAGTGAGGCGCTTTGTGCCATAATTGTCATAAACTAAATTTTAAAATTCTTTAAAAGCATGTTTTTTTAGTTTTTTAAACTACATTTATTTTAAATAATATACGGATAACACGAACGTTTAAGTGGTGCTCATTTGTTTTTACCCGACTACGGCAAAGCAAAAGGAGGGTTATGATTTTGACAGGCTATGTATGTATGTATGTATGTATGTATGTATGTTCATCTGTTCCCTCGTAACTTCTAAACTACTTATTCGAATTCGACAAATGACATATCATTAGAAGCATCTTAACCGTCCGCTGGCTATATGAAGTTTCACAAAATCTAATGTGGCGCCCTCTAGCGGACAAATCATACAGAGTAAAAAATAAAGTTAAGATAAATATGCCGTGTTTGGTATCATTTGAGAGCGCTTTACTTGTACATTTTGAATATATATATATATTACTAGCGTTTGCTTGTGACTTTACCTGTATTCATGGGCTGATTGCATAGAATTCACATCTTTTCGTTCATAGATAGCTTCTTTACTACTTATCAGAATAAGACCACTGCAGTACCATTAGAAGGGCCTTGATATTTTGTTGGTTATGAGCTATAAAACTTGTCACCAAAATTAGTATTACGCCCTCTAGCGGACAAAAAGTTCTATGTTAATATAAAATTAAAATAAATATACCGTATTTGGTATCATTTGAAAGAGCTTCACGAGTACTTTATGTTTCTACATAATCCCGAGTATTGCTTCGTAGAAATTTGAATGTAAACCGGGGTTTGGTAAACGGAGCGATGGGAGTGGTGAAGGCCTTCGAATGGCCTGCTCTTCGGCGCGATCAGTTGGAACAGGAGAACAGCCAAGCGCTGTTCTCATACAATTTGACGACGCATCCATAAAAGCAGATATTAACGGACTTATCAGAATCGAGCCTTGCCTCACTGAATTTGACGGCTTGAGGGGGTCTGGGCAAATTCAGCGTAAAATGCTCCCGCTGATTCTTTCTTGGGGTTGTACTGTACTGTACATAAATTACAAGGTTTTACTCTAGATAAACAATTTATCGATCTAGGAAAGTCACTGTTTGCTAAAGGACAGGCCTATGTCGCTCTCAGTAGAGTCAAAGCCATAAAGGGATTATTAATTATAAGTGCCTTGGATCATAATAAATTACTTAAAAATCCACTTGACAGTCGATCGTTAGCAGAATTAGATAGATTAAGAAATCTTCCCAGGTCCTCTTAATATATGAAACATCCAATCTATTTATACTAACGACCTCATCCACTAATTCATGACCCATTCGCTGCCATCGACGCAAATGTGCGTCGCTACTACGAAAAACCGGGAGCTTCATACGAGGAAACCGTTGCTATACGCGTTACGATCCACGCGCTACGAAATAGTAAAATAGGATATCTCTACATATTACTATACGCTGATACATAAGTCAAAAGAGATGTCGTATGTTAACTACCTAGTTTTTAGATCGTCAATTTAACTTTTGTTAATATTATGCGCCACAAATACACTTTAACACCAAAATAGTACAAATAATAAAAAGTAAAAAAACTAAAACCCAACTACGACAAAAAACGACGCTGAAAAAGTATAAAACAAGATTTTCAGAATACTGAACTGAACAAAGTTGCTAATGTAGTTGCAAGTAAATGGACACAGTCGACTCTACCAAGATGCCTTCGTTGTAAATTGACATTAATGTCATACAATACTATTCTGAAGTATGCAATATTCACTATGTAGAGATAAATTTTCATGTTTGGAAAGGCGTAGTCACACGTTACATATACCTACCTACGTAGTACTTTGATAACGTGTACTATAAAAAAAAAGCGTGAGGCGCTTTGTGGCATAATTTTTGTATATTGAGCGCCTCACGCTTTTTTTTAAATTATTTTTAATTTTTTTAGTTTGATATTTTTTAAAAAGCATGTTTTTGTTAGTTTTTTAAACTATATTGATTTTCAACTTTTTAGTTCAATATTCTTTTTAAAAAAATAACGAACGGACGAACGTATTGGAAACTGTGGGACATTTTACAGTAATGAGCCGCTCACTCGTAGTCCAAAAAGTTAGAGACGGACAAACAAACAAGCAAGCAAACAAACAAGCAAGCAAGCAAACATACAAGTGAAGCTAATAAAAAGCATGTAAAAAGAGGTAACTTAATACTCGTGCGGTAGGCAATACATATATGTATAGGCAATACTACTCAGAATATGCAGCTACAGGGTTAAACCATTGTTTTTAAAGGTCTTAATATGGTCTAGATATTAGAAATAATTCTAGGTCTGGCCGCGCAATTTTTTTTTTTTTGGACCCACAATTTATGGAATCTTGGAAAGTGCCTGATGTCCTTTTATATTTTATTTGGTCATATGCTTACCTTACCTTTATTATCTTTATGGGTCGGACGGGGTTTTCTTTACATATTGTATATTTACTTATAACATTACATACTGCGCATACTTGACGTTTACACCCCAAACCCCTAAAACACTATGGTGTTTATTCATAAACGTTGATTAAAATTAAGTGATGTTAGAACGTCAATTTATGGTTAAAGAGTCATCACGTTATTGAGCAGACACATTTTTGAACATATGGAACAATGGAATAGCAATAAGCTTTACAATGATTACAACTGATAGTAGGTAATATTGTGTTACGTAATTAGGGTGCTGACTATCCATAAGAACTGTCAAAGAGGTACGAATGACAGCAGACTTTTACAGGATCATTTGCGTCTATTTGCCCTACACTACAAATACCTAATGTTTCATGTAGATCATGTAGATGTGTACTTTGTAACACAAAATAGCTGGGGATGATTCGACTCTTAAAATCTGACTTGCCCACCCTAGCCTTGCCACTTTTACTCCATTAGGTGTCATCTCTATAGTCAGCCCCTTCTTAACCTTACCATCATTCACACATTCGATCCATAGTTCCTTTGGTCTTCCCCTTTTTCTTCTTCTTCCTCAGCCTATAGATGTCCACTGCTGAACAAAGGCCTCCCCCAAGGCTTTCCACGCTGACCGGTCTTGTGCTGCCCGCATCCATCCGCTTCCCGCGACCTTCACCAAGTGATCGGTCCACCTTGTTGGGGGCCTCCCTACGCTGCGTCTTCCAGTACGTGGCCGCCACTCCAGAACCTTAGTGCCCCATCAGCCATCGATTCTACGAGCAATGTGCCCTGCCCACTGCCACTTAAGTTTAGCGACTCGCAGAGCTATGTCGGTGACTTTGGTTCTTCTGATCTCCTCATTTTTCTCATTTTCTGTCTTCCCCTACTCTTGTAAAAAAAAATGTTTATGTCAGGTTTCCCCATACTTTGTTAGTAACATTATGACTTACACAACTATGTTAGTATCTAATCATAATGAAACAAGTAATACAAAATAGAATATTATAACCTAATACCTAGGGTATTTTGAAGGTTTCCCCCCGATAACAAAAAAAAAATAAAGGCACTCATTTCTTATTCTATGCACTCGTGTAACACCACACATCATCATCAACCTTCCTTTTATCGTCCCACTGTTGGGCACAGGTCTCCTCTCATACAGAGAAGGATTGAGCGTAATCACCACGCTGCGCTGGCTCAATGCGGGTTGGCGATTTCAGACTTATAAAGTCCAGGTTTCCTCAAGTTGTTTTCCTTCACCTTCAGTCATTGGTGTCCAAGATATACTTAGAAAGTACATATAACTTTAGAAAAGTTGCATTGGTACTTGCCTGACCTGGAATCGAACCCGCACACTCATACTTGAGAGGCTGGTGTTTTAACCACTAGGCCACCACACATACCTCTTAGCATTCTCATTTCAGCTCCATGCAATTGCCTTTCGTTCATCCCTTTTGTGGCCCAACATTCTGATCCATACCAGATAGCATCTGTCATCTGATGATGGTCTTATATATCTTACCGGTCTGATCTTGGTTTTATATATCTTCCCCTTGAATTTAAGGGGAATGTGGCAGTCATAGATCGTTTTTTTTTATAAATTGTAAACTAGTGCTTGACCGCAATCTCGTCTGATGGTAAGCAGTGATGCAGTCGTTGATTGTAAGGCGCTGGTGATGGTAAACTAGCGCGCTTTATAAAAAAAAAGGATTTCCAATGTAACAGATTGAAATAACAATTGTTGCGACTTTCTTCTAAATCTACCTACCTCCTTCAGATATTACGCGCCGCTTAATTAACTTATTAGAGTCACATAGATATAATAACAATAATAAAGTTTATTCAATAATTATTTACAATAGTGCACAAAATATAATACGTAGGTATTATATTTTGCCTAAGTACACACATTAAAAAAGTCTAAGCAACACAAATACTTTCAATTTCAAAATGTGTTTTCGCATTAAACCCCTAGTATTTTCTTATTTGCATTATTTTTAATGCTTTTTACATTAAACACGGTTATTTTCTTTTATACTTATTCTTAATCCATACTAATATTATAAATGCGAAAGTAACTCTGTCTGTCTGTCGGTCGGCCCGCTTAAACCTCTCAACCGATTTTGATGAAAATTGGCACAGACAATCTTTAGACCCCGAGAAAGAACATAGACTACCTTTTATCCCGGAAAAACTTGATGTTCCCGAGGGAAACCTAAAAAGCGCGATATAACCGAACACCACGCGGGCGAAGCCGCGGGCGGAAAGCTAGTAAACAATAATTACGAGTAAACTTACTGTAAGTACTAGTAGGTACAAAGTAAGGTGCCTAATCAACTAAGCTAAAATTAAATACTTAGTGGTAAAAAAAATGTAATTAATACTAAGTGTGGCCTTCTCTGTTATTGAGAACTTGCTGGCACCTATTATTCATAGAATGGATGAGACAGACTGTTAATGTTATCCTGCGGCAATTGCTCCCAATTATATTTTAGTAAATCCATCAATTGTTGGGTTGTTGTCACTCCATTCAAGTCCTTTAAAACACGTCTCTTGAGCATGTTCCATGTAAGCTCGATGGGGTTGTGGTCTGCCGATTGTGCCGGCCAGGGCAATACCAGGATGTTTTCCATTGCCAAGTACTTCTGTGTGCAAAGCTGTATGCGCATTGTCTTGTAAAATCGGAGCCAAACGTTAGTGCGAATGGACCGACATAAGGCCTTCGAACATCCTGAATGTAATTTACAGCGTTCATGTTACCATTTACAAAAACGAACTCAGTTCGTCTGTTCTTCATAATACCCGCCCATACCATAACTATTGAGCCGTTGTATGGATGCACTTCCTGAACGCACCTCAGCCTTTCAATATTTTGAATTGACTTCTTCCTGTTTGCAACATCCCTATATACAGCTCTTTGCATAACATCTCGACTTAAAAAATGTCTCAAAATCCAAATTTTTACGAAACTGTTTTCAAATTAGGTATTGTTTTATCCGTACTACTTATTGTTTTAATCATAAAATTGATACATAATACTAATTTTAGTAAGCAAAAAAGGATTTAGCAGTCGCAATCGCTTTTCAGTTTGTGAAAAAAACAAATGATACTCTAAGTTTTTTTTAAGCCAGCCAATATATCCTCTAGATCAAAAGAGTTTACATAGGTATTACCTACTTGGTAAGAAATGATATACCTACCTACCCTGCTAATAATTTTAAATAATATGTGTTGTTTAGACTTTTTTGATGTGTGTATTATAGACTATAATTTCTTGTTACATACGAGAGACATTTACTTAAATAATTAAAACAAAATCACCGTTTTGTAGTGTACCTACTTACTATATTTTTTACTGAAGTCTGTTAAAAGGAGTTAACATCATCTTGTCAGTTCTCCTTAAGTATGTACCTACTTAATTAGAATAGAGCATAGGTACATGTACCTATGTACATATTATGAAGAAGCTAATGTTAACGCAAATTACTGTCTCTTTACACTAGATACCTACTAGATTGAAAGCCTGTACAAAAATTTCCGCATTGTTGTTTTTGTGATCTCTTACAGAACAATTGCATTGTTGGTGCTGAATGGATATACAATAGGAAGTTGCATTGCTTTCTTGTCTAGAACCTTGAGATTTCTTCCTATTTAAGTTTGATGCTATCTATGTTTAGGTCCTATTTTAATTAGTAGCAATGCTGCCTTTTTATGTTATATCCGGTTCCGTCTTTTAATTGTTCTCACATAATCCACAAACACAAAATCCAACTTAGTGAGCGGCAGAAAAGTATATTTACTCTACTCTACCTGTTAGTTAAATTCCATAGGTACTTATGATTTTTAGGTTCTAATAGTAGGTAGGCATATTATTGAAATATTTTGAATAAATTACTTTAATCATTGTTAAAGGTGAAAAAGGATCTTTGGGGATCTGGTTTTCTTGACACAAGATGGCGCTACGTATAACTACAACAGTTTAAAATTCGTAATAATAAGTCAAATTACGTGATTCCCGCAATGTTTTTTATGTAGTTCAGTTTTCTATAAAGATGACGTTCCAAGTAAAATAACGCCTAATTTTATATACAGTGTAGTATGTCATGTCGCTAACGCAGTGACATCTACACTTATAAGTAGAAACAATTCTAGTGCGAACAAGTAACTTTATGACTTATTATTTTTTAAACATTTTTTTGTTTTTAATTAAATAATTTAATAATAAAAATCTAATTAAAACTATAAAGGCTGTATAGCTTTATACGTTTACCTGCCTGCGGAACTAAACGAAACGTAATGTATAATTAAAAAAAAAAAAGTAAGTGAACCAAAGTGACGGTCGACAGCTCATCGTTACCTTGTTTTCGTTGATATTTTTATAGTTTAAAAATCTTCAAAATTAGTGTAGTGATCTAATTAAACAAACCAAGATGTGGGATCCAACACATGTTCAAGTAACTATTCAACGGGCTCGAGGACTCTTGATCAAAGGTAAAAACGGTGCGAATAACTGTTTTGTTACAATCGCTCTCGGTAAAGATAAATTCCAAACTTCCGTCAAACACAAAGCCACTCAGAATGTCGAATGGATTGAAGAATGTGAGTTACGAATACCTACGCAGGGAAATACTGCTGAGATTGTTCTAAAGGTTTACGGTGAAGACTTACTAAAGGACCATTTACTAGGTCAAGTATCGATTCCGTTAAAAGACCTCGATGTTTACGAGCGGCCAAGAAGCCGTTGGTACACCTTGCAGGGTAAATCTGGTAAAGAAAATGATAAGCCAAGAGGCGAGTTAGAGGTGAAAGTGGCTTTCACTGTAAAAGAAGGAAGTTTGACTGATTTGAGTAAGAAAGATAAACATAGGTCATCTTTGTCTAGTATCGCCCAGAATGTCGGTGGCAGTCTCATGAGCATTGGTAGCATTGAAAAACGGAAAAGCCTTAAAAAGTTTGCTAAAAATCTGGGTTCTAAAATGAACTTAAATAAGAAAGATAAGAAAAGTGATTCATCGTCTCTGAGTGGTAGTATTGGGAACCTCAAAAGTTCTACACTTTCTACCCCTGATCATTCTACACCCAAACGTTTGTCGGGAGAAGCTGACCCTGGGGTTATTAGTGAAGATGATGATGAATTTGCTTTTGATGACTTATCTCATAAAAGCTCTGGCAGCTCACTTAATGTTCAAACATTACCACGAGGACATAAATACACTCCTTCACCTGTGAATGCTTCATTGGAAAATCTAGGTGGTGGTGAATTTTTGAGAAGATCTACAAGTAGTAACTTAGCAGTTCCAGAAAAACCAATCCCACAAAAACCTGTTCGCCTAAGCCTTGACACATTTGCTCCTCCGCAGCTGCCAGCACAGGTGATTGACAAAAATGATGAGTGGTCACAAAAACTTTACTCTAAAAGGAAATCTAACAGTCAATTGGCTATTGATAGAGAAAAGTCATCCAGTCTAGAAAGGAATAAGAAACTGGACAGTCCAAGTTCTTTAAAAGAAAGACCCAGTCCCAAGTTCTTTAAGAAATTTGGCAATAATAATAAACAAAAGAAATTATTGGAAGAACGCATTATTGTTGGAGAAGAGAACATTGCAGAAGAAGATTCTATTAATCCAGCATTCAACAACATTCCTAAATCAATTTTGAAGGACTTTGATGGAAAATCACGAGAAGACTTAATGGTCATGGTGTATAATTTGCAAAAAGATGTTGAGAGTCAAAAAAAGAAAAATAAAGACCTGGAAAACTATCTTGATGAACTGCTTCTAAGGGTAATGGAAACAACACCAAGAATTTTACAGAACCCTTATTCTAGAAATAACAGCATGCATTTCAGAAACAAATAATTTTTTATGCAATTGCCTAAAAAAATCTAGTGCATTATCAAGTGCATGATTGCATAAGAGTAATGTGGCATGCCTCGTTCTATTCAATGTTTGTGTAATACTGATATAATTATTTGAAGAAACTTTCTTTATTTACTATTTAGGTTGCTTTATTAATTATTTAGTACACTTATTAGAATGAACAAGATTTATAATTGGAATTCTAGTGTTTCCATTAATTGTGAGTGTTAGGTAATCACTTGTGTATGACAGTGATACCTGTATCTAAATTAGCAGAGAGTGATGTGTACGAAATTATAAAGAAATATTCTAAATGCTTGTAAACTTTCACTCCTCTAAAGATCTAATCACATACAAACTTAGTGCCTTATGTATTTAAATAAGTCTGTGATAGGTATTATTATTTAAATTCTTTGGTTGTTATTATGAAAGTTTTGCATGACTTTTATCTTATCTGCAATTTCCAAATCTCAGGAATAAGGATGATTATCACAATGATAAATGGTATATGTAACAAACTCACTGCTATTGTGTTTTTGTAGAAGGTCAGAGTCTAACAATTTATGTTTATTAGTCTACAATTGTTATTGAGAAATCAAAGAATGTGTTACAATTACCCACTGCCATGAAATTTTGTAAAGCATTTTATACTTCTCATTTTTTATACAGAAATTGGACAATTCTAAATTTTGTGCCAAACTTATATTTAAAAAAAAAACTCCATTTAATAACATACCAATAATAGTAATCCATAGTAGTATTGTAACAAAAAGACATTATTTTTAATCCTCAAGAATGTTTATAGATTGTGATATTGAATGTGTGTTATTTTTTATTTAAAAAAGAAATGGTAATTGGAGTTATGTGAATTGTTAATTCTTAGTTTTATCCAACATGCTTCATTCCTGTAGAAAAGTATAAATGCTAATGCTTATTGCTTCTCCACACAAATGGCTGATCTGGCTTAACAATTGTCATGACACATTAGGTGTGTATGATTCATAAGTAGGTATGTATAATAATAAGAATGACTAAGAAGCATTCAATGTCTTCATAGATGTGCAAACAATTGCTAAGCCTTAACAAAAGTGACTCGAAACACAAGTACCTAAGGAATCTATCCAAATGTAATTCAATGAGGTTGATCATTATTTATTTGTTAGTGGTAAAATATGTTTCATTTATTTATAGTAGCATTATCATGCATATATAAAAAAGTATTTTTAGTGCAAATCATATTAACTTTTCATTTAACTTATGTAAATCATACTTTGTAAGAAATGCCTTTGTGCAATAATTAAAAGTTAGTGGGTAGATCGTCTTTGTTGATGTCTATATATTTTATGTTTAACTAACATTGAAGTATTACTTATTAACATAAACATTTATAGATATATGTAACAATTAAGTTATATTTTTAGATTCATGGTGATCTGAGGAATGTTTAACATAATTTAACAGTGTCATAGACTTATCTATGTGAAGTAGGTAGGTAAATAGAAGTTGATTTATTAATATTATTATTTACCTTTATCGTTGTTTGTTCAAGAAACAAAGGAACAAATTAACAGTAGATTGTATTTTAAATCTAAAAGATAAGTAAAATTAAGATTTCTCGATAAACAATAAGTAGATGATTATTTATTTAATTATATCGAAAAGATCATTTATTTTTGTATTAGGTTGAACTACCTACTCTTAAGTTAATTATATTAGAAAGTTAAGAGGAAAGTATGTTTAAACCACAAGGTAAAATGTCTACTTTTGTCCAGGAACTAATTTTTTCAATAAACTCTTTTTTTAAATCATGACTTTTATTTAATTCCTAAGATAATATTAATTCACTGTTTAAAGTGGGTTATACCAGTTTCAATAAAACACTTCATGATACATAATGATTTTTAATTATATGCTAGTAGTAAAAAAGCTTAATTTTAAAATTTCATTTATGACGCCGGCTTTTGGCTGGTGCTGCTACAGGAGCTGATGTTGCATAAGCCTTCTGTGACAATTTGTTCATGTAGTAGATTGTGATTATGGAGAAGATCAAACTGAAAA
The DNA here is from genome assembly GCA_017933935.1 of Sesamia nonagrioides. Taxonomy (NCBI): domain Eukaryota; kingdom Metazoa; phylum Arthropoda; class Insecta; order Lepidoptera; family Noctuidae; genus Sesamia; species Sesamia nonagrioides. The sequence goes on along the minus strand of JADWQK010000668.1, from coordinate 606,663 downwards.
TAAAAATAATTATGTTATCATTCATTCTTTTTAGGAACTAGTCTCTTTAAGGGGCAACACAAATGTTAAGGGTACACCTACGAATTTTTGACTAATCTCTTTTCACGAATTATATAAAGATCGGCAGGTTGCCTGCATCATTCTCACTCTACCATTAAGCTGCAAAGCGCCTGGGACTGCTGTACTAGTTGTATCCCGAAATAAACCAAGTCACACACACACTTCATTGTTTCATTCAACATTAACATACAGTCCACCTCAACAGTTTAGTTTTTCTGATCCTACAATAGGCATTAATCAGTATTTCCTACGGTGGCTTCTTCCAAGGTGCAACACAAACATTATTTACCTGAAGTCTAGATTTGTACCTGGCTGAAGGCAAAAGGTTTTCCCCTATTATATGCAAATTTAAACATAACTGATGTAAAATGGCTGTAACTTTTCCCAACCCTTCAGTGAGGCAAGGCATAATGAAGTTTGTGCACCCCTAAGAACCATCGCTAATACTACCGATCAACAGTCAATATCCACTACATATAATATTATATTACTTTATTTCTCTCAACCTTGACATTGGCAGAATCATCGGTCATCGATGGGGCCAAACTACTAAAAAAAGAAAAAAAGTATTTGTACAGTACACATACTTTTTTTCTTTTTTACTTACCTACCTTACTTACCTTACTAATTACTACTTTCTTTCTTGATCATGACATATTGTTTCCTTAGCATTCAATACAATTTTCAAAAGGTTGCCAATATCCATGCAACTTTATCAGAACATTTCAGAATTCCTTTAGCTCATCCTAGAATACATATTAAATAAAGTTTACCATGTAGTGAAGCAGATCCTATGCACCATACCGGCAGCAATCAAAGATATTGCCATAGATAGGACTATTTCTGGCAACTTCAACTGAAAGTTTTTGCCAAACATTGTTGCTTCCAAGTTACCAATAGCCTGTGACATCATGTTAAGGATAAATAAATAAAAATACACTGTTATACATGACTAAAAATAGTATGTGGACCTAGAATCAGTTGGCATACAACTACAGACATCACGGTTAGCGAAGTGGTTAAGCTATTGACTGCTGTGCTGCGTGTCGCTGGTTCAATTCCCGCACGGAACAAATATTTGTATGACAAGTAATTGTTCTGGGTCTGGCTGTTTGTGTATGCGAGTTTATATGCTTGTAAATGCACCCACAATACAGGAGAAATTTCTAGTGTGAGCCCAATATATTGTATTTTTCTTAAAAAAAAAATAGTCATGGGCTTCAATAAATAAGGATAGTAAAATAAATGATTTAATCTTTCTGCTAATCACTGTTATTGGTATTTTGGATGTTGATGCAGCATATCCAAATGTGTTGTATTCTCTACTAACTTTATTATTATTATGGCTGTTCATAAAGTTAGGCGACTGCTATTAAAATATTAAAACAACAGTTAAAGTAACTTAACCAGCAGAAGTTTTTAAAAAGGATACAGTAACGAAGAACAGAAACATCAATGAACCAAGGTAGCCCCCAAATATTATAGTAACTGGCGATCTTATCAGCACCGGTTTGTACATCTGCATTCCCGAAAATATAAGCAGGGTCAAAATTGATGATAACACGAAAGACGTGGCACTGTTCACCGCTGAAAAAATGAAATATTATGTTAAAATGTGATTGGGTATTGTTAATATGAAATCATTTTATTTACTAAACAGTAATACTCAACCCATTGTAAAGTTCTAATAATATTTATTAACTTTCAAGAAGATTTTTGCAATAAAAAACGCCGCTTTGAACACAGCTTTTGACAGTTAATGAAATTCCATTTTTTTTTTTGGTTCATTTTTTTCCCTTCTTCCGAACGGAAAAGGCAAAGGCATAGTACGCCATACAGCCAAGTCTTCAGTAAGTTTTTATCTTGAGTATGTTTCTATCCTAACTTATCCTAGCTTAACTTAACGTAACCTAACTCTTTTCGTTTCCCGCGTGTGGCCGATAAGGAGGGGTTTAGCGTAAAGACATGATGCGGCCACTATGCTACAATATTTCACTGTTCTATGAATTATTCACTGAATGCACTTTTTACTACATAAATCACGCGTTTTTATTTAGTAAACGACACTATACATAATTTTAAAAGTCCAATGAAAAATGAACGTGGCACTCATCTTGACATTCCCGCCAAACTCCGAAATTCCAACATATCGTGAAAAATGTCACAATAGCTTTTCCGATTGCTTCGAATACGAATCTCAAAGGTATGCAGAAAATATTACATTATACTCGTGTTAACACAGGCATCATCTACAAAGTTATTAATAAAAACACATTTTATCAATGCTATCATTGAGAACATATTAAATATATACGAATAAAGACACGCATCACGTTAAGCAAACTTGTCAGCTTATGAGATCAAAGAGTATAGTAACTTGCTTGCAGTGCTAACACTTTTGCGCTGTCGGAGTTCCATCTATAGAGTTTTTTGGGACACGTAGCGCATAAATTTTAATATTCAGTCACAGCTGAACATATCACTAACTAACATGAGTTCTTATGACAAACCAAACATAATAGTAATCACGTCGCAATCTCGGCAAAAATAGAATATGTTTAGTTAATTATATTCTTCCTGGTAAGTCCACCAATAAGACCAGAAATATAAGTGGAAATTATAGATCAAGCGCCGCAACCTAAACCTTCAGGAATTCGGCCAATTTTAGTAAATACTACGTGATAATACTGAGCCTGAACAGGCGAACAGCTGATCCTGATATCAAAATAAATTAAACATTATATTATAATACTATATTAAGATGATTAATACAGTTTGTATTGTAATCTAAAACTATTTTTATACATACAAGCTAGCGCATTATAGCGCTGTGTTTGACATGCAATCTAGTAGTCTAATCTTGCGCTACTTTCAGAAGTGACAAACAACAGGCAACACTGCTCACTGCAGGTTTTCTTATCAATACGGCTTAAAGGTCATAAGTCCGTATCACAGAGCATAGAAACCAGGCCATAAAATAATTTAAAAAAAAAGTTTCTTATCAAAAGCTGTCATCAAAACAAATTCAAAACATGACATTCCATTCCATTTTCAAGTTTTTGATAATGATTGATAACAAAAGTAGATGACGGTCTGAACTCCGCATACTGAAAAGTAATTATTTATTTGTTACGTAAAAGTAGTTAAAATGACACACGTTACCAAAACAATTAACTCCAAATTGGTGAAAAGTTTGATTCATCGTAGTCTTGTAAGTAAATCAATTCATTAGTTTATTAACTCATTGTATGCTAAATATAATATATTGTATTTAAAATGTACCTACTCTTCCTTTTTGCTAGATAAAATAAATACTTATTCATATTAATACTATAATTATTATACAAATTTAAGAAAGTTTATGAGGACCTCTGTATCGATAATGTTTGCTACTCTTTCACGCGAAAACTACTGAACGAATTTGGATTAAATTTGGACCCGTCGTACGGCTGGTTTCCACCCTTACGTTGTTAACACCACTACGATCCGGACGAAGCGTTTCGCCTCCTCCTTTTTACCGCGTACATCGAGGGACTGGAATAGTTTGCCAGCGGCGGTGTTTCCGTCGGACTACAATTTGAGTGTCTTCAAGGCTAGAGTGAATAGGCTCTTAATAAACTAGTGCGCTTTACCATCAACGATTGCGTCACTGCTTACCATCAGGCAGGATTGCGGTCAAGCGCTAGTTTATAATACATAAAAAAAAAAACACAAATAGTTTATAACCAGGAATAGGATACCTTTATCCCGATATTGCCACGCGATCAAAACTTACGCGGGTGTAACCGCAGGGGCGCAGCTAGTATTTATTACAATGCAGATTATTCTAAAATTTGTTGTCTGAACCATCTTGATTTTTTTTTTCAGAGTACAGCAGTACCACAAATTAGGATCTATGAAGTGGGCCCAAGAGATGGCCTTCAAAATGAATCTAAATTTGTTCCCACAGACATTAAAATAGAACTCATAAATAAACTGGCTGCAGCTGGAATAAAAGACATTGAGTCTGCCAGGTATGTTAGGAATTGTATAAAAGATATTTAAAAATTAGTGTTAGAACAATAGGTTCTACTAAATGCTGATATTATTTTGTTTTACTGATGGGTTTTGGTTGAGGACCAAAAATAAACTTATAGAAGTGAATAAGTTTAATCATTGTATTTTAAATTAATATTGGAACCAATTCCCCATACAGGGCCTATACGCAGAGTCATCAGCACAGAAAACAAAGCAATAAGCCTTTATCAGAACTGTGTTGGTATTCAAAATGCATATGAACTATCTTCTACAAATAGGGTTGCCATCTCTAAAATTTGGAAAACAGGACAAGACGCGTGAAAACCCCGGATTTTAGAGTCCGAAAGCCGGACATATCAACAAGATCTTTTAAACATATTCAACGAACAAACGGCGGACCGTGGCAACCGCGACTGGAGGGGTGGGGGAACGATGAATATGGTTCGACGGTTGATCGTGAGGTGCGAGCATAGTGCGTGTCTCGAGGGCCCTAATTTGTTTATTTATTTATTTTGTGAAACTTGGTCTACAAATGAAACCTTCCCCGGATTTGTCCCAGTTTAGAGGGCACCCGGACGGATGGCAACCCTATCTACACATAACATTTCTTTTTTTTTTGCCACTCAGAATCTACTGATCTCTAGCTATGCCTTGCAGCATGTTACAAAAATGTATCCTTTACTGTTTGGAAAAATTGATAATCCATACTAATATTATAAATGCGAAAGTAACTGTCTGTCTGTCTGTCTGTCTGTCTGTCTGTCTGTCTGTCTGTCTGTCTGTCTGTCTGTCTGTCTGTCTGTTACGCTTTCCCGCTTAAACTTCTCAACCGATTTTGATGAAATTTGGCACAGACAATCTTTAGACCCCGAGAAAGAACATAGGCTACTTTTTATCCCGGAAAAATTTGATGTTCCCGAGGGAAACCTAAAAAGCGCGATATAACCGAATTCCACGCGGGCGAAGCCGCGGGCGGAAAGCTAGTTTCGAATATGGAGTGCTTACATTTTTCTAGTTTTACTAAAGGGTATTTTATTACCTAGAACTGGGTTGCGGTCAGATAAGCAATAACTCTAAATAAAAAACTTGTATTCAGCTGTATTTATTTAGACAGGAATCCAATCCAATCCAATACACAGACAGATATTGCTTAGATTTATCAGCATTTATATGCCTTAACATAGAATATGATTTGGTTTGCAACAATAATAAGAAAATATTTAGTGAAATATAGTCCCCAGACTTGATGAACTTGTTCATTCAGTATAACAATGATTGGTTTAAAGTTTTTTTTTTACTGTTCTGTGATTTTAATGTTCAGTCCTGTTTGAATAATGGTTAATTAAACATTTCCATTTTATTGATAAAAATTGATAAATATCCCTCTATTGTTCTTTTCACATTTTATTATTCAATTAATATACAGGTTGGTTCAACTAGTGGCGTCAACAATTTTTTTTTAGATTCTTCGTGCCTGGTGGCATCCGAAAATACCCTATGAATGTTCTGCGATTTTTCTTAGTTTTCGAGTCATAATTTTTCCACATCGATGCCACTTCGGTGTCATTTCAGTCCAACTAAGAAAACTCGCAGAACATCCATAGGGTATTTTCGCATACCACAAGATGCGGGGAATCTAAAAAAAAATTCTTGACGTCACTATTTGGACCAACCTGTATACAGAAAGTAATTAGATATGTATGCAATGTATTACATCCTGCCAGCATTTCATTTTAGTAATACTGAGTTATTGCAATTTTTAAGTACAGGCCATGAGTTCTCTTTCTACAGATGTAGAAACCACTTCGGTACCACTTTAGTGCTACTTCAGTGCCACATTGATGCCACTTCGGTGCCACATCGATGCCACTTCCACTCACTTCGGTGGTTGGTTTGAGTAAATCCTACTAAAACTGAAATTTCAACTTTCAAGCCTACTTTGAGTAAGTTTAAGTAATTTCAGGAACCTGAATTATTCTTTTTTATTAATACAACATTTAGGAAAATTATGTCACAAAAAAGACTGCAAAATATCTATTAGAAAAAAGATATGAATTTTTGAAACCTCGCTGGCAGAAATCTGTAAAATACACAAAAAAAAAAAAATAACTCAAAAACTAAGAAAAATCGCAGAACATACATAGGGGGTATTTTCGGATACCACAAGGTGCGAGGAATCTAAAAAAAATTGTTGACGTCACTATTTGGACCACCCTGTATACAGAAAATAATTAGATATGTATGGCAATGTATTGCATCCTGCCAGTATTTCAGTTTAGTAATACTGAGTTAATTGCAATTTTTAAATACAGGTCTTGGGTTCTCTTTCTACATATGTACAGATGACAGCACATCAAGCTACTACAATCTGTCATATTTCTTTATGAGATTTTCAACTTTATCGCTAATTGATATGATGAGATGATCGCTATTTGATAGTTTCGGCTAGCAAATTAAAATTAAACACTAATAGCAATTATTTGTATGACCTCTACCTATCTAGTACCATGCATGCACCAAATCAAATTTCTTTAACATCAAGTGCTTAAGGCCAAGTTTTTTTTTTTATGTCAAAAAGTAGTGTGCGATCCCGCGTGGTGGTAGGCAGTACCTAATGCAATCGTTGATGGTAAAGCCTATTCACTCCAGCCTAGAAGAAACTTAAATTATAAACTGACGGGATGATCGCATAGCAATATGTTTAGTCATGATCATCCCTACCATAATCAGCCAATAATGTTCTCACTGTAGGGACACAGGCCTCCTATCTTTGAGAGGGGGTGGGCTATATTCTACCACGCAAGCCCCCGCATGGGGCTTGATCGATGTCACATGTCTTCTAATTTTTTATTTGTGGACTGATTGGATTAGGCACCAAAACACCAAACACCAAATAATGTTAGCTAGATAGATTCATTTTGAAGTATAAAATGCGGTAAATAAGCAAACCGTCAGCTGCTGTGAATATGTGTGGAAGCACAGGAGCACTCGATACCATCCGAGACAATATCGAAATCGTGTTATATGCTGACGCTACTCATCTTTACACCCTTCGCTTCGTGAGATAACAGTACTATATAAATAACATAAAACACGGCACTCCATTCTTTATTAGTTTTCGCTTAAACACAATCTTTTTCCTATCAAGTTACGTTTTGACTGCATAACGAAACTTGATAATGTTTAATCAGTTTATCGTAGCAACAACAGTATCGAACTTACTGCGTTATCAACTCGTACTTAAAAACTCTTGACGATTGCAACCATTAAAGACTAATTAACTCTTGTTCTGATTCCGTTTTTACTTCGTAGGTAAAACATAATCTCCCAGTCTTATTTACTGTGGACCATTTGCATTAGAACGCAACGGACTTTCTCATTCTCTACTACATTAAAGGAAAGGGGATGCGAATGCGATCATTTATTGTCTTAGCATGTTGAACCGATGCGATGGCCTGACTTTAACAATCTGGACCTAAGATTGATATATGGGTAGAATCTACACAGGACAGCAAATAAATCGGTCCACCGGCTAACCGTGAACTCCAATAGAAATTCTCAAAAAGTACAAAACATACAACTATCAAAATTATACCTGAAAATATTAAAAAGGTAATTAAAATGAAATTAATTGGGTTTAATCAACATATTAAGTGTTTTTAGGGATCTGACCAAGACGAGTCTTTTTCCAGTCACACGACAGGACTATACATAATCGTTACCAATCATAAAATGACAAAAAAACCAGAATCTAAGAAAAAAAGAATGTTTTTGTTCGGTATTCAGTATTCCCTCCCCTTACTAGAATAAGTGCCATTTTCACCGACCTCACGAGGCTGGCGAAAAAAATTCAGGGTTTACATTGTAGTCCACTTCAATTACAAATCGCAGCTCTGGAAGCCATACGTGATACGGCTTAAGGCTGAGCCATAGAAGCCATAAGGCTCGGAAGCAAAGGTTAAGCCCATCCCAAATTACTACATATATCGAATTAGTCCTTGCGTCGACGCAAAGCTGGCCTGCCCAGCATACGAATGTTAACGTCGCGCAGATAACTACCGAGTCACATTATGAGCAACATGAGGCCATGCATTATCATGCATCAACAGCTTATCATGTCCAATACATGCTGCGTAAGGTACCACATGATCTGCGAGGATTTCAGTGATGTAACGATGACAAGTCAATCCACGTGTACGGTCCATCGCTTCGATAAAAACTAACGCAGTATATTATGACCCTGCAGCCCTGGGCAATTACAAATCCTCCTTCATATGTAAGTTTACTCGGTGCAACATCGGGAATAACATTGTTAGGGCGACGATAATTATACACTCACTTCACATACTATCACTTCCATGTAAACGCACTCAGTACTCACTCATGAGTGAAGACTACATTACCCCCTTTTTACCCCTTTTTTCCGGGCTGGAAAATTCAAGACTACATTACCCTACGCCATCGTCCAATCCTTATGCTCTCGAACAAATTCGAATCGTGGTCGACTGTGGCCTCTTTCGATTCTGATTCCGTTCACCAAGTCTCCTACTGATTCTATCTGAACTTATGACCACTTAGCCAGACTTCGTTAGACGTGATCTGCGTTGAGGCAGCGATTCCGCAGAACAGTAACTTGGATATAACGATCATCTGCTGAGGATATAACACTAGGTCTACCAGTACCTGGATGACGACCGAGTGCTAGGGTATACGATCGTCGTCCAGGTACTCGTAAACTCTAGGTTCTGTAAACTCTTTGCATTAAAAATCTGCTGATTCCAGTCTTCGGCCGAAATTAGTAGCAAAAATACACACATCTAAGCAAACGGTAGATAAAAACTAAAGAAATGATAAGAAATATCCGACTACTCTCATTGTAAAAAATATGCAATAAAACTATAGTTAATACAGAGCAAATCGTTAGCATTGAGTTTGTTGCTTAGTTGCAATGTGTATTAACGGTACTGGAATAAAGTACTTAGTCAATAAATTCATCAGCGAAAAGCATTTCCCGTGGGTATGACTTTGGTAGTTATAAGTTTTACACTTTAGTAAAATCGAATCAGAGTTCCAAGCGGGTGGCCCGATTCATTTTGTATCCAGTGTAGATACAATTGATACAATCCTCGTATCATTAGATCAAGATTCTATTATTCTATATACAGCACTGAAATTTGACTGAAGAAGCAGAAGCGGCATAAAATAAGTTATAAATTTTGTTAACAGTTTCGTGAGTCCAAAATGGGTGAAACAAATGAGCGATGGAGTTGACGTCATGAAGAATATGCCGAGAGCCCCTGGAGTTAACTACCCAGTTCTCGTGCCTAATCTGAAGGGTTATGAAATAGCTGTAAGATCTTGTTTACTTGTTATTTGTCTATCTCGCATCGTACTGCTGAGTATTATGCCGTGTTGTTTAACTTTCATATTGTTAGGTATATTCTATTTGTTCATTGCTATGTTTAGCAGACGCAAATGTACAGTTTCAGCTATGGCACGGAAAGTTTTTGGCTTTCCTAGAGATCTACGCTATATAAATCTTAGTCGCCACCACAGAAATATCTCATAACCTAGTTGGAATTGCGTGACATTCTATCTCTATCTTTAAGGTATTCCACATGTCCTTAACCTCTTTTCAGTGTCTACATTGTTATTAGAAAAGATGTTATTGTGGACACCAATGGAGAATATACCATTGAAAGAATCAATTGAATGTGTGGTTTTTATTTGTCATGCCTACAGAAACAATGCAACGTAGAAGAAGTGGCAATATTTCCTGCTGGTTCCGAAAGTTTTTCGCAAAAGAATCTAAATTGTTCTGTAGAAGAAGGCTTGAAGAGGTTCAAGTTGGTGGCTGATCAGGCTGTGAAGGACGGCCTGAGGGTGAGAGGATATGTGTCCTGTGTTGTCGGCTGCCCCTACGATGGACCTATACACCCGAAAGGCATTGCCAAGGTAATAAAAGGCTCCTTAACTAACTTAGACAACAACAATGCGCGGAATACTCTTGTTCATTTATTGCAGCAAGCGTTTGTTACATAATTTGATATCACCTCATTACCTTTAGTTATCGTTTGAATAGATCTTATAGTCAAATTGATGAAAAACCCATATTGTGCGTAATTTCGAAACACGTGCATAAGGTGATTTTAGACATTAGGTGCTATAAAGTACCTATGCGAAATTCTATTAGCCAAAACATTTTTTATTAAAAGTTGTACGCTGTAATGTAAACAATTTCTTACGTCATCGGTAAATTCCATACACCTACATTACCAACTCGCCCAGACGGCAATAACTTTTATGATGTTAAATAAAAGTAATTCTTATCGTCCACATGACACCTTGCACCTTTAGCGCGTGTAAACAAACCATTTTTCAGAAAGAATATCTTTTTTTTATATCTTATACTCATCACGTTCATTCCTCTATACTCCTGGTCAACTATATTACAGAAATGCATCATTATGAGAGGACTAAAATAATTAAGGTACCTAGTTCTACTTGTAGATAATAATAGAATGTTGTGGTCATTATAACAATAATACCGTTTCCATATACAATTATCGTTTGGGATCAATAATTTACTTGTAAATGAATAGGCGTAACCAAACCTAACAATGATTATCGAAATGTTTTTATAACGTGTAAGTGTAATGTATACGAGGGGCATGCCAAAAAAAACTAGACACTCAAAAATTATAACATTTATTATTTATTACTCATGTCTATCTTTTCAAAGTATTCACGCTCAGCATGTATACACTTACCCATACGTTTAAACCGTCTTGAAAATACCTCTGCCCACTCCTTTTCAGATAACCACCTCTGAAATTTTCAAATTATAGGCAGCTAGCGCATCTTCCTTGCTCTCGAATCTCCTGCCTTTCAACTTTTCTTTGATCTTAAGGAATAGGTAAAAATCACAAGGACCTAAGTCAGGGGAATATGGTGGGTGAGGCAGGATATGCCCATTTTCTTAATTAAAAAAGTCAAGTTTTCTGGCGGACGTGCGAGCCGAAGCGTTGTCGTAATGCCCAAAGGTGTCGGATTCCTGACTTCGGTCGCTTGTCACGCCATGCTGATAAAACTGTTGGGACCCAAACTGACAGATACCACTCAGAATTAACTGTTTTTTGATCTTCGAGCACCACAGTTGCGATATGACCGATCTTACAAAAAACGAGGCGATCATTTGTTTCTGCAAGCTGTGTGCACGGCGACATTTTGTCGGCGTTCGTTCATCTTCATAGCACCATACAGTCGATTGTCGTTTTGTTTCGGGATCATAATTATACAGCCATGTTTCGTCACCGGTAAGGATATCGTATACATTTTTTTTACCCGGTCTTTCTGGTCTGCTGATTCAATACCCAGTTTTCGCTCAAGCTCTACGTATGTAATTCGGCAGTTTTCCCGGAACAACTTTTCAACCGCTTCAACGTTTTCTTGAGTGACTGTTGGCGGGCAACCCGATTTCGCTTCATCTTCAAAGCCCCCCCCCCCATCCCCCCTCTCTTGAACTCAGCAAACCAATTAAAAATTGTTACTCGTGAACAAGCAGACTCATCAAAAGGAGCCACCGACACTTCAAAACATTCTTGTGGTTTTAAACCTTTTTTATAGTCATAGTAAATCATAGCGCGAAAATCACGTCGACTGAGTTCCATTCTTGTTTAGCAAATTCCCGCAGAAGTCTTTAAAAAATGAGCCTCTTAAAAGAAAAAGGAAGAGAAAGAAGGATTTTTGACGGGAAGCTAAGATGAGTGTCACGCGCATTTTTCATTGGACTTTTAAAATTATTTATAGTGTCGTTTACTAAATAAAAGCGCGTGATTTATGTAGTAAATAGTGCATTCAGTAAATAATGCATAATTAACATTGAAATATCGCAGCATAGTGGCCACATAATGGTTTAGCATCAAATCTCCTCTTAGTCAGCGCACGCAGCCCTTTTTTCAACTGTCATTGGCGATATCCGCCATTATTGTGAAATATTTTTTTAAAGAATTTCTATAATTCGTTACACGTGTTATTGGCAAAATTGTGGTATCTAACCACAGAGGCCATTGAAAAGTTGAAGTAGTACTCACTCTAAAGAAAAGAAGAAGAAGAAAAAGGAAGTTAATTCAAATATGTTCCATTCCATATTTAAATTCACCACCCACTAAATAACCAGTTTTTACAATGGTGTATTACTTGCCAGTATAAAATTCTTGAGTAAAGAGTATCTAAAAAGTTTTGTAATGCCCCTCGTACAAGTTGGGAATAAAATATTTGCACCTGATCAAGCAGTAATTTATTAGTTCCTTTCAATAGATTTACCAACTTTACCTTAATAATAATAATAATACTTTTATTTGTTAACATAGGTAATAGAGATACAGTTCTTGTTTTTGATGAGTAGAGCGCTATGTTATGCCAGTAGGCGTACAAATATACATGCAAATCTAGATTTTTTATTATCCTTATGTCATAACTAAATGAGGAATTATTAAAATGTAAAAAATATCTTAGCCAAAAAAAATCTAAGTCGAAATACAGATAATGTCAAAAAATAAATAAATAAATAAAATGTCAAAACTAATGAGAAAAAAAAATGAATCAAAATAAATTGCAATTCTACATTAATTCGTCATTCAGATATTCGTCAATTGTGTAGTAGCATTTATCAATTAAGAACAATTTCATTTTTTTCTTAAATTGTTTAAAATTTAATTCTTTAATGGCGTCTGGAATTTTGTTATGAATACGTGGAGCCATACCTAGGATACTTTTTTTGACTAGTGCAGTGTTGCATTTATAATTACACAAACAATTTTTGTACTGACCACGAAGTGGAACATTTCGTGCCGTTGTCATTTTCTCGAAAAGGTTAGGATTCAGTTTGACAAAAATACTCATTTCTAATATGTATAACGCCGGCACCGTAAGAACTTTTAGCGACTTAAAGTACGGCGCGCAACTGTCTTCTGTTTTCAGACCACACATGGCTCTAATGCACCTTTTTTGTGCCTTGAATATTAATTCTTTATCCGGAGAATTACCCCAGAAAATAATACCGTACCGTATGAGTGAGGCCACCAAACCATGATAGGCAACAAGTAACGAGTCTATATTGACTTTTCTGGCCAGTTGAAAAAGTGCGTATGCCGATTTATGAATTTTCCCACAAAGCTGTTCTATATGCGGTTTCCAATTCAAGTTACTGTCAATATAGATACCCAAAAACACACTTACTTTTTCCTCTTCTATTTCGTTGCCATTAAATTTGACACACATTTTTGGAGCTTCAATTTTTTGGTAAAAATGCATTAGTTTGGTTTTCTTCAGGTTAATTTTTAAATTATTCATATTAAGCCAATTAATTATGTCACTAAGAGTATTATTAATGTCAATTTGATAAGTATTTAGATCTCTACATTTTACTATGGCAGTGCTATCGTCTGCAAACAAAACCATTTTTTGTTGCGTCACTTTCGGTAAATCATTAATATATATGAGAAATAAAGGTGGCCCGAGCACGCTACCCTGAGGCACCCCATATTTTATAACCCTGAAATTCGACACATACGTTTGTTCCATTTTTGACTTCCAACCTTCTAGGACAGCTTGGTCATGGCGTTCTTTTGATAATACTATGACAACGAAGATTAAAATATGTGTATGATTTATCACCGTTCATGACAGATAACAGAGCAGCTGCTAGAGATGGGATGCTATGAAATCTCCCTGGGAGACACGATAGGCGTGGGCACCGCGGGATCAGTCCAACGATTGATGAAAGAAGTACTGACAGTCGCCAAGCCTGAACAACTGGCCCTACACTTCCATGACACGTACGGTCAGGCCCTGTCTAACCTACTGGCTGGATTAGAGGTAGCTATTTTATGAATTTGTGACTCAAGCTTTGATAAAAAGACGTTCATGTTGATTACCCACGTTTTTTTTTTTTTTTTGAATGTTGGGATAAACAAGAAACTGACCTTTTTATCGACCATATTTCTTTACTGGTATTTATTTATTTAGGTTTTGATATATTTCTTTACTAGCTGACTAATGATGAAATACTTGATTGGACTTTCTTTATGAGGCAATTTTGTGGTAGAATCAATTTAATACTGTTCAATAGACTTCACTGATTGTGACGGTGATTTGACTACATGTTTGGTTAAATAGAAATGATCTGAGGTCAAACGTCGATTAGACTCAATGAACTCAAAATAAAATTTTATCAGCGAACAAAAATTGTGAGCCGAATCCAGGGCAAAGCACTATGATTGCCGCAGTCTACAATGTCTATAATGTATATTGAGTATTGATTGGTCACAGTTACAAGCCGTGACCAGACTGATGACAAACATATTTTTATGTTATATATTCATTTAGAAGCTGTACGTTAGGAACCTTGCTTTGTGTGATGTGGATAACACACATTTTAAGTGTGTTACATGCTGTTAAAATATCGGACAGCCTCCGTGGCGTAGCAGTAGCGGACGCGGCCGCTGCGCAGGGTGGCGCGGGTTCGATCCCCGCACAGTGCAAGTATTTGTATGCATGAATATGAATATTTGCACTGGTCTGGTCGTGCCTCGGAAACCACGTTAAGCCGTTGGTCCCGGTTGTCATACGAACATCTAGTGGCAGTCGTTACGGGTTGTTGGAGCCCTCAAAAGTTCAACAATTGGTCTAACTGCAATGCTTCGATGTCGCCTTCGGGTTGTGGAGGTCAGACGGCAATCGCTTCACGGAAAATGTCGAAGTTTAGCCATATCAGCAGTTGGACTGGTAAGCGGACTCCAGACTCCAAAGCTGAAAAGGCTTCGGATCCGACTGGGATTAACGCTGGGATGATGATGATGACATGCTGTTAAAATATTATCTTTCTATACAAAAATATAATGAGTGGTACATAGGTTAATGTTCATCGCTTATACATATAAATAATAACACTTCTAGAATCTTACTCATGACCTCTTCAAGTTTGTTGATACACTCAGAAAGACGTTGCCAGTGTCTCTGATAAAAATTATCAGTTCCTATCTAGAACAGCTGGATACATTTTAAAAGTAAATAAAAATAATGGCTATAGGTAAATGTGTTGACTAGTTTCAACCCAACAGAAGTTACACACTGGCATAACTTATGTACGGACGTCAGCAGGTTAAGCTACCCCAAACTGTCAGATATTCCCAAACAACCTTGAGTCTTAATGCTTTACAGATAAAGTTTAAAATTTAATAAGGAAATCTGACAAGAGTGTAGAAGCTTTATGCGCTGTCGTCTGTACCTACGCAACAAGCTTCTTAACATAACTTGTTTTTGCAGTTCGGTATAAAAACCGTGGACTCGTCTATCTCGGGGCTGGGTGGGTGTCCATACGCTCGCGGGGCGAGCGGCAACCTCGCCACAGAGGACCTGGTCTACTTTCTGTACGGCCTAGGACTCAACACACACATCGATCTCGTCAAACTCATCGAGGCGGGGCGATACATCTCCAACTTCCTCGGCAAAATCACAGAGTCGAAAGTTAACCGTGCAATCGGCGATAGGTTCAAAAATCACAATGATATCGCAAAAATAGCCTCGTGCGATGTTTGACCATGAATATTTACAATCAGTGTAAATATAAACATTCTGATATTGAAAACAAGACTCAACAGCTAATGTACATAATAAAATATAATTCCTTTGTTTGTATAAAAATCGAGAAATGTAATTTATTAGCAATAAATAATATATTTTGAGCTACTGTTTGTGTTTTTTTGCCTTCATCCAGGACATGCCGGTGGTCATGAACGTAGTCGTATATACCTACAGGTTTTATCAATTATCATGCGGAGTGGGTGCGGGTGCGGGCCGCCGGCGCAGGCGCGCGCACTCGAGCGGCCGCCGCGCAACGAGTTGCTCGCTTTATATTGAATTGACCTTATTTATCCGATTTGATCTTGAGCGAGAGGTCGATAAACCTTCGTACAGTGCCCGTGTGAGCCCTACGCGCAGTCGGGTCCAAAACCGGTTTTGCTTTGTTTGTTTTTATGGAACGTACGTGACAATGAACACGGTAGAAGTGAAAATAAATGATGATGTCAAAGTTGGCGGTAAAAATCCCTGCTTCATCATAGCGGAAGTTGGACAGAACCATCAAGGCGACATCGAAATAGCAAAAAAGTTAATAAAAGCCGCTAAGGTAAGCCACTCTTCAATACAAGTGTAGCAGGAAAACATTGGTTCGCTTTATTACTTATTTACCTTGAAAAACTAAACAAAGAGAACCGACATTCTCTCCAAACTTGTAATAAGTGTTCGTTAGTGCTTCACAACAACACACACTACTAATTATACTAAGTAAACCTTTATTGATCCTACATCCATCCATTATAAATGCGAAAGTAACTCTGTCTGTCTGTCTGTTACGCTTTCCCGTTTAAACCTCTCAACCGATTTTGATGAAATTTGGCACAGACAATCTTTAGACCCTGAGAAAGAACATAGGCTACCTTTTATCCCGGAAAAATTTGATGTACCCGAGGGAAATCTAAAAAGCGCGATATAACCGAACTCCACGCGGGCGAAGCCGCGGGCGGAAAGCTAGTGTCTATATATTGTGCTACGTAGACAAGCACATTTGAATGCATGTGCTAACACGTTTTATCTAAAGATAAAACACTCTCGCTAAGTCACACTCCGGTTCATCATTTCGTAATCAGTATTTTTAATTTGATCCATAGCTTCGCGACTACTTTCCACGCCTACCTACTTTTAACATTGAATTGTAGGTATCATAAACATCGTAATAATTTAAAACTTTCCCTAATACATAATCTGTTTGTACAAATGATGTCATCAAAACAAGTCTGCATAATAAGTTTAACACTATAATAAAGTTTTTTAAAATCCATAAATATGTAACGACGATACCTACATAAGTATTTCGTATTTCATAAGAACTGCCTATATACTACCTACATGCATACATATATTTCTTGATTGGCATTACAGGATGCAGGTGCCAACTGTGTCAAGTTTCAAAAGACCTGTCTCAACGAGAAATTCACTAAGAAATACTTAGAGAGACCGTACAATAACCCCAATTCATGGGGTAAGACTTATGGTGATCATAAAAGACATCTGGAATTCTCGGAGAGTCAGTACAGGGAATTGTTCAAATATGCTCAAGAAGTAGGCATATTATGCACAGCCTCGGCTATGGATATGGTAAGTTATCTTTGCGCATACTTTAATCAGCCGCGGTATGATACTGGATGAAGCTAATTAAGCCAATGAAATAGTTCATTGACCACTAAGCAACAAGCAAGCTACTGATGTTTTGAAAAAAAAAATCTTTGAATATAGATATAGACAATGCAAAAATTATTTATACCACTGATAGCTACGCTCTTATTAGTTGCAGATTCGCATGGAAGTTTTACTAAATATTTGATGTGTGTTGGCAATATGTGGCCGAACAAAAAATTTTCACGCTTCATGCTATTAAATCCATTATTCGTGGCAGAACGATATTTCCACAGAACTCAAACGACATTACTTGTTTGATTAATTGCTAGCATTACTGATTTGGCAAAGTATTATTCAGTCGTTTATAGATTGTTTTAAAAATTTAGCTTTAGTCTAATGGGAAGGGGCACATAAAAGATAAGTAGGTACCAGCTATACTAATAAAACTTTATTCCATAGAACTATCAACAAATCAGTGGTAATGGCTTTTATTTTGACAGTTTAACAACATCCATTGCGTTATTTAAGTTGTTGAGCAGGCAAATTTTGAGAACTTATGAAGCGATTGATTAGCGATATCCATCAAAATGATTCAGGTTGTAATTTACCTAAAGCTTGTTACGTAGTTAGGGTGCTGGTCAGTTCATGCAAAAGTAAACTAAAACTATTCATCTTTCCAGTACCTAACAAAATCACAAAGAACACTAACATATTTAACCAGAAGTTTTCATAACATTTCAGGTTTCCTTCGACTTCTTACTCAACATAAAGGCGCCATTCATCAAAATCGGTTCCGGAGACTCGAATAACCTGTTGTTCTTGAAATATGCCGCGTCTAAAAAGGTTCCACTCATCATTTCAACGGGGATGGTTGACAAGTCTGCAGTTAAAACTATTTATGACATAATATCGGCTAGCCATAAGAATTTCTGCCTACTTCACTGTATATCGGCGTACCCTGTTCCTTATGAAGACTGTAACTTGACCGTGATCCAAGATTATATGAACACTTTTGATATTCCTATTGGATACTCTGGACAGGAGGTTGGCACTGCAGTAGCGCTGGCTTCTGTCGCACTGGGAGCTAAAGTAAGTTTTTTAATTTGTGAAACAACTCTAATCCAACTTTTCTTCACGCAATGACTTCCATACAAAACACAGTCAATCAATTTCACGAAAATTTTAAAAGTGAAATTTGTAAAAATTTGTTTTTCCTCTTTGTGTTTACGTAGTTCGTGTGCTGGTCCTGTTTACCTCGCCGACAGTGAGATTACAGCATTGTATAGATAGCGTGTTTAGATAATAAAGTGTGATTTATCGGAAAGATGTCAAAAATAACCACAGTATATGCGATAACTTTTATTATGATGTTGTCGATACCCAAAGTAATGATTACCGCCGAGTTTTGTTAAAACTCTGGTTATATCAGAATCCTGAATTCAATGTTTTCAGTGTGAAATATACATCCTGTAGGTAGTCGTCGAGTGTTCCATTAAGGCCCTTAATTATGGGCCCTGCCACTTGCCATATCTTCGTCTATGTATAAGACGAGTGTCTGGTGAAATGCGAAGAGTCTTGACGATAGCATAGTGGATAGCAGTTTATTTAGTCTGTTGATTAAAGTGCCTATTGTTGTGCATTGTTTATTGCGTCTGCTGTAGGTATTTGCAAGGTAGGTGACAAAATGACGCGTCGTAACCGCACACAGGTCATTAAATTTCACCAACATTGACCTTCTAAAACCCTTGTCATTACCAGGAATGATTCTTCAGCAAAAGTATCCAGTAACTTCTGAAAAAAAAATGTAGTTTATTCCCACCTTAAACTAGGCGGTTTTCTGTAACTGCATGATAATAGACACATTCTCAAATTAATAATACTTTATATTTAAAAAAATATGATATTTTCTATGTTTATTTTTGTTACGCTGTCAAGCTAAAACGGCTTAATGAATTTCGATGAAAATTAGCACATATGTAAACTGTGAACTGCCCCCTAATCGGCGAACACATTTTTGCCAAATGATTGCGACTAGTTGGGATCGTTTGGACCGCCCATTGGTCCGTTCGGTCCAAACGATCCCAACTAGTCGCAATCATTTGACCAAAATGTGTTCGCCGATTAGGGGGCTGGATTAGGACATAGAATAGGAATTTAATTCCGATATTCTCACAAGATCGACGTATGCGGGTGAAACTATGGAATCCAGCTAGTAAATAATAAGTAAGTACCTAATAATATTTAAATAATTGGCGGCTTCATTCGGTTAGACTGAAAGCCGATCCAAATCTAGTTACGAAAAAGCAAATAATAGCCCAGATACCCTTGTTCACAAACTAAACTAAATTTAATTTCAGTGCATTTTTTTCTTTCGATTTCATTAAGAAAAGGACAGAAGATAAAATGTTAGTTTAGACCTGTCAAATTAATCCTCACCTGACGTAAATGGACGTATATTTATAATCGCGTCTAAACTGTTTTTGGAATACCTACGTTAATTTGACAGGATTAAACTAAAATCTTGAGACACTGTGGTATCTTGGACGACGAGAAGATGTAGTGTAGCTTCCCGAACGAGACACCTCTTTCTCGAAGTTGGACCTACCTAGTTGGACTAAAGTCTTTGACCAGTGTGTGTTACTAGTGATAACATACGGAACTTAAACGTGGTCGCTCACAATGAGCCTCATAGGAAGGCTCCGAGTCACACAAAGGGCGATGGAAAGAGCTATGTCGCTGCGTGATCGAACCAGAAATGAGGAGATCTGCAGAAGAACTAATCACCGACATAGCTCTGCGAGTCGCTAAAATTAAGTGGCAGTGGGCAGGCCACATTGCTCGTAAAAACGATGGCCGATGGGGCAATAAGGTTCTGGAGTGGCGGCCACATACTGGAAGACGCAGCGTAGGGAACCCCCAACAAGGTGGTCCGATGACCGGGTGAAGGTCGCGGGAAGCCGATGGATGCAGGCAGCACAAGACCGGTCAGCGTGGAAAGCCTTGGGGGAGGGGGAGGCCATTGTCCAGACGTGGACATCTATAGGCTGAAGAAGGAAGGAAGGAAACTAAAATGTTATCTTCTATCCTTTTCTTAACGAAATGGAAAGAACAAGATGCACATAAAATTAGTTTGTGAACACGAGAATCGACGCCATTGATGATCTTAGTATTAGCAGTAGTCGTTCAATGTTGGTCTTTTTTCACTTCAAAACCTGTTATTTTTACTATACAAGCTGTGCCCCATGGTTTCAACCGCATATGTTTCGATCCCATGGGAATATCCCAATAAAAACTATCTTATCCTGTTAATCTTGGTTATAAGCCATCTATGTGCCAAAATTAATTAATTTAATCGAAGCCACTAGGGCCCATAGAAAATACAATACAAACTATAACATAAAAATACTTGTACACTAATATATAAAAATATAGTTTAAAAAAACTAAAAAAACATCCTTTTAAAAAATATCAAACTGAAGACTTAAAAATAATTTTTAAAAAAGCGTGAGGCGCTTTGTGCCATAATATTCGTTTATAATAATTATTTTCAACTTTTTTGTTCCATGTTCTTTAAAAAAAAAAAAAAACGAACGAACGTATTGAAAACGGTGGGACATTTTTCAGTAATAAGCCGCTCACTCGTAGTCCAAAGAGTTAGAGACGGACAAACAAACAAACAAGCAAGCAAGCAGGCAAACAAGCTGCAAGCAAACATACAAGTGAAGCTAATAAAAAGCATGTAAAAAATATCACAACAAATACAGTACTATACTATTAAAACTTAAAAATACTATAAATACATATAACATAACAACTAAAACTACACGTACACGGATCATCGGCGTCGTGTATCGCTGAGTGGTGTCACGCAGCCGGCCACGAAACCGGCGGTACACAACACTCTTCGGCCATAGCTCTTCTTTCAGGAACTTGTCGAGATCATGCGCCATATGTTATGGAAATACATTCAGTAGTGTTTGCCTGAATGAGTAACAAACATACATCCACACAAACTTTAACCAAAACTATGTTATTGTGTGACTTATTCTCTTGTCCCTGCCCAGGTGTTGGAGAAGCACATTACTTTGGAGAAGACGATGAAGGGAACCGATCACGTTTGCTCACTCAACCCTACAGAGTTCCAACAGTTGGTGCGCGATGTACGCGTCATTGAGAACGCGCTCGGCACGCCCATCAAGAAAGTCGTCACGTCAGGTGTGTAAACCTACCTTCAGATGTTAGTTTAAAGTGGCGTTGCGGTTATTGGGAATGTGTAACTAGACTTCGGTTGATTAATGTAAACTATTTAATATTTACACATAACATCAAGCCTGTATTCACCGGGGATTGTGCAAAGGTGTAACTATAGTAAAGCAGTGCGATTCTGTTATCATTTCTCTGTGGAAAAGTGGGTTGGAGTCAGCGTAGAATGTGCTGTTATTCTAATTCTAGGGATAGACACTATTGACTGCTCACTTGACGTACCTCTTCGCGGTTATATTTTTATATTAGAATCAAAGAACAGAATCGATCGAAGCGTTTATCCTCCTCTTTTCACCCCCAATTTCAAGGGTCTTAAAAGTCTGGCGAAATGTAACCGTAATCCCTCCTGATGGTAAGCAGTAATGCAATCGTTGAAGCGCGCGAGTTTATTAAGAGCCTAGCCTATTCACTCTAGCCATGAAGACACTCAAGTTGAAGTCCGACGTAAACACTGCCGCTGGCAAGTTGTTCCACTCCCTCGATCATGCCCGGCGGAGGCGCCATGGCAAGACATTTGTTACCCACGTGACATGCCGATTTGCGTAAGACGTGGCCGTACCAGCGTAGGCGACCCTCCTGCAGTTTGTCTGCAATGACACGGACACGAAGGCTGCCCCGGATGCGGGAGTTCCTGATGCGGTCTTTCCGCGTAACTCCACACATCCACCGCAGCATATTCATCTCCGTGACACGCAGCTCCTGCTTGTGACGCTCAAGCACAGGCCACGCCTCACTGCCATACAGGAGAACAGGTCTAATGATGGTTTTATAGACCTGCCCCTTAAGCTTAACCGGCATTTTGGGGTCACAAATGACACCTGTCACCTTACGCCATTTCGCCCAAGCTGCGGAAATACGTGCCCTAACGTCGCAATCGATCTCGCCGGACGCGTGGAGCACCGACCCCAAGTATTTAAAC
Organism: Sesamia nonagrioides; assembly: GCA_017933935.1. NCBI lineage: Eukaryota > Metazoa > Arthropoda > Insecta > Lepidoptera > Noctuidae > Sesamia > Sesamia nonagrioides. The sequence continues at coordinate 584,165 of JADWQK010000668.1, read as the reverse complement.
TGGTCCGTGCACTCGACCATGTCTCCGCCTATGCGCACAGACATAGGGTCTGACGTGTTGCTGGCCAAGTACACGGTCTTCGCCACGTTGAGTTTCAGACCTCCGTTCTCAAGCGAGTCCTTCCACGCATTCACACGCCGCACCAACCGTTCCCTGTCGGCGTCCGCCAGCGCGATATCGTTAGCATACATGAGTAGCCAGGGAGGTTGCTCATGTGAGTCCTTGATGCTGTCCGACAAGGCGTCTAATATCATGCTGAACAGAAATTGACTAAGGACGGATCCCTGGTGGACTCCAACGGTGATGGAGAAGGGTTTAGTGTCGCCAACAGCGGTCCTAACAACGGAATCGGAATTAAGGTACATGTCTCGAATTATGTCAACATAGGCTTCAGGTACCCCTTTGGACCTCAGCGCCCACCAGATCACCCCGTGAGGGACACGGTCGAAGGCCTTCTGCGTATCTAGAAAGAGCATATGCAGAGGCGTGTTCTTCGATCTGTATTTCTCCATGGTGATCCTTAGTGCGAAGATAGGGTCCATGGTTCCGTACCCTGGCCGAAACCCATATTGACACTCCGAGACAGCACACTCCTGCCGGATTCGGGAGTCTATAATCCTCTCAAAGATCTTCATGGTGTGGGACACACTGCTGAACCGAGCCCTTGCCTTTAAAGACTGGAGTAATAATACTCAGCCTCCATTGGCTCGGGAATTTGCCGGTCAGGAGCACGCGGTTGAGAAAGTTAGTTAACATGCCCACACCGCGAGGACCCATCGCCTTCCAGGCCTCAATAGGGACTCCGTCAGCTCCGACAGCTTTCCGATTCCTCATACGACGAAGAGCCGTTTGGACTTCCTCAGGCGTTATCAGAGGCACTAGTCCAAGGTTCGGAGGGAGTTCCGGTATCTGCACCTCTTGATGCTGCTTGTTCAGCAGCTCATGAAAATACGAGCGCCATCTCTCCTTCACCGCGAGGTCCTCGCATAGCAGGTTGCCATTAGGGTCTTTTACACAACGGCACTTGGATATATCCTGTGCCGCTTTGACCCTGGAACGTGCCAACTTGTAAATGAGCTTTTGCCCCTCAGACGATTCCAACTTCTCGTAGAGAGGTTGCAAATGGTCTCGTCTGACTCTGGCTACAGCTCTTTTAGTGGCACGTTTGGCAACCTTGTATGCGTGGCGATCTTCAGGAGATCCGGTCGCCTGCCACGTTTTATCAGGGCTTTCTTCACCTTAGTCTCCCTCTGGACTGTGTCGTCCCACCACCAGGTTTCCTTGTCACATTTGCGGCCGCCCTTAGACACGCCGAGTACCACCCGCGCCGCCCCCGTAATAGCTGCCTGGATCCTGTCCCAGTGGTCTTACACAGGTTCCCCGTCGGTACCGATGCACTTGTCGCCAATAACCGACGCAAAATCCTGGGACCTGTTTTCATCAAGCAGCCACCACCGGATCTGGCGCCGGCAGTCCTCTACACGTCAACGTTGGGCCTTTACGCAGAGGTCCATGACAAGGAGACGGTGTTGTGCAGTGATGTTGTGTTCCACTCCCTCGATGTACGCGGTATAAAAGAAGAGGCGAAACGCTTTGTTCGAATCGTTGTGGTGTCAACAACGTAAGGGTGGAAACTCGCCGTACGACAGGTCCTCCGATGATGGAACGGAGATGAGGGAATTAAATCAAGAAATTCCCTCGCACACTCTCTAAAATGCATCCTGTATCCATCCTTCGCCTGTGCTCCAGGCTTTGGAGACCGTAATACCTACTTATTCTATTTTACTTTCTAAGAAACAGGCCGACGTATTGCAACATGTTTACTAGACAACCGCAGTTTCATAATGCCGTTAGAGTACCAGGTCTTTCATTACACAATATAAGAGCAACAAAGTATAATTAAATACTTAAGCTTCAATAGAAATTTATCTTGAAGTAGGTAAATAAGGAAAATACGCATTATTTGATAGCCAGAGCCAAAGGCGCCGATTCCTTTGTTATTAAACTAATCTAAATTTAAGTTCATTGCAACATTTTCTATTTCAATACGAAAAGGACAAAAGATAAATATTAATTTAAGTCCAGCCAAATTACTCACCGACTGACGTAAATTGACGTATTTATAGGCGCCATGTTTTTTTTAGCCACGTCTAAACTGTCTATGGAGAATCTCAATTTGACAGAAGTAATATAAATATTTATTTCTTTCTTCTTTGGTTTCGCACGGTTTGTGCATTTAGCTAATGTCACGTAATGAATTTTCATTCATGTCGAAAAAAGACGGCTGCGTGAACCCTCAAAGGCAGGCCGTCCGATGCAGCAAAATATATAAATCTAGCCAAGCTATGAACGCCGTAATTGTCTTAAACATTAGTCCTTTAGTTATTAAGATTACTCTAGCATAAGTTCAATGTATGTGATGTGGCTGTGCTTTAAATAAATAAATAAACAAATAACCGTTTACGAGGGAGGTTTGAGGCAAAGTCATGATGAGGCCACTATGCTGCGATATCTCAATGTTTTATATGAATTATTTAACCTTCCCCTTTATCCTTCCCCTTAGAATTCCATCCAAAGGTTGTCTGTAAAAGATCGCTCTTAGCGATAAGACCGCCCATTGTGTCACCCTTTGTAAAATATTTTTATTTATGTTCTGTAATCTATATGGTGTACATAATAAAGAGTATTCTATTCTATTATTTACTGAATGCACTTTTTACTACATAAATCACGCACTTTTATCTAGTAACGTCGTAGACGGTCTACTTGTACGTCCTTTTCGACATGAATAATTCATTACGTGACATTGGCTAAATGCACAAGGAATTTAGTTTGTAAACATAGGTATAAAAATAGATAGGTACTCTAGTTTGTACCTTTGTGATGTCCCTACTCTGCCACTGATATGCCTATATACTACAATCTTTGTCAATGTACTGCGTAGTATCTATATTTGTCAAGTTATCTATGTATGATTTTAATATACTACAGTGTATTTTCCTTTACAAAATAAAATAAAAATTAAGGTTCAGTCAAATTGAACCTAAACTGTTTAAGTAGCACTTAAACAGTTTAGTTTACTAAAATACATAGCCAGCACGTGCAGCTGAGGCCAGTCAGAAAACAAAGTAATGAATAGTTCTGAATATTCATACACTTTTTAAATACAAATAAAAATGCACCCAAACACTGATGAAAGCACTACGCGTTGCTACACGAATACAATATATCAGTATATCATACACTATTACGAAATAAACGGTGAGATAACTGGCATGTCTTACACCCAAAAATTCAAAGACATGTGACATCCACCAACTCGCCACCAACTTCAACGGCTCGCGTGGTGGACAATCGTATCCACCTGCCTGGCCTGGCCTCGACTTTGTAAGAGAAAGTGGATATCGATCCAGTTCCTCTTACAAAGTGGAGGCCCAAAAATTAATTTCTTCCCAAAATAACAAAGTCTTAATTATGACGGTTACCCATTTTCTTTACAGAAATCCCCTGCATCGACAAACTTCAGAAATCTCTCGTGATGGGCTGCACCAAGAACAAGGGCGAAATCCTTTACCCCGGTGACGTCAAAATTAAGGTCGCAGAACCCAAGGGTTTGAACGCTCTCCACTTCGAAGAGGTCATATACAAAACACTGGTTTATGATAAGAAGGAAGACGAACCACTCAACGAAGGAGACTTCTGCTAACTCTGCTGAAAGTGCAAAAGAAAAACCAATAATTCTAACACAACATATCATTGTATTTAAGTTTATTTCTTTGAAAATATGAGAAAGAGGTCTAAACCAATATGTAAATGGTTCCGACCTCCTCAAGACACAAATTTAATTTTAAGCAAAGTTTTATATATCTAGTACATAACCACGAAATAACAGGGAACTATCCTAACTATATATCGTCACCACTGTGTTCAAAGTTATAATATAAACTTCCAAACGATATCGTCGCAAGCACAATGACAGCATAATTAGACGGATTTATTTAAGGTCTCAAAATGTAAATTATGTGTATAGATAATAGAGATTAAGTTTAGAGTACGTTAACATATACATTAAAAACTCTAATTCCTAAATACTTCACACATATTACAACAATTTTTCTATATACCAGATTTATTAAAGTTTTACTATTATGAGCTGCCTTTTATTTACATTTACGTAGCTGATTTTGAGACGTATGGACAAGTATATAGGCACCTACGCAATGAAAAATACGCGCATTGACGTCAACACCCATTCATAAAGTTATTATTGACTCTTTGACTGTCATATCTGTAAGGCGAATTTCTTCTGGCGTAAACGGAAACTTTTGCACACAACTCACAAAATATGTTTTTTATCTGTTTAAAAACCACTACACGGATGTGTGTAAGATATATTTCTTGTCATGTCTAGGTACGTCGTCTGATCCCAGATGCGCCGGCGCAGGTTATGCAGTTCAGTGCGACACGCTCGCTCTCACGTCCGACTGCGATGCGAGGAGATATTCCCTGACGCGTTTTATTAGCAAATCTGTTTTATTTTTATAGACGGTCTGCAGGCGGGCGGTGGTTTAGCGGTGTGTGGTGTAATAGAACATAAGTGGCGCAGCGGCGTGCGCGCTGCGTTGGCTCCGTGCCCGGCCGCCACCAGTCCCCGGCGCGCCGGCCCGTCCGCCGCCTGCCCTCACCGCACGCACTCGCAGACTCCTGTCTATTGCGTATTACATGACCGAAGCTGCTCACGAACGAGCTACTCCACGAACGCGGTCCTTAACATAACTAACTACCACGGAGCTTGCGCCGCGAGGCGTTCGCAGAAAATACTTTTACTAATAAATCACGTTTGTGTTTACGCGCCTAGCATGTCTTGAGAATTATTAGCGAGTTCAGAGCAGCCGATTTAGGTCGCCCGGTTCAGTGCTAGCAGCGAGATATTTTTATTGCCACTGTTGGGTGCAGACGTACAGACGGTTAAATAAATTATTATTTATAGAGTAAAATCGTAAAGTTCATTCCATAAACAATTGCGTGTGTATGTGGTTATTCCTTGTTCCCTCGCGTGATGCTGTGTTACGGGTGGTGGCATTGACTGCGTCTGAGAGGAGGGACGTGGCGGAACTGTTTTCGTTAACGGCATTTAGGTGAAATCTTTGACATTTGTAAAGTGCATTTGTGTATGATAGTGTGAGAATGCATCACTTGTACCCTTTGGCGAAGGGCGACCCGCTATGCCCGCTGGGGTTCCACCCACAGGTGCGTTGGCCCACGCGCTGCAAGCGTTGCTTCCGCGACTACAAGGAGCACGGCGGCGTGCGCAAGAAGGAGGATGACTTCGCGGTGTCCACGCCCAGCCTCTCCACTTGGAACACGCCGTCGTCACGGTCAGTGTGCCGCCCCTCTTAACAACACCCTGTAGTATTTAGTATTATAACTGTTCTGTCCAATACTGAGAACCGAATTGACGGCAGTGTCAAAGGAAATGTGTCTAAATTATACTCAAAAGAGTAGAAAGTTCCCAAAAGGGACATTGTACAGATTTCACTAAGCCTTCCTACCACAAAGTACATTATACTATACTTCCTACGTTACCTGCGCACACCGGGAGACTATCATTTCAACCTGTAGTAGGTACTAGTAGGTTTACATGGTGGTGGGTTATGTGGGCACTAGGAACATCATGATGTTGCTACACTTGGTGATAGGTTTGATGATCGTAAAGTTCTTGCAATCACAGAGGACAATGCCAACTTATTCACATCTTCCCGAGCCTAAAATCAATGGTCATAAAGAACATTCTGATACCTAATTACCCGCTAGCAAATCCAATAAACATGCCTATAATCCCTTAGATAACGTACTTGATTAAAAACATTGACCTGACATAAACAGATTTACTCAGTACCTAGGTACATAGGTAATTCGCCATTGGGTGGATTTTCAAAATAGCATATTATTGGTGTGATTCTATTTTTTCACAAAAAAATTCACTACGCCTTATGTAATATATATCTAATACTGTTCTTTATATACTTATGTATGGTTAGTAGGTAATAAAATAACAAAACAATTATATACTACTTAAAAAATTTAAAAATAGTATCGCGGAAATCATTTACCTCTCTGTTACTTTCATTACCATGTTGACTAATTATTCAAAATCTTATTTGTGTGGGCTTAAATTTTATTTGATTTAATCTCATTTGTAATGTTTTAATTATAAACTGAATATTTATTACTTTTCTTAAATCGAGATTTACCCCTGACATTGTTATATAACCATTTAAAAATTCGTCACAAGAATATCGTCATTTGTTTCCACGATTGTGGTTTCAAGAAATTTATTCAACGAAAATATTTAATAACAGTAACCAAATGCATTTCGGATAGCTTCCCCGGTGCGCCACTTTAGTCGTTGTGGAGATTCTTACTAGTCTGCATGTATACATAGTAAAATTACGTTTTGAAGTGAATTGATTTAAATTTGTCATCGAATTTCGTCATTAAACGATTGGAAATATTGTTGGTAAGTATATTTTGCTTTATTTTATTGATAAACGAGCATGGACAATATTGAAGTTGTATTAAATATGAAGTATAGTGTTATATTGTAGGTTTGCGTTTGCTTGGACAGGGATGTGTTTTAACTTGTTTCGTCATTAATCGTAACATCATTCATCGGGAATTTCTAGATGAGGTGAATGATTTCTTATGAGGAAAATGACATTTTTGTTACGTTTACAATGACGCTATATGGAGGTTAATGATTTCGGTGTAATAAATTAAGCATTTTAAAAGCAATACAATTAGGTTCCTCTAAATTTTATTAATAATAGAACAAGTTATTAGATGTAAATTAATAAAACTAAATTGTTTAAACTCCATTTGATTACACAGGTACAGCTATGGCTAAAACGAAAGCAGAACGTTTAGCCCAGCAAAGGCTATGCAAAAGACGCAAGTTTGAGAAATAAAAAATGACCACGAACTATATGCATTAGAAAAAGAACAATGAGCCAAATAAAAAAAAACGTAAAGAAGAAAGGAAACAGATATCCATAACAGAAAAACTCCATGTCAACAAAGGAAATTGCCTAAACAGTGCAAGGTAAATTCGAAGAAATACAGATAGCACCAAAAAGGTCAGCTTCCGTGGCGTTGCGGTAGCGAATGCGGCCACTGCACAAGGAGGCGTGGGTTCAATCCCCGCGCAGTGCAAATATTTGTATGCATCAATATGAATATTTGCACTCTTTGTCTGGTCGTGCCTCGGAAAGCACGTTCAGCCGTTGATCCTGGTTGCCATACAAACATCTAATAGAAATCGTTACGGGTTGTTGTAGCCCTCAAAGGTCCAACAATTGGTGTAACTGCAATGCAGAAATATCGCCTTCGGGTTGTGGAGGTAAAACGGCAGTCGCTTCACGAAAAATTTAGAAGTTTAGCCAAATCAGCAGTTAGACTGGTAAAGCGGACCCCAGACTTAAAGCTGGAAAAGGCTTCGGATGCAACTGGGATTAACGCTGAGATGATAATGATAGACAGCGACAAAAAGAATCGTCATCGAGTTTCCAAATATACACACATCAAAAGTGTCTAGGGATCAACATATATTTTTGCAATAACTTTTCTCCTGATTGATATTAATTAAAATTTTCTTTAAGGATTCATCAAATAAAGTGTTTTCGTTTGTCACAGTAACGATAAACCAAGTCACCTTTGCATTAATAAAGAAATTTGCCATTTTCCTAATAAAGGGATATTTGACATTTGAACCACTAACACAAAAGTTCGAAAAAAAGACTGAAATAACAGTTTTCTCTAAAATTTTATTGGGTAACTTAAACAATTAATAATCCGTGTTTCTACCGCGAACACTAACAACACAAGAACATCGGTTTGGCATACTCAAAATGAGTTCATCCAAATCACGCTGTGGAATGGCCGCCCATGTTCGTTGCAACAACAAAAAAGGTCTTCTTGCGACTGGATACCCTCCATATTCGGCAGAGCTCTTCTCTGTAGCATATCCCATGCATGCTCAATCGGGTTCAAGTCTGGCGACTGAGCAGGCCAGGGCAGGACATTGATGTTAGCTGCGGCGAGAGTCTGTCTTACAACTCTTGCGGTGTGCGGTCGTGCATTATCATGCATTAACTGAAATAAGGGACCGATTTGCACTTGTAGAGGAACGATGACGTCTGATACAATCGTTTCAGCATAAATTTGAGCGTTGAGGTTGCCTCTGATCCAAATCAACTCAGTTCTTCCGCCGATCCAAATACCCGCCCATACCATGATGGTTCCACCACTATAAGGATGGACTTCCTGGCAGGATTTTAATCGCTGTTGGCGTCCAGGGGTTCTCCAGTGTCGTATACGTCTTGTATCCGGTCTCATACCAAAACGAGACTCATCAGAAAAGCACACGAAACGCCATTGTTCTTCTGCCCAATTTCTGTGTTCAAGAGCCCATTGATATCGAATCCTACGATTGTGCATTGCTATAGGTGGTACCCGTAGCGGTCTTCGGGAATGAAGGTTCACTTCATGCAAGCGGTTTCTGACTGTTTGGTCGCTAATTAAGTTCCCTGAAGAGTGATGAAGCCTCACGGCTAACATCATGGCGGTTATTGTTGGAGCTCTTCGAGTTAAGATTTGAATGTATCGGTCTTGTCTCCGTGTGGTGCAGCGATACCGTCCTCCATGGCGCTCAGCCACGGTACCAGTGCTTCGGTAACGTGTCCAAAGTCGACTGATAACACTCTGACTTGTATTCAGAGCTAAAGCCACAGTACGTTGCCGGGAACCAGCTTCTATCATTCCCACGGCTCTGAGCATTTCTTCCCTGCTTAAATGACGTCGCCGCTCCATAATAACGTTGGTTTTAATCAGTAGTAGGGAAACAGTAGCACTAATAATGTCTTCAATGCGTTGTATGTTTTTATAGGGAAAATATTGACAGCTGATTTTCATCTTTTACTCGAATTTGATTCACAGTTCCTGATTCAAATTATGAAATGCACCAAAAAGGATCCATATAAATTTATAAAATCATAAATTTATTACAAAGCCACATCTCAATCTCAAGAAATCCGCATAAAAATGCTTGATCCCTAGACACTTTTGATGTGTGTAGTTGTTCAAGCTAATGAAAATTCTGAAGAAACTGATTTTAGATAAGACCTATTGGTTTATTAACAAAAGAAGACGTACAAAAAGCAGAAAGGAAGAAGATATCACGAATTGAAGAAAATAATTAAGTTGATAAATATTATAAAGAACCTGTGGAAAATTAATAGAAATCAAAGAATGCAAATTTTAAGGCTACAAGTAAATCTCAACAACAACAGTGACATCAAAAAACCCAGAATGATGATAGCACATAACTAAAGAGAAGACGTGTATAAATAAAAAGTTACGATTTGTATCATAGGAACAAAATCAAAGTGCTTATAGTACAAATCTTACTTAGAAAGATGTATTATAAAATTTTGTTCAAGATACAACCTGACACTGACCTGGAATATTAAGAAAAATTTAAATTCGCGGGCTACAACTACGCATGATTTTAAAGAGGCTAGTAACTTTGGAGAAAAAAAAAAAAAGATTTTTGTGTATTTTATTTTGTTAAGTACGTGTTTAGCAATCACAATATCTTATTAAATAATCATTTTGTGTCTTATTTTGTGTGTATTGTTTATTGCTTCAAATCAAAACATTTCTGTGATTTAAACCAACGTTAATTATTTTTTGAGCCTGGTTGCTTTCTGTTTAAACAAATCAAAGATTTTTTGAGACATATGTCTTAAACAATTAGTACTCGAATGATCATATTTCTTCCATGAAGAGCTGATTGTAATCTATGTGTTTCATTTGCATCATTAACGTCTACATCTTATCATTGACTTCAAGACGATATCATTTACGTCTACACAACATCATTCACTTCAATGCGATATTTATATTTCATGATTTTTCTTTTAAATTTGGTGTTTAAATTATCGTTTAAATATACAAAAACATTAGTTTTTCAAATAACATCATGATTTTATTGATAGTTTTTAATTATTCAAGAAAAAAGCAATGTCACACAAAAACTATCATATTTAATCATAAAATGAAAATTCACCCCATTACTTATTAATTCAATTAGCATTAGTTAACGTATTGGACATGTAAAACAACATCAATTAGGTAAAAAGTAATTAATAAGGTGAATAACCACTCATTTGGCCAATATTTGTAGGCCAAAATACGGAAGACAGGTAGAGGAAGTCTCTAAGTATAATTGTTACAATTGGTGTCATATTCTGCCATAAAAATAGGTTTCGTATCAGCTTCGCTGATGAGGGGATAATTTTTTTTAGGTTCTTAAAAGCTAAGTGGTACTTAACTGATTTGCTGTGTCGCTTTTCCGGACTGCTCAGTGAATCACCAGAAATTTGATCGATTGATCATCGATCTGGATTTGAAGGAGGAAAATAACCTTATGTGTGCCACCATTAGCTTCTCCTCGCAAAGCTACTAATCTACATTTATAACTTTTGAACCACAGACATATTCTCATATTCCGGACAAGTTCGTTAAAGCGACCTTTCATCCTTTCTATAGGAATTCAGATTTGATAGTAGTTCAAACATGGACAGTGACAGCAATGTTTTACCTTTTTAGTACAAAATATTTCTATCTACTTTTGTCTTTATATTGCGACATCTTTCTATAAATCTGGTAACCTCAATACACCGGTCATCGGTATACCTCAATATTATCCCAAGTTATGTTCGCTTTAGTGCGAATGCACGCTCGTAATTTCCGCTTAGCTATTTCACAGCCCACTAATTTTATAGTGGCTATTTGATTGCCATATAACAATTTGTCGAAAAATATCAATCGGCTGATTTTTCCTACTTAATTAATTCATTAACAATTTTGAATTTATGACAAATTACCCATATTCCATGAAAAATCTGTCAGTCATCAACCATCCACGAAAAAAATTGTTTACAACTTTCTTTCAGATCAGCCCCAAGTTGCAATATCGTGTAACTAACTTATAGCTATAAGCTATCCTATAAGAATCGCTAATGATCAGTCGAAAGAGTGTCACGGTACGTGAGGTAACCCTGACCTATAACAATTATAGTTAGTTTTGGGCGATCTACTTTACTACCTGTCCCTAGTTGATTCTTTCTAACATATAACAAAAAAAATGGCACTATTCCAAATTCCTGAGCATTTTTGTGGATTGTTTGTACTGCGCCCCGTTGCTGAAGTTTGACGCATGCCGTCTTCGTTTGTACGTACGTTCTGCCACTATACATAGGACTAGATGTAGGTACCTACATCTATTCTTCTTCGTCCTCTTTCTCTTAGCTATTATCCCAATTTATTTAAGGTGAGCCCTTCTAGTACGACTGCAACAAATCGTACGAATCTGGGTTGTCACTTTTGTTTCACACTATCATATCGTTTTTATTGTTCGTAGTAGCTTCGTTACAGCTCTCTCTGTCGGCTCTCTTTTAAAATTTTCTATATAAAATCATGAAAATTTGTCTGTGGTTCAAAAGTTTTAAATGTAGCTTTGCAAGGAGGAGCTAATCGTGGCACACATAGGTAAGGTTAAATTATTTCCATCTTTCATCTCCAGATTGATGATCAATAAATAAGCCTTCTGGTGATTCATTAGGGCCATCATCACGTGTCCGAGCTAGCCCAAGCGATTATTGCAAAGGTTTTCGATTAACTTAGTGACTTTAAAATAATGTACCACATAGAGTAGGTATAGCATTTTCATCTCTATAAAATGAACAAATCCTCAGTTATACTATGTAGTACATAGAAACCAACTACACAAATCACTCCAGTCTAATCTTATTGTACAAAAGTGCAAAGAAAATGATGTCCTGAGTCCGCACTCAATATCACTAGGATGATTCATAAGTCTATATCTGTTAAAAGCTTTCAATTTGGTCTCTATAGGTACTTATGAGCTTTTGCCATAGCCATACCGGTGCATTTACGAAAATACGAGTAGGCAAATAGGTACCTAGACCTACTTACGTAAAATCTGATAGAAGTCGTAAATAATATAGTAGAATAAGACATAAAATCCTAAATATTAAGACTGAATCAAAAATACCACGCACATCTGCCTACGCATGCTGTAAACACAGTGCTTAGTTTGTCAACATTTACAAAGAAAATAGGAATTGTTTATAATAAACATCACTTTGATATTCCTGTAAAGCGATTATCGTCATTCCTTGGCGTCATCGCGGTACTTCACACCGGGGCAGCTGCTAATGTTGTACTTACAAAGCACACGTCCGTTCGTGTGTGGAGTACTGCAGCCACATTTGGGCTGGTGCTGCGAAATGTCACCTGGCTACTTTGGATTCAGTGGAGAGGCGTGCGAAGAGGCTAATTGGTGACCCTGATTTAACTCGAGACGGTCTCCAAAGCCTAGAGCACAGGCGTAGAGTAGCCAGCCTTTCGGTGTTCTATAGGATGCATTTTGGGGTGTGTGCGAGGGAATTGCATGATTTAATTCCCCTATCTCCGTTCCACCATCGGACGACCCGTCGTACGGTGAGTTTCCACCCCTGCGTTGTTAACACTACTACGATCCGGACGAAGCGTTTCGCCTCCTCCTTTATACCGCGTACATCAAGGGACTGGAACAACTTGCCGGCGGCGGTGTTTCCGTCGGACTACAATTTGAGTGTCTTCAAGGCTAGAGTGAATAGGCTCTTAATAAACTAGCACGACTTACCACCAACGATCGCATCACTGCTTACCATCAGGCGGGATTGCGGTCAAGATTTTTTGGCTCGTTTTGGAGATCAAACACGTGTATGTAATCACATCTTTCATATTTAAGCAGGTAGTAGGTACCTACCATTAAGCAGAAACAAGAGCTGCCTATCTATCTTAAAACAATGTCTAAACGTCAATCAACAAGCAACCACACTAAATTACCTTAATGAAAATTTAAGGTTTGCTTATATATAGGTATAAGGATGCAGGTGTCAACTTGACGGACTAAGTGCAGATGTGGTCATTTTGTCAAACAATATAATCCTCGTCAGAACAACGGCACAGGCCTTGTATCGGAATCATTCTTGCTCACCATTTAGCAGAGGTAGGTACATCAATGGCCAAAATTAAAATAATGAATATGTCCACTCTACTAGAGAATAATAAGAAGTATTTCGCTGATTATAAATACTTACTTGATTATATACAGAAGTCGAGATGAAGACAATGGCGTGGAAGCGGAGAAGGTGGGGCGAGGCTGGGCGTCCAGTACCAACCTCAGCACAATCGACCCTGGCAAGAAAGACGCCTTCTCTACGGGTAAGCTGTTCTTCTCTCCTTTTTCTTTGTATTATTATGCCCACATGGAGGCTGGAAATCATCACACGGGAACGTACAACAGGATAAAAAAAGTATCAGAAGTTTTAACTTAAGTCACGAATTACCAGTGTGCGGGATTCGCGCCCTTAAGGCGCTTATAGACAACAGACAGACAGGGAGAGATGGATTTGTAATACACAAACCATGTTTAGCTTAGTCTTTTCTAATGGAAGCTTAACTATAAATCCGCTTTCTACTTTTCATTATGTTAATTCAAACTACCTATTAGCTTAAAATATTGAAAGCGTCTTCTTATGTGTAAAGAAAGTGAACTTTAAGATCACATCCTAATATAGATATAGGATCTACCTATATCTATATTAGGATGTGATCTTACGCATACAACTTAGGTAAACCAAACAGTGGCGCCGATTCTCTACTTGTTCACTAACTAAACTTATTTTAAGTTAGTGCATATTTTTCTTTTTATTTCATTAAAAATAGGACAGAAGATAAAATATTAGTTTAGACCTGTCACATATTAGTCCGCGCCTGAAGTAAATTGACGTATTTTTGGTCGCCATGTTTATAATCGCGTCAAAACTGTCTTTGGAATACGTTAATTTGACAGGATTAAACTAAAATGTTATCTTCTATCCTTTTCTTAATGAAATAGAAAGAAAAAGATGCACTTAACTTAAAATTAGGTTCGTTTGAGAACAAGAGAATCGGCGCCATTGTCTGCTTGCAGTGACCTTCCGCATAACTATAGCTACAAGTGTTATAATAACCAGGCGAATGATAACAATGCCTAAGCACTAAATAACACACATAATAACAGTGGTTCTGACAAAATTACTATTGTTTGGTAGCTATAGGTACTAGCGTATCTAATAACATAGATGACAGATGACCTATTTGTGCACCCAGATAATCGGTTGATTACCAGCTCCTACCTATTTTCCTCTTTGTAACATCAGTACAAACACTCTAGGTACCTACCAGCGTACCACTGTGGAAGCAATCTCGACTCTGCACAACACACGCTCCAACAATGCCCTGCGGGGGGCCTCAGAGTGGCAGGTTTTGATCGACAGGATCGGGCGAGATCTCTCTCTACCAGCAGTAGTGGGTGCTATGCTGATGGATGTAGAAAACTGGAGATAAGTCGCCTCCTTCTGTGAAACTGTGATGGTCCAGAAGGAGGCTGCCGAGCGGTATCGTGAGAGAGCCGATCCCGCTTGGAGAAGAAGGCGTAGAGGACGCAACCGCCTTGACGCCTAAAAAGCGGAAACCCCACCTGCATCATCTAAGACAGGCAGGAACTGGAGGTTGCGGGCGATAGGGGAGACCCCTTTACAGTCTCCCCAAAGATGTGCCCTAACAGGCGTTGCACGGCAGGGGCTCCGGATTGGTCTTTTGTGAGGTAACGGTGCCCCTGCTATGTGTAGATGGTGACACGCAGACCTTCAGAGACTTCAGACACCCATCTCCTACGAGCTTCTGTCCGCAACTGCGTCGTGAAATGACTTGTTTTATTATAAAATATGTCCCATACATTGATATAATATTAAACAGATATGATATGCTCTAACAAATTAACCGAAATAAATGTGCCGATCGGAGCAGCTGCACACACAAGCAAATTTTTTATTCTGCGTACATTTCACACGTTGGTACAGTATGAGTGAGATGGGGCGCAATCTAAAGCATAGAGAAGAAAAAGATGGCTAGTGTTTGTCGTTTGCGCTGTTAGTGTTTGTCGTTTGTTTTTACGAGTGTATCAAATATTCGAGAGTGACTAAGGCAAGAGATTAGAATTATAATCTTTTGTACGCTTCAAGTTCAATGCGCTAGTGACTTATCTACCTTAGTAGCCATTTCCTGTTCCATTTTAATTTTTGCTGAGCGTTCTTTCTGACTTTTTTCTTTTTGCTCGGTTTCTATCAATCGTAGCATGATGTTAAATACCCTCATTTCTCAAGAAGTGAGATATCAAATGCAAAACTACGAGTACAAACTCTAAAGCTCAATAAAATTAATAATATAGATTATACTGTAGATAGATGGACTCACTACCTTATTATATTGTCTTAATAAATCTCATAAACAACCTCATATATTTCATCTACCTAAACATACCATCTTACCACATAATCTCAAATCTAGAGTAAAATCAAATGCAAGAATGTAGGTAAGCATAGAGTATCCGCCAGCCGACCTTCTCTTTTGTTCGTTAATACCTACAAGAAAATATCAATCCAGACACATTTGCGAACGCGAGCCAAGTCCATAATGATACACCTGTATTAGTCATACTTTATGGATCCTAATTTAAACCTCCCACGCACACAATCGCATCTTAATAGTCGCTATCTTTAGCATTAACATGAGATATCTCGTTATTATAATAAATAGGTTTTCAATTTAGTACCTAGTTTGTCATTTTGTAATTGAAATTAATCTTCTTATTAGATTGATATCATAATAAACTACAGATATGATATGCTCTAATAAATTAACCGAAATAAATGTGCCGATCGGAGCAGCAGCACACACATGCAAATTTTTTATTCTGCGTACATTTCACACGTTGGTACAGTGTGAGTGAGATGGGGCGCAATCTAAAGCATAGAGAAGAAAAAGATGGCTAGTGTTTGTCATTTGCGCTATTAGTGTTTGTCGTTTATTTTTACGAGTGTATCGAGAGTGACTAAGGCAAGAGATTAGAATTATAATCTTTTGTACGCTTCAAGTTCAATGCGCTAGTGACTTATCTACCTTAGTTTAATATTATATCAATGTCTTATTACATAGAATAACTTTTGCGTCAAAGAGTAACAACCATACATACCATTCCGGGTCTGATTGTTTGTGTAGGTATGCGAGTTTAAATGTTTGTAAACGCACCCACGATTGACGATTCCCTGTACCTATTGTGTTTTATTACTCCTGAGTACCTAATCCCTAGTGTGGAGCAACATGAAAAAAATTTAGGGTCATTTCATTACTAGGATATGAATGTTTATCCCATTGTTACAATATCACACTTTTACGGCTGAATTCATTAGCTACATGCAAATTGGCTTTAGGGATGATTGCAACCTGCAGGGTAATTGCGTGAACATACTATCAGTAGCAATGGGTTTCATTTTGACAGTTCAACAACATTCATTGCGTTATTTACGTTGTTGAGCAGACACACTTTCCGAACATATGGAGCAATGGATTAGCAATTGGCTTCAGAATGATTCCAATTGATAGTAATAGAGTGTTACGCAAATAGGGTGTAAACCCTGGGATATAACCTGTACAATTTTGACAGTTTTTAGCAAATTACAAATTACAATATACCTACCTACATATGTATATGCGTCGTTGCAAATTGCAATATCCAAGACATGGATCAAATGAACCTGAAAAACATCTAACCTATAAAAGAAGTTTTAAAACGTACAATACATTGTTATGTGATAGTTGCGAGAGTAAAAATATTAAATATTTGAAATAATGACTTGTAAGATGCTGCATGAAAGATAGTAAATAGATGAGTCATTTAAGACGATCCAGATTGTCGAAACTACATATACCTACTGAGGAATAAAAGAACTTTTATGTGCTGCTAACAATAAAGTCAGATGATTTTTACTAAGGGCAATCTTCCAAATTAACAATTAACATGTATTTATTACCTAAACTCGTTATATTACACACTATGAATGCCCAGAAACTATTATTTTAGATATTAGCGCCGATTCTGTTGTTCACAAACTGAACTATTTTTAAGTTATGTGCATTTTTTTCTTTCCACTTCGTTAAGAAAAGGATAGAAGATAACATTTTAATTTAATCCTGTCAAATTAAGATACTCCATAGACAGTTTAGGCTCGATTATAAACATGGCGACTAAAAATACGCCAGTTTACGTCAGGAGCGCACTAATTTGACAGGTCTAAACTGACATTTTATCTTCTGTCCTTTGCTTAACGAAATGGAAAGAAAAAGATGCACATAAATTAAAATTATTTTAGTTTGTGAACAACAGAATCGGCGCCAATCACTGCATACACATTTCTATCTTCTTATGGTATATTAACACACACCTAATACCTAAAGCTGTTTAGCAGCTTTCAGGTAAAATAATTCTGATATTGGTAATGTGCGTGGATCTAGGTATCCACGCTGATCGAGTCAGATGACTACTGGCATACCTATCTGAAATTGTGAGGATAGCGCCAATTCTCTGGTTCACAAACTAAACTAATTTTAAGTTAAGTGCATCTTTTTCTTTCTATT
Organism: Sesamia nonagrioides; assembly: GCA_017933935.1. Classification (NCBI taxonomy): domain Eukaryota; kingdom Metazoa; phylum Arthropoda; class Insecta; order Lepidoptera; family Noctuidae; genus Sesamia; species Sesamia nonagrioides. The sequence goes on along the minus strand of JADWQK010000668.1, from coordinate 566,516 downwards.
TCTTTAAGAAAAGGATAGAAGATAACATTTTAGTTTAATGTTGTCAAATAAGGATACTCCATAGTAGGGTTGTAACGGAGGCTTGTTAGCGGAGGCGGAGGCGGATGCGGAGGTGACGAGTCTCACCTCCGCGGACGCGGAGGTTAACGGAGGCGGAAGCGAAGGTGAACATATAGAAAAAATTGAAATTTATGGTTAATTAAAACAAAATAAAAGATTACCTTCTTGTAATGAAAATTAAGGAGAAACAAATTGTGTTTGCCGCATTCCTCCGCCTCGCACTAGTTGATTCTTGATTGACCATTTCGCGCTCAAACGCGGCCGGACGGTTGTCGAGCGTCGCAGCTTGCGCGTTATTTATTTTATAAATACGTAAATAAACCTCCGTTATAACTCCGCAAAAATTGTGCGGAGGCAGAAGCGAAGATACGATTTCTTGCGGAACTTCCGCAGTAACGGAAGCGGAGGCGAAGCTCCGTTACAACCCTACTCCATAGACAGTTTAGACGCGATTATCAAAATGGCGACCAAAAATACGTCAGATTATATCAGGAGCAATATGCAAATTCTTTGGTCAGGAACTCAGGAGCGGAGTTATTTGACAGGTCTAAACTAACATTTTATCTTCTGTCCTTTTCTTATCAATAGATATATAAGATAAAGAAAAATATGCACTGAGCTTAAATTTAGTTTAGTTTGTGAACAAGGGAATCAGGGCCATTTTCGTCAAAAAATCTAAATATAATTATATGATTTTATGGAAAAATAACTTTAATTGATACACTGTAAAGTTCAGTTTACGCTACAACTTAAAACACTTTTAATAGTGCTGGCCACTGTGAATTTAACTTAATTTTCATTGAAATATAGATGATATTTGTTTAACTTGAAATAAAGTGGAGCTGAGCAATACATCCCGAAGTAAATATCAAAAAGAGCTTAGGTATAGACACTACTCATCATCATCATCATCATCACCGCGTTAATCCCAGTCGCATTCGAAGCTTTTTCAGCTTTGGAGTCTGGGTTCCGCTTTACCAGTCTAACTGCTGATTTTGGCTAAACTTCAATATTTATAGGTAGGTATGGACACTACTGATGGCGCTAAATAGGTACCTACTAAACTAAATAATTCTGGGCTGAATCGATTTAAATTGCCTTCGACCTGCTAAGAAGAAGGACATAATAAATCAACACGTTCTGCTTCTTCATTTAATAAAATCTTGGTGGCAGTGCAGTGGAGCACTTTGACATCATGCTTAGAGGCACAGGGAGCAGGATCTAAATGATCAAATATATAAATTTCGTTGTTTGTGCCCAGGGTTCACAAAAAACAGTGCATCATGGACGTCGACGCCGGACCTGGGGGCCAACGAGTCTGATAGCACGACCGCTGTCACCGTCAATCTGAGGCTGCCCAAGAGAAGGCTTACTGGGCCACTACCATCCTTAGATACGGGGCAGAACCATACTTCAGGTATAAACATATAATCTTGCTTGCTGCGAAGTTTTTGCGCCACTTCTTCTTAGTTAAAACACTAGGAAGTAGAGAAGGTCGTTTTGGAAAGCTGTATCATGTAATTTTGACATTCAAAATGTGCTCGGTCTCAGCCTAATTTGAATAAATGGCTTTTGCTTTTGAACAACTCGGTTATATTCCTACTTCTAATAAGCGCTCTCTCTGTGTTATAGTTCACTGGTTAGACCTCGCATTACGCCAGTTATAAGTTCCATGTAATTTAGGATCTTATATCATAAATCAAGTCTCACTTTATTGAAATAACCCAATAACAATTTTGTCCACACGGGGACCGAAGTCAAAAAGGAAAAAAAAAACGTTAAGGAAAGAAAATTCTTTGTAGCCTAGTGAGACTGAAATGAATTTTGATAATTATTCCTTATTAGTGAATTTGGAATAATTAACAATGCTATGATTATTGCACAGATACGGTGACGCTGCGACGACCGTCGCCTTCCCCTCCGCCGTCTTCAACACCGGCGCAAGCAGCCATTACTATAAGCAAGAACGACTCGCTAGCTGAACGCGTGCGAAAGGTAAAGCTAAGTATATCTAATTACCTTTATACTACTGCTTAGAATTCTAGGATATAATTTGACTATAAGTACCTATAACAAATCTAAGAAACAAAATAACATATAGTAGGCAAACTCGACAGACAAAGACATACTTAGGTATGGCAGTTTTGTTCACTACTTCTGCGCTAGCGCAATCGTCTTGGTAGGTTTTCTAACCTTGACTTATTTAGACGTAAAAGAAAATGGGTTATTATAATATAATAATATAGTTACAACATATTATGTTGTAAATTAGTTATTGCATAAATAACTAACAAGAAACAGCTACTCGTGCAAAAGATCATTCCTACTTATGACAACGAAAATATTTCACGTAGGTAAGCAACAGTTCGATCGGGTTCGAATCGTGAATCAAGAGATTTCGTCTACAAATATTTATAAAGTTCGACTTGTCTAAAAACGTACTGCCCAAATAACACAATTGTCTTCACCTTGGATCCATAGTCGTGTGAAGTACAAGTGGGTCAGCGATAGAACTGTCTGATCGTTACCGCTACTGTTACTAGCTTTCAACCCGAACTGTTCGCGATGCGCTGCCCAAAATAAACTTAAAAGGTCACCATGAAAGTTAGTGCTTGGCAATGCGCTAGCTTTATAATTAATTGAGGAAATGACCTATTATCTGTTTTCGCTACCCTAAAATATAGGTTACTTACTATTAATAGAGTATTGCAAAACTGTTAAGACGAATGTTTTGTAACACAAGCCTAATTTATTGCTGATTTGAAAGTATAAATTATCTAAACGGAAGTTTATTTGATTGACGCAGATATTGCCAGGAAAGATGAAACTAATCTACAAATAGACATCACTTGCCGTGGTATTTACTTACCTACGTACTCCAATTTAAAATTATCCAGCACTAAAAATATCCGATTAATATTTCCAGATGAATTTAATAAAATCTCAAAATAGTTTTGAAAAGGAATCCAGTATAGAAAAAGACAGGGAAAAGGAAAGAGAAAAACGAAGTTTGTCCAGAAGTAAAGAAGTGCATCAAGAAGAAAAGCCTGTGCGGCATAAAGACGACAGAAGTTCAACCAAAGACGATCTCAACTTTATGATGCAGGTGATTAATAAACATACAGCCTATAATCTTCTGACAGGCCTCTTCACTTTTTTAGAGGAACCGGGCCCAATGCGGATCGGTAAATCTCACATGTCTTCGAATTTTTGGTTCTAGGATATACCGGTTTTCTCACGATATTTTCGTGCACAGTTTTGAGAGAAGAGCCTGAATGGGTTCGAACTCACAACCTAATACCTTGTAAGTCGCAGGCGTTACCAATGGCCCATTACTCTCCAGCACTTGGTATTCCTAAGACTGAAACTAGAGAATTCCTAGAATAATAAATATGAACTGAATATGATATAAAAAAGAAGCTCTCCAAAACCGTACAATAAACAGTATGTATTGTTCAGGTGAAGAGCTCTCGCAACTCAGGGACCTCGAAGCCCCCGGCCCGAGGCGGACCTTCGCGGGACAAGGAGGAGTCAGATGACGACACCAGCACCGCAGGCACCGTCACCACGGACACCACACTCATCGACGTCAACGTTAAAGAATATCAGGTAAGTATGGAAGGACTTAGTAAATCTTTATGTGAATAAGCAGAATTTAGATCATACTATCATGTCTAGAAGCATTTAGAAGTATTTCAAATTTGAGGGGTTGGGAGCTGGTGTAATTATTGTCGACCGTTGAGACATTTCATTTTTTCCTCAATATTGCACAATGCTTCTGTGGCTGTTTTTCTGGTGATGCAGACGTTCCTATGGTGACTACTTATGATCGCACACAGCTTGCTTGTTTGCCACCTAATACCCGCAAAAAAGCTATTGCGTTTTTAATAAGGCTATGTCTTTAAAGGCCAAGTTTTTGTTCTTCGGAAGTGTAAAATCAGTAAAACTCTTAAATATCTGCCGCTGTTTGAGGAATTTTGCCAATCTGATACGCGAACTGGTTCTATTAATACATCAAGCCCTATCCTGGTGTGGCTTCACGTGTACGTTGTTAAAACAGACGTAAACACTACAGCTATCTTTATTACCACGCACCTGCATTGAAACTCCAAGGTCAAGGCATAATAATTTAAAATCTAATTTCAGGAACAAATAGAGAGCTACAAACAAGAAATAGAAACTCTAAGGAAACGCTGCGAAAGGGTCGAAAAAGAAAAGAGCGATATTTTATTGCGAAGGCTCGCGAATATTGATACTGTTAACAAGTACAGTTCGGGGCGGTCCTCAGAAGTGCTGAAACTACAGCAGAAGGTGAATGAGCTGACGGCACAGAATGAAGATCTGAAGGACGAGAAGAAACATCTCACGTTGAGAGTTAAAGAGATTGAGTGTGAACTTGAGGTAAGCATACAATCTCAACACTCCGTACGTCCATAAACTTAAGCACCCCGGAAAGTATCGGGTGCTTAAGTTTATTAAAATAATCCATACTAATATTATAAATGCGAAAGTATCTCTGTCTGTCTGTCTGTCCGGCTTTCACGCCAAAACTACTGAACCGATTGTAAAGAAATTTGGTACACAGATAGTCTAGAGCCTGAGCGGGATGTTTTATACATAGGCCTATGTCCTATACATAGGCTATAAAACATTCCGCTATGACCAATAGGAGCAAAGCAGCAACATAAAATGTTGCGGAAACGGGAGCAAACGCGGATGTACTACATATTGCTCCCATTATATTAACAGGCGCTTATTTTATATCAAGTGAGCTCATTCGGCTAGAAGGTTACGCGGGTGAAACCGCGGGGCACAGCTAGTTATTAATATAAAGACAGTGGACAAAGCCATAGATAATATAAGTAATGTAATGGTCTTGTCCACCTCATAAAGTGACGACTTCTATCCAATAGTGGGAACGTTATAAGCTAATTAGTGAGCATATAAACTGACCAATTGATCTTTCAACGTCTGATGTTGGTATCATAAAGGCGCGTTCAAGAAAAATTTAAAATTAAATGTCCCCTTTCTTTTTGAATTTCCAGTCACGCGCCTCAGTAGAAGCACAAACCCGTCAAATAGAACAGCTTCGTGCGAAGCTGCTGGCTGCTGAGACGTTGTGCGAGGAGCTGATGGACGAAAACGAAGACATGAAAAAGGAACTGCGAGACCTTGAGGAGGAAATTGAGGAGATGCAAGATAACTTCAGGTACGTAAAAGTTGCTTAAGAATTCGATGAAACACCAAGTTTCAAAATGTCATTATCATACACTTTTTAATCAACAGAGATGTTGATAATAAGCTTTATAATAGAGATAAAGCTGTTTTTTTTCTAAATTCCTTTATGCTCAATCCAAGGCTAGACTCGCTTTGTGAGCCTAGTACGAACGCGCAGAGTAAACTTAACTTAGAATGGATTTTTTAAATTGAAAATACTTCTTTCCGTACATAATATTTTATACTTTAAAATGCTAAGGGTTAGTTATATTTTCGATTCAAAATCGTTCGAATTTATGTTAGGTTAACGTCGCACATTCATACTAGGTCCTCTGATGCGGACTCTGATGTTCAGCCCATGCGGTCGGCCCAGTCGTGGTCGTAATTATCAGTTGTGTGTAATATAAAAATAATTGTAAAAGAAATGTAATAAAACGGGATACTATTCCTGTCCTCGTCAGCGTATGTAAACCGTTCACTACAAAACGTGGGTTAAGTTTAACGAGACACGCGGACTTATTTATAGACGCAACCACGCAGATGTTGTATGACTAATAATTATATGAAAGCAAAAAATACTTTCGCAATATGCTTGTCTAACGTATTAAAATTATTATGTATTATTATCAATAGGTATGTTATTAATGCAATATAACTGGTTCGATGTATTACAAAAACTGAGTTCATTGTACTGATGAAATGTAGCCAAAATAGTTTTGGCTAATAGTGCGCACATCACTCAAAGATTTCACCTTGGAGAGTTTTTCAAGATTATAAATTAATCATCTGGTCATTGATCTATTGTTACACGCTTATCATGGATAGGGGTCCGTCAAAGTTACCCTGGGTGCCTAATCAGTACCTAAGTCGACGTTTTGCTATAAACATTCAGTCCCCAACCCGCCTGCGAAGCGTGGGGATTATGGCAAACCCCTCGATAGAAAACCTTGGGGGAGGCCTTTCTCTAGCAGTGGACATCTATAGGCTGATGAAGAAGATTCAGTCAACTCAAGAAGTGATTCTGTCTGAAAGATAGCGATGTTCTTATATAGTCTGAACATCAAACATTATGCATTTGGCGTACTTACATAAAATTGTTTCATTAAAACACAGGAACGCGAATACCATTTGCTGACGAAGCCATTTGATCCTTACGCTATAGCTGTAGAGCGCTACGCTAAAAACTGTGAGAGTCCCATATTAGGTACATATTCTATTCAATTATTATATGACTGAGGTGAAATTGACCTAGGAGCGTAAAGTTTGCCAGAACCAAAGACAAGCTTATTCTAATCAGTTGATAAAGTTCTGTGAATACTAAAATGGCTGTTTTATGTTTCAGGGAGGACCAAGCCGATGAATACTCGTCGCTGAGAAGGGAGTTAGAGCAGACCATTAAGAATTGTAGAGTTTTATCGTTTAAGTTAAAAAAGACTGAAAGGAAAGCTGATCAGCTTGAACAGGAGAAAGCTGAACACGAGAAGAAGCTTTTAGAGGTACCTAATGATCCTAAAGTGAAAAATGTTTTGTTTCTATGTTCTGCAATAGACTTGTAACAAACGGAGGTTGCCACATCACATAATAATAATCACCGGTTGGTGCCTCCTCCTTACCAAAAAAACATCTAAGGGTGTATAACTCCAGCTTCCTCATATTTAATAATAGAATCATTCTATCAAGCCTTCTTTATCTGACTATAGTCCAAAACCGTACCCTCACTTGTTTATCTGTATTGAATCAAAAACGCTGGAATGACGTCAGTTCAGATAACCCACACTAAACGACTCATAATAACATAGTTTTTATGGCAGCTAAATTAAGACTAGGAACATTAATTGCAATTATTATACCGCGAAAATTTAGTAGAATGATTCCATTACAAATGAGGAAGCTGAAGTTATACATACTTTGCGGCTGCGGCCCTTCGTACGCCGTCCAAAGATCACAAGACCATAGGGTCCGGAGCAATCCAAATTCCACATCCAAATTTCACCAAATACTACGATACAATAAAAGCAGTAAATGTTACCCAGAACATGTCAAAACAAATGTTAGGTCCAGAAATACAAAGTAATTTATTACAGACGTTTTAGTTTATTCTCAGTCGCAGTTTACGATGAGTATAAAATAAATAGTGCAATCAATGTACGAGAACAATATCCATAAATTACCTGTGTAAATATTTAGAGCTATAAATCTGTTTCCATCCAGCTTGCTGCCAGGGAGCCAATTAAGCCATTTCTGTTTTGGTCGACCTTGCAACGGCAATCAATCATTTTGTGTTATGATACCTATATGTTTACTGGACATAGGGCTGGCCCTATTTCGATATCATACCGAAGTCATCCCTGTGCAGGGAGACTGTTATAGGCGTCTTCCATATCATGGTCTTTTCTTTCAAATCTTACTAAAATACTTGAAAGTAACAAGAATCCCCTGAATATGGGAAAGGGCTGTTGCTTGATCCAAAAAAATAACCATAATATCGTGTTCAGGCTAAGAACCTTCGTCTCAAGTTGTATTTTAATTTAGTAAGTGTAATAAAATAAACGTGAAGGAAAACATCCTGAGGAAACCTGACTAAAAATCCTGAACTTTAAGTCTGAAATCGCCAACCGGCATTGAGCAAGCGTGGTGATTACGCTCAATCCTTCTCTGTATGAGAGGAGACCTGTGCCCAGCAGTGGGACGATAAAAAAGTTGTTGATGATGAAGTGTTATAAAATGTTTCCGGAGGCTGGCGTGGTTTTCACTAAAACTAACCCAAGTCGTTACATTTATCTATTCTAGATAGTTGGTGGCCAAGACGGCATGCAACGTGAGAACCGCATCAAAGACTTGGAACAAGAAGTAGCGCGGTCTACCGAAGTCGCGTTGAGGCTACAGAAAGAGTTGTCTGAAGCGAACGCGAAGTTGGCTGCAGCCACGGGAGCCTCGCCTGCCAATGTTAAGAAGAACCAACTGAACGACGGGGTCAGTATTTTATATACAACATTATTTTTTGTTTATGCAAAATCCGAAGGCCGAAACATGTCCAGTATTTTAAAGTAAAGAATCTATGTACAAAAATTCAAAAAGATATCATGAAAAACCATAAAGTTATGAACTTGCTGTTCTACTTGGTTGTCCCAACAAAAATATGGTCAAAGGTCCGCTCGTGCGGGCGGTTCGTTGACCTCTGGCGTCAGCTGTTGCGCGCGTAAATACTATGATCTATCGTAAAGCTGCGTGCGCGCGCTAAGTATCCAAACAGTAACAATTTCTAAATTAATGTATGTGGCAATAAATATAAGATGGTGTAAAAATGGTTGGAATCGATTCAGTTGCTTATTCTGAACAAACAATTTACTTTTCTAACTTATTTATTTTTCGCATAAACAGAAAATAAGGTTATACTACACAAAGAACTCAAGACTTTTCCCCATCGGAGTAGACTGAACCTATAGAAAGCCATCTGCTACGATAGTCTTGCTTCGGCCATGTTCAATATGTTCATACATTATACCATATTTCAAATAAGATTTATCCATAAACCAAGTCGATATTTACGTGACTTTTGGCCGAACTTAACTTTAAAAACCATATAAGTATTGTTACTGTTGAAGGAAAAGCCATGAGAATTGCAGCTGTCCAACCGCTTAGTATATGTATGTTTAAAGTTTTTTTATATCTTTTACTTATAGAAAGTGTCACGCTCGTCACTAACCCGTGGCGGTAGTCAAGAGGACCCAGCGCAGTTGCTTAGAGATCTACAGGACTCACTTGAGCGTGAAGCTGACCTTCGAGAACAACTGAAAAACGCTGAGGAAGAGGTACCCAACAATCATTTACTAAACAATGTCAACACAGTAGTCTTGCTTTGATCTCTGATATTTCAATCATAACGTATGTTCGCATTACATGGAGATGGATTTCTTTGTGCAAACCTGCTAGGTGCACCTGAAATAGCTTGGTAAACTCCACACATGACAGCATCAAATATACGCTTAAATTAAGTATATGCCTCACCCAATTTTACAGTCGGCTTGGAATGCAGTAAACACGTGCACAAATAGTTGTTAAAGTTTAACGATAACTCATCTCTTGTTAACAGTTAAATACCATTATACAACCACTTATTTCTCCGTTCATTTAGTTACACTAGAAAAACAACGCATTCATTAGGGCATTAGCTCTGGTTCGATGGATGCCAGCTGGCACGCCGCCAACACGTCTGACTCAACACCGCGACACTCACATGTACCATTGTATATGACATTGTTATCCCCTACAAGCCTCTGTTCGTTGCTAGTAAAACTGATAAATAAGGAATATTATGTTCAAACAGGCTAGTCGATATCGGCCCCGCATCGTCAGCAAGAGGACTCGTCCACAACTCATCCCACAGTCTCCCCAATCTGATCCCAATTCGCCTCAGACACCTATCAAAGATAATGAAGTGTTAGAACCAAATACCATACAAAGGATACTTGAAATGCAACTCGCTTTAGAAAAGAGTTTGTCATCCCTAGACAGTAGTCCATCATCCATTGGTATTAGCCAGATCGCTCAATCGCCACAAGATTTAATTATGAGTTACTCTGAGGGTTGTCAAACGGATACCATTTTAGTTCACGATGTGATGACCGACACTAGAAAGATAACTCTTGATTCAATTGTACAATGTACTATTGATATTTTGGACATGTACACTCAAACGGAAATAGCATTTATGAAAAACAAGTATATGCAAACCGAATTCATGGGAACGAACAATTTTGTACAAACTGATAAACAGAAACTGAGAAATGCTAGTATACAAACAGCAACTAAGCTTTATAACGATAAAGGCCTTCAAGCTGTCAATTCTAAAGAACATGTGGACGCTAGCACAGAAACCGATATAACAAAAATAAACTATGATGATAAAATAATTGACAAAGATGTGCAAATTGATACATTAGAAGCCAACGCTATATTCAGTAGAGATAAATCTGAAAGCCCTCCTCTAGCTCCAGATAAAACACCAGAGTGTCGCTCCCCTTACCTCTCGCCCTTTGTATCAATATTCAGTCCATTGGCTGTCAGAATGTCCAACATAGGTACTTATGGCCCGTTTCTCAATTTTAAATGTTGGTTTTCATAATCCTGTATTATGTCCTTAACAGAATCCTGAACAGTTTTGGTTCTTATAGTAATTTAGATTAGATATTCAATAATTTTAACTAACGAATATTTACAGGCAAATAACTTACGTAAAACTGCGTCCCGGGTCGAGGACGACAATGAGTCCTTGCTTCTACAGCTGAAGAAAATGGCTACCAAAGCCAGAAGTACGTCAAAATACTTATATTGTGAAAAATCCATTGTGTTTTCCTAACATGACACCCTCTCCCGAACCACCGCACAACAGAAGCTGGTTGTGATTCATCATGCTCATGTGTACTTGACAACTTGCGTTACTATTAACTCGTAACATTACCTACCTTTGTTCCTTGATGTATACTAACATGCTTGTCAGTGTATTTGAATTACACGGCGTATTGATGGTAGCCATTTTCTCCAGTCAGAAATAGACCTTGTTGATTCTTTTACAATGTTTGGGTTTATACATTTATCCAGCACATTGTTCAACATCCGTGTCCGGAACAATGACTCAGTACCATTAAATTTTACTAATATTCATCAAAAACCTTTGCATAATATACTAAAATATTTCAAGCTTTGTATTTTGGAGCAACTCATTTACGCATTTTTACCAATTACGCTATAAAAATTATTTGTAGGTCGTAAGCTGTCACCAACACCTCCATCAAATAAACTCAGTATTGATATTAATGAAAAAGATGGAAAAACTGATGAGGACGATCCAACTGAACTACGACTGTTACTTGAACTTAATGAACAGGTGGTCACATGATCTTATAAACATGTATATATCTCTCTTATTCTATAAAACAAAACTCTATTTATAACTTACTTATTTCAGGAAGCATCAGTTTTACGGCGAAAAGTTGAAGATATGGAACAGGAAAAGGATTCCTTGAAAAAGCAAGTCAAAGAACTTACTGATAAAATCGCTAGTCAGTCCAAAACTAATTCAACAGTTACGCTTCGTCGAACCACTAACACTAAGACTAATAATTTAGCAGAAGAAAAAGTTAAAGTATGTAGCCAAGAAAATTTGAATGATAATAATAATTTTATATTTCTAGTCAGCTAAAATTAAACTTTAACTTTGTAGGTGTTGGAAGATGAGATTGATGAATTAAGGAAAAAGCTTATTGAAAAAGAAAGAGACTGCGAAAGGCTACATGCTGAACTTAGTCTGGCCAAGAAATCAAAAGCTTCACTTATCAAAAGCAAGTTAGTAATTAAAATTAAGTCATGTTTCCAAGGTAACAATTAACAGACCAAAAAATTATGACCCCCAAACTAATTAAAAAATATGTAATCTTTATTTTAGATCGCTGGATGGCGACCAACAGAATGTGGACTTAAAGAGACAACTTCAAGTGATAGAACAAGAAGCAAATGTTCTTCGTTCTAAGACACAGACTTTAGAAGCTGATAACGAGAAATTACAGCTAGAAAACAAGAAATTACAAGTATTCCATTTTAGATTTTTTAAGACTTCGGTATTATCATATCATCTGAATGATTACTTATAATACATCTGGCGAATTTTTCATTACAGCTACTGAAAAATGCAAAATCATTAAAATCCGACAAATCTGTAGAACAAAGCGCAGCTAAAATCACGCAACTAGAAAAGGAATTAAAAGAAGCTACAGCCAAATTAAAAGAATTAGAAAATAATAAAGATGACAAGACGGAGAAAAAAGTAAGATTTGGTGGAGAAATTAATAGCAAAAAGGACGCTGACGCAGTAAAAGCAAAGCAGGAAGAGTTAGATAAATTGAGTTTGAAATTTAATAAGGTAAATAAATCATATAATAAAGATTACATAATACGATATGATATTGTTTAGATTATAATTCGACCCTGATTTTCGCAGCTTGAGAAAGAAAAATCCCAATTACAAGTTTCTCTAAAGGCGTTGAAGGAAGACGCCATCAAATCGTTCAGGCCACGTGTTCCAAAGAAAATAACTGATTTGACTACCAAACTTCAAATGAAAAAAATGGTTGAGGATTTGGAAAGTGAAATCGGTAAGATATTTTTAAATATAGACAATATCTTAAATCTTTTAGTATGAATGATGACATGATACAAAGGGGGTGACTAGTTCACGATATAACGACTCTAGGGAAATATGGTAGATATTTTCTTTTATCACAATTTAAATTTTCAGGTGAAATGTATGTCGTCATGAAGAACGCTGGACTTTCTGGTACAGAAATAAACACCAGAGCTCAAATGGAGAAAGATATTGAAGACATAAGATCAAAATTATCTAGAAATGACTCAGAATTCACAAACGAGAAGAATCGATTGCAAACAGAAATTGCTAAACTAAAGGATCTCAACTCAAAGTTAGAAAGTGATAAAACAGAAATAAATAGCAAATTAAAAACACTGGAAAAAGGCAATAGCAGTGTATCTGGTCAAATCAAAACTCTGCAAGAAGAAAAGAAGAATTTAGAGTCTCAAGTCAGTAAACTTAACAGTGATCTGAGTGAGTATCATCCATATTATTGTCATTTATCTATTGCTCACATTAACATAAACAATGTGTTACAATACTTCCACGTCTATTTACAGAAAATGCGTCATCTTTGAATACTACAATGTCGGAATGTATGAAAAAAATAGAGGAACTTAAAAAGGAGATAGATGTAAAAGATAAGGAAATTGATAAGTTGAAGAAACAAGTAGAAATTGTAAATAAATTAGAACAGGATAAACAAAAAATGCTCAAAGAGGTTAGCAAAGATCCCTTTATTTTCCGATGGGAAATGATCATATGACCCCTCCCGCTCTGGGCGGAGCGGAAGGGCGTGTCAGACTTTTACTTAATAAACCCATTCGTGTTCCTTTAGTTGTCTGTGTACCAGGAGCCACGGTATCTCTTTCGAATAACCCCTCAGCTTGCAAAAATACCTTGAACTAACATAATTTTACAGGCTTAACCTCAGCTGACTATCATAACGTTTCTTCTAGGTTGGCGATAAGGCTAAAAAAATAAGCGAGTTAGAAAAGAAAATCAAAGAGTCAGAGGACAAATGCAAACGTGTTGAAAAGATATTAGCTGCACGTAAAGACAAAGTAACTAAATTAGAAAAGGAGGTAAGCTAATATTTTCCTAAGTTAATCAAAAATTAACTTCATATTTTTCTCATAGTAATCATTCTCTTTATAATACTTTATCAAAAATAGCTGGTCCAAGAAAAAGAGCAAGCTGAAGTACTAGCCACCAGTCAGCGACGTATATCATTAGACTTTATTAGCGAAAAAGATCAATTGCAAACAAAGCTTATACAAGCTGAAAGCAAACTAATAACGCTCGAAACAGAGTTGAAAGAAATGAAAACAGACTACGACAGCAAAATCATTAACCTGGAATCGACGATATCTGCTAAAGATATTCACATAAAACAACTGGTATTTGGATGAACTGTTTGATAGACACGCACCAGCGCACGTCCCCTTTTTTACCACTTTTGTATCATGTTCTGCGCCCTTGGAGTGCCCCGTGATGGTTTACAATTCCTCGAATTTGGAGTGCCCCGTGATGGTTTACAATTCCTAGAAAAGAATAGCAACTTATCTGTAGATATTTAGAACATGAGCATGTTTTCGCTTTACCCCTTGCCTCTTACATAGTTTCCATATTTTTTCCCCATACAAGTCCTTATTCGAGTGAATTCCTGCTTGATATTGCAAAGAAAATATTTATTCAATGCAAATTATGTTTCCAGGGGGATGCCTTGCGAGATACATCGAACCAGAAATACGATGAAGCGATATCGTCCGTTGAAATGACACAAATGCAAGATAAATTAGAGAGAACTATTAAGGAACTTGAAGAGAAACAAGAAGAATTAACAAATGTCAAACGAGATCTGGAAAAGACAAAAAAAGAATTGTCGACAGTAAAATCAGAGATGTCGCAATTGAAGTCCAGTGTATCGAAGTTAGAGAATGAGAAAAAAGAACAAGAGAACAAATTACAGAATGAAAAGAAGGAGTCTGGTTATTGGGAGAGCAAGGCTTCGGAACTAGAAGCAGACTTACAGGTACATTTTCATTCAATTAAACAATACTAATACAAAAAAAAACTTTCACTAATCATGTTGGTTTTTAGGCTGAACGCAAGAAAGTAGATCGTATGCGTAAGGCTCACGATACAGACATAAAGAACAAAGAGGCAGAATTAGCTACACTTAAAGGTAAATTAAAAGTTCTGGAACAATCATCTGGCGCAGGCGCCAAGAAGATTTCTGATCTCAAACAGGAGTATGAAGAAACAGTTAAAAGTGAGTATATTATTTTACATCTCCAAGTTTCCATATTAAGAGAAACAAAAGAGAAAGAGGAGAAAAACACTAAGAGATCTATGGAAAATATTAATCATTTTTCAGAATTAGAGCACTCTCTGGCCGTAGAAAAGGCGGAATATGAAGAGTTGACGGGTAAATACGAAATTTTGGAAGAAGAACATGTAGTCACTAAAGCAAGGCTGACGGTAGAAAAAGAGCAGGCACAGGGGTAATTAATATTCTTAAGATCTGTTGATTCTTATCTCATCAAAAAATAATAATACTTATATCTTCTTTTAGTGAACTATTACACGTTCAAAAAGAATTGAGCGCAGCATTGAGTGAAATAAAAACCCTCCAAGACAACTATGACACGCAATCTTCTGCGTGGACGAAAGAAAAGACTGAATTGCAGGTACATTTCGCCCTTTCATTTTACAACATGTTATATTTGGTTGCTATAGCAAAATAACGTTTAATACCTGACGTTTAATTACGCAGAACTCAATATCGTCGTTACAAGACCGGCTGTGCGGCGGTGGTTGGGAAGTGGAACGCGCACGGCTCAGTGCTAAACTAGACCAGAAAGAGCGCGAACTGCGCACCACAAACGACGAGCGAGACGTCCTACAGCACCATCACGACATGGCTAAGAAAGAGGTAAATCGTCAAAGTCAGCTGTCGTTCTACGTGCCGATCTATACTATACATCTCTGACCATGACAAATTCGAAGTGAAGCAAACTGTCATTTCATTTGGTGCTAGAACTCGCTAGGGATTGACACTACTGACTGCTCGCTTCAAGTTCACTTCACTTACGTCACCACGATGAAACTTTACGGAATAGATCAACTTGTTGCACAGCATGATTGATCAGCCATTTTTTTCTTAGTATTTTATACTGTTCCCGTAATAGTTATGTATGTAATAAATGTACTTTTCTCTGTAGTTGGAAGAAGCGAGAAAGAAACTGGAAGACTACGAACGAGTCTCGAAGGTACATAGGACTCTAACAACAGAGAATGCTGAATTAGAGCGAGAGCTATCATCTTTGAACACAAGACTTGAACAAGCTGACGTATCGAGAAAGAATGAGCTTGCAGAGATGAAGCTCAGGTACGAAGGGCAAATGAACACCATGAGAGATGAACTGAAGTCTTTACATAACCAGGTAAACAAAATCCTCCTTAAAAATATAAGTAAATACAGATATTTCGCAGTAGTTACAGCGGACCAGCTAAAACTGACAATGTTTTTAAAGGTATCGAGGTTCAGGCGAGAAAGAGACAACTATAAGCAAATGTTGGACGCTGCTCAGAAGACGATGACTGAAATGAAGAATGGCGAAAAGGGTGGTAGAACACCGAGACACTCAATTTCCAGTACTGATGAAGTAAGTTAAAGATACAGACTAAGTTTTCGTAGATGATAACTTCTGCAGTGGTAGTTATAATTGTCGATGAACTGATTGACTTTGAAGCGAAACATGTAGCCTTTGAATTTAGTGCTCAAATCGTCAAGCGAAACACTTCCTATTTTAAGACAACGGCTGGGACGGCTGGGTGCGGAAGACAGAAACCCGGGTATTTAGTGAAATTTGAAAATAGCCCTAAGTTCAACAATAAGCTAAGATATTATAATTTATTTTTATAGGAGGAGTACCGCAACAAAGTGGCCATACTTGAGCAACAGACGGCGTGCCTAGAAGATGAACTGTGTGAGGCAAGGCTATTGGCTTCCAAGCTCAACACGGAACTCATTAGCGAACGATCCGCTGCCGAAGTTCGGTGCTCCGAAATGCAGTCTAGACTCAATGAGGTAAGCCCATTTCATAAACAAAACCTAGTTTTCAAATCAATTTCAAATTTATGCTTTTTTAGGGTTCCGTACCTCAAAAGGAAAAAACGGAACCCTTATAGGATCACTTTGTTGTCCGTCTGTCTGTCTGTCTGTCAAGACCCTTTATCTCAAGAACGCGTGGACGTATCAAGCTGAAATTTACATGAAATACTCGGGTCTATTGTCCCTTTAAGCTGTGAAAATATCAAACTTCTAAGCCAAGCCAATCAAAAGATACAGCCGATTATGTCGATATTTTCAACAAATTTTCGACACTCGCAAAGGAATCAAAACCTACAGGATACTTCCCGTAAACTCAGAATCTTGAAAATTGGCATGAAGCATTGTCATATAATGCAAATATAGGAAAAATTGCGAAAAGCCCATTTTTTTAGTTATATAATATAATAAACATATTTTAATAAAATGGAACTTACTACCTTATTTCTCACGAACGAAAAAAGTTATCTAATTGAAATTTATACCAAATACCTAGGTCTATTTTCCCTTTAAGCTGTAAAAATATAAAATTTCTAAGCCAAGCCAATCAAAAGATACAGCCGATATGTCGATATTTTCAACAAATTACCGACACTCGCAAAGGAATCAAAACCTATAGGATACTTCCCGTAAACTCAGAATCTTGAAATTTGGCATGAAGGATTGTCATATAATGCAAATATAGGAAAAATTGCGAAAATCACATTTTTTTAGTTATATAATATAATAAACATAATTTAATAAAATGGAACTTACTACCTTATTTCTCACGAACGAAAAAAGTTATCTAATTGAAATTTATACCAAATACCTAGGTCTATTGTCCCTTTAAGCTGTGAAAATATCAAACTTCTAAGCCAAGCCAATCAAAACATACAGCCGATATGTGGATATTTTCAACAAATTTTCGACACTCGCAAAGGAATCAAAACCTACAGGATACTTCCCGTAAACTCAGAATCTTGAAAATTGGCATGAAGCATTGTCATATAATGCAAATATAGGAAAAATTGCGAAAATCACATTTTTTTAGTTATATAACAACATAAACACAACAACATAAACATAATTTAATAAAATGGAACTTACTACCTTATTTCTCACGAACGAAAAAAGTTATCTAATTGAAATTTATACCAAATACCTAGGTCTATTGTCCCTTTAAGCTGTGAAAATATCAAACTTCTAAGCCAAGCCAATCAAAACATACAGCCGATATGTGGATATTTTCAACAAATTTTCGACACTCGCAAAGGAATCAAAACCTACAGGATACTTCCCGTAAACTCAGAATCTTGAAAATTGGCATGAAGCATTGTCATATAATGCAAATATAGGAAAAATTGCGAAAATCCCATTTTTTTAGTTATATAATATAATAAACATATTTTAATAAAATGGAACTTACTACCTTATTTCTCACGAACGAATAAAGTTATCAAATTGAAATTTATACCGAATACCTAGGTCTATTGTCCCTTTAAGCTGTTAAAATATCAAACTTCTAAGCCAAGCCAATCAAAAGATACAGCCGATATGTCGATATTTTCAACAAATTTTCGACACTCGCAAAGGAATCAAAACCTACAGGATACTTCCCGTAAACTCAGAATCTTGAAATTTGGCATGAAGGATTATCATATAATGCAAATATAGGAAAAATTACGAAAATCACATTTTTTTAGTTATATAATATAATAAACATATTTTAATAAAATGAAACTTACTACCTTATTTCTCACGAACTAATAAAGGCATCAAATTGAAATTTATACCAAATACCTAGGTCTATTGTCCCTTTAAGCAGTGAAAAAATCAAACTTCTAAGTTAAAGCGATCAAAAGATACAGCAGTTTATACCGACACCTTAGACAAATTTCCGTCACACGCTAGGGAATCAAAACCTACAAGGTACTTCCCGTGAACTCAGAATCTTGAAATTCGGCACGAAGCAACGTTATATTATAGTCATTATCATCATCACAGCGTTAATCCCAGTCGCATCCGAAGCCTTTTCAGCTTTGGAGTCTGGGGTCCGCTTTACCAGTCCAACTGCTGATATGGCTAAACTTCGACATTTTCCGTGAAGCGACTGCCATCTGACCTCCGCAACCCGAAGGCGACATCGAAGCATTGCAGTTAGACCAATTGCTGGATTTTTGAGGGCTCCAACAACCCGTAACGACTGCCATTAGATGTTCGTATGGCAACCGGGACCAACGGCTTAACGTGCTTTCCGAGGCACGACCAGACCAGTGCAAGTATACATATTCATGCATACAAATACTTGCACTGTGCGGGGATCGAACCCGCGCCACCTTGCGCAGCGGCCGCGTCCGCTACCGCTACGCCACGGAGGCTGTCAACGTTATATTATAGTACAGACTGATAAAGGAAAAATTGTGAAAATGATAAATTTGAAGTTACATAAAATATTATTTTTGCTTACATGACATAAAATATTTTTTTAATAATTATAAACTTACTACCTACCCTTTTTCACATGAACGCGTAGAGATATTAAAGTTGAAATTCATATCAAACACTTCTTAAATCTAATTGCCTCTAAACTGTGAAAAATTCTAAATCAATGCTAGTATTATAAATGCGAAAGTAACTCTGTCTGTCTGTTACGCTTTCCCGCCTAAACCTCTCAACCGATTTTGATGAAGTTTGGCACAGACAATCTTTAGACCCTGAGAAAGAACATAGGCTACCTTTTATCCCGGAAAAATTTGATGTTCCCGAGGGGAATTTAAACAGCGCGATATAACCGAACTCCACGCGGGCGAAGCCGCTGGCGGAAAGCTAGTACGTCATAAATTGTAAACCGCTACGTTTGTACGGCGGAACCCTCGGTGTGCGAGTCCGACTCGCATTTGGCCGGTTTTTTTTTTTCATTTAGAAAAATATCAACTGTATGAGAATGACAAATACGTTGATTTCAAAATGACTGATAATATGAAACAGTACAGACATGAAAATCGATTTAAATTTTTGTTTGAAAGGAAATTATGGACAACAGAATTAGAGGAAACCGTGTTTAATGCAACTAATTAGGACAGGATTAAACAGAGTAGAGTACAAATACATCTATCCTATTAAGACATTCCTAAATTACAGTACGAGGAAGAAAGGTTGCTAACATCAGGCAGAGCGCGCGTGGCAGGCCTGGCCTCGCGTATGGAGCTGGCTTGGCATAAAGAACGAGACGAACAACAGCGGTTACTACAAGAGACCTCCACGCTCGCCAGGGACCTCAGGCAGACACTCTTTGAGGTATTACACTTACGTTTTCTACTTTGCTGGGCGATGCTATAGATGAATCACAATTGAATATCGACATAATAGTGTCTATAGTTGTTAACTGGCATTAATAATACTGTCGATAGAGATCGAAAGGCGCATGACGTTCTAAGACCGCTAAATAATAACACTTCTGTTTATAGATAGAACGTGAAAGAGAGAAGGAACGGTTAGATATGAAGCGACGAATAGAACAATTGAAGAGAACTACAGAAGAAGAAACTGAAGAAGCTAAAAAGAAGGTATTCCCAACATTTGACAAATTATTCACTGTGTTTATCCAAAGAAGAGAATGATGGATTCTGTGAAAGATTTTGTTGAAATGGCTAAAAAAGGTGTACTTTCATCAGGGGGTGAAAGCACCTCCTTTTCATAGAACTAGCGTTAGGGAACGTTGCCTAGCGCTAGTACCTACTAGGAGAAACCATGCTGCGCTTTTCCCAAATAAATAATAATAATAAGCACGGAAGTTTGTATAATGATATGACATTGTTGTCTTGCTGTAGGTGACAGAATTGCAGTGTGATCTGCTAGAGCTGCGAGATGCACACGCAAAGTTACGGACTGCGAACGAGAAGTTACGCCGTGATAAGGACAGACACGACCGGGACCGCGACCAGAACAAGCTTCTTGTTGGGTCGCTCAAACGCGCACAACAGGTTAATATTAACTAACAAACTTCTTGTTGGGTCGCTCAAACGCGCACAACAGGTTAATATTAACTAACAAACTTCTTGTTGGGTCGCTCAAATGCGCACAACAGGTTAATATTAACTAACAAACTTCTTGTTGGGTCGCTCAAACGCGCACAACAGGTTAATATTAACTAACAAACTTCTTGTTGGGTCGCTCAAACGCGCACAACAGGTGAATATTAACTAACAAACTTCTTGTTGGGTCGCTCAAACGCGCACAACAAGTTAATATTAACTAACAAACTTCTTGTTGGGTCGCTCAAACGCGCACAACAGGTTAATATTAACTAACAAACTTCTTGTTGGGTCGCTCAAACGCGCACAACAAGTTAATATTAACTAACAAACTTCTTGTTGGGTCGCTCAAACGCGCACAACAGGTAGGTAAATATGTATTATGAAAAATCACTGTCCCCCTTTTTCATCCAGATATTTTGATAAATATCAGTAGCGACAGCAGTTAAGGTTCCCGAAATTGTCAAATATTCCCAATCAACCTTGAGCCTTAATGCTTTAGAGATAAAGTTAAAAAACTAATAAGAAAATCAGACAGATTGTAGTAGCTTGATGAGCTGGCGTCAGTACCTTCATATTTGTGATTTTGATGATAAAGTTTATTTTATAACGCTTTTCCTACTTTTCCTTTCAATAAGAAGTTACAATCCGAATTTGATTTAATACACACTTTCTTGCAGGAGGATGATAGGATAATAACGCAGCTTCTAGAAACTATAGACGATCTAATGAAGCAGAGTCCAGATTTGTTCCGTAATGAACCAGTCAAACCTGAGAAGAATTTGATGACACCAACGCCACCAAGAAGGAATAGGGTAAGATGTCACTTATAAGACAGAACAAAACAGATATAATTTTTTTGATAAGATTAACAGCTTTTTAGGGTTACGTAGTCACAGGACATTTTGGCCATTTAATTAAAACCTTAAAGTCCGACCGAAAGTTAAACAATCATTATTATCGAAGACAACTTTTGATAAGAATATTTGTGTAAGAAGTTCATTTAATTGTAAATTGATTTCGTATACCGTTAAAGCGATGCGAAATGTTGCACTATGCAATGTTATGAACACCTATACAATATGTAAAGAAAACCCTGTCCGATCCGTGAAGGTATGGTTAAGTATCGATAACTGATTCTACTAATGCCTACAACGCCGGGCCAAAACTTAAAAAAAAAAATCACTCATCCAACCACTAATCCAACAAAAAAAAAAGAGGATGTTTGTATTTGTTTGTCTAACAGAGTAATAACTTTACATCTCTCATATTCGGTAAGTAGGTCCTTATTACCCCCAAATGGGGCTTGTAGGTGACCAATCATATAATACAGTCGAAATTAATTAAAACAAATTCAGAAAAATGGTCAATACAAAATATTGAATAGGTACAGCACAAAACATCATTAATAACGCTCGCTTTGAAATGTGGCGGTAGCGCGCGGCAGACACCGGTGGCTGTGGTCGGTAGCCCATTTGCGCCAATCCTTACTTTAAATATTGTTTGTTTTTGGATTTTTTTATAATTATGTGCTAATTAGGAAAAAACATGAGTTTTGCAAGTGATGTAGATATAAGCTGCTCTCCGATTTAATGAAAATGGAATCTGAAGCAACAATTAACAATATTTTGCCTGAAAGTTTTAACATGTTTTGTTTTTGTAATGCCGTTTTTTTTTCTATTTATCTCACAATCGAGATGTTAAGCAGAGTAGTTAGCTCGAGCATCGCATGTAAGCATCAATTGCACGACCTCGAACTATAGTAAATATCTCGGACTGCAATTGATGCCTTACAGCCCTTGGCTACTAATCTAGTATTTCATATTTTATTTTATATACTTAGAAATACTACGAAATAATAACTACATATTTAAATATTCATTACTTTTCTCAAGTATCGATTTTCATATTCATCATTTCATACTTGTCAAAACTTAGTGCTCCTCAACAACTACAAAGTAATGTCGTCTAGCCATAAACCTATTATATTTTTTGTCTAGTCGTCCAAATCTCGGTCTCGATCGGCGACTCCAGAGAGCGCCGCGAACGGCATGGAGGCTGCGTCTACTGCGGCGCGCCTGCGTCGCCTTACCGACGAGCTCAGAGCTTCACGTATCGCTGAACGGACACGAAGACACCAGGCCACTGCTAGGAGGTAAGACACTACTTGTTCGACCACATAGTCTTTGTTCTGATAGGTACGTTGATTTCATTATTTTTTATTTCATTATATTTTGTACGTATCATCAATATAATACCATAAAGTCCCCTACTAACATTTGAACCCCTATGAACAGGCAGCTATGCTATTGTATTGACCGTTAGTGAGTGTAAAGAGATTTCTGAAAGGCTAATGCTAATTAATTATTATTATAAACTAGTGCTTGACCGCAATCCCGCCTGATGGTAAGCAGTGATGCAATCGTTGATGGTAAAGCGCGCTAATTTATTAAGCCTATTCACTTAAAAAATAGTGAACAGGAAAGAAGACTGCATGTGAGCGAGGTGATGCAATGTTAAACTCAACAACACGACCAACGTTGCTGCGCTAGAGGGAGACCAGCCTTCCTTACGGCTTCACCAGACATCATGCCAGAGCACCACGAATTACCTAAAGTTAGGCTCAAACTGGGGAATTAGCCCCGCTACCACTGAAGCTAGGAATGAGCTATTAGAGATTTATAGACAGACCCAAGACGAATAGGAATTGATGTCTAATAAAACAAAATAGCCATTGTAATAGTGATCACTTATACTTATTAAAATTTAACCTCAGAGCGATGTCAACGGAGCCTAGAGACACACTGTCGGTCTCCCCAGCCACGCGCACACCGTCTCGTGCGCCCTCACTCAAGAAACGCTCTATATCACTTGAGCAGACTACTAAGGACCAGGTGAGCCATTATAAACGAATTCTGACATCAATACAACTCTCACAAAACGTGACCTAACTTTAGTTCTAGACTTAACTGTCAGTTTTTGTATTTTTAACTTTACTTAGATTTATGTAAAGTTCTTAATACAAAAGTGACAACTTAGTACCGCACTAAGCTGTCCTTTTTATATAAAGAACTCCATTTCTTTAACGGTTAGGTTCATAATTCAATAACTATTTAGGAGGTTTGAAGCTGGTCTAAACAAAATCCTTGTTTTGTAATAAGGGGAGTTTGAGTGCAAATTACCCAAAAAGGTCCTCCTTTCAAAAAAACATGGTATTGAAGACTCATATCTAGCTTAGAGAGTTGTATTGATAATTCTAATATTTTAATTAAAAATATACGTTGGATAAGGTCGCGAATAGTATTTTGTTCCAACAAACAACCTTAAACTTTATTATTTTTAAATTTGAAAGATGTTGGGGTTTTTCGCCGTTGACGATACCACAGAGTTGTTGTAGGTAATTAATGAGTAACACTAAAACCACCAGTATTGAGCCGCAATTGTTTTATTTACACCTGACCGCGTGACGGAGGTATATTTACGACTGAATTACATTGTATTCAAGTTTATTTAATATACAATAGCATTTTGCTGTATGAGCATTATTGGCTCGTACAATATTTTTTGTACTATTTACTGAATCCCAAATATATTTTTATGATATTCGTGTTTTATTGAACTTTATTTCCTCATTACCAGAGCTTGATATGGAAGTCGGTGGATGAAAGCAGCGTGTCGTCAATGCAGTCGCTAGACGGAGACGCTGATAACCGCCTATTCACAATGCAACGAGATGCTAGTCTAGACAGGTATGATACATTCTTAACTAAATTCGAAGAGCCATAACTAAATTAGAAGAGCCATAACTAAATTTGAAAAACGCTGAAAAGATTAAAAAAAAAATTACTTGCCATGATATTGACGAAAAAACATCCTTACACGTTCGTAAATCTTTGTGGACATTTGATGTGTCCAATTTTGATCTTTTAAATGTTACTTTTATAGCCGGTTATCTGGCGGGTCGGCCCAAAGCGATGTGCTCCCCTCGGAAAAGAAGAAAAAGAAGAGTATTTTCGGCAAATTGAAGAAACTCACCAAGTCCCGTTCTATTGACGACCAAGTAGCACATGACAGCACCGAACATGTGGAATTCAGACCCATTGGCACTGTTTCTCAGGTAACTATTTCTTTTTTTCGTTGTCTATAAACAAGACCATTTCCTTATAGAGCAGCTGTTAATTTTACACTATATTAATCATATGTATCGTGCTCATTTAAAATCAGCAGGGTTCGGAGTCAGACATGAGCGCAGCGGGAAGTAAACGCGACCTGCGAGGTCGACTATCTGACATGTTCAGTAGAAAAGGACAAATATCCCGCGCTAGCAGGTTTGTTCTAAACAAGAAGCAAGAAGGGTTATATTATCGGGGTCATGTGTTCGATTAATGGAAACTCGACTCAACATTTGTTCTAATGTAATTTATTGCCAAACTACCTTTTTATCGCTTAACGCTATATTAAGTGAACGATTCATCGAATATTTATTAATCGATGGACTGCTCTTACGAATGAGTTTTAGTTACATTATTATATATCTACATAGTCCATTAGTTAGAATAAAATTATAAATAAAAGATTTATCGTCACAAATTATTTCATACATAATCGAAGATATCAAACAGTTTTAAGATATCGGACGTTCTTTGTAGAGTTAAGACATGAAAATTAGTGAAAGATAATAAAGCACAAATGAAAGGAAGAGCCCCCTAATCGGCGAACACATTTTTGTCAAATGATTGCGACTAGTTGGCATCAGTTGGGAACGATCCCAACTAGTGGCAATCATTTGACAAAAATGTGTTCGCCGATTAGGGGGCAGGTTGTGTTGTGTTACATGTTGAATAAAGGTCTAAATTAAAAAATGTGTCGATGTTTCAAACTGGGGTATGTAAAGAAACGTTTTCTATATATTTTAAAGCTTCTATAAAATTAAGTTATATTTTTATAGCAAAGAGTTAAGTCCGGAGCGGCCAGCGAGTGCGATGGGCAGCATGATGAGTGCGTCATCTCGTCCGCCACTACGGAACGCCAGCAGCACCACACTGCCGCGCGCGTCGCCTGCTAAACCGGTACGTTAACATTTGTAATAATTTGTTAATAAATCCATATTTGTCATGACTTTGCCCTCGATTACCTTCTCCTCCCAATATAACGAGAGTAGAAGTAGACTCGGGCGATTTAACTGTGCACCTCGCTGGAATGCGACGCTTCTCCCGCTTTGTCTAAATACAGTTTAAATCTCCTGTTCTTATTACTGTTTCTATAGAGTTTTTGCTTTAAGTTTTTTTTTATTATTATTAAGATGGTTTTTATATTTTTTACATTTTCGACGCGTTAGTGAAGCCTGTTGGTTGCACCAACATTATATTTCTGTCCATATGTATGAATTTAATTGCAAAACGTCATGATTAAAATGATCTAGTATTATGACGCTTTATCATCTAAACAACCTTTTATTAACATAAAAAAATTGTAATTTATATTATTTTTTTAACTTAATTCTCATTTTTTACAAACGGGACCGTCCGAATGACATCACAGAGCTAGATGCACAGTTTACTCGCGTGAGTTATAAAGTTCAGTCCTGTCAAAACGCCTTTAGAAATTAAATGAAAAAAACAAAACTTCTACAAATGCATTGCATATTCACGAAATCGTAAAATTCTATGTTATAGAGAATCTGTATATTGATTAATTTATTGTATTTCGCAGAACGAAGTGCCGAGACCGGCGAGCACAACGCCAGCGGCAAAGAGGAAAGGGAAATAACTGATACTATAAGGATTTCGCTTCATTATAGTGTATTTATCCATTTTTCTATGATTTTCCACATAGCTTGTAATATCACAATACATATCAATAAAATAAATTATTCTGTATAACTATCGATAGAATACTACCACTCTATCAGCATCTAGCCGTGTATTCAATTACTGTAAAAAGTGTATTAAGAACTTTAGCCACTTATCGATAGTTATGAATGTCTGATTGCTGCCGTCACAATATAGTTATTCGAACCGTGACGAGACCCGAATTCCTTTCGTCCTTAGTTTCCTTATAAGCATCGAGGAGTCGTGTTCTGACGTATTATCATAAACGTCTAGAATTCGAATAGCAGTGCTAATGTTTTAGTAATAATATACTTTGTAACTTTATAATAAAGCTGTTGACTCGAAACTCTTTTGTTATTTAGAGTTCAATAAAAAACGAAATTAAAATAATATTATTATATAAGTATTAAACTCAAATTCTATTCAATTTCAATCATTTTTACATTTGACACGAATGAAAATAATATGCATCCTTACAAAAACGAAACAACAAAAAGACCAAAACAAAATAGAACCTCGTGGTTGGTCGCAATGTGGTATAGGTATTTATAAGCATCGAGGAGTCGTGTTCTGACGTATTATCATAAACGTCTAGAATTCGAATAGCAGTGCTAATGTTTTAGTAATAATATACTTTGTAACTTTATAATAAAGCTGTTGACTCGAAACTCTTTTGTTATTTAGAGTTCAATAAAAAACGAAATTAAAATAATATTATTATATAAGTATTAAACTCAAATTCTATTCAATTTCAATCATTTTTACATTTGACACGAATGAAAATAATATGCATCCTTACAAAAACGAAACAACAAAAAGACCAAAACAAAATAGAACCTCGTGGTTGGTCGCAATGTGGTATAGGTATGGGAGTGTGGCGGCTAGCTCTGGTCCATCAAGTTGGAGTCCACGGCCCCGCCGCCCGACGAGTCCTTGAGGATGGACTCGAAGATGGGCTGTAGGTCCGGGAACGACTTGATCTGAGTCACGAAGTCCATCAGGTGGGGATTTTTTTCTGAAAACATGGACATGATCATGTTATCTCTTTGACGTTCCGCAGACGCACTAAATGAACAATAACACAGCTATCTCTAAACGATAGTGGGGTGACCGATCGGCCGTCCTTGATGCTGATTCGTTGATCATGGGAGGACGTGGCGTACGATTGGTCGGTGGACATTACAGACTGCAAATGCAAACATATGTTTGTTGGTTTCCCTTCAAAGAAATAAAAAAGAAGTATTGATGTTATTTTTCTCAAATAAATTATGGACCAGCACCTTCATTACGTAACGCACTATTACTTTGTTTGCAATCATTTTGAAGCATATTGCTAATCTAATGTCCGAAAAATATAATCTGCTCAACAACGTAAATAACGCAATGAATGTTTTTCAACTGTCAAATGAAATCTATTACTACTGATAGTGTTACGCAGTTACCCTGCTGGATCAGAATAAAAATAGCCAAATTTTCATCCCGAAATCCTGTGGAATAAACCAAGGAAACAAAGCCTTGTGAAAGTCATATTTAATGGTATAATTCTTATATTAACCTGCTTCTGGTATCTGTAAGAGCGCAGCGGCGGCCCGGAGCGCGGATCTCTTCAATTCGTCTTGTTTCTCGTACTCTTGCTTCACTGAGTTGGCTTTCACTTTCATCGTGCACGTTGCTCTCAGGGGCTCCACTAAACTTTCTAGCCCTGAAAACAAATACTCAATACTTTATAGCATTCCATAATCCATACTAATACTATAAATGCGAAAGTAACTCTGTCTGTCTGTCTGTTACGCTTTCCCGACTAAACCTCTCAACCGATTTTGATGAAATTTGGCACAGACAATCTTTGGACCCTGAGAAAAAACATAGGCTACCTGTTATCCCGGAAAAATTTGATATTCCAGAGGGAAATCTAAAAAGCGCGATATAACCGAACACCACGCGGGCGAAGACGCGGGCGGAAAGCACACAATCTTTAGACCCTGAGAAAGGACGTAGGCTACCTTTTATCCCGGAAAAAATTGATGTTCCCGAGGGAAATCTAAAAAGCGCGAAATAACCGAAATTTACGCGGGCGAAGCCGCGGGCGGAAAGCTAGTGTTACATAATAGTTCGTATATTAAAGTATAGAATCAATTATAGACCCCGTCGGGCACAGCAAAGAACACATAACACTATTCAAATAATTGAACTACGATCATTTTTGTTCTAAAGGCTGTAACAGACATCGACGCACAAACAAGTAGCATGGATCCAGTACATTTTTGAACACCCCAGTGGTGGAATTATTAGGCCACTTTATTCTGATTTATAAAAAAAATATGCAGTTTTTTTCACTTTAGACCGTTCATAATTGCTATACTGTTATATCCAAAGAGATTTTAAAGTAAAATTAATTAATTCGCTAATTACACAAAAAAGCGCAATGTCAACCAAACTCGAACAACTATCCTATCAGCTAATTTACTAGAGTTCACTTCGGAGGTCAACGTCATACCTACAAAAACGCACGGTGGCACGCTTGCAACGTTCAAAGGCCGAGCAGACACTTTTTTTTAAACATTGTGATTTCTGTAACCGCTCATTAACGACATAAATGACTACCATAATTTTATTAGTAGCATACAGTCTATGTCAGATACACCCTGTATATTGTGTTATAATTTCAACACTACTTCTCAAAACAGTGAAGTCAAACTTAATGAGGCAACCAGCACATCCTAGACCCAAAATTTAAAGCCATCTACCAACCCGCATTGGAACTGCATGACAGAATACTGAGAGGCTTGCCTCTCAATCTTTTTAGAGAGAGTGGGCAGTATTCTGTCTCTTCGAATACAAGTATTCAAGCAGCGGGGACTTTATAGGTTGATTGTGCTTAGTATCTCATCTTAAGCGTTGGCACGACGTTACAATAGCTCATACCATGCTAGAAAATCATTGACGAAGAAAAGCAGCGAATTTCCGCCTTCACTCCCTTGAAGTCATTTAAACACGTCACTAGCGCAATTTCCTATTCTGTACAAAAGTTCTTTCAGTTATTTTACCTCTGAATTTGCATCACTGTTAAAAATGTTAAAATCACAGTGATTTTCATTCTCAATGTTATAAAGTTTTTTTTTCCCCTTCTTTGGCAACTGAGCCGGTTTCGGCTATTCTGCCAGTGTTACGTGATGACGGTAGCAAATAAAGGCAGGCGTTATAAAGTTGCTGGTGGGTTGCTACCAGTGAAATCTGTCAAACAATACAGTGACGCTGTGTTGCTGCTGTCAGAGTAAAAATAACTGTGAAATGACTGAATTATTACATTTTCTATGGTATTTGCTCAAATGACATTCAACTTACTTTGCAACACGACGGTGGGACACAGTTGCGCTAGCCTGGCACACATGAGATAGGTGAGCATCTTGATGTCGTAGTGGTCCCGCAGCCCATCCTCCACGTGGCGCAGGAACTCGAACACATCGAGCCGGTCGAGGCACGTGCCCAGCAGTGTGTACATGCACTCGAACGCTGCCTTCCGTAGGTCGAGACCATCGTCGACTGAATGCTTGAAGGGACCCATTTCTACTTCGCGGATGAGTTCTTTCTGTATATAACGCAATTATTTATAATTAATAAATCAAAATAAGAGATATTAAACAATAGTTTAGCATTAACTAGATTATTATACAATATGTAAAGAAAACCCTGTCCGACCCATAAGGATAATAAAAGTTAGGTAAACACATGTCCAATTAAATTATAAAATTTTACATAATCATCATAGTAACAATACTAATTAATTTTGAAACAATCTTTTTTTCCGCGAATTCATTCCAACTTCCCCAAAATTTGGTATTTTTTTTAAAAAGTGACAATCATTTTCTACGATTTTATTATGAGCGACGCGACCGCATGCCGCGTGCCCTGCCCATTTCGCCCGCGTATGTATTGCCTGCGTATATACATATGTACATGTTTTGCGTTATAATTTTTTTTTGGGTGTACTTTTTTTAAGTTTAACAATACCTTCACGGATCGGACAAGGTTTTCTTTAGATATTGTAACCTTTTTTTAAATTTTAATTTCAATTGAATAATAAGTACCTAATAGAAATTTTAAAATGATAAGTATCTTATATTAACACTGCTGTTATTAAAAATAAATTTACCCAAGAATCAGTTTTTCTACCAGACACTCATCTCTATTCAGGCGCCAAAAGATCCTTGTAGGCATACATATAATACATATCACACATCACATACCTTCACTTTGGTCTCGCTGTAGATGGTAGGAAGCACTTGAGGCAGGAGGTCTCGTATGAGCGAGGGCTTGTTGTGCGCGGCCGAGTTGAACGCGACTAGCGCCACGCGCCTCACGCCCAGCTCGGGGTCGCACAGGGGTACTAACAGCTCCGACATACACATGCGCAGGAGTGGATCGATGGCTTGAGGCTAAACACATACATACATTGTTAAAATCAAAAATTGTTTCAAGTATTCCTCATCTACAAATAAAAATACATGAAAAAGAACTACTTGCAAAATCAAAACTTACACTCTGGTCACGGCCTTTATTATTTGACATACATATGTCACGTTAACTACTTGAAACAACCAGCCCTTGAAGCGTTAATCCTTTACAATTATATTCTACCACAGGATTGTTGAGACTAGTCCTAGACTGCTGGATTACTAACCTGATCTGATATCGTGAATTTAACAGCTGTGACTGCGGTTGTCCTTGTAAGTGGTTCGGGCGACTTAAGGAATTCCTTCAGGTGTGGTAATAAGTCTTTTGGCTCTAGTAAACATAATTTTCCTAAGCATTCCGCGACCTGAAAACGAATAAGGTAAATTATTAAGCAAATATTGTTAAGGCAACCTGCAAAAACAATGGTAGTTTTTAAAAACACTAACAATTATTTTCTTCTAAAAAAATCCAAAAATGTACATTTTTTTTTTTCTTTGTAAAGAAATAAAATAATACTTACAACATTACGAGATCCTTCCTCCGCACACTGACAGTGCTTAGATAACTGCCCCCAGATTTCAGGTATGAACGGCCTCAGAGCTTCGACACCCTCGGGGGTACAGGATTCACATGAGATTATCTAAAAACGATAATAATATTAAATAAGTGCGCTTTACCATCAACGGTTGCATCACTGCTTACCATCAGACGGGATTGCGGTCAAGCGCTAGTTTATAATTTATAAAAAAAAAATCACAAATTCACTTGAAACTACATTACATAACAAATCTCGTTAATTACAGACTCGACAATCTAATAGTGATTAAATCTTACTCATTGACAAGTCGCCTTTTATAAATATTATGTATTGCAAATAAAAGAATTCTGCAAATGTATTGTGACATCGCTTTTTAAAATATGTCCTATCTAAAGATGGGCGGGTGGGTAAAAAATGGGTAGGTAAAAATTGGTAAAAAAGGGTAAAATAGGTAAAAATTAAAAAATACCCATTTTTACCGGGTATTTTTAATAAATACCGGGTATAAAATGAATTGTTATTTAATTGGCTTCGTCATCAATACTACGATCAGGTACTGGAGTGCTTTGGGGTCCTACCACCATCTTTGGGACCCAAGTTAACCCCACCTGCTGACGGTGCACCCGCTGACTTACGGATAGGGTGCTGACGCCAGTTTTCCCTTCGGAGCGGAGTGGTCTGACAACAGTCGCACTCGTAAAAGCAAAACAAGCCAAACTATTATGCATAGGAAAGGAAGAAATGCACGTGACAGAGTTAGGGCGCCGCCGCAAACGGCGCGCAGGAGCTACGCCCGACTCCTGTGACCCTGTGACCTGTGGGCTAGGTCTAACGTGCCAGAGGCGGATACGGCTGAAGAAGCGAGCCAAAACCAGGAAAATCCGTTGTGCTTTTCCTGGTGTGGTGACGCCGAAAGTATGTTGTTCTGGATCCAGCTCGAAGGACAGTTTCACGGGATACCGTTATCCCAGTGAGTGGTTCTGGGTGGTGATTTGAACAGTCATGTGGGTGAGAAGAGTGTCGGGTTGGGCGTGTTCACGGCGCTTTTGGGTACGGCGGCCGCACCGCAGAAGGAAACAACATTCTCCAAACGTGTGCAGCCGCTAACCTTGCAATCGTGAACACCTACTTCAAAAAGAAGCAGGAGCACATTGTCACCTTTCGCAGCGGGCGAAGCGCTAACCGAATAGACTTTCTACCGACTAGGAGACACCACATCGGCAAAGCAGCCAACTGCGAAGTCATAGCTGGTGAGAGTCTCACTGGACAATACCGCCTCCTTGTCATAGATCTCTGCGTAACGGCCCATCGTAACGTGTAGAGCACTGCCGGCACCAGATTTGGTGGCGGCTGCTTGATGAAATAAGTCCTAGGAGTTCGCATCGGTTATTAGAGACAAGTGCGCTGGACCGATGAAGAATATGTCCAAGACCATTGGGGCAGGATCCAGGCAGCTATTATTGGGGCGGCGCGGGTGGTGCTCGGAGTCTCTAAGGGCGGCCGCAAACGTGAAAACGAGACCTGGTGGTGGGACGACACAGTCCAGAGGAAGACTATGGTGAAGAAAGCCCTCTTTAAAACGTGGCATCCAGATCGTGACGCATATAAGGTTGTCAAACGTGCCACTAAAAGAGTTGTAGCCAGAGCCAGACCACTTGCAAGCGCTTTACGAGAAGTAGGAATCATTTGAGGGGCAAAAGATCTTTTCCAAATTGGCATGTTCCAGGGTCAAAGCGGCATAGGATATATCCAAGTGCCGTTGTGTAAAAGACCCTACTGGCAACCTGCTATGCAAAGGCCTCACGGTGAAGGAGAAATGGCGCTTGTACTTCCACGAGCTGCTGAATAAGCAGCACCAAGAGGTGCAGACACCGAAATTCATTCCAAATCTTGAATTAGTGCCCCCGATAACGCCCGAGGAAGTCCAAACGACTTTTCGGCAAATCAGAAAGCTGTCGGAACTGACGGAGTCCCCAATGAGGCCTGGAAGGCGATGGGTCCTCGCGATGCGGGCATGTTAACCAACCTTCTGAACCGCGTGTTCCTGATCGGCAAAATTTCAAGCCAATGGGGACTGAGTATTATTACTCTAGTCTTCAAAGGCAAGGGCTCGGTACACGCCCTGAAGAATTTTGAGAGGATTATAGTCTCTCAGATTCGGCAGGAGTATGCTGTCTTGGGAGTGTCAATATGGGTTTCGTCCAGGGTACGGAACCATGGATTCTATATTAACACTAAGGTTCACCATGGAGAGATACAGATTGAAGAACACGCCTCTATATAATGCTCTTTCTATGTAGAAAGAGCATATGCAGTCCTCATACAGGCCTCAGCATCCATGATCCACCTCCCTGGTTGCTCATGTATGCTGAGGCGATATCCTCACTGTGACTGTCCCCTGTCCGCATCGCGCTGGCTGACCCGGACAGTTGGAGCGGCGTGTGAATTAGGCGGCTGACCTGTCCCACCGGACCGGACCCACAGTGGCGGGCCAGCATCAATGGAGGATTGCGGAAGCAGTTTTCGTTCTCGCAACCCCCCGGTGTAGGTGTGAGATGAAACACTGGGGTGGTTTTCAATCATTAAGATTCCGACAGACCCGTCGCCCGCCCCAGGGCGGCGGACATCGCATGAGGATGTTCCACCCCGGAAACAAAAAAAAAAGGATTTCGGGGCGGCGCAGGTAGCGGCGCGGGAGCCGGGCGGGCATCGAAGACCCGTTCTCGAAACTAGCGGGCAGATCGCGCGTCACTATAGCCGCGTAGTATTGTGTTCACGATTGTGTCGACGAGATATTTGTTTTTATTCGCGAAAGAAATGTTTGAACAATGGCGGCAACAGCTTTTTCATTCAAATTTATTCCTAACGCTCGATCACCGCTTGACTTTAAGTACACCGCTCGCTGCCCGCCCGCTGCCCGTAAGATTCGAGCGCAAGAAGTACACCGCTCGCTGCCCGCCACCGCCCCGCTGTGCCGCGCCGCTGTTTTCGAGAACCGGTCCGTTTGATTTAACGCATAAGATCCTGCCGCTCACTCGCCGCCGCCGCCGCCGCAACGCTGCCCGCAAGATTCGAGGCAGAGGCCTAAAAAGAAACCGTGGCCCTGGCGCACAGGCACACACAGGCACAGGCCTAGAACGGGAGAGGTCATTTGACGATTTCTCATCCAGAACAAAAAAATGGTAGTAGGCTATTTGACAGTATTCATTTTTTTGGGATTTTTGCTTTAATTGCATAAAATGAGGGTTCTTTGTGTCATTTACACGAGTTTTAATAAAAAATGCAATAAATGAGTTTGAGTTTGAAAATAATAACAATTAATACATACAAAACACAAAAATATGTTTAGCTTTTTGTTTCTCGCGCCACACATTGTGAAACGATCCGGATTGGCTAATGTCGCGATGACGTCATACGCGCCTCAACGCTTGTTTTCGGCAAACTTATAAACTGTTTTTTGGGGGTTTTTATCGATTTATTTGTACAACTCGGTACAGCACACCACTTGTAAACCAGTTTATTAGATAACAACAACAAATAATAAATAAAAACAAACACCACTGAGAACCGAAAACCGCTTGTGACGTCAATTACAAAGCTCGACGCCATATTGCTGAATAAATCGTTTTCGCGACTTATTTGAATTTTGAATTTTTATTTGCATATTTCTTACGAAATACGTATTTAAAATAAAATAAAAAATACTTTCGGTGAACTTCTTAACCGCAACCAAGTAATTCGAGATAAAAATTATAAATCTGTCAAATAGCCTGTTCCGTAGTGGCAGCCCGTGTAATTCAGATTTTGTCGAGTTTTTTGCAATTTACTGGTCAGTGTCAGGTTGTAACTTGATCAAAATATGATCTGCGATAATAATAACGTTGTAACTACGGATCTACCCTAAATTAAACTGATTATAATTTTTACCCGGTAAAAATTAAAATTGGGTGGGTAAAAATAGGTATAAATGGGTATTTACCCATTGTTCGGGTTTTTACCGGGTAAATGCCCATCTCTAGTCCTATCCAAATATATATATATATACTACATAGATATTTTAAAAAGCATCCGACCCAAGTTTTAAAAAGCTTTAGACCATAATTAAAATAATAATCCGAAATAAAAATGTTGCCCTGGAAAACCCTGATTGAAATTCGAAGCATCCGACCCAAGTTTTAAAAAGCTTTAGACCATAATTAAAATAATAATCCGAAATAAAAATGTTGCCCTGGAAAACCCTGATTGAAATTCGTACATACTCGGAAAGTTTTTTTTTTTTTTTTTTTTTTTTATTGGTTATAAACTAGTGCTTGACTGCAATCCCGCCTGATGGTAAACAGTGATGCAATCGTTGATGGTAAAGCGCACTAGCTTATTAAGCCTATTCACTCAAAAAAACTGAGTGAATAGGAAGGAAGACGGCAGTTGAGCGAGGTGATGCAATGTTTAACCCAACAACACGACCAACAATGCTGCGCCAGAGGATGATCTGGAGACCCTCCACGACCACACTCCCGACACAACAACATTAGGCACATCGTACCCGGCACACATCGCAACACTGCTCAGACCCGGCCTCCGTACGGCTTCACCAGACATCATGCCGGAACACGACGAATCGCTTGGCGGCAAGACTTTGTCTGGTGGGTGGTAACTTATGCCGGCGGCTGATGTTGTTGCCTACCACCGAGAAAAAAGTATGGCATAAAGGCCTATACTCAGCAGTGGGTGGGACACATACATCTAATTTAATTATCACAATTTTAATTTTCTTACCTCCCTCAAGGAGTGTAACAAAAGGTACTGCCTTTTCGGCTGCTCCTCGATCTCTCCCAGTATGAACGGTAGAAATTCGGGCAGGTTGCCCACAGCAACGGAACCGAGGGCGTAACTCGCAGCAGACTTGACCTCCTCGGATGACGGTGTGAACGAGAATAGGAGGACCTCCTTCAGGTCCGGTATGGTGCTTAAATCTCTGCAAGAATTATTAAAGATTATTTTTTATTTATGTAAATTTATTAGAAGTTTTTGTGTGAATGTTATTGGTAGCATGTTCATAATATTATACAAAACCGAAACTACTTTTAAACAACCATCAGAATTAGAGCGAATTTATAAAAGTTTATCAAAAAATCTCTTTATTTGATTAATTGACAAGCTCATAATTTTATCAAAAATGGAATGTGGCCTTTTTACAATACAGACTGTATTAATTCACCAAATTTTAGTATCTCACGTAAGAATTTAGTAACCCTTGTTGGGTTATCTCTAATTCCGGTATTGATGCAAATCTGCGAATTAAAACTAAGGCACTTACAGATGTCTTCCGATCTCAGCGATAGCCAGTAAAGCGAACATGTGATGCGCGTCAGAGGACGGCTGTACTACGTCGCGTAGGAAACCGCGCACTACATCTAATGCGTCTGACCCTCCTTCTACTACTACCGCTGCTACGCATTTTGCTAGAGAGTGGAAGGCCTGTAAAAAAGGAACATGGTTTAGAAACTAATGTTTTGTCTAACTGATTATTTTATTTGCGCATAAAGTTTTATTAAATAGATAAGTGAATGGTGAGAATCGGCCACTGGTGACACTATACACGCTGTAATTTAAATGGTTGTTTTCCTGCCGCAGAACGATTTGCTTTAAGGAGTACTTTCGATGAATAGAGTAAAAGACAAAAATAAAAATGTTTGTGTTTTAAAATAATAAAAAATAATTGCAAAAAAAAATCATCAACTCGAAAAAGTGAGAAAACTTAGTTACGCTACATACAACTTGTAGGTACTCCTCGGAAAGGACATGAAATGGCTTCAAAAGAAAGCAATGCATTTAATGTTCAAACCATAATAAGCTCCCGTGCATAGTGATACATCATAAAATAGCTTGTAGGCAACAATCCGTAAATTCACCGCCATGCCGACAAAAGAAAAAAAGCTCAAATAACTTACAATAAATTACCGCTAAGCGTTCAAAGGCGAAAGGCCGCTTTATAAATATTCAAAGTAAAATAAGCTCTCGATTTTAGTAATACGACATAATGTAGTCTGCGCGCAAAAATTACAAATGTTCTGTTTATTTTATTGCTTAACTATTGTAAATTGTAATTGTATCCTTGCGGCGACAACGCCGACAACCTACTTACACTTAGTAGTAGTATTCCCGCGAATATCGTACACACAGGACGTATTATCTATTAGTCAAAAGTGCAATATGGATCGACATTATAACTACAGCAATTTGGAATACGTCGCTATGGTGCAGTTTTATGCTAGGGCTAATTATGACTCCCATGCTGCCCGGCGACTTTACACGGAGCAGCAACACCTGCAGTCCCTCCGTCTTCGCGGGATTCCGAACCCCCAAGTTCCATCGCCACGGACCATCGTAGCCGCGACACAGCGGCTACTAGACCATGGTCAATTTCAAACACCAGCACATGCACAGAGCAGAGGTCGATCGGCCGTTATTTCGGCAGCGCTCGACGAGGAGATCATCGAATACTTCGAACGGGATCCTCGTAGAAGTACACGTCAGGCCGCGGCAAGGTTTAACGTAAGCCATTATTACATCTGGAAATTACTGAACGGGGAGGACAACACCCTTATCATTTTCGCGGCGTTCAGGCTCTGAGTGAAAATGACCCTCAAAACCGAATTGCCTTCTGTCAGTGGTTGATCGACAATCAGGATAAAAACATTTTATGGACGGATGAAGCAACTTTTACGCGAGTTGGAATATTTAACCAGCGTAATGAACATTTTTGGGCTTTAAATAACCCACATGTTATCCGTGAGTGTGCGCATCAAGTACGTTTTAGTGTTAATGTGTGGGCCGGAATAATTAATGGCCATCTCATTGGACCGCTTTTTGTGACAGGACACTTAACAGGTGGAACCTATCTGGAAATGTTACGTGGTCTTATCCCAGAACTATTAGATGACGTTCCATTATCAGTGCCAACGGAAAATCTTTTTTATCAGCACGATGGGTGCCCGGCTCATTATCACCGTGTTGTACGAGAGCAGCTGAACTCGGTATTTCCCCAGCGCTGGATTGGGCGCGCCGGGCCAGTGCCATGGCCACCAAGAAGCCCAGACCTAACTCCATTAGACTTTTTCTTGTGGTCTGAGGTTAAGCGCCTAGTGTATCGAGAAGAGTATGAAACTCGTGACTCGTTAACGACTGCGATAGTGGACGCTTTTAATATCGTGCGTAGTGACAGAGACACCTTATTGAAATTAAAAGACAATCAGTTAAAACGTGCGCGATTGTGTATACAACGCAGAGGCTTACATTTTGAACAATTACTTCGTTACCGGGAAGTGTAAGTAAGTACTTTTGTAAATAATGAACACTTAGGAGTAGTTTAGCTGATCAGAATTATTGTAAATAAGTTGATTCAAATTTTTTAAATACGCCTCAAATACATTTTTAGGTATCTGAAAAATTATCTTAGATAATAATTTTATTTTCGTGTTCAGTAAATTGCAGCTAAAAGGTATTTATGACGGTCCTAAGCCCGTAAAAGTATGAAGGGAAAATTTGAATAACTTGTTGGATAATACTTGAAGCATGCGGGTCAATGGCCCCGCGCCATTCAGCTGTAGGTATCAGAAGGTTACTATTATTTCGTACTCACTTTCGAGTTTTGTTTATCACTATGTTAAATCTGCCATTTCATGTTTCTAATATTTTATTTATTGATGAAACGATTGTATTACTAAGACAAAACCGTTTCGCTGCGGGAAAACAACCATTAAAATTACACGCTGTATTTACGTTATTTTTAATCAGACTTTCAATTTTGATTTGATTAATTCGAAGTACAACCTTGTTTACTAATTTCAATAATTGCGATTCCTTGGCATGGTCCTGAGTGGCTACCGAGTTTTCATTACGAGACTCATTGGTTGAGAGTTCTCACACCCTTGAAGCGGGCCAATCGATGCGTCAAACGCGATCGATATCGATGATCGAGTCTTCGTAATGAAAACTCATGGTAGCCACACTGAACTGGTGTCCTAAGAAATATATACCACAGATGATCACAGAGTCATATCAATCGGTACCATGTTCATACAATGCTACAACAAGCTTTGGGGGCTTAGAGAAGATTCAATTTAAACATTTTGAAATGATATTGGAATAACATAGTGGCGGTGTTGTGGTAGTAGTGTTAGTTCCGATTTTAACAACGCGCTAAACAATCCTTGTACTACATACCTGCTTAATATGGTGTGCGGAGGCGTTGTGGTCATGCAAACGGTGTACAGGTGCTACTAGCAACGCTAGCAGCTCCCGACGTGAGCAACCCGCCACGTCCGCAGCTACCAGCGCACTTAGTACTCCGAGCATCGCTTTAAGGGCGCCGCCTAAACCAGACATAATGGTGTTACATTAATAACCATTCTGTTATGCACTTAATTTAAAAAATCCTGTAGACTTGATATTATTGAGTTTTAGTTTAGCTAACATTGCAGGCTAGAATGCCACGTCTTCCCAGCTGAAACATAAATCACTTTTGACATTCAAAGGGTGTGTGTAATGTTTTTTATACTTTGACCTAACTTGTAACGTGAAATGGCTAACCAAGGGTGAGTAATGATGGGCACTCCATAATAGCGGCGGTAAGTCCCCTCTTTGAGGAGTGACTAGAGAGGCGCCACGGCACCCTCACCTTCCGCCTGACGCAGGTTCTCACTGGACACGGCTGTTTCGGGAGGTTCCTGTTCCGTATAAGGCGGGAGGAAACACCACTGTGGGGATCGCCCTGAGGACACGGTGGAGCATATGATGGAGGTCTGCCCAGCTTGGGTACCGTGTCCTCGTGGCAGCGATCGGAGGCGATCTCTCGCGTCCGGCTCTAGTTCAGGCCTTTGTCTGGAACGAGAGTGCATGCTAGGTCGACACCTCATTCTGCGAAGCAGTGACGCTGCCAAAGGAGGAGCCGGAGGGCGTGAGGGAGCGGGAATCCCAGTGCCCTCAAGCTTCTAGCCGCCGCAGGAGACGCCCTGGTCGGGAGACAACATAGAACTCCCGGCCACTGCAGGCGCGGGCTTGCGGACGGTGAGCAGTGGGCAGCTCGCCGCCCGGTAAGGACCTGGCCCAGGTCGACGGCGCGTTGTTTCACGCGCGCTTTAAGAGATGTCAACACATCGTGAAGGGGTCCAAGAATACCAATACCTAATAGGTCTGGTGGTTGGATCTGATTAAAAAAGAAACCGTGGCCCTGGCGCACAGGCAGGTGAAGAAACACGGGTGGGTTTGTAGTCAGTAAAAGTCTGACGCGCCCTTCCGCTCCACCCAGAGCGGATCATTTGATGATTTCCTAACCAGAACAAAAAAAAAAGAGATGAGTAATGGTAGATACTTAGAGACGTGTGTAGGCGTACCTTGCAACAGCGGTGACTTGGCTAGCGCCAGTATGTTGGGCGTGAGCGCATGTCGCGCCTCGGGCGTGAGCGCGGCGGGGCAGCGCACGCAGGCGCCGCGCACCAGCGTGAGTGCGGTCTGTGCACAGTGCAGGTCGGCCTCGCACACCAGCGCCGGCACCTCCATCAGCACCTACACACACGCAACATATTATTATAACACATTTAAAACTACTATAGTCAAAGCACGAAGTCCTTCACACCCCATCCTAAGTTAAACAAATATAAACTTTATTTCAATGATAATTAAATTGACTTCAGAGTGACTAGGACTATAGAAAAATTTATAAAAATGTTTGAAATTGTAGCGTAAATTAAACTTATTTAATAAAGTTATTTTGTCCATAATTCTCATTTGTTTACATATTTGGGGAATTAATCGCGAACATAGATTGTAAGGGTCACTGTCGAACTACGCGACATGAGACTTTCTTATCTACCTTTTGATAAAGATAGATTAGGCTGTGCACTGAACAGTTCTCTTACGGGACTTGTTTTGACCAATTTACTGATCAATGGCGAGAAACGGAGTTGAATGTAGTTTGCATGAGTAATTGTCGGACCAATTTAATGCTACATAATTGCATGGAAGTTCCATATTCCCGTACAATCTCAAGGGCAGTCCCCGTAATAGATATCGAGCTAGTTAATGACAGAACAATGAGTTTTTTGTAAGTTTTCCTCAGCGAGTGACGAGTGTCAGTGTGGCAATAATACAGATTAGACATTCTATAATAGGTTTGTGATATTATGCAATTGAACATACCTTACTTAAAAGCTCTATGCTTATAGAGTTGCTGTAGTTCTGTACTAGAGTATCCAAAAGGACTAGAGTAGACAATTTCAGAGCTCTTTGATTTTTCCTCAGGAAAGATCCAAGGATTGGTACGGCGTCAGACTGAAATAAAAAACAACTTGAACAATCCTTATTCAAGATTACCACACAAAAGCGTTTTTTGTTTGATTTATGATAGATTTCTTACCAAAATAGGCGTCAGATCAATTCTAAGTGGAGATGACGCGACCTTTGTGAGAGCTTTCACTGTAGTCAAGCGAGTAATTTCATTACGCAGTCTTTCTAAGAAGATTGGCAGACAGACCGGAAGCTCATGCTGCAAAAGAATAAATTGTTTTATTACCCAACTAAGGCGAAGACAAAGGAAGTGTATGATTTTAACAGACAACAGAGTAGTCAACAATACATAAAACCTAAAGACTGTTGATATGTAGCGAGTGAATGATGACTTGGGCCAAGTAGATAACAGTATACCTTGTAATATAATTTTGGGTATGGCAATTGGTATCATATATTCAGTTGCACCTCATGCAAACAAATATTTATAGACATTATAAATAAAAAACATGTTTTTAGACAGTTGTTTAGGCTGTGCTCTGAGTGTCATTGAATTTTAATTTTTCATTAAATACACAGAAACATACTTGCAAATAATCACCAAAATGGCAGAGCAGCTGGCCGCAGGCGGCGATGGCTCGCTCCTTAACCTCCTGGTCCATGTCTGTAGCGCGCAGGCGCACCAGCGTCACCTCATACATCGCCGGGATGAACTGCTGCAACTCTTCAGGGGGAGGCTCCACACTCGATGTGTCAGGAACTCCTTCCGAAACCAGGTCTGAACAAGGTGAGGATGTCGTGAAAATATTTATTTAGGGACTCTAACAAATACAGACACAAAATATGATGACTCATAAACATTAGGCCACATCAAAGAGGAAATTCCCGTAATTAAAGAACTTTAGCATTTCAAGTTGTCTAAATCAGCCAAAAAAACCTCTTAACTACATTTTTTGTGCTGATATGAAAATGAATCTTTAATTTTAGCGTGTTTTAAGTACCAGTTGTTGTTCGGGTAGTTCGGAAAGCGCGTTAAGTGTTAATCTTGGCTGTCCCTCTTGGAGCTTTGACTTTCATTACGGATCGTCAGTAGTCCGAAAATTTCAATCAGTCTTACCAATACCATCGCCTAGCTCCATAAAGAATAGAGGTAAACAAACCAATTTAGGGTTATCACAACTCACGTTTTATCAATCTCCTGTTATTTACACGATTATCGACTTTTACATGGTAGAACATGAATAATAACTTGGTATTTCGAAAAAACCATTAAAAAGTCGACATTAATGTTACGTGATAGCCCTACAAAAAAGAAAGATGGATGAAATCCAGGTATTAAACACATTTTTTTTTAATTAATTAAAAAAAAACTATTAGGAAATTAGCTTGTATCATATTTCATTCAAATCGGTTAAGCGTTCTATGCAATTCATAAATATCTAAACAACTACTACTAATCTAAACTGTTTAGATTAGTAGGAAGTAGGATTATTACTTTTATGAAAATCATCTATGTAGAAAAGGTTGTTAACATCTGTCTTTTAGGCGTAAACTACTCGTTGCCTAGAAACGGTTTGTTTACCTCTATTCTTTATCGAATTTGGCTCAACTATAGAGGTTATTGTAGTACCCAGTACCTGGACTGTGAAGGTCAGGTAGTCAGTCACTACAAGTAAAATACTGGTATTCATCTACATCCGGTTAGATTGGAAGCCGACCCTGAAATAGCTAGGAAAGAAGCTAGGCAGATGATGAATTTATCATTAATACTCCTAGTCATCC
Organism: Sesamia nonagrioides; assembly: GCA_017933935.1. Classification (NCBI taxonomy): domain Eukaryota; kingdom Metazoa; phylum Arthropoda; class Insecta; order Lepidoptera; family Noctuidae; genus Sesamia; species Sesamia nonagrioides. The sequence continues at coordinate 523,069 of JADWQK010000668.1, read as the reverse complement.
TTACTAATATTATAAATCAGGAAGTGAGTTTATTTGTTCCGCTTTCACGCCGTAACTACTGAACTGATTGCTTTGAAATTTTGTAGACAAGGTAGAAGTCCTGACTAAATAATAGGGTACTTTTAATCCCGGAAAAAATTAATATTCCGGAGGGAATCTAAAAGGCGCGATATAACCTAACTCCACGCGGGAAAGCCGCGGGCAGAAAACTAGTTGAATATAAAAAAACAACAGCTTGCACTTCTGGGTGCTGGCAGAACAGAAAACTTGAATATTAATGTTGTGTGTTTTTTAATACTTAGGAATGTTTAAGGAATAATTTCGCATTGTCACGCGGTAAAAAGAGAGGGGGATATTACATACTCTCCTACAGTGCACTGGTCTACTCTCCCTCTGCCTTATGACTTATACAACATTTTCAATCCTTCCAAAAAAGTGGACAACGCCACTAAAAAAGGTTTCACTTCAAAAAACTTGTATAGTTACCTAGTGGGCGCATAACTTTGACCAGCGTCTGCAGCACTCGCAGCGCTTCCGCAGTGACCTTGTAGAAGGGGTCGTGCACACAACACAGCACGGCCGGCAGCAGCGCCGCCACGTGCGTGCGCATGCTGGCGGCGGGGTGGCCCCGCACCAGGCACACCACGAACACCAGCGTCTCGATCTTCATTGACGACGCTGTGCTCTTGTCACTAAGCATGGGTCAGAAAAATAAAGCCACTGGAATATGTATATTTCAATATTACATAATAATTCATTGATGTATTCAAATCCAGAATAATGATGAATGACAAAATATTTAGCCGAAAAACTGGAGAGCTCCTGCTAAATATTTTGCGTCATATATGTATTTATTTTTATTATACTTCTCATTTTCGTTTCGACGACACATCTACATATAACTCGCGCAGGTTAACTGTGCACCTAGCTGGAATGCGATCCCTCTCCCGCTTCCCAGCGTGGCGCCCTGGATTCGCCGTAAGCGCTGAGTAGCGTTAGCATCTTTGTTACAATTGTCTAAATACAGTTTAAATTCCGAGTTGTTATTACTGTTTCTCTAGAGTTTCTGCTTTATTAGGTTTGTTTTTGTTTTTTACATTTTCGACGCGTTAGTGAAGCCTGTTGGTTGCACCAACATTATATTTCCGTCTAATGTATCAATTTAATTTCAAAACGTCATGAGTAAAATGATCTAGTATTATGACGCTTTATCATCAAAATGTTAACAAAATTCTCATTTTTTACAAACGGTGCAGTCCGAATGACGTCACAGAGCGAGGTGCACAGTTAACTCACGAGAGTTGTATGTAAAAAACCGAACGAACGAAAACATTATTTATGTACCAATCAATGTCCATACAGGTAACGTTCAGTCTCTATTTTATTCAAGTCTGCCTTCTTTCCACTCACAAAAGTCATATTTGTCAATTTGCAATGGGGAAGAAAACTGACGCTGAAGAATGCTGATCCTAATAATCTCTATGACAATTTTTTTTAATATATACTGTAAGCTATTTGATTCCACCTTTGTTCCCAAGACTATCTCTGTTAATAGTAAAGCATCTTTCTCTGATTGGGCTACCATCGGTATTCATAAAAGTAGAACTCGGCTTTATGAATTGTACAATGAGAGGATTTATATTAACACTGTTGAATTCAATTTATATGTTAGAAAATATTCAAAATTATTCAAACAAGTTTGTTATATGGCCAAGTCACGTTACTTGAGTTCAAAGATAAAGAACAGTGGCAATGTAATTAAAACGACTTGGAAAATTATTAATAGTGAAACGGGAAGGTCCAGTGATAGAAATACTGACTATAGCCTGTCTATTAATGACAACATAATTAAATCAGACTCGCAAGTCTCTGAGGCATTTGAAAATTTCTTTTCGGATATTCCTGTTTCAACTACTAAATCCCTAAACTCATCACCTTCTGTTGCGGAGTCTTTGCTTAAAGAAAATGTTAATGTTTGTGATTCGGAGTTTCATTTTGAACATGTTATCAGTAGAGATATAATTAAAATCTTTCACACTCTAAATGTAAAAAAGACTGCTGACCTATGGGGTCATTCGGTGGAAGTTGCTAAGTCTATTATTGATATTGTGGCACCCACTCTAGCTGTTATCTTTAATGCTTGTATTGACTGTGGAGAGTTTCCTGATCTCATGAAAAATAGTAAAATAATACCTTTGTTTAAATCTGGTAGTACATCAGACCCCACAAATTATAGACCTATTTCTGTACTACCTACCTTTAGTAAAATTTTTGAGAAATTAATTTTAAACCAAATGCTAAATTTTTTTAATAAACATAAATTATTACATAGCAAACAGTTCGGTTTTACAAGGGGTCGTTCAACTACTGATGCCGGTGTTGAACTTCTAGGTCATATATATAATGCATGGGAGGATAAATGCGATGCCTTGGGCATCTTTTGTGATTTGTCCAAGGCATTCGATTGCGTTCTTCACGATACGTTAATCAGGAAACTCCGCCACTACGGGATCCAGAACTCTGCACTGGATCTTATTACATCTTACTTGAGTGGTAGGATTCAAAGCGTTGACGTTAATGGAAAAAGATCTTCCGGATCTTTAGTAACAATGGGAGTCCCACAGGGGTCAATTCTTGGTCCTTTTTTGTTTCTTATTTACATCAATGACCTGCCGTACCTAATAAAGGATAACCACGATATAGTGTTGTTTGCAGATGACACTTCACTTTTATTTAAACTGAAACGTCAGCAGCAGGTTACTGATGATGTAAATAGCGCGATCTCCAAAGTAGTCCATTGGTTTAATGTTAATAATTTACTCTTAAACGAGAAAAAAATCAAATGCATTAAGTTTACTCTACCTCACGTGAGGCAGGTGGAAACTAAAGTGTTGATAAAGGGCGAAGAATTGAAATCTGACGACAGCACAGTGTTCTTGGGTATAACTCTGGATGCTAAGCTTCAATGGGGTTCACATATAGAAAAATTGTCAAAAAAGCTAAGTTCTGCTGCATACGCAGTTAGAACAATTCGTAATTTGACTGATGTTGAGACGGCCCGTTTAGTGTACTTTGGCTATTTCCACAGCGTAATGTCGTACGGCATTCTGTTGTGGGGAAATGCCGCCGATATTCAAACAATATTTGTTTTGCAGAAACGAGCTGTTTGTGCAATTTATAAATTAAGTCCGAGACACTCTCTCAGAGAAAAATTTAAAGAGATTAATGTACTGACCGTGCCGTCTCAATATATTTATGAAAATCTTTTGTATGGTCATAAAAATATAAAATTGTTTAAAAAATACAGTGATGTCCATGATATAAATACTAGGAACAGGCACAAATTTATTGTACCTACAACAAAGCTCAAGAAAATAGGTGGCTCTTTCAGATGCCAATCAATGTATACATTTTTACAATGGACTTCCAGAGGCGGTTCAAGATCTAAGCCTGAATAAATTCAAATCCTTCATTAAACGTAAGTTGTGTCAGAAAGCATTTTATAGTGTGAAGGATTATATTGAGGACAAAAAGGCTTGGGCTTGAGCTGCGTCCGATTTCTATACAATGATTGTTCTTTGATTTTTCCTCTTGTAGTTTTAATATGTAATTGTTTATGTTATTTATTCAAAGCCTGTATTACACACTATGTAGCCAAGCATATTGTACGTTACGGAATTGTATCACTGACAGAGGTGTTCGGCACTTGTACAGCTGCACAGGAGCTAAACTTTCCACAGATTCGGGAACACTGTTGGAGCTGCTGAACCTTGGACAAAACTATCTTAGCATTGTGTAGATTCAATTTCTTAGTATTGTATAATTGCATGGCAAACGTGTGAGCACAATGTACGAATGTGCTGTAAGGCATTTATTTGTTGGGTTAGTCTTTTTTATTGACTTAATTGTGCTCTGGCTGTTGAGAGTATGTCATGCTCACTCAAATGTCTCGCTGATGGTGGCGTGTGTTTTGGGTCATTGGGTTCCCTTCGATATGGTTGAGCTGAATGATGCTGATCCATACGTCATGTTCGTGAACGGACGCCGTCGGAGGGGACTGGTCATCTCTTAGCTGCCACGGCGTATTTTAATTTCTGAATTGATTTTTGTATGTTTTCCATAATGGACGCTCTCAGCGTACAATATATTTCTGCATCGTTCTCACGCGGTTGATTTCAACATGAATGATGTAATCAAATATTTGTAACAATAGCTTAAAAATTTAAAAGAGTGTCCATGGAGTTTCTTGCCCGTTCTTCTCCATAGGTACCTACTCTTTGGAATGGGCGACTAGCTTCATCTTATTGACTGACCGACCTTCTGACAATTGACAAAACAAAAGTGCCTGTAACTGGTTTATTTGAAATAAATGATTTGATTTGATTTGATTTGACAAATCTCGCCACTAGAGGCGCTGATATCGTTTGACCCAAATAAACTGTCAAAACCCATTGTAATTTGTTCGAGTTTACGTTGTTTATAAAAATGTTAAATATATACCGCGTTATGTAGCAATTTGTTGCAATAATAATGGAAATCACTCTTTCCCTAAAGCTATGCATTTCAATTTAGAACAAAATTTTTTCTCTTGAATTTCTTGTTCTTGAGAAACCTCGAAGTTAAAATTCCGGTCATACGATTCAAGTCTGGATACCTAATAATTTTAGGTTAATAGGGTTGAAACTTTAAAAATATGGCAATAATAAGTACATTAATATTTACTTAAATATAACTTTAAAGAAACATTAAACCTAATACAAAATTAATGTAACTTAAAACTAACAAGTCTCCATTCAGTTTAAAGTCTGGGCATTGTTCGACCGCAGCAATTAATATAGTCGTATGTGAAAAATCACTACTTTAGGGTACAGTCGTTCAAAGTTTCAAATTTGTATAAAGTGAACAATAGTCATTGTACCTTAACCAAATTTGGTATGATATATAAATAGTTATTGTCTGACATGGTAGTAATGCAAGTTTATCAAAAATGCAACGGGAATAAGAAAAACTGCACATGCAACATTATTAACCGCCTAATTATGCAACTGTTTTGTCGGAAATGGCAGATCCGACATTATTAACCGGACAACGATTTCTGAATTTTGTCGGAAGTAGCACATACTACAGTATTCTCTGGACCTTAAAAGCTCATTTAAGTCGGATGTCCCTCTTAATATGTTATTACCCGTAAAATATAAATATCTATGATGTAGATACCACTTACACTATTGTAGATTTGGGTAATAACTTGTGAGTAACACATAATATAATTACCTAGTACTGACTTACTTAAATGGTAAATTGAAAAATATTAATTTCCTTATCATATGAAAGACCTGGAAACTGGGAAACCGCTGGATGCGAGAGGCGCAGGATCGGTTGTCGTGGAGAACCTTGGGGAAGGCCTTTGTCCAGCAGTGGACGTCTTTCGGCTGAAATGATGATGATGATGGATGACGAAAGACCTACAAAGTCTCAAGGTCTATATGGTAAAGAAAAAATAATTAATATTTTGACTTGTAATATTTCACTGCGATTACAAATCCGTTCACCATTAAGTAAATGCCTACCGTAAACCTTTCCCGTGAAAAATACTTGAATTTCCCTGTTAGCAGGAGTCTATTCATTATCATCATCATCAACCTTTTTTATCGCCCCACTGCTGGGCACAGGTCTTCTTTCATGCAGAGAAGGGTGTTATTTATTATAAGGGTATTATTATATTTCTAATTTCAAGTCTCTAACTTCAATGATTTTGGCAAGATGGCAATAAGGAACCAGTTAATTAGTATGTGTTCTTTTATAGATACAGGTATTGGTCCTGACAGAATATCTATGTATGTACTACTACAGATACGCGGGTTCTATGTACGTTGTCTCACAAGATATGAATAATCGTACTTTTAAATCCAGGAAGACGTATTTTACAACTTACATATTCTCGGGAAGAAGAAAGAAGGAAGGAAGAGGAAAAGCGAAGAAGTCACTTTGTAATGTAATCAAATTAAGATTCTTTATTGAAAAACTAAGTAATAATCCAGAGTTTTATAACACAATTACTAATTAACTTAATTTATGAATCAATAAAATACGAATTAAGATTTCTGAAACTACACTAAACAACTAATGAAAAGACAGTCTTATAAGTTATATTATGAGATCAGCCTCATTTGACATGAACTTATTTTTGTTCAATAAGAACTTTCATACGGTTAGGCTACCACGTTTATATTAGTAGTAACCATAACCACAGCTTCATATAAATTCATAACCTTTTATGGCACATGGTAAGTTTTACCTTTAAACATAATTATAATATAAAACACAGATCTAGAAACACCTTGAACATGCAGAGTAATTGCGTAACATACTATCAGTGGATTTCATTTTGACCCACACACACATTTTTCAAAAAATCGGAGCAATGAAATAGCAATATGCTTCAAAATTATTCAAATCGGTAGTAATAGAACATTACGCAAATAAGGTGTTGATCGGTTTTAACCTAATCATCTTCTGAATCACGTTCTCCATGAGTCAGATTAGAAGCGTTAGTATGGGGGAAAATTTAAATAAAAGTCGTTGACTAGTTCTCAAACACGTCTCAAACACATGGCAGACATCACATTTATCTTCTTTAGGTCTGTGTAGTGCCAGGTTGAAATTTGCTTTAACTACTTCCCTATACTGCCTTTTCGTAGTTGCTTGAGGAATATTTGGAAGCATCGAACCATTCGCAGTATAGTTTATACATCCGAGATAAACTCTGAACACCTTCTAGGTAGAGCTTGCTTGAATTTTTACTTAGTGATCCTTAACTACTCAAAAAAATCCTACGTGATCGCAAACACTTTTGACTAAGTCAGTATTTTAAACTTGTTTATCATGTTCATAAAGACCTCTTTCGTCATCTTCTATCCCATCAAATTTCCGGCAAAAAAGTACTGATTAGTGTTCTGTCTATCGTGCTTCTTTGTGTTTTTAATAACAAATTCTCAGTGACTTTTCTTCTTACCTAAGAGCTAAAAATATTTAAAGACTCGCTTTCGATCTTCATGAGTAATATTTAGGGTACACCTTAAACGGTACTTATTGGTACAGGGAGTATGAACATGACTTGCAGAAGAGATTTCAAATGGTGTATCCATGTTTTTATAAACCTCGTGGGTAGGAAGGAATCACAGAACAGTATGGTATTTCTGTATGTACACTGTCACCATCGTTAGAAAGCCAAACAGTAGGACTGGAGAACAGCATCGGTGTTGTTACTGTGTAATTAAGTCATGTGTAACTTTCGTCTTCATTCATTTCATCTTTTGGCATTTTGTGACATTTTGCTTTGACGTCAGGAGCATTCATGTGACTCTGAAAAAGATTAGACAGCTATTTATTGTTCACGGGGCTCTTTGTATTCTCATAAAAAAGTCTCCCAAGAGGCCATATGCACTGCCATCAAAAACTTCTCCAATCAGATCTTCTAGTTGCACGAGCTCCTCTTCAAAGTCAGCAGGAAGAGGCGACGGTCTCCTAAAATGTTAATGTTAGCCAAAGTACTCTCCTCCTTTTTGAAGACGGTTCGGTTTTGAGTCGGTCGGCAAATTAAACCAAGTGCCCTTAGGAAACAAAGATGTTATTAGTACCATTTTTAAAGTTAGTTTGTTATCATAAAGTGAACAATAAAGTCGAATATAGTACATCCGCCACCAATACCTTAGAATTAAACAATAAACAAAGTCAATAATGCCTTATCCGACAAAATGCATTCATACATACAGCAGTTAATGATGTAAGAAGTGGTATATCCTACAATATTATTTCACACGTGAACATGCAACAAAGTCTGTAGTACCATATCCGACAAAATAAAACAGTTTCTGATCAAGCAATAATGTAGTATGTGACACATCCGACAAAGTTAACGAAATAGAGAACCATAAACATTGATGTATCTGGCATATACGACATTAATCTCCGTTCAGAGCAGCTTTCAACTTTATTTGAAAAATAAAACAATTGCATAAGGCGCTCATAATAAACAATTGTTAATTAGGTTTGAGCAAGAAATGGTGAAATGCCAAGACATATTTTTTACTTACTTTTCCTCTTCTTTTTTCTTAAACGAGTTTCTAAAGTGCCCGCTAATCCACAATTTTGATCGTTTTGTTGCGGAACTGATGGATTTAATATATCCAATATTCGTCTTGACCTCGACATAACGGAATCACTAAATTTAATAATAATATTAGCCAAACTATTTCCGCGTTGAAATACAAAATTAATGCTTACGCTCCTCCCGCTAACATTGTCTAAAGTGGCAGATCCGCGCCGTGCAGTCGCGACTTTTCCCCCTCCATGCCCCGCAAATAACGTCTCATTGTACTATGCGACAATATTAATCGTGTGCATTGAACACATACTACTTTTTTAACTTGAAAAAACAGAGACGGCTTATTTCAGAAATGTAATAATTTACGGGGACGTTTATACACGTATTTTAAAACCTTTAATGCAATAAAATGAAAATCGCAAAAAAGTAGATCCGACAATGTTAATTGCTACGGTCGTGTTATTTGCCTGGTAATTAGATCAGCTTTTCGTCCTTTTGCTAAAACTCCTCTAGACTTTTAACTCCTTTTTTAACTTGAAACAGTACATTGCTCTGCTTTACCTAAAAAAAACTCGCCAAACACAAAAAAAAAACTCAACATAAAACGTGATATGACTGACAGCTAATTGTTATGAGTCAAACGCCATCAGCGACATCTGCAAATAGCTTTGCGTTTTCTTCCCCCATTGGAAATTCATAAGCCATTCCCCATGAGTGAATCCACGGGTACACGGAAACGTTTTTTTCTTTTTACTTGACTTGAACTCAAATTAAGACTAGGTCGATACTCACGTCAGTGCAGGTGTGAGTGCTCGGATGACTCTGGCAGCGTGGTCGGAGAGACAGCCTGGTGCGGCCGCCAGCAGTTCGCGCAGCAGAGCCAGGGCACAGCCGCGGGCGCGTACGCTCCGCCCGCGGATCACGCGAAGCGCACCGCGGACTACGCCCGAAACCTACGATTAATTTAGTACTTGCATAAATTGTGTAGTCATTTTATCTTCTGCTTAGTGTCGATAAACAAATATTAAGTTTAATCTCCAGTTTGGCGTAGAACACACGGACTTCGTAAATTCTTCCCAGTCAAGCTTCAAATACTTAAAGCTCAATCACTGTGTGAACAACTGATTTAATATTACACGTGATTGGACTACAGAAAAGACAGCTTACCCTCTGTAACAACAGCGCTTGCGGCGAATTGTCGCTGGGCACGATAGTCATCTGTAAAGCCGGTGGTGGACGGGTGGCCCTCAACAACGCGGTGTACGCGCTCAGAATATCACACTTCACATTTTCTTCGCGTTCTAAAGAAAATAACAAACATATTTTTAAGTTGTATACTGCAGAGTTGATCATTTTCTAAGTATATTAAGGGGATGTGCTATGATAACCAACAAAATTAAAATACTTTTATGTAATTTACAGATCAATGTCAGGGTGTTCTATAATTATTTGCTTGCATTTTGATCAAAAGATGGTCCAAGACGAAAACGCATACATATTTATAGAATTTTAAACATTAACACAAGTTTCAAGGTCAAAAATGCTCTATTGAAAAAAAGTATATGAAAACGTAATGTTTACAAAAGAAACTGCATTTCGGGGTTCAGTTTCTCGTTGAGAGAGGGGCAGCAGTCTCGGCATTGCAAATGACGATGTCACAAACTAGCGATCGTTAAATAATCGCTTACCGGAACGACCTTACGACAAACGCAAGTCTCAATATCCGAGATACAGATATCGGTAGGCTAGCGAAGAGCGTATTTGTAGTTCGGTTTTTATTGGCCGTAACTAAATCTTTAAATGTAGGGAAAATTGGCTATAATTTAGTATAAATAATTATTTTCTTTACGAAAATCGTCAAGACTGCAAATAAGTTCGGTAGAATACCGATGACCAAATATCGCTACAAACATATCGAGTATCGATAGCACTTTGCGACCGATATCGGTCGGGAGATAGATAGATAAGATAGAGATCTGTATTAATGTCGAGACTGCTGCCCCAGTGGGCATAAGTACTAGGTGAACTATACCTTTGAATCTAGCAATCAAAGCCGGTGATACAGTTAGGTACATTTCACCAAGAAGTTCGTGACGGGTCGCAATAACTGATTCTAAGCACTTGGCCGCCGCACGCCTCACCTGAGAAAAAATACAATTTAATGAAAATTATACACCTTTATTACCCTTACTTTCGCCCTCACGCTGGAAAGCGAGGTTTCAGTGTGGCTACCATGAGTTTTCAATACGATTGATCCTCGATATCAATCGCGTTTGATCGATTGGCCCGCTTCAAGGTTGTAGAAACTCTCAACCAATGAGAGCGCGCGTGCCGATCCCTTGGGAGAAGCAAGCCAAGTACCTAGGTGTGATTCTCGATCAAAACCTCAACTACTCAGAGCACATTGAGACGGTCCGCGCTCGCGCCGCCGTCGCTCTAGGTCGACTCCACCCCGTCCTCAACCCGCGTAGCAAGCTATCGCTCAGGTGCAAAATGCGCTTGTACAAAGCTTGCATACGCTCGATTATGACCTACGCTTGTCAAGTTTTCTCACATGCCAAGCCACGTCATATCCATAGGATGCAAGTAGTCCAAAACCGATTCCTCCGTAAAGCCACAAACGCCCCTTGGTTCATTCGAAATGAGATCCTCCATCTTGATCTCAAAATCCCCACCATCCAGCAGTTCATGAAACGCCTTGCCAAGCGTTTCTTTGACACTGCTGCCAAGCACCGCAATCCTCTTATAGCAGCGGCTGCCAATTACACTCCCTCCACTATCTCCCGACTTCGCCGCCCTCGGCATGCCCTCACAGACCCCGATGACCCCATTACCCTCCTCCAAGAGGCCAATAGGGCCACCAGCACATTACACAAAAACAGACCGACCTACCGACCTCGCCGCCGAGGTCCATCGCGACGCGCTCCACGTAGTAATCCCCTTCCCCGTCCCTTGTCCGATGAAGGCCAGCCCGCGCCGCAGCTGAGCCAGTAATATCATAATGTCCCAACAATGACCTCTGAGTTTGTTTCGGCGTTTCTTCTCAAAGCTAGTACTAGGAAACGTCGTGGTCATCAAACCATTACAAATACATTCGATCCAGCCGTCCTTGGCTGTCCTCTCTAGCGACGCCCTAAGCTGAGGTTCGTACCCCACAGGGGGTGCCCTTAGTGCGTAGTCGCCCAATTTTAATTTAGTTTTAAGTTCCCCTGGCTGGAGGCTTTAATTTTAACTAAGGCATCCACAGGAAAGTCCGGTTAAGTAGTTACGGCCTCTAATGGCCACCTACGAGATGCCATATCAAAAAAAAAACAATGAGAGCGCCAAACGCGGTCGATGCCTATGATCGAGTCTCGTAATGAAAAGTCATGGTAGCCACACAGGTCTATTAAGAGTGTTAACACATTCTTTCATTATGTGTATGGTTAGTATTATAGGCGAGTATACCCGAAAAAAGAGAACTATCTATAGTACACTAAATTTAGTCAGTTATGTGTGGTTCACAGGTTAGTCTAGTAACAGTAAACATACCTTCCAAGACATGTCATCATCATCAGAATACTCTTCAGAATCGGACTCAGGGTCAGCGTCAGGTGGGAAAGACTCGTCTTCCATCTCTTCATCTTCACCACCACCTTCTTCCTCCTCATCTTCGTAGTTATAATTAGGGTCGTAAGTAATCATTTTTAAGCAGAGGTCAATTATCTGTAGAAAGAAATATTTTTGTTAAAGGTACAAAAGATTATGATAAACTATGTTCTAAACTTTTGGGCTTTGCCACAGCCAGGGAAGTAAAGTAAAAGCTTTAGAACAAAAGAAATTGTGTATCATATTTGTAACATGACTGGCAAAGTTTGAGAGTGAATCATGCTTTATCACAGAACACAATGTTTTGTACCAAACAAATGAAACATAATGATTACATCAAAACAGGTCTTTACCGTAGGGATATGGGGTTGCACTTCTTTGGGACACTTAAGTACAAAAGCTTCGAGCGCCTGCAGGCAATGTTCACGGAGCTCTTCATCAGCATCAGTTGAGTATTCGAGGACCTGAGGGGCGACACGCCACAGCTGCTCGCCAAATCTATGACCAGCTTGACGACTGAAAGATGACGCATTATTATTAAACTGCTGAATCTTAAATCTATAAAGAATAAAATTGTCCCACAAAGCATATGTTATACCTGATAACATTTGAATTACAAAAATAATCCAATAAAAATCTACTTAAGACTACTAAATATAATATTAAACTAGATAGTTGATTAAGGCCTGACATTTCATTAGTTATAAATATTTTTATTTCTGTCCTGAAAAAAAAAACTGAAAAAATTGGGGTTTTACAACAACTGTAGAGAGAATATTTCAAACTGTCATATTATTTATTTTTCAAATATAACTTATCTGACTATTGAAAAGTCAGCCCATATTATAGTAGTAATGACAACATGTAAATTATCTTAGATTGTGTTTTCATATGTATAATATCAAAGAGTAATTTTCAGTCTTACCAAATGGATGCAATACACTGTATATGGGTGCGGCTGACACTAGATGAGGTGGAAGAACTTAGCCCCTCCAGCAGATGATCAATAAGTTTGTTGTACAGAGACGCATTGCAAGACATGACCAGATGTGACAATGCAACTATGGTGCGTTTACGGACAGCCTGTATAAATGACCACATTGTTAGTATGCAACTATGGAGGAACATATTTTAGTAACAATATCAATATAATGTAATATTTATTGTACAGAACAAGAAATATAAGTGATTTAGTTTGTTATTATAGATATAAATGTGAAAAGATTAACACAAATAATAATAATTATAAAAATTATGTTTACAATCACTAGCTGCTTAAGTTGGAAATAAAATTGTGATTTTTTTACACTGATGGTGATCAGAATTTCAAACTTTTTTTATATATTTTACTGAATTCATACCTGACGTGGTGAAGCAAGTTGGGGTAGTAGTGAGTTGAGCAACATAGGATGGAATGTTATGAGCAAGCCACCAAATCTGCTCAACAAATCAGCCAGTATGTCCAGAGCTTCAAGTTGTACTGAGACATCTTCTTGCTAAAATATCAAAATATTGACAAAATATATTTGTTACCGATAAACTTTTATAGTAACAGACGTTAATTCAAAATTGTTTTTGAGTATTAAAAATATAACACTGCTTTTGGGACAGTCGGGTAAAAATCAAGGGTATTGGAACATACATATCTTTTAATACTATCCTTGGTTTTTACATTAACGGATTAAACATTTTTTTTATGAAAAGGATATACTTTTCTTGATGTACACTATGCCTGGACATCAAAGTTCAACCTTTTATTGTGGATTCATTCTGAACTCGCAAATCTGTTTCTCTCAAAATTGTCATAAACTTTCAATAAAAAAAAGGGAACAACACATTTCTTCTCAATACATTTTATAGATGTTGATTGTACTTTTCTTATAGGGTCTGTCGCCCTGTTGGTGTACAAACTAACCATGAATTGCACTTGACAGAATATTTCCACTCCTTAATGTAATTCTATCAGCAAAAAAAAAAAACAGCTGTTTATAGTTCCTAGAATAAAATGCAATTCATGGTTAGTTTGCACATCAGCAGGGATGCAGACCCTGTAGAATTAAAAAACATTTATGGTAAAAATACAAACATCCTGTGGGAAAATTCTGTAACACACTATCAGAAGCAACAGAGTTCAACAACATTCATTGCAATGTTGTTGAGCAAATACGTTTTTCTAACATATAGAGCAATATGATTGTAAATATGAGAAATAGTGTTTTATGCAATTTGGGAGCTGTTCCTTCTCATACTTTAGGCATGTGATAACAATATAATATTCTTCAGGTTATCAAGATTACTGATGCTTTTGAGCTTTTGTTTTTATTTTATTATTTGATCAAAATCAAACCTGGTTTCTACATCTTTACTCATTTAGATGATTAGGAGTGACTTTGTTTATATCCATCACACTATATTGTTTTATTAATTGCTAGAGAATTTAATTTTAAAAGACTGCTTTGAATAATAATTGAAAACTTAAAAATTGTATGGTCTTTTTTTAAGGAATAATGTCAATTACCTTCTCAATAGCACTACTGAGTTTTCCTGTAATTTTCTTACAAACATTTGCAGCCAAAGTGTTGGAGCCTAATGGTAGTTCAGATATGACAGTCTTCAAGCCAATGCTGCTGATATCTCTTAGCTGTTCAGTGTCTGAGAGCATATTTGCGCACAGTGTGTCCACTATGCCTTCTACTTGGTACTCCTTTACTTTATTCACAAGGGGGCCGAGACTGTAAATTATTCATACAATACTGTTAGTTATATATAACTAAAGCTGTCTAAATTGGGAATGTTGCAAAGCTCACATACCATTTCACAGCTAAATTTTGCACTTCACCGTTCTTGTCTTCGAGGAGACGGAGGAGCATCTTTACGACTTTTCTCTCAGAGTCATCGTCCAACTTTATACTGTCTTTTTGTAATTCAGTCATCAAATCATTAGTAGCCATGAACCTGAAGTCTTTGTCGTTGGACGTCATCTGGAGACATTGGAGAATAACATTACTGATACGCAATTACGAAACGATCCTACTCAGTGTTATTATGAGAACGCCGGCTTACCTTCTCCAGAAGATTTGCAATTTGATAGGATACACTAGCCATTTTGTAAAGTGTTCAGTCTCTGAAATCACAATAGAAAACTTCAAAAACCAAATAAAGATAAAGTTAATAATTTATCATGAGTAATTGGTGAAGAAAAAACATTTGAACGATTATTCGGGAAATAAAAGCGACGAATCGAAAACTTGCTTCGTGGTGCTTCGCCAAAATTGTATAGAGACAAAATAGGACAAATTTGGGACTTGTCAAAATATAATCGATTTAACAAAATAATGAAACACATAATTCGCAAGCGTTCGATTTATTTACCACGTTTTATTTAATATGATAATAATATTATTTCCAATTAAAATAACTAAAAATCGTGCCGAGTAAAAATAAAATCTATTTTTTGACCTATGTATATAAATCGACTAAAACTGCTGCAAGGCTCAGACAATCAAACTAGCATGTAAAATTTTTTAATCTAGGTTCGCAAGTTTGCAACTTCAAGAAGGAGCATTGAATTGATGTTATAGCATCGGTCGTATGGTGCTTGATCACAGAGTACTTTTATAAACACGAAAGTGCTTGATTAACTTAAAACCTCCATGGATTTTGCTATCTGGCGCCATTTAATCCATTTTTAATTTGAGAAACAAGTCAAAGTACATAGAACAATCTGAAATGGACCCCCTAGAATCTATTGTTCTATCACAACATAACCAACGCAGACGATATTAATCGATACCTGGCAAATTTAGATCGAAATTGCCCTATTAAAATCAACATAATTTAGCGTCAGTCACAGTTTTGCAAAGGAGATCATAGAGTTAAGACCATAGAGTGTTAAGACTTTAGTGACTAAAGTCTTAACTTATTTCGACTAAAGTTTAGTCGAATTAAGTTAGAAAAAAAGTAGAAACTATACTCTTTGAGTAGAAAATTAAATGCTGCTTTGTTTTGACAATTTGACATAATATTTTTAGGTTATGTTAGGTTTATTCACAAGCAAGGCTCAGTATAATCAAATAAAAACTCATGATAAAAGTGTATGAAGAGTAACCCTCACAAGTAAGATAATGGATAATCTATTTGTAATTAACAGGTGCGTAAGTTTAAAATTGATAAATATTTGAGCCCAGACAATTAAGACTTGCCGAATGTAATTTGAAATATTCGTATTTCTTTTGCAGATATAGGGATATTAACGAAGATGTAGTCGTAGATGTAGCAGAACAAGAAGCCAAACATTTGGAAAAGTTAAAAAAAAAAATTGCAGAAAGGAAATCAGCATATGCTACTAAGAAGACATCTGATGTGATAACCCTCAAACCACAGAAAGCTGCTGAAAAACCTAAAGATAATGTAGAACTTAACAAAGATGAAGTGGCTGAGCCAGTTCAAGAGATCAAAACTGACAGCATTGCTACTCCAGTTCAAAATCAAGACAAGAAAAAGGCAAAACCTTCCCATGAATTTAAGGTGTTAGGAATAAATGATTTTGAAAAGAAACCGAAGGTATGATATCACATTTTCATGTTACTGCGCCAACTATAACACTAAACTACTTTCTTGAGTGCCCTCAGTGCTTGTTTACCTGAATATCGCCACAATCAACATGACCTGCACCCTAATTACGTAACACACTATTATTATTAGTTGAAATCATTTTGAAGCTTATTGCATAGCAGACACACTTTCAAACAAATGGAGCAATGGAATAGCCATTGCTCTATATGTTTTGAACTGCATCTGCATATCAATGTAAATAATGCAATTATTATTATTAATAATTATTGTTATTGAACTGTCAAAATGAAACCTAGTCCTACTGATAATATGTTACGCAATTACCCTGCTGGCCTCAAATAATCAAAGTAGGGTGCCATTAAATCAAAAATAAAGCCTACTACATTGCTTATCAAATGCCCATGTGCATCAAATGTTCTTATTAATTGTTTCAGGTCTCAAGAGTACTGCCTTTCTGGCTTTCACATCCATTCAACATTTCAACAAGTTTGAAATCCTCATCATGCACCGTAGAAGATCAGAATTGGTTGCACAGTTCGCTAAAGGCAACATTACTAAGTGAAGGAGTCACTAAATTATTCCCAGTGCAAGAAAAAGTTGTTCCCTTTATTTTAGATGAACACAAGTCAACTTATCCATTTTGGCCTCATGACATTTGTGTTTCTGCACCTACTGGAAGTGGGAAAACACTAGCATTTGTCTTGCCAATTATTCAGGTAATGCCCTGATATTTTAATATTACTCTAGTTGTAATACTAATTTTTGAACATTTGTTGTGTTTTTAATCAAAATAAGTAGTAACTTATTTTGATTAAAAACACAACAAATGTATATGGTATTTTTTTCTTCATTGTTATGTTGTAAGATGTTTTCAGATCCTAATGAATGAAATTGGGTGCCATGTAAGAGCCTTGGTTGTTTTACCAGTCCAAGAGTTGGCAGCACAAGTGGCTAAAGTTTTTAAGAAGTATTGTTTGAAGACAAGATTAAAGGTTGCCTTATTAGGGGGATCCACACCAATACAACAGGAACAACAAACTATTGTTAGATACAGTAAGTTTGATTATTGTTTTGAAATTAATTAATTTTTAAAGCCTAAGATAATAAATACTGCTTAAAAGTGTTTTATAATTAAGTAACTCCTAATTAACTAAAGATTGAATATGTTTAATTTCTTCAGCTGAATCATCTGGATGGGTGAGTGAAGTGGACATCATAGTATGCACAGCTGGACGTTTAGTAGAACACCTACAAAACACAGAAGGATTCTCCCTGAAAAATTTGAAATTTTTAGTCATTGATGAAGCAGATAGAATCATGGACCACATACAAAATGACTGGCTCTATCATGTTGACAAGCACATCAAGTTGGAGACTGAGCTAATGAGTGGGCGTCATTCTAATCTAACATGGTCTAGTCTTGTTGAACAGAAGCCTCCACCACACAAATTGCTTTTCTCAGCCACCTTGTCTCAGGACCCAGAAAAGTTAGAACAGTGGGGACTATTTCAACCAAAATTGTTTTCTGCTGCTAAATCAAACAATTACGAGGATGAAGACCAAATCAGACTGTATGCTACACCAGAAGAACTAACCGAACAGTATGTCACATGTGATGCTGAGCACAAACCACTGCTCTTGTATCATTTCTTAGCTGATCGAAAATGGGATAAAGTGTTGTGTTTTACCAATTCAGCTGAGACAGCACATAGATTAGCTGTACTCCTCAATACCTGGGGAAGTGGAAAATTCAAGGTAGCTGAACTATCCTCAGCTTTAGACAAATTAACAAGAGAAAGTGTGTTAAAAAAATTCACACAATCAGAGATTAATGTGTAAGTATTAAAAGTGTTTTTATTACAAATTAAATTGTGCAGAAGCTAACCACAAAACTATAATTTACAACCTGTTTATTTGCAGTTTAATTGGAACAGATGCTTTAGCAAGAGGTATTGACATCTCGGATTGCAATTATGTCATATCTTATGACCCCCCCAGAAACATCAAAACATACATTCATCGAGTGGGCCGCACAGGACGAGCAGGGCGTATTGGTCATGCTGTTACTATTCTTATACAGAATCAAGTAAACCAATTCAAGGTACATAAATACAGTATTCTACACAAAAGTCAATTACAAGGACTAAATGTGTAAACCAAACCCTTACTATACACGTTGTCTGATTCTATTTTCTGATTAAAAAATGTGCTGCTGAAGTATAAGAATACAAATGTAATAATTTACAATGGGAATAAATTTTTTGCAGGAAATAATACAGGGAGGTGGAAAAGCTGAGCTTCCTCAGATAGATATCAAAACTGATGTTCTTGATAGTCTAAGAAGCAGCTACCAACAAGCAATGACCGAAACTAAAAAGCAAATTCATGCCGAGATTGATACAAAAGTCAAGAAATCTTTGGAAATTAAAAGGAGACTTAAGTCAAAACCCCAAAAGAGAAAGCTTAATACATGAATATTTTTATAGAATGATAAGTAATACACTAAAAATATTATAGTACACACTTGTTTTTTATTACTAATGTTTAATTTATCATTGTAATAAAAATTCAATAGACGGTTATTACATAAGAGCCTGCGCAGACGACGGAGTTTTCTCCGCGGTGGAGAAAATAATACGCTCCGCGAATAAAATGTCCACCACGGATTTACCGCGAACTCAACGCACACGGTGGGCGGTCATTTGTTACCCAGAAACGTAGAGAAGTGAGAGCACACAACGCGGACTAAAGTCCGCCATGTGCGTTGCGTCGCCGAGTCACACGAGTTCTATTTAATTCGGGGACTCCCCCATACTTTTGTCCGGTCCGCTCTCTGCCTGTCCTCAGTTATTCGGGGGACTTTTTGCACGCGGTATTTTAATCCCTGGTTTGCCTTACTCGATACAGTTGTAAGCGATCTATTTTAGCGGATAAAAATCCCTCGTCTGCGCAAGCTAATAAGGTTTCAAAAATCAAAAGGATAAGAAAAAAACTTCTCAATTTAATGTTATAAATTAGTGATTGACCGCGAAGTTTTTTATGAGCCTATTCACTCTAGCCTTGAAGACACTTATCAATTGATGGGAAGACCGCTGCATGCAAATAGTTCTTCAAAACTCGCAGAACGACGGGTTGTCCGATAATGTAACGGCGATGCTGGAATTAAGTATGTAATACGGTATACCCTCACACGCTATCCAATATGCATCCTATAGCTATAGAATATCTGGCTGCCCCCCACCAGACAAAGTATTTCCGCTGGTCTGCCGCATATCTGGTAAAACCGTACGGAAGACGGGTCTGAGCAGTAAGTCTCTGGCTGGTACACAAAGAGCAGTATTACTATAATCTTTGCCAAAGACTATAACAATATAACTGGTGCCTCTGTGGCACCCGCAGTGTTCTTATTTAGGTACATTAAAATGCTATGCGCATGATGAATTACGTTTTCGCGACTAACGCGCCATTCAGACCGCCAAAATGGCGCAATGTCTTAATCTCGCACGTACGGCGATTTTGAAACGTGATTCATTTTTTACATATTATAAACTAGTGCTCGCAATCCCGCGTAATGGGAAGGTGTGCAGTCGTTAATGTATGTGTGTGGTAGTGTGTTAATTTGTTGTGTCGTCAGACAGAAACACCGCCACAGGCAAATTAAATACATATAAATAAATACGGACAAATCACACAGATTGAGCTAGCCCCAAAGTAAGCTCGAGACTTGTGTTATGGGATACTAACTCAACGATAATATATATTTTATAATAGATACATAATATATAGATAAACATCCAAGACCCAGGCCAATCAGGAAAAGATCGTTTTCCATCATGACCTGGCCGGGGATCGAACCCGGGGCCTCCACGTCGCATGCAGGCGTATTGACCGCTGCGCCACGGAGGACGACTACTAATAATTGTACCAGTCCCTCGATGTACGCGGTAAAAAATGAGACGAAACTCTTCGCCCGGATCGTAGTGGTGTCAACAACGTCATGCGATTCCAGCGCACACACCAAAATTCATCATAAAGAATACCGACAGGCTTGCTACTCTTCGCCTGCTTTGGAGACCTTTTTGAACCACATCTGGGCTGCTTATGAGCCTCTTTGCACGTCTCTCCACCGCATCCAAAGTTGCCAAGTGGCATTTTGTAGCACCAAATATGGCTGTATTACTCCACACACTGAACAGACCTGGGCTTTTTATAAGTGAAGTACCAACGGACCTTTGCAATAACGCCAAGTTTCCTGGCAGTCATTTTGGCTTAGGACTCGAAAGTACCGCCCAAAGTGTACTTGTTGTGAACTTGTGACTGAACCAACCCTTCTAGAATTCTTTCATCATTGTTTTTTTTTTCATTTTCTACTGCTTTTTAAGTGTAAACATTATTGGGAAAAAATAACTTATAATATATAAATCAAAGTCTAAAGATAACAATAAAATAGCATAAATTCTGTTCAAATAGGAAAAGATTAATATCTTTGATGGGTTCTAGCAACTTAGAAACTTTTATGGACCTAAATGTAAGCTTAGTTTATTAAGAATCTGGTCTACTTTTAAATCTATTATTTGCAATAATTATGCGGAATGTGTGTTGATGAAAATATCACTCTTGAACGCGGAACGTTACAAATATCTATTGTATTTTCAAAATTATTGTTTTTTTTTTTTGTAAATTCCTCAATACGTTATAATTACCCCGTTTAATGATTTTTTTCATGAAATTGTCATATTTAAGACCAATTGTAACCAAAAGAATCGTGTACAAAAACTCGTATAGGCCCTTAATTTTAATTATAAACATAAAGTAGTAGTAATAATAGATAAAATTTACTTTTAGCCTAGGCTATTCTATTTTTGACTTATCAATGTTTTATCTGTGTGTTACAGTTTGGAAAATGTCGCAAAGGCCAAGAAGCCATGCCGCAAAGGTATTAGAAAAGTATATTTTGACATTTGTTTGACGTAAATCTACGTTGGCGGTTGGGTACAAATACAAATTAGGATTTTGCGGACTTCGTGGGTAGTGGTGAAGGCGTAATACGTGTTTTTCTCGGTGTTACGATTGTTTTAATTACTAATTTGGTTTCAGTGGTTTTTATTAGTGTTAGATTCTTTTTTTGTGTTTGTCTCCTAACAAAGGTTAGTTTAATTTTGTGTTTAGTATATTTATATATATATATTTTTTTACATTTTAACCGGCATCCAGTATGGACGCAAAAAAGCCCCCTGACCCTCCTGATCCCTTCGATTACACTCCGGTGATAACTGTTTCCCTTCCCGATGACAATATTTGTGAAGTAATGGAATCTGAATCTGCTAATAATAGGAAAAGATTAGCTACTTCTTCCCCAACTACAGTAACGAACCCTCCAAAAATACCCAAAAAAGCATTTGGAAGACAGACATACACCATGAGGGATAATCCGCCATATATTGTACATGTGTCATTAAAAGATGGCGAGACCCCTGGTACTATTTTACATCCCGTTAAATTTGGTATGTTTTTGACCAAAAACAATTATAATAACATTCTTCTGGGTAGTGTCAAACGTCTGGGAAGAAACAAAGTATCGGTTGAGTTTAAGTCTCACCAGGATGCTAACAGCTTTTTGATAAGTCGGACATTAATCCAAAATAACTTCATCGCTACAATTCCCCAGTACAATATTACCAGAATGGGTCTTGTCAGAGACGTTCCAACAGAATGGACTGAGGATGAGGTTATAGAGAATATCAAGGTTCCTGTTGGATGTGGTCATGTCATAAAGGCAAGGAGAATGAACCGCAAGGTGACTTCTCTGGGTGTTACAGAGTGGAAACCCACTCAAACAGTTGTTCTAACGTTTGATGGTCAGGTATTACCACAACGTGTCTATTGTTTTTACACTGCCCTCACCGTTGAAAATTATATGTACCCGACTATTCAATGTTTTAATTGCTGTCGTTTTGGTCACACACGTACAGTATGCCGCTCTAAGCCTCGCTGCTTTAAGTGTGGTCAAGACCACCCTGGTGATGGTTGCCAAGTTCTCAGTGATTCTTTCTTCTGTGTTTCTTGTTCTGGCAACCATTATGCCAACAACAAGGCTTGCCCTGAGCTTGGTCGGCAGAAGGGCATTAAAGCTCTTATGGCAGAGAAATCTATTTCTTATGCGGAAGCAAGTCAGGTTTTCCCTCCAGTATCAAGATCGTATGCTGAAGTGTCTAGAGCATCACAAAAAGTTATTCCAAATCCTACCTCCCCTCGCCATTCCTCTCCCGCTTCCCAGCCAAAGTCTTACCGTAAAACGGTCTTTATTAAACCTAAAGCTCATGCTCCTCTTTCGCCTAGCTATGACAAGCAGACTCATCAGGCCCTTACTCAGGATTACTCGTTTTCCCCTTCCCAAAGTGGCTGTGCTTTCCCCAAGGAAGGCACTAGCAGTCATGATAAGTCCGAGAAAATACTTAATGTCATTACGAATATGCTAATAACAGTACTATCAAACCCTGCACAATCTTTACCTGACCACGTTGCCCACAAACTGACATCAATTGTCAAATACATTACCAATGCTCCATCCCCTGACATTCCTACAATGGAACGTGAGGAGTATTACTCCCAGGAAATCTGACCTACTTTTTATTATAAATAAATTTAAACCATCGATCTGTAGCATCGCTGAGACATGGCTTCGTTCAGATAGTAAGTTTAGGATTCCCTGTTTCAGTGGTGCTCGACATGACAGACCAGATGGCTATGGAGGATGTGCTTTATTCATTAATGATAAAGTAGCATTCTCCCCAATTCCTCTACCCTCTGTTGGTGACAACATCAATGTTGTTGCTGTTAAGGCTGAGGATATAAATATCTTTAGTTTTTATATTGCACACCCACACAGTGAAGATCTTTCTACAATTAAAATGTTGCTAAGTAGTGTACAAGGTCCAGTTCTTGTCATGGGCGATTTCAATGCTCATCATTATAGATGGGGATCAGAAAACTGCGACAACTTTGGCATAGGCTTAGTGGATATATTGGATGAGCTAAATTTGTGTGTGATCAATGATGGCTGCCCAACACGTAGGTCTACACCAGGACAAAATAACAGCTGTGTTGATTTGACATTCTGCTCATCTAATATAGCTAGTCTTTTTAATTGGAGTCGCTTGAATATGACCTATGGGAGTGATCACTATCCCATCATGATTGAAATCCCTTCCAAGACCCTCCCTGACAAAATTTCCCCCCCTTTGTTAAAATATCAGCTGAACTCTGTAGATTGGGACCTATATTCAAAAATTTTAGAGTTACGCGTCTCTTCTCTTCCATCCATTAACATTGAAACTGCTCACGGATGTTTTTCATCATTCTCCCATACTATATCATCTACAGCAGAAGATTGCTTTCCTCCAAAAAAACCGCCTAAGGGCAAAATTCCATCCCCGCCGTGGTGGGATAGGGAATGCTCTGCCGTGATCAGGGCCAGGAATGAGGCAGAAAGGAATTTCAACTCTAATATGAACCTGGATAACCTCATTGCATTTCAACATATCTTGGCTAAGTCCAGAAAATTACTCAAAAATAAGAAGAGAGAAGGCTGGCGGAAATATTGCGATTCGCTGAGTCCATCCACCCCAGCGTCGGCCGTGTGGCGCAAGATCAGATTATTTAGGAATAGTTTAAGCCCTCCCTCCGGGAGCATAATAACCGAAGAACTGGGTAACCGGTTTCTTTCAAAACTGGCGCCAATCTATGTTCCCAATGTGAGCGAGTGTGTCACTACAGGCTGTCGGTTGGCATCGGATGATCCTCTGGATAGGCCTTTCACACTGGGAGAACTTAAATCGGTCCTCGCACATGTTAAGGACTCTGCTCCTGGAGTGGATGGATTCCCTTACTCTTTCATTACTAAAGCAGGTAATAAGACCCAACAATATTATCTGGACTTGGTCAACTATAGTTTTTCTCACAGTTATATTCCTCCTGATTGGAAGGTTCAAGTCATCATCCCTATTTTAAAATACGGTAAGGATCCCAGCGATCATTGTTCTTACAGGCCGATTGCTCTATCGTCCATACTAATTAAACTGCTAGAACACTTGATTAAAAACCGACTAGAATGGTTTGTAGAAAGTAAGAAACTGCTTCCACCGGCTCAGTTCGGCTTCAGAAAAGGTCTGGGTACAACTGATAGTGTGGCTTCCCTCACATCAGGGATCCGACTGTCCCTTAGCAGGGATGAGTCGGTGGTAGCCGTTTTCTTAGACATTTCAGCTGCCTATGATTCTGTTCTCCTCCCACTTCTCAGGCAAAAGATGCAAAAGCTGAGAATCCCGGTTAGGATTTGTCAAATCATATCCAGTATATTTTCAGATCGTAGCATGATACTCAGGATTTCTGGGGAGAACTCTGAACCGAGATCGGTTTGGAGAGGTCTCCCTCAGGGATCCGTGCTTAGTCCCATCCTATATAATATTTACACTTCTGATCTTCCTTCTTGCTTAAATTATAACTGTAACGTCCTTCAGTATGCTGACGATATTGCATTATTGGTCTGTGACAAGTCCATCGAGGATGCCGCCCATTCTATTAATATATCTCTGTCCTCGTTAAACCATTGGCTTTTAAATCACGGGTTATCTTTAAGTGCTCCAAAAAGTTCAGCAGTTATTTTCAGTCGCAAACGCCGTATCCCCCAAGTCGATATTAATATTGACGGCCAAGCTATCCCAATCGAGAATAAGGCTAGATTCCTGGGGGTTACCTTAGACTCCAAATTGACGGGAGTTGACCACATTGCTAATACAGTAAAAAAATGTGAGGGCTCAGTCTCGGTCCTTAAGGCGTTGGCAGGTGTCTGGTGGGGTGCTCACCCTTTCACCTTGAAACTGGTCTATAATGCACTGATCAGAAGCGTGCTTGATTACTGCAGCTGCTTAATTGAGCCCTGCAACAAAGACGCTTTGCGTAGACTGGATTCTGTCCAGGCCAAATGTCTGAGGATCATTTCTGGTGCCATGAAATCCTCCCCCATAAACGCGCTCCAGGTTGAATGTGCAGAACCTCCTCTTTACCTTCGTAGACAATACTTAGCAGATCGCTTCATATCAAAAGTTTTCTCCCTATCGTCCCATCCTTTACTCCCCATTCTAGAACAAATCTACCTTTCTCTTAACTCATCTCCCTATTGGAACAATAAAACTATTCCATTGATGAATAGGTACAGAGAGGTTAAACTCCTCTCCTCACCTGTTTGTCAATACCCCACTCTCCCTGTCTTTTCTTCCGTATATGAGGTGATTCATTTTAGTCCAAAAGTTGTTTTGGGACTTGGTATCTCCAAAAATTCCCGGGACGCGAAAGGCGACTTTGATCGCGCCATTAAAAGATACTGGGTTGGTTGGAATTTATTTTATACAGACGCATCAAAATTGTCTTCAACAGGGTGTACAGGGATTTCTACATATTTCCAAAATTCCAAAATTGCTCTTTTATTCCAATGTCCTCCAGAGACCTCAGTATTTACAGGGGAATGTATCGGTATCTTAGAAGCCGTAAATTTTATTTTAACCCACAATATTAAAAAATCAGTCATTTTCTCAGATTCTCGAAGTACTATTCAGGCTCTAGCTCAAAACCAACTTAAATCTAAACTTCACAGCAAAATCATCTTTGATATCCTAAAATTATTATTTACGTGTTCGATCAATGGTTTAAACGTTGAATTAGCTTGGGTTCCGAGTCACTCGGGTATAGGTGGCAATGAGTGTGCAGACTCACTGGCAAAATTTGCTACATCTAACCCGGTCGATCGGAAGCACTACGTGATACATAGCTACGACTTACGGTCTGACACCAAACATAAGCTTTTCAACTCGTGGTCAGCAGTGTGGCAGGTAAGTTCGAAGCTCAAGGGGGTGTACTACGCCAGTATTCAACCCAGCATCCAGCGGAAACCTTGGTTTTCTAAATGTCCGAAATTGTCCAGAAGAACTGTTGCTACCTTGTGTAGACTGAGACTAAGTCACTGCTGCAGCCCAGTATTCCTATACAAGATTCGTATTCGTGACAGTTCCCT
Organism: Sesamia nonagrioides; assembly: GCA_017933935.1. Classification (NCBI taxonomy): domain Eukaryota; kingdom Metazoa; phylum Arthropoda; class Insecta; order Lepidoptera; family Noctuidae; genus Sesamia; species Sesamia nonagrioides. Next base: position 496,730 of record JADWQK010000668.1, on the reverse strand, counting down.
GTGCGAATGCGGTCTTGATGATGGTAATCTGGATCATTTATTCTTCTCTTGTCCTTTAAATTCCCAATCTCTCGATTTGTACCATAACCTTTCCAAAATTAAAATCCCTCTTCCTATTAACTTCCATTCCCTGTTGACCCACTTTTCTCCAAAATTAATCCACCTCTTATCAACTTTTTTAAATTTAAATAAGGTCAAATTGTAGTTTGGTGTGTAGTATTAATAACTTTGTAAATTTATATGTATATATTGTGTTGTTCTTTGTAAATATATATGTTAGTATATATGTTGTTTATATAGTAATACCTACTGTTGTTTATACTATATGATAGTTACTCCTGTGTTGTCCTATTATAAATATACTAGCAAACTACCACGAAGTTCAAAGTTCGACGGCTCGTCTGTCTCCACATGACATTGGCAGAATAGTCGATACCGGCTCAGTTGCCAAAAAAAAAAAAAAAAAAAAAAAAAAAAATTAGGATTTAGGAGTTTCAAGTTTCAAATCAACAACGTACTCGCCGTACTCTGAAAAGATAATAAAAATCGAGTATCTCTGATTTCCGTGATATTTTTCACCACAAATCCGTGGCGGATTAAATAATCATGACTATAACATTATCTCAACTTAAAAAGCTAAATACTTCTTGTAATGTTTCTCATATTGAAGCAAAACTACTGTACCCCAAGTTGATACTTTTTGAAAATAACATAAGTGTGAGAGTAGTGAATTTACTAGGAAACTATGAAGAAACTCAAGAACCAAGTGGATACCATATATTTGAACAAGAAATACTGGATAAAATATTGCTTGACCACTTTGTATGGCTTGTTTTCAAGTCTGGTGATATTACAGCAATAGACACAGTAAAAGGCATACAAATCAAAGTTACGAATGATACAAATACTAGCTTGAAAATTTGTCAAATAGGAAGAATTGAGAATCATTTGTACTTCATCAGTGAAAGCGGAGATACCTTTGTAATACCATTACCCACTTCTGAATTAGTAAAGAAGTTGAGTGAAAGTACAACTGAACTTTCTGTTCCTTTTAAGAAGGCCCATGTATCCCACTCGAGTATTAAGACGAAGTTTGAATCAATATGTGGTTTTAATATTTGTATTGAAGACGGCTCTGTTATAGTCAAATGCCCAGTAACAGGCTTATTGGAAGTAATTCCCAGCGGAACAAAATTAAATCATATTGTCTCATGGAGAGACCAGGGAATATTTGCTAATGAAAGTAATATGTGGATTGTTGACTTAAAAGAATCTCAAGTTGTTTATGAATTCGAGAAAACAGAAGCAATTTATTACCCTGTGTTGGCCCACAAGGATTTATTTTACTATCTTCTATGGAATAAGGAGGAGGTAAGTGTATAATAAAAATATATAGTAACAAAAGAACTTCAACAAACTTGCTAGTTATTTTTATTATTGATGTTTCACTCTACATGTCTGCCTACTCTCTGTTTAAAGTTGTTAAGGACCAGTTGTTATAGAAGAAGTCATCACACCATGTCTGTCTGAATCTGCTGTAATCTTGCTTGCCATTAAGAAAAACTCATTCAGTCATGAGTTTTGTCAGTCATTGGACAAGCGGCAAAAATGTCCAGCCCATTTCCATTTATAAATTATGTACAGCATGTACCAATCTAAATGTATGGGATAAATAATTTATATTCCCATGTTTGTGTTATTAAATTTGATGGTCTGTTCATTGAAAATGACAATACCTTTGTGATATGTGCTGTTTACCTAAAATGTATTTATATCATGCAAAGATATGTAAAAAGGAGGACTTAATGCCTTAGACATTCTCTACCAGTCAACCATGGGTGGTGAAGATATTAGATGGCAGGTGCTTTAATTGAATAGAAAACAATGATAAAAAAATCTCTCAACTTTCGTTAAACAAATACTTAAATATGCTATACCTATACACATTCTATTACTAATATATGTATATACAATACTTTCACAAGGGAGACAAGGTTGTTGCCAAAGGGGAGCACAAAGGAGCAGCTCCAAATCCTAGAAACCATAATTCTGCTTGCTCTTTCTGATTGATCAAAAAGGTGAAGGTGGTAAGCGAAAAGCTTCATGTGCTCTTGACTTTACCAACAATTAATACTTTTCTTATTGTTTGTATTAACTTGTCATTCTGAATGTTGTATCTACAATAATATCAGCTGTGAATATTGTATTTAAATAGTTTATGTTTTTGGTATTGCAGGTGCAGATTCATTGTGCTGGATTTTCCCAATCCTTTCATCATGCTGGAACTGCTGATCAATCACTCAGTTTTAATCAAACACTTACATCTCAAGATACTCTAAAGTTGCAACTCAAGACCTTGATAGATTCTGTAACAACAGCTACAAAGCCAGGGAGTGTATTACCACAATTACAGCCTCTGTTTGAGGCTATTGATGATTTTATATTTCTTATTGAAATGACACAGCAACTATGCCATCAAAATATCACTTATAAATCAATGTTATACCCTCTTCAAAAGAGAATATTTGTGACAAATGATAATGATCTAATTAATTTAGTGAGTGACTTATCAATCAAAATAGATTTGATTGAATACATTCACTTCACAGGCAATAATTCATATGAGAATGTCAATATCTTTGAGCAAAACTTCAAAGAACTTTGTATTACATTTATAACTAAATATGATTTTGATATTGCGTCTATTTGTTGGTTAAAATATTCTCAGTTGAAGCTGTCTGTAACTTCTGATGATGTTGTAAATATTTTAAATGCTATACACAACAGTGCCAAATTAGCTGCTATCATTATTTGGTTAAAGAACTTTATACCATCACTGTTAGAACAAAATCCATTTTACATTGATCTGTTTGTCAGGTGGGCTAGTGAAAGGGTTTTTATGTTGGAACAGTCAGCATTTTGGCCAAAGATAGGGTTAAAATTTGTTGAAGAAATAATAGTTATCCTGGAGACATCTTTAAAATCAATTTCTCTAAGACCCATATCAATGGACGACCTTGATATTCTTAAAACGAGAATAACATATACAATGGAACTAAAGGATAAATATAGAATCAATATGTTACTGAATGAGTTGAGCTCACAGAGTCCAAATGAAGTAGCTTTAATAATGTTGCGCCGCTGTTATACTGAAGATCTGAAAACATTTTTACAAAATTACTTGCCTTCTTATGCTATGCAGCATCTGTTTGATTTAGATGATATTCTTTGCTCATACATTGAGAGTGAGGCAGCAAGCAGTGGCGGTGGAATAGATGGTACACGCCTACAGATTTTACTAGATTCCTTTCATTCATACAGCAATAAACTTGAATGTTTACTACAAGTTTTAAAAGTATTAGATGTCCCATGGAACTCAACTGTTCTGGAGTTAGCAGTAACAACTGTTGCCAATGCTACCAAAACTTTTACAGTGTCTGATTCAGAAAGACTACTGTCCCAAGAGGTACAAAAAGAAATAAATTACGCAAATGTAAAAGTGGTGCTGAAGAAACATAATTTTCCAATGACATGTACTGATTACATGTTAGTACTTCACAAAATAGTGAGTGCTCCAGTAATAGATTTGGATGATTTGAAGGCCATAACAGGAGTCATGCCTGTTTATTCAAACTATGGCAATGCCCTATACATCGAAAGATGTCTACAAGATTGTGAAACTAGAACAGCATTAAATTTCTTCAACAACTTATCATCAAAAGAAAAAAAGTTGCTACTTAGAGCTGTGGTGGCTAAATATGATCAAATAGTTTGTGGGACCACAAATAATTTGATTATTGAAAGAAACTACATAGATTTCATCAAGGGAACTCAGCTTGTAAATGAAATTGAAATAAAAAATATTGAAACACTGTATAACTTCAAAAACTCTTATAATATATTACTCAATATGAATGATATTTATAATGAGAGATCTTGTGAAGATGCAGTAAACTCTTGGACATGTCAAGGTGGAGCTACTGCCAGCTCCGGCCGTGGTGGAAGTGTAATTCAACTAATACATGCATGTCAATCCCAACACTCTGTACTGATGGCCTTGTTACGAAGCACTTCTACTTGCCACCAAGTAAGAAAGCTTGTTGAATATCTCCTAAGAACATTTTCAACACAAGATGTTTCAGTTGAAGATTTTATTGAAATTCTATCTCAATTTCAGTATGGAGAGAACAGTGATCTATTGTTGAATTCTTACAATGTTCTAATTGAGCTTGCTGTTAATTGTAGCGAAGAATATATTCACAATCTAATTAAACAGTTGTCCCTGTTGAACAATCTTATAAACGCCAGTATTATTGTGAAGAACTTATCAATAGCATGGAAATTCCATTATATATTTTTGCCAATTTCGTCAAGTAGTGCTATAAACGAATTAATTAATTTGTACAAAACCATACAATATCCAGATAGTGTTGATGCAGAATTTCCGAATATTCACAGCAAATGTGATTTTACTTCCCTGCGGTTGGTTTCTAACTGCTTAGCTATCTCTGTAGCTTCTAAACGTACATGGCAGGATGACATGTCTGAAATAGCAAAGAGGCTTCTAACTAAAATTGTTGTATATCAAGAACTTGATGAAGTATTAATGACAAGTTTGTTACTTGCCATGAAAACTGTAGAGGAAGACAATTGTGTTCTTGAAGTGCTAAGAGGTCAGAATGAATTTTTACCACCTAACATAATCGGTTATCTTTCATTACCTGCCATTCGTCGCACTTTCATATTAGACAATGATTCAATATCTAAAGAAATAGGAAATTCTGTAACATATCCTCCTCAATATATTCTCAAGTCTAAATTCAACATTAATTTATCTGAGGTTGCTTTACCTGATAATAGCGAAGAAACTTGGGATGTCAAAGTTATACTGTTTTATGTTCTACTACAATACCCTGATACCAGTTTCGATCGACTGGTGGAATTGTGTCGTGCATTAAATATTTCAACTGACGACGGCCTTTCGCTTCAATTAGTAGCTTTACTGTCGACGTGGGAATTAAAATATAAAATATTCACAGATGATTTGGGCCACCGGCAAATATTCCTAGAAAATGACGATAAATATTTAAACAAATGTTTTGTTGTTTGGGATAGTATAGAAAATAGAGAATTTTTAAAGGATATACTGAATGATTTTTGGAAAAATGGTGAAGTCACTCTACATGGCCGTGCGGTATCTATAAATCCATATTACTATGAAGTGTTTCTGTGTATTTATCGCTTAATATTCGGCACAGCTATCGAGGTAAAGAATACAAAGGAATACTTTCTACTGCATTTTCTGAAAGAATATAGACGTAAAAGTACTCCCAAACAGTACGAATATGAACTCTTCTCTGTGAAAGGAATGTTTCCTGAAATTGGTCATTTTAGGTTACCATTTCATCTCTTCATGCGAGAAGATATGTGGGCTAATTTGAAATCGGAAATAACATTAGAAACATACGAACGTTGGATACCTGCAGCCGCGTTGCTTGCTCTCGACTCAAATTCACAAACGGCAAGAGACATGATTTGTAGTAATGCCGTTAAGCAAACCATGACTTCACGAAAGCGGAACGATGATGTAGATGCAGAAACTAAAAATGAACCTTGGCGTTTAATGAGTCAAGAGGAACCTTTATTACGTGCAGCGCATCGATGTGTAAGACACATTGCTAACATGGAATGGGCAGGGGCGTGCCTTTTCTACGTGCTACAAGGATGTGCTCGGGGGGCGGATCAAGTGGCTGCAGCTCATCTCTGCTACCAATTTGCGCAACGTTGGGCTGCCTTGCAGCCTGGAAATCGTGCCGTCCGACAAATGGAACGCCTGCATGCAACTCTATCGACACGACATGCATTATATAAAATTGATTGGGCATGCGAAGAGCTCCTTCGTCTTTCTACAGAGCCAGCTCAACTCATCCGTAGTTTATACTTACATCCAGATTTTGTCTCAAAAATGAGCCGCCATGATATTAACCGAGCTGTTAATGAAATTGCAGATAAAAACTGCATAAATGTTAGTTCGATAAGAATTCAAATATTAGAAAACATACTCGACAAAGCTAACGGCGATAGTAAATCCGTCACCGTTTTAAATATAAAAGAGTTAATGACTGCAAAATATATACTGAAAGCAACATGCCCTAAGATGGGGGCGATATACTTATCTCGAATTGCTTTTGACGATGAGAGCGATAATAACAAGTCGAAAAAATTAAGAGCTCTTCAATGTTTAATGAGTGTAGTAGACTGTGACACTGCTATCAAAGTAGCTAATCGTGAAAGAGATGCTCTATGGATGTCGCTTTTAGAATTGTTAAGCATTGTTAGCTTAGAGAGCATTGATATGCCGTGGGTTGCAGCTACATTTACGCATGATAAGCTTCGTGGCCTAGAACAATTACTTCAAGGTTCTGACGGAAACACAGATGCATTAAGAACAGCTGCTGAACTTGCACGTAAATTCGGTTCTTCGCAATCTATACGCAGTCTTATTCCTCTTCTACTACGTGCAGGTTTATTTGAAGAAATGATTCCATTATTACTGAAACTGACATCTCAACTAGACAGCGTAATATGCACTGCCTGGCGAGCTGTTATTTTGTCTCCGTTCCAACGCGCGGACTACCCAATAACAGAACGACAAAGAACAAAGTGTTTGAATGCTATCAATCTATTACCAATCTGTCCAATTATTAAAGACGAAGATTTGGTAGAAATATGGAAAAACTGCGTAAGATGTAAAGTATTTGGATTCGGTTGCTTGATTTTACCTTACATGACATCTCAAACAAGGCAATCATTAGCTGAACTACAGAAAATTGATAGGAGGAATTTGATAGCAAGTTTGAAAAATTTACATGCTGATACTTACTTGGTATCTGGTGCAATGCATGTTATTGAGAGAATGGCATCAAGAACTTACAGATAATCAGTTCATAAGCAACTGCACAATATGTTATCAATAAAAACAACAAGTTTTGTATTTGTCATATCAATTTTGGTGTATTCCACCACCATACATTTGCTGTTCTAGGGAAAGTCAATATGATGTGTTGTAGAAGCAATACAACCATAGAATCTTATAAACAAAGCAAATAAAGCTTTTTAAATTTTCTAATTTACCCTTTTTTTAAACTAATTTTTGACATTACTTTGTCACCGAGATGAGACTGCAACTATTTTATAAACTACGTGAATTGATCTTTTGGTGACGCTATGATAAGCAGCTCATAAATAACTTTTAGATAGTAGTTTATCACACATTTATTTTTATTTAGTTCATAAGTTGTTTGCACATTACTTAATGTTTGTAGCAGATAGCTTTTTGTAGTTTCTGCCTACGTATTGTATATGTAGGTACAGTCAGAAGCAAAAATATGTATACATTGCGAGGCTCCAAAAATATGTAAACATCTTCGACTTTAAGACAAAGTGCTCAACTTGAAGAGCATAAAATTGTAGCCACCGGTTCACATCATAAATATGTATACGCTCATTGCTTCATTAATTTATGAACCAACGCGTGAATACATGCTTTGATGGAAGCGTGCATACATAGTATTGTTCCTTTCGTGGTGGGCATAATTTCATCCCAACAAAAATATGGCCAACGCACCGCTCGCCCGCCCGCGAATGCAGCGGCACGGCGTCGTCTTGCGTTTAGGGATAATAATTTCCGTTAGTTTGTAATTAAATGATGATAACATTTTCCATCACACTTGCAGGCTTTCAACTGTCGTAACGATCAAATATAGGTAGATATTATAATGTCCTTTACTAGTAAATTCACCCGTAAGTGGTAGTGGTAAAATAAAATGTATAATTTACTTAAAACATATTGCACCCCTGCACAAAGAGGGGGGGCTATTTCACCATTCGCACGCGCCTGTTAATATGATCTACCGTGAACTGTGTTGTGCGCTAGGAAACCACACTGCAACAATTTCTAAATGTATGTGGGCAAAAAAATAACATGGTGTTGAAATTATTGGAATTGACTCGTTGCTTATAACAAACTACAACGTTCTTTTTTGTTTATGCGAAACCTGAATATAGTTTGTTCAGAATAAGCAACTGAATCGATTCCAATCATTTTTACACCATGTTATATTTTTTTCCTAAATACATTTATTTATTGTTGCAGAGTGGTTATTAAGCGGTTACGATAGATCATAGTACTTGCATCGCGCGCCACAGCTGACGCCAGAGATCAACGCACCGCGCTCGCGCGCCCGTGTGTAGCTTTGAACATATTTTTGTTGGGACAATCAACTAGAATAGCAAGTGTATAACTTTGTGGTTATCCATTATATCTTTTGAAATTTTGTACAGACGACAGCACATCAAGCTACTACAATCTGTCAGATTTCCTTATCAGATACATTTGTAACTTTATTTCTAAAGCATTAAGGCTCAAGGTTGATTGGGAATATCTGACAATTTGGAGTAGCGTGATCTGCTGTCGTCCGTACATAGATTCTTTACTTAAAAATACTGAACAAGTGTTTCGGGTGTCGCATAAACAAAAAATAATGTTATAATTATTCAGATTTTGAATAAAGAAAAAACTAACGTTGTATATTCGGAAAAATGTGTCTGCTAAACAACATAAATACCCCAAAAATGTTATGGAACTGTCAAGATGAAACAACATTACTACTGATAGTGTTATGCAATTACCTGCTGTACTACATACATATACAGGGAAACTTTTTTCGAGTGCGCAAAAAAAAATGGGTGGCTCAGAATCAATGACAGAACAAATATGCATTATTAGTTTAAAATAAAAAATCATGTTTTTGTCCGCCCTAAAAGCAGCAAATTAGAGACACCAATTATTCATATTAATATCGTAGTATTAGCATATGGCCGCGTAGTGAAGATGCGGGCGGCGCGGGCGCGCGGGGGTCCTGTGATGTTCCCGCCGTCCCCACTCCGCCGAACATGAATGGGACCGCGTGCGGTGACCATACTATCGATTTCATAATAAACATCTTTCGTTATCAATAACTATTTTTTTTTGTACTAAAACATTTCAAAGTAATAATATTTTTATCTATAAAACTTATTTAGCTATAAGTTGACAAATTTTGCGCACTGGATAAAATTTTATCCTGTATACTTAACATTTTTGCATGTATTTCAGATTATTTAAGAACCATATTATATTGAGTACTTGCATTTTTGTTGTTATTTCTAGTATTTTAGATAGGTACTACTATATACATAAGCAACATTTTAGCAGAATCATATTAGACAAGCTACAAAACTAAATAATGGGTGCTACTATAAGATACAGGGTCAATGAAATAATAGGTGAGGTATTAAAAATAATGACTGGTGGGTAATATTAACAGTGAGATATCAAACATTGTTTATGTTAGGTTATATTTTCTTCTCATCTCAGTTAAGTTTATAAACAATCGCACATATTTATTTATGAAAGCGTATTTTAAAATTTTATCTGCCATCTAGTTCTGGCCTAACAATAAATTCATTGCCACACCAAAAAATCATTGCCAATTTAAATTTAATCAAAATTACAACTCTAAATAAAACTGCTACTATAATACATATATAAAATGCTACTTCACTGTAGCTGCCAACATTAGTACTGCATTAATAAGTTGGCAGCAAGAAGGAAGTAGCATTCTCCTCCCCATTTTAATTATTTTTTAAACCTAAATTCAGACTAGTTTGTCGCTGCGTTTAATACAAGCCATATATACCTAAATAGATTAGCTTTATATCACATAGTCATAGTGACTAGTTCCAAACAATATTTAATAAAAATACAAATTAATTTATTACTTTATTTACATACAGATTTGTGTCTAAAATAAGGATTAGAAGTAAATGCTAAAGATCTAATATAAGAGACGGCTGGACATACCATCTCAAACAGAGGACCATAAATTCCGTTTCTTTGAGCCAGCTCTTCAGGAGTTTCATCAGCATTATTTTTTTTATGGGCAATGTCTACAGTATCATCTCTCAAGAATAAAATTAATAATGTAGACTTACAATGGCTAATTTTTGCTGCCAGGTGCATCGGGGTTTGACCTGAAACAATAAAGAATATTCTTCAATCAAGTTTAATTATACAAAGTGGTGATGACAATACGATAATAAATTAAACATTGTGTACTCCAACATATTCTCAACCTACCCATAAAAAATCATATAAATATATAGTCACAGGAAATTATTTTTAATTTTTTACATTTTCTACATGATGTACAGATGACAGCAGGTCACCCAAAACTGTCCGATAGTCCCAATTAACGTTGAGCCTTAATATTTATAAATAAAGTTGAAAATCTAATAAAGAAATCTGATTGATCGTAGGAGCTTGATGTGCTGTCGTCTGTACATGTTGATAATGATAAGTGTAGTGTATTGACTAAAGTGTTGGTTGTCTCATGCGCCGCGTCACGAGTCAATCGAGTTCAGGCAGCCGAGCAAAGCGGTTGTTTGGTCTGATTGTATGCGTGTTGTGGTGTTGGTGAGCCGTAAAATACTCCAATAGGCAGGATAATACAATAAGGAAGCCCTTACAGGTTGATGACCGCCGCATCCAATGGTAGGTACTAAACTTTAATAATAATGGCGCTAAAAAAGCAAGTCTATACCTACAGGACTGGCTGCCACCGATCGGAGGTCAGTGAACCAATATTTTAAAGGATGTTCTATTCCGTTTACAATTTTATGCGATTTAGATTGTTTTTAAATTTTCTTTTTATTATTTTTGATGCTAGGTATTTTTTCTATGGTTTAAGATTATTCCTATGAACCAGCATTGTCCGTATTTTTATTTATTGTCGTATTATCAGCACCACTCTATATACAAATAGCGTCCCGTCCCAGCTTTGAACAGGTGGACATATCATATGTTTTTTTTATGTTCTTTGAAAACTCCATTAAAATAGTAGTAATATAAAATATCTATTGAATGAATAGCTGATTTGAACAATTAAAAAAGTAATCTATATAAATTGAAAGTCTTGAAAACAGTATGATTTATTTATTTAAGGATTTAAACAGATGTAAACAATAGTGTGGCGGCACCAGCACCCTTGCTAAGTTGCCAAGACAACTTGTGTTAATGATGCTGGGCCCGACACTTTGATGGATGTTTCTTCCTTATATTTAGGTACATTCATGCCATTTTGAAATTATACGATGGTTCGTTATATCATCATCATCATCTCAGCGTTAATCCCAGACGCATCCGTAGCTTTTCAGCTTTGGAGTCTGGGGTCCGCTTTACCAGTCTAACTGCTGATTTTGGCTAAACTTCAATATTTTCCGTGAAGCGACTGCCGTCTGACCTCCACAACCCGAAGGCTATATCGAAGCATTGCAGTTAAACCAATTGTTAGACTTTTGAGGGCTCCAACAACCCGTAACGACTGCCACTAGATGTTCGTATGGCAACCGGGACCAACGGCTTAACGTGCTTTCCGAGGCACGACCAGTGCAAATATTCATATTCATGCATACAAATATTTGCACTGTGCGGGGATCGAACACGCGCCTTCTTGCGCAACGGTCGCGTTCGCTACCGCTACGCCACGGAGGCTGTCAACGAATGGTTCGTTATATGGCATAGGTAAACGAACTATTTAGGAAAGGACATAAAACAAAAAAAAGTAAAAAAACTAAAACCCAACTACGACAAAAAACGACGCTGAAAAAGTATAAAACAAGATGTTCAGAATACTGAACTGAACAAAGTTGCTCATGTAGTTGCAAGTAAATGGACACAGTAGTAATGCCATACAATACTGTTCTGAAGTATGCAATAAGTATTCACTATGTAGAGATAAATTTTCATGTTTGGAAAGGCGTAGTCACACGTTACATATACCTACCTACCGTAGTACCTTGACAACGTGTGACTACGCCTTTCCAAACATGAAAATTTATCTCTACATTGTGAATATTGCATACTTCAGAATAGTATTGTATGACATTACTGCTGTGTCCATTTACTTGCAACTGCATTAGCAAATTTGTTCAGTTCAGTATTCTGAACATCTTGTTTTATACTTTTTCAGCGTCGTTTTTTGTCGTAGTTGGGTTTTAGTTTTTTTACTTTTTATTATTTGTACTATTTTGGTGTTAAAGTGTATTTGTGGCGCATAATATTAACAAAAGTTAAACTGATGAACTAAAAACTAGGTACTTGACATATTACATCTACACGCACATATAACAACATAAGCCCGAAGGCATATAGTGCAGAGGCCTTTTTATGGGAGTTTTAGCCAGTTATCAAACTGTTTCCGCCTTCACCGCGTGGAGTTACTCCCAGCTTATGTCGTTTTCATTAGTGCATTACGTATTCTATTAATGTTCACACTGCTCTACATTGCATAAAGCGATTCACAGTTCCCGTGATCCGCGCTTTACTCTTATCGCTCATATTTAACATCATTAAAGCATTCTTGTAATTATGTACAAGCATAAAGCACTCGTGAAGCTCTTTCACGTGATACCAAACACGGCATATTTATTTTAATTTTATATTGACATAGCACTTTTTGTCCGCTAGAGGGCGCAATACTAAATTTGGTGACAAGCTTTATAGCTCATAACTAACAGAATATCAAGGCCCTTCTAATGGTACTGCAGTGGTCTTATTCTGATAAGTAGTAAAGAAGCTATGAACGAAACGATGTGAATTATATGCAACCAGCCCATGAATACAGGTAAAGTCGCAAGCAAATGCTGGCAACATATATATATTCAAAATGTACAAGTAAAGCGCTTTCAAATGATACCAAACACGGCATATTTATCTTAACTTTATTTTTTTACTCGGTATGTTTTGTCCGCTAGAGGGCGCCACAGTAAACTTTGTGAAACCCCATATAGCCTATAACCAGCGGACAATTAAGACGCTTCTAATGATATATCATTTGTCGAATTCTGATAAGTAGTTTAGAAGTTACGAGGGAACAGATGAACATACATACATACATACATACATACATACATACATACATACATACATACATACATACATACATACATACATACATACATACATAGCCTGTGAAAATCATAACCCTCCTTTTGCTTTGTCGTAGTCGGGTAAAAAGAAAATAAAATGTTTTGAGTGGACTAGTGTAGTGTGTATAAGGGTATGCGAAGGTGTGTGAGAGTGTGCGTGTGTGTATGTTTGTGCGTGCTGGGTGCGTTAGCAAGCGATAAGCAAATGATGATAGAATGAAGTTTAACGGGAGCTGTATTGAGTCAACAATAAGCTTTCAGTTTTGTTGTAATTAAGCGTTTGCAGCCAAGTATTAATTTTCTTTTTAAAAGACATTATAGGGAGTGAGTAAAAGTTCAGTATTTTGTTAAGACTATTGTATAGGTGAGGGCCTTGGAAACGGGGAAATCTTCTTGTAAAAGAGTACTTGCAGCGGAAGGGTTGGCAAACCTTGTCCATGCGTCTTGTGGTGGTTATTTCATAAGAGGTTCTTTGATGCTGATATAGTAGTACGTGCAGTACAAATAATTGTCTGACTGTAAGGACTTTTCAGCTCCTATGTAGTTCTTCAGTTAGGAAGAGGATGGACTGAAAAGTACTCATTTTCAGCACGGCTTTCTGAGCTCGTTCAAGCTTCAAAAGTACCGTTTTGGGTGCACCACCCCAAGTGCATATACAGTACGTTAAGAGAGACTGACAGAGAGCAAAATATGTACACCTAATAATTTGAGGTTCTGCGATGTGACGAAGACTACTAAAGACAAAAATCAGCTTTCTGATTCTTTTTGTCAGTAGTTCTATATGAGACGCAAAGCACAGGCCAGGCCATCATCAAGAGTCACACCTAGATATTTGATGGTTCGCAAACGTTCTAATTCTGGGCATGTACATGTCGCAGTGCCATACAGTAAACATGAGTGCGCTACCAAAGCGTATGAATTTGGATTTTGAGTGGAATTTCGTAAGCTGTACGTAAGAATTTTAGTTTTGTCGCTATTGATTGTGAGAATGTGTCTTTTGAGTCATTGTAGAACACTATTTAGCCCTTTTTGTGCGGAATCAAAGGTGTCATCCCAAGTGTCGCCGGAGAAGGTAAGAACGGTGTCATCAGCAAACGTCACGATTCTTCCACTCTCCAGACTCAAATTACATAATTGGTTGACGTAAATTAGAAACAAGGCGGGGCCAAGCACACTGCCTTGGGGAACGCCGAATGTCACTGGTTCCTCTCTACTGAGGAAATTTTGTATTTTTACACACTGAGTTCTGTTTTGATGGTATTCCCTAAAAATGTTAAGCGAATGGCCACGAATGCAGAGTTCCTCTAGCTTTATTATTAAGTCAGAGATCGAAACCGTATCGAATGCCTTTTCTAGGTCCAAAAAAATTGATAATACTTCCTTTTACTTGTCAATATTTTTCGTAACATAATTAGCTCAATTACAGCACTGCTAGTGGATTTATTGCGCCTAAAGCCGAATTGGTTGGAAGAAAAAAGCTTTTTATCTTCCATGTAAGTCACAAGTCTTTTGTTGATTAGGTGTTCTAGAATTTTAGAAATGGAAGGTAATACTGCAATAGGTCGATAATTATTAACAAGTTTTTTACTCCCACTGTTGTGAATTGGGTGTACGATGGCCTTCTTGAAGTATATAAGGGGAAAGTGCCGGTATGAAAACAGATATTAAAAATATGTGTTTAAGTAAGGGAGTAGTGTCAATGAATAGCGCTTTAAAAACTTTGTTGATATATTGTCCCAGCCTATAGCAGAATGTGACTTAAGTAACATTAGCACTTCCCCGAGTTCTGCCTCATCGGTGTCTAGCATGACGAATGACTGTAAATGTGAGGATATGGAAGCAATGTCTGGTGTAATTTTATGTCTACCAGGTGGACAAGAAAAGTTATCAGCAAGTTCCTTCCCGATAATGGAAAATAACTTGTTTACTTTGTCCACCGAGAGCTGTGGTGAAGTAGAAGAAGCCAATAAATCAGTGTTGGGTATGTTTGTCTGTATTAGTTACTCTCTTTATCACCTTCCAGATCTTTTTATTATCTTTTGCAGCTTCACTCAGTTCTCTCTTGTCAAAATCTCTTTTTAGTTTCTTTATAATGTTTGAGCAGAAGTTCCTATATCTTTTATAAGTAATACTTAATATAACATTAATTGGAGATAGTTTGAGTTTTTTGTGCATTGCATCTCTATTGCGCATACAGCGGAGCATACCAATGGTCATCCATGGTTTGAGTAAGCGCTTTTTATTTGGGATGTTGATTATAGAAGTATGAGTATTTATGAGTCTAGCTAGAATGGTAACTAAACTTATTGTCGCTTTATTAGCATCGGTAAGTTCATAAACTGCTTGAAAATGAGTAGTCTTCATCTCACTATCAAGAGCTTCACAATTAGTCTTCAAAATGTTGCAAGAGCGTGAATTGACAGATCGTTTCAGATTAAGGCACGGCATTACAGGGTTATGGCGCAATTTCATTGGTCGTTAACTCGTTCGGTATACAGCATACGGAGATTCCCCGCAGGCGAGATAACAACTAATGAAAGTTACAAGTCGATACACCGCCTGCGGGGATTCTCGGCTTGCTGTATACCGATCGTGATATCGACCAATGAAATTCATCGGTCGATATACAGCTTGCGGGTTGTGACTCGTGAGTCAAATACGTTTTCTTTATTCAATTTCATTCGTGACATCGTGAGTCGTAAGTGCTTGTTCGATTAGAAAGACTGCGCAAAATGGAAGTATGAATGTAAGAATCTCCAGTAGCTAAATAACGTTATGTGACCTCAAGTTTCAATTTTGGAGATAATGCCTCACGAAATGCAGCGTCTTTTTCTGAAGTCGTGTTTCTATTTTATTTAACAAATTTTCAAATAATCATGATCTACATCACACTCAAAATCCAATTGTATCTCCTGACACAATGTTGCTGATGCGCCATGCCTCTTTCTATTTTTTAGTAAAGTACGCACCCAAAATCTTTTTCTTTTTCTTCAGTGAGGCTAATAGTTTCTTCTGTAATAAGACACAGACAGTCAAAATTGCTCCATATAACATTAAATATTGATCTATGACAAGAACGTCTGTTTCAGTGCCACTCTTGTTAATAATTGGCGACGAACATGGAGGTTCTCCTAAACCCCCGCACGCGGACCCTATCGACTAATGAAAACGTTTCCCCGAATGCGCCGTGGCACGCGTTCCAGAAATCTCTCGCATCTGGCATGCGGGCCCTATTGACTAATGAAAGTTTTTTTTTTTTTTAGTAATTATAAACTAGTGCTTGACTACAATACCGCCTGATGGTAAGCAGTGATGCAATCGTTGATGGTAAAGCGCACAAGTTTATTAAGCCTATTCACTTCAAAATCTTAGTGAGTAGGAAGGAAGAAGGTAGTTTAGCGGGGTGATGCAATGTTAAACCCAACAACACGACCAACGCTGCTGCACCAGAGGGAGATTAATCTGGAGACCCTCCACGATCAAACTACCGACACAATAACATTTGGCGCATCGTACCCGGCACACATCGCAATACAACTGCTCAGACCCGTCCTCCGTACGACTTCACCAGACATCATGCCGGAACACGACGAATCGCTTGGCGGCAAGACTTTCAGTCAGATTAGATTTAAGCGTGATGTGGATATTATTTAATGGGCTTATAAGAAGGCTCAAAGTCGCTCGAAGGGCAATGCAGTGGGCTATGCTTGGGGTTTCACTGCGCGATCGAATCAGGAATGAGGAGATCCGCAGAAGAACGAGAGTAACCGACATAGCCCGAAGAATTGCAACACTAAAGTGGCAGTGGGCTGGACACATTGGCCATAGGATCGATGCCCGATGGGGCCGACGGGGCTGTTCTGGGGTGGCGACCACGCACCAGAAGACGTAGCGTGGGTAGGCCCCCGACAAGGTGGACCGACGATCTGGTGAAGGTCGCGGGAAACCGCTGGATGCGGGAGGCGCAGGACCGGTCGGCGTGGAGAACCTTGGGGGAGGCCTATGTCCAGCAGTGGACGTCTTTCGGCTGAAATCATGATGTGGTCAAGACAGGCAATCTCTCGAGTGGGAAGTGAGTGAGCAGGTAGCAGGCCATGGGAAGCTATGAGATCGAGATAGTCCTAGGTTTGGTTTGAGGATATAGTACATGCGATGTCAAGGTTAATGTCACCAACTATAGCTATGTTTTTGTACGTCATTGGGCTTGTTAAAAGGGTGTTCAGGGATTGTAGGCAGTTACTTACGTCTCTAAAAGACAATACATATTATTGCCTTATCAGTGCCGATTTTTAGCACTAGACAACTAGCATCTGAGAAGTCAGGTTCTTCGACAGTGTAGTTTTCTACAGCTATACTAATATATAAAGCTGAAGAGTTTGTTTGTTTGTTTGTGCGCGCTAATCTCAGAAACTACTAGTCCGATTTGAAAAATTCTTTTTGCATTGGATAGTGCATTAATCCGGGAAGGCTTTAGGCTGTTTAACATCACGCTGCGACCAATGTGAGCGGGGCATATAAAAAAAAACGCGGTTGAAACTGTGTGGCACAGCTAGTTTTTAATATAAAGGACTACACCATCATTTTGGTTTAAGTGTTTTTTTGTTTGATAATAAGAGTTGTTATCGATAATTGGGATTGAACCATTATAACGTTTCAGCCAGCACTCAGTACTAATATTTCGCAGTCAAGGTTTATTCTATAGAGGAGGGTTAAGAAAGAGTCAAAGTTTGCATAAATAGAGTGAATGTTCTGAGTAATTATTTTTAATTGCTTGGAAGGATTAGTGACATAACTAGTGCATTGTTCGGGGTCACAAGTAAGTGTGGTAGAGACTGCAAGCTGGGTCTATATTGCTAATAATTTCTGTCACGCTATCCACTGTTAAATTGTTTTTTATGGGTGTACGAGACAGGGGCGTCATAAGGTATTCTGTGCATAATAGGTCTACGATATTGATAATGCGTTCAAACAAACACAAAGTAAACAAACCCATATGGTACTGTGTAGCATTTTTGTAGGTGAGAAAACTTGTGAGGATGAATGGATGATCTTGTCATCAATCGTCAGAGTGTCATTCAACCAAGTCTCTGATAATATAAATACATCGTAGGTATTGCAAGACATTTGACGAATGACATTGTCTTATAATGTTCTGTATTTTTTATCAACTTTTGAAATGTACAAAGTGGTTATTGTGACATAATGATAATAGTTGCGACATATAGTATCGCGAAGCTTTTTGTAGATAGTTTGTTTTTAATATTGTAAAACATACTTTTCTTATATCATCAATAGTTAACGCAGCGCATGCAACAAAAGAAATTTAAGAGCAATTTCTACACCTTTGGTTACATTCCTTAAGTTTTAGTAAGATAAATCTCATCATAATCATCTTTCCTAGCAATAAATATGGCCTATGTTACTCCGGGTAAATGTAGCTTTCCAATGGCGAAAAATGTTTGAAACTGGTGCAGTTTTTTTTTGAGTTTATTCATTACAAACATACATACAAATCTTTCCTATTTATAATATTAATGTAGATATCTAAACTGATACCTATGTTTGTTGTTAAAAAAATAAAATATCAGAAAATTTATGTTTTAAAAGTGCAGGTCTCTCGCAGAATGGCATGAAATAAAATTTCTTCCCTACATCTTATAAATATTACTTTTAGCCATACAATATTGTGTATTAATAGTTAACTTCGGTTGTGTGTAAGACAATACATCCAGTTTTCTCCTACCTCCATCAGAAAGAGCCCCTGGATCAGCACCAGCAGCTAATAGTCTTGCTGCAGCCACATAATTATTCCAGTTAGAAGCAGAATGCAAGGCAGTCCAGCCAAGCTGTGTTTTAGTATGCACATTAGCTCCAATACTCAACAAGTATGATACAACATCGGTATGGTTACTGTATGCTGCACGGTGAAGTGGGGTGTATCCATCAGCATCTTGCGCGTGAACAAGACTTGGCTGTTTCTTCAACAGCTCTCTCAATATACAGATCTCTCCATGTTCTGCTGCCCACAGCACATAGTCAATGGGATTGGCTGTAAAAAACACACAGGTTCCAGTTATCGATCCAAAAATAACTTATCTACTTTATCTAACGCGAGCATATGAAATATATAAAATAAACACCTTTTGGATCCTTGACTTCTTCGACATCTTGATCAGGATCATCCCAACCAGATACAAACATTCCCGAAGTTTCAGGATTTCTTTTACATTGCTTTATTTCATTGTGTATTTCTTCAAAGCTTTTCACTATCTTAGTTTCGTCCTCAGAATCCGACATTATGATTATTTTTCTATTTGTTTTGATTGAATAAAACAGAAACAGGGATTGCAAATTACGAAAATCAATCACAGAAATCCACTGACAATGTCAATAAAATTGACAAAAGCCAAAAGGATGAAGCAATCAATGTCTCGAAACTGTCATGTTTGTCATTGTCAACGTGATGTTTACAACATCGACATATACCTACTAATTAATGGACTTGCCTTAGTGATGAGAATTGTGGCGCTCTGAAAGAAAGAGAGGATACAAATTTTCGTCTATCTTTATCTCCCTCAAAATCATCTATGAGGAAAGAGATAGCTAAACCGAAAGGCCATCTCTGTCACTCTTAAAACCAAAAAAATACTGCAGATTATACGCGTACGGCATATCCATTAGTATTTGTCTATGGTTTACAATTTTTTATCTATGGTTCTTAATAGAGATGTAAAATAGTATGTCTATACTCTGTTTTTTAATCTCGTAGACTAAACTGACATTACGAGTGTTGGCAATTTATTGCAATTCATATATAGTGCCGAAACTTAGCGTTCATAAAATCAAGTATCGTTTTTTTTACAATAAGTTATCCTGAAATAATGTGTAGGTACTTATTAAAAACGTAATAATACAAAATTAATAATGAAAATTTGACATTTGCATGTGTCAATTTAGTCTACGAGATTAAAAAACAGAGTATAGGGATGATTAGTTACCCTTACCTTTCGATCCAACCGTCCCTTGCTGTCCTCTCTAGCGACGCCCTAACCCGAGGTTCGTACCCCACAGGGTGCCCTTAGTGCGTAGTCGCTCCTTAGTTTTAGCTTAGGTTTTAAGTGCCCTGGCTGGAGGCTTTAATTTTAATTACTTAGGCATCCACAGGATGGTGCGGTTAGGTAGTTACGACCTCTAATGGTCAACTACGAGATGCCATATAAAAAAAAATGGATTAGTCACATATCAAATAAGGCCGGTACTTCACATGTGCGCAAAGATGTAGCACTCAATTTTCTTCTGTAATATGTAAATAACCTAACATTCCATTATCGAGTGTGGGATGCGTTTCGGTTCCGGGTACGGCATAGGTGCGCTGCCCAGAATCTCACGTCTTTACCCACATTTTGACATTGCTACCGATAAATTAGCCGACAGACTGTGTCTTCTGGTCGTGGGCTATTAAAATAACCAGCCAATCGACACGGAAAGAAATTGGTGTATCACCAGGAAGGTCGTTTAACATCACCTACATCAGCTGCATCAGAAAAGACGTTACAAAACTGACGACAGACGTACAATATATGATTCCACTAACACGGACAAATTCAAAACTACGACACACACCATCCATTCTTTTCAAACAAAACAATCCTATAAACAGAGTGGTGCTGACAATACGACAATAAATGAAATCACAGACCATGCTGGTTCATAGGTATAATCCTGAACCATAAAAAGAAATCTAGCATCAAAAATAAAAAAATGAAAATGTCAAACAAACTAAATCGCATAAAATTGCAAACGGAATAGAGCATCCTTTAAAATATTGATTCAATGACCTCCGATCAGCGGGCGATAGCGCGTTCCTGTATCGATTTGCTTTTTCGCGCCATTATTATTAAAGTTTAGTACCGCTGGATGCGGCGGTCATCAACCTCTAAGCGCTTCCTTATCAACATGTACATCATGTAAAAAATGTGAAAAATGAAAAATAATTTCCTGTGACTAAACTAATGGATATATTTATATAATTTTTTTATGGGTAGACTGAGAATGTGTTGAGGTACACGATGTTTAATTTATTGTCGTATTGTCAGCACCACTCTCTATGTCTCTATCTGCCTGGTTGATTGGATACCTTTTCAGCCCAATGGGTCTCAACAAATTTCGATAAATGGCACACGGATAACAGAGAACAATCGTCTGAATAGGATTTCTGATATTTTTTTTATCCCAGCAGTGGAATCTCATGCAATAATTTTCGACCTGCATGCAGGGGAATCCACGGGCAAGTGCTAAAGTAAAATGTTTCAATTTAGCACGATTTGTACCGGGTACTGTTGTGTATTCTCAACTAGTTTTCCGCCCGCGGCTTCGCCCGCGTGTTGTTCCGTTATATCGCGCTTTTTAGATTTCCCTCGGGAATATCAATTTTTTCCGCGATAAAAGGTAGCCTATGTTCTTTCTCAGAGTCTAAAGATTGTCTGTGCCAAATTTCATCAAAATCGGTTGAGAGGTTTAAGCGGGAAAGCGTAACAGACAGACAGACAGAGTTACTTTCGCATTTATAATATTAGTATGGATAAGGTGAACATTTGGGACTTTTGAGTTCAGAAATGTGTAGAGTAGCGAGCCACGGTGACTTTTAAAGATATTGTTTCTGTTTATATAGTGTAATAAATAAAATATATAACTCCTCCGTGGCGCAGCGGTCAACACGCCTGCCTGCGACGTGGAGGCCCCGGGTTCGATCCCCGGCCAGGTCGTGATGGAAAACGATCTTTTCCTGATTGGCCTGGGTCTTGGATCTTTATTTATACAGCCTGGAAGGGTAAAAACCATTGACACTAAAACCATAGGTGGTTTTCTTAATTATAAAATTTTTATCTGAATTGAAAAATAAATAAACGTTTTTTTCTTTCAAAAATTTAAAAAAGTTTCTGTCCGAGACTGGCCGTAAACTCATAGATACAATGCGCCCGAGGTACGTATTAGTGCAAAGGGCGCTGACCTCTTGCACTGGCCGTCCGTTCTAACTTCTACCTACGTAAGTTTTAACTAACTAAATTCCAATAAAAACACAATACACATAACCTGTGATGTAACTTTCCCTTCAAACTTTTTCTGGCTTTGGTATTTACAAGTTAATCACATTTTTATCTACAGTTTCATAAAAAATACTTGTTAAATTTACATTGATTGAATAATGTACACTTACATTAACCTCAAAAGACGATGAAAAACGATGGTGGTAACCTATTCGATGTTCGTGCCGTATGTGATTTACCCGGCTCCCGTAATGTTCATTATGAATATAGTAAATACGTGAATTCTTCGGGCCTCGTTCAGGTTATCGCCAGGCACGGCGTAAAACCGAACCATTTCGGTCCACTGTAGTTTTGTCTACGCCAAAATATTACACTACATAACACACATACATACACGACACGACACACATAAGACACACTTTGCACGACAAATGAGCGGTGGCGGGCAGACCTCGGACTTTGCGTCGCGAGCTTTGTGCTGCGTGCAAGCGCACGGCCTTTGCAAACCGTGGCTGTACCGAACTGAGAGGAGCCGGGAGAGGGCCGCGGCGCCGCGCGCGCAGTCGGCGTGGTCGCGAGTCGGCGAGGCGCGGTCGTTCACCCTAGCGTTCACGAAACATATGATTTGCTAGCGGCTAGTGTGAAAATAAGTTCGTGAAAAATGGGACACTTTATTAAAAAAAAGTTTTCTTTTTTCATTTAATTTACGTTCTGAAAGTGAAACCAAACCACTGATTTCATGATCACCGATTCTTACACTAACAGCCTGTATATGTATCTATTATAAATATAGTATCGTTGAGTTAGTATCCCATAACGGCATAACACAAGTCTCGAACTTACTTTGGGGCTAGCTCAATCTGTGTGATTTGTACGTATATATATTTATTTCATTTAATAAGCATATTTTAGCTGCTGATTTTCAAATAGCTATCTATAAATACAAATAATAATGAAATTATTATTATAATGCAAATTGTTGCTTGGATTAATATGTTCCTTGGGTGGATTATACAGGGTGTCTGGTGCATCCTGTGTCGAATTGAAAAAAAATTCGTTAGATTTTGTAATATAGTCTTATGTGACTTGATTCACAAATCTAGTGAATTCATAAAATTGTTAAAATATTTTTATGGTATGCGGCACATCATTAACAAGAGGATGGACTGGATAATTAATTAGGGAGTTGGAAGATCACGGTTGCTTTTTTTTTGTAACCATATAAACAGCTGTAACATATACGGACGACAGCAGATCAAGCTACCCAAACGGTCACATATTCCCAATCAACCTTGAGCCTTAATACTTTAGAGATAAGTTGAAAATCTAATAAGGAAATTATTGTAAAAGAAAAGGATTGTAGTAGCTTGATGTCCTGTCCTCTGTGCAGCTTTAATTTAAAACCTTTGCGAGTCAATGAAAAAATATTAGGTGAATAATGTCAGTAATTTTGTATACAAAAGTACTCTTAAACAATGCAATCGAAATAAAATTAAAATATAGAGACAACGTCTATGTTTTCTTTTTAATTTGTATTTTAGTGTAAAATTTGGGTCTTTTTAAATAATAAAAGTCGATAAAAAATCCACAGGGCATGAGGGGTGTTAAGGGGTGTGAAAGGCTAGCATATTATTATGACCCTTTCAGTCGACCATTTCAATTTGGCTGTTGGCAAACGATGCACCAAACATCCTGTATTAAAAATGCATTAGAAATATTATGTGTTTTTGTTGTTATAATTAATGAATCTCTGCCTAAAATAATAGCCAAAATCAGTATAATGTTGCATTTAGTGGAAACATGTCTGTAAATAGATTAAAACAAACAGGCAAACTTTTGAACCTAGTTAAATATTGTGAATTTACTCATCTATTTTTGGATTATATTTAGAAGTAAAATACTATTTACAACCTATTATTTGAATAACAACACTGACTGTCCGCCATGATTGGAATTTAGAAATAATTTCAACATGGCGCCCGGTTGTTCAGAGTGTGTGTGTGTGAAAGTGCAGTGAAATTATGTTATTATCTAGAATTTTTAGTGATTATTTTAGTGTTTAAGTGAAAAGTGTGTGCTTTAATGCAGTGGTTTTCTTATCATGGCTTTGGATTTACGCCTGCATTCTCCTGCAGGCGCGGAACCTGTTGTTTATACATGGCCCCTCACTTCAGGTCATGGCTCGGTAAGGAAATCCTATAGTATTTTATTATCGTTTAGATAGTTACAGAGACGCTAATAGAAGAAGTAGGTACTAGGTTTCTATTTTCCAATAGACTTGCGTGGTAATCAATGGTGATGTAACTAAATTGTTTAGGAGGCTCGCTACTCCTATTGTACAACAAGTGACTATCCACCACTAAAGTACTTACTCGTGTTTAGGTGAATTGTGGTGGGACCGTTGAAATCATAGAATGGTATCAATAAAAGTTCCTCCGTGTACGAATATTGATTCGGGCAATAACAAGAAGTTTATCAAATATCTAGACATAGGTAAGCTCTTCTTCACGTCACATGGGTATTGCAGTAGAGTGTATTGACCTCGTGTTTTGTCAAGGTGTCGGCTTTTTTTAGATATGTACACACTGTTGCGTAGTTTTCATTCGTCATTTATTTACATTTTACATGATTAAAGCAAGATTTTGACTGTTTTTCACTAAGCTATAACTTTGCCTATTTAGTGTTTACTTTCCACACTGGTAACCCTTGATTAGTATTAAAAGAAAGCAACTTTAATAAATTATAATCATTAGTTAAATAAAGTCCAGTTTAATTGATACAATGCTTCCTATTATAAACAAATATCAATAACTAAACAAACAATATTCCTAATATTTATTTTGGAAGCTGCTAAATAATGATAAGACTACAAACATTTTGCCTTCTGAATACATTAATTTTTAGTGTAAAATAAAATAACAAGTGAATAATATTTATTAATCAGTCATTGATGTCCAAGACATGCTTAGTTAGAATGTATATATAACTTAGAATCCTTCTCTATATGAGAGGAGACCTGTGCCCAGAAATGGGACGATAAAAAGGTTGATGATGATGAATATTGATTGATGATAAAACATTTAATTTATTTATATAAGTCTTTAAAAATATTGAAATTTGTTAGGTGTCTATTTAATTTCTATGTGGTATTGATTACCAAATTCTTTATTCCTAATAAGATTTATAATTTTTAACATAACAACTTATACAAACATCATTTCAAGTGCAGTACATAAGCTGCATATCTCATTATAAATAATCAAGTGCTTGCGATTTTAATTATGTTTTTGGCACTATGCATTAAGCTTATCTTGATTGAAGTATTTGTTATTATAAAATGAAGGCCACTTTGACTTAACAAATTTTAATAAAATTTTTTATCCTATTGATTTAATATAAAATCAGTACTGCTCCCTTTTGCCCCATAAATACAAAAAAGTAGTTGGTTACTACTTTGTAAGTGATTTACAGCAGGTCCAAGTTAATTTATGACAGTTAAATAAATAAAAAATTTCCAGTGTTTATAGAGCTTGAGTAGTGCAAATCTAATTGGACTACTGTTAAGAAATATACACATGATGTAATTAAAAATAATAATAAATATGGTTTATTTCTCTCACTAAGGAACATTGATACATTCCTGTGATGATACAATTTTGCTGTATGCTTGATCCTTTGTGAGAGCTGGAGTCTGAACTAGGTTCGGAACCTGTAATACAGAATATGTAAACAATATTAGTTATGTTTAATTAACAACAACTATTGCAAAATTGGTAGGTAGTATCCATAAACAATAATGTCTTGAAAGTTTTGACACAAAAATTGTTGCTACAAATTCCTATGGTGCAAAAAAACTAGTCAAATGCGAGTTGACTTGACCAAAGTGTTCTGTGCCGTAACCTAGAAAAAAAAACCTTTTTTGGTATTTCTGGTTATAGCAGCAACAAAAATAATTCATCATGAAACATACCTACAGCAGTTCTGTTTAAATTCAGTGATCTTATTAAATTATTCCTACTAGACTCATATTGGACACATTCCTTCAATAAATGATGTAGGTCCTCAACAATTTCATATTCATCCTCACAAATGGGCAATCACAGCCTTATAACAAATGAGGGTCATTCTAAGTTAAGAGGTACTTTTGACGGCAACGATAAAAAAATACCTTTTTTTTAAATAAACTTCATAAATAACCTATTTATCACTTAAAACTAAATGTTTCCGACGTGGTCACTAAAATTTGTTGCAGAAATGTACGTAATTAAGTCACAATAAGCTCTAATATAAGAAAAATATCTCTCCCCTGGTCTGTCCCCCAACCTACTTTATTTGTAAATCAGTAATTATAAATGTATTAAAATTCAATAACAACTTTAACATTGTTAATTTTATAAAGACAGTCAACTTAGTAATAGTATCTCACAAGTAAAAATAATTATATTCCTATTCTTCAAAAAAAATATTAACACCGAAATTTGTCCACCGTGTTTCGTGTCTTGTCCCCTGGTCTTTTGTTTTCGTTCAAAAATCAGTTTTGCTTTCCTAGTCTGTAGAAGTTGTGACCTTGAATGCATAGTGTGTAACGTGAAGTTAGCAGCAAGCGGCGCATAAGCAACTGTGCCGCCATATTGTCGGCCATTTCGATCACGCGACTCGCTGAGCACAGAAGTATTTATTGACTGCAATCTTTCCTCTGGTAAGTTTTACTTTGCAATTATTTGTTGAAATACTAACATATACATATATATTTACTATGTATGGTGTATACATTGTTATGTTTGTTTGTGAATTACGCGCGAAAAATACTTTTACGTCTATTTTAGATTTCTATCGAAAATATATCTCCCCTGGCGTATTTCCCCTGGCTCTTTCGATGGCAGGGGAGATATTTAATGTCCAGGGGAGATAAATTTTTACGCATTTCCATTAATACTTCTAGTTTTCTCTAAAGCTTTAGTTGGCGTTAGGTCTACCTTAGCTTTCTATACAATATTACTTACGTTTTTTTACAGAAAAATGGCACCCCGAAAAAAAATGACGCGTGAAGAACGGCTTGAAAAGAAGAGGATAGCAGAACGATTACGATATCAAAGGATTAAAAATGACCCGGATAAGTACGCCCAGCAAAGAGTTAAGGAAAAGGAAAAATATGAAAAGAAGAAAGATAAAGGAACTATTAAGACTGTGAAGCAAATGACACCCAGAGAGCAGCGAAAGGCTAGAAAAATATGGAGAGAAAAAGCAAAAATTCGTAGAAGTCGTTTAGCACTCCAAGATATAAGTAATGCTCTTGTAACACCACCGTGTTCGGATAATGAGGGTCCAGTGCCTCCTCAAAATATAAACAGGCGAGCGCAGGCAGCACAGGAAAAGTCAACTCAAGCAAGAAGAGCAAGAAACCTGAAGATAAAAAAACAAGCGGATGAAATAGCTCAACTTAAGTCTACAATTCAACGTTACAAAAAACAAATACAACGGATGAAAAAAATACCGATTATCACACCCAACACTAAAGTAAATTCACTTGTAAGTGCAGTAAGTGCAGCCGATAAAGAAACTATAAAGAAGAAACTGCTTTTCAGTGAAGTTGTTACTCAACAACTTAATGAAAATTTTTCAAATCTTACCACTAGCCAAGAAAGAAAAGTCTTCAGGAGAGTGTTAAGCGGCAAAATAGTAAAAAAATATGATGTTTTATCAAAAGGAATGAAAATGAAACCTTTGAGTAACATAAGCAAGAAATCAAGACTGATGGACTTAAAACGCAGCTCAAGAAGAAACTGTGAGAATTTGAAAACGAGCATAGTCAAATTTATGGAAGATGATTCAAGCAGTAGACTTTGTGCAGGAAAAAAAGACTTTACAACAAAAAAGGGCGAGCGTAAGCAAAAACGAGTTATGCTAGATACTTTACTGAACTTGCACAAACGTTTTGTGGAAAAGGCACACATGAAAATATCCTACCCAATGTTTTGCAAGCTCCGACCATTTTGGGTCGTCCAACCACGCTGTGACAATCGTAACACTTGCATGTGTGTTACACACAGTAATATAGATTTAACGCTGCAGTCACTATACAACGCTAAGATAATATCTGTCTCTAATCACGTGGACCTTCTAAATCAAATTTGCTGCAATAGATTCAATGAAAAATGCTTATCACGCGAGTGCAAGACGTGTTTAAACAAAGGGCTCCATTACAAGGAATTCGACAACTCGATTTCTCAATCTTACAGCAAGTGGCAAAGTGTACGCCAAGATATCGTGGATTTAAAAACTAACAAATCACGGACTGTAACGAAATGCGTTAAAACCATACTACAGATTCAACCAAGGGACTTAATTTTGGATTTGGAATCAAAGATGCAAAAGTTTTTGAATCACGAACTAAACATAGTGCACCAATGGCGCCGATTCTGTTGTTCACAAACTAAACTAATTTTAAGTTATGTGCATCTTTTTCTTTCCATTTCGTTAAGAAAAGGACAGAAGATAAAACGTCAGTTTAGACCTGTCAAATTAGTGCGCTCCTGACGTAAACTGGCGTATTTTAGTCGCCATGTTTATAATCGCGTCTAAACTGTCTATGGAGTATCTCAATTTGACAGGATTAAATTAAAATGTTATCTTCTATCCTTTTCTTAACGAAATGGAAAGAAAAAGATGCACATAACTTAAAATTAGTTTAGTTTGTGTACAACAGAATCGGCGCCATTATCAAGCTATAAAAATGAAAAAGGAGTCCCTTACTGAGTCGGAAGCAATAATACATGTAGATTTCAGTGAAAATTATCTCACAAAATACGCTGAAGAAGTACAATCCTTCCATTTCGGAGGATCGAGACAACAAATAAGTATGCACACTGTTGTAGTGTACACTAAAGACGTCGATCAAGAGGTAAAAAGCGAATGTTATTGCACTTTGTCACAAAATTTATCGCACTCACCTCCAGCAATTTGGGCCCATTTACAACCTATACTTGACCGTCTGCCCGCTATTGTTACGAATTTACATTTCTTGAGCGATGGGCCGGTCACCCAATATCGTAATAAAATTATGTTCAAGGTTTTGGCCACAATGCTGGATGATTTCTACCCCAACCTTCAAGATTTTACATGGAATTTTCATGAAGCAGGTCACGGTAAGGGAGCTCCTGATGGAGTGGGTGCAACTTGCAAGAGAACCGCTGATCGACTAGTTGCAAGTGGCACCGATATTTCATCAATAGATGACTTAGCCAAAGCCCTTGAGAAATCCTGTCCAAATATTAAAGTTTTTACCGTAGATGATGCAGACATAACGGAAAAAACAGAAAAATTGGGATCTACTGAAGGTATAAAGACTTTTTCAGGCACACTTAAGGTTCACCAAGTTACCGGTTACGTATTCGTACCTAATAGCCTGATATTGAAAAGTTTGAGCTGCTTTTGTGACTCAAAGTTATGTCGCCATTTTCAGTTGGGTACTTTGGATTATTCACAAGAACATGCAAAATCTCGTCTACATGTTGATGATATATACGGAGCTAGTGATTCAGACGATGAGCCACTAATTAAACTCGCATGTCACGAACGTATGAAGAGGCCTCAGGAAATACAACTTTCTGGACCTAGCACAAGCAATATAACCAGACTGCACAAAGAAGATCCAAAGCCATCAACATCTGGAAAAAGATCATTCTATAATGGGGACTTTGTGCTGGTTAAACTTCAAGATAGAAAAACAGAATATCGTTATGTTGCAATGTGCACAGGTGTTGAAGAAAATGATGAGGTTCAAGTTGTATTTTGTAAAATCTGTGATGAAAGTGGAAAGAACTTCAAAATTAATGATGACGATATTTCTTTTATCACGTGGGATCAGGTTATAAAAGAACTACCTGCCCCTAACTTAAAAATGAGGGGGCAGCGTATTTTTTACGCTTTTAATGAATCAGTTGATGTCTTTGAACGCGGCTTTTAGGAAAAAAAAAAAAAATTTTTAGTTACTTTTAAAATTTAAAATGTTTTTATAGTTTAAGCACAAGCCAAGTTTAATACTGTTATTTTAAAGAAAAATTTTAGTTCTTGTTTTTTTTTTAATTTTATTATTACCTATTGATAGTAAAGATATATATAGTTTTGTTTTGATAGACAAGAAAAATAAGACCTTTTGTTGTTTGTACTGTTATTCAAAAGAGAATTTTTAGTTTCTGTTTCTTTTTATTATTGCTTTTAATGTTTTGTACCTAGTGCTTACGAAATATTTAATTTTATAAACAAAGAAGACTGCTAAGAAATGGAAAAGTCTGATTATAAATAATTCTTAATTAAATAAATAAAAATTATTCTTAAAAACCTTGTTTCTTTTTTGTTTATCTTTTCCCTGTTCATAAAGTATCCTCCCCTGTACACCTTGTATCTCCCCTGTACTGTGTATTTCCCCTGGTCACTTATAAAACTAGATAAAACCAACGAATTGACTGGCCACTTTGTAAACGTTTTTAACTTAACAGTTCCCATTTAAGAAAATGCATACTTAAGTAAAAATATATAAAAAAAGCCATGCCGTCATTTCATACATTGAATTACCTCTTAACTTAGAATGACCCATGAAGGAATCTTACTAATAAGTTAGTTACCCTTTGCGTATCAAATTCTATAATTGTAACAAAATGTGTATAGACACATTGATGTCAGATTTTATTTTCAGAGAACCAGTGACATTGAAATCAGTCAATAAAACATGCCATGCTATTTTTTATTTAATTAGATTTGAATTTATAGTAATACTGTAACTTTGGTTATTATATTAATTTTCATTTTTACAATCAGAGATAATATTAATCAACAAATGAGTTGTAATTTTACACATTTTGACATAGTTTTAAGTTTTTCTAAATAATAATAATAATAATACTTTTATTTGTTAACATAGGTAATAGAGATACAGTTCTTGTTTTTGATGAGTAGAGCGCTATGTTATGCCAGTAGGCGTACAAATATACATGCAAATCTAGATTTTTTATTATCCTTATGTCATAACTAAATGAGGAATTATTAAAATGTAAAAAATATCTTAGCCAAAAAAAATCTAAGTCGAAATACAGATAATGTCAAAAAATAAATAAATAAATAAAATGTCAAAACTAATGAGAAAAAAAAATGAATCAAAATAAATTGCAATTCTACATTAATTCGTCATTCAGATATTCGTCAATTGTGTAGTAGCATTTATCAATTAAGAACAATTTCATTTTTTTCTTAAATTGTGTAAAATTTAATTCTTTAATGGCGTCTGGAATTTTGTTATGAATACGTGGAGCCATACCTAGGATCCTTTTTTTGACTAGTGCAGTGTTGCATTTATAATTACACAAACAATTTTTGTACTGACCACGAAGTGGAACATTTCGTGCCGTTGTAATTTTTTCGAAAAGGTTAGGATTCAGTTTGACAAAAATACTCATTTCTAATATGTATAACGCCGGCACCGTAAGAACTTTTAGCGGCTTAAAGTACGGCGCGCAACTGTCTTCTGTTTTCAGACCACACATGGCTCTAATGCACCTTTTTTGTGCCTTGAATATTAATTCTTTATCCGGAGAATTACCCCAGAAAATAATACCGTACCATATGAGTGAGGCCACCAAACCATGATAGGCAACAAGTAACGAGTCTATATTGACTTTTCTGGCCAGTTGAAAAAGTGCGTATGCCGATTTATGAAATTTCCCACAAAGCTGTTCTATATGCAGTTTCCAATTCAAGTTACTGTCAATATAGATACCCAAAAACACACTTACTTTTTCCTCTTCTATTTCGTTGCCATTAAATTTGACACACATTTTTGGAGCTTCAATTTTTTGGTAAAAATGCATTAGTTTGGTTTTCTTCAGGTTAATTTTTAAATTATTCATATTAAGCCAATTAATTATGTCACTAAGAGTATTATTAATGTCAATTTGATAAGTATTTAGATCTCTACATTTTACTATGGCAGTGCTATCGTCTGCAAACAAAACCATTTTTTGTTGCGTCACTTTCGGTAAATCATTAATATATATGAGAAATAAAGGTGGCCCGAGCACGCTACCCTGAGGCACCCCATATTTTATAACCCTGAAATTCGACACTAAAAGGGTTCTAAAGGGTTTTATCTGCTTGCAGAATTCCATAGAGCTTGGTGTTTTATTTTGTATTCCATAATGTTCTTCTCTTATACTCTTTAAACAATCATCATAAAGCCATAGATTTTTAATTTGTTCTTTCAGGATGGGCATCATAATAATCATTTTTTAGAATATTTTGGCAATGAGATACAAAAAATTCAAAATTAATTTCATTTGTTTCAGGACAAACACGATGGGGCCTTGGAGATAGTAGAAACTATAAGGTATTTATGTTATATTGTTGATGTACAATTCCTAAAGAAGATATTGTAAATTAGTGATAAATTAGAGGGTCATTTCAGGCTCAATTCTGAGCACCAGCCTCTATTTCTGTGTTTTAATCATAAATAAAGTAAGTAAGGTATAAAATTTTGTTGGGGCTACCAAATTGAGTTGAACTATAATTTCAAATAGGATTTTAGATGTAAATTGAGTGTTGAAAATAAAATGTTATACAAACTATTGGAGAAGTGTATTTGCAATAGTATACCTCCAATTAAAAGTTAGTGCTGCTCTTCAGAGACGCCGCTCGTCATAGAACTAGGAAACTTGACTTGACCTTGACTCAAATGGTCCTGTGCGTGTCTACGACAGCCATTATAATTTCCGTTACGTGTAACGAAGATTATTGCAGCTATTTATTACGTAAGTCGTACGATGATATTTTGTCCTTATGTTCCTTATATTTCCACCTGCATTGATCAGTTTGCTTGTGTTTAAAAATTAAAATCATGCTGTGTTGCGGTTGAGATCACATTCACAACAAACATTGTGAAAACGTATTTGCAACCTACGCTACGCTCCGCTCCTTCGAGCTATAACCGAGTTATAAATAATATCACTAGTATAAAACGGCAAAAGAAAGTAACACGTGAAAAGCTGTAGGATACACGTGTGTGTTGTTTTGAGATCGAAGATAGAGAACACCTGTCCTGTCGGGCACGTGCCACCGGTAAGCATACACCGGCACGACATGCGATTACCTATATTATTTAAAGATTATGAATCTCTTTTACCTTACAAGGAATCATTTAAAGTAAAATCTAAATATATTATGAATATGACGCTTACAATAAAGGACATTCTGGTTTATTAAGCGAATTGCGTGCTCCGATCCAATTCAGCGGTCTGTTTTTCCTTTGGTGTGGTCTTTTTATTGCTAACTATAAAATAATAGACTATTTACATTGATATAATATTAAACTAAGGTGAATATGTCACTAGCGCACTGAAAATAAAGCGTACAAAAGAAGGTAAGTCCAGTATCTCGCTTTAGTCACTCTCGATACACTCGTAAAAACAAACGACAAACACTAACAGCGCAAATGACAAACACTAGCCATCTTTTTCTTCTCTATGCTTTAGATTGCGCCCCATCTCACTCACACAGCACACTCTATCAACGTGTGAAATGTACGCAAAATAAAAAATTTGCATGTGTGTGCTGCTGCTCCGAACGACACATTTATTTTGGTTAGTTTGTTAGAACTTATCTTAACTGTTAATATTATATCATCGACTATTTATTAACAAATAGTAATGTGTCAAGTGTAATGTTATATAGATATGTAATGTTACACTGGACGCATAACCTAATTACATAAAATATATTAATATGTATAATAATATAATAGCACATCAACGGCAAAATCGAAGTAGAAGACGGTCGCCGTGACCGAAATCGGTCGGGATTACATTATTATTATTACAAAATATTATAGCCAGTGCCCAGTTTCTAAAGCACATGCATAGGTATACATATACATATACAAGCATACAAGTTAATTCAAATGAGTAAGTTTTTAAGACTGGTCTTCTGTTATTTGATAATTCTTATAAACATCTAATTGCTGTATATATATGGTGTGTAAATATGTATATGTATAATAGACTTAAAATGTTTCACTTCGCTACTAATTAGAATCAATCTAATACCCCAGCTTCAACAGCAAATAAATGCTCGAAAAAACGTAGCTATATTCATTGTAGTACATACGTATAACTTGGTTGCTGGGGTTATCTTAAATTAGGATTAAAACAAGTCTTGCAGGTCGACTCGGGCTCGAGTCGGGAGCGCGAGAACCTTCACTATGACCTCTTTTTGTCCGGACGCGCTCATTCACCCGTTCGTGACCTTGAAATCGATCCCTATTATTTCGAAATAAGGCCGCACCTTTATAAATATTTCTTCATCTTGTAAAATCGCTATGCAAAAGAATTTCGAATGCCATGGCTGAGTATTACTAACTCATATTATTAAAATGGGTTTATTAATTTAATGAGAGTAATTAATACACCATTATAATATTAGGTGTATGTTTTCAAATGGCATTCAAATATTTTTTTATGTATAAAGCAAAAAAACTAAATACTTAGTCATAGTAATCATAACAGAGTTTTGCACGAGTTCGTTGATATGAGGGGTCACATCGTGGACGTCAGGTTGTATGACCTCGTTTAGTAATGACACAGAGCGTTCGTTAAACTTCGTGCTAAAATGGCGGAAAGTAGATTATACAGGATGGCCTAAAATCAGCAGTAAAAATTATCCGAGGTATCTCATCTAGGTAATTAAAAGTATTGTTTATCGTTTTGTCTAAATTAAACAGATATTGTTTAGGTAGAAATAAGGTTTGTAGAATTTATGATAAGAGGCCATGCTATAAGTAATCTAATTATCAACAAAGTAACGTCTCAGTACATTTACGATAATGTCTGACGTGGCCGCTCTGTCAAATGCGTGAGCAGAGAAAAGCTGACGTATGGAAATCGTGACTTTTGACTTCGGAGTATTTAGAATTACAATGTAATTAATACACATTGTAATAATTCGATACTTATGTATACCTAAGTATTAATCATTGCACTTTTCTCGCTCTTACTACTAATCTAGTTAAATCGTAATATATTTTAGGCTTTCGTAATATGGCGTTCAATGTACAGACGACATCACATCAAGCTACTACAATCTATCTATCTATCTATCTTTATTAGATTTTATACTTTATCTATATGATATTATGGCTCATGGTTGATTGGGAATTTGTTATAGTTTCGGGTAGGTTGACCTGCTATTGTCCGCACAGAAACAGCAAAAGATAATAAAAGTATTATAAAAATCAAACGGGGTGAAGAGAATCCATTAATCACAAGTAGGTATCCACTGTGAAGTGTGAAGTTAGATTTGTATTCGCCGGCATCCATGACCTTGACCAAAAGACTACTAAAGTAGAACATAACATACTTTACAACCTAGGATTGGTAGTCTATCCGCATACGATGCTTATCATTGTATTTTATTTACTTTACTGATATATGAGGTGTTAGAGTTGATGTATAGTTAAATTCAAAAGAAATTATTGGTACTTTCAATACGTAAATTAACTTAATAAGTATAATACATAACGGCATGCAGTGCTGCGTTGCTGTAGACGGTGCACAGACAGACTTTTTCCCCGTTACCTGTGGGGTGAAGCAAGGATGCGTCTTAGCACCAACTCTGTTCGCCTTATACTTTGCAGTGGTAGTGGGAGAGGTCTTACAAATTGTTCCACAAGGAGTTCGCATCCGTTTCCGCACCGACGGCGGTCTTTTCAATCTGGCTAGACTTAAGGCTCGCACCAAAGTCTCACATGCGCTGATTATTGAGATCATGTATGCTGATGATTTGTGCTTCTTAGCAGAATCCCCAGACGGCCTGCAACAGCTGATGTCCGCTTTTCATCAAGCCTGCCGTAAGTACGGCTTAAAAGTCAGTCAGTCAGTCAAGACGGAGGTGATGTCTCTAGATGTTCACGTTCACGAGACACTGAATATAAAGCTTGGTGAGGATGTGTTGAAGCAAGTAGACAAGTTTCTTTATCTGGGGAACACTATAAGTTTTAAGTGTGTCCTTGACGCTGAGATCAACAGCAGAGTCGGAGCTGCAGTTGCAGCGTTTGGCAAGTTGTGTTCCAAGGTCTTCTGCTCACATGACCTTAAGCTAGCTATGAAAATATGGCCATTGTGCTGCCAAACCTTCTATATTCCGCTGAGACATGGTGTGTGTACCGCCACCACATACGTACTCTAGATCATTTTCACCTTAAATGTCTCCGATCCATTATGAAGATCAAATGGTCTGACAGAGTGCGAAATACCGAAGTCCTGCGACGAGCCAATGTTGGTGGCATTGAGGCTTATTTAATGCGTCGACAGCTTCGGTGGTGCGGGCACGTATCACGTATGGCGGACGAAAGGGTGGCGAAGCGCATCTTCTTCTCTGAGCTGGAGGAGGGCAAGCGAAAGCATGGCGGACAACTGCTACGGTTCAAGGATGTCTTAAAACGGCACATGAAGAGGTGCAATATAGAACCCTCTGAATGGGAGCGTTTGGTAGCAAAACGGCCAGAATGGCGTAGAATGGTGTACGGACAAGTGCGCGAGTTTGAGGGCAGCCCAAAGCTGTCCTCGATGCCAAACGCGACCAGTTAAAGGCCCGCCCACCTGCTGCGATCACATACAACTACGTCGACGGCGTGCTTACGTGCCCTCAGTGTGCACGAAGTTTCGCCGCCAAGATAGGCTACATAAGCCATCTTCGGGCGCATGAGCGCCAAATCATCGGCTAGGAGTCGAAGTGGACGCCGTGGCCGAAATCGGTCGGAACATCATCATCAAGTATAATACGCTCCCCCGGGTGTAATATTACGGCCAGGCAAATGAATTGTTTACCAGTATTACAAATTGTGTGCATTTGCCGTGTATAGCCTGATGATAAAGAATGAAATTAATGTGAGTTGAATTTACACGGACATAACCTATATATACGCATGGCTACGCAGCAATACTCTGTACATTACATAACCAGTATAAGCTGACTTTTAATTGTAAGAAATATCTATACGACGCCAGGTCAGCTAAAGAAGAGCAAAGGCAGCATAGTTTGATATGTAGCAGTGTTTTACGGTGCAGACTATAACTTGAATTTCAATTTGCTTTTCCAATCCATTTCCCTTACTGTACATAGGTACGCTACGGTTGAACTGTGCCCGTTGCTAATGAGGGTCTCTGTTACAGATGGGTATGCGACGATCTGCCGGAGATGAAGGCGGCGCTGGAGAACAACATCTTATGCGATTACGACACCCACTCGTACGACAGCATGAGAGGCCTGTGCGACCGTTTCAACCGCGCCATCGACTCCGTCGTCGCTCTGGTGAGACGTTACTTTGATTATTATTACTATATGGGCAAAAATATTTTATAATTCCCAAAGGTATTTACATACAACATTTTATCAAACTGCACCACCGTAATAGCGAACCGGTAAATTGACATTTGAGCTTACCTGACCCGTTTAGGAAGCGATTTGTAGGTAGTTATTATAATTAGGTCACAATGCAATAATATGAACATGAATACCGAATTGATTCGATACTAAGTTCCGATTCCTAACATTTACAGTGATACACTTTTGTAGTATTATGAACAACAAAATTGCAACGTACTCGAAACGTTATTTTTACAAGGGGCTTTAGTGGAACAAACTGTTTTAGTAGTGAGTGTAGTGACCGAACATTGCTATCACGCATTATTACAATACATACTTAACCACGATATAAAGTGGTCCTATCATGCATGCGTTATTGACTACATAATTCTGTATTTACCCGTACTTAACTGGAGATACTCTGTGCTAGTCAGGACACTTTATTTTTTAATATAATGGTATGTATCATTCTAATACTAAATTGTTGAAAAGTGTTTAAAAAGTAGTTTCAAACGATTTGCCAAAATTGTTTGTGAAGCCTGCTTTGCCCTTTCCCAACCCGCACCTTTATTGCGAACACACTATCTCAATTTGAATAATTTTGGAGCATATTGCTAATCCATTGATTGCTACATAATTTGTGTTCGTACGTAAAAATCGCAATTAATGTTTTTGAACTGTTAAAATGAAACCCATTGCTACTGATGTGTGTTAAATAATAACTCTGCTGCACTTCAATTGCGTAACATACATTCAATCAAATTCTTTATAGTTTTCAAGGATATTACTTATCCATTTCCGTGAAATTCGAAAAACGTCTGCTCTACAACAACATAATACAATGATAACACCAATATTATGACCTCCACTAATAAATTACTGAGCGTTGGCAAAATCGATAATGTATTTTCTTAAGCAGGTATGCAATACGTAAAATAATGCAAAATTCTCAACAGCCCCAGATAAGCAGTTGCGATAATATATTACATCATTACAAATGAGCAATATTATTCAGGTAGAACAAGTTACCCACGAAGATAAAAATAAACACAATCTCTGTTGAATAAATAGCTCCCTTGACATTGAACTTCACACTTGGAAGGCTTGAGCATTTATTTTTTATTTTTTGAACTCTACGTTATTATTATTGTAATCTAACAAACAGTTTCCTGACTAAACTGTTTACAATATTAGCTTGAATTATGATAAAATAATTCATTATTTATGTACATTTAAAGTTCCGTGTGGCAGCGGCATAAATAAAACTAGATAAATTATGATACTATTCAACACTTTCTCAGAACCGTCTGCAATTAAGTGGAACGACTTTTTCCTGATCTTTAAATTCCCGAGATGTACAACGTGTACTCAATAAATAAAAAACCGGCCAAGAGCATGTCGGGCCCCTCCAGTGTAGGGTTCCGTAGTTTCCCGTCCGTCACAATAAGTGTCCCCATTTAGAGTTAACAAAATGGGGTATTGGTTACATTATTGAGTTGATATACATACTAAGTACGGAATTTTTAAAACGGACCCACAAGGACAGTTATAACTAAAGAATGAGTTTAAATATATTTATATACAACTCATTATTTAGTTAGATATTTTATAGCTTATGCCCGTCCCGACCCCATCAATTCAGGCAAAATGTTAACAGCGCATGGCAGCCCAAAGTACAGCGCCTTTTCTCGGGAATTTGGATTACGATTATCTTGGATTTTCGGTGGTAAATTTAGATTGCGTGAACAGATTTAAATTACAAGCTTGGTAAAAAATGTTTACTTGTACATTTTTTCAAAAACTATTTTTATCCTTTCATATTCAAAAAATCAAAACAGAATGTCTTTATAAAGTTTTACTTCCGAGATTTTTGTTCATATTTTTTAAACTTCTACTTCAAAAGTTAGAAGGGGTATGGGGACGATGACGCCTGTTTTTACCCGACTACGGCAAAGCAAAAGGAGGGTTATGATTTTGACAGGCTATGTATGTATGTATGTATGTATGTATGTATGTATGTATGTATGTATGTATGTATGTATGTATGTATGTATGTATGTTCATCTGTTCCCTCGTAACTTCTAAACTACTTATCAGAATTCGACAAATGATATATCATTAGAAGCGTCTTAATTGTCCGCTGGTTATAGGCTATATGGGGTTTCACAAAATCTACTGTGGCGCCCTCTAGCGGACAAAACATACAGAGTAAAAAAATAAAGTTAAGATAAATATGCCGTGTTTGGTATCATTTGAAAGCGCTTCACTTGTACATTTTGAATATATATATATTGCTAGCATTTGCGTGTGACTTTACCTGTATTCATGGGCTGGTTGCATATAATTCACATCTTTTCTTTCATAGCTTCTTTACTACTTATCAGAATAAGACCACTGCAGTACCATTAGAAGGGCCTTGATATTCTGTTAGTTATGAGCTATAAAGCTTGTCACCAAATTTAGTATTTCGCTCTCTAGCGGACAAAAATTTCTATGTTAATATAAAATTGAAATAAATATACCGTGTTTGTTATCACGTGAAAGAGCTTCACGAGTGCTTTATGCTTGTACATAATTACAAGAATGATTTAATGATGTTAAATATGAGCGATAAGAGTAAAGCGCGGATCACGGGAACTGTGAATCGCTTTATGCAATGTAGAGCAGTGTGAACATTATTAGAATATGTAATGCACTAATGAAAACGACATAAGCTGGGAGTAACTCCACGCGGTGAAGGCGGAAACAGTTTGATAACTGGCTAAATCTCCCATAAAAAGGCCTCTGCACTATATGCCTTCGGGCTTATGTTGTTATATGTGCGTGTAGATGTAATATGTCAAGTACCTAGTTTTTAGTTCATCAGTTTAACTTTTGTTAATAATATGCGCCACAAATACACTTTAACACCAAAATAGTACAAATAAAAAAAAGTTAAAAAACTAAAACCCAACTACGACAAAAAACGACGCTGAAAAAGTATAAAACAAGATTTTCAGAATACTAAACTGAACA
The DNA here is from genome assembly GCA_017933935.1 of Sesamia nonagrioides. Taxonomy (NCBI): domain Eukaryota; kingdom Metazoa; phylum Arthropoda; class Insecta; order Lepidoptera; family Noctuidae; genus Sesamia; species Sesamia nonagrioides. The sequence continues at coordinate 456,234 of JADWQK010000668.1, read as the reverse complement.
AAGTTGCTAATGTAGTTGCAAGTAAATGGACATAGTAGTAATGTCATATAATACTATTCTGAAGTATGCAATATTCACTATGTAGAGATATATTTTCATGTTTGGAAAGGCGTAGTCACACGTTGTCAAGGTGCTACGGTAGGTAGGTAGATGTAACGTGTGACTACGCCTTTCCAAACATGAAAATTTATCTCCATATAGTGAATATTGCATACTTCAGAATAGTATTATATGACATTACTACTATGTCCATTTACTTGCAACTACATTAGCAACTTTGTTCAGTTTAGTATTCTGAAAATCTTGTTTTATACTTTTTCAGCGTCGTTTTTTGTCGTAGTTGGGTTTTAGTTTTTTAACTTTTTTTTTATTTCTTTTGGAGCAATTATCAAAGAATGATTTTAGTAAATCCCTATTCATCCATACTAATATTATAAATGCGAAAGTAACTCGTGTCTGTCTGTTACGCTTTCCCGCTTAAACCTCTCAACCGATTTTGATGAAATTTTGCGCAGACAATCTTTAGATCCTGAGATAGAACATATAAGCTAACTTTTACTGAAAATAAAAAAAATATATTCCCGAGGGAAATCTAGAAAGCGCGATATAACCGAATTCCACGCAGGCGAAGCCGCGGGCGGAAAGCTAGTATACTATAAATACCTATCCAAGAATATAAAACTTAATATCCAAGAATATTAAACTTGGCGAAACTACATATAAGGGTTCCTAGTTTACTACGGAACCCTAAAAAAGACCGTAATGTGCTTGGCTAAATATGAATGGGCTTCGAAACAATAACTTTGACATTTTTTTATATGAAGGTTCTTGTATCAGGTAACAAATTGTGTAATAGACAGCGAAAAAACGCGCATCCATTCTCAAAATTGACAGACAAAAAACGACGTGCTCAGTCTTTATTTTTGAGCCTTACAAATACTACTGCAAAATATCAGCCCTTGTACCAGTACAAATCATCGGAAATGGCTTTGTTACATAGTGATACGTTTGCTAACCGGCTAATTAACTATGCTCCGTGACGGTTACATAATCTATGTTCTCTGGAATTAATTTTCAGTTGCGGAAGCATCACCAATGTCACCTTAGCTATTAGTACTCTGAAATGACTTAATGAGTTCTGTCGGTGACATTCGTTATAAGTAAATTTTAACAATTAAGCGCACAGAACTCCAATAATTACTATTACAAGGAGAGGATCAGTAATAGTACAGTTAACAGAAAAAGTAAATGGATATTTGTTAAAGTTGTATATTTTTTGGAATATGTGGTCGTACGAAACTGTTTCGTGTTCAGTTTTTTATGCAACCGACCGCATGGCTATGCCAAGTTTAATATTGGCACTTTCGAATAATCCAGTAAGTACGTCCGTATTCAGTCAGTCCAGTCCCAGTACGGATGACAGCATGTCAAGCTACCCGAAACTGTCAAATATTTCCAATCAACCTTGAGCCTTAAGTAGTGCTTTAGTGATAAAGTTTAAAATCTTATGAAGAAATCTGACAGATTGTAGTAACTTGATGTGCTGTCGTTTGTACGTGCTAAAAAAAAGGCGCGTTAAAAAAGCACCTATGCTAAGGAGGTAATCTCGATTTGAAATTTGCCAAATTGTTATGAAGAAATCTGACAGATTGTAGTAACTTGATGTGCTGTATGTCGTTTGTACGTGCTAAAAAAAAGGCGCGTTAAAAAAGCACCTATGCTAAGGAGGCAATCTCGATTTGAAATTTGCCAAATTGTTAATTGTCCGGATATACATTCATATGTATACGGGAATACTGCCCATTCTTTATACATATGTATATATTTGGACAAGTTTTCAAATCGGGATTGAATTTATCAAAAGCAGTTGCAAGTGCTCCTTCTTGGGTCAACACATCACCCACCATAAATCTGATAGAATTTTCATTCCACAGATGCATTATCCATCGACACTTACATACCTATATTAGAAATGCGAAAGTAACTGTGTTATTGTGTGTCGTTACATTTTCACACTGTAACAGCTGAACGGATGTCGAAACTTCGTACAAACACCGTGATATACACTTTTTATCCTGATCTTACGTCCCCATAGGATATTTCACGACCTCCACCCGAACGAAGCCGCTTATCAAAGCTAGTATATACATACGAATATAATAAAAGAGATGCCTTCTGTTCGACCCCTGACCTTGTCGAGTTACTTTAAAGCGTGTAGAACTGTAGACTAATGCCACAGAATGTCAGAGTTCATTAAACTCTCGTGACTTTAATAATTGATAAGTCTATGAAATCTAGACATTCTAGATTTAATTTAAATTCGCAATTAAGGTGCACGAAATCCAAAACAACATCCAGTAAGGTATAGCTATGATTAAAATTATTATCACCTAGCTCTAATAAAATAAAACAATTCTATCATTATCCATTACGCATAGAATTATACTAACCCAGTATAACCTTAACTAGTCTAAAAAGGAAACACGGAAATCAATTATGTATCTCTCTCCTTGAAGATGTTTATTTTTGTAGAGCTGCAAACTCTACAGCCAAATGTTGAGTCAGCTAGCTAGAAACAGCGGACATGCCGCGTAGTGTAGCATGTGCGAAACGGTGCGGTGAATGTGGGGCAGTGAGGGGCAATAGAGGCGAGGGGGCGCGGGCTGCAGGAGGGAGACACGAGGGCCAAGATGGCGGCGAGGACGCAACGATCGATGTCCGCAGACGCCGCGCGAGGCTAACTCTATTTATACACGTTGCATACCATTTTCACTATGACATGGAGAATTGCCTACTGAGATTATCTTTCAAAACAAAACAAACGTTTTGAATATTTTGGTTTCTATTGTAAATAATATATCTTTTTATGAATAATAATTAATTAGATTATAGTTATAATTAGGAGTATAGTAATAATTATAGACCGTGTTAGTGTTAATTTGACAATTATTCATATTAAAACTAAACGTAGTTATTTATTTTTCTGTTAATAATATGTTTGAATGTTTATGATATTACATACTTGTTTACTGTAAAAAACTACCATTGCCATAATGTTTTATGTAAGCTTAAGCGAAAGAAATTTTTTGTAATCCCCAACACGTTCTGTTCTAAGGTTATTTTTACAGCAGTCCAAATTTATCGTTGCCTTCCTATGAAGTAAAAACTCCATGGTTATGACCTAAAAATTACAGGTGTGATTGTAATATTTGTAATCAAACTATAATCTGTGGTTATTATCGATTGATTGAATTGCTTCATTTTTTTTAATATATTAAACTCTGATACTAGATGCAACCGTGATCGAATAACCTAAAAATACGTAACTCGTAGAGATTCGTAGAATTAGGTATGAGGATTTTTTTTTTTTAAATAGCTGAGTATTCGTATAAATATGAAGGCTTGCATACTTGTCTAGAACGGCTGTTTTGTAATACTGATAGAATTATCCTTTGTATAGAGGTGATGTCATTTGTGTTACTTGGTTAAAGGACCAGCATATTGAAAAGTTTAACGTTACGTTTGTTCTTCAAACGTGACTCGCATAGATACTTACTGTACGGGTTAATAATATTGAATGATAACTAGGTAGTAATCTTAAGGTACGAACTGAAAAATAATACCTACGTCGTAATTTTCACCACCAAAGAATTTAATTACTGGGAAATGCGCTGCTGTGAATAAACCATTAATAAAATATCTCGAGTTACTTTTATTTACTATCTTGACATATTGAGTAGGTCATTTAAATATGAACGAACTCTAGTCGCGTGCATAGACACCTTTAAGTTCAGTGTAGTGACCTCGGTCACGTTTATATTTATCTTCTAAATAAGATCTTTCTATTGGTCTAGTTCCCAGAGTACATTATCAATACAAGTAAAGGAGATTTATAGTTACTTAATCTATCTAGCCTTTTCCCAACTATGTTAGGGTTGTCTTCTAGTTTGCAGGCTTTATTCCGGTATTTTACATAACGGGATTTGGTACTTATGTAAAAATTGTCCTATCTACGGACCAACCGCGACATGCGTAGTTTATCCCAAATTGAGAATTTTTTGTGTTATTTATTATTATTACTTAATATAGTCTTTTATTTATGCCGATTTTCGGGTTCTGTAGCTAAATGGCAAAACACGGGAATGTGAAATACGCGACATTTCGGTTAAGAGCGGGGAAACAGCTTTGTTCATAATAATTTTTCGAAAAATATTATGCAATACATATTAACTTATTTTTGCATACGATTAATTCAATACTGTGCTTACATAAATATTCTTCCCCATTGCAGAACCCTTAATTGTCCGTGGGCCGACACGCACTTGGCCTGATTTTTTTGTGAACTGTATGTCACTTATTTGTCATAAGCATAACGGGTTCAATGAAGTTTAAGAATCAAAAACAATCTTTTTTCCAATCAATCAGAAGAGAGGAGCATCTGTACTTCCTCACATGAATATTTAATATTTGTAATAAATTATATAATTTTATATCAAATTTGACTTTCACCCAGTTTCCCCTATAGTAGGTCGGTATCAATAAAGACGAAAATTAGCTTGAAAAAATATATTAAATAAAAGTCATATTATATTATTATTGGGGGTACAAAAACATTTCCTAAATCATTTTACCCAGGTACCCAGGTAGATATATTTTTGGTGAGGAATTGAATGCGAATCGCATTGTTATAGTGAGTGGCTCAGTGCGGGCCACTTGCGGGGGCGTTGACCGCAATATTGAGCGAACGCGAATGTCTCGCGTAGTGTTAATGACCTTTTTTTTCGGCTGCGCCAGCGCTTCATCTGGTTAACTTATGAAGTTTGAGGTTTTTAAATGATTTGAATTTTAATGCCTACTAACTTATTTATATTATTTTGATATTTTTTAAATTATTTTACTCCGCCCAATTATTATAAAAGCACTACCTGCCACGCTTCAATAATTGTATTTTATTTAGTTCATGGTTTAAATAAATAAACATTTTTTTTCCAAGCACAAGACATTGTACTTACATACAAGTGTTTTTGTTAAGATTTTTATTATTAAATTTCTCATTAATTGTAAGACAACGCCTTTGTTATTAATCGATAAGCTTACTTATTATTTTTTCGGAGAATTGACATACACCGACGATAACACAATTTAGTTTGCGATAAATTTTACGTTGGTCAAAGATACCATCTCAGTTGTAATTCAATAATGGTTTTATCAGCAGATAAAACTGGTCTCTGCAGGTATCTGGGCTATCTAACGCTGCATATGTAACATAATATTAGTAAACGGTATGTTATTGCATGCACTGCGCTGAATTAACGTGGGGCCGCTTTCTAATTTTCACCGAGTAAGTAGATAGTGAGTGACGCAATGGTTTAGCGCCATATGGACTGTTTGGGCAACGGACGGGCATGTGTAAACTGATTGCGTCACTTGTCGGAGATGCAACGCCTTCTAGTCTCTCTGCGTAACGCACATTGTATGTAGATTGACTGATGTACCTCGCTACTATGTCAAGTAGTATTGACGATACCTTTTTAGTTTTATTGAACAAACAAGAGAATAGAACAATACTCATAATAAAACAGCCACACGTTCACAACTAATTGCATTACCATAATATTAATAGACCATAACCTTGCGGAAGTTACGTCAATTTTCTATAAACGGACCTGAGAAAGATTGTTTACATCAGACTTGGTATTGATTTCCCGAGCTCGCTTGCCTCCCCTGACCCCATTACCTCCTTCAATTTAACGGGAGCAAATTATGTGGGGTACGCACACCACTTTGCTTGAACGTTATTTATACAATGATAATAAACTTCAAGGAAGGAAACAAGGCCTCTAGATAGTACTAGTGTTTACTGTGTCACGTACAGTCGGTACACTACGTGAGCACAAGGTACTACGTTAACATAATGATGGACTATATCTATAGTATAGAATTTTATAAACATCCAACGCGCATGCATGACCTTTTTTATGCTACATACTACACATATACATAAATTAAACATGAGAGCGGATTTAACAAGATGTGCACACAAAATAGCCAATATATTATGAATTAACTAACATTTATTGCATAAAATATTGAGTAATATATCAAATGGAAGGTTATTTCGATACATCGTTTTATCTTTTATGAATGAATGCATGAATGTATCAGACGAAACGTAAACAAATGCATTATAAAAGATTCGAAAACAAGGTCATGCCTGATGCATGATGCCTGATGCGGCATCTCCTTATTTCTCACTATGTTAATGATTACTGACTAAAATGGTGAATGCGACGTGTATAGAAAAATACAAGATAAAATGCCGTCGCGACGTGCGTAGTGTCATAATGGTCGATTAGTGATCTCATAATGATTGATTTTGACAAGTTTCGTAATCTACTAACAAAACTGCGTCATTATGGCTTTCCAGTAGTCAATCACCGACACTCCACTCCATATTAACAAATGTTCAAATGAGTATTAGTTCTTAGAAAATATTTTTTACGAACGGGTTTTTATAAAATTGCGGCAATGTCATTCTATCATCATGCCATTGCGAGACAACTAAGATAATTGATCGATCATTATAGATTTAGCAGATTACGAACTTTTAACCACAATGACAATGAAATGATAATGGAATCGTGTTAGAATGACAAATTTATAAAAACAGTAGACTAGGGCTCCGGGTCGTGTTCCATCACTATATGCTGCAAAATGACATCTAGCAGCTTTGGACACAGTGGAGAGTCGTCCTCTTCGCACGCCTCTGCTGAGTCCAAATCTGTTAGCTAATTGGTGATCCAGATTTGGTTAAGACCAATCTTCAAAGCCTTAAGTACAGGCGTAGAGTAGCCAGCCTTTCGGTATTCTATAAGATGCATTTTGGAGAGTGCGCGGGATTTACATGACTTAATTCCGTTATCTCTGTTCCATCATCAACGCCCTATCGTACGACGAGTATCCTGTATTGACACCGTCACATTCCGGACGAAGCGTTTCCCCTGGTCTTTTATATCGCGTACATCGATTTGTAATTTCCGTCGGTTTATAATTTGAGTGTCTTCCAGGCTGGAGTGGCTTATAGTAAAATAGTGTGCTTACTATCAGGCGGGATCGCGGTCAAGTACTAGTTTATAACATTAAAAAAGTGAACTCTGTATTAGTTAAAAAAAAACATCCTATTTAAATTAATGAAACATAAAACAAAATAAATAATAATATGTATGTGGTCCGTAGCAATCGCAGCTGGGGTATGATAAAACTGTTTTTATCGCAATATAAGTATTCGTTTTTTGTGTGCAGTAAATGCCACAGAACTTATTTAAAATGCGAGAAGTTATTGACCTCAGCTTTAAGTTCAAATTGGCAGGTACCTACTTTTATGTTGCTACATTTATTAAACCTTGAACCGAGAATCGGACTCAAGGCCATCGACATTGCTCTTAAATGACGCATTTGCCTGTATCGATCGGTCATTTTGCCATGTTCGCAATGTCAAGGCTTCAAGGCAACTTACTATTATAATAAGCTTACAGTGTAATACCTACATATAGGACTTTTGTAACTGCATGGTGACCTAGTTGCATTGAATTGAATGTCATGCATTGATCGACCACGCTTCTCTATATCAAACAAATGAAATAAAAAATATAACATGCTTGTCCAGGAAAATGAATGAAAAAGCTGCTTGATATTCATGATTGTGATATTACTGTGATCCTGATATCGTTATGTTAACATATTTTCTAAGAGATTGATTGATGGATACATAGTAAATAAGTAAATATCGACATACTGAACAAACTGTACGTAGTTACGTACTTATGTACCTACATACAATATGTAAAGAAAACCCTGTCCGACCCATAAGGATAATAAAGGTTAGGTAAACACTTGACCAAATATAATATAAAATTTTACATAATCATCACAGTAACAATAATAATGAATTTTGAAATAATCTTTTTTTCCTGGGTATTAATTCCAATTTCCCCGAAATTTGGTAATTTTTAAAAAACTGACAACACCATTTGTGATGGAGCGAATAGCGATGCGACCACGTGCCGCATGCCCCGCCCCCCTTCACCCGCGCATACATGCGCGGGTGAAGGGGGGCGGGGCTATCGGGTTGCCTACCGCACATGCATTAAGTTACCTCGCTTTTTCGAAATAATATTTATTTTTTTGGGGGATTTTTTTTTAAGTTTAGCCCGGCTTTGTAGGCATTATTAGAATCAGTTAACGATACCTAACAATACCTTCACGGATCGGACAGGGTTTTCTTTACATATTGTATATGTATGTATTAAGAAAATGTAGGTATTGGGAAGGGCTGCATTTCGATGTCTCATTGCCATGAGTTATTATTATTATACTAACACCGAAATAATGAAAATAATAGGAGAACTTTGAACTGAATACTTCGATGATTTATCGATGTTATGCAAATAATTGTTATCATTTTATTACAGGAAAAAGGCACTTCGTTACCAGCCCAACGGTTGAACAAGTATCCGTCAAGGGGTTTGCTAAAACACATACTCCAGCAAACGTACAACCAAGCAGTGTCTGACCCGGATAAACTCAACCAATATGAACCCTTCTCACCTGAGGTCAGTACTAACGGGTTATTTATTACGTACTGTTTATAGCCGCGGTCATTATGTCGTGTTGCCAAGTTTGACCTGAGCTATTAATAGTTGTGTGTATTTAAAAAATATTAATACGTCTTTTTGAGTAAAGAAATTGACCAGCACCCTAATTGCGCAGCAATATCGCAATAAATATATATTTTGACACTCTACACACACACACACTATTCGACCCTAAACAAAATATTGCTCCTGTGACACGTTTGTGTAGGAATTCCGCCTACCTAGTCAATATCAAGTTAGAAATTGTTGGTTTAGGTATTATATTAAAAAAATATTAATACGTCTTTTTGAGTAAAGAAATTGACCTGCACCCTAATTGCGCAGCAATATCGCATTAATACACACACACACACACAATTCGACCCTAAACAAAATATTACTCTTGTGACACGTTTGTGTAGGAATTCCGCCTACCTAGTCAATATCAAGTTAGATATTGTTGTATTAGGTATTAATTTATGAAAAATATTGAATGGAACGCATTCGTAATCGCAATAGCTTTCAGTATCACCGATTTAAATTCAGTAATTAATTTTGATTATGTAGTTAATTTTCTTTCTCGTCAAATTCGAGGAGGTAACTATAGGTACTACTGATTGACTCGACACGAATCAATCATTGAATAAGTAGATTTTTTCTCGATTTTTGAATATCAGAATGTGTGAGATACGCATGCTATCGACACGCCCATACACAGCGAGATGTCGAGCGAAACTGCCTACCGCATACGCAACGGGACTATTCTGTTCTTTGAAAGTGGTTTATTCTGAAACACCATATTATGATATTATTGACTAGGTATCGTAATTTTATTTGATTATTTATGCCACATCTTGAAATTCGACGTGGATGCAAAACTGCACCTTGTGTAATAATTTTTTTAGTCGTTAAAAGAATTTATTGCTAACACTAACGAAATTAAATATCAAGCTGGATTGAAAGGAAGTAGGAAGTCAGTCAAAGGCCGCATTGTCCGGATACTATTGATAATGTGCTAATATTTTACAAATTATGTTTGCTATTATAATTTGTAGTAAAAAAGAAAATGTATTTATGTCGTCAGGTATACGGCGAAACGTCTTATGAACTGGTGTGCCAGATGATAGATCAAATAGAAATAACCTCCGACGATGTGTTCGTGGACTTGGGCTCGGGCGTGGGACAGGTGGTCCTACAAATGGCGGCCGCAACACCTTGCCGCGTCTGCCTCGGAGTCGAAAAGGCAGAAGTCCCTAGTAAATATGCTGAGGTAAATATCACGCCAACATTACATTCTGTTTAAAACTATGTATTATAAGTATCAATAAATAATATTAAAAAAATGCTTTTCAGAGTATGGACGGTCACTTTAGAATGTGGATGAAATGGTATGGAAAAAAGTGCGGAGAGTATAAATTAATTAAGGGTGACTTTCTACTGGATGAACATAGAGAAAAAATAAATGCAGCGACGATAGTTTTCGTAAACAACTTTGCGTTCGGCCCGCACGTGGATCACCAGCTAAAAGAAAGATTTGCTGACTTGAAAGACGGTGCTAAAATCGTATCATCGAAGAGTTTTTGTCCGCTGAACTTCAGGATAACAGACAGAAATCTCAGTGACATCGGGACCATCATGCACGTCAGCGAGATGTCTCCACTCAAAGGATCCGTCTCGTGGACGGGGAAGCCAGTCTCTTACTATTTACACATTATAGATAGGACCAAATTGGAGAGATATTTTCAAAGACTGAAAAATCCGAAACTCAAGGTCAGCAAAAGGGTCTGTTCCAATCACTTTACCTTTTATAAGATTATTAAAATATTTTTTTGTTTTACTGTCTCCATGATGATTTGAATGTGAAAATAATTTGTCTATCAAACTAATGACTTAACAGTATAAGACCCTGGAAATTTTTAAATATAGCAAACACAACAAGAATTTTAATAGTCGGACAGTTTTACATAACTTATTTAAACAAGCGATCGTCATGTTTATTATCTATACTAATTCCATGTGTGCTATATCAAGCTATGCTTTAGAGGTAGGTGGAAATGTAAAGTGTTACTGAAAAACTTACGAAACATGAATAGTGCGAGTCGGGACTCGCGTACGAAGGGTTCCGTACCATTATCTATATTAAAAAAAAAACAACTGTTTTTAGTAACAACATAAATACATCATCTTTATAAATTTCAACTGTTTAGCTGTCACGGTTCATGAGATAGTCTGGCGACAGTCAGTAATCTTGGTAAAAGGGTCCAGTTTTTATAAAATTTCCAAGTTTCCTCTTTTGGATTCCGCTAGTAAGTACATCTCGTCCATTTACTTTAACCACCATAGCCTTGTTAAGTTCTTACTTAATCCCCTTATTCATAAACGTTACTTAAAGCTAATTAGTGATTAGCGATTCTTTAACCATAAATATTTGACCTTTTAATATCACCTAACTTTAATCTTTGTTTATGAATAAACACCACAGTGTTTGTGTTGATTAAAGTTAAGTGACGTGCATATGTCTATAATATTTGATTAAAAAATCGCTAATCACTAGTTAACTTTAAGCCAGGTTTATGAATAAGGGGGAATACTTTTAAATCTGCAATATTTTCAGGCATCTGATCTGGGGCCCAAGTCTGCTATTACAATAGTGTTAGAATGATCACTCAGTGATCTCATAATGATCGATTTTGATAAGTTTCGTAATCTACTAACAAAATGGCGTCATTGTGACTTTCCAGTGGTCAATCAGAGAGACTCCACTCCGTATTAATAAAAGTTTGAATTAAGTAGTATTATTTAGAAAATCATTTATATTAACGGGATTTATAATAATGGCAATACGGCAATGTGATTCAATCACCGTTCTATTACGAGACGACTGATATAATTGATCGATCATTAAGAATATAGCAGATTACGAACTTTTAAGCACAATGACAATGGAATCGTATTGGAATGACAAATTTATAAAAATAGCAGACTAAGGCCCCTGATCTTTGTTTCAAATTATACCAACAGATTTCAATGAATAGTTTTGGAAGATATGGTGTACCAAGTTATTTAGCTGTTCACCCTGTTTTACCTGTTCCTTGGCGACTGCACAATTATATTGGTGGCAAGTTACCGATTTCAGTGTGGATCTCATAAGAGACATTATAGGTACATATTATGTTTCACTACTATTGTACTTCTAACTATGGACAGTGATTACGGAATCCCAAGTACAGGTTTATTTTACTATTCCACATAGAGATGTAGAATAGCTTTTCTGGTCAGCTGTGTTGCATGTTTTCATTGAATTATGCTATTATATGGTTGCTAATGTTCAGTTTTTCCTATTTTATATTATTATATTCTAGTATTTCCAAACTGACCTAAGCAAAGCTCCCCCATTTTGTCCAATTTTGTGCATCTTCTATACATTTGCAGTTTAATTGTTGTCTGTTTAGAAATCTTCCCTAACCCTCCACTATGCTGCTTCTTTATAGCTTATCATCGCTTACTCATTTAAATACACAATCTTAAATAATATTAAATTTGTTATATTTCTGTCAAACTCTGCTTGTTTCGTTCATTTCTTTGGATATCGAAAAATTGGTTTAATGTGCGTTGAATTTAGACTTAATGAACCCACTGTTCTCCCTCTTACTCCTTTTTCTAATAAATAAAAGTGTAGTTGCAAGGGTTCATGTTCGTTCTGGACTTAGAAGACCATTCATCCCGCGCGGGCTGGAAACGTCGCATTTTTATGGTTTTTCGTGATTATTGTATTAAATTAAAACCAAAGTATTTTTATTAGATCGTTGGTATTCGTTATTTATAACAGTTATGTAAAAATATTTAATCGCAATAAATACTTCTAAAAGAAAATACCTGAATATGTCTATTTTTGTGAAAAAAAAAAAAAAAAAAATGTCATACCAACTTTTGAAATCAATGATGTAGTTCGCTATAAAATATAGTGCTTTGGTTTAAATTAATTTGAAGTCACTTTTGGTGCAGAAGCTAGGCAATAGTCTGCTGTACTGCGTGTCTCGGGTTTGATTCTAGCACGGAACAACTGTTTTGAAAGTGTGTTCAAATTATTGTAAACACACCCACGATACAGGAGTAATCAGTGTGCGGGCAACATAATATAATAATCACAAAACAGCACTAGGAACGCAACGTTGCCAGTCCACGCGGAATGAATGCTTAACGCACTGTTATTCAAAATTACTTCGATTACACAAGTAGCTCAAGTAACTGCCTGTTTTAAACAAACCTTATTATCCAGCTTACGTTTTAATTTGCAGAGTATGTTATTTTGTACTTTACACCTAAACGGTATCTCCTTATTGTAAACATACACCGTCTAAGCGGGAAACTGCTTAATCGATATCAGGGTAGTGCAGGTCAACGGTTATCTTTTATTTCAGCAAACTAGTTATCGACGTCAAATAATGTAAACATGTCCGGACTAGTTAGACGATTACCTTACTGGTGATGTTTTTGTTAGGGTACGCATAACGGATGTGAGGATGGCGAAGGGAGCGGGAAGAGACACCTGAGCGCGCCGCCGACGCGCCAGCCGACGCCTGACCTGCTCAATGGCAACAGCAACCACAGCACTGTCTCGCTGCCTGAGCGACGAAGGAAGGTGGCAAGGCCTAGACCTGTCAGGTATGAATCGATAATCCTTACTAATATTATAAATCGGAAAGTGAATTTGCTTGTTTGTTTGTTTGTTTGTTCCGCTTTCACGCCTTAACTACTGAACCGATTGCTTTGAAATTTTGCAGACTTAAAGTTAGAGGTCCGGATTAAATTATAGGGTACTTTTTATCCTGGAAAATTTGATATTGCCGAGGGAAAACAAAAATATTGTTAGCTTCATACCAGTTCGTAATAGAAGTCAGTCAGTGATAGAAGGCGCTATGTGTCGTTTAAAACCATATAATACATTGCAAATGAATATGTATATGTTAACTTAGAAGCTAAATAATACGATAATTAATCCCCGAAAACGAGAAATCTAAAAAGCGCCATATAACCGAATTCCAAGCGGGCGATGTCGCGTGCGGAAAGCTAGTATGTATAATATTTTAAATATAATATTTGTCTGTGTATGTTCATGGAATAGCGTGCTATTCTTTGCCATAATAATGTGATCCGCTTTGAAATTAGCAATTAGCTTCATCTTCTTGAATAAAACCGAAATATGAACGTGCGTCATATGACTTTGTTGTCATATACTATTGATTTGCACCCATTGTGCGTGGTCGTGAACTGCTACTTCATTCATCATCATCATAATTTCAGCCGAAAGACGTTCAGTGTCGCTGGACATAGGCCTCCTCCAAGAATCTCCACGACGATCCTTCCGCATCCAGCGGTTTCCCGTGACCTTCACCAGGTCGTCAGTTCACCTTGTCGGGGGCCTACTCACGATGCGTTTTCCGATGTATGGTCGCCACTCTAGAACCCGTCGGCTCCATTGGGCATCGGTCCTACGGGAATATGCCTGGCCCACTGCCACTTAAGTGTTGCAATTCTTCGGGCTATGTCGGTTATTCTCGTTCTTCTGCGTATCTCCTCATTTATGATTAGATCACGCAGTGAAACAACAAGCATAGCCCTCTCCACTGCCCTTGAGCTTTCTTATAAGGCCCATTGCTACCGACCATGTCTCAGTGCTATAAGTCATCACTGGCAATAAACACTGGTCGAACACTTTTGTCTTGAGACACTGCGGTATTTCGGATTAGAAGATTCTACGTAGCTTCCCGAAAGCAGCCCAACCGAGTTTGATTCGACGACTCGATAGTTTGTCCCAGGTATACGTAACTGTCAACAACTTTGAGAATAGAGTCTCCAATCTTACAACTGCCCCTTACATACACTGAATATTTAAATGTAACTAGAATCTGCGATTACGATAATAGCCGTTAAAAGTAAGCTCTAAAAAAAACACTAAAGAAAATAATAATTAAACCCATAACGGCTATTAGTTTAATTTCTATACCTGTAGTTATACAAAAAGTATTGTTACACAGAGGCGAGAACGGTCGGACACGAGCGCGCGCGGCGGTGGCGAAGAGACGTGTGGTGCGGCGCTCCAGCGACGAGAGCGACGAGGAGTCCAGCGGCACGGATGACGCGCCGCCCGCGCCCGAGCCAGCACCGCGCGAGTGGGGCGCGCCCTGGGCGTCGTCTTCAGATTCCAGTCAGTACATCATACTCGGAAGGACATTCACGATCCACGTCAAACCAATCAAATATATAAATAAATAACGAAAATTAAAAAAAAGTTTTTGTTCAATTTAAAAAATATTAAATATTCATTTTAGAGCTATGGTCAATGAACTGTGGTAGAAATGTAGCCGCGCCATTACGCCTGCCCTATGAATGCGAGACTCGGACTGTGCTCTTATATAGGATGTTTGAAACTACGTTATGCATCTTGTATGCTTACATAATCAGCCTATATTGTTCCCACGACCACGATGACCTGGTGAAGGTCGCGGGAAGGCGATGGATGCGGGCAGTACAAGACCGGTCATCATCGAGAGCCTTAGGGGAGGCCTTTGTATAGAAGTGGACCTCTATAGGCTGAAGAGGAAGAAGAAAATTGTTCCCACTATTGGGACACACCGTTTTGAGAGCAGTGGTGACGAAAATTAAATAATTTACACAAAGTGCCTGACGAGGTTCGAACCTACGACCTACACCTTGTAAGTTGCTGCCGATACCACTAGGCCACCATTGCTGCATGTATGCATACATATAGTTTTTTCTTCTGTTTTTCTAATGTTTAGTAATCATTCCACGGTGTAGGTACATGTATATGGCTCCATCTCTAAAACTTAATCTGTGTAGCGAAAGTTAGCACTTTCGTCGAAAGGAACTCGCAGGAAGTTCTTTATTTTGCTGATACCAATGTGAAATTCCATCGGTCATACAATTTTCAGGTAAAATAAGTTTGGTATATTGCCAAAATGAACTGTTTAGCATGAAGATTCCGCCATATGCCAGTTAAATTATCGGAGCTCTGGACGAGTCATCATCATCATCTCAGCCACATGAAGCCCACTGCTGGACATAGGCCTCCCCCAAGGATTTCCAAAAAGAACGGTTGGACGTGGCCTGCATCCAGCGCTTCCCTGCAATTTTGGTCAGATCATCCGACCACCTAGTCGGTGGGCTTCCGACGCTGCGCTTGCCGGTACGTGGTCGCCATTCAAGAGCCTTTCTGCCCCATCGGCCATCGGCTCTACGCCCACTGCCACTTCAGAGAGCTAGCCGCTGGGCTATGTCGGCGACTTTAGTTCTTCTACGGATCTCCTCATTCCTGATTCGATCACGTAGAGAAACACCTAGCTCAGCCCTATCCATAGCTCTCTGTGCGACCTTGAGCTTTCGTATGAGGCCCATAGTGAGGGACCACGTTCGTTCCACCTTCTCGACGAGTAAGTTTATAAGAATAAGTCTATACAGACCGCAGCCGCCGGCCCACCAGCAAGCGCAGCGCCAGTGCGGGAGGCGCCCGGCGTCGGGCCGCACGCGCCAAGCGTCGCCGAGCCGCGCCCGCCGCCATCGCCGGCCTGGACTTGCTGCACTCCACCACGCTCGCCTCCACGCTGCACAACGGCGCCGTGAGTATATTAACCTCGTCACAGGTACCGTATGTGCGCAGGGCATCGACCATCTTTTATATTATTTTATAAAAGACAGATCTGCTGCTCTTCGATTACAACAAATCTGTTTTTATTTTTATTTTTTTAATCACTGCGTGAAACTCCCGAGTTCTATCCTAATATTGGTATTCTCGTATCAGGTGACGGCGCCGCCCCCGGGCTGCGTGGAACAGCGTTTGTCGGCGCTGGGCGTGGCCCTACAGCCGGCGTCACATCTGCACTCGGAGCTGGATATCCCACGTTCGCCGCACACGCCATACAGTTTACAGCTCCTACTTGACATGTTCCGTGATCAGTACCTCGCCTTCATCACGCGCATGAACACGCCCGAGTACGCCCTCGAGATACGGCAACAAATTGAAAAGGAAAAGGTATGATCCAAATTCTCTTTTAAATAATAAGCAAGTTTTGCTTTATACTTTTTGGTGTTCTTACAAACAGCGTATGCTGTCTATTGAATATACCTACTACCGAGCAAAACGGTGAAGGTTTAGGGCTTTTAATTGCCGATGATGCAGTTTTGGGGTTAGAATTATATTTTTCTAATTTATTGACTCCCGTGTTGTACCGGGCTTAGAATAGCACCAAACCATATCCTCCTGTGGGTGTCGTCAAAGGCGACTAAGTGAACTCTCACTCCCACACTCAGGGAAGCGGGCAGCAGCGCTTTTCCTGTGGAATATCAAATTACTGCGATCCCCAACCTGCCTTCCAAGCGTGGGAATTATGGCAAACCCTTCCAACTTGGGAGGGGCCTTTGTCCTGCAGTGGACCTTCTATAGGCTGGAGAAGAAGAAGAATTATTAATTGATTAACAAAATTAAACTATCAATGCAAAATAAAATTATATGTGTCCATATGTGAATAAATTAAGTATTGTTTTAACTCATTCGTGTGTTTTATTCGGCTGGAGGAAACTATCTCTTGAATATGAAGTTTTTAAAATCATTAATACAAATAGCGTGCATCTGTCATACTTTTTTATTGAATAACCGCTAGCCTATACTTAATGTATTCCAATTTCGAGCAGATTTAAGAAAGTTTGGGCCATGCTTAACACAACTTTCTTATCATTGACTTGAAAAATCTCCAGTCTATGTAGCGACTGTGATCGACTTTGTGTGTTAAATCTTCAAAATCGATAATACTGTTATGGGCTCGGGGTACTAAAATGCCCAGGTTAAGGGTTTCGAAGTTTATTGACAACGAAGGTACAGTCGATAGTAGGCAATGACAAGTAGAACGTAGCTGATATCGTACCGAAGTCTTGTCTTACGTCCACAAAGTTCGTGTCGTACGCAGACAATAACAGTACAGATGTTACTTCACGTAGTCCTCAAAGTTCTCGATGGCTTGTCACTGTAGATCCTCTTAAGTATCGCTTGTTTCGCGTTCGCTAGTCAAATGCAGACTGACTGACCGCTGGCGTCACGGCGCTTTATATAGGCTAGCTGATCGAACATTTCAGATCTGTGTAGACGTAATAATAATAGCGCATAATGTCGAGTACGTTCAGCAGGTACCTATAGGTACTTCCCAGAGACGAGTTTCTAGAAGTTTGGATGTCGACACTTAGTTGACAATATGAAACCTGTACCATTCGATAGGCCACCCTAGGTCTAGCAATGCGTTTATATCGTACCTCTATAATGCCTAGGTCTCAAGATATAGGGCGTAAAAGTTACGTACTGCATGTCACGTAATATTGAACCTTATGCCATAGACATAAGGTATGTCGTTTGTAAGACCATGAAAAAGTCTGTGTGTATAAATAAATAATTTAAAACCAAGTATTCGATACAGGAGAGGAACCAGAAACTGAAGTCGCGTGCGTCTCAGTTAGATAAACAGATCAACGTGCTCATAAGCGACAGTGTTGCTCTGTTAAAGGCGCGCATGAGTGAGCTGGGTATACACGCCAATAACACAGTGGATCTGTTGGCCAAAGCGAAGGAAATTGTGGGCAGACATAAAGAGTTGCAGAGCAAGGCTAGCAAGCTGCAAGCGCAGGTACACATTTATATTTATGTGTGTGTCGTAGTATCGTGCATTGAAAAAATCTGCTGTTATTTATTATAACGTCGTAGATTATAGTGACCGGATGCCACCCCTGCTTCTGTTTCGCTCTTATAGCTCACTGACACTCAGTCATGCACCTGATAAATAGCACGCTCTCGGTATCGCGACGGCTTTTACTCATTTTTGGAGAGTACGTACATCACTACAGTTGATAAAAAAACGGTACTCATCATTTTTATAATGAAACAAGTGAATATCACGAACAGACTAATTTATTAATATAAGGAAGGTACACTCGATACATACAGTATGTTAACTAACAGAGGGCGTTCCCGTTAACCCGAAATAGTATAGCATACATACATGCTAAAAAAAATATTTCCATTCGAAAACAAAATGTTTTAAAAAAATTTCCAATAAGAAAATATTCAATAAAAATTTTAAATTGACATGTAAAAGAAACACACTGTACACGCGAACATGAAAGACGGCAACGTCGCAATTTATTTATACACTACTATTTTACTACTATTTTGATTTAAAACAGGAGGTTTCAAATTTATTTCCAATTAGAATCTTTTTTTATTCGGATTTTTTTATGCTTATTTTTCTATGCTGATATTTTTATTTTAATCTATTAATGATAATATTAACGAGTTTAAGGGAACGCCCTCTGTTATTTAACATACTGTATATCACACACACACATATTGCACCAGAGATGGCGCTACTAGTAACCAGACAAACATTATTTTGATACATAATTGTAACACCCCCACTTATCAAAATAAACAAGTAATATTATTTTGGTATGATTCCCAATTTACGCAGCAACTTATAATGTTTGACAGGACACAAACCTTTAGTGAAAATATCTGCTGTCATTTCTTCAGTACATAAATAAAGAATTTTTATAAAATTATTTTTCACAACATCTCTTACATAGTGACATTTCACATAAATGTGTTTTGTTCTATTGTGACTTTCATTGCTTACTGACAATTTTAATGCACTTTGATTGCCACAATAAACCTCAACCACATAAAAATTACCTATAATTTCATAAAGAAGGTTTCTAAGAGACACTGCTTCCCGAGCTGCCTCAGACAGAGCAGTATATTCTGCCTCTGTACTGGAAAGGGATACCGTCTTTTGCTTCCTACTTTGCCATGACACAACAGATCCAGACATTGTGAAGCAAAAGCCCGTATATGACTTTCTGTCCTAAGGCATCACTAGCCCAGTCACTATCTACAAAACCTTGTAATTTGCTATCATCCCTACAAAATTTTAAACAATAAGTTTTTGTATATAACAAGTATTTTAAAATACGTTTAGCATAATGCCAATGAGTAAGATTGTAACAGCTATTAAATTGGCTCAGATAACTGACCGAATATGAAATGTCTGGCCTAGTGAAAACTGCCAAATACATCAATGATCCAATTAACTTTTGATACGGAAGATCAGATACACATTCCTGAGCCTTCTTAACATTTAATTTACATTCAATTGGGGTTTTATGTGTATTACAGTTTGACATATTAAATCTAGAAGCTAACTGCTCAATATATTGTTGTTGATCTACAGTTATTACATGTTTATTTCTGTCCACATTTATTCTCATGCCTAGATATTGTCTTACAGGTCCCAAATCTTTCAATTTAAATTTAGCACCCAAAACACTCTTCAAATTATCAGTTTCTACAGAATTATTTGAAAAAATTAAAAAATCGTCGACATACAGGGCCACAATTATTTTAATTTCACCCTTAGTTTTTGTGTGCAGTGGAAGCGTGCTGGGCCCATAACCTATAATGAAACAAGTGAATATCACGAACAGACTAATTTATTAAGGCGCTGTGTTCAGTAAAAATAGGCTTCTTAAAACAATTTTTTAGCCAAATGTATACATTTCGGAGCAGCCAAAAATTTATATGTTAATCTTGATTATATGTAGCAGGAAACCATTGTTTTCAAAACACGTTTTAAATTAATTTTCTCGATAGAAAAAAATCCTAAAGTAACCCCTAAAATTGAATTTATAACAGTTGTAACTGTATTATTAATCATCAAATCTTGATAAAACCACCACCACCATTGTTTTTGTTTATCGATTTAACTAAGATATTCTAAAATAAATAATGTATTTAATGATAAATAACGTGAACGAAACGTCGCTCCATCGCGGCGTCCATTGCCTTCTCTTTCACTTCTATGCTTAGCGACAGTGACCGCTGAGGCGTGGTGCTTGTCGGACCTATGTCACTTTTTGCTTTACCCCGCACAGAAAATAATTTACGTGACTGTTTGTTGATGAATAATCATATTTCGTTTTTGCCCGGGTTCAAACCCCAGGTTTACATTATATGCTTTTTGTAGATTTTAATTGAAATAAATGCTTTTTAATTTACTGTTGTATTTTTGCCGATATTTTATTTGATTTTTTTCTGTAATTATTCTTTTTACTTTTTCGCGGCACATTTTTCTTCACCTGTATGTGTTCGGGTTCAAACCCCAGCCTTACGTTGTATGCTTTTTGTTGGATTTCTTATTTGCAATTGTTTTTTTTTTTTTTAATTATTATTAATTTATCCGATTTTTTGTATTTTTTGTAGTAATTGTTCCATCTTTTTAAATATATTCTTTTTGTAACAATTATAATGCAAACTAATATTTAAAATCAATTCGTTATAATTTTCTTTCTACAAATTTCTAGAAATTAATAATAAATAATAATAATAAGCCTTTATTTAACCATGAATTTCTTAGTTCATAATATAATTTAAATAAAGAAAAACAATAAAAATAACAGTTAATTTGATAATAGTTCAAAACAGTAAATTTAGATTTCATTTTGTTGCATTATTCATGGCCCCTTTCAGTATAGGCCTCCTCCAAGTGCCTCCATCTATTTCACTCGTACAAACCCGATTTCGATAAGAGTTGCAGTTTTGAAGAAGAAATCTTTTATTTTTTTAAATATCCGAAAATGCGTTTTTTTTTAACAGTTACTCTAAAGAGCTGTTTATAAATAGTAATTTCTAGAAATGATATATTTCTAACAGTTTCATGAAAAAAGGACATAACACAAAAAATTTAAGCAGAACGGACAAAGCGCATTATAAAAATAAAAAAGAAGACAAAAAAAATAATAAAAAATGAAAATATGTATAAAGTACACATTTTCGAAAATCGCAAGGTAAAGTCGGATTCGATCCTGGTGCTCGTCTAATGCGAACCGGGACTGTGACGAACAGAGCCAACCGTACCTCGGGGTTGGATTGTGAAATTACCCTTCTAAATGTAGATGGAATAGAAAAGAAAAACAATAACAATAACAGTTGATTTGATAACAGTTCAAAACAGTAAATTTAGATTTCATTTTGTTGCATTATTCATGGCCCCTTTCAGTATAGGCCTCCTCCAAGTGCCTCCATCTATTTCACTCGTACAAACCCGATTTCGATAAGAGTTGCAGTTTTGAAGAAGAAATCTTTTATTTTTTTAAATATCCGAAAATGCATTTTTTTTAACAGTTACTCTAAACAGCTGTTTATAAATAGTAATTTCTAGAAATGATATATTTCTAACAGTTTCATGAAAAAAGGACATAACACAAAAAAATTAAGCAGAACGGACAAAGCGCATTATAAAAATAAAAAAGAAAACAAAAAAAATAATAAAAAATGAAAATATGTATAAAGTACACATTTTCGAAAATCGCAAGGTAAAGTCGGATTCGATCCTGGTGCTCGTCTAATGCGAACCGGGACTGTGACGAACAGAGCCAACCGTACCTCGGGGTTGGGTTGTGAAATTACCCTTCTAAATGTAGATGGAATAGAAAAGAAAAACAATAAAAATAACAGTTGATTTGATAATAGTTCAAAACAGTAAATTTAGATTTCATTTTGTTGCATTATTCATGGCCCCTTTCAGTATAGGCCTCCTCCAAGTGCCTCCATCTATTTCAATCTTTTTGTGTTGTGTTATTCTAAGCACTCGTACAAACCCGACTTCGATAAGAGTTGCAGTTTTGAAGAAAAAATCTTTTATTTTTTTAAATATCCGAAAATGCATTTTTTTTTTACAGTTACTCTAAACAGCTGTTTATAAATAGTAATTTCTAGAAATGATATATTTCTAACAGTTTCATGAAAAAAGGACATAACACAAAAAATTTAAGCAGAACGGACAAAGCGCATTATAAAAATAAAAAAGAAAACAAAAGTAATAATAAAAAATGAAAATATGTATAAAATATACATTTTCGAAAATCGCAAGGTAAAGTGAACGGATGTGGGATTCGAACCTGCTGCTCGTCTAATGCGAACCGGGACTGTGACGAACAGAGCCAACCGTACCTCGCGGTTGGGTTGTGAAATTACGGTTCTAAATGTAGATGGAATAGAGAATGGTTGGTATAGATTTAATAGAACGTGCGTATTTCTCGATGCACGACGCCTCACCTCACGCATCGATGTACTCGCGCGGAGCGCCCCGCGCCCCGCAGTGGGCGGGGCTAGTCGTGTCCCACTTCGTCTGCTTCACCCCCTCAAATACCTAAAAGTTTGCTATTCACAGCGTCTTAATATAAGGAAGGTACACTCGATACATATATCACACACACATATTGCACCAGAGATGGCGCTACTAGTAACTAGACAAACATTATTTTGATACATCATTGTAACAATTTTCATTATTTTATTGAGTTTTACATTTCTATGACCTTTATTTTCATGCGCTACCTATTATAAGTATTATATCATTTCGTTTATTGCGGTGATTTAATAATTTAATGTCATTCGTTGTTTATATTTAAGAAAATATTTGTACTTTTTTTTTATCTCATTGCTTTATTGAATGTCATTTTCTATGTACGATATTATGCCAATGGTTCTATATTTAAGTAATGTTAGTATAATATATGTTAGTTGCATTACATTTTTCGACTATTGTCGCATTTCATTACAATTTTGTTATTTTTAGGTGAATAATATAGAAACTGACCAAGCAATGCTTGTTAAACAAAGGACATTCGAGATAACAGAGAAGTATCGTCAGTTGGGCCATATACCGTCAGACGTTGAGATCACACAGAGCATGGCTCATGATTGCATATTGAAAGAGATTTCGGCTACACTAGCACACCGGAAAAGATTACACGCACAGGTTGGACATCTCCAAAACGAAATTATTCAAATAGAAAGATCAAGCGAGCAAAAAGCGGCGCCGCCATCTGTACCTGTTGCTACTGTTAAACCTCATACGGTGAATTCTAAGCCAAGGAAATCTAGAGAGCATAGGTCGCGGTCACAAGAGTGGCCTGATGTCCCGGACGTTGGAAAAATTGAAGAACAGAACCCAGAGATTCTTGCTCAGAAGATATTAGAGACTGGGCGGCAAATCGAGGCTGGTAAGATCACTAAGCCAAACCTAATGGTGAATGGGTACCCGAGAGAAGCGGACAGGCACGAACACCATCGACACTCAAAGGCGGCTCCTCCCATACACCGGGCACAACCGCAGCGTTCGAGTCAGCCACAGCCTAACCTCGCACACCGCCAATCGCCTGTCAAGCCGCAGAAACCTCTCAATGTCGTTGGCAAAGTTCAGGAGTCGCCGAAGGTGATTAACTTTGAAGACAGACTCAAAAGCATAATAACGTCAGTGCTGAACGAAGACCAGGAGCAGCGAAAAGCGACGCGGCCAGCACAGAGCCACACGTACACTAACGGATACGTGAGGTCGGGCGCGCCGCACGGGTCTCACGGATCACACGGATCGCATGGATCACATGGATCGCACGGATCGCATGGATCACACGGATCGCACGGATCACACGGATCGCACGGGTCACACGGAGCGCACGGGTACCCGCGCGGCTCGGGTCCCGCGGGCGCGCCGGGCTACGCGCGCCTGTCGCGCGATCTGCGGCGAGAGCGCTACCCGTACGAGCGCCGCGACGCGACGCGCCACGCACACGCGCACCTGGAGCCGTGCGGCGAGCCAGGCGCGCAACCGGACTACACGCAGGTGAGGCCCGCCCCCCGCGCCCCGCCCCCGACCCCCTGTGCGCGCACCTGACCCACTGTGTCCCGCAGGTGTCGCCGGCCAAGCTGGCGCTGCGGCGTCATCTGTCGCAGGAGCGGCTCGCCACACCCGGCGCGCGCACCATCGGCGACCTCGTCAACGGAGAGATCGAGCGAACGCTCGAGATCTCCAACCAGAGCATAATCAACGCGGCCGTCAACATGAGTGCGCGGTACCACGAGCCAGCCGCGGCTAACCAGCCGCTTGAAGGTAGGTTATCACCGTGTGCATTCTCATTTAAAAGTACAGTCAGAGCACAAGTTATCGAAATAAATCAATATAGTGGTCAATTGAATTGTGATTTAAAAGTACTTAACAAAGTTACGCAGTAAAGTTGCTAAATGTACCTCTGCCTTATACTAAATACACGCGTGCCGTTATACTGGTTACAGGGCTAGCGGCTTGTTTGCAAGCTCGCGTGCTGGCTTCCGAGTACTGGCGCGGCCGCAACGGTGCCGGCGCGCC
This sequence comes from Sesamia nonagrioides, assembly GCA_017933935.1. Taxonomy (NCBI): domain Eukaryota; kingdom Metazoa; phylum Arthropoda; class Insecta; order Lepidoptera; family Noctuidae; genus Sesamia; species Sesamia nonagrioides. The sequence continues at coordinate 431,339 of JADWQK010000668.1, read as the reverse complement.
TCCCGACGAGGAGCGCCGCCGCTCGCCGCCGCCCGAGCCGCACTCCAACACCTCCACGCCGCTCGTGGACGAGCTGCCAGGTACTCGCGACGTGCCGCCCGCGCCCGCCACCGCGCCCGCGCGCGCAGACACACTCACCGCCCGCTCCGTTACAGAGGGTGAAGTCGGCGAGGAGGTGGACGAGAGCAAGTGGCAGGACCGGATAGCCTTCCGGTTCGACCAGATTATATCGTTCGCCTCCACGGCCATGGAGGACAAGCGGCGGCGCTCAGACGAGGCCTGCAACACGTCACCCGACTCTGGCATCGGCCATGGCGAAGCGGGCGCGGCAGCGGCGGCGGGCGCGGCCCGCCAGGCTGGCTCTCCGCGTCGGTCCGGGTCGCCGCGCTTGGCTGGCTCGCCGCGCCAGGCCGGTTCGCCACGCCAGACCGGCTCGCCGCGCCAGGCCGGTTCGCCGCCCGCCGCGCACTTCAAGAAGCGCTTCTTCCGGCGCGAGCGGTGGGGCGCGTGGGGCGGCGCGGCGCCGGCCGTGGACTGGGAGCGCCCGCCCATGTGACGTCGCAAGCCCTATTGCACGCACTAGCGCATAATGAACTAGCACTGCCGCCAGGGGACGCTCGTTCGATTGTATTCTATGTAGATAGGGTCGATCCCGCCCCATTCGACACTCCCTCGGATGTTGACTGTCGAGTTTTTGTTATTTTTTTTTCGAATATATAATGTAATTATGTATATTACTGAGTTTATTTTACGTTTAAGATGTGTAATTATTTAATGGTAGTTTTATGTCGCTGTTCCGTTCGGTGACTTCGAGACATTTGCGCCGTGGCGGATTGTATTTCATGTGTTCATTTAGGTCTTAGAGTCTGAAATACATGATTCGGTAACTTTGCAGCGGATCATTCTCGCGCTGGTCGTTTGGTGAATGTTTGTTGTTTTATGTGTTTTGTTTGTCGATGTTACGGAAAGCTCTTGTCTGAATAATGTTAATCATTTCTTTGGGAAATCTTACATTTTTAATATTGTACTTACTTATATCGAGTTTGTATAGAATAGATTATTATGAATTTTCTTACGTATCGAATCAGAAAAGTATCGCATTAGGAACTCTTTAGTAAATTATAGCGCAATTATCATTATAAAATGTATCGAGAACTATCTCATAATGTCATATTCGAAGCAATAAGGTCGTCTGTCGTCCTGTGATACACAAAGCACCATTATTGTTATCTGTTCAGTATCTGTGTGATTACAATAATATAACTAATTCGTATATTTAGGGACAGTACTGTTTTGATGATGACCATGATTAGGTAGTTCATTAGATTGTAATGAGAATCAATGTTATTGCTAGAAGACGGTAACTAACCTGTATAGTGTACTAAAAGCTTAAATTATGATAAAATAAAAACATGACTCTTGTGTTAAAGTAAAGTTTTCCCAGAGAAACATCACGGTGCAGATAAACAGTAGATATTGCATAATGTAAATTGACTCGCTATTTTTATATGGGATTATTTTAGATGAGGTTAATAATGACTCATTTCCATCTATTCAGAATAAAGTTATAAGTAACGGTAATGTAACAGTACGGGAGTAATGTGCGCATACCGCTTGTGACTCTTAATGTTTTAATCTCTACAAATCGCTGCTTAGGAAACAGTCTGTTGTTTTAATATGTTTTAAATTGTCACGTGCCCCTACAACTGTTTGTACTAGGTTTTGCTGTTTCTTAAGCTACGATCGACGATAATAATGTATTGTTAACTATTTTGTTGGATAATGTTCAGGACAGACAGTTATGTCAGTAATTCTGTAGCTAAAGAGGAATTAACAGAATAGGCTATTTGACAGATTTATAATTTTTATCTTGAATTACTTGGTTGCGGTTAAGAAGTTCATCCAAAGTATTTTTTTTAATTTTAAATACGTATTTCGTAAGAAATATGCAAATAAAAATTCAAAATTCAAATAAGCCGCGAAAAGGATATAATCAGCAATATGGCGTTGCGCCTGGTAAATGACGTCACAAGCGGTTTTCGGTTCTCAGTGGTGTTTGTTTTTAATTATTATTTGCTGTTGTTATCTAATAAAATGGTTTACAAGTGGTGTACTGTACTGGGTTGTACAAATAAATCGATAAAAACCCCCGAAAAACAGTTTATAAGTTTGCCGGAAACTAGCGTATGACGTCATCGCGACATTAGCCAATCCGGATCGTTTCACAATGTGTGGCGCGAGAAACAAAAAGCCAAACATATTTTTGTGTTTTTGATATAATAATTGTTATTATTTTTTATTAAAACTCTTGTAAATGATATAAAGAACCCTCATTTTATGCAATTAAAGCAAAAAATCACAAATAATTGAATACTGTCAAATAGCCTATTACTATCATAATCCTATTTAGGACAATCAGCTGTCTAACTTGCACCAAGTATGTTTTCACAAGTTCTCAACTTTAGGATTCTGCATTCTAGAAAAAGAAACAAACAATATTTGTTCAAATTCAAAACTTGTAAAGAAAATATTTGGAAACGAGTAAAACATTGTTCTTACTAGACGACCTTGGTTACAATTATCGGTTTAGCATGTACTTTATCCTTTACTTCGACTAAATATGCACATAATGTAGATATACTTCGTTGTACACGTAATAGCTGTTATCATAAAATAATAGGACCAAAGAGTTTCTGGCGACGCGCGACTTGATACTATTAAAATAGTATTAATTTTTCTCCATGATCCCGAAACATCAATTTTTAATTTATTATAATTTTAACTTTACCTATGTCGATGAGTGTACTATGTGAAATGGTCACATATTATACTTTATATCGACCCAGTTTATCATTGTAACTGCGAAGTTATAGTCATGACTGCTTTAAATCGATTTATTAGTCACATCAAGTAATTTAAAAATGACCAGTCAATTGCAATTTTAATATTCCAGTATACCTAATGTCGAAAAATGTAAGAACATGTATCGTAGGTATACAAAGAAGGGTATGCTCACGATAGTTTCATAGCACTGTGGCTACTAAGACTTCGTCACGTGTCAGTAAGACTGAAGCCAAACGAGCGTAAATTTTCGAGTTGCATAATTTGGGTCGTGTAATTTCTGCTGTATTCTGTTTCATACAAAAGTCCTGTTTCATTCACACGGCGACGCAAAATGAGTTGTCTGCCGACTCGCACGCATTATACGGACCGAATTGAGTTTGCAGGAGCGAGATTTTCTTGAAAAACAGGTATTGGATAATGATAGAACTTTTCACTACACAACGTTCATATAAAATGTGGAACTGTCTAGGCATCAGTCTTTCACTATTAAGGCGGTTCCAGAGGAAAAACACACCGCAGGCCGTTTTTATGTAGTTTTTCGGAGCTATCGACTCTTTATCCAAAAGAAATATCAACTTATTAAAAATACATAAATTTTCTCCATAATCTTGGCTCCAAAATTGTAGTTTTTTTTTTTTTTTTACTAAACATAATGTTTAAATAATTCCTTCACAACGAAACCTCTGACAAGAGAAATAATTATCAAAAACGTGCATCTCCTCGAAAAGTAAGCATTATTTAGATTGCGTTCTTACACTACTGGATAGGAAATTTCATGACGAACATTATTGTAGAATTTTTTTTTTAAAACGACCAAAACAAAAGTTTTATTCAACAATCTGAGCGTATTTCCCATCATTTCTCTTGCCCGAGCTATTGAGATTCACTGATTCAGTATGCCACAAGCTCTCGAAGGGGGAACCCGTGTCGTTCGTCATCGCGCGGTCCGCTAGCATAGCGGGCGGCGCGTGAGCGAGAAAGCATCTTCTTGCTCGCTCACGCACCGCATGTCACATAGAGTATAATACTATCATAAAGTGTCTCTGTTATTGATGTTCATTTTGGTGTTCGTTTTTTTAACCGATTTCAAAAGGGGGGAGGTTATATGTTTTTTATGTTTGTTTGCGGATAACTTTACTATAATATAAATAATAGGGTATTTGACTAAAAATAACTAATTAGTCCGTCATTCAGATTATAGAAACAAATTGGATAGGTTTATTATATACGTTTTACATTTCGTATATTTTGTTTTATCAAATCAATAAAAATTGACAAATATAATAGGCATCAAAGATCAGGAGCGATGGCTGGTGACGTCACTGGCCGCTAAAAAGTGTAGCGTGCAGTGACGTCACACGAGTTTTTAAAGCACTGTGTCGTCTTCATTTTTTGTTTAAATGAAAAAAGAAAAAAATATGTGTCTAGTATTTTTTGGGTAGGCCCCCGACAAGGTGGACCGACGACCTGGTGAAGGTCGCGGGAAACCGCTGGATGCGGGAGGCGCAGGACCGGTCGTCGTGGAGAACCTTGGGGGAGGCCTATATCCAGCAGTGGACGTCTTTCGGCTGAATGATGATGATGATGAGTATTTTTTGGAAATCTGACTGACGGACTAATTAGGTTTTTTTAGTCAAATACCCTATTGCATAAGTTGATAAAAAATGCTATGCAATAGCTTTACCGCGGCAGTTCCCGAGTGCCACATGTTTTTTTTTTTAATTAAAAAGATTATATCTTCAAGGTAGTCTCATGTTAAGGAAATTAGGGTCTGATGATGGAAGACTAAGGAAACCTAGGAGAAATTTAAAAAATCATAGGGGCGCCTAGGGCATTTCTATGTTTTTTTCGTTAAGTGTTTTAACGCACTACAATTTAGTAAAGTTCGGAGTTGATGATGGAGCCGGGAGACAGCCGAGGGATATCCTTAACGATTCACATCAGCTGCCTCGTGTTTGTGCTTAATAAATTTATATTGATAAGAACTTTACACCTAAATGAGTTGTGATTGTCATTAAAGCTCTGATGATGAAGACAAAGGCCAGTTAAGGGAACTCCTCAAAGGTTTACAATAGTTACCTTGTGTTTGGACTTAATTCATTTATATTGATGAAAACTTTACACCTATATAGGTTTAAATGAAGGTCTGCAATAGATCTGATGATGAAGACCATAGACAGTCGAGGGAATTCCTCAACAATTTACAACACTGTACTTTAACATAGTACAAACACTACCTACTCGTCATGCTTACGCAAAAATCAAGAGACTGAATTTAAGTTGTGTTATTTCATTCTGTTATTTCTAGAAATGCTCATACTTTCATTGTGGTCTTATAGGAATTAAAGCAAACGAAATACGTCGTTTGCTTGCAGGCCTTTTCTAAATTTGCTGCCGTCAGCGTCCAGTCTGACCGGATATTGTATTAGTCAGATGTTTATTATTTTTCTGCAAAAGGAAGATTATAGTATATGTATTTGTTTTTTTTTTATACGATAGTTTTATTTTTTACAATTTACGTATTTGTTTTATTAAACGAGAATAATAATATAATTTCAGTCTTGCCTGAGCCCAAAAAAAACATCAAATCTTTTTTTTATGTAGGTTTCCTGTCTGCAGAAATTTATTTGACCCTGATTACGTTTTCCCTTAAAATAATAAATAATGATAAATTAACCTTTATTATATTATTTCTCTATCCCTTTGACCATCTGACTTAGCTAACTTTCAATCTACAAAACTAACTTCCAACCCTAAAGTTACAGTTATAACATATTTAGTTGTAAACGTCTAATCAATACAAATTAAGTAAGCCCAAACACATGACAGTTGCTTCCGATGTGGATTCCCTTGATTCTCTGTCATCTCCATCATCAGGTCAGGCCCAAATCTTCACGGTTTTATAGTATCATCCGATATAAATACGAGTATCAAGTTTTCACCCGAAGCGTGCCTACAATTTTAGATAATTGGCCTAAATTTCTTAGAATTTCCATTATCGACACTGACGTGGTAACAATGAGATTACATAGGCAGCATACTCTTTCATATAAAAAAGAATAGTCAAAATGGGTTCATTAACGATAAAGTTATCAGCGAGCACACATAAATCGAATTACTTCCTTCGTCCGCCAGACGGCGCTAGTAATTTTTGCGAAGTATTGTAGAGGTGGGGCGCGGTGAAGAGGGAGCAAATGCTCGAGGTCATTTGGTGAGGGTACGACCTTAAGCGGATTTATTCAGATTCTTTTCTGGCATTATCTACTTCTTCTAAACATGATTCGTAAATAGACAAAGTTATCAACGGTTCCATTGCATAACACAAACATCCGCTATAAACGTTCGATAGTAACTGAATAAAATGCGCTCGTCTGTCATTCCAACAGAATTTCTGCCAGGCAGGATTTCTGCGATAAAATTCTGTGACTTATGACTCACAAAATTACGCTTGTTTGGCCTCATCCTAACAGTAGACTTGTTGCGAGACCCTTGACGAACTTGATCAGCAATTCTAAACCGAGTTTCAACAACTAGTAGTGTCAATAGACCACAACAATTTAGACACTGAAAGCTCTGGAACGCGGTTAAAAGGTGAATCTTTCACTAATAACATTCAACGCGGTCAGAACTTCTAGACCAGGTTCAAGAGCTGTTAGTGTCATCATTGGAATATTGACACTTCCTACTCTTTAACGCGATTTAAATGTACTTGATCTCGTTCGGTTTAATTGGTGAAATTAGCCAGAAAGCTATAAGAAATAAAATAAGAGTTTATTATACTTGGTCCACTCCTACGAAACTGTGTGCTTAATATTCTAAAACATATCTGCGTTCCTTTGGGGTTTATATACAAGTTACTTTGCAAGCATCTCTTTAGGTGTCGCACAAGTAACTTAGGAATAAACTATTTTTCGCTCATGACGATTATCCGCCTCTTAGGAATAAGATTTAACAAAAATAAGCAATTTGTTATGTAATGGGTTTTCTGAAGTCATTGTTGATATTCGAAAATAGTGAATACTGTTTTATGCTTTCAGTCGATAAAGCAGTTAATTAAATATTTGTGTGTACTAAGTAATTCGAAACTGTATAAATGTGATCGTGACGTAAAAGTGTAAGAACCGACTTGTTTCCTAATTAGCCCAATGAGCTTTGCTATTATAAGGGAGTCCAAACATACACAATTCGTAATTTTAAAGTAATAGAATAGGATAATGAAACCTTGTTACTTAATAGTTCAACATACAATCATAGTTATTTCCGCGATGTGGCCTAGTTGTATATATTTATTTTATATATATGTATATATATAAAGGCAGTGTTTCTACAAATAGACAGAAACAAACTTGGATGTTTTACGCCCAAGCTAAAGTTATCTCTTTTGTAATAGCATCAGCCAAAGGGTAGTGCAGCCTTATATTTTAAAAATTAGACATATGTTTAGAAGTCAGGACGCGCATTACGTATTAATATCGGAAAGCTTAGAAATTATATTCGTTTCAGAATAAATTATAGGTAACTAGATCGTATTTGTAACGATAAGCATAAGACTTGTTGATTAAATTATGTGCACTGACGTAAGAAAATAAATTGTAGGAAATAAATCAATGTAAGGCTTCCAAATTCAATCAAAGATCGCAAAAAATAAACATTACATAAAATTCAAAACACAAAAATGAATCAAGATTTTTGGAAGATAGTTGTTCCTTTGGAACTATCAAACTTTTTGTATTAGTTTTATTATTTAATATTACGGCCATGGCCAGTAAGAGAGACGTCAAGGTCGGTTCTATTTTTTTAAGTTATTTTTGTACAGTATTTTACTTACTGTGCATGGTGTAATGTTTTTAATAGATAAGACTTGAAAAAAAAAAAATAACACGAGTACTGTATGATTGTAATAGTTAACTACTTGAGCAGTTTTAATCACTTGAGATCGATGAATATTACATTCTGTAAACGCGAATTTCCAGACATGTTTATAATACATAGGCGACACTGAAATACTAATAAGTATCTAAATTTTAAACCAAGCTCATGTGATAAATGAGAATGGCTGTAAACTGTAAAGAGTTAAGTGTTGTTTTATGTATTTTAAACATTGGGGTGCACTGGTTTGATTGTGCCTGAAAAACTCATCAATGCCGCTCCAAACCTCAAAATTATGTATTTGTATATTGATAAGTAAGCTTAAAAATCTAATCTGAAGTAGGTACCAATAGAAATATAGTGTAATGTCGGCAATAAAACATCTATTTTGGTCGGATTAACTCGAAGAGTGATTACATTATTCAGTTATGATTAATTTTATTTTTGATGGGGTATAATGAGCTAATCTGTGTGACGTTATAGTGTCTAAAATAGTACAAATGAGAAGACTTATCGTCGTAAGCCTCGGACTATTCAACATGCAAATGCTAGATTTGGAATGTATCCCTGTGTACTAGTTTTATTTTGTACTAAAAGTTAAAAATAAACGAATAATTATATCGAGTTTTTATTATTTACTAGCTGCTCCGACAGACCTCGTTCTATCAAAGGTTATTGTGTGCTGTGTTTTCTATTTTCTCGCAAGGTTACGTTTTTTCTCTATCCTTATACCTTCTTTATGCTTTAAAAGGTGAAATTAAATCTAATTCGCCGAGCCGGTATCGAGTTTTGCGCATTGCAATGTATTTAGCGATTCATTTTAAGGGTTCAGTAGTATACTAGTTTCGCAAAATCTGCCTGTCCGTCCACGGATAATCTCAGTGACTGTTAGCACTAGAAAGCTGAATTTTGGTACCAATATGTAAATCTAATCATGCCGACAAATTGGTAAAATAAAAAATATTTTATTAAGGGAGGTCCCATACAAGTTCAGTGGAGGGGGATTTTTTTTTCTTTTCAATTCTAACGTGTGATACCAGACCAGCCCCCTAATCGGTGAACACATTTTTGTCAAATGATTGCGACTAGTTGGGATCGTTTGGACCGAACGGACCAATGAGCGGCGCGAACGATACCAACTGATCCCAACTAGTCTCAATCATTTGACAAAAATGTGTTCGCCGATTTGGGGGCAGAATCGATTAATTATTGATAATGTTAATATTCAGACACCTAAAATATAATACTGCTTGAGAATAAACATGTACTTACCTAATTTTAATTAAATGCCATTAAATAAACAAGTACTATTACTTTATGTAGGTTTCTGTTATTCTGGGACTAAATAAAGCATCTGCATTTTTTTTTTTTCAAACAAAAAATATTTATGTATTTTTGGGTCTATCGGTCAGGTGCATATGTGTACCATTTTTAAGTGGAGCTCCTGTGATTACATAATCCAAAGTGTTTTGAGGTGGCTTCACCCCAATCTAGGGGCATCAAACGCCTCTTGCCGGAGGGTCTATGCGGAGGTCGTGCAGTTCATGGCCCTCTACCGGGCAACGGTGTAGGTTCGGTCATGGCCGTTCGGATACCATACGATCCTCGTTAGCGGGGACCGTACGGTATCCCCGGAGATCGGCGAGATCGACAGGGCGGGACGAGCCTCATTTCAGGATTGCCGCAATGGGATCTAGAGGCCAAAGCCCTTAGCCCACATGTGGGAGTGGCGAGAGGAGGCAAAAATGGCCGGAGCATAACTTCGCTGCCGCGAGAAATCTCGGCTCGGCTTACAGAGATCCGGCGGAATCTCATGGCGACATTGAGAACGCGAGTGTTGCAATCCAGTGCTGGGCACAACACTGTACGGCGCGGCGGTAAGTCCCTTCTTTGAGGAGTGGCTGACTGTTCCGCCTGACGCAGGTCCTGACCGGACACGGCTGTTTCGGGAGGTTCCTGTTCCGGATAAGACCACCGTGGGGATCGCCCTGAAGTCACGGTGGAGCATATGAGTAGAGGTTTGCCCAGCTTGGGTAGAGCACCGCCGTGTCCTCGTGGCGGCGATCGGCGGCGATCTCTCGCATCCGGCCCTGATCCAGGCCATGGTCCGGTGGTCAGTACAAATTGCCTGGCCGTCACCTCCTGCTAAAAAAAAGACGTGTGGCACTCGGAGACTGCAGCGGTAAAGCCATTGCATAGCATGTTTTATCAACTTATGCAATTAGGTATATATAATTATATATTTTTGTATTTATGCAGTATTTTTTTTCTTTGATATTAATTCAAGTTATTTTCTTTTTTGTAATTTATTTACTTATATTTTTTTTACCAGTAACGTCAACAAAAGAGTAAGATAAATGGTGGCGATTTAGCGACTAAACTATATTCAATGTTTTATATTCGACTTGGATAAAGAGATAGAAGCTATGCAATAGCTTAAAAATGATTTTCGTGATCAGCACCCACAAAAACCCTCGTTACGACACCCATGTCAAAATATCATGAAGTTGGTGTCGGTCATCTTGGATTTCAGAAATGACGTCATTTTCGTGATCTGCACCCTTGAAACCCCCTGTTACGACACCCATGTCGAATTATCATAAAATTGATGTCGGCCGCGTCATAACGAATTTTTTTTGTATTTTATAGTTTACATCTTATACAACACCCGTTTCAGAGTGAATATTAATCGCAAATTTAGCACATCGCGACAATCATTAACTTGTAAAAGATGCAGTCGCACGCACACAAACACACCGTGCTGAAGACTGCCGAACTGAAATGACGTTAGACGATGTACGGCTTTCAACACCGCACCGCTGTGCCAGTCAGAGTGAGGGGTGTTAGGTTATTTTCGTTACGGAATTTCTGGATTCGGTCTCCACGCTCTAGGCCCGCGATAGAAGGTACGCAATAGCTTCTTCTTCAGCCCATAGATGTCCACTGCTGGACAAAGGCCTCCCCCAAGGCTTTCCACGCCGACCGGTCTTGTGTGTCTTCATCACAAGACCTCTAATGATAATCACAATCCATCTAGATATAAAGCTCTTGTCAATACAAATTAATTAAAAACAAACACAAGGTAGTTTCTGTGAATCGTTGAAGAGTTCCCTTGACTCTCTCTCGGCTCCATCAATAGAGCTACTCCGAACCCTTAGTAAATTGTAGTGCTTTAAAATACTTAATGAAAAATTTAGAAATGCACTGGTTGCCCCTCCCGATTTTCTAAAGTTTCCCTTGATTTCCCTGGTGTTACATCATCAGACCCTGATTTCCTTATCATGGGACCACCTTAAAGATATCTTTTTTCCAACAAAAAAATAATCAAAATCTGTTCATAATCGACAAAGTTATCCGCGAACAGACATAAAAGTATATTTATATAGGTACAATATGTTAAGAAAGCCCTGTCCGATCCGTGAAGGTATTGTTAGGTATCGATAACTGATTCTACTAATGCCTACAAAGCCGGGCTAAACTTAAAAAAAAAATCCCCTTAAAAAAATAAATAATATTTCGCAAAAAGAGATGACTTAAAATATGTGCAGTGGGCCATTCAGGCGCGGGCGAAGAGGGGCAGGGCACGCGGCACGCGGTCGCATCGCTATTCGCTCAGAATTATAGCGTCAAAAATAATGTTGTCACTTTTTAAAAATAAAAAATTAAAGAAAACCCCGTCCGACCCATAAGGATAATAAAGGTTAGGTAATCACATGGCCAAATAAAATTTGATACTTTAAATAATCATTATAGTAACAATACTAATGAATTTTGAAATAATCTTGTTCTTCGGCGAATTAACTCCAAATTGCCCAAAATTTGGTAATTTTTCAAAAAATGACAACATCATTTTCGACGGTAATATTGGCGGAAGCAAACAGTTGGTAAAATTTAGTGCAACATCTCAAAAAAACTCAAAAAGTGCCAAGTGAACTAAGTAAAACTAAAGTGCAGTGAAGTGCAAATAAGACATGGCTTAAAGGTCTTAGAAACCAGGCCATAAAATTCCCAAAAAAAAAAATAATATTGGCGGCATTTTGTTTGGCAAATTTTGGGTAATCTGTGGTCACGACCGGCGGCGCTGCGACCTCTAAATAATAACTAGAGATGTACTATTTTGTGTAATAACGTTTTTTTATCGCTATTAATCGGAACTTGTCTGACACTGGAGATAGTGAATGATGGTTTCAACATGTCATAGTAACTCCCTGAATATAATGATAACGTGGTATCCGTAGGCATGCTGGTATGTATTTAGACTCTATATCACACTTAAATAATATTTTAATTTTTCGTAATAATTCCTTACCGTGCCGTGCCGTCAGTACACTCGGGCCCTAACATTTGTTTTGTCACTGTCAAAGTTGATATCATAACTAGAGGTGGTTAATATAGCGCATAGCGCCATTCTATAGCACGCTATTTTTTCATAGCGCATAGCGCACGCTATGTAGGGGGACGTTAAGACGCTATGACGCTATAACGCTATTTACGCTATGAATGAAATTGATCTAACGACTCGCACAGCGCGCGCCTGCTCTCCGCGGGCGCTGCGCGCTATCTGCGCTATGCGCTATGAAAAAATAGCGTGCTATAGAATGGCGCTATGCGCTATACGGGCAGTCAGTAATCGCGTGAGCGCTGTGGACTATAAATGTATGTTTGTTGTCGGAGCACGCTAATTTCATCGCGCGCGATCTTAATTGTTAGTGTAAATATTAGTAGGTATAAAGTTCTGTTGAAAAACGAACTAGTGACGATTATTTAGTGTCTGCAAAGGTATTATTAGTGTGTGTAAATATTAATATATAATTCTGTTGCAAAACGAACTACTGGATATTATTTAGTGTGTACTCTATGTAAAAATGTCTAATCGCAAAGGTGGTGGTTTGCCAATCTGGAACTTTTTTGAAAAATCTGCAGACGGCAGCAAGACTGCTATTTGTAATTATTGTCGCTGACAGTTGTCCTTTAAATTTATTTTTTCGAAATCAGGATATATTATCAGTAATCGAGGAACACGGTTGTCTACTACAAAAGTAGTTCAACTAATGTTTTTAAATGTAAATAAAATATAAATTAAAGAAGAACCACTGTATATATCTGTGTATAATGTAAATAGTTGTTTTTTTGTATATATACAATCAATGAACTTTTAAATACGCCTATATTTGATTTACGATTTATTAAAATTAATGTTAGAATAACCTTTACCAATTATAGACAGTCCTAAACCTGAAAAGTATGAAAGAGAGTTCATTGATATCTTTTTATATTGCTTTTATTAGCGTTCCGTTATAGCATGCGGTCTATGTATCGAAGAACGCTATGTAAAGTAACACGCTACGAAATGTAGCGTGTTGCAAGAATTATCGCGCCTGCTGGACGTCCACGTGCTTTCTTATTTATAGCGCGCTATAACATAGCGCATTTAATAGCGCGCTATAAATTAATAGTTTATAGTCTGTAGCGTGCTATTTTTTTATAGCCGTTTTGAACAACTCTAATCATAACCAGTCATAATGGCAACTGGCAAGGCAATTAGGCAACAACAGTTGCAGTTCAACAACTGACAGTTAAGTGTCTGTGCCGTCACGTATGTGTTTTTTCGTTTTTCGATACAAAATTTGTGTTTATTTTAGTGATCACAGTATGTTATAATTAATTAATGATATGTAACAACGATATCACTTGAAATTGTAATTTGTGCATGCGTCCAATTGATAGTTTTATGTTTTATAAACGATCTAAATTTGTATGTACAAATGAAATGCAATATTCGTGAACTCGCTCAACTGAGCGATCAACCTTGTGCAATTGAAGGAAGATTAAACTATAAAAAGATTTCCAATGGCGGTTATCGTAATCAGTCAGGTCAGTACAAAACATTCTCTGGATAATATTGCCTCTAAACCATTTATTTGGTTTTCCTTTTCCTTAAAGTTATTTTGCAATGAGTCATGCCAAATGTCCCTTTCATGGTGTAGTCTAAGCTATATTAAGATCCAAGGATAATTCTTTTATTTATAAATATTATTCATTGACAGTCAATGTTTTGAACTGTTGATACAATTGTATTCCTTATTAGTAATTAGTATTGTTTAGAGGAAGCATACAACTTCATAAATTGATAACTCATAGTCACATGCCGTCATGGGGGCAAATATAGAAATGAAGTAAACTAATTTTCCTAACATAAAAATGCAATAAATAGAATTAATCTATAACTAGTAACCAAACGCAGCATCAATTCCATTATTCTTATTCCAGAAAATGCTCTTTATCATTTCAATATTTCTTTATAATATGTTGTAAATATTATTATAAGTTTGTTTTATTTCAGTATTCAAAGAGAGATGGTTTCGGCTAATAAATAATTATTTATTTTATTTTAAAATAAGTGAGATGGGAAAATTTGATACAAAATGTCCAGCGGGAATGTTTGTATTAGAAAATTCTTCAATACAGATGGAACATGGGCAGAGTATACCATTTTCATTTTCAATATCATTCATGTAAGTTTCTTTATTTATTTGGGTTTCATAATAACCATATTTTATTTAAACTACATAATACAGCTAGTAAATTTTGTACAGCTTCAGAATCCATATCAGTTCATATAATTGTTATTTTTTGTACAGACGCTTATACAATCTGTCAGATTTTTTACTTTATTCTTAAAGCACTAAGGCTCAAGGTGGATTGTGAATGTTTGACAGATTCGCATAGCTTGGCCTGCTGTCGTCCATAACCAACAATGACAAATATGTACACTCATCATCATCATCTTAGCATTTATCCCGGTTGTATCCGCGGCTTTCGCGTTGGAGCCCGGGTCCGCTTTCTTGCTCAATTTCCTCCATTTCGCGCGATCTTTAGCATCCTGTGGTGTGAGATTGTTGGCATGCATGTCATCTGTTACAACGTCAAGCCAGTACTTCTTTGGTCTACCCCGATTTTTCCGGCCCGGCGGAGGCACCATGGCAAGACATTTGTGACCCACATAATATTTTTCGTTTTCGTAAGACCGTAATATTTTTCGTTTTCGTAAGACGTGACCGTACCAACGTAGGCGTCCCTCCTGCAGTTTGTCCCCTATATATATCACGGACACGAAAACTGCCACGGATGCGAGAGTTCCTGATGCGGTCCTTCCGCGTAACTCCACACATCCACCGCAGCTTATTCATCTCCGTGCAACGCAGCTCCTGCTTGTGTCGCTCAAGCAGAGGCCACGCCTCACTGCCATACAGGAGAACAGGTCTAATGATGGTCTTATAGACTTGCCCCTTAAGCTTAACCGGCATTTTAGGGTCACAAATGACACCTGCCACCTCACGCC
The DNA here is from genome assembly GCA_017933935.1 of Sesamia nonagrioides. Lineage (NCBI taxonomy): Eukaryota > Metazoa > Arthropoda > Insecta > Lepidoptera > Noctuidae > Sesamia > Sesamia nonagrioides. Next base: position 416,284 of record JADWQK010000668.1, on the reverse strand, counting down.
ATTTCGCCCAAGCTGCGGAAATACGTGTCCTGACGTTGCAACCAATGTCGCCGGACGCGTGGAGTACAGACCCCAAGTATTTAAACTGGTCTGTACACTCGACCATGTCACCGCCTATGCGCACAGACATGGGGTCTGTCGTGTTGCTAGCCATATACACGGTCTTCGCCACATTGAGTTTCAGACCTCCGTTCTCGAGCGAGTCCTTCCACACATTCACACGCCGCACCAACCGATCCCTGTCTGCGTCCGCCAGCGCGATATCGTCAGCATACATAAGCAACCAGGGAGGTTGCTCATGTGAATCCCTGATGCTATCCGACAAGACGTCTAATATCACGTTCAACAGAAACGGTCTAAGGACGGAACCTTGGTGGACTCCGACGGTGACGGGGAAGGGTTTAGTGTCACCAACAGCGGTCCTAACAACGGAATCGGAATTGAGGTACATGTCACGAATTATGACAACATAGGGTACCCCTTTGGACCTCACGTGCCTACCAGATCACTCCTCGAGGGACACAGTCGAAGGCCTTCTGCATATCAAGAAAGAGCATATGCAGAGGCGTGTTCTTCGATCTGTATCTCTCCATGGCGATCCTTAGTGCGAAGATAGGATCCATGGTTCCGTACCTTGGACGAAACCCATATTGACACTCCGAGACAGCACACTCCTGCCGGATCCGGTCGTCTATAATCCTCTCAAAGATCTTCATGGTGTGGGACATGACCGTTATACCGCGATAGTTGCCACACTCCTGTACCGGGCCCTTGCCTTTGAAGACTGGAGTAATAATACTCTTGTTTCCATTGGCTCGGAATTTTGCCGGTCAGGAGCACGCTGTTCAAAAAGCTAGTTAGTTAACACCGCGAGGACCCATCGCCTTCCAGGCCTCAATGGGGACTCCGTCAGCTCCGACAGCTTTCCGATTCGCCATGCGACGAAGAGATGTGTGGACTTCCTCAGGCGTTATCGGGGGCACTATTCCAAGATTTGGAGGGAGTTCCGGTGTCTGCACCTCTTGGTGCTGCTTATTCAGCGGCTCGTGGAAGTTACGATTGCCATCTCTCCGAGGTCTTCGCATATTAGGTTGCCAACAGGGTCTTTTACACAGTGGCACTTGGATATATCCTGTGCCGCATTGACCCTAGAACGTGCCAACTTGTGAATGAGCAAAATCAAAATTGTTTATTTCAAACTAACCAGGCGTTGGTGCTTTTGAATGGTCAATGTCGGTCAGTCCAAGAAAAGTGAAGCTAAATTGCATGTTCCAAAGCATAGATCTCTATGGAGAAGAAAGTGCAAGAAACTCCATGGACACTCTTTTAAAATCATAATATGGGTTACATTTCTTCGTTACATATTTCTGTTGCTTCTGCACTTTTGCCCCTCAGACAATTCCAACTTCTTGTAGAGCAAGTGGTCTCATCTGCTCCGGCTACAGCTCTTTTTTCGTCTCCCTCTGGACTGTGTCATCCCACCCCATGTACACTGTCACACCCTTTATGCCTGGAGGTTTTATTTAGATAGTTATTATTTATTTTTAATTTTATTGTCTTGTTTGACTTTGTTGTTTATATGGAGGGGCTAGCTGACAATGAAATATTAAGACTGATTTACATGGTGCAATTTAATTGCCTATGGCATACAATAAAATTGATGCAACAAATGACTTGCATCATCTAAATGGTGTTTAGACTATGCAACTTTTATTGTTGCTTCAACTTAATTGAAGCCATAGGAAATTAAATTGCACCATGTAAATCAGTCTTAATATTTTGTGTCTTGCCATGTTTGTTTCTTTACATACCTATTGTATACAGTCAGGTATTTTGTAACTGAATAGACAGTTGTGCTGGTAGGCATTTTGGGGCATAATTTTTTGCAATTTAGATGTCTGAAAAGTACTGATTTTGAGCCTATGTTTTCATAGTTATTCTGCTGTTAGCGAAAGCAACAAATCCAAAAGGCATATAAATCAGTCTAGCGGTTCTTAAGCTATAAATGGTGTGGCTAACCTAGCTTTGTTTTATTTATAAATATATTTATACCTATTACCATGCATCAAATTGACCCAGTTATGTAAGAAATTGGTCATAACTAAGGCTATATTTAGCAACATGCATTCTAATGACATAGGCTGATAGTTTTTGAAGATTAGGTAACTGTTGTTTGTAATAACTATAACAATGATTACAGAGATGAACCTGAAAAACGCCACATATTTGCTGCCCGTGCTGAAGACAATGTTGTACAGTGGGTTATGAAATTAAGGGAGTGCTCTTATGAAACCCTACGTAACAGGCTTCACGCACTACAGTCCAAAATATTTGCAATCACCGGGAAGGTAATCATTTTCATATTTATATCAGTCTTATTATCCACTGATATGAGGTTTAAAATACGTATCTATGATCTCTTACGTGATATGCCTTACATAAATATTATTATTATATAATCCAGTGATGAGATAAAATGTATTGATATTTATTAACTAGCTTCCCGCCCGCGCCTTCGACCGCGTGGTGTTCGGTTATATCGCGCTTTTTAGATTTGCCTGAGGAATATCAATTTTTTTCGGGATATAAAGTACCCTATTATTTAATCTGGACTTCTAACTTTACGTCTGCAAAATTTCAAAGCAATGGGTTTGGTAGTTACGGCGTGACAGCGGAACAAACAAACAAGCAATCTCACTTTCCGATTTATAATATTAGTATGATATATTTCAATAATATAATTATTTATATTTTTCCATAGGATCCTCTACTGCTAGTACCAAGAAATGAGGGAGCATGTTTGTGGGCACCCGCAGTTCCATTCTCAACAGCACCTGCTTGCACTGTAAATACTAGTTCATTTAGTTGTCATTTACATACAAATGGTGGATTTACACTCGAAAGAAGCAAATCAGATGTCCAAGCTCACGCGCATTTCCATTCAGAATACAGCAAAAAGGCGACTTTTTATACTGACAATCACAAAAAAACTACTGAGGAACAGGAACACAGTTCTAGTGAAGTGTACTCCCTTGAAAGAAGTAAAACAGCGGCCTTATTACCTGGCAGTATGAATCCTATTAACACGTCTATATTCGATAATCGTCCGACGTATTCTAGAACTGCGCCCAGTCCGCCCGTTAGAACGAAAATGTCTCCGAGCAGTCGACGAGTTGAAATAACACAAGAAGTCAAAGTTTTTACCGAACAAAGTAGAACTTTAGGTATAACTGGTATCTTAGATGAAGCACCGATTCCGCCTAGAAGAAAAGTTTCACCTAAAAATTTAGAGGTTCAAAATCCAACTATTGAGATTACAAGCAATAATGACAGCAGAGAACAAGTCGATGGAAGTGAAGATCTGATTAAATTTTAGTGTGCCTTGTTTCTAGAAAGGTATCCCACCTATTAATTAATTAAAAATTTTAGTTACTTGCCAATTGTATAGGTAACCCATGTATAGCTATTGATTTATCGAAAAATATGGAAATTATTAGATGTTAATGTTTGTAAAAGAAAATGTGATTTGACAATTTAATGTTCATTTTAGTAGTTAATAGATACACGGAGGTATAACATTGGTTTTTAGGATGTACCGTGTGTATATTTAGAAGACATGTAAGAATACATCGAGTTTTTTTAAAATACATTAGAAAGATTTTGTATGTTTTTTAAAATAATACCTGAAACCAAAAACAGCATTTTTGAGACCCATTTTTATATTGTTCTAAGATATATTATGTATGTACAAAACAAACTACTTTCATAATGCTGTAGCTCATATTTTTTGTTATTTTACTATCAAGACTATTGGAACAAAGTAGGTTATGTAATTATATGACTGTATGTATACGTTTGCTTGATTAGCGCTTTTATAAGAAATTCTTTTGAATATAATGTGGTGCTGTGCGTATACAGGCGTCCAATAAATATATTTAATGTAATTCATGTTTTTTTTCTATTCTTCTAAAATATAGCTCAGCCACAGCACAGCCCTAACTTTTAATAAGTTGGATCGTTAACGCTCGTCTCCTATTTTATATAACTAAATTATATTTCCTCATGTATAATAATTTAATTACACTCATGAAAAACGTAAGCAACACATACTATTTTAAATTATTCTATCATTTCTTCCCAAACAGGTAATACCTATGTAAACTTTTTTGATCTAAAGGACATACTGGCTGGTTGTAAAAAAATCCGAGTATCATTTTTTTTTTTTTTTACACAAATTCAATAGCGAATGCGAATGCTAATGCATTTGTTCGAATTTAATAGCGTTTTCTTTGCTTAAGTATTAAAATTTAGTATTCTGTGTCAATTTTATGAATTAAACAATAATTAGAAAACACTTTTGAAGTTTGAGACATTTTTAATGTCATGGAGCGACGTCATTTGACCGCAGATGAAATGCAAAGAGCTGTAGGGATGTTGCAACTGCAAGCGGTAAGAAGTCAATCTGCGGTATCTCGGTACTTTGGTGTCGACAGAAGCGTTATTTGCCGTTTTTATCAGCGTTACACTAACACGGGAGATCCTGTTGAGCAGCAACCAGGTCGAGCAAGGTGTACAACCACAAGATCGATATATACCTACAACTGACTGCAAGACGTCAGACGATGTTATCTGCCCGAGAGATAGGTTTAATTAAGGCTACAAAATTCAAGTGCTGTTGTTGTTAGCTGCCAATCTGCGAAATCGACATGCATTAGTAGGTACCTCTAATGGTGTAGGGAAGACATTACATGGACCCGGGATCAATGGGATAAAATTTTATTTTGCGATGTGTCACTTTTTTGGCTCAAGCCTGATACTAGAAGGGTAAGAGTGTACCTTCGTCCTGGATGTACTGAAAGACTGAGTGAGGTGCGTTCAGGAAGTCAACATCCATACAACGGCTCAACAGGTATGGGCGGGTATTATGAAGACCAGATGAACTGAGCTCGTTTTTGTAAATGGTAACATGAACGCTGTAAATAATGTTGAGGATGTTCTTCGGCCTTATGGTCCGTCCTTTCATTCTGCATTCAGCTTTGCACACACGGGAGTACTTGGCAAAGGAAAACATCCTGGTATTGTCTTGGCCTGCACAACCGGCAGACCTCAACCCCATCGAGTATGCATGGGACATGCTCCAGAGATGTGTTTTAAAGGACTTAGATGGAGTGACATCAACCCAACAACTGATGGACTCTCTAAAATTTAATTGTAAGCAGTTGCGGCAGGATAAGATGAACAGTCTCATCGATTCTATGAATAATCGGTGTCAGCAAGTTCTCAATAATTACAGAGGAGGCCACATTTTGTACCTATTGATTTATGCAATTTTTGTACAACCATTTAATTGTAGTTTAATGTTTAGTTAATTAAGCGTCTTACTTTGTACTACGTACCTACATACTGCTTACTCATCATTATTAATGTTAATAAAGATAATAAAAAAAAACAATAGTCGTTTAACATAAAAAAAAAAACACAAAATAATATAAATAACTAGCGGCCGCCTGCGAGTTCGTTCGTGTGGAGTTAGTTATGCTCCGCTCCTATTGGTATCAGCGTGATGATAAGCCTAAAGCCAAAAGAAATTTTCGAATCGGACCGCAGTTCCTGAGATTAGCGCGTTCAAACAAACAAACTCTTTAGCTTTATATATTAGTAAAAATAAAATAATAAGGATTTGTATGTGGTGCTTCGACTTTTGTGATGTGTATCTAACATAACTCTCGAAATACTTATCTATCATTTTGAGAAATATTTTAGGTAATTTTGCGGAGCCGTGATCCACTTTGCATATGCCTTATATGCAAAGGCGGAGAGGTAGTAAAGGCTTTTCCATTAACTACTTATCAGTAGACTTTTTGTGGCATGTTTACTATGATATTAGAAATATATACATATATGTTAGGTACATTTACTAAGTAATTTGGGCCCGATGCGATAAGATTATCTGTTTTCATTACTCATTTAGGCCTAATGTTCACCCGACAACACGATAGAGGTTGGGACCAGGGACCTAATTAGGTACCGGTTAGCAACACTTGACAAGCGGAAAATAATCCGTTGGTTCATAGTGTTGAAGAACTATTTTTCACGGATATACATTTATATACCTATGTATAAGTCAAAACTTGAGGCACAGCTGTGCTTGAGGTTTGATTTAAGCATAATGTATCATATTATGGTTGATCATTCTTCCTTTCTTATTCACTCCGTTCTTTGGAACGCGTTTCCTCTTGATATCAGAACTGCCACTAGTCGGTTTGTATTTATGTGGAAATTGCAGTTATTTTTTAAACTAATAGCGTGGAGTTATCTTGACATCTCTCTCCCTTGATTTAGTATTGTTTGTTATATGGCAATAGTGTGTATGTACATATGTAAGGTGTATTTTTGAGCTCAATTTGATGCATTTACTGTATTCTCTACTTCTTTTAATACCTTGTGGAATCGAGTAATAAACAATAATATTTATCTATAAATTCACTCATATAAGTATGATGAATAATCATTTAAGATGCAAAAAATTTAATTACCTACAGGTTTTTAATTATAAACTGTTTGACCGCAATCTCGCCTGATGATAAGTAGTGATGCTATCATTGATGGTAAAGCAAGCTAGTTTATTAAGAGCGTGTTCACTCTAGCCTTGAAGACACTTACATTGTAGTCAGACGGAAAAACCCGCCGCTGGAAAATTGTTCCAGTCCCTCAATGTACGCGGTATAAAAGACGAGGCGAAACGCTTCGTCCGGATCGTAGTGGTTACCCAACGTACCTACACCTTTATGTTGTTGAACACCGACAGGCTGGTCGCTCTTCGCCTGTGCTCCAGGCTTGGATAACGGCACGACAGGCATTTTGAAGTACTTAACTAAATCTGGGGCGTCAATTTGCCGAAAGAACAGACCCCTGAGGAACATCGGGATTAGTCGACATGGGCGCCGATGAGCATCCGTCGACAACAACTCTTGAGGGACTGAAGCTTACTCAAAAGGCCAGTGTGCTATACCCGATTGAAGGCCTTCGAGACATCTAGGGAAACGGCAATTGTTTCCCCATTTTTGTCGAAGCCTCGCCCCACAAGTCAGTGGCATACACTAGTAGGTCCTCAGTTGACCGATTGCGGCGAAACCCGTACTGTTGGTCACTGAGGAGATCGTTACCTTCCAGGTATGCTAACAGGCGTGAGTTCAATGAACGCTCCATAATTTTGCAGAGTATGGAGGTTATTGAAATCGGCCGATGGTTGATATGAGCGCCACGACTGCCCTTTTTGGGCACGGGCTGCACGTTTGCAAGTTGCACGTAGCGCGAATAAGCGCGCCAATACAGGAGTCAACTCGGGCGCACAAGCCTTGAGAACAATCGCTGGTATACCATCTGGACCGCTAGCCTAGCCAGACGACACAGTACTCTCAGAACCTCGTTGTACCTAATGCGAACCTCCGGCATTGAAGTGTCGCAGTGAGGCAAATTCCGTTGAGTAGCACTGCTAGTATCAAGACGGAATTGTTGGCAAAGAGAGATATACAGAGACCTGCTTTCTCTCTCGCCATGTGAGCCAGTGTTCATATATCATTCGACTTATGCGGAGTTCATTTTTATCTATATTTTAAACAGTAAAGCTACAAAATTTAACTAAGTAAACAATTAAATTCAACTAACTGGTATATGATTTTGTATCTGTAAGTAGGTTTGTACAAACACTTTTACCCGTCAATCATATTTTTAAAACCAGGTCGGCATTTCCTATTCGTCTACTCGGAAAAGAAAGTCCGCAAGAAACTCTGAGAACACAAAGAATTATATTATTAAGGAACGATTTATCGAACAGCAGGTTTCGTAGGAGGAATGATTTCAGTAGAAAACCTGACAGGTAATTATTATATTGCAAATAATTATTAATAATAAAATAAATCATTAATAATAAATTAAATATTTGAAATAAAATAGTAAGCACAGTTTTGTCGCCAAGCGATTCGTCATGTTTCGATATGCTGCATGATTACTGGTGGTGAAACTGTGCGGAGGACGGGTCTGAGCAGTTGCGCTGCGATGTGTGCCTGGTGCCTCGCTCAACAGCCGTCATCCTTCCTATTCCTAAGTTTTTTAAGTGAATAGCCTTAATAAACTAGTGCGCTTTACCATCAGGCGGGATTGCAGTCAAGCACTTGTTTATAATTATTAAAAAAAAAGAATAGGCTTAATAAACAAGTACGCTTTACCATCAAAGATTGCATCTCTGCTTACCATCAGGCGGGATTGCGGTCAAGCACTAGTATATCATTATTAAAAATAAAAAAATACAATTTTTTTTTCCGTGCGGGAATCGAGTCCGATCGAGACACGCAGCGCAGCAGTCAAACATTTAACCACTACGCCAACCGTGTTGTTTAGTTCAGTAGACCATGCACTTCTGAACACGCAGGTCCTAGTCTACTATTTTTGTCATTCCAACACGATTCCATAGTCATTGTGGTAAAAGTTCGTAATCTGCTAAATTCATAATGATCGATCAATTTATTGATGGGTCAGTCGTCTGATCGTCTCGGAATGGTATGATGTTAGCATGAAATTGCTGTTTTGCCATTATTATAAAACCCGATAGTAGAAATGATTTTCTGAACACTACTAAGTAGGTACTCAATTTGAGCGTTAATTATATGGAGTGGAGTGTCAGTGATTGATCACTGAAAAGTCATACAATATGTTAGTAGAAACATGTCAAAATCGATCATTATATTATGAGATCACTGATCGACCATTCTGACACTATTGTAATAGCAGATTGGGGCCCAAGTAGCAATGGGTTTAATTTTGACTGTTCTACAACATTCATTGCGTTATTTACCTAATACCTAGGTATAAGTATTCTTGAGAAGACAAATTTTTCGAACATAGAGAGATATATGGAGCAATGGTTTAGCATTAGGTATGCTTCAAAATGATAGTAATAAAATAAGAAGTCGATCTTGATAAACCACAGTTCCAAACAGTAGCAAGACTAGTTGTAGCACGCTTAGACGGAATCGCAGGTGATTTGATGATCATGTGTCGCGGCCCAGACTCGAGCTTTGCTTTGAATCGAGCTCTACGGTCTCACAAGTCAGTGTATCGTCAGGCCGGACGCCGGACACAGCCCTAAATAAAACAGAGTATCAGAGTATTACTTACACCAGAGCAGGATTACAACTTCCGCCTCGGGGACATAAAGAAAAGCACAGGTATTTACCCAATTGGAAGACTATAGTATAAGTATCACTAAAAAGCCTGGAGTTCTAAGTAGGTATATTAGTTTTAATTTACATTTACATGAGATAATTTAAAATTACAATGTGAGAAATAGGGTGCGGCTGGATATTCCAATATTGGATCTTCTTGTCTACGGCAATTTTTTACAAATGCAGAATACATAAAAAAATCTGATAACCAGTTATTCGAATGAGATAAGAATAGGTTGTAACCTCAGAGGTTACACTACATAAGTTACCTACTGCCGCCCGCCGCGCTCGTGACCTCTAGGCTAGAGAGATAGTTCTATTCTATTCTACACTCTGGATATATCTATTGGCCCACCTTAGAGTTTAGGTTTCGATGGTCCCTATCGAAATATGATTGCTAGATTGAATAAAAACTATTGATGTAGTTTTAAATCGATCATATTGTTTTAAATTTGAATTCAGAATACCATCGACATGGAGCTACGCCTAACAAGTCGGATATGGGCCTTGTTAAAGGCAATTGAGTTTTGAATAAATATAAAATAAAAAATATAAATATATACGGACAAATCACACAGATTGAGCTAGCCCCAAAGTAAGTTCGAGACTTGTGTTATGGGTAACTAACTCAACGATACTATATTTAGAATAGATACATACATAGATAAACATCCAAGACCCAGGCCAATCAGGAAAAGATCGTTTTCCATCATGACCTGGCCGGGGATCAAACCCGGGGCTCCACGTCGCAGGCAGGCGTGTTGACCGCTGCGCCACGGAGGACGACTAAAAAACATGTTTTATCAAATAAAGGTTTAATTTAATAACGCGTGTCGCCTCTATTTTTTTTTGGTGGTAGGCCATAACTTCAGCTGCCGGCAGAAGTTACCACCCACCACACAAAGTCTTGCCGCCAAGCTATTCGTCGTGTTCCGGCATGATGTCTGGTGAAGCCTGTACGGGTCTGAGCAGTTGTGTTGCGATGTGTGGCCGGTACGATGCGCCAAATGTTGTTGTGTCGGGAGTCTGGTCGTGGAGAGTCTCCAGATCAATCTCCCTCTAGCGCAGCTTCGTTTGGTCGTGTTGGTCTTAGGTTTAACATTGAATCACCTCGCTCAACTGCCGTCATCCTTCCTATTCCTTAGTTTTTTAAGTGAATAGGCTTAATAAACTAGTGCGCTTTACCATCAACGATTGCATCACTGCTTACCATCAGGCGGGATTGCAGTCAAGCACTATGTTATAATTAAGTACTTAAAAACAGAAACCATGGGCATCTACCACAGCTCTCATACGATTAGGCATAGAGTTTATCAATCGCTCTATGAAATTTTGAGGGATCATCTCCCATTCCTCTTCTATGGCAGTTTTCAACTCCTGCATCGTCTGGGCAACTGGCTGACGAGACCTAACACGTCTTTTTAGCTCGTCCCACATGTGCTCAATGGGGTTCGTGTCTGGCTGGCCAGTCCATAACTGTGATGTTCACATCCTGAAGATATTCCCTGATGATGCCGGCCGTATGGGCTCTTGCATTATCATGGATAAAAAGGAAATTTGGGCCCACATAGTCCGCGTATCACGTGAGGTTCTAAGCACTCACGAATGTACATTTCAGCATTTCACCAACCAACTTTCAGAAACTTTTCTCCCTTAGTCATCATTACAACGATATGAAATAAAAATAAAAATCAAAATGTAACATTGCGATTCGTAGATTTATAAATAATGAGTTTGTTGGGTTAAACAGTATTTTTGTATAGAATGTATATAAATAAGCATTACGTGTGGAGTTATAAAACTGGTTTACGTACAGTTCACTGAGGTACACCGCGAGCCACATACCTACCGATATAAAAATAAGCAGGCACTCACATTTCTTTGACTGTGTCCGGCCTGAATAAGTGCCACAGCTTGGGCGGCGACTTCAGGTGAAGTATCCACAGATTATTGATAGAACCTCACCTTAATGTTAAGAATAAATATGTAATGTTTGTTACAAAACCAAACATAACAATCACTTTTTCAAGAATTAAATCCAAGTAAACCAATAAAATCAAGTTTTCTTAGTATTCGATTGTTTGATATCAACAAACAGGCTCCAAATTGTCTTTTGTTTCTTTAAATTTTGTGTTCGAAATTCAAAAAAAGATTATTGAATGAAATTATGAATGTGCCAGGTTCAAAACTGCATAAAAACTTTTTTAGCTAGGACCAAACGAAACTGAAAATGCAAGGTGGGAAAATAGATGGGTCCAGAAGTGTATTTTATTTATGGCAAGTGAAGCCGATGTCGACTATTCTGCCAGTGTCAAAAGATGATTGGAGAAGCAAGAGTGTACATAAACAATAATAATAATAAAAACAAAAAATTACGATGTTACATGGAAGTAATTCTGACGAGGCGTATGTTAGAAGAGATGGGAAATTAATTGGAAGTGCGATAAGGAACTCTGTAGATTCAGTCTTGGGAGGGACAATAGGTCGTAACCCTGGTAGGAATTGTACGTGAGGTCTGAGAAGAAAGATGAACATGCATCTTTAGTCAAAGCATCTGCTCATTCGTTACCCTTTATGCCACAATGGCTAGGTATCCAAACCAACTGAACATCCCTTTGACTATTAACACAGCTATAAAGACAATTTTTAAGATAAGGGAATTATGCAATTTAATTTTAAAGGGATTTTGGATTAAAGCTTATAAACAACTAAGGGAAGAGAGAGACAGTTAATGCCATCGTTTCTGATTTCTTATGTAGATTAAGTGGGTATTTCAAGATTTTCAAGGGAAATGACCGATGACGTCAGATAGGCAGTCGCTCCATGTGAAATACGGTTGGACTGGTAGACTCCGTCCCCGACATTGTTGGGAAAAGGGAATGATGATAGGTATACCAATATGTAAAGAAAACCTCGTCCGACCCATAAGGACAATAAAGGTTAGGTAAACGCATGAGCAAATAAAATATGAAATTTTACAAAATCATCATAGTAACAATACTAATGAATTTTGAAATATTGTTTTTTTCCGCGAATTAATTCCAACTTCCCCAAAATTTGGTAATTTTTAAAAAAGTGACAACACCATTGTATTTGCCTAACGCACATGTACCTACCCTCCTTTTGCGAAATAATATTTATTTTTTTTAGGGGTTTTTTAATTTGGCCTGGCTTTAAAGGCATTGGTAGAATTAGTTATCGATATCTAACAATACTTTCACGGATCAGACAGGGTTTTCTTTACATCAATATATATGAAAATCAGTGCCACTTTCATTGTAATTTTATAACTCAAGACCGGACCTCTATTCACCTATCCAAACCAAATGCCTTACTTTGCTTTGCCTTGCTTTGCTTTGTTGTGACTAATTATAAGATGGTTTATGTGAAGTTTGAACAAAATCGGTTAAGCGGTTCTCCATTTATCACGTTTTTTGTAACAAATGAATTCAATGAATGGTGGATCATCACCTCATCTATCTATATGTAAAAAAATCAATGCCACTTTCTTTATAATTTTAAAATCCACCAAAACTGTGTAAAGGCACCAGATTGGCAGTGAAAAACTTATTGCCAAATTTAATTGAAGCTACGATTTTAACGGGTAAATCAAAAGGAGAAGTTTGTTTGATACCGCGTATCCCTATGATCAAAACTGATATGCCATATGAGTTTAAACGATTGCAGTATCCTGTGCGTTTATCATTTGCTATGTCCATCAATAAAGCCCAACTTTATGTTGCCTGTTTGAGAGTCAGTACCCCCAGTCGTTTGTTTATACATAAGTACGACAAATGGAAAAACAAAGAATATTGTTTATCTAAATGTTTTGGATTAAGTTTTAAAATTGCTAGCAATTAAAAAATATATTTTGTGTTTGGATAAATAATTTTGATTATCCAATAAATTTGTTTTTATTATTTCACTTTATACATAGCTAAGCAAGTATCGGGCCGCTAGTACTGTATAAAAATATACATATGTATTTACTTAAAGTTATTCATACACCAAATATGTAACACGTACGAGTGGTGATTATAATCAGTTTAAACAGTTGCCTCCTGTACTTAGTAAAAATATAGGTGGGTAATTGTACCTTGAAGGATTATAGTTATTCAGTAAAACAAAAAGATAATTAAGACTATATTTATATATTGTGTACATTGCTTTCAAGCTTCAACACCTTATCTAAGTAACATAAATACACTAAAATTTATCGTACGACGTCCCAGTTAACATAACTATGACGTTATACATTTGAGGCACTCTTGTTTTAAGGTACATACAATACTTAACTTATTACGTAGTATGTAAGTTGTTCAGTCAAGATACTGCTTTGACTACACTGCCGTCATAAGGAAAAAAGACGCATCTAACATTTTTTTTCCAAATTGAGTTACATGCATATTATATTCTAAATCAGTAAAAAAATGGCATCCACCAATATTATTATATTTCGCATGAAAAAAATGTTAGATGCGTCTTTTTTCCTTATGACGGCAGTACAGTCGACTTGATCCAATGACAGACTTTTCCGTCGATGGCAGAGTCAAAAGATAGAGATCAGTGACCTAACATAAACTGTAATTTGCTTGGCCACATATCATTTAAAAGATGTGATGTGTATGTAAATAAAAACAACAATAATCCTTGAATACGCTAACTCATTCATTAGTTTGAGACACGGCGGGGTATCTTATGTTACATCGCAGCTCATATTTCAATCAGCGCCAACCAGTGTGGGCGTTTTTGTGGCCGCTGTGTTGAGTTTACTGTTTGCATTGTTTTCATTTTGCGATTTCAATCCACTAATATTAGCGTTAATTACTATCATATTCATTTAAAACTTATAATGTAGGTACATACGTTACAGTATTAATAATGAAAATCTAATTACGCCATTATGTTGAATGTCATACATTTAATAAAACATGTTCATTCGAATACACTCTTATTCCTAAATAAATTATTGTGTGACTTTAATATGTAATTTAAATGTTAAATATATCTTATTTAATATAAACTTCAATACAAATAACATTTTATTCGAAGTAGTGGAGGCACTTGATAATCGTGTCTATATGTATAGGTAAGCTATAGTCACATCAACTTACGCGCACACACTCCCAAATATCTATTACGTATTAATATTACCTTGATTAACATGATAAATGCGAATGTGTTTGAATGTTTGTTATCCAAAGACGACAAACTGCGCAACGAATCTCTCTGGTAACACAAACCTATCTTGTATGCATTTAACGAGACAACGGGCGCGAATTCGGGATGGTCATTATTTTTCTCTTAGAACTACAACTAGGTACTAGGATACATAGCTATGACGAGATTCGTTTTATACGGAACATACTACATACATACATTGCGTAGGCACCATTCATAAGAGTTACGTAGCCCACGTGTCATTCGTTAGATTAGCTCGCCGGAATGCGAAAAGAGGCACTAGTTTCAGTAGCAACTGCGTAATTGGCAGATCATTGTCTGATGGTATCTTGATACCATTTGTTAGCGCATCACTGCAGTGATGTAGCCAGAGTTGGAGACTGTTAGTAGTGGCCTGCGCCGTAGTCGCGCAGCTCGCGGTTACCGAGCGGCAGCGTTGGCCGGTAGTTATGCAGGACCTCCATGGCCTCAACTCCCCATAACGCCTCACCGCACTTCAGCTTCCGCATCGATGCCAACTGAAATCCAATTAGTTACGTCATTAGTTACAATTACAAACGTTTTTATCTCTTAGGTATAAAGTAGCTCAGGAGGAAGTTATTTAAAGTGTAATTAGAAAGAGTGTGATTGAACAAGGCACATGTTTTTATGTCTTGATTAATATATATATACATTCTAACAAGCAATAGTGTGATACTGTAATACGCATCACAAAAACATATTCCACGTAATGAGTATTTGGAAAGTAGTAGGTGGTAAAGTAGGTCGTGAACGGACGTCTGCTATAATTTAGTCCGTGGATACTTGGACGCTGGGTGCATCGGAAACCGGTACAAAATACCTATCGTATAGTAGTTTCTGTTGCATCACATACTTAGATACTATTTATAATCGGATTATACATTTTCAAAATACTATTGGGCATCATATAAATGACATAAATATGTGGGTTGGTACTCAGAATAAGTTTGTTTATCCAAGTTTTTAAGAGTGCTTATGTCATCCACGAAATAAATGGGCTTATAGAATGATAGAATATATTAATCAGATTTAAGACGTTATGCACTCATAATACGATCGAAAGTTATAAAAACAAAGACAGGATAGCGAAGTCCGCTGTGATTGCTCTGAGCTTTGGGAACCCAACAGACCGCATCCCGACATGTCTCTATTCAGATAGTACTCCTTTGTGAAAGTGCTCCATGCAAAGGGCGGGCGTTTTGGAGGACTGTCTTATGTAGTATTGAAGTTCAAAAAGTGCTGATTCTCAGCTTAATTTGAATAAACGACTTTTGATTTTAATTATGACGAAGGACATTTATTTTTTTTATTAAGTTTTGTCGTCACAAGGTATCTAGCTAGATCTATTTCTATCTGCTTAAGTCAGCACTTGGACATTATCAGCCTCTGAAGCACATGTGACGTGGCATCACATTCAAGCAATGCAATCAAACTAAACACCTCTTGATACGATAAAAATGGTTTGTTTGAGATGGCTTTATACCTAGTTGTATTATACCATTTCAAACAAATTATTTCAGCCTATTATTGCCCCACTGCAGGGCAATAGCCTCTGCTCATACAGAGATAATACCATCATTGATTGGTGGTTACGTGTCAGACATGTATTAATTTTATAGGTTTCCTCATGTCATGTTTTCCTTAACCAATGTAAGTAATGTCAAAGATAAAGTATGAAAATAGTTTAGTATTAAACTTGAACTAACTTGATCAGCGGAGACTTGAACAGGCTGCTTGAACAGGATCCATGTGACGGACTCGGTGCAGGGCGGGGTGGTGAGGGAGCCGGGGTATGTCCAATAGGCAACCTGAGGCGGGAGCAGCTTCAGCGGGTCCAGTGGGTCTGACAGCGTCACCTTGTCGTTCTTATGAGTGATAAACGGTAGCAAACGAATCACTTTGTCCAATTCATCATGCTTTGTACCACACTGGAAAATAAATTGACAAATGATTAATATAAAAAAAAAGCTACATAAAGTACCTAGTGGTCTCGTCTGTTTTTTTTTTAGTAAAATCTTCATAAAACCTGCAGTCGATCGATTCTGGAGTGAGCTGTTATTCCAACTATTGTATGTACAGACGACAGCACATCAAGGTACTACAACCTGTCAGATTTCTTTATCCGATTTTCAACTTCTGAATGGAAATATCTGACAGTTTCGGGTAGCTTAACCTGCTGTCGTCCGAACTACACGCTCTCTTCACCTAAGTTTTCACGGCGAGATGGTTACGGAATCGCACTGAATCCCAGAAACGGTTAGGCACAGGTTATACTGTTCGTACACCTATACATTGTATGTAGAGACGACAGCACGTCAAGCCACTACAATCAGTCATATTTTTATTAGATTTTCAACTTTATTGCTTAAGCAACAAGGCTCAAGATTGATTGGGAATATTTGACTGTTTAGGGTACCTTGATCCTTCTGTCGTCCATACATCTTAATTTCGCCAGTTATATCAAAATAACTAACATTTCATTGCACAGAATTGTTTAGGGCAGACTGGCTGTTCGCATGAATGCAACTTGTTCATGAAGTTAAATTTAAATGAGACTTATTGTATTCAAATTACGACCTGATAA
The DNA here is from genome assembly GCA_017933935.1 of Sesamia nonagrioides. NCBI lineage: Eukaryota > Metazoa > Arthropoda > Insecta > Lepidoptera > Noctuidae > Sesamia > Sesamia nonagrioides. The sequence continues at coordinate 399,274 of JADWQK010000668.1, read as the reverse complement.
TGCAGATTACATTAAAACAGCTGAAATGAGTAAGTATACAGACTATCAAGTAGGTAAATCGATAAAAAGGAAAATGATTAAAGAAGTCGGATGTACTTAGATTATGGAGACTGCCTAGGTGACTCTGCTTTCACAGATTCCATGAATAATTACATAAAAAATCTTATAAAGAATACCAGTGCGCAAACTGTGAACATGAATCCAGGTAGATATTCATTTTAGAAACCCAGCTTTAAAAAAAAAATCGTCGGTTTTTATCGCGTAATACGTATGTACGTCTACGTACACCGCAACTACGTATTACAATTCCCATGAAACGGCTGTTTAAAAATATCTGTTTTTAGTGATAACCGGTAAAAAAATTATAGTTATAGTTTGCACTCTGAGTAATTCTTTTTTCTGTAGAACGATATAGATACTTAAGTATTGCAACAAACTCATTGGCACGTGTACTACATTAGAACACAGTGCAGTTAATAGGATTTTAATGTAAGGCTTCGGCGACATAATGGTTTTCTTCGCACGAAGTGCAATATTAACTTAGCGAAATCGCTTTACAGTCTAGGTACTCAATTACTGACTGTTATCGCATAGGCATGGGTAACTGAACAACAGTGCCTACCTTAAAACATATTTTCTTTTACCACTTCCCAGTCAAAAGAAGTTTATAATTGAATCAAAGAAATAGTCTAAAGTTAGGTATCTTATCTACCTACCTAACTAACCTATACGTAATTAAGTAATTGAGTTAAACATATGTAGAATAATGACCTAAGTAGTTAACTAATTATTGCGATGGAAATTTTCTAAAAAATCTTTCTTGTTATTATTGTTCTACCGATTAACCTGAATAAAATTCACATAAAATCCTCCCATTGGTATAAACTATGAGATTCTCACAAATCTGTATACACATTAAGTAAGGGTCGTGCATATCAAATGTATTTGAGTGTTTACTAACTCCACTCTTCTGAGCAATTGTAAACAGTTTGCTCAAAATAATGTAGCTGTTAATTATTTTGAAATGTGGCAAAATGTAATCGCTGAGTCACTTCGATACGCATACAATAAAATCGATTTGTTACATTTTTTACTTGTAAATGTAAAATGGTACAGCAAACATTTCAAACAGTTCTATGAGGCACGATTGAAGGCTAGACCAAGAAAGCGACGTGAAATGTTATAAAAAGAAATGTTTAAATTGTCTTATTGTCATCGTTGTAATGCTGTACCGCTGTTCGCTTCGGCAAGAGAAAGTTAGTCCGAGTCTCCGAGTGCAAATAAGCGACTTGTTATCGCACTCATCTGCCACTTATTAAAGGTAACCGTGTGTGAAATCAATTCATTTTAGTTTTTTAATCTGTTAGCAGATTGAACTCTTATAACGTGAATCTACATTATCAAACATTTTAGACTCATTAGGTATGTACCTACGTTAAGGATAAATAATATAAAAATTTCAAGAAGTTTTTTCTTATATTTTAGTAGGAACATTATTGTCTACAGTCTCCACATAACTTTCGCAACTATAAACAATTCACGACTCATGTAAGAAACGAAATAAGAGCCATTGCAATCGTTGTAACAATTACTTTCTTCAGATAGAGACCCCGCGGCCGTGTGTCAAATAATGTTGGAAGCAAACAGAGACATGAATCATCTTCCCTTATGAGTACCTAATATTAATTTAAATAAGTTTTAAACTAATAATGACCTTAATGGGTATACTCGTGTCTTCTATAATTAATTAATTATAGAAGACACGTGTATAATATTTGCGGAATACAATTTAAATGTAGGTGTGTAAGTCTATGCTGATTGTATGAAAAGAATGGTTAGCTAAACTATTTGAATCACTCGTTAAGATAAATAATGTAGGTAGCATAATATGGGATGGTAGTGGTACCAATAGGTCGGCAGAGCATGCAAAATGATTCATGTAGGGACGCTGCTGCAGTCATCTTGGTCTAGTACCCTAGATGATGTGAAAAAAGCTCTCGGAGTTACTACGAGAGCTTTTTGGAATTTGGTTAACCTTTGTATAACATTTACATCTACAGGTGTCTAATTTAGGAGTATGGACGGCGCTATGAAAAAACACATATTTATAAAATTTATACAGTTTCGAAGGTGGTTGAAAAGGGATGTCAATGAATCCTCACCATTAAAAATATACCAAGAACGGCGAGCCCATCAGGTTGGCCGGCCGCCTCTTGGAAGCTGTTATACTTGGTGGTGTTCCAGTGTACCAGGTGCAGTTCCCCGGAGAAGGAGCGGCCGTCTACGGTGTGCTCAGAGCCCTCGCCATTCACTGCGCCCCAGTGGCAGTGCCACTGCTGCAGCTTATACACGTCATGGCCAAGCGGACCGCCTCGTAACTCTGTAATTGAATGGGCTTATTGTTAACACAACTGTCAATAGAAGTTAGGTACACTGAACTGGTCTGGTTGGTATACTGGATTGGAACTAACAATAGTATAATAATTGCATAGAATATACTAATTATCTATTATCTACAAGCACAGGAGACTAGATACAAATGGTACTTTCCCAGATGGAAGTTTCATTCCCGTTCTTCTCCATAGAGATCTTCGTTTAGGAATGGGCTTCTGACTAACTGATCAACTCGACTCCTTGTCCCAGTTTAAATGGTCTAATTGAAAGAAATTCTTTGAGTTTGAGTTTAATAAATGAAAATCGATGTCGAATCCAAAACATAGAATCAGAAGGGATTGTTGCTTTGAGATAGGCTCTCTAAACTTAGAGTTCACTTCGGAAATCATTACTTAAAAATTTCTCTTCAAACGCAGTGATCAACGGGTTCGAGGTAGTAGTATAGATGCACATATTTGTAAATATCCCAATATGAGGTGAGCAATATGTAAATGCGGGAAAGGGTAGAAATCTGACGTCATCCCCAACATTAAGGTAGGGTACTAAAGGAACCCTCCATTTTCAGGATATTTTTGTTGCACTTGATTGTATGTATTATATAGGTGTTCACTAAATTGTGTGGGACGGGAACGAATGACACGGTGAGTCATGGCAAAGGGGTCGCGGCGCTCCTCGTGTCGATGGAAATGCAAATTGGTCCTCACTTTGTGCGAGGACTTGCAACTTCCTTTTACACGTTTATATCATCAGAGTTGTTTCAATTGCCATCGTCGTTCATATAATTCATGTTGATATGCATAATACCTAGGTTCAACGTATCAAGGATTTCAAGGCATATACAATTAAATTTTAATAGGACACAGATAATAATTATGGGTCACTAAAAAACAAAAAAAAAATGGTAGATACAAAATGAGTTTGCGGTAAATAACCTTGGACCAAGCTGTTTTTGTAGTCGTTTTGTTCTTAAATGATCTAACAATATAGTACTACACAAAAAAAATCTGAATCAATAGTTCAGGTTATTGGATAAAGTATTAGATTTTTGAGTCAATAATCATGTTATTGTAGCTTGTAGGTATGTAAGGATTTCCTTCAATAGGTATCTCTATGTTTTCTCTATTGTCTCTATGGCCTTCCACAAAAACTTGCTACAAACGGCTTTTGCCACGCACACTCGAGAGAGGTTTGAGGTTTTGGTGTTATCTGTACTTAGGGTGTTATAGATGAACATTGACACTGTTCAACATCATGATGTAACGCATTGTTGAACGTAAAAAAATAAACATAGCATTAGTGGCAAATTAATAAACACGGACATTCGGATAGGGGAGAGCAGGTAGGATTCGTACAACAGGAGCATTCGTACAGTAGTCATATCTCCACTACCAAATACGTCGGAACGTTTTGTGTCTTTGTGCGTAATGGCCCCTCATACGTTCAGACTTGCCGTGGAGCGGGCAGTCAGTGCAGCCATTGTGTTCACCGCAGCCAGTTGATAGGTGTTTTCGCTCTACGTAAGTAATTTTTAGATACCTATTTAAAATTGTTTAATTCCGTAAGTAATGATCAAACTATGTAAGTTATTTAATATGCATAATGAATTAATGTTGTAGTTTGCTTTTTTAACGTGAGTTTGGGGATTAACAAGAAGGCGATTTTTATATTGGTATATTTTTTTGAAAATTTAGGTTGGGGTACCTTCGTACAGTTGCAGGTGGGGTGGATTCATACTGTACGAATCCACCCCGATGTATGTACGAACCTAAACAATCAAGAAGTAATATGAAATTTACTATGGTTTTTTGCTAAAACTCTCATTATTGTATAATTTCAGAACTATGTCGCTAATATATGTATAAAAAAGGGGACCAGAATGGGATATGTCGATGAAGAGGCTATGAAATCTGCAATGATATACATGATACTTCCTGTATTGAAAAAAAAAAATATTTATTAGGATAGCCGCTCAAAAACATGGACTTAAACCAAAGACACTTGAAAGCCAAAATACCACAAAGAAGCTCAAAAGGAAGGTAATACACCTCCAGTGCGTGTTTCAGTTCCAAGTTCGCGTCGAATCAAGTGTGCTCTTTTGAACAAGTACATCTTAGACTACTCCAAAATGCACCATGGATTGACAATTTTGACAAGTGAGGAGACTGGCTTATGAATTTGCGAAAGCAAATAAACTGTATTATCCACCTAGCTGGGATCATAATGCAATGGCTGGTAAAGATTGGGTGGAGAGTTTCCGTAGACGAAACTCAAATTCAAGTCTCAGAAAACCCTAGAATACCAGTGCAGCGAGATCTTATGGATTCCGAAGTTCTTCTCACCAAGATCAGCCATCGATGTCAGGGCCTACGTCGACCTACTGATTTACCATCTACCTCAAGTGTGAGAATGATAACGTCAGAAATTATTCGTCCATATCCAAAAGTGCATAGAAGTACTCTTGATAAGACCAAAAAGGAAAAACACCCAGAATATCTAGAATATATACGGATACTCCTGAAAAATAGACCGGAAGATATAGAATAAACCAAAGTAATAAAAAAGCATGAGCAATAAGTAAAACAGAGGGCTAAGGAAATTAAACAAGCTTTAAAGTTGGTGTCAGAGAAAAAGAGAATAGATAAGAATAGAAAAAAAAACACAAAAGAGACAAAAGAAATCAATTGAGACTGATAGCGAAGATGAAGATGATTTAATAAGTTCTTGTTCTCCTGTCGACGAGTTGTCTGACGGATCTGATGCTGAAAAGAAAGTACCGGTTATGGCAGAAAACATAAAAAGGCAGCTTCGTGTTGGTAAAGTTTGAGAGGAAAAATCTGTTAAACATTATCTTGGACAGGTTGAAATCAAATACAGTCCCACAGAATACAAAATTTCTTATATGAGAAAGAAACCAGGGACATAGAAATGTATTTTTCCGGATATTAAAGATGAAGGGACAGCTTATATATCGGACGTGGTTTCTATACTGTCGGAATCTAAATGTATTTCTACAAGAACAACCAGCATCTTTATATTCGAAAATAATCTCTTAGAGTATAATGTGCAATAAAAAAGACTTACCTATTGATTATAATTAAAACTTGTTAACCTAATTATTAGAAATCTAGATTATGAAGATGTTTTGTGTCTTTGAGGGTCTCAATAAATGTTTAATTTTCAGTAAAGTCCTAGTTTTTATTACTGTGTACGAACGCTCCCCGCTACGTACGAATCATCCCCATGCCGTGTACGAAGCTACCCCGCGTATGGGGAGCTTTCGTACGAATTCCATTTTTTTTTAAAGTCATTATATCTCGGTGGTAATTACTTCTATGAAAATTTAACAACACTACATATGAAGCCTGATAATGTAGCTTTACAAGGGAATTAAAATCGTTTTGCAATTGTTATTCGTTTTTCTTTTACAAGGCTTAGAATAAAAAGTGTACGAATCCTACCTGCTCTCCCCTACGTTTATTTATTTGTGTGTATGACCTCTGATGAATCACAAACACTGGCTGGAGGTGTTTGATCTCTGATATCTACACATGATGAAGAATGATGAAGAGTAAACTTGCAACTTTGCAAGTTTTATATTTAACATTCCAAGAGTAGGCAGATCTTGAGCTATTGTTATAGCTATTGTATATAAAAAAAATCAGGATATAGGTTTTAAACCTATGCTCGGTTTCGCGGAATTAGAAAAGTGTTGTTGCTAAACATACCCGAGTCATATCCATTCTCGTCCACCCGCCAGCAGTAGCCAGGGTTGACAATGGAACGAGGATGATTGACAGAGTAGCGGAACTTGAGAGGCGGCGCACTACCTCCACTGCTACTTTTCGACGTGTCAATATCCACGGGGCTCTGTCGGGCGCCACGCGCTTCTGGGAACTTCTCCGTCCAAGTTGAAGGACCTAAAACAAAATAAATGCATAAATAGAAACTTCCTTTCACGACGGTCGTTTATCGTCTGTGGTCGCAATATGGGTTTTCCAATCTGACAAGAGTTGAACGTCGTGTCTACAAATATGTTGTTTTCCTTTAAGCCTGTTGCTTCGAGACACAGTTTGTACATCGACAGCGTTAACTCTATTATGTCGTTAACTGTAAACTAGTAGTTTAAGGATTCCCATTATGTTGTTAAAAAACTGTTAATCGCTTGTTTGCACGATCTGCTAATTAAATGTTTTAATGGTTAGGTTAGAGTTCCAAGTCTCGATGATTTTTGTTCTGGTAATCTCCATTTTACTTTATATTTTTTAATTTATATATTAAAATTAAAGAACTAGGGACTGAAAAGACCTATGTAGCAAGCATGAAAGATACGGAATTACAATCAAATTACTGCCATATTGAATTAAGCAGAAGATTGAAGTGCTGATAGCAATGCAATATAGGAGAAATTTTAATAAAATCAACTATTAAAATTTCTCCTAACTCTGCGCACACTACTGAATTAAATAACTGTTGTTTTTTGTTGGCCGTTCATTGACACAGAATCATAAACATTAGGTCGATTGTTGGTGGTCCAGAACCATGAACAGTTGATCAGTATACCAGCTGACCTGATAATTTCACTTAAAGATACCGACTTTAAATAGAAGATGTATGTTTTATTTCCTTTCATATTACTAGAGGAATGATGGCGATGTCTGATGAATAGCCAGTCTGTGTATAGCCGTCGCACCGATTACTGCGTATGTCCTTAAATGATAATGACACTTCAGTCTACTTCCGGCTTAAGAACAATCCTTACATGTTTTTTATGATTTGTAATTGTTTTATCGGATCATACTGGCACAGAGGAACTGTAGTTTAATGGAGAATTGGCAACTTTTCTCTGAAATCGTAAGTAACTTCGATATTGCCCCTATAAACGTTGCTTACTGTTAAGTAATGACTAGAGATAACCATACCATACACATAATATAAATTTTGAAGTATTAACGTTTAAAGAGCACTTACTTTTAATCAATATTTTTGACTAATCACTTAAATATTTAGATACCTAATTGTTTTTTGACTTCACAGAATGGAATAGGGTATGTAGTGATAGATATACCTCAATTTTCATACCTTATAATAACAACATATGGAAGTGTACATTCTTACATTAACAGTAGATTAGTAGCCAAGGGCTGTAACCCTCGAACTACGGGTGCCCTCGCAGCACTCGCGAGAAATATCTCGGGTCGCAAGTCGCAATTGATGCTTATACCCGAGCTAACTATTCTGCTTTACAAAAATCGGCATTACAAGAATAAAACATTTTAGAACTTTCAGGCTTCAGCTTCCATTTTCATTGAATCGGGAGTGCAGCGTATATCTTCATCACTTGCAGAACTCATGTTTTTCCTAATTTGCACGTAATTATAAAACAAAAACAAACAATATTTAAAGTAAGTTTTCTATTCATCATCTTTTTTTTAAACTACTTTTTCAAGAACGAAATTGACCTTCGCCGTTCAATATTTAAAATTGATGACTATTATACTCATACGAAGACAAGGCTGAATAGCGAAGCGACCTCTTTTGTCATTGGGCTAAATGCATGATGTCTATTGCCAATTTGCCAGTATGTTGGTTAGACGTACCTACGCGAACTTTTTGAAAGAGCAAAGATTTTTTTTAATTACTCACCGCCCTAGGGCTTTTCTAGCTACATTATTGCTCTAGAGCGCAAATTGTTCACATACAAGCCCCATTTGGGGGTAATAAGGACCTACTTACCGAATATGAGAGATGTAAAAAAATTTTAATGTAAGAATTTACACTTCCCTGTGTACCTACATAATTGTTACCTATTGTGTAAATAAATAGAATACTTAGTTACTTTTACGCCTGAATTGATATATCCGCTTACAGTCTAAGTAAATCAAATAAACTTCTTAAATTTTAAACAAATATTGTTATTGTGTATATGTTAATAGTGTTGTGTACCTACATATTATGTCTTGTCTTATATGTGTATCTAATATCTATCTCTACCTGCCTAAAGCTGACAACTTAAAATATGGCATTGCGTAACTAAACAAAAGGAAAGGAAAGTAGGTACGATTGTATAATAGCATCTACTTATTAAAATCTAGTCATCCAAAGGAATTCCCAAGTTTGGAATTGATTTCAATTACTGTCATCATCATTAACTAATGGATATTGCTGTTAATTATTTTTTAAATAGTTTTGTTTTATTGTTATGCAATTGTCATCTAACCTGGTAAACTTAAAAACATCGTGGAAATGGCAGTTTTGAGAAAATAAGATTTAAATTGCAGCCGTGCCTACGACTTGATGACTAAGACGATTGTTACTCAATGAATTCTTCATTGTCTTGAAAACATTTGACTATAATTTCATTTACTTACAGTTACTAATTGAAAAATATATTTCGGTAGGTACGCACATAGTTTTTTAAATAAGTTCCGATGATGGAAAATATCACAGAAACACCCACAAATTGTTAATGAGAAACGCACGTGGGTAGGGAAATATGAACTAGCGTCATTGTCGCGTCATCCAGTCTCGTTTAGGTTACTGCCAAATGGGTGTGGACTCTTACGATTGTTATCTAGTCATCGCAATATTTACAACTCTTTGTAATTATAATAATATACTAAAGCGCAGATAAAACAATGTTTTTTGGAATTTCTGGTTTACCAGTGAAAGCTTGTCAAATCTCGACTACAAAGGATTTATAGAGACATCAAGAAAACATAATTTTGGTGAACTTAATTTGCATAGATGTCACAACGTCAACGTGAGATATGAGTGACTACCTCTCGACAGACGGGTGACTGGTGAGGCTGACAGTTTGTTTAACTAATCACATTAGAGTTATCTTATCAGGAAGCTGCCGACCGCCGCGTTGCGGTCTACTCAGAAACGCTAACAGAAATATTTTTATTATGATGAATCTCTGTCTTATTTTTGAAGCCATGTTTGAAGAAAATTTGTTTTCGTGGTTGGATTGCTAAAATATTTGTTGAAAAGTCATATTAAAGTACGTATCTAGTCATCATGGTTTGCATATTGGATGAAGTACAGATATATTATCTGTTTAATAAATATGATCATGCGACAACTGACATTCGTCCCACGCTTGTTCCGATCCATTTTGGGATCGTAATCACGAACTTCCTGAGTCTGACACGAGGTTTTGAGAAAGTAAGAATGATACTGTTCACAAACTTCGTTCGCGTGCTTCTTGTTTTCGTCATTAGGGGCCGTCAAGTTTTTCTGAGTGTTATGCCAATTCGTGTGTGTTTTATGGCAAAGACGTATAAATTCCTGAAAACTTTTCAAAAATTCATAGTTTTAAATACACAGACTATTGTTATTGGTATATTCTCTAAAACGAATTGTTTTTTTTATCACTTTAACCAACATCAATATTATATAAAAAAAAAGCTTAAAAACTAGCGTAAACAATATAGAGGTATCCACCGATTTACCCTGTTTTTTTTTACAGTTGAAGGAACACAAATCAAACGTGAAGGCTATCCAGTACCCATAGATAATTTAGCCTACATTGATGTTAGTGTTCATGAAAATAAATAATGTATCGGCCATTTTACCAATTGAGCCCACTCTCATGAAAATAAATAATGAATCGGCCGTTTTACCAATTGAGCCCATTCGGGTACCGGATGCGAGTGTGTCTATAACAATTGCCAATACCAATATTGATCATATTTACCTATAAACCACGTATCGTATTTAAAGTTCTATTTATATTCTTCATGTTCTCGTCATCCGCATGTCAGTCAATTACAGGTTCACTGCACGGATGACATCTATCTTCGTTGGGGAAATAGGGTCCGTGCAAGCATGTTAATGATGCCTTGCTTACAGTCGTTGCATATCCTTGTATAAATCTGTTAAAGTTCCTACTGCATTTTAAAATATAAACACTTAGCATGTATCATGTTCTATAAAAGTCGATATCTATACTATAATATACTATAAAGCTGAAGAGTTTGTTTGTTCGCGCTAATCTCAGAAACTACTGTTCCGATTTGAAAATTTCTATTTGCGTTGGATAGCCCATTAATCCAGGAAGGCTTTAGGCTATACTATAACATCACGCTGCGACCAATAGGAGCGGAGCATAATCAATTCCACGCGAACGAAGTCGCTGGCGGCTGCTAGTTATTTATATTGTAGGAATAATGACTGCAGTAAATAACGTTTACGCTTCGTCATAAATTCGGCTAATGTTTTCACAGCTAAGAGCGTTATTCGTGGAAGGTTTGAACTCTTCCTACGTATTCAAATTATAATTAATCCTGTGTTCCGTTCTTCCGTTGTGCTTAGTTGTAATTTAACCAATCTAAACACCTTATTCATTCATTGAATTTAATTAATGCGGTGACTGAATTCCTATTAATAACGTACATACCTACTTACATATAAAGGTAAGTTAACGAAAAAAAAACACTTGCAGTTATACTCAAAATCTTATTAAGTACATATAAGATATTTATTAAATTGCATACCTACCTAATAAATATTTGATACGAGAGGAACTTTAACCTTTGTAGTTAGCGTACTTGATTAAATATTATATTTAGATACCTATACTTATTAACGAATCTTAAAATCAACTGACCAATACAGTTTAATGTTATCAATTAAGTCGGTAACACGACGATCATCGCTCCTGTGTTTACGTAAAGTGTGTGTACAATGTCATGGGTAAAATATAGGTACCTATCTATTAAACTGTTAGTATAGATGCTATTTTGATTCCACACGTTTCAGTTTGAATGGCAAAACACAAGTTACGATCGCAAGCTGTGCATGCTGAATTAAAACATCTGTTTAAATAAATATAAACGTAGTGCCGACTACCGAGGTGTAACTATCTCATGTAGGTTGCAGTAGCCGATACCCTGATACCACATGTACCTAATCTTTTTTTTAGAGTAATTTTATTAAGATAATTTGCTGTGTTTCCTGCCATCACGTTAGTGTTGGTTGGAGTCGGATGTGTTTTCGAATATAATTTATTCTCAATAATATTTTTGTGTAAATATTAGGCAAAATGTCTGATAGGTTAATTAAATAATGATTAATCATTCGGTTGGAGCAGCTGTGAGTACGTCACGATGCGTGCAGTCGCCTCCGACCTCGGTCATATTTAACTCTCACAGATTTATTTGCCCATTTTGACAAGTGTCCTCGGATTGTTGCCTTTACTGACGCCGTGTGCTCTCTCCTTTATGTAGGTACTTATTTTCTTATTAAAATCACCTCTGGCATTTTCGGCAGGAAGTTAAATTAAATATTAACTTCACTTGTTTTCAATGCTCACCTTTAATGAAACCCTGTGCGGTTAGGGAAGTGGTCGGACCTATTGAACCGCTGCTTGTGATGTAAAGCAATTACTTTTCTGAATTGCTGTGACTATGAACACTTGCTATCTTGCAGTATCACGGAGAATTATACCATAAAACTAGATAATAGTGTCTGTTGTAAAAGCCTTAACAATCCTCACCTCGCACCGGTAATGAACTACAAGTTAAACCGATTAGACAAACTATACGTATAAAAATATAAGGTTTATTATAAAACGTATTCTTATTAAAATAGTGGTAGCCGAAATACAGGCTATGCCTAGTTTGGCTACAGACGCTGGACTCTTTACTTGAAATTTTTGCCACATGTCTAGTACCTATTAAGCTTTTCGAAATAAACTATTATTATTATGTATTTATATTTTTACGAAATGGAGCACTTTTAAGGATTATTATTTATAATGTGACACAATAACAGGCAGACTTTTTGAAAGAGTCTTCTGCAGCGACTCATATTGGTAGGCACTCCTACAAATTTTCGCAGCTCTCAGTCCACAGGCAGGTATGCTTTTAAAATAACTAGGGCAACGAACAGCATACTGGATATGTCCTTACAGCTTTGTGATGTGACCCGAGGCGCAAGCGGCAATTTATATCATTCGCAAGTGAATTGCGAGCGCGAGGTTCAGAACTTTAACGTAATTTAGCACGACAACCTAAGATTTTATAATTATTTCCTTATTGAGTTAACAGTTGATAGACAATATTAACTGTTCGGTGAGCGATTAACCTTCATTTCCGTAATGGAGCGACACGGACGAGGTCGTCAGAGTCCGGCAAGCTTCTGATGGAGGAACAAAAACACCCACCGGCACTGTTAATCAAGAAACAGTTAATATTAACAACTTATTCTTAATTCAGCACCTATGTTTTTATAGCTACTGGCCATTAATGATGTTTGTAGCTCAGATTTCAATGCAAGGCTGATGGACAAATACGCCTCCAGCCTCATCATTGTTCAATAATGGCTACTCTGAACTCTAATAACCTAACATTAGCTACACGCTATCAAGCAGCACTATCTAGGTACAAAACCTATGTATGATGTATCATTTACTATCATACACCTATGTACAGAGTACATCCTGCGGTTTTTTCTCGTTGTTTTTAGGTCTGTGTCAGTCAAGTTCTTTTTGATTATAGTACTTATTACTCGAGTATATGAGCTGAATTATTACATTATACTTTTACGGACTATAGGTATTTACCATTTCATTAGAATTGAAATGTTTTAGTATTCCATAGTATAATAAATATTCTTTCAGTTTGTGATATGGATATCTATGTAACTTTGTCTCAGAACAATGTCAAAAATATTAATTTCCATTGATTTTACCAATTAGGTAATTACCCCATTTGCTGGAGTGTCCTAGGTGGCAATTTGACCTCCGATGATGTAAAAAAATCTACTGATGAAGCAATGAACAAGGCAAAAAACAACGAGGAAGAGTACCGATCTATAGTACCTACTCATCCTCTTTGTAAAACGAAAAGAAGGACATTAAATAGTGAACGGAAAAATCTGGTACCAAAGACAACCTATTTCATTGGTCATTCTAATTTCTATTGTTGTCCTGCAAACTCTATTAAATTGTAATGATAGTGCTGGCAGAGTTAATTATCACTTATTTTGCTCGGTTGGTCTAGCTGTTAGCGTATAGTTGGTGGACATGGTAAACACAATGTTATTGTTACCGGTCGTTTGTTGTAGTTTAGTCATGTGGAAATGTTTTTTGCCCCGAATTTATGGACTAGTGAATTCGATAAAATTAAAGTCAAACAATATTGATTAACTACGGTACAATAATTTGCTGAATAAATAATTGTTATTGAGCGTCACAATAAAACGTAATGTAAAATATTGTGTTAATGTTCTTAATTGCATTTTTATAGCATATTTCTAAGGTTTCTAGTATGCAAAATAGTTTTGGAATGATATTGACATTTGCACAAAAAATCTGCTGCGGAAGTGCGACATGTTTGGTTCTTTCCTATAATAACTTAATTTTTCGTTAGGTTATTTTATTTTTTAATTATTATAGGACAATAAACTATAATAATAAAACTAGAATAAAGCGGACCCCAGACTCCAAAGCTGAAAAAGCTTCGGATGCGTCTGGGATTAACGCTGAGATGATGATACTAGAACTACAAAACGTGGTATTAACAGACCAAAATATCTATAAGATCTTAAGGATCCTGACCAGACCATAACAGCCCTTTCATTGACATCATCTGCACCAAATTGTCACTTTTCTCGTTATAGTAATCGCTTTTATATCTTGTCGTTGGCCAATTACTTAGCTGTATGCTAACACTTGAGTGGTTAGGTAATGGCGGCTCATACAGATGAGATGAATTGCATATTTATTAAATGTTTTATTCATCCCATATTATGATACTGTAGGTACCCTATGTCTACGAATGATTGGAGGAGGACAAAATATCTGTCTCGTCTGTTTCTGAGACACACGTGGAATTGTTTTGAAGGTTTTGTACGAAAATATCAAGCGTGGACCCAATGTAAGTGTTTTTTAGTGTTTGTCCCTTCCATATGTATTGTTACCATACAGACATTTTTCTTCACTGTTTTGTTAATTCACTACCGCACATTTAATAAAAACGGAAGCATGGAATAATTGGTACAACTGAAAACGTTTCCCACTGTACCATTTTTTGAGTTATTTGATTATGGCCAAACGGGCAAATTGTCATTCTGGTTGTGAAAGAGCATTAAACATGCGTCAGACAGACAGAGTCAGTTGGCAGGTATTATGTACACCATAGATTACAGAACATAAATATAAAGATTTTACAAAGGGTGACACAATGGGCGGTCTTATCGCCAAGAGCGATCTTTAGGTTTGATTTAACAGCAGCTCAATTCGGGGCAATGTGAAATAGAGCGCAGTATTTATCCTTTAATGATGTGTTTTTTTTTGAATTGCTGTTCTTGACGAACCTAATTTTCTAAGTAACAAACACAATTAAAAAAAAAAATGATATAAACTGAGTTTAAAATGGCGATTGTGTTCGATTGATGAAGCAACTGTAACTGTGAGCAGGCATAATATACTAGTTTCATCAGCTTGCGCAATTTTACAGCGGGAAACTAAATCATGTCACGTTTTAAACGATTTTTTTTAAATAACTCCCCGCTTTGTTTCTATAACGCATTATAATGATTTTGTGAAAAACAGTGCGCTCTTTAATGCATCTGCATAATGAAACCATGAAAAATTAATGTAAGTTTACTTAGATAAGAAGTTAAAGACACGTCTTGTTGTAGTCATGTTACCGGCTAATATATAATATAAGGTATGCTTAAACACGGATTGACGTTGACAGGTAAGGAAAAATTTAAAACAAAACGGTTGATAGCAAACAACAATAATGGCGTATTCGTCATACCTAGTATTTACATTTATTTATTGAAGAACGTTTAATCTATTCCGATTTTTTAGAAGTAAAAAATGGTTTTACTGAAACTTTTACAATAATTACAGCGAAACTGCAGTGTGTACTTGTTGTTTTATTATTAGTTTTAGTTGTTATGTTATATGTATTTATAGTATTTTTAAGTTTTAGTATTGTATTTGTTGTGATATTTTTTATATATTAGTCTACATGTATTTTTATGTTATAGTTTGTATTGTATTTTCTATGGGCCCTTATTTATTTATTATTTATTCAAGCCACTAGGCTTGAATTAAATAAATAAATAAATTAGTATCTTAACAATTACAAAATGCGACGCGTCCATGAAGGTAGAAAGCAGAAGAGAAGGTCCTTTTAATTGATGTTATCTAGTTGAAACGATATTTCATGTTGTCTCCATTCAGGGTAAACCGTAGAACTATTTCTTTCTATTTCATTAAGAAAAAGATAGAACATAACATATTAGTTTAATGTTGTCAAATCAAGGTACTCCATAGACAGTTTAGACGCGATTATAAACATGGCGGCCAAAAAAAATACGTCGATTTATTATAGGCGCGGACTAATTTGATAGGTCTAAACTAACATTTATTTTCTATTCTTTTCTTAATGTAATAGAAAGAAAACTTTACTCGGTGGTAGACAACAACATCAGCCGCCGGCGTAAGTTACCACCCACCAGACAAAGTCTTGCCGCCAAGCGATTCGGCGTGTTCCGGCATGATGTCGGATGGCGGTGAAGCCGTACGGTGGACGGGTCTGAGCAGTTGTGTTGCGATGTGTGCCGGGTACGATGTGCCTAATGTTGTTGTGTCGGGAGTTTGGTCGTGGAGGGTCTCTCTTGCGCAGCATCGTTGGTCGTGTTGTTGGGTTAAACATTGCATCACCTCGCTCAACTGCCGTCTTCCTTCCTATTCACTCAGTTTTTTTGAGTGAATAGGCTTAATAAGCTAGTGCGCTTTACCATCAACGATTGCATCACTGCTTACCATCAGGCGGGATTGCAGTCAAGCACTAGTTTATAACAAATAAAAAAAAAAAAAAAAGATGCACTGAACTTAAATTTAGTTCAGTTTGTGAACAAGGGAATCGGGGCCAATACTCAATTAATTTTTCAATATGAGGTTGTCGTTATGCTTTTGTTTTTAAAATAATTAAACTCTTTACTATGCTAAGATTCTGGCCTACAAATAAAATATTTCGTTTATATGATATCAATAATAACTCAAGGCAGTTTTTTTAACTTCTAGCTAAGATGTAAGCTAATTTAATACGGTGTAAGTTTTCTCGCATGGGCCGAACAAATGCGTTGAAGTCGCGTACAGGCGTGCGAGCAGCAGCGTAGAGCACTTCGTAGCTGCGTAGGCGCGCGTAGAAGCAGCGTAGCTGATCAACAATATAATTTTAATTGAATTTCTTTTTCCTTTTTTTTCTTTTTCCAAACAAATACTGAAATTAAATTTGGGATTCCCGGTGATTACGATGACGACAGTAGACTTTTTCTCTCGTAGGATTTAATTTGTTTCACCGATTAACGTTCTTGTTGAAATTATTAAAGATGTTGTGTTAAACTGTGTTAGTAAAAACCTAATTTAGAATTAATACTCATAGTGGTTTTGAATTTGTTAAAACCTCTCTACTGGGCTTTATGCACGAAATTATATTGTATTTCCAATTATATATTTTACACCTACGTTTACAAATAGTAGGTACGTAAATAGTTAATATATACAAAATAATAGAAGGTATTATAATTATAGGCCTAACAGTAATAAGAACATACAATATGTAAAGAAAACCCTGTCCGACCCATAAGGATAATAAAGGTTAGGTAAACACTTGACCAAATATAATATAAAATTTTACATAATCATCATAGTAACAATACTATTGAATTTTGAAATAATCCTTTTTTCCCGGGAATTAATTCCAATTTCCCCGAAATTTGGTAATTTTTAAAAAAGTGAGAACACCGGTATTATTATAAGCGAATAGCGACGCGACCACGTCACAGGTGCCGCGTGCCCTGCCCCCCGCCGCCCGCGGAAGGGGTTGCGTACCGCACATGTAATAAGTTACCTCTTTTTGCGAAATAATATTTATTTTTTTAGGGGGATTTTTTTTTAAGTTTAGCCTGTCTTTGTGGGCATTAGTAGAATCAGTTGTAGATACCTAACAATACCTTCACGGATCGGACAGGGTTTTCTTTACATATTGTATAGTTTCTCACTCTATGGAATTTCTCAGAAGACATTGTTTAATTGTTTTGATTCTTGTGAGTATTTATTTGTATAATTTAAAGCCAAAGCCTGAAAAGTGAGTAACTTAGCTAGGTAAGTATGTTATTGAAAACAATAATAAAGGCATTTTATTTTTGTCTTTTCTATACTTGGTTTTTATGATGTTCTTTAAATCTCGAAAGCAAGTGGGATAATTTAAGAATGATTTATTATTTTCTGCAGTATATGAACCATTGAAGAAGATAAGAGGAACATGCTAAGTACACAATAAGTCTAATTGATGGCTGTCGTTTAAATGTGAAATTGACAAACATGTGACTACACGCTGATTTGTATAACAAAATTGTCTTTGCAACAATATGTACCTGTAATGGAATGGAAAGATAAAGAAATAATGGAGTTTGACATTCCGAAGATTTTTTAAAAATATCACAAGACTTTAGTCGCGGTTAATAAAGCAACAATCGTAGACCTTTCATGGTTCTCAGGCTATTTAACATAATTAATATTTTAGTTCTATGAATAGGTACAGAGATATTGTTAGAAAAACCACATTGAGAAGCGTTAGGCATAGTACTTACACTATTAATGAGTTGCGCGACGGACATCGCTACCCACTTGATGCCTCAATGATTTTGATTGCAGCCCATTTGAAATATTTTTATACTTGATCATTGTATGTCAGTTGCAATAATACGATCATTTAACAGAATATGTTTTTGTAAACTAGAATTTCAGTAATAGGGTATTTGAGTAAAAAAAACTAATTAGTCCGTCAGTCAGATTTCCAAAAAATACTAGACACGTATTTTTTTCTTTTTTCATATAGATAAAAAATGAAGACGACACAGCGCGTTGAAAATTCGTGTGACGTCACTGCACGCTACACTTTTTAGCGACCAGTGACGTCACCAGCCACCACTCCTGATCTTTGATGCCTTTTATATTTGGCAATTTTTATTGATTTGATAAAACAAAATATACGTATCCAATATTTTTCTATAATCTGAATGACGGACTAAATAGAATCAATTTTTATTACCCAGGAACATCCCTATTAACATGAAAAAGTGAAGAGCCTGAGAGTTGAAATTATTTTCATAATTAAGCTAGACCAGGACAGGGACTTTAGTAGATACAATTAATTTATCCTTAAGGTAAATTATTATGCAAAATTTCACTGTAAATACATTTTTATATTTTTTTCCTCATCTTCTCAGTTCAGTCTCAATAACCGAGACTTGCATGTTTTGTCGATATTTTGCATCTTTTTGGCCACGGCGAACTGGTTTGCCTCCAGCGAGCGGTTCGCTTTAAAAGTTGTTAATACAAAGAAGGTAGTTGATGTATCGTTGGTGTATACTAGTGCAGAAGAAGTTTCATTAGTGGAACCGGCTTACCGTACGGAGTTAAGTAGGGCAGCCATCCACTCACGCGACTTCACCGTAATTCTTGGCACCATTATCGAATTTTACGTAAAAATATATTTTTTGTTTTACTATTAATAATATAATAGGTATTTATCGCAGTTTTACAGCATTGTTAACGAGTAAACGCTAAGTTCACGTGCGTATATAAAGACTTAACAAAGTCAACAAAGCGAAATAAACGGTTCGGATAACTTGAGTTACCTACCTGGTTTGCGGTGAAGATGAGTACGTTATTGTGTATAAACTACCTAGACATAACCAGCGGTTTGCCGGTGAGTAGTTATGTACATGAGATAGCAATATTCGTTCATTTTGTACCTTCTTACCATTTAATTAAACAAATAGAATAATCGCATTCCAAATAATTGCCGATTCATGAATCAACAGGTGTTTATTATGAATGAATGAACGAAATTAGACATTAATATGAAGGGACGCTGAAACTACGTCATTGACAAGTTATTTAGTTAATCACTGTCAAGTTTTATCTTTCCGCGGTAATGAACTGATAAACAATACGCTTTTGCTCTGATTGCACCAGAGTGCATAGCGAAAGTGTCACTTAATGTCAATTCAACTATAACTGTTATCCAAAGTAAACACGGCTACCACGGTGAGAGTCCTTCATCTATTTATAGAATGTTAATTAACTTCCTAGTATTTCTTTTCAATATTTAAACTTTTGAAAATAAGTATACTATAGGTAGACTACTATAGATAGACTTGTTATCCGGGAAACACATTTTAAGCACATAAGTAACTTACAGCAAAAGTTAGCTTTTCGAAGTTTTATTTACACGCAGTCACGTGCCTCGATGTAAACAAACCGGTCCGCGCCGCTCGCTGCACTCAACATTGGAGGTGGACTCACCGTTCTCACCGCTGTATCCCCAGTCGTTTTCTGCCATTGTTGCTGAGATGTGTATCACTGGTAATGATTGCTTCCTTCCTTGAGGCGCGTTGCGAATCAAGTGTTTCGCGGGGTAATGTATGTCGCGTGTCCGCGGGGTGCACGAGTGAACGTGGCTGGGTCGTGACTGCGTGCGATTGTTCGCGGCGGCTTGTCTTTATAGAAAGGCCGTCGTCGGGTGTGACGCGGAGCGGTCGCGGACGCGGGCGCGGGTCTGAGGCGACGCGCTCGTCGGGGAGGCACTGGCACGAGCGCGCTCCGCCGGCCCACTGCGCGCGCGCCGCTGCGCACACCGCGCTCCGCCCCACCGAATGGCTTTCTACTGTGTTACTACTAACCATTCGCAATTACTCTATTTACTCATCAAATACATTAACCACAATATGTCAATGTCAATAATATCCCGCATTTTCATACACATGCGTTTATTGTGTATATGATGCCGCCATCATGCCGCAACCCGAATATTCAGTGAGGGGCTATAAAATCGATACCGGAAAAGTCGCAAGTTTAAGCGCCCCAAAATTTTAATTAAGTGCGTAAGTAAAATGATCGTTATAAGCACGATTTAAACGAAATAAACATTTACATTCGAATCAAGTGGCCATGTATTTTATTTTGTATACCTATAAGTAAAATAGATATTGCATTTTTAATAGACGTTAATAAACTAAGTACTTATTTACAGAAAAACGAGTTACGTAATCACGACAAAAGTTTATACTCGGATCAGTATTTATTTTATGTAGGTAAGAATAATAGGTATTTTTTTACATATTTGTTAAATATAATTACGACATTTTCTCAAAAAATTTACACATATAAGTCCCAGAGAAAAAAGTCACTTCGACATTTTTAGAATAAATAATATAAAAGATTTCATAAAGTCTGCTGGACTGAGGTAAGTACTTATTTTTCTTCACTGAAGCAAAACTGTGAAAGAAAAACTTCATCAGTGTTGCTTGAATTTTCCGACGATCACGGCCGTCCCGCATCGATAGGTACATTGCACTGTAGGTATGTAGCTGTTTAACTATTGTTAATTAAATTAAAAAAAAAAAATATTTTAACCAGGGAGTAAATTAATGCAGTTTTCAAGTCAAACGAAATGTTCCATATTTTTATTGTAAGTAAATCAAAAACAAAGTAAAAAAGAATGTCGCCTGAATTGAGATGTAGGTAACCTATGCCCCATCCTTAAAAAAAACAGAACATTTCTGCCGGGCGGTGATGATACTACCTGAATCGGACTTAGAAAATTTCCTTCCTCCTTACTAAGGCGCAATAAAAAGCAATTTTTAGGTAAATGGCAGTAGAGCATCACGGCAACGAATAAGGACAAATCCTTATTTATTGCTGTGATGCTCTACTGCCATATTGACATTATATCCGTTTGATAATCGTTGAATGGAATGACCATCAAAATAACAGTTACTTTATAATTTCAATTAAATTACAAAAGCAGTGCTCATTTCAGTGGAATAAGTTCTTTAGTTATTGAATGCCTTATATTATTTTTATTTTTTATAATAAAAATAAATTTAATTTTTTTTTTGAGAATTGTTTTAACACGATTTTATTTTCATAAAATACTTTTAAGTAAAAGACTTGTTTAATAGTTTATTTCTTTGAACATTTGACAATACAATCCTAGCTTGTAATGTTTATCAATACGCCTAACCGATGTCCTACACCCCTGTTTGGTCTGGGTGAAATTTGGCTCATCATCATCAGCCTCTACTCGTCCACTGCTGGACATAGGCCTCCTTCATGACACGGCAACAAGCTCGATCCCGAGTAGTTCTCCGCCAGCCACTACCAGCCACCTTTTTGATGTCGTCGCTCCATCTTGCCCAAGGGCGTCCTACGCTACGTTTGCCGAGACGCGGTAAATTTGGCTCACAGGTGGTTTATAACCAATTAATATACATATAGGATACGAGAGCTTTTATACGGATATCCCACAGTATAAAAATTTATACAGTTGAAACAGCGGGACGCAGCTAATATTTTATAAGAATTTCGTTATTCAATTTTTTTTTTATTAATTATAAACTAGTGCTTGACTGCCATCCCGCCTGATGGTAAGCAGTGATGCAGTTGCTGATGATAAAGTAGTTTATTAAGAGTAAAAAAAAAACAAAGTTAATAGGAAGGAAGACGGCAGTAGAGCGAGGTGATGCAAGGTTAAACAACATGACCAACGATGCTGTGCTAGAGGGAGATTGATCTGGAGACCCTCCATGATCAAACTACCGACACAACAACATTTGGCGCATCGTACTAGGCACACATTACAACGCAACTGCTCAGACCCGTCCTCCGTACGGAATAATTTTAATAAGTCAGTCAGACATGTAAGCAAGTGTTTTATCTGTTACTTTAAGTTGTTTTAATATCGAAATAACTTGTACTTTAGTCTATTTAGTCCTTAATCTACTCCATTAATGTATTGATAAATATGTATTATTATATAAATAAATAATAATTATTATATTATTTAAGTACTATTGAGATACGATGAGCAGACTAAAGTTTCTGTTTTATACGTTTATCATCATCAGCCTCTGCTCGTCCACTGCTGGACATAGGCCTCCTTCATGGCACGCCAACAAGCTCGATCCTGAGCAGTTTTCCGCCAGCCACTACCGGCCACCTTTTTGATGTCGTCGCTCCACCTCGCCCAAGGGCGTCCTACGCTACGTTTTATACGTTACATTGATTAAAATGTTATTTTAATTATTATTTAATTTATATGATCAGTAAGTTGTGTAAGTACTTATTTTAGTAAATGATAAATATGATTTATTTTCTGTAAATAGGTTTACACAAACACTTTTACAAGTCAATAGCAAATTAGATCCTTGTACTTTATTGAATGCGGAATTATTTTATCTTCAAGTATTCTTCACTTTACTACGTTTCAGGAAGTTCTCTGAAGTAATGACTAATGTTGTACAGTCAACAAATAGTTCGGAATTTTGAAATCTCTTATCACTGAAGCTAATCTAAAATACCTAAACCATAAATTGATAATGATATCTATCCTTATTGGCCGCGTTTCTCTTGTTCACAAACCAAACTTGGTCGGTAAACTTGGTTGGTTTAAAGGTTGTCTGTAAAAGATCGCTCTTAGCGATAAGACCGCCCATTGTGTCACCCTTTGTAAAATCTTTGTATTTATGTTCTGTACCTAATCTATATGGTGTACATAATAAAGAGTATTCTATTCTATTCTATTCTAAACTATATTTAAGTTCAGTGCATTTTCTTTCTATTTAATTATTAAACGGACAGAATTTAAGTATTGCTTTAATTCTGTCAAATTAGTTCCCGTCAAACTTTAATTAACGTATTCTTAGTAGCCATGCTTTTAATTTGACAGCATTCAACGAATATTTTATTCCTGCGACTGCGCTGTTTTTGTGAATGTTATATAATACTAATTTAGGGTCCTAAAATACTAAATAGCAAAGTTACTGCGACCAACTCGGATATAGAACTCGCTCTGTGTTGATAACAGTTATAACCTGAATAGGTTTGTGGAGACATGAGGATCAGGGAGTAAAGTTCACTCATCCTCCATATAAAAGGGAGGATCCACTTGCCCAATGCTTGAAATTGGGAAGTTGTGTGTATGCTAATTGCACGGTAAACTCTGATTGCGAGATGTAGAATTCGTGTGACGTCAGTCTGACGCGTTGTTCCATGTGGCGTTTGTAGGTACCGTTACAGGTTACTAACCAATTTCCTCAGGATACCTTAGAACATTTCGTAACTGTGAAAGAATGCCATTTAACACGTTCATCGGGGCTAACTTTTGGCAAAGTTTGCTCTTCCCAGCGTTACGGCCGCTGTAAATCCTGTAGGTACAGACGACAGCACATCAAGCTACTATAATCTGTCAGATTTCTTTATTACATTTTCAACTTTATCTCTAAAGCATTAAGGCTCAACGTTGAGTGGGAATATTGGACAGTTTCGGGTAGCTTGACCTGCTGTCATTGGTAAAAGACTTTTCTGATATGCGGTATATTATGGATGTTTCCTGGGTACAAAAAAAAAGATTCTATTTAGTTCGTCATTCAGATTATCGAAAAATATTCGATACGTATATTTTGTTTTATCAAATCTATCTCCGTCAGCCAGATGTCCACTGCTGGACAAAGGCCTCCCCCAAGGCTTTCCACGATGACCGGTCTTGTGCTGCCCGCATCCATCGGCTTCCCGCGACCTTCACCAGGTCATCAGTCCACCTTGTTGGGGGTCTCCCTACGCTGCGTCTTCCAGTACGTGGCCGCCACTCCAGAACCTTGCTGCCCCATCGGCCATCGGTTCTACGAGCAATGTGCCCTGCCCACTGCCACTTAAGTTTAGCGACTCGCAGAGCTATGTCGGTGACTTTGGTTCTTCTGCGGATCTCCTCATTTCTGATTCGATCACGCAGAGAAACTCCTAGTATAGCTCTTTCCATTGCCCTTTGTGTGACTCTGAGCCTTCGTATGAGGCCCATTGTGAGCGACCACGTTTCAGTTCCGTAAGTCATCACTGGCAACACACACTGGTCAAAGACTTTAGTCTTGAGACACTGTGGTATCTTGGACGACGAGAAGATGTAGCGTAGCTTCCCGAACGCTGCCCAACCGAGCTGGATTCGCCGAGACACCTCTTTCTCGAAGTTGGACCTACCTAGTTGGACTGTCTGTCCCAGGTATATATACTCGTCAACAACTTCGAGTGCAGAGCAACCAACTACAATTGGAGTGGGTGCGACATTAGAGTTCGACATGATCTTCGTCTTATCCATGTTCATTTTTAGACCCACTTGTTGGGAAGCTCTGCTGAGGTCATTGAGCATTTTGCCCAAGTCTTCCAGGGTCTCAGCCATGACCACGATATCATCTGCGAAACGGAGATTAGTGATGTATTCGCCGTTGATGTTGATGCCAAGTCCTTTCCAGTCCAGGAGCTTGAAGACATCTTCCAACGCAGCAGTGAACAATTTAGGAGATATGACATCTCCTTGTCTCACTTCACGCTGCAGTCGGATATCAAATCTATAAAAATTGACAAATATAAAAGGCATCAAAGATCAGGAGTGGTGGCTGGTGACGTCACTGGTCGCTAAAAACTGTAGCGTGCAGTGACGTCACACGAGTTTTCAACGCGCTGTGTCGCCTTCATTTTTTGTTTATTATGAGAAAAGAAAAAATACATGTCTAGTATTTTTTGGAAATCTGACTGACGGACTAATTAGTTTTTTTTTTGTCAAATACCCTATTAATCGAAGACATATAACTTCTCCTACCCGCACTGGGCCCGCGGGTACAATATACCCCACTCGAAGAGAAGAGGCATGTGTTTTAGTACTGCGAACCATTGATATAATATATTATTAAATTAATCAATGCTGCTACAATAGGTATAGGCTGCACCCTAATTACGTAACAAACTACTAATTGGAATTTGCACCGTTTTAAAGCAAATTTCTAAACCATTGCTTCATAAGTTCGAAAAATTTGTCTACACAACACTTAAATAACACAATGAATGTTGTAAAACTATCAAAATGAAACCGATTTCAATTGATGTTGTATTACGTATGTAAGTGCCTTGCTGGCTATGAAAACTAAATCGTGTGTGCAGGTTACTACGAACCAGTGGTACATGCGTGGGGGGTTACTATGACGTGTTAAAATCACCATGGTTCCAGTGTCGGACAAAGATGAAGCTATACAGGTTGAAAAGCGCTATCCGTTTTTCACGGCGGTTTAATGATTACATATTTTAATGCGTCATAGTAGCGCTCAAGTATGATATGGGGTGGTGTGTACAGGGGTAATATTTCCCGTATAAAATGGAATTGAAACGTCATTATCTTGTTGGGTAAGGCCTAAATACATCCCGTTTTATTTTTGTGATACCAAGAACATATCTTACGCTAAAATATTTCGCATTCTTACTCGTAGAAACTGTTCTACTAAAATTACTCACAGCGAAACAGACAAGGCTTTCGGGAACCGCACTAAGATGAAAACGCGTTTGACGCGATTGAACCTGTTAAAAAAAGTTTATAGAGTTTTATTATTTTAAAACGTCTATCATTAGAGGTTAATATTTTTAGAGGATCAGTTAAATATTTGTTTTGGAACTTAACAGTAGGTACTTAATATTTACTTCAAACTTTATTTGGTTAAGATTACCTATGTACACAACACACTACCAGACACATTACTAGATACCTGTTTCAAGTTAGTCATGCAGTCATTAGAAAGCTATTTACTATAATATTCATTTTGTGAAAAGCGAATAGAGAGTCACCACGCGTTGAATTCTTATCTTCCCCTAAATTAGTCTATGTAGTCATTTTGAATACCTACACTGCAAAAAAGATTTGAGGAAATTTTAGAAATACCCATTCCCACCAAAACTAGTGTATTTTTTTTAACAGAATTTTAAATTCGACCGGATTTCAATATCAGTCGAAAACCAAAAACGAAGTCATAAAAAATACATTGGATTTCTGTCTTAGGGAAGGGATATGTCCCTGGTGAAGCCTTCGTTTGAAATGATGATGATGATGAAATAAATAAATAAATATGTTCATACTACAATGTCATAAAAAGTGAATTCAATTCTACTACAACAGAATATTTATCTATTTTCGCCTTGTAGGCTTGTCGTTGTCGTTCGTTTGTATTGGATCCAAAATTTACTACCTAGTGACTTCATATACTTCACAGCGTCTCATACTCAAGCTCAAAGTGCAACATATTTTGTGATAAAAACTTGAAAACACGAACAACAGAAAACATGATCACTCATGCAACGGATTATTTATAAAAACCAATACATTATTTACAAGGCTATGGGTGGTTTTCATTTACAATTACAACACGTCACTCTATGTATCAAGTTAGAACGCCTTGGGAGGTGCATGGTCTCTTGTGGTTAACCAGGGTGACGTATTATTTATTTATAAAGTTGTATGCGATATTTTCCCTTGCTACAATAATCGTTCAGATATTGTTAAAAACCGGTACTCAACTGAATTTGGTGTATTTTGCATTGATTTATATTTGTAAGTGTGTGACCTCAGAGATAACCTGGGATCCAGTTCATCGTGGCATGCGTCGCAACAATTCAAATACTTAGGTGTTGGTTGATAAAACTCACCAATAAAGTCACTATATGTAAGTACTTATGTTTATTTGCGTTTAGTTGTTTTGCTTCTGCTGTACCCATTGTTAGGTTTAAAGGTCAGACCCCGAAATTTTAATACCTAATTAAATTTCTCATGGCCTCACTTTTCATTCAGATAGTAACAATACAATGTCCGAAATGACAGAAAGAATTAGGATACCCTATCCTATTTCAATTGATAGCATAGTAAATATAACCACGTGCTATCACAATTCACAACATGTTGTTAGGTTTAAAGATAATGCAGTTCATGAATAGTAAACGATAGAAACACATCGTATTATTAAAGTCATTTCTCATTATATAGTAACTTAACGCCATATTATGTGGGCCACGGAATAGATATCTTTTATTTGCGCCGTGGTACCTACGGGCAGAGGTGTACCTACCTACTGTAGGAATATTGCAATTGTTCGAGAAACTGGAGCCTGGATTTGTGCCCGCATCATACCTGCTTTAACCTGTATCTTATGTACATAAGATGATAAGATATAGGGGAACGCAGGTATGTTATGTTTTAAGTTCCATGAAATAGGGTGATTGATTGCTTCGGAAAATGAAGAAACACCTAACTAATACTCTTCATGATTTGGGAATTGAGCTCAGTACTCTAAGTTCTATTGTTTATTAAAAAAAAAAAAAAAAAGTTGCCTCGTTCTAGGATTTATTCCTGAATCGTGGGTGCGTTTGCAAACATTTAAACTCACATACACAAACAACCAGATCCGGAACAACTACTTGTAGGCCATACAAATATTTGTTCCGTCTGGAATCGAACGTTCGTCGATCGCTCAGCCAGCCATGCCGTAATAGGGTAGTTGACTTCTTCTTCTTCTTCTTCAGCCTATAGATGTCCACTGCTGGACAAAGGCCTCCCCCAAGGCTTTCCACGCTGACCGGTCTTGTGCTGCCCGGGTAGTTGACTAAAAAAAACTAATTAGTCCGTCATTCAGATTTCCAAAAAATACTAGACACGTACTTATTTTTCTTTTTTCATATATACAAAAAATTAAGACGACACAGTGCGTTGAAAACTCGTGTCAGTGTGACGTCACTGCACGCTACACATTTTAGCGAGGAGTGACGTCACCACTATCACCAGTCACCACTCCT
Organism: Sesamia nonagrioides; assembly: GCA_017933935.1. Taxonomy (NCBI): domain Eukaryota; kingdom Metazoa; phylum Arthropoda; class Insecta; order Lepidoptera; family Noctuidae; genus Sesamia; species Sesamia nonagrioides. The sequence goes on along the minus strand of JADWQK010000668.1, from coordinate 371,187 downwards.
GATCTTTGATGCCTTTTATATTTGTCAATTTTTATTGATTTGATAAAACAAAATATACGTATCCAATATTTTTCTATAATCTGAATGACGGACTAAATAGAATCATTTTTATTTACCCAGGAAACATCTCTATTGCGTAACATATAATTATGTACTATGTATTACTCTCAAGTTGAACAATTTTGAAGCATATTGCTAATGCATTACTTCAATTATTAGAAAAAATATCTCTGCTCAACCTGAAACCTCTAAAGTTTATCTGCATATATTGATATACAGTATGTTAACAAACAGAGGGCGTTCCCGTTAACCCGAAATAGTATAGCATACATACATGCTAAAAAAAATATTTCCATTCGAAAACAAAATGTTTTAAAATTTTTTCCAATAAGAAAATATTCAATAAAATTTTTAAATTGACATGTAAAAGAAACACACTGTACACGCGAACATGAAAGACGGCAACGTTGCAATTTATTTATACATGACGACTACTATTTTGATTTAAAACAGGAGGTTTCAAATTTATTTCCAATTAGATTTTTTTTTTATTCGGATTTTTTATGCTTATTTTTCTATGCTGATATTTTTATTTTAATCTATTAATGATATATATTAACGAGTTTAAGGGAACGCCCTCTGTTATTTAACATACTGTATATCATTAATAGATTAAAATAAAAATATCAGCATAGAAAAATAAGCATAAAAAAATCCGAATAAATAAAAATTCTAATTGGAAATAAATTTGAAACCTCCTGTTTTAAATCAAAATAGTAGTCGTCATGTATAAATAAATTGCGACGTTGCCGTCTTTCATGTTCACGTGTACAGTGTGTTTCTTTTACACGTCAATTTAAAATTTTTATTGAATATTTTCTTATTGGAAAAAAAATTAAAACATCTTGTTTTCGAATGGAAATATTTTTTTTAGCATGTATGTATGCTATACTATTTCGGGTTAACGGGAACGCCCTCTGTTAGTTAACATACTGTATATTAACGAGTTTAAGGGAACGCCCTCTGTTATTTAACATACCTACTGTATATGCAAAACATTATCTTTTGTTTATGCGAACCCGAAACGCGTGTCCAGTATTTTTAAGTAAAGAATCTATGTACAAAATTTCAAAAAGATATAATGTATAACCACAAAGTGATGAGCTTGCTATTCTACTTGATTGTCCCAACAAAAATATGGTCAAAGTTTCGCACGGGCGGGTGAGCGCGGTGCATTGACCTCTGGCGTCAGCTGTGTGCACGGCGCAAGTAAGCATGTACTATGATTGCTATCGTAATCGATCGGTTACCACTCTGCAACAATTTCTAAATGTATTTGTGAAAAATATAACGAGGCGTAAAAATGATCGATTCAGTTGCTTATTCTGAGCATACTATATTCAGGTTTCGCATAAACAAAAATAACGTTGTATATCGACGAGCCGTTCATATACATTGCTAATAATTTATAACCTATAAATTGTACTGATAGTGTGGTACGCAATTACCGTGCAGGACACTATAGTTGAGCCAAATTCGATAAAGAATAGAGGTAAACAAACCATTGCTAGGCAACGAGTAGTTTACGCCTAAAAGGCAGATGTTAACAACCTTTTCTACATAGATGATTTTCATAAAAGTAATAATCCTACTTCATACTAATCTAAACAGTTTATTTATGTTTAGATACATATTTATGATTTGCATAGAACGCTTAACCGATTTGAATGAAATATGACACATATGTAAGCTAATTTCGTAATAGGTTAATTTTTTTGATACATTTATATTATAATTAATCCATACTTGGAAGTATTACAATACATGTGTTATGTAGTTGATTTGAAAGTAATTAAAATACGCAATATTGTGTTGATAAATGCCTCAACTTTATTCATTGGTTGAATTCCAAAAAATGTGTTTAATACCTGGATTTCATCCATCTTTCTTTTTTTGTAGGGCTGTCACGTAAAATTAATGTCGACTTTTTAATGGTTTTTTGAAATAACAAGTTGTTATGTATGCTATTTTAGTGATTCTATTGAAATATGCTAATATATGTTAATAAATAGCTAGTATGGAAAAGTCGATAATCATGTAAACAACAGGAGATTTGTAAAACGTGAGTTGTGATAACCCTAAATTGGTTTGTTTACCTCTATTCTTTATGGAGCTAGGCGATGGTATAGTAGTCAGGCTCGCTTGTAGCCACTGCATATACAAAAGAGACATCTTTGATTGTCATAGTTTATGATTTGTCATAAGTGTTTACTTAATTAATTACCAGATGTGTTTGCTATAGGTTGGAATGGAAAGTGGGTGTTTTAAAATAGCTACTGATATCTATTCAGTCGTGTCCAGTGAAACCAGACTAGTAACTGGCTCCAATTTAGGTACCTACTTGGAAAATTCTAGCTTGATGAAGTTGGAAAGTAGGTAGACTATCCGTAAATATGGAATAGGAATTAAACTTACGTAAGTACACAAATCGACAGGGGTGTAGGTTCTGCATCATCTTCAACCTTTTTTAACGTCCCACTGCTGGGCACAGGTCTCCTCTCATATAGAGAAGGATTGAGCGTAATCAGCATGCTTGCTCAATGCGGGTTGGCGATTTCAGACTTATACAGTCCAGGTTTCCTCAAGATGTCTTCCTTCACCTTCAGTCATTGGTGTCCAAGATATACTTAGGAAATACATATAACTTTAGAAAAGGTACATTGGTACTTGCCTGACCTGGAATCGAACCCGCGCACTCATACTTGAGAGGCTGGTGTTTTAACCACTAGGCTACCACGACTTTTCGCGGTTCTGCATAATCCCCTTTATTCATAAACGCTACTTAAAGTTAACTAGGGATTAGCCACTGTTTAGCCATACTTCTTTGACGTTTGCTCGTCACTTAACTTCAATCATCTTTATAAATAAACACACCATAACGTCTAAGGGGTTTATTCATTGACTGGTTAACTTTCAGCAACGTTTATGAATAGAACCATGGTCCTGGCCGTCGTACTGGCAAGTGAAGAAACACGGGTGGGTTCAGTCAGTAAAAGTCTGACACGCCCCAAAAAAGGTGTTTACACGTGTCCCAGAAAGGTGCTCAAAATATAACACTCAGCTCCCTTGGATAAATGTTTTATTGTATCGAACAAAATATTAATAAAACTAATATTTCAATCAGAATACATACAGTGAGTGTTATTTTTAAACTTCTTTTGCATACTTGAGTTACCTCTGAATTTCTGAATCATCGAGCCCTTTTCTTTGTGTCTGAAAATACTTTACTGCGGATGCAATCTTTCTTAACCTCTCTTAAAATACCGCTCTGCAATACACACAATGACTAAACAAATCTTTAATTATTATAATATATACATTGACATGTTAATTACACCTATCAAGAGACGTTTCCGTTCTGTCCTCGGAAAAATAACATATACCTACATAATTATCTAAATTTGTTTCAGTTAGTATTTTTTTACAATATGGTGTCCCTATTATTTGCAAAATGTTTGTTTTTAATTTACATACATAATTTGTATTATCGAAGTAACAACTTCGATCAACAAAGATTCCTCGTTTTTCTTCTCCCTGCGACTGTCGGACGTCCTTTACTACACCTAGTTTATGAACTATGACTAAGTCATATTCATAATTTGACAGCACGGTTAGCTCAGTAGTCAAGCTATTGACTGCACTGCGTGTCGCGTATTCGATACCCGCACGGAACAAGTATCTGTATGACCTACAAGTAGTTGTTCCGGGTCTGGATGTTTGTGTATGTGAGTTTATACGTTTGTGAAGCGCACCCATGATATAGGAGAAATTCCTAGTCTAGTGCAACGATTCTAAAAAAAAAAATAAAACAAACAAACAGGTACACCAACTGCACCCCTTGGATCAGTATTTCCACCTCTTTATTAAATTTCCTAAAAACGATCATTTCGTTTTTGCCTTTGTATGAACTTTTAAAAACTTATCCATACTAATATTATAAATGTGAAAGTAACTCTGTCTGTCTGTCTGTCTATCTGTCTGTCTGTCTGTCTGTCTATCTGTCTGTCTGTCTGTCTGTTTGTCTGTTACGCTTTCCCGCTTAAACCTCTCAACCGATTTTGATGAAATTTGGCACAGACAATCTTTAGACCCTGAGAAAGAACTTAAGCTAGTTTACTATAATTATATAAGTTCACATTTTTTCAATTCAATTAAAATAGCTAAAAAAGCATTGTTTGATTCGTTTCTGATAGAATGCGATGGAGTTTGACAAGAGGCAGTGTACTTATCTACAGGTTAATTTTAAAATTTAAATGAAATTAAAAACAAAAATATTAGCTTTATTAATTAATTATCTTTCTCGCTTCCAATGTTTGTAGTTTAAATATGATCTTTAACTAATGTGCCAATTTCCTCTCTGGAGGTATCTACTAATAAATATCTTTGATGGGCGCTCTTTGTTGACAGATAAATAATATATTGCATTTGGGATAGTTCCAAAATTATTTCAAAAATACACTAATCAGAGTTTTCATAATTGATTGACTTTGACTTATCCTAAGATTATAAAATATTAGCTTTCCGCCCGCGGCTTCGTCCGCGTGGAATTCGGTATTTTTGTTTTCCCTCGGGAATATCAATTTTTTCCGGGATAAAAAGTACCCTATTATTTAATCCAGATTTCTAACTTTATGTCTGTCAAAATTTCAAAGCAATCGTTTCACTAGTTACGCCGTGAAAGCGGAACAAACTGTCTGTCTGTCTGTCTGTCTGTTACGCTTTCCCGCTTAAACCTCTCAACCGATTTTGATGAAATTTGGCACAGACAATCTTTAGACCCCGAGAAAGAACATAGGCTACCCTTTATCCCGGAAAATTTGATGTTCCCGAGGGAAATCTAAAAGCGCGATATAACCGAACTCCACGCGGGCGAAGCCGCGGGCGGAAAGCTAGTTTATAATATTAGTAAGGATAAAAGTCCAACTCCAAATAAAGAACCCAAGGTGCATGTTTTTGTAGCTTAACGGTGGATATACAATTGTCTTATTTAATCAGTTTCATAATTATTGTTCTAAATTCTACAAAGGTAACAAAGGTCAGACGGTAGGTAGTCGTCCGGTCACCTCGCGTACCTAATAGTATATCACATTCCCAAATATGGTTTAGGGCATTGAATTGTGCGCATGTTCAGAAACAAATCCAAGAAATTTCATCATGATAAAATTTCCCAGGATTCAGAAAAAAATGTCCATTCACCTAAAAACCAATAAGCCACAAGTACGGACGACAGCTGGTACCCGAAAAGGTCAAATATTCCCAATCAATTTTGAGCCTTAATGCTTTAGCGATGAAGTTAATAATCTAATAAAGAAATATGACAGATAGTAGTAGCTTGATGTGCTGTCGTCTGTACAATTTCCTTAATATTTGCTAGCTCTATTTGTAAGGGTTATGAAAATGTCAATGACGTACGTTTTTCCCCTTTTTTAGCCTTACTGTGCGTAATTGTCCCACTCTACGTCAGTCGTGTATGTTTTTATGTTGTATACGAATATCCATGCAACTACGTCATAATCAAAACGTATTGTTTTTCGTACATTTAATCTTTACAAACAGGCAAACCATGAAATAAGGTTATTGTTTAATAATATAGAAAATGGTTTCCTTTGAAAATACTAGGTTCTTAGTCATCTCATTATTAAGTGCCATTTCAAAGCGATGTCACGCTGTTTTATCAGATTTAGGAAAATAGTCGCTTGTCTGAGTAAAACACAGACATTGTAATTTTATTTTAACAAATATAAATAAGTTTGTGGATCGCAGTAATTTGATATTCCACAGGAGAAGCGCTGCTGCCCCCTTCCCTAGTCAGAGTTCCCTGCCAAGTCTGGGCATGTTGGCAAACCCTCTCAATTCGGAAAGCCTTGGGGGAGGCCTTTGTCCAGCACTGGACCCCTATAGGCTGAAAAGGAGGAGAAGAAGAAGAAATTTGAGTTTATGTAAAAATAAATTAAAATCCTACAAAATAAAGTTCAGTTTACGATAGGTACAAACTCAAACATTTTTTTATCTTTACATCCACACCGTGTGCGAGGGAATTGCATGATTTAATTACCCCATCTCCGTTCCACCATCGGACGACCCGTCGTACGGTGAGTTTCCACCCTTACGTTGTTAACACTACTACGATCCGGACGAAGCGTTTCGCCTCCTCCTTTATACCGCGTACATCGAGGGACTGGAACAATTTGCCAGCGGCGGTGTTTCCGTCGGACTACAATTGTGCGCTTTACCATCAACGATTGCGTCACTGCTTACCATCAGGCGGGATTGCGGTCAAGCGCTAGTTTATAATTTATATATAAAAAAAAAACACCAAATAAAGTTGACAAATGTTCAACTTGAAATAACATCAATTTGAAACATTAGTTAGAATAGACATTAGTTTGATCGTCATAGATCAGAGATTACAACAAAACATCACGCCTTTATTCCTTGAAGAATTAGGCAGATGTGTACCCACTGTAGTGGGTAAAGCAGTGGTGGTTCTGAGGTATCGAACTTACGAGATGTAGGTTGTAAGTTCGAACCCAGACAGGCCCTATGTGTATTTAATTTCTTTACCACTGAAACAGTAAAGGAAATCATCAGAAGGAAAGCGGCATGTCCTAAAACAGAAAAATTAAAGATATGTGACTTCCAAAACCCTGACTGAGCGGACTATGACCCACTGTCATGATCCACCCAGTCAGGTTTTTGGAAGTCTCTCCCTCTCTCTCAGAGACGAGGCCTGTGTTCAAACGTGAGTACAATATTTTATTTATCTTAAATCTGCCACTAGGTACAGGTTACCCCAATGCGATAAATGGGCCTACATTACAAGTACAAACAATGCATTCATTGTGAATTCACGCAGATAACAGCCGAATAAGGTTGAGCATGCCCAGGGTGGGCGTTAGCGTCGCCTCACTTAAAAGGCTAGCCTTTAGTACACCCACATGTTTCAGTCACCTATGATAATCCGCAAACCCTTGAGATGGACAAACCCCAATGACACTTTCAGCCCCGGTAAAAGTAATAAGTTAGGTACTTTAATATGTAATTTTTTTTTGTTAGTTGTTTACTTAAAATAGCCAACCTACACAGAAATCTTAATAACAAGGATTTCTGCTCCAAACTACTTTGTTGATTTAAAATAAACCTTATTCATAACCCATATGTAGGTACCTACATAACATCGGGATGGATTTGGTTTTACGACTATGTGAGTATTCAGTCCATTTACATTTCTACTTGATGACTGATAAAAATATTACCTCAGTGCTACGTGCTTCCATAGGTAGGTATCATTTTTATTTTGCACATTTTAAACCACTACTTAAAATTTTCACTCTATAAATCTTCACAATAATAAATACGGTTGCGTAATGGCTTGCCAATGTTGGACAATAACAATACTTTGTTCATTTTTTTTTTTTTCAAGGAGTCAAACACGGAGCACTTGGCAAGGAAAATAATTCTTAAAGTAATTTTCCTGGCCTGTGGCAAACACAGAATTAAATAATAAATAGAGCAACAGTACGATTCTGTATTAATGTCAGCGTGAAAAGTAAGATGAAGTGAGCGCAGAGTGAGCTGTCATCATCATCATTATCAACCTTTTTATCGTCCCACTGCTGGGCACAGATCTCCTCTCATACAGAGAAGGATTGAGCGTAATCACCAAGTGAGCTGTGGTTCCAACTAATGCTAGGGATTGACACTATTGACACTCTAACTTTACTTCACCGAACTTTACACGGTCAGATTTTTACAGATTCGATCGACTCTTATTTTTTATGGTAAGCAACATGTTTAGATTAGATGCTGAATGGAAAAATATACTTCGTACGTATGCGAGGTTTAGTACCCGCGCAACGAAAAAAACATGAGATGACTGATGAGTAATCGAAAAATTTAAAGAAAGTATAAAATATAGAAAAAAGAAAAGATAGGGAAGTACTTTATATTTTTATTTGGTTTATTTAGGGCTGATTTTTCAATAGACAGATTATGTTTTATTCACAAAGCGAACATGACAAAACACCATAGGTAAGTATTTTAAATTTGTTCATGTTCCGTATACCCATATGCCTACGATAGAGGCACCACGATTACGATGATTATAAACGCACACAAATATTTAGCATTTTGTGGTCAATATTGACCATAACAAGTTCCAAAATGCCACTCCGTACAAATTGATAAAGATCAATTTTCTCCATTTTAACTAAGTAATGAATAATATAAAAATAAAAGATTCAAAGATTTATAATAGTTATGAGCATCTTATAGAGTCTCGAAAGATTGAAACTTAGGTAACGACATCACATCAAGCTACTACAATTTGTCAGATTTCTTTATTAGATTTTTAACTTTATCTTTAAAGCATTAAGGCTCAAGGTTGGTTGGAAATATTTGACAGTTTGGGGTAGCTTGACCTGCTGTCATGCGTGCGTTCATTCTACGCGGAGACGGGATATATTCCCAGCTGGAAAAAGTAAAAAAAAAAAAGAAACTGATAACTTGTAGTATTTAATGACCCATGTTTTCGAAACACTATTAGATACTGTAAAACCTGGTTATTTGAGACCTCAAGGGACCTGCAATGTTTGTTTCACCAGTGTCTCAGATATCCAGGTATAAATAAATGTCTGACTTATACATATATATAGGGTTACATTAATAAAGGTCAGGATAAAGGTTATTAGTTATAGAGTTGCGATCATTGAAAACAAGTAATGTGTTATGTAAACATTACAAATGAGTTTTAATACAAGTAATCATACAATAGTACATTACGATATTAGTGCGTAATGATGGTTATAACATGCGAGGCGGAATTTCAGCCCGAGCCGAAGGCGAGGGTGTAATTGAGCCGAGCATCATCGTACGACATTTTTTAACACACTTGCGAGGAAACAGAAAAAAAGATATTCAGAATACAAGTAGGTACAAAGAAAAGAAAATTTGAGAAAAATGGCGCGAGGTTTATTTTCTGCCGTAGCTGCGTGAAAATGTTGGCAAAGATGCTAGAGCATGCAGTCAAGTTTTTAAATTACCGAATAAACTGTTTTTTTTTTACAAATACTCATTTAAATACAAACAAATACAAATTTGTTTATTTCAAATAGGACATCAGTTATTTTAAATAAACTCAATCTGTGAATGCACACTGTTGCTTTCCCGCCATTAGTATTATTATTTGCCATTTCAAATATGGAACAGCGCGCTGCTCACTGGCTAGAGCCACGCGGCGGCGATCAGTTCCATAATTATTTGAAATGACAAATAATGCTGTTATGGAATTTGTATGGACTATAACTTAACTATTTGCTTTGATAACACACGCGTTTGTTATGGCCCGCTTTACATATTTAAAACCGGTGGGATTACATCAGCTTTACGAGCAAGGGTGTTAAAAAGAATTTTAAAAGTCTAATGAATAATAAGCGTGATGCTCAGCTTGACTTTCCCGCCAAAACTCCAACACACTACTTAACAGTAGATAGCAATGGATTCCATTTTGACAGTTGAGCAACAGTCATTGCGTAATAACGCAGTAATAAAAATTTGGGCCAAGTTAGATAAAGAATAGAGGTAACCAAACCGTTGCTAGGCAACTAGTGGTTTACGCCTAAAAGACAGATGTTAACAACCTTTTCTAGATAGATGATTTTCATAAAAGCCTTCCTACTAATTTAAACAGTTTATTTATGTTTAGATGTTTATTTATTAATTTAATTAAGGTTCGCCAACAGTTGCTACAGATATTTCACAAATTAAATCTAATCTTATAAAAATAATCTTAAATCTAACTGCACAACAGAGCACATGCTAAGTGGTCTTTGTAATTTTATTAATGTTATTGCTTATATTCTAACCAGACTGGACTCTCAACAGAACTGACACACTAATGACGTCTGACAAATGTCGATATTGAGTCAGCGTGGACGTCAACCAGGTTGCTGCGTTCGTTTAACAGTTTGCACATGCGAGGTACAGGTGAATTAGCAGCAGACACTGTATGGCGAAAAGGTCCACCTCTTCGCCATACAGTAACACCCATAACCACCCTTAACTCCAGTTAAGGGTGTTATGGGTTTACGAGGTGGTCTACGTGGTACTTTGATGTTGAACCTACATACCAATTGTGAGCAGTCAATGGCGTTATTAACCAGTTTATATGCGAATCTCAAATCCAAGATTTCTCTTCGAGCTTCCAGGGTACTCATTTTGTAGCAGCCATTTTTCAAGGTAGGAGAGATATTTAAATTGCCTTCCTTTAGAGTACCCTAGGTATCAGATAAACCTTTTTTGGGCTCATTCTATATACATCGTCATCATCATACCTGCCTGACCGGAACCCATGGAAAACCACATACAACTCCTGATTAGCCAGATAAGAACCAAACCACTTTAGAAGACTACGTATGGCGTTACCACGTAGCTAGTTTGTTAACAAGCAATTTATGCGAAACTTTATCAAATGCTTTGCTAAAATCCGTATAGACTCTATACGGATTTTAGCAAAGCATTTGATAAAGTTTCGCATAAATTACAGGTTGATACCTCCATCCATGGCTTCGTATGTTTCCTCAACAAAGGAAACTAAACTTGTGCTTGTGGATCTGTTCTTCACAAAGCCGTGCTGATGGTCGCTTAATAACTTGGAAAAATAGCGTTGAATATGTGGACAAATCAACGACTCCAATATTTTCCCAAAAATCGAGAGGATGGATATTGGTCTATAGTTCTTTACATCACATTTATGATTTGCATAGAACGCTTGACCGATTTGAATGTATGTGATATGACACACATGTAAGCTAATTTCCTAATAGGTTAATTTTTTTATATATAGGTAAGGTATACATATATTATACTTAGTCCATACTTGAAAGTATGCATGTGTTATGCAGTTGATTTAATAGTAATTAAAATACGCAAAATTGTATTGACAAATGTGAGGCATATGTCAAAACTTAATTCAATGGTTGAATTCCACAAAATTTGTTTAATACCTGGATTTCTTCCATCTTTCTTTTTTTGTAGGATTATCACGTAAAATTAATGTCAAGACGACAATAATTTTACTTAATATTTCACTGCTTTTAAAGTCTTTAATGATTTTTCGAAATAGCAAGTTATTATGCACGTTCTTTTAGTGATTCTATTGAAATATGCTGCAATAGGAATTGTTAATAAATAGTTAGCATGTAAAAGTCGATAAATCATGAAAATAACAGGAGATTTGTAAAACGTGAGTTGTGATAATCCTAAATTGGTTTGTTTACTTCTATTCTTTATGAAGCTTGTTTTAGGTATAAATAGCCGACTGAACAGTAAGCAGAGACATTTTTAGAACATATGGGCCAATGGACTAGCAATAAGCTTCAAAATGATTCCAACTTATAGTAATATGTAGTGTGTTACGCTGGAGGTGATTGAGGCTCAAAATTACTTTTTTTTTTTTTTAATAGTTATAAACTAGTGCTTGACTGCAATCCCGCCTGATGGTAAGCAGTGATGCAATCGTTGATGGTAAAGCACACTAGCTTATTAAGCCTATTCACTCAAAAAAACTGAGTGAATAGGAAGGAAGACGGCAGTTGAGCGAGGTGATGCAATGTTTAACCCAACAACACGACCAACGATGCTGCGCCAGAGGATGATCTGGAGAGCCTTCACGACCAAACTCCCGACACAACAACATTAGGCACATCGTACCCGGCACACATCGCAACACAACTGCTCAGACCCGTTCTCCGTACGGCTTCACCAGACATCATGCCGGAACACGACGAATCGCTTGGCGGCAAGACTTTGTCTGGTGGTGGTGGTGTGGTGGTGTCTTATGTAGTTACGTGCGGAATTTGTGAGTAGAATAAGAATAAGTAAGTAAACAAACAAAACGATGTTATCTTAGTTACAGAGATTTATGTATTCACTTGCTGTCTCAGTTATTGAGGTAACATGATGATAAATCGAAACAACGAATATAGAGGTTTGCTTCGTCCCACTAACAAGGGTAATTCAATGTCAAAGTGTTGAGATCTCAGCATGAGTTCCCGTTATGGAGGTTTCTCACTTATCCAGGTCCCACTTAACCAAGCTTTACTGCTTTTTTATTTTATGTTTTTAAACGCTACCCCATTCTAAGAATTACTCTTGTATCGTGGGTGCGTTTGCAAACGTTTAAGCTGACAATATATACAAACAGCCAGACCCAGAACAAGTACCTACAGGTCATTCATATAATATATTTGTTCCGTGCGGGAATCGCACCAAACGTCTCGTCAAATATTGATAATCCAGTTTAATTCATATCCAAACCTCTAGCCACTGCACTACTTCAAGCTAAGATATTTTCTAATCAATATTAAAATATTATATGTCATAATAAATCCATGTAATGATGTTAGATTTGTTCCCGGATACAGGCGCATTACTTTCACTTAGGTATCTATGTAAGCTTATCATGACGCAGCTGTTTGAGCCATACCATCTTGACTTTTAAAACATTTCATATTTATTACATCAGAAAATACTTAGGTACCGAGGTCAAAAACCTGCACGTAACATAATTGAATGGATTAAATTAATATATGTCCTTTACTACTAAACATAAATAATTTATCATCCGACACATAAAATACTTTATTATAGGTAGGTACTGCAGCTGTTTGTGCTTTATAAGTTATATCTACTAGCGACCAGCCCCTGCTTCGCATGGTTTTCATGACATAACAAAATATTGAGATTTTTTATTATTTGTATGTTTTTACACATAAAACTTCCGTAAACAAATCAAAATAAAAACAATATCAAAAACTGCTGCGTAATTCAGAAGAACATGCGGGCATAAAGACGGACACGAAAAACGACATTAATTTATAATATGTATATGTTTATAGATAATGTATTATAATGTACTACCCATAATAATACTGTACGTAGAGTAGTCAAGCAAAACATCAGGTAATTAGTTAATTGCCTGAATAAAAATGTTTTTGCGGCGTGCGGAGTTTTGTTAGCCTGTTTGGGAAAATCCATCCTTGGAATGATTAATGGACTTTTTCTTATTCCTTCCCTACGTCACAAAGTTGTTGAATGACTTTACTGTTCGCTACGTGTCCGCTTCTCGTCGAGTCGTGTCGGCGTTGTGTCATCTCTCTAACAAACTTGTATTCTGAATTTACAAGTAGTCCTGGGTCTGGAGCCAATGTAACATCGCTTCGTAGCGAAGCGAAATCGAATACCAAACCCACCAACGGCAACGGCGGGAACGATTGACCACGCGATTTATCGCGTCGCGTGGTCAATCGTGCGCGATGTTACATTGGCTACAGGCCCTGGAGTAGAGATCACAGATCGGCAGCGTAGTGTGGGACACCTTCTGGCTAGGTGGACAGACGACCTTAAAACAGTGGCAGGACATGGTCAAGGGTGTTTTGGCGTAGCGTAGAAGAGGCCTGTGTCAGTAGCGGACTGCGATAGGCCTAGTTGATTGATTGATTGAAGTTTTCTTGCTTTGCCTAATTTTTATTTAATTTTTGAACTGATGATGGTAAAGCGCGCTAGTTTTTTAAGGGCCTATTCACTAAAAAAAACCAGGTACACAGGAAGGAAGACGGCAGTTGAGCGACGTGATGCAATTTAAAACCCAACAACACGACCAACGATGCTGCGCCAGAGGGCGATTGATGTGGATACCCTCCACGACTAAACTCCCGACACAACAACATTTGGCGCATCGTACCCGGTGCACATCGCAACACAACTGCTCAGAGCCGTCCTCCGTACGCCTTCACCAGGTATCATGCCGGTGAGTTCCATTATTAGCATGTGTTGGTGCTCTACTACCAACTTGTAAAGAAACACGTGGTCTGCTATAATCTGTTCGGCCTGTCCTCACATTTCTTTGAAACAAGGAAAACTGCACTAAATTACCTTGTTAGCACAGTTACACGGAACCTGCATAACTTGCGTATATTGATATCCATGTGATGTGACAAGACATGGTACGATACAAAATACAAAGCGAGTTTATACAGCAGAAAATAAATCATCTTTGTATGGCGTCTTGTACCTACAAGTGCAGTTTAGTAGACAGTATTGTTATATACACGAGGCATATTATCGTATTTCGATTACAATCTTACTTCTTAAATTGTTTCTGTCTTTATAATAAGAACAAGAATTATTTAATTGCTGAAAAGGAGATGTTTCATTTTGGGCCACCACTATGTACCTGCGCTATATAGATAAAAAGGGAAAAAATAGAAGATTTTAATTTAAAATTAATAATAAATAATAATTATTAAAAATTATTATTAAAATAATAATTTTAAATTAATATTAATTGGAATAAAAATACAAGTATATATGTATAATTAATTATTTGAAACGTTTTTTAGTGAGATAACACTTTATTAAGGTATCCATGACACTTTTTATGACGTTTGATTGGCGACTTTGACAGATCTATTTTCCCATTGTGTTCGTGTCGAGTGTTGATTTGAGTTGATTGTGTTTATTTAATGGGCCGTATGTTCGGAATTCATGATTTGTTTTTTTCGCAGTCATATGGTAGATAATATAGATACGATAGCCTTAGATACATGACACGTCAATCAAATGTCACTCTCAAAATCTTATTTCGCTTATTGCTGCCCACCATATTTATTAGTAGTTGTGTTGCACTCCTTGGTCGAGTTAAATTGAATCTGTATAAAACTAAGCCAAATTAAAGGAAATTAACATTAAAAACAGTTAACTATAGCGTAACTATACCTAGCATTATGTGTACAATGTGCTGGCCCAGGCTCCATACATTTCTGAAACATAGGAGATGTTAGTATAATCAACCCAAAATGTTTCCATTGCTAAGGGTTCGAGTTCTGCTCTTTGGTTCATTTGGGGGGATTTTATATGTCTCTAAATTTTAGTTTTAAAACATGCCGTTTCCTGACAATATTTTCCTTCACCGTTTAAAAATAATGGTAATGAAATAAATTACATGTAGTAAAGCGCTCGCTTGGGTACGAACCTACGGCCTATAGTCGGGGCCGATACACCCTGGGCCACGACACGACTGCTCACAAATAAAATATCTGTCCTATTAGAAGGTATACAACATTTTTGCCATATAAGTTCAGTATGCTTGCAGCATTGTCAACATAATTTCTATTCTCCATCATAATTGCAGTAAGTTCAAACTACTTAGTTCTGCTAACAATTCCGTTAGGCTCTTTTTAAAGGGCCTATTAAAGTGTAGGTATACAAAGTCTTTATATACCTACTACGGAGTTTTAGATTTAACGCAACCATTCAAAGTTTTGCAGCGGAAGTAGCGTGAACAGGGTAATCAGAGTTATAGCAACAATTAGCTCACAGGTTAGCGAATAATGAGTTTCATTATTTACTTCAACTGTTTTATACGGCGTGCTGCGCTAGGTCATATCGAGACTGGTTTGTAAAATAAACAAACTGACAGTACTTGTACATACATACGTGTGGGGTCCGGTTCTTAAAGGCAAAAAACGGACGGTATTACCCGACTTAGGTATTGCAATTTTGAAATACCGTATCATTTTAAATCTACTTACTGGTCGATCATTTTACTTTGAAAACAAATTATTTATTTTTGTTTTGACCGAAAAGAGTAATTTATAAATGAATTATCAGATACTCTCACATAAATTGTGAGGAGAATTGACTGTGTCTTCTTATAATATTCAAGAAAATCTTATATATGAACATAAAAAAATATTAATATGTTTAAAAATAGAACATAAAATATATTCCTTGTAGGACTGCACATTGAAATTTACAAAGTAAGTATATATTATTAGATTTAATCATACGGAATCAGTTCTGGAGAGTTGGAGGCGGAGTCGTAGATTCTTGTATTTGTATGGATGCAATTATTAGACATAATATAATAATTTTTATTACCGTATTCTTACTCAAAGAGCTGAAGATTTCTAGGACAGTGAGGGTTCCTTAATTGGCTTATGGCTTTAACCTTAATAGTTTATTTATTATAGATGGTCAATAACAATCAACACTATGCCATTTATCTTAAATGTCTGAATAATATTTAATGTCAACAACATATTTAATTTTATAGTCGCTTCTGAAGAGCCAACCGTTATCTCGAACAAAGGGTGGGTAATTTTATTTCAAGGTGACGTAAACTTTCCTTGTCGTATTTTGTCGGTTTTGTCGTACCTTGACTTGACAAGGTGGACGACCTAGTGAAGGTTGTGGGAAACCGCTGGATGCGGGAGGCGCAGGACCGGTCGTCGTGAAGATCCTTTTGGGAGGCCTATGTCCAGCAGTGGACGTCTATCGGCTGAAATGATGATGAAACTTTCCTTTTATTAGTGAACCTTTATTGAAATTGATTATTTATTACAACAGAGGAAGTCTCAACAACATAAACGTTTCCAGGAACGTTTATATTTCGAGAGTGTCGACCTTGGTTGAGGAACATCGCGGTTTAGAAATGATTGAGAAGGACGATGACGCAACGATTTCAGGACTGATTTTACCAAAGTCTCCAAAGAAATCTTTCAAAAATTCAATACTAATTTATTCTCAGTATGACTTCTTTTTATAAAAGTTTAGTGGATTGCACCCTTAATAAGCATAATAAGTTTATCAAATAAAAAAAAAATAGCACAACATATTGTCTATGGATCCATAACATTACGCTTGTGATAAACAAACCATCAGGCTTATTTTTCTGTCCCATGTAATAGGGGGTGAGCTTGTTGGAACATACCGAGACTCTGGGTGGCTTCTGAGAATCGGTGGATATAAAAACCCAATAACACCTAGCTGTTACCGGAAATCAAACCCAAGACCTCATAATCAGCAGTAGTGCTTTCAATTATCAACAAGGCCGTCGTCGCGTCGGTTTAAAGAGAACAGATTTTTTTTTAAGACTTTTGAACTACTAACTGACGGGTGAAGCTTGAGAATGTTTATTTTAAGACTGGTGACGAACCTGTTGGACGCATCACAATCATTGGCTAAGCGATCGACTGCTGCGCTCCGTGTCGCGGGTTCGATCCCTGCACGGAGCAAATATTTGTATGACCTACAGATAGTTGTGCCGGGTCTGGCTGTTTGTGTCATCTTCATCATCATCATCAACCTTTACCTTTGACCTTAGGTCTCCTCTCATACAGAACAAGATTAAACAGCATTGAGCAAGCGTAATCACCACGCTTGCTCAATGCTGTTTGTGTATGTGAGTTTAATTGTTTGTACACGCACCCACGATACAGGAGTAATTCCAACAACATTTCTTAAAAAAAAAAAAAACTAACTCTATGAAATCATTTTTTTCCTTTAGAGCAGATTTATTTGTTTATTTTTCTATTTATTTGGGCATCAAGACGCTTATTATACCTGGGTTGCCAAAAGCTTCAATGGGGTCCCAAATAAAGCTTAGCTCCGCAGTATACGCGGTTAGAAAAATTCGTGATTTAACTGATTTAGAGACTGTTGTGAAGAAATACTTACTCTCACCAAAATTTTGAGGAGAATTGACTGTGACCTCTTATAATATTCATAAAAATCTTATACATATATGGACATAAAAAATATTAATCTGTTTAAAAATATGGTAATTTCCATATTATAAATAGTAAAGAACATAGGTTTGTTTCTTCCTACACCCAGGTTCAAGAATTCCTCACTCGCTCGCTCGTATACGTAGACGCCAAAGAATACGTTTTCAGAATAAACCTCCTAGCCAGAACAGAGCCACATTCAATAACTAAGTTTAGTAGTAGTTTAGTAATAAATATTATTATTTTACAAAGAGAAAACTATTCCTGAAAGCCTTTATACTGTTAAAGACTATATGCTATACTTTGTAAACTATAGTTTTTTTTTTTATTTCAGTTCATTTTAATCATGGTCGACAGTTTCGATTACCTGGGACACTCAGAAAGTTTTGTAATAATAAAAACAAATGTTCTATAAATATACATATACAGTATGTTAAATAACAGAGGACGTTCCCTTAAACTCGTTAATATATATCATTAATAGATTAAAATAAAAATATCAGCATAGAAAAATAAGCATAAAAAAATCCGAATAAAAAAAATTCTAATTGGAAATAAATTTGAAACCTCCTGTTTTAAATCAAAATAGTAGTCGTCATGTATAAATAAATTGCGACGTTGCCGTCTTTCATGTTCGCGTGTACAGTGTGTTTCTTTTACATGTCAATTTAAAATTTTTATTGAATATTTTCATATTGGAAAAATTTTTAAAACATTTTGTTTTCGAATGGAAATATTTTTTTTAGCATGTATGTATGCTATACTATTTCGGGTTAACGGGAACGCCCTCTGTTAGTTAATATACTGTATAATTTATTACATCTTTTTAAATTACTCTCCGCCAGCCTCTATACAAAGTACCTCATTTACAGCCTGCTCGAAAGCTGACAGCGCATCATCCGGCGACGAAAATTGTATCCCTTTGAGCTGATCTTTTATTTTTGGGAACAAGAAGCAGTTACACGGTGTTGGGTTTGGGCTGTAAGGAGGTTGACCCAGGAGTTTGACCGGTGTTCTGCCCATGAAGTCCCTCGTTTTGATTGCGGTGTGGGCGGACGCATTGTCATGGTGAAGCAGTAATCCGAGGAGCCGTGTTTGGTCGCTTGTTGCTCACAACAGAAAAAACTTCAGTCAAGCATTTGGTAGTATACCATTCAGCGTTAATGTTTCTTTGGTTTCGTAAAGGAATTCACACCAAACACCACCAGCCCAAATGTAGCTGCAGTACTCCACACACGAACGGACCAGTGCTTTGTACAACATTAGAAGCTGCCGAGAAAACTTGTATCAATCATTTGGTATACTACATACCATTCAGCGTTAATGCTTCCTTGGTTTTGTAAAGGAATTTCACCAAGTAGCTAGTCAAACTAAAAAAGTCGAGGTCAAAATCTTAACCCCGCTTCTAGATCGCTTCAATTTGGTAGGCGTTGATTCGTTTTGAAACATTCAAACCGTCGGCTGGCGCTTCGTTTCTGGATCGTATTGATAAATCCAAGACTCATCGCCTGTAACGATGTCGTAAACACGCCGAAACAAACCTGCTTCAAATTTGTCTATCATATCATGGCACCATTCCACCCGTGCCTGCTTCTGAGCATCGGTGAGATTGTGCGGCACCCAGCGTGAAACTGTCCTCCGCAACCGAAGACGCACTTGTAAAATCTCGTGAAGAAATTCAGCGTAAGCTGAATGCATAAGCGAAATTCAGCATAAGCTGAATTTCTTGGTATGTTATTTGTCTATTGCCTTAGACCAAACTTTTCACTGCTAGCACGTTTTCTTCTGTAACAGCCGACAAAATGTCATCTGGTTTCAGGCGACATTTGAAATCGTAAAAAATCGTAACGCGAAAATGGTCTCGACGCAAATCCCTTTTTCAAAGAGACACGATAATTTTAATTATCTCACATAAAAAGTTTGGAGGGAAATTTTGAATTTGGAACGCACCTATTATTAGTTATAGATATTCATATTTTTTAAATAAATTATAACTGGCCAGTTTCTCATACTTAAAGACCTTTTGTCGCAAGACTTTCTGAGTGACCTGGTAATTTATGCGGCCTACTCCTTTCTTTGTAATTATTACTGATCGCACACTGATAAGACATATTAAATAAAATAATTACGACAGCGATCCAGATTGTCTTCAAATGATTTGACTAAAATTATGTCAGAACATTAATATAAAGAGACTGTGACCTCTAAGTTTATTTTGACCTTTCTTCTTCGAGTGTCTGAGTCAGATATTAATCGTAGACTTCATATACTTTTTGGAACATGATTGACATGTAAAAGTATTTGTACAAACCTGCTTACAGAAATAAATTCATTTAATATTTAAGTTACAAGTCTTCAGAATCGCGGGAACGCGATTCTTGCGTCTTACTGATCGAGGAAATTAGACCCGCACGATCCATTTGCAACAAAAGCACAAGACATAGGCCGTTATGATCCCATTAGGTTTAAGTTTGTGCTAGATTTTCCTGTTCTTTGCGGAAAGAAGGGGGAATTACATTTTTTGACGCAAGCTGTCTTGTAGGTTAGCCCAAGTTTTTGAAGGTACGTCCTACTTATATATTTAACATAATATATTTATTACGTAATAAATTCTTAATACATCCGTTGAAATCTACTAAATATGCTAGGCCGACCAACAAAATTTATCTCTTGGCGCTAATAGAATAGCAAATTGGCGTTTAAATTTGAAGCACAAAGATTTATGCTTGACGACGGAGTTACGGACAAAAGACAAATCAGTTCCATAATGTATTATTAGAAGAATATATTGTTTTGGTTAGGTCAGCTGATAAGTAGGTACTGGACTAGTAAACTATAGGCCGCTCAAGTAGGCAGGTGGTGACCAGGAACACGAAAAAAAACTCTTTCTAAATTAATCCTTGTCGTTAAATATTCTCTTGTATACGGACTGAAAAAACTAAAGAACAAAATCATTATGATCTGCATACTTTAAAGCAGCATTTATGACATTTTGGAAATAAATACACACATCAAAAGTGTCTAGGGATCAACATATATTTTTGCAATAACTTTTCTCCTGATTGATATTAATTAAAATTTTCTTTAAGGATTCATCAAATAAAGTGTTTTCGTTTGTCACAGTAACGATAAACCAAGTCACCTTTGCATTAATAAAGAAATTTGCCATTTTCCTAATAAAGGGATATTTGACATTTGAACCACTAACACAAAAGTTCGAAAAAAAGACTGAAATAACAGTTTTCTCTAAAATTTTATTGGGTAACTTAAACAATTAATAATCCGTGTTTCTACCGCGAACACTAACAACACAAGAACATCGGTTTGGCATACTCAAAATGAGTTCATCCAAATCACGCTGTGGAATGGCCGCCCATGTTCGTTGCAACAACAAAAAAAGGTCTTCTTGCGACTGGATACCCTCCATATTCGGCAGAGCTCTTCTCTGTAGCATATCCCATGCATGCTCAATCGGGTTCAAGTCTGGCGACTGAGCAGGCCAGGGCAGGACATTGATGTTAGCTGCGGCGAGAGTCTGTCTTACAACTCTTGCGGTGTGCGGTCGTGCATTATCATGCATTAACTGAAATAAGGGACCGATTTGCACTTGTAGAGGAACGATGACGTCTGATACAATCGTTTCAGCATAAATTTGAGCGTTGAGGTTGCCTCTGATCCAAATCAACTCAGTTCTTCCGCCGATCCAAATACCCGCCCATACCATGATGGTTCCACCACTATAAGGATGGACTTCCTGGCAGGATTTTAATCGCTGTTGGCGTCCAGGGGTTCTCCAGTGTCGTATACGTCTTGTATCCGGTCTCATACCAAAACGAGACTCATCAGAAAAGCACACGAAACGCCATTGTTCTTCTGCCCAATTTCTGTGTTCAAGAGCCCATTGATATCGAATCCTACGATTGTGCATTGCTATAGGTGGTACCCGTAGCGGTCTTCGGGAATGAAGGTTCACTTCATGCAAGCGGTTTCTGACTGTTTGGTCGCTAATTAAGTTCCCTGAAGAGTGATGAAGCCTCACGGCTAACATCATGGCGGTTATTGTTGGAGCTCTTCGAGTTAAGATTTGAATGTATCGGTCTTGTCTCCGTGTGGTGCAGCGATACCGTCCTCCATGGCGCTCAGCCACGGTACCAGTGCTTCGGTAACGTGTCCAAAGTCGACTGATAACACTCTGACTTGTATTCAGAGCTAAAGCCACAGTACGTTGCCGGGAACCAGCTTCTATCATTCCCACGGCTCTGAGCATTTCTTCCCTGCTTAAATGACGTCGCCGCTCCATAATAACGTTGGTTTTAATCAGTAGTAGGGAAACAGTAGCACTAATAATGTCTTCAATGCGTTGTATGTTTTTATAGGGAAAATATTGACAGCTGATTTTCATCTTTTACTCGAATTTGATTCACAGTTCCTGATTCAAATTATGAAATGCACCAAAAAGGATCCATATAAATTTATAAAATCATAAATTTATTACAAAGCCACATCTCAATCTCAAGAAATCCGCATAAAAATGCTTGATCCCTAGACACTTTTGATGTGTGTATATTTATATTTTTGTGTTTTTTTTTTGTTTTAGCACTCCTACCGTTATCAGTCATTATATAATTATATCAATAAAACGATTCTAACGATCAGATCACTGATGTATTGGGTTTTATAATTAGGTATTAAGTCAACTTATCACAAACATGCAATGATTTTAGTATGCCAGTATTGCATTGCCTACTTAGTGTGGATGGACGATAGGTAATCTAATTGGTTAGAACTAATCCGTTAGATAAATCATAAAATTTATTCTTTTACCGGTGAACCCATTGAGTAATTAAATCATAATTCTTAATTTCTTTTCTGAATGGGTTGTGCGTTCAAAAAAAAAAATGGCTCTTTGGCGTTATAATCTTTGTATTATATTTTTAAGTGTATTTCTTTTGCAGTAAAGGTAATAAACGTTTTTTTTTTTTAAATATTTTTTATGGACATAAGCTAACGGTCTCTAGATCCACACATTGCAGCTCACTTACATAGATACATAATCAGCCTATAATGCTCCCACTGTTGGAACACAGGTCTCCTCTCCGTGAGAGGGAGTGGGCCGTAATCTACCACGCTGGCCCAGTGCGGGTTGGTGTAGCTCACTTACTCTGATCAATGTTTTTTTACAACACAGGTAAAGGAACTACTAGGTAGGGCTAGCGTCACGTCTAATTGAAACGTGGTTTTAATATTAATGTATTTTGTCAACATCCCTATATGAATTCACAAAGAATTACGGATCCATATTGTGTGTAAATCGTCCATCCGTTTTCACAAAGCCTTTTGTCACATTGTTTTGTTCATATGGAGTGGGGCCTCATACATTCCTGTGGTGTTTCGTCAATTACATGGGATAATGGAGGACACGCCCATAGTTACTTCTTCATAACGAATTATTATCATAATGAAATAGCTAATAAGATATTTATAGCCGCTCCTTCATTACAAAGATAACATTTTTATTGTAGATCTTTCTCTGATCTTTCGTGTCGTGACGTCAATAACTGAATTTATGAAAAGTAACTCGAGTTAAATGCGTGCCACCTTAAAGCAAGTAAACTTAGCAAATATCGTAAATAAATGCACTTTATGTGCGTCACATTAAAGGCATACAGAGTATGCATTGGGAGTGCAACAAACCGATTGTATGGAATTGTATGCGATTGAATGAATTATGTATTGTGTAGTCAACGTTCTCAGATTTTGTGCAGATAAAACTGTATAAATCACTACTTGTAACAGAGAAAAAAAGCAGTGGGAATTGAACCTGAAAAATATTAGGTAAAGAAGGTTCAATTCCCACAAAACGGGGAAAGGGAAAGATCACCCGCACCAAGTGTCGCGATGAGGGCACAGCGCTGTTGGGCCCAAACTGGGCACTCCTCCAGCGTATGTTGCGCCGAGTCCTCATGGCAATTGATGCAGTGATGACAAACGGGCGTCCGCTCCCGACCTATGTGACACAGGTATTTGCGGAAAAATCCGTGTCCAGTGAGAACATCCGTCAGGAGACTTGCTCTGAATGACTGAACTGATTTTTGGTACACACCCTAAAAAATTCATTGAAGTCATCATGTAATACTGACCATTACCAATAAATATCAAGAAGATCGTATCACCTGAGTTATTTAGCATACATTACAACACATCACGCATGCGAACCCTGAAGCCACTTCATCACGACGGACTCGGCGATGCTACGCCACGTATAAGCTCTGACACTAATGTATGAGGATATATAGCATAGCAGCATACAATATGTACGTATGTGCTTAATGTTCAATTTATTTTTAGTATAAACTATCAATCTCACAGGACACTACTACTAGGCGCTGAATACATTTAAATATCAAAAAAAAAAAGTATTTAAATAAATCTGCGGCGTACGAATGATTTATGTAAGCCTTTTAAACGCATATCAAACGATCGTAAAACTAAATGATGTGTTGATTTATTTGATAGCTTGCTTCTATTAGTGATTCTGTTTGTTTTACTTCAATAGCATTACAATTAAATTAAGTATAAACAGGAGAGAAGCAATGAAAACACGTACCTAAAATAAACACAAAAATAAAACCATCATAAGTAGACTGAAAGTGTTTATTCAATGAAACCAATACATGATAGAAATACCACGTTACTTAGAAAATAGAGTAGGTAACGCAGGAAATAAATTTTATGGAAGCATAAAACTAAAACTTCTTACTCTATGATTTAAAGAAATAAAAGAGTTGGCCTGTGCATATAAATAGAAAGACTAGGATTTTATTATCGATCACTAAAAATATTTTATATTATTATATACATTTTCATTTACCTTACTTTACTTTTACAATGACGAATAAATCGATCTATTCTGTTACGACCTATAATAGACGTCATATTTGTGTTAAGTAAATTAAATTGAAAACTACTCTCTACTTAATACTGACATTTATTAATTTACTTAAGTATATTAGTTACTGCCACAAGGGATTAAGGGATTGATTTTGAGGTCACATACACCTGAATATCATACGGACGACAGCAGGTCAAGTTACCCCAAACTGTCAGATATTCCCAATCAACCTTGAACCTTAATCCTTTAAGGATAAAGTTGAAAATCTAATAAGAAAATCTGACAGATTGTAGTAGCTTGATGTGCTGTTGTCTGTACATCCAACAAAGACTTCTGCAGTTACTTAAAAATATTACTTCTAATATTCATACCATTACTGTAAATTCTAATAAATGCTTTAACAAGGCACTCAATGCACCAAATTCTAACCTAAATAAATTAGGACCTAAAACACTACATTTTGGCAAGATTATGGTTCTTATACCTATACCTATCTGTGTCTTGCAATGCTGTTTGCTTTATCAAAGGTAATTAGTGGCTTTAATTTAATGCATGGACAGAGTTGTTTCCAAGGCGCATCTCTACTCTGAATTGTAATACCTACTTACACTTATCTTAATATAATTACTGACAATCAACAGACGATGCTATTTGCGGAGGTAGTAACGTTATATATTGATTGTCCACAAGACAAAGAGATCCTTACAAAATACTTTTACCTAAAATTGGCATTTTATCAAGCCATTCTTTTATGAGACATGATAACCTCTATTCCAAAAAGCAAGAATTTTATGTATCACGCGAATGCATTCTGGGGTTTCTCTTTTTTTTGAGTTTTTGGTTGGTTATGTCCACGTAATCAACTACTTCCCAGTTGCTTTCTGGTTCTTCTGGAATTTGTGGTGGTAGTGCGGACCTTACGATCGGCACTCCGGATTTGTCCAAGGACAGATAGTCGCGGATCGCTGCTGCAGCTGCCTCGTCATCAGGAGTGGACAATGCTCGCGCGTTAAAGGGGCCTGTCACGTCCTCGCTTGGTAGCTCCCAAATGTGATACTGTGCTGTCATCTTGAAGTTCTGTGGAAAAATATAATGAGATTATGCTTATCTTGGATATGTATCGTCATTATTGCTCTCCGGTCTAGTGATATGGTGTAACGCAGTGGACGTGGAAGGGAGAAAAAATGTGTCAGAGCAATGAGTGAAGCAGAATATTTAGATCATTGCAGGCAATTTGACAATTCTCCTACTGTTTGTAAAGAAAAACCCTTATATATTTATACTTAATTAACAAGACTCCGAAAAACCTGAAAAAAAAATGCCGAGAAATTACTACTATATGTACAGTACCTACTATATGCTCTGAACTTGAAATTATAGGGTAGAAATGGCAATTGTCAATCAACAACAAAAAGTTATAATCAAAATTTATAATACACTAGCGGCCGCCAGCGACTTCGTTCGCATGGAATTAGTTATGCTCAGCTCCTATTGGTCGCAGCGTGTTATTATGTAGCCTTCCTGGATTAATGGGCTATCCAATGCAAAAAGAATTTTTCAAATCGAACCAGTAGTGACCGAGATTAGCGCGAACAAACAAACAAACATACAAACAAACTCTTCAGCTTTATACAGTATGTTAACTAAGGGCGTTCCCGTTAACCCGAAATAGTATAGCATACATACATGCTAAAAAAAATATTTCCATTCGAAAACAAAATGTTTTAAAAAAATTTCCAATAAGAAAATATTCAATAAAATTTTAAATTGACATGTAAAAGAAACACACTGTACACGCGAACATGAAAGACGGCAACGTCGCAATTTATTTATACATGACGACTACTATTTTGATTTAAAACAGGAGGTTTCAAATTTATTTCCAATTAGAATTTTTTTTTATTCGGATTTTTTTATGCTTATTTTTCTATGCTGATATTTTTATTTTAATCTATTAAAGATATACAATATGTAAAGAAAACCCTGTCCGACCCATAAGGATAATAAAGGTTAGGTAAACACTTGACCAAATATAATATACAATTTTACATAATCATCATAGTAACAATACTAATGAATTTTGAAATAATCCTTTTTTCCCCGGGAATTAATTCCAATTTCCCCGAAATTTGGTAATTTTTAAAAAAGTGACAACACCGGTATTATTATAAGCGAATAGCGACGCGACCACGTCACAGGTGCTGCGTGCCCTGCCTCCCGCCGCCTGCGGAAGGGGTTGCATGCCGCTCATGTGTTAAGTTACCTCTTTTTGCGAAATAATATTTATTTTTTTAGGGGGATTTTTTTTTTAAGTTTAGCCTGTCTTTGTGGGAATTAGTAGAATCAGTTATCGATACCTAACAATACCTTCACGAATCGGACAGGGTTTTCTTTACATATTGTATATTAACGAGTTTAAGGGAACGCCCTCTGTTATTTAACATACTGTATATTAGTATAGATTAATACCCTCTTCCTTAAGAATGTTACCTACCTATTAATAAGTTTAAATATAAAATGTTTACGTGATTCTTAAACCTGTGTTTTTATTCCTTCAACGAATTTTTTACTTATATTTTTTGATATATATTAAACATCAAGCTACTACAATCTGTCAGATTTCTTTATTAGATTTTCAACTTTATCTGTAAAGCAATTCTTAGGATTAATTGGGAATATTTGACAGTATCGGATAGCTTGACCTGCTGTCGTCCGTACCATAATACAAAGAAAAAAAAAATGAAATGAGAGGTGAAGAAGAAGTCTGTTTATTTCACGTGTATGTCTAAAATGTGAACGTAACACCAAATTAAATAAAGAGAAATTTTTTGGTAGTCAGTGGATTTCGGCTAGATAGTGTAATATCTAAACAATTTGTTTTGCATCCTTCGTCACGGTAGTTTCCTTTACGGAAATATATCGGTTGTTATTATGATAAGGGCGGACGTGGACATTTACCTAAGTAATGAATGCTACGCGCCTACTTAAGTTCGTTTTGCGTAGCGCCTATGATTTAATGAAGTTTGTAATTTTACCTATCTATTCTGCATGTTTTTCATACATTTGTTTTGTGATTCATTTATCGGCAATTAATCCTAAAGTGTCCTTTGTGTGAATTCCTTTAATGACATTATTACCGGTTACAAGTATTGTCAAATGACTATTCTTTCTTCAGTATTTTTCCCGATAACATTTACTGGCAGTTTAAATCGAGAAACCCTTAACTTGGATCTTTGGCCGAGTTGAGTTTACAAATAAGATAGGAATCCGATTAATTGGAACAATTACACTCACTTTAGCAAATGGCAGGCGTTTATTTTGTCTGTTTTAATTGACTGCAACACTTTGTTTATTTTATTTTCTTGTTTCGTAAAGATACCAAGCAAATGTGTTTTGTTTAATATTATTGTATTACCTAGAAAACTTGAGGTTTTATATTTCATTGCAAAAATCCTAAGTCTCGACGTTATGACCAGAGTTTAAACTAAGTCTAGTGATAAATCATGTATTTAAATAAAATATCATAATATAAGATTTCCACAATAAACGACAAGTCTTAAATAAGTAGATATAAATGACATAAGTTTTATCATAATTATCACTGTTCAAATGGTCGAAATCTGTGTGTAAACTGAGAGTAAGTACTTGAGAAGTAAAGTACCGGTGACGACGAAATCACGATGAATCACAGCCAATTAAAATATTAATATGCTTATCTTAATTTTTATTATTGACCTCTAAGCATTTATAAACTCCCTCTTTTCATAACCATCCCATTAAAATAAATATCATACAAAATTCTGACAATCACATAAGTATAATATGTAGAAGCCAGCTGCGAAAAGCTCTGTTTATCTTTTTATAATTCATGAAATATGAAAATTATATCAATACTAGCTGCGCCCTGCGATTTCACCCGCGTAAGTAGTGGTAATACCTATAAAAATAGATAAAAACCTATTCTCATGCTTAAAGAAACTAATGAAGTCATGCCCATGTTGTACCGACTATTATGAAGTTGGAGACTCTATTCTCGAAGTTGTTGACAGAATGATGTATACCTAGGTTGGTATACCTGGGACAAACTATCAAGTTAAGTAGGTCCAACTTCGAGAAAGAGGTCAATCGTCGAATCTAACTCGGCGGGGCTGCTTTCGGGAAGCTACGTGGAATCTTCTCGTCCGAAATACCACAATGTCTCAAGACAAAAGCCTTCGACCAGTGTGTGTTGCCAGTGATAAATTATGGAACTGAGACGTGGTGGCTAACAATGGGCCTTATAAGAAAGCTCACGGTCACTCAAAGGGCAATGGAGAGGGCTATACTTGCGGTTTCACTACGTGATCAAATCAGAAATGAGGAGATCCGCAAAAGAACGAGAGTAATCGACATAGCCCGAAGAATTGCAACACTTAAGAGGCAGTGGGCTGGGCACATTGCCTGTAGGACAGATGCCCGATGGGGCCGACGGGTTCTCACGTGGCGACCAGGCACCGGAAGACGCAGCGTGGGTAGGCCCCCGACAAGGACCGACAACCTGGTGAAGGTCGCGCGAAACCGCTGGATGCGGGAGTCGCTGGACCGGTCGTTGTGGATATCCTTGGGGGAAGCTAATGTCCAGCAGTGGACGTCTTTCGCCTGAAATTATGATGATGATGCCTACCGAATGCATATACGAAATTTCATTAAAATCGGTGCAGCCTTTTTGGAGGAGTTCGAGGACAAACACTGTGACAGGAGAATTTCATATAAGTATACAATATGTAAAGAAAACTCCGTCCGACCTATAAGGATAATAAAGGATAGGTATGAAATTTTACATAATCATCATAGCAACAATACTAATGATATTTAAAATAATCTTTTTTTCCGGAAATTAATTTCAACTTCCCCAAAATTTGGTAATTTTTTAATAAGTGACAACATCATTTTTGACGGTATTATCACAGTATAAAAATCATACAGTAGGTCGACGACGCCTTTGATCTCGTGTAAAATGCCATCGGCCGGGGTTGTCATAAACAATATTTATGAAATTATTTATTTATTGCAGATCAACATCGATCGCTGTATTATATTTAATTAATTTGCTATTTTTACTAAGGAAACAACTCGAGACAGATTTAAGTTATTTAGATGGCATTTTCGTAACCAGAACCCCAATCCACCTCGGAATTAACACCCATATAATATTGATATACATTTAAATTAGCGTCCGCCATCTTGGATTTCAAAAAGGGTGGCTTTTTCGTAACAACCACCCCAATTATACTCAAAATTAACACTCGTATCGAATTATAAAAAAATGACGTCCGCCATTTTGGATGTCAAAAAGGATGGCTTTTTCGTAACAAGCTTCCCAATTATACTCAAAATTGACACTCATATCAAATTATAAAACAAACAAATAAAAAAAAACACGCGTTAGCCCCTAATGATAGATACCGAGCTACGAACATCGTTTTGTTCGCAACTCGGGTGCCGCTTACCCGCGTCTCGTCCCTCACACCCCGCACGATTGCTCTGTCTAGACGTCTTCGTTGGATGACTGTATGATTTTTAGACTATGGTATTATTATGGGCGAATAGCGACGCGACCGCATGCCGCGTGCCCTAGCCTCTTTCGCCCACGCATGTATTTCCTACCGCTCATATATTAATTTACCTCCTTTTGCGAAATAATATTTATTTTTTTAGGGTTGGTTTTTTTTTTAACTTTAGCCCGGCTATGTAGGCATTAGTAGAATCACTTATCGATAACTAACAATACCTTTACGGATTGGACAGGGTTTTCATTACATAATAGATTATTTATATTTGTGGGTGTGGTCTTTGAGGCGGTAACCAACCCACCGATTGGTGGCGTCCCAGAGTGTCATCGATGTCCGGATAAATACCCCACGGTCTCCACTCAGGAGGCTAATCTTTTTGCTGGACTACATAGGATCTGGAAGGCCACATATGGAAATGGCGAGAGGAGACAATACGCCAGGGCACAACTCCGGCAAGATCTCAAGGTGGAATGGAGAGTGCGAATATCGCAACCCAGTTCTGGCTACTCTACAATTGTGGCCCTCACAAGATAAGGCGGACTTGGGCGTAGTTCCAAGATTTGGTGGCAGCGATCTCTCGCGTACGGCCCTGGTTCATGCCATGGTACTAAGCTAGAGTGCATGGGTGACCGTCACCTCTTTTTGCATGCCAGGGACACGGATTGTTCGATAGACATACCATCATCCCTGGCACAGCCAAATGTTGGAACCCGGATGGGTTTTAGTCAGTAAAAGTCTGACACGCCCTTCCGCTCTGCCTAGAGCGGGAGAACTCATTTGATGATTTTCCATCCAAAAAAAGCCTTGATCAAGAAGATATTACAGTTGCTAGCAGGCGAAACGAAACCTGTTCTCCTAGTATTGGTAAAAACTGCTGATTATATAGCAATTAACAAATTTGGCTTTGAACATTATCCAAAATTTGGTTGCAATTGGTTAGAAAAAAATGTTACGTTTTAAAAATAATGTTGCAAGTAATTATTTCTGCATTAGATCTAACATTTTTTGTCATGCTATGAATTTGAGAATATTGAAAACAATGGGTGCTATTAAATGAGATTGGTTCAAATATGCTATATAATTATGCCGTTTTGGATTTATAGACGATGTTTTTAAAAAAGTTACTGACCCATGAAGCCAGAAGTTGGTAAGTCATAATTAGCATGTTTGCGGGATTTCTTGAGTTATATTAAGAAGAGGGAGAATATAATCATATTGACCTACAGGTAACGTAAACTGTCGTCAATTAGCGGCAACCTTGATAAAGTACAATGCTTGCCCTCGCCCACTTCCGTTTGAGTTGAGGCTTATCTAGGTTCTACATGTTAGATGCGTGCTCTCCGCACATGCGTCCTACACGACTTGAGATTAACTCTTAAACATAAATTATACAGTACAGAATCATTCAATTAGGAAAGTACAGTAGGCAAAATCAATCTTAACAGATCAACTACCTAAGTGATGAAGGGCACCCGCCTGATGAGTTGTCCACGCACGTGCTTATTTGTGACATTTATCAAAAGTCAACATGTTTTTAAAATGACAACGTCAAATCATACCGAGTAACTTTCGTAATTTATCATAGCCTAATTTAAACGTCTAGATAAACCATGACTAATTAGGCTCATAATTTATTCTAAATGAGCAAATATCTTTGAATTTCTATGACGCACGGAAGAAAATTAGAATGAGGCGTATGTTTGACGGCCAAACAATACTAAGTACTACGTAATGAGTAGTCGTCTGACGCAGGCGCATACAAAATATTATCTTATAATAAATTCCAGGCTCAAGCTGTGAAGTACTTTCATACTAGATGCCGTTATTAGGATGTATGCACGCGTGGGCCCTATGAAAAGACCTTGTAATTGCTACAGCGGCATTACGTGGATGCCGCGTAAACGCAAAGAATACGCTACGCCTGGGCAGGGCGCAGCAGCTTTAGAATGCGAAATACACATAGCTAGCGCATATTATAATGCAGGCTTCGTAACACGTATACAAATTGCTACTTTACAGTGTATGTATACACAATTTTAAGAAAAATATCCGATTAAATCTAACTTCGCCTTCATAGATTCTGACATTTGTTGCCATCGTTAAAATTAATATGTTAAGGTCATAAAATCTGTCAATCTATCTAAAATATCTCTAATTTTCCTTTTTTTAAGATTATAAACTAGTGCTTGACCGCGGTCCCACCTGATGGTAAGCAGTCATGAAATCGTTGATGGTAAAGCACACTAGTTTATTAAGAGCCTATTTACTCTAGTCTTGAAGACATTCAAAATGTAGTCAAACGGAAAGACCGCCGCAGGCAAATTATTTCAGTCCGTAGGGACTGAAATCCTTTCCTAGTTTGTCGACATTTCAAAACCTTGTCAAAAATGTAGATTTTTGACAAGGTTTTGAAATGCCAAAAACTTGTCGCGCAAAGATTTTGAACGTTTGATTTGTTTTTTTTTTAATAATTATAAACTAGTGCTTGACCGCAACCCCGCCTGATTGTAAGCAGTGATGCAATCGTTGATGGTAAAGCGCGCTAGTTTATTATGAGCCTATTCGCTTACAAAACTTAGTGAATAGGAAGGAAAACGGCAGTTGAGTGAGGTGATGCATTGTTAAACCCAACAAGACGACCAACGATTTTGCGCTAGAGGAAGATTGATCTGAAGACCCTCCACGACCAAACTTCCGACACGACAACAATTGGTGCATCGTACCCGGCACACACTGCAACACAACTGCTCAGACCCGTCCTCCATAGGCACGAGTACATCCGCCTAGTGGTTAAAACACCAGCCTCTCAAATATGAGTATGCGGGTTAGATTCCAGGTCAAGCAAGTACCAATGTAACTTTTCTAAGTTATATGTACTTTCTAAATATAACTTGGACACCAATGACTGATTACAAGGTGAAGGAAACCATCTTGAGGAAAGCTGGACTGTAAGTCTGAAATCGCCAAACAGCATTAAGCAGGTGTGGTGATTACGTTCATTACTTCACTGTATGAGAGAAGACCTGTGCCCAGCAGTTGGACGATAAAAAGGTTGATGATGATCATCTCTTTCTACCACCCAGCGAAAATGTGTGTCTGCTCCTGCAGAATCGTTTAAATGGCGCAAAACCCTTGAGCGAGCGTGCGTGTGTGTTTTTTACTACAGCCTGCTGCACGCATCCACGAATGGTAACTACTGATGGTTCGACCAAAATCAAAATCAAAGCATTTATTTCAAATAAACCAGTTAAAGGCACTTTTGAATTGTCAGAAGGTCGGTCAGTCAATAAGATGAAGCTAGTCGCCCATTCCAAAGAGTAGGTACCTATGGAGAAGAACGGGCAAGAAACTCAATGGACACACTTTTAAAGTTTCAAGCTGTTACAAATATTTGATTACATCATTCATGTTGAAATCAACCGTGTGAGAACGATCGATGCAGAAACATATTGTACGTTGAGAGCGTCCATTGTGGAAAACACACAAAAACCAATTCAGAAATTTAAATACGCCGTAGCAGCTAAGAGATGATCAGTCCCCTCCGACGGCGTCCGTTCACGAACATGACGTATGGATCAGCATCATTCAGCTCAACCATATTGAAGGGAACCCAATGGCCCGACACATACGCCACCATCAGCGAGACATTTGAAGGAGCATGACATACTCTCAACAGCCAGAGCACAATCAAGTCAATAAAAAAGACTAACCCAACAAAAAAATGCCGTACAGCACATTCGTACATTGTGCCGTCTGTATACTTATTAAATTCGTATACATAAACTAATAAAGTAATTTGTTCGAAAGTATTCTATAACCATTCCAAAATATTCAAAATGTTGTGTGACGTTACTGTTCATGTTTTCTCTTCTGCCGGCACCCCGGGCGTGCAACCTGTTGTTGTTTCTATTTTTTATTCATAATAAAAAGTACAATACGGAACCGTACTTGGCTTGTTTTTTAATTAATTAGGGAAATGATGTTCAGTGGTTTTGTTGCAACAGCGATTAGGTTCCTATTAACAACTCTCAGAAAAAAAGTGAATTTGAAAGATCAATTAAAAGGACATACCTATTTGATCGAAGATTTGGAAGGTTGACATAACATTGTCTTGGCGTTGATAACTATAAAAAAATGGCATAAATTACCATTCCTTGATGACTTTACGATTAGATACTACCTACTCGTTTATATTATTAGTTTAATGTACAATAAGATAGAACAATCACGTGAGATGACGCGGCACTGTTGACAAATAACGAGATTAACCCTGTCTAGTGCCGTTTACGTGCTTATTAGCCTGTTTGTATGAAGACAATGCGCTATAAAACTAACTAAATGTTCTGTACCTTTTATAGAGTATGGTTACAATGTTTAGGGCCTCGTCCTTGTCATAGGTTCTTAATGATCCTTAATTATGTGGTCAACATGAATATGGAGTGTAAGTACCTACGCCGAAAAATTCAACAAGTGCATAGTAAGTACCTGTCGACTGAACACGTTATATTTTTTTGTGGGTACTTAGGTTATTATTTTAAAATATAAATCATCATTTTTATAATAGGGATGTTTCCTGGGTATAAAAAAATGATTCTATTTAGTCCGTCATTTAGATTATAGAAAAATATTGGATACGTATATTTTGTTTTATCAAATCAATAAAAATTGACAAATATAAAAGGCATCAAAGATCAGGAGTGGTGGCTGGTGACGTCATTACTCGCTAAAAAGTGTAGCGTGCAGTGACGTCACAGGAGTTTTCAACGCGCTGTGTTTTGTTTATATGAACGAAGAAAAAATACGTGTCTAGTATTTTTTGGAAATCTGGCTGACGGATTAATTAATTTTTTTTAGTCAAATACCCTACCTATTATAAAAATATAAATCTAAAATAAGACTGCTGGTGCACACTTAGCAAATCAATGTAGTGTGTAGAGTTTATATGTATAGGTATAAGGCATTTTATTGGATTAGGCTCTTAACAAACTAGCGCGCTTTGCCATCAACGATTGCATCACTGTTTACCACCAGGCGGGAGCGCGGTTAAGCCGTAAAAAATATGCAAATAAACCTTTAACTTTTTAAGTAGGTATGTACTTTGGAAATAAGATAGGACGCGAAAATGATACCCGAGTACTGATAACCATCGGAGCGTAAAAGAGGAGGCTTTCATGTAAATTCGTTTGCTCTACTACACAATTATCTATTTATAATATATATAAGGCAATAAAATGCTACACTACCTTGGCCCAATAATATGACATAAAAAAAAAAACACAGGAACTAAATCTATATGCTATGGATATGCCAATTTTCCGTATAACACAAGCTTGTCAGTTTTATTTCTAACTTCAAACAATGGAGGGAAGCGTTACATGAGTATCTCGGACATACAAGCAGCGCCACCTATCATGTTAGGTATAAACTAAGAGTAGAGTAGTTTCGAAGATACTCTACAGATATACACACATGTGTAGGAACAAGTCATTTGATACCTTTATCCGCCGTGTGAGGGCGTGGAAGGCATAAACGACCTAGATTCACCATCACAATCAAATGTTATAGTACCTATATGACATACTATCATGATTTACTATGCAGACCACAAATTTTCAAATGGCAAATGATGATGTTGACTTTCTGTGTTGTATTACTACGCCCTGTCGTGGCGTAGCGCCAGGCGAAGTGTTACTCCGTGATGATGTCTTAGAGCGAAACTTCAGCTGGATCATCATCATCATCATCATCAGCCTCTACTCGTCCACTGCTGGACATAGGCCTCCTTCATGGCACGCCAATACATGCTCAATCCTGAGCAGTTCTCCGCCAGCAACTACCAGCCACCTTTTTGATGTCGTCGCTCCATCTCGCCCAAGGGCGTCCTACGCTACGTTTGCTGAGACGCGAGGCTGGATAATATTAAGCATTTGTAAGAGTATTCGTGACGGCCCAAGCTCGTGTAGTAACGGTGAATGATCATTGTGGCTGTTCTACTAACTTACTGCCATCATTTGAGAATCTATCTCCTCGGTTCCTAGCAACCATCCGGAAGGTTCCGATTGAAATAGCCTTTTCCAAACTATATTCGTAGTCAGCTTCCCATTGATAAAATATTAAACAGATACGATATATTCTAACAAACTGACCAAAAAAAATATGCCGAACACAGCAGCAGCACACATGCATATTTTTATTCGGCATACATTGGTACAGTGTGAGTGAGATGGGGCGCAATCTAAAGCATAGAGAAGAAAAAGGTGGCTAGTGTTTGTCGTTTGCGCTGTTAGTGTTTGTAGTTTGTTTTTACGAGTGTATCGAGAGTGACTAAAGCGAGATACAGGACTTACCTCCTTTTGTACGCTTCATTTTTAGTGCGCTAGTGACATATCTACCTTAGTTTAATATTTTATCAATGCAGCTTCCAGTATCACCGGATGCAACTTAATTTTGTCATACTTATTTTGGCCTGTCTGACCTGGACAACCTGGTTACTGGGTATCAAAGTAGTTCACAATACTTTTTTATTATTATTATTATAAAGTAGTGCTTGACTGCAATCCCGCCTGATGGTAAGCAGTGATGCAATCGTTGATGGTAAAGCGCACTAGTTTATTAAGCCTATTCACATAAAAAACTTAGGAATAGGAAGGATGACGGCAGTTGAGCGAGGTGATGCAATGTTATACTCAAGACCAACACGACCAAACGATGCTGCGCTAGAGGAAGATTGATCTGGAGACTCTCCACGACCAAACTCCCGACACAACAACATTTGGCGTATCGTACCCGCCACACATCGCAATACAACTGCTCAGACCCGTCCTCCGTACGACTTCACCAGACATCATGCCGGAACACGACGAATCGCTTGGCGGCAAGACTTTGTCTGGTGGGTGGCAACTTCTGCCGGCAGCCGATATTCCTACCACCGAATAAAACTACTTACCTCTAGATTACTTGACTCGGATTGGAAATATGATGAACGTGTTTGTGTGTGTGATTTGATGATGTGATGATAAATGTGTGTGAAATGAGATGAACTAATGTTAGATAATTGTAGAATTTTCTTACCTCAGGTAAACAGTGATGCTGCAAGCAGTAGTAGTCTTGATTTCCATCATTATGACACCAGGTACCGTCAGGGAAGTAAGGGTCTTTGCCAGCATCGTTGAGTTCAACACGTGGTGCGTAAAAACCACCTCCCGAAGCACGTCGGCAAAAAACTGCGCATCCCATCCACATACGAGCTGGTAAAGCAAAACAAGGTTTGATAGACAAAAACACGATACCTCGTTTCGCCTTTCATCTATAAAACGCATTAAGTATATAAAATTTTTCAAGAAAACGTGAAAATGTCTCACTAGGGTCATGTGGCGCCTGCAGCCCTCCTCCACGAGGATCTAATTCAGGCAGAAGAGCTGCATACTCTGCACACTTGCGTGACGCCAGTTCACTCGATCCTACACGGGTCTTCTTTCCGCAAACCTAGATCAAAGCGAATACGCGCTTTTATTAATGGTATTCTTCGCTTCGTGAACGCGTTCTCGCTTATGTCTGTTTGCATCACCAATCCATATAATTATATTTAAATCATCATTCTGCCTTTTTCAACTTTAATTGACAGAAACAGAACGGATACGAGCCTTATTTGTAACCCGTTCTGATCGTTAACATAATATTTCTAGAGAGGAAAGTAAAGACTGTCAAATTGAAAGAACCTTGGTATCATCACAAAGTGCAACATCATAAGACGCCCCTTGGCAAGCTTCGTTGGTTGGCTTCGTGCATACTCGACGCCGCTCGAGGAACCCGCGACTTCGTTCGGAACAGCCTGACTGGCAGTTAGTCTCCCTCCATGGACTCCAAGCGGCGGACACGGCGGTGTCGCCAGCTCCAGGCATTGGTGAAGGCGTGCTCGATGTCGGCAAAGCAGACGCAGGGACACACTCGCCTCCTTGACACCACTAAAGCATCGGTCAGTTATTTTACAGTATAGATATCAAAGTTTGTGTAAAATATGCATGATAGACTACTGGCTGAATTAGTTTACGAGCTCATGTAGTAGGTAATTAATCCAACAATGCTTAAATAAAACTTTTCTTCCAAAAAAATCTACAATTCTGAAGGCTAAATATTTTATCGTATAGTGCAATTTTATGTCCATTAATTAAACCATCGCGAAATAAAGCAATTTGTGGAAAACGTTGAAATAACTAATGCAAAACATGGTCCGGGAGGACACTTCGGAACCCTGTTGGGCGCCATTACGCAACAGTCGTTTGCTCTGTGTTTTGGTTGTTAAAATTCTTTTTTATTTCTATCGTTCAATAATCGCGAAAGTAACTCTGTCTGTCTGACTGACTGTCTGTTACGCTTTCCCGCATAAACCTCTCAACCGATTTTGATGAAATTTGGCACAAACAATTTTAGACCCTGGAGAAAGGACATAGGCTACCTTTTATTGAAAAAAAAATTATGTTCCCGAGGGAAATCTAAAAAGCGCGAAATAACCGAATTCCACGCGGGCGGAAAGCTAGTCTTAAATAATTCAGCAATGCATATTTGATACGAAAATCTGACCATATGCTTTCCACATGGCGTGCCGGGCAGCGCGGGCCCGGCGTAGTAGTATCCTGCGCGATGCGGCGTGCGGCACGCCAGCTGAGAGCAGTGCTCACTCGTCGGACCGCTAGGAGATGGCGCAG
The DNA here is from genome assembly GCA_017933935.1 of Sesamia nonagrioides. Classification (NCBI taxonomy): domain Eukaryota; kingdom Metazoa; phylum Arthropoda; class Insecta; order Lepidoptera; family Noctuidae; genus Sesamia; species Sesamia nonagrioides. The sequence continues at coordinate 332,411 of JADWQK010000668.1, read as the reverse complement.
CATCGGCGTCGCGCAGCAGGATCTTGCACATGAAAAAATTGTCATTGATCAGTTCAGAACCTTATTTAAAATCATTATCTAATGTTGTTCGAACGGCAATAGATGTTACAGGGATATTTTGTCGCCTGGGTGACATTGACAGGGGGCGTCCTTGGTAGACATTTGTGAAATTAACAAAATAGGAGACAAAACTAGCGAAGTTTGTCCCAATTTTGACAACGCAAAATAACCTTGTAGAATTGATTAACCATTACATAATGTATAGCGTCAATATCTAAAGTAATGATAAGTAAGCTGTATGCTAAGTACTGATCTTACTCTTAACTTACTCCAAAGGAGAATTTTTATATTTTACTTTATGATGACCTCTGTTCCGTGACTCACCTCACACTGCTTTTTGGCACTCCAGATGGCGCCAGGTGCTCCGCCAAATCTTTCATGTTGGAGTTCGCTAGGCGCATCTAAGTCATCGGAACCATCAAACAAGCAGGTCGCCCACCTACACACAAATTAATAAATCAATTCAAGTTTTAATACTTATCAAAAGATTTTTATCTCTTCTCTTTCTGTGACTGCTTGTGTTGCAAATCTAATAGGTAACATGTGAGTAGCGCCCAAATTACCAGTAACCTTAAACAGCATAATTACGAAACAAACGTGCAATGTGCATACAAATTTGACTTATGCAACATCCTAAACTTGGTAACAGTCCGCGCAACCATTTCGTTATTACTACAGCAATCACCTTAAAATTTTATTCACGTGAAATTACGAGGACATTTCAAAATGCCATTTAAACGAACAGGACAGCTAATTATTATTTTCTTCCGGTTGGTTTCAGCTTTATAGACGTGATCGGACGGATAATTCAAATAGATACATGGAGTATAGTATCTTCTCTGAGAACATCGAACTGCTATAATCGTTAGAGCAGTTTTACATGTTCTCGATGTCAGCCTTAGTATAACGGTAAAACAGAAGATAAAGGAACTATACTGCAATTCGGCTACAACTCGAGCACTGCATGTGGACCAGGAGGCCTCGCCGTTGGTGCCTCGTGAGGGAGACATGATGTAGCCGTCGCGAGCGCAGTTATTGCCTGTGCCATCGTGGTGCATGCCCAAGCTGGAAAAACAACGGTACATAAAATTATTGATATTAATTTAATTAATAAAATGTAGAATAACAATAAATGTTCACAATAACCTCACAGAAACTAATTGTGCTCTTATTGGCTCCTATGGGTAGTAATACTGTGAAATTATATGGTCATGCTTCATTTACTGCAAAATCTACATAAATATTAACCGTTTTAAATCCGCATTATAACCGTCGTATACAGAGTGGTGCTGACATCATCATCATCATCAATCTCAGCGTTAATCCCAGTCGCATCCGAAGCTTTTCCAGCTCTGGAGTCTGGGGTCCGCTTTTACCAGTCTAACTGCTGATTTTGGCGAAACTTCGACATTTTCCGTGAAGCGACTGCCGTCTGACCTCCACAGCCCGAAGGCGATATCGAAGCATTGCAGCTAGACCAATTGTTGGACTTTTGAGGGCTCCAACAACCCGTAACGACTGCCATTAGATGTTCCTATAGCAACCGGGACCAACGGCTTAACGTGCTTTCCGAGGCACGACCAGACCAGTGCAAATATTCATATTCATGCATACAAATATTAGCACTGCGCGGGAATCGAACCCGCGCCTCCTTGCGCAGCGGCCGCGTTCGCTACCGCTACGCCACGGAGGCTGGCTGGAATACGATGATATGTACTAATTTTTCATAAATTCAAATCAAAACAAACGCATCACCACACTACCTAGTTCAATACCTATGCGTTAAACGTCACATTACTTGCCAATATCACGATAAAACTCTTCCGCAATTGTGTGCACCAAGTATCGTAGTATAGGCTACGCAGACCGCAGGCGGTATCCTTTCTCATAACTAACGAACATCTAGACTCTAGATGTTCATTGGTTTTTTTGATCCTATCTCAAAATTCTAGAGATAAAAACTCTTATCATATCATTTGATATCCTTCAAAGACGCCGTGTCCTTGGAATGTATTGTTACGAATGCACCTTATGTCGATGGCATAAGGTTCAATATCGCGTGACATGCAGTGCGTAACTTTTAAGCCCTATAACTCGAGACCTGGACATTGTTGAGGTACCGTATAAAACGCATTGCTAGACCTAGGGTGACCTATCGAATGGTAAGAAAAAAAGAAAGAAAAATGCGTTTATTGACATTACAGCATAAGATTTAACACTTAAAACTAAAAAAATAAAAATGCTCATCATAATATTAGATGACAACACAAGATGTGCCATCTGACGCTGGTTTTCAGCTGCAACCCAGGAGTGCCATACGCAAGAATTACAAAAACACAGATATTCTATTTCTGATTATAGATATATTCTATTTCCAGAGTGGTGCTGACAATACGACAATAAATTAAATATCGTGTACCTCAACACATTCTCAGTCTACCCATAAAAAATCATATAAATATGTCCAATAGTTTAGTCACAGGAATTCTTTTTTCATTTTTCACATTTTCTACATGATATACGCGTTGATAAGGAAGCGCTTACAGGTTAATGACCGCCGCATCCTGCTATACCAAACTTTAATAATAATGGCGCGAAAAAAGCAAGTCGATACAAGATCGCGCTGGCGCCGATCGGAGGTCACTGAACCAATATTTTTAAAGATATTCTATTCCGTTTGCAATTTTATGCGATTTAGTTTGTTTGAAATTTATTTTTTTTTTATTTTTTGTGCTAGGTTTTTTCTATTGTTTAGGATTATTCCTATGAACCAGCATTGTTCGTGTTTTCATTTATTGTCGTATTGTCAGCACCATTCTGTATATAGGACGGTTATAATGCGGATACGGAGACGGTTATAATATTATAATAGTATACTACTGGAACTGAATCGATTAAATAGACATCAAATTTACATAAAATGGAAGGAATAATATCATTATAAACCGACAATGCTAAACGTATTGACAGCGCCGTAATTAACGGAAATATAAACCAATATGTTACAGTAGGAAAGTAAGCGAGCTATGACAGACTTGTGTCCAATCTCGTGCGCGAGGATATAAACGGAGGTGAAGCCAGCAGAAGGGTACGGGCGGCCGAGGAGGTCAGATGTGCCAAACTCCGATACCACACATGCGTGCGCCGGCAAACACACCCCGCCCACCGGAGCCAGCCCCATGGTCACCCCATTCCGACGACCACCTTCCTCAGAGTAGAAGTCCAACCTTGAATAAGAAAAGTAGTCGCTTTATCTTTAGACGTCATGTATTGTTGCGATACTGAGTCTACATACCTATTTCACAAAAAAATTATAAACCACCCATACTATCTTAAAAACCTTTCTTCTATTTTTTTTTTTTTTTGTTATAGTGGGAACCGAAATACAGCATCTGTAAAAATTTAACTGTCTAGCTGTCACGGTACAGGATAGACACACAGACAGCGGATTCTTAGTAATAGAGCCCTGTTTTTACCCTTTGGGTACGCAACCGTTAAGATTTCACTTCAGAAATATAAAAAAGAGTATACTTATGTAGATGGTTTCTTCATGTTAAGACGATAAATTACAGGCGCCTAACAAATGGCATGTATTTTACAAAGCAGATATCAGTGGAAACGGTCTTATTGATAATGTTCTTTAGAATGATCTGGTGCATCCAGATCCAGATGTGAACGTAGTTATTGAAAAAGATGTAGGTATCTAAGGATCGCAGTAGGTCGCTTTCTGGTGTGTCCCCTTACCAGCAAAGAAAGAAGGCGAGAGTTTATGTATGTATGCGTAATTTTGTAACTATAGCAACATTTTAGCGATATTCCAAGAACCATACAACACCCCATGTCTCTATTTGCTGATAATTGAACCACAATATTTATAGGGAAAAACTTAGAAAAATACGAAAATGAAATAAATAATGGTTTAAACTTAATTATTCAATGGCTAACTAATAACAACCTAAAAATTAATTTTGGAAAAACACATATAGGTAATAAACTTTAACCAACGATCAAACTCCATTGTTACGAACATTAAATATGAAAATAATAAAATTGCAATACAAAATTTCTAAGGATTTGGGTAGATCAGTAGATGTCATGGAAAACACAGAATGGATCATATAGTAAAAAAAACTCAATCAATATTTCTATGCTTTGGACAATTTGAACAAGGTCGCCAATCACAACACTGTTCTTACCGCGTATTACGCATACGTTTCCACCACGCTGCTGATACACAGATAGGGAATTAGCCTTTATAGCCCAAAAAAGTGTCTTCGTGCAATACGCATGATTAAAAACACTGACAGTTGCAAACCATTTTTTATCAATTTAAAATTATTAACATTTTCGTCCTTATATATTTTTGAAGTCATGTTCATCAAAAATAACCAAAACCTATTTCAAACCCTTTCCACAAAACGCCACCCAGGTGCTCGTAAATCTAAAACCCATCAACCCGCCCTATTCTCAAAAAGTTTTCTAGGTACGGCTCCAAAAATATATAATAAATTACCCAAATCCATAAAAGCTTCCATATCTTCAAAAAAACACTATAGATTTTTAATACAAAAAGCTTATAATACGATAAACGAATACCTGAGTGAAATATAGAATCAACACCATCTTTTCAGATTTGTTTATTACATTATTTTTTACTTTAGTTCATAAGATTGTTTTATAATAGTTGTTTAAACATTTTCTGTATTATATATATTTTTTGTTACTTATTTTTATAATTAGGTACATAGCCATTAATTTACACCCACTACCAAATGGGTAAATATACATATTTGTACGCCTTTCACGGCAACATATAGTGCAACTTATTTTTGTTTTTTTTTAATACCATCTTATAAAACCTACTGTGTGTACAAATAAATAAATTTGAATTTTATTACAGACACTGGTTTTAATATACTCAATTTTAAGTAGTTAAATGTGTCAAGGGCGAAAAGTCCTGAGATATAGATCGTTATATTTATATAAACTTAGTCTATTCCAGTTCATCGTATCCGGAGAGAGCGCCCCAGACAAATTTTCTTTCCTGACGTCATCGCGTCAACTCTGGGACTGGTGACTTATGCGATAAAGTAAAACGAGTAAGGCGACCCGCGAAATAATGTCAAGAAACCCAATGGAATCTGACAAGACTCTGTTGACTTAAAATCTTACACCAATAATGGTAATTAGCTTTTCAAAGTGGTGTTGTACAATATTTATAAATGATTTATTTGCGAAGAGTGAATCATAAAGCTCTTTGCAAAATTTCAATGGATCGTGTTCTGAACCACAAATGAAACCCAACCACAAGAAATTCAGTGATGTAAACGTTTGATTTACATTTAAATACAATAGTAGACTCGTCAGTTTTTTAATGCATCACGGTTAGTAGTCTAACGGTTTAAATAATGATTTAAGTTCAGGCAATTTTTCTTTTAGAAATGTTTAAAATTAAATCACTCATTATTGATTTATGGATATTAGAATTTCCTACTCACTCAGTCACAAGTTTTGTCTATAGTTACCCCGAGAGCAGCAACGCCATATCCCAATGCTGAGGATCGTCGTCATCTTCTACATTCAGCGATCGCTGGTAGGCACAGAAAGTGTCAAGTAGACGTCCTCGCTCCGCATGCGCGGGTAGAGATGATGGCTGCGACCGCAGTAGCGTCAAACGCACAAGAGACAACTGGATGTGAGTACCCAGAGAAGAGTGCTGGTACAAAGCTTGTACCTGGAACACGGAGAAAATATTTGACAGTAGCTATATGGTTTAACGAACACATATAACTAAATATAATTAACTGAAAATATTCAACACAAACCAAATAAAGTGACGGAACTTACACCGTTTATGTATGCCAAGAGCATATCACGTAATTCCGACTCGCTATAGTTGAGGTAAGGATAGAAAATTTTGTAAGCAGCTTCGTCAAGGAACAAGGCTATCTCGATGGTATAGTTGGGCGGCCCAGGCTTGTGGCGTGGCGGATAGGCCCGCGGCCTGCGCACTCGCGGACGCAGCAGACGTGCGTCGTCGCCGGGCGGCCTGGGCGGCGGAGCGCGACGTATTACGTGTGCTGTCCGACCGCTACCGTTTTCCGCCCGCCCACTGCCCAGAGGCAAGGGTCGCACTTCGTAAGTGGAATTGTCCACAACAATCAAACCATGCTGAAAACAAAAAACGGAAGATGTATGTATTTAGTTCGCTATTTAATTACGATTAATGTTCTGATTATTTTCTTTTAAGGCTTTTCAAGTATAACCCTAAAAAGCTTATTAATACAGAATGTATATAAAAAAGTGACCATGAACGAAACGAAAATTCAAACTAATATCCCTCAGGATACTTACCAATATGTAAGGTAATTACTTGTTGTCAAAATTAGATGCTGTGACCAGAGTCAATAAAAATATGTATTTTTGTTTGTGGTGTTATAACAAGTGTAGTTCAACTGTTCAATATAAATATGACTATGCTACTGGGCGCACTACTAGTACCTGTGTACTTACCAGAGCGTGATCCCTGCAGGCCGAGAACGCTGCGACTGCGTCAGGTCCAGAGTGCTGGAAATGGCACGAAGGATCCACGGATGACAGTGTGGCCTCCTGTCCCTGGTCGGACCATACCCGAAACTCAGGCGAAAGTAGGCGACGATTTGGTACCAACTGTAGCTCAAAATTTCTAAAAATAAATTAAACTTAGATACATACATAGATATTGTTTTTGGAAAACCCAGATTTAGATCTCATCATATACTCATCTAATGTATCAATGCATTTACACACGCTTTCTCCAATACGACAAGATTGATTGATCACTCGAACAAATCTAACACACTTACAACAATAAGGCTATCTCAAGGTCAGTTAGTTAGCTCATTCAATAAAACCAGTTTTTCTTCAATAGGCGTCTACAATTGTATGAGCGCGATTCGCGTATAAATGTAGCTTTGCAAAATAAAATCAAGTTACTTATACTACAGACTTAGAATAAATATTTTCTTTAGCCAGAAATTGTCTTTTTTATCGGTAATTGTTGTATATTTTTAGCAAAATTTAATAGGACTCTTAATAACTTTTATGAGAATAACACATACAATCTCAAGTAGGTATCATCCGAATCTGGAGCCCTGATCGACGAAGAAACACGATAGTAAATCACGTAGTACCTTCCAAACGCGTCGAAGCTGTAGGGCAGTGGGACGTCATCAGGTTTATCGGAGGCGAGTTGAGCCTCTCTTGGCAGTAATGCTGGCAAGTACACGACTTGGACGTCCGGGCTGTCTTGTACGCGCTCCGCATTCGTCCACCAACCGTGTAGCGGAAATAAATCCTGAAAGTCATAAAATACTATATAAAACGAGTAAATAATACTTGTTTTAGATATAAAAGAGAGGAGTTTTGTAAAATCGTAACACACGCTTATTTTTTTAAAAGGAGGCCCTGTTTGAAAGGAGTAGGAACCCATTTTTATTCAGTTATGTTGTTTTACGTTTTATTCGGGTGATTATTAAAAACCACTGCAGTTACATTCAACTGGATAGCTTCCCAGCGGCTGCCAAATCCTTGAAACGGCGACTGCGCGTCCTATGAAAAGTAGTCTTTTCATAATTTCCACGTTATTTTCTAATAAGAGAAAATTTACCGAAAATCACATTTGTGTACTTATTAGGTATGGTTTTTACGTGGCGTGTCGAGTAGGTACGTAATACGTGTACGCCATTAAGTCTATCCATTTAAAGATAAAGATAATTTTATTTTGCATGGCAAAGTAACGATGAAAAAAATGTTTAAATAATGACAGGTTCAGCCACGTCTAACATGTAGGCATTCAATTTTTTTTTTTTAAACATGCAACTTATAACTAGAAAATACAGTTTAGGGAAATAGTTCAAACGTTAATGTACGTTTGAACTATTTTCCTAAACTGTATTCTAATTTAAAAGAAAAATCTTTTTCAGTAAAGTACTCAATATTATAATACGTTTTCACGACTTTTGCGCATAAGTGCTGTCTTAGCTGGCTCAAATAAAATTGCGTAAGTAAATTAATTAATATCTACTATTTTATTTTATCGTCATTTTCTGGCATTTGGATGTTCATACACGTAAGATGGTAGGTACCTATCCTTTGCATTGCATTTCTGTAAACTTTAATTAAAGATTGTGTGACATGTTTATTTCCTTGTAAAAAGGTCGCCTGCGATCCGTGCCACGTAGCATTTTGTGTATGCGCTAAATAAATACTACAGTCCGCGACCCTCGACATTCTTTCTCGCGTCGCCTGCATTTTTTATGGAAGGTACATTTCTCCGACTTCTTCCTGGAAAACCAGTCATACCTACTTTTTGTTCAGTAGAAATAAAAATTTCTATTAAACTTTGTACATAATAATCTTTTTTACCATTTAGGCGGTGTGTAGGCTAAATGTTAGATTATTACTTTTAAAGGATTATATTGTTTTGATTTATTAGAAGAAAATCTATTGAAATAAATAAAATAAATTTTCATCGCAATATATCCTTTTGAGTTCATTATTATAGAAAAATCGTATCCGTAGCGCGCAATTTAATTATTAGGTACTTAAGCAACTAATGCATAGGTAAGCTGGCAAATGCACAAAAACACTAATAAAGTGAATACATATTTTTGGGTTATTTTTTACAGATAATAATTAATTGTGCTTGTAATTAATTGTCAAAACTAATTGAATTAAAGAATAAAGTCTAAATGCTTTTTTTATATTTTATCCCAAATTTAAATTTATTCATAAACTGTGGACCACTTCTCTGAAATAAAAACTCTTTACTAAGATTTTTAAAAAGTACCGTTTCTTTTTAAATGCTTTCTATTAGCTTCACTTGTATGTTTGCTTGCTTGCTTGTTTGCCTGTTTGTTTGTTTGTTTGTACGTCTCTAACTATTTGAACTACGAGTGAGCCGCTTATTACTGTAAAATATCCCACCGTTTTCAACACGTCCGTTCGTTTTTTTTTTTTTTTTTTAAAGAAAATCGAACTAGTTAAGGCCTAGGCCGCACTACGGTTAAACCGCTGCGGTTTTTTCCCGCGGCCGATATTTTTGCTACAAAATGCTCGCGGGAAAAAACGCAGGTGCGGCCGCTTGCATTAGTCTTCTAGCGGCACAAATTCACGCGATTAAAAACCGTCGCGGTTTAACCGTAGTGCGGCCTCAGCCTTAGTTGAAAATAAATATAGTTTAGAAAACTAAAAAAAACATGTTTTTAAAAAATTACAAACTGAAAAGTTAAAAATAATTTTAAAAAAAGCGTGAGGCGCTTAATATACAAAAATTATGGCACAAAGAGCCTCACGTTTTTTTTTTTCAAATTATTTTAACTTTTTAGTTTGACATTTTTTAAAAGCATGTTTTTATAGTTTTTTAAACTATATTTTTTCAATAGAGCATCTTGATAAACGCACATTTTACTTTACATTAACGCACAAGTGTGCATTGAGGATACAATACGATATTAAAATTGGTGAAATAAAAGACCATTTACGAGTGTTTTAAAAAAATATAATGTTTTTTATTAATTTTAGACATACGAATACAGCATTGGAGTTGATAGATCGTGTAAAAGATCACTCAGTAGTGAATGTAATTTACCCAATTTATCAAAACAGACCATCAGATGTATTCCATAGTTGGCAATTTGGCATGCCATTGATACTACAATTCTAATTTTAATAATATATTTATTTATTGTCTTCGCTATTTCGCTGTCAACATTATGCCTTTTGCCTTATCAAATAAGCTTTTCACGTAATGTACGTTCTAATAAAGATATGTCTAAATTAAAGCCCACATCGGCACTATATGCTTAGACACAGATCTTGTTACAAAAAGACACTAATATGAGGGAGAATTATTTGATGCAATAAAAAAAACTAATATCTAGGCATGAGCGTACCCAGCTTCTGGCCTAGGGTTGGGCAAGTCCGGCCTAGGGCAAGTCAAATTTTTAGAGTAGTAATCTTTGTGCGCTATAGTCGGTTTTTTGGCAATTACACCGTACATTATGTCAGTGTCAACTGCATGGTTTATTTAAAAGTTAGAGATAGTCCTTATTTATACTTTGTTTAGTAATCATGAGAGTTCATACGTGTTCCGCAAGATTTTCAGGAGGGGAAGCTGCCCCCCAAAAGTACGCCCATGAATATAGAGACTATACCTACGAGCACAAACCTATTCATATTTACAAGTAGATACATAATTCAAATCTAATAATGTATCTTCTTCTTCAGCCTATAGAGGTCCACTGCTGGACAAAGGCCTCCCCCAAGGTTTTCCATTACATTGGTTTAGAATAATTTCCACATTTGGCAGGCGCGTTGGGGATCGCAGTAATTTAATATTCCACAGGAGAAGCGCTACTGCCCGCTTCCCTGGTGAGAGTCCCCTTAGTTAGGATATGGGTTGGTACTATTCTAGGCCCGGTACCCGGTAATAATGTATAATGAATTTAATTGCCACTTTGCTCTTTTCGTCTCTTCCTATATTTGCTGTGCCCGACAGGGTTCATATTGATCTTTTACCATGTAGGTAATACCATCTATTAAACACATGGAATACAATAAAGATTTGAATTTGATAATATACTTACACAAGCGGGTAAGAAAACCTACTATCAAAAACACTCTTGCTCAAAAAATTTCAAACTTTTTATCACATCTGAGCTCCTGTTATGTTCCTTGCTATTGACTTAATAGAAATCCGTAAATGAAGTTTTTCCATCACATCTCGAGATAAAAGAGTAAAGTCAAAAATTACAATTTTCTTTAAAATCAAGCACACGCTTTAACTTCTGATTGCATGATCGAAAGTTATGAGAATTTTTAATATAGGGCAAAGAACGGAACCCTAATAGATTCGTCTGTCCGTCTGTTCGTCCGTATATCAAAGCGATTTTTTCCGAAACAATAAGAGCTATACTGTTGAAACTTGGTAGGTAGATGTATTCTGTGAACCGCATTAAGATTTTGATGCAAAAATAAAAAAAAAAATAATAATAAATATTGAAGGCCCCCCATACTTAGAACTGACACTCAAAAAAAATTTTTTTTTTTCGTCAAACACATACGTGTGGGGTGGGGTATCTATGGAGAGGTCTTCAAAAATGATATAGAGGTTTCTATTATAATAATAGTTTGCGTAACAGACGCCTCCAAAGTGGAAAAATGTTGGTCCCTCCCCCCTCCCCCGTCCCTCTAACTTCTAAAATAAGAAAATGAAAAATCTAAATAAAACATATGATGTACATTACTATAAAAACTACAAACGAAAATTGTTTTGAACGAAATCTAGTAAACACTTTTTTTAATACCTCGTATATCGTAAACCGCTTATTACCGCGTAATCTTTCATACAAATAACTTAAATCCTTTAATTTCATAAATCAATGGTACGGAACCCTTTGTGCGTGAGTCCGACACGCACTTGGCCGGTTTTTTATTTTATTTATTTGGGACAAAAAAACAGTTATTTATACTCGGCTAAGGTATAATAGTAAACAAACATAAGTATAACCCACACCAATGTCCACGGAATCATATTGATTTTACAAGAAATAAGGAAACGGACGTATACAGAAAGGGTCAGTGAGAAAATAACGAATGATAAAAGTAAACCTGAAAAGTCACACAAACCAACTCAAGAAGGCGTGCCCCGTCCAGATATGGTCCGTGGCCTTGACAATCACGTCACGCCATTATATCAGCAAGAAGCGGCCATCGTTAAGGATTACCAGAGAGTAAATAAAAAGCCATTTTTCTAAATTTGTTCTGGATAAGAGCGAAAATATCCAGATTTGCAAAATCTGAATTGGACGTTTCTAATAATCGGCGAAGAGGAGCCCTCTCCCCAGCATTTGTTCTACATTGTTCTGTGTAGAACATGCGGGTTGCTCGTACTTCACGCTGACTGGTAATTCTAGGTACCACATAATATATTTTATTTGCAGGCTCCATACAATTAAACCTGTTGTTGCATATGCCAAACAGCATCATAACCATAAGCAATGTATGATAATTCTAAACCGGCGATTATCTTTAGTGGTGGTAGGCCATAATATCGGCTGCCGGCAGAAGTTACCACCCACCAGACAAAGTTTTGCCGCCAAGCCATTCGTCGTGTTCCGGCATGATGTCTGGTGAAACCGTACAGAACACGGGTCTGAGTCTGAGCAGTTGTGTTGCGATACCCTGGAGCTGTATTAGGGAGGCCCTAAAATACCATAGGGTGCCTGCCTACCTCCGCCGCATAGTAGGGGCTTATCTGGAGGACAGATGCGTCATCTATCGGGGACGTGACGGTGCCGATCGGCACCATATGTCGTGAGGTGTTCCACAGGGATCGGTCTTGGGACCGCTCCTGTGGAACATCGGCTACGACTGGGTGCTGAGAGGCGAGCTCCCGTCGGGCGCCGACTTGACGTGTTATGCGGACGACATGCTTGTCACAGCCCGGGGGAGCTCGCACAGGGAAGCGACGTTGGTAGCCACGGCTGCGGTGTCACAGGTGGTGAACCGCATCCGGCGCCTGGGCCTGGAGGTGACCTTTGACAAGTCGGAGGCCATGGTTTTCCATGGGCCCCGGCGTGCGCCAGCGCCGGGATCGCATATCGTAGTCAGTGGGGCCCGGATAGCTGTCGAGTCCACCATGAAGTATCTGGGATTGGTGCTCGACAGCCGATGGGAATTCAGGCCCCACTTCCGGTGGCTGGCGCCCAAGCTGATGGGTGCAGCAGGCGCGCTGCCAACGTTGCTTCCCAACATGGGGGCCCGAGCACCGCCTGTAGGCGGTTGTACGTGGGAATCATGCGGTCCATGGCCCTGTATGGGGCCCCTGTGTGGGTGATGTAGGTACCTGACGGCCGGAACACTCGCCATTCTGCGTAAGCCGCAGAGGGCGATTGCCGTCAAGGTCGTCCGCGGGTATCGCACGATTTCCTACGAAGCGGCTTGCGTCCTGACCGGATCCCCGCCCTGGGACCTAGAGGCGAAATTACTCGCGTCATAGTACGGATAGCGCGATGAAGAGCGGACACGGGGCTCCAGACCGGCGCAGCGGCAGATGGAGCTGCGCCGAGAGGACCTCCGTCAGGTCCTGGTGGCGAACTGGCGACAGAGGCTTATGCGCCCTACCGCCGGCCTCGCTACCGTCGAGGCGACCCGGCCAGCACTCGACGACTGGCTCGGGAGAAGGCACGGCTCTCCTCGTTCAGGGTGACGCAGGTACTGTCGGGGCATGGCTGCTTCGGCAAGCACCTGCGTCGCTTAGGCAGAGACGGACGTTCGGTGCCACCACTGCGTCCAATGCGGGGAGGACACGGCGCAGCACACGCTCTCCGAGTATGTAGCTTGGGAGGAGCAGCGCCGTGTCTTTACAAATGAAGTAGGAGGCGACCTGACGCTGCCGGCAGTAGTGCGGAGGATGGTCGTTACCGCAGAGTCGTGGGACGCGGTGGGGTCCTTCTGCGAGGACGTGATATCGCAAAAGGAAGCTGCGGAACGGGAGAGGGAGATCTCAACTCCCTTCCCGGGCCGCAGAAGACGCGAGAAGCGGACATCTTATGAGGGTTATCGTTGTCGTGTCGTTGGGTTTAACATTACTACACCTCGCTCAACTGCCATCTTCCTTCCTATTCACTTAGTTTTACCATTACCGATTATCACTGCTTATCATTATTCGGAATTGCGGTCAAACACTAGTTTAAAATTATATAAAATAAAATAGCAATAAGGTTTCTGTTATACATTGATTATGTAATATAATATATCGTACGTTCCAAGTAAAATAATAAAAAGTAAAAAAACTAAAACCCAACTACGACAAAAAACGACGCTGAAAAAGTATAAAACAAGATTTTCAGAATACTGAACTGAACAAAGTTGCTAATGTAGTTGCAAGTAAATGGACACAGTAGACTCTACCAAGATGCCTTCGTTGTAAATTGACAACTTTAACTAAACTTTAACTTTAACTTGAAACTGGCGCTTTATCAACCAACTCGTCTTCAGAGCAAAACATGCATTGACAATTTTGCGCATAATTTTAGTGGGTCCTGTAAGGCTTCAGTATTAGAATTAGCATTATCAGATCACACAGCACAGTTACTGAAATGCCCAGTTAGCACAGTATGTACTTTTGATCGGTGGAGTAGGAGAAAACGTGACTATAATGCCAATAACATTGATAAATTTAAAACTTATCTGCAGAGTCTGACATTTTCTGATGTTTATGAAACAAATGACCCTAACGTAGCATTTAACGCATTTTTTGACATATTTTTGTTGCTATATAGACAGTGCTTCCCCGAAACCATAGTTTCCGTCAATACCTACAAAAAACAAAAATGGGTATCCCGTGGCATCAAAAAATGCAGCAAGAGGAAACGACAATTGCTGTGGCAGTATCGATTAAAACCTACTCAGCAAAACAGGGTGCTATTTAAAAATTACAATAAAATATTTAAAAAGATTATTAATTTAACTCAGCGAGCTCAAAATATCTATAAAATAAAGACATCAAAGAATAAATCTAAAACAACATGGCAAATTATAAATAATTCAAAGTTAAATATGCCAAAGAATAATGTTAACAAACTTAGAATTAATAACGATGAAGTTATCTCCGATCCAAAATCTATTTCCAATGTATTTAATAATTATTTTATTGATAAAATCCAGCCTGTAGTTAATTCCGGAGACAGAGTCACAAAATATATTTTAAACCGGAAGGATTCGATGTTTATGGCTCCAAGTTTGCCAAACCACGTACTTAAAATAACGTTGGCCCTTAACAACACAAATAGTGTAGGTTATGATGGCATTTGTACAAAAATAGTTAAAGCAGTAGCCAAGGAAATATGTTCCCCTTTAAGTTACATAATAAATTTATGTATAACAGAAGGTATTTTTCCGGATGCTCTGAAAAAGTCGGTAATAAAGCCATTATTTAAAAAACAAGATAGGGAGTTAATGGAATGCTACAGGCCAATTTCATTGATACCAATATTCTCAAAAATAATTGAAAACTATATTTATAAAGAACTCAATTTATATTTAGAAGTTAATAATATTCTTTGCAATGAACAAAAAGGATTCAGAAAAAATAAGACAATTAACATGGCTATTTATGAATTCTTATATACGGTTATCATTAATATGGACAAAAACACTCCAGTGTGTGCCATATTTTGTGACATGACTCAGGCGTTCGATTGCGTGCGACATAATATTTTACTAAAAAAGCTTGATGCTTATGGCATAAGAGGAAATGTCCTTGAGCTCTTAATATCTTATTTAAGCGACAGACAACAAGTAACGGAAATAAGAAGAATTAATATACATACCAAAAGAGAAGAAAACTTTCTCTCAAATGAACGTAAAGTTATCTATGGAGTTCCACAAGGAAGTATACTAGGACCACGGCTTTTTACACTTTATATTAATGACTTTCCAAAGGCAATCAAACATAAAATGACATTATTCGCAGATGATAGTACTATAACGATACCGTGTGACCAAAGAAATTTTTATAAGGATGACATAAATAATACGTTAAAAGAAACCATAGAATGGTTAGACAATAATAATTTAAAAATAAATTTAAATAAAACTGTAATTATGCATTTTCGCCAGCGCGCGTTGACCTTTTCTAATTTTGACATAACATACAATGACATTATTATTGACAGAGTTGAAACAACTAAGTTTTTAGGACTTACAATAGATCAAAGTTTAACTTGGAAGGCGCATATAGAAGGCCTAACTAAAAGGGTTAGCAGTAGTGCGTACGCTTTGTATATTTTGTCACGCACTGTTAACATAGATGCGTTACTAACTGCTTACTACGGTCTGACTGAATCGATTCTCAGATACGGTGTTATCTTTTGGGGTAACTCGACTGATAAAGAAGTTGCATTTAAAGCACAAAAGAGATGTCTTAGAGCCATGTTTAAATTGAAAATTACCGATAGTTGTAAGCCCTATTTTATTCGATACAAAATTTTGACACTGACATCACTTTATATTCTAGAAACAGTAATGTTTGTTAGAAATAATTTTAATTTATTTTCACGAATGGCAGATAAGTTTCCCAGAAACAGGCGTGATCAAAGTCAGCTGTGTCTGCATGGGAGCAGGACAGCGTTTATGCGCAAGAGTGTTTTTTGCATGGCTCCGATTGTTTATAACAAGTTACCTAAAAGTTGGAGGGAGCTAGATAATGTACACTTGAAATGTCAACTAAAGTCATATTTATTTGACAAAGCATACTATAATATTAACGAATTTTTGACAGAAGCAGCTATATTGACATAGATTTTGATGCATTGTTTTTATTTTTCCTCGTGCTGACATTTATTTTTGTTTTGTAATGCCATTATATTTATATTTTTTTTGACATGAAATTTATAATTTAATTCCATATTATTCATAATATTTGCACGCCATATTCGGTGGCAAACATGTCTGATCTTATTGATTTTATTATGTTATCCTGCATGCATTTATATTCTTGTATGCACACACATGTTTATGCAAATAAATTTATCTTTATCTTTTATCTTATCTTTACAATAATGTCTTACAATACTATTCTGAAGTATGCAATATTCACTATGTAGAGATAAATTTTCATGTTTGGAAAGGCGTAGTCACACGTTACATATACCTAACTACCGTAGCACTTTGATAACCTGTGTCTGCGGTTTTCCAAACATGAAAATTTATCTCTACATAGTGAATATTGCATACTTCAGAATAGTATTGTAAGACATTATTGTCAATTTACAACGAAGGCATCTTGGTAGAGTCTACTGTGTCCATTTACTTGCAACTACATTAGCAACTTTGTTCAGTTCAGTATTCTGAAAATCTTGTTTTATACTTTTTCAGCGTCGTTTTTTGTCGTAGTTGGGTTTTAGTTTTTTTACTTTTTATTATTTTACTTGGAACGTACGATATATTATATTACATAATCAATGTATAACAGAAACCTTATTGCTATTTTATTTTATATAATTTTAAACTAGTGTTTGACCGCAATTCCGAATAATGATAAGCAGTGATAATCGGTAATGGTAAAACTAAGTGAATAGGAAGGAAGATGGCAGTTGAGCGAGGTGTAGTAATGTTAAACCCAACGACACGACAACGATAACCCTCATAAGATGTCCGCTTCTCGCGTCTTCTGCGGCCCGGGAAGGGAGTTGAGATCTCCCTCTCCCGTTCCGCAGCTTCCTTTTGCGATATCACGTCCTCGCAGAAGGACCCCACCGCGTCCCACGACTCTGCGGTAACGACCATCCTCCGCACTACTGCCGGCAGCGTCAGGTCGCCTCCTACTTCATTTGTAAAGACACGGCGCTGCTCCTCCCAAGCTACATACTCGGAGAGCGTGTGCTGCGCCGTGTCCTCCCCGCATTGGACGCAGTGGTGGCACCGAACGTCCGTCTCTGCCTAAGCGACGCAGGTGCTTGCCGAAGCAGCCATGCCCCGACAGTACCTGCGTCACCCTGAACGAGGAGAGCCGTGCCTTCTCCCGAGCCAGTCGTCGAGTGCTGGCCGGGTCGCCTCGACGGTAGCGAGGCCGGCGGTAGGGCGCATAAGCCTCTGTCGCCAGTTCGCCACCAGGACCTGACGGAGGTCCTCTCGGCGCAGCTCCATCTGCCGCTGCGCCGGTCTGGAGCCCCGTGTCCGCTCTTCATCGCGCTATCCGTACTATGACGCGAGTAATTTCGCCTCTAGGTCCCAGGGCGGGGATCCGGTCAGGACGCAAGCCGCTTCGTAGGAAATCGTGCGATACCCGCGGACGACCTTGACGGCAATCGCCCTCTGCGGCTTACGCAGAATGGCGAGTGTTCCGGCCGTCAGGTACCTACATCACCCACACAGGGGCCCCATACAGGGCCATGGACCGCATGATTCCCACGTACAACCGCCTACAGGCGGTGCTCGGGCCCCCATGTTGGGAAGCAACGTTGGCAGCGCGCCTGCTGCACCCATCAGCTTGGGCGCCAGCCACCGGAAGTGGGGCCTGAATTCCCATCGGCTGTCGAGCACCAATCCCAGATACTTCATGGTGGACTCGACAGCTATCCGGGCCCCACTGACTACGATATGCGATCCCGGCGCTGGCGCACGCCGGGGCCCATGGAAAACCATGGCCTCCGACTTGTCAAAGGTCACCTCCAGGCCCAGGCGCCGGATGCGGTTCACCACCTGTGACACCGCAGCCGTGGCTACCAACGTCGCTTCCCTGTGCGAGCTCCCCCGGGCTGTGACAAGCATGTCGTCCGCATAACACGTCAAGTCGGCGCCCGACGGGAGCTCGCCTCTCAGCACCCAGTCGTAGCCGATGTTCCACAGGAGCGGTCCCAAGACCGATCCCTGTGGAACACCTCACGACATATGGTGCCGATCGGCACCGTCACGTCCCCGATAGATGACGCATCTGTCCTCCAGATAAGCCCCTACTATGCGGCGGAGGTAGGCAGGCACCCTATGGTATTTTAGGGCCTCCCTAATACAGCTCCAGGGTATCGCAACACAACTGCTCAGACTCAGACAACAGAAAATTTATCTCTACATAGTGAATATTGCATACTTCAGAATAGTATTGTAAGACATTATTGTCAATTTACAACGAAGGCATCTTGGTAGAGTCTACTGTGCCCATTTACTTGCAACTATATTAGCAACTTTGTTCAGTTCAGTATTCTGAAAATCTTGTTTTATACTTTTTCAGCGTCGTTTTTTGTCGTAGTTGGGTTTTAGTTTTTTACTTTTTATTATTTGTACTATTTTGGTGTTAAAGTGTATTTGTGGCGCATAATATTAACAAAAGTTAAATTGACGAACTAAAAACTAGGTAGTTAACATACGACATCTCTTTTGACTTATGTATCGGCGTATAGTAATATGTAGAGATGTCCTATTTTACTATTTCGTAGCTTTTGGATCGTAGCGCGTATAACAACGGTTTCCGCGTATGAAGCTCACGGTTTTTCATAGTAGCGACGCACATTTGCGTCGATGGCACCGAATGGGTCATGAATTAGTAGATGAGGTCGTTAGTATAAATAGATTGGATGGTTTTCTAAAGGTGGTAGGCCAAAACATCGGCTGCCAGCAGAAGTTACCACCCACCAGACGAAGTCTTGCCGCTAAGCGATTCGTCGTGTTCCAGCATGATGTCTGGTGAAGCTGTAGGGAGGACGCGTCTGACCAGTTGTGTTGCGTTGTGTGGCGAGTACGATGCGCCAAATATTGTTGTGTCGGGAGTTTGGTCGTGGAGAGTCTCCAGATCAATCTCCCTCTGGCGCAGCATCGTTGGTCGTGTTGGTCTTGGGTTTAACATTGCATCACCTGGTTCAACTGCCGTCATCCTTGCTATTCCTAAGTTTTTTTAAGTGAATAGGCTTAATAAACTAGTGCGCTTTACCATCAACGATTGCGTCACTGCTTACCATCGGGCGGGATTGCAGTTAAGCGCTAGTTTATAATTATTAAAAAAAAGCATATATTAAGAGGACCTGGGAAGATTTCTTAGTCTATCTAATTCTGCTAACGATCGACTGTCATGTGGATTTTAAAGTAATTTATTATGATCCAATGCACTTATAAATAATCCCTCCATGGTTTTAACTCTACTGAGAGCGACATAGGCCTGTCCTTCAGCAAACAATGACTTTCCTAGATCTGTAACTTTTTTATCTAGAGTACAACCTTGTAATTTATGTACAGTACAACCTTGTAATTTATGTACAGTACAACCCCAAGAAAGAATCAGCGGGAGTATTTTACGCTGAATTTGCCCAGAACCCCTCAAGCCGTCAAATTCAGTAAGGCAAGGCTCGATTTTGATAAGTCCGTTAATATTTGCTTTTATGGATGCGTCGTCAAATTGTATGAGAACAGCGCTTGGCTGTTCTCCTGTTCCAACTGATCGCGCCGAAGAGCAGGCCATTCGAAGGCCTTCACCACTCCCATCGCTCTGTTTACCAAACCCTGGTTTACATTCAAATTTCTACGAAGCATTACTAGGGATTATGTACAAACATAAAGTACTCGTGAAGCTCTTTCAGATGATACCAAATACGGTATATTTATTTTAATTTTTTATTAACATAGAACTTTTTGTCCGCTAGAGGGCGTAATACTAAATTTGGTGACAAGCTTTATAGCTCATAACCAACAGAATATCAAGGCCCTTCTAATGGTTCTGCAGTGGTCTTATTCTGATAAGTAGTAAAGAAGCTATCTATGAACGAAAAGATGTGAATTATATGCAATCAGCCCATGAATACAGGTAAAGTCACAAGCAAATGCTGGTAATATATATATATATTCAAAATGCACAAGTAAAGCCCTTTCAAATGATACCAAACACGGCATATTTATCTTAACTTTTTTTTTTACTCTGTATATTTTGTCCGCTAGAGGGCACCACATTAGATTTTGTGAAACTCCATATAGCCTATAACCAGCGGACAATTAAGACGCTTCTAATGATATGTCATTTATCGAATTCGAATAAGTGGTTTAGAAGTTACGAGGGAACAGATGAACATACATACATACATACATACATACATACATACATACATACATACATACATACATACATACATACATACATACATACATACATAGCCTGTCAAAATCATAACCCTCCTTTTGCTTTGCCGTAGTCGGGTAATAAGCAACTTAACTATCCCAAGCCCTCAGGGTGAAACGTTCACTCGCATGAATACACCTTATTGCCAACCCCGCCATACTCTGACTAGGTTCACTTTAATCGGCTTGTGAATAATTATAAACAAATAAAACATGATATCAATACATAAATAGCTACAATGATTCAACCATGATTATTAACTCTTACTACGACGATCGATAACAACCTGTTACCGATCAACCATGATTATGCAATATACCGGTCATAAATACAGGGCTGATAATTGTTAAACCATACAATAATAATGGTTATGTGGCATAATATGACTTATGTAATAGCCAATCTATAACTTTAGGTATCTAAGAATTACTGGTTAAGCTTTAAGTGGACGTCTTCTGAAATTGCAGCTATGCTCACTGCGCTGGTTTGAGAGGGTGCGACAGCTAAAGTCTGTCGCGTAGACCGATCGATTTTTAGATGCGAATGTTCTACAAGCTCTCCGTCTCTGAGCAACCCTTCGCAGCTCTGAGACGGAGAGCACGATGAACTCTCTGTCTGATTTCTTTCAGCCAGGTTTTAATCAATAGACAAGTGAATTTCATTTATAAATCCATCTGACGAAAATAGGCAGCCGTGTCTCTATCTATATCTACTTTATACTGAATGCCACGAAATATACTCGAAATACGACTCACATAATTTTCGTAGCAATTATTTCGGAAACAAACTTCAAATAAGAGTGACTTGCTATTTTTATATAAATGTACATGATTAAAAAGTGAAACCTTATAATAACGAAATTAATGTCAGCCATTGTGACAAAATGCAATGTCTAACAATGAGCTAAACTACATATAACTAGGTGCCGCCCACCCGAATGACTAGAACTATCATTCATTGAAGATTACTCAGCTTCCGGATTATTGAGAGAGTAGGTACATATTACAACAATACAATCAATTTGGGTATCAGGAACATCGAAATAATCCGAACAACTGAACAAGGCGGTGATAAATGCGGTAACGAAGTAGGTCGCGGAGGCAAGGACCATGCGATGTCTGGTGGGCGCGCGCTCTATTGTCACGACCATGTCGCCTGCTTCACACTCTCACACTACTTTTATTGGTCTCATTAATTACTAGACTACACTTTTATTAGCCTCGTTAAGCAATCGCAATTATAATACGTCACAAATAGACCTTGTTAAAACGCCTATCTCGCAAACCAGTCAAATATTCATCTATTTCAAGTTCACCAACTGTTTTTAAGTTATGGTTAATCCGTTTCACGGTTCTCGTTTTCAATACAAAAACGTATGCATGTTAATCCATCAGTTAACACCAACTGGGTCAACGATCTCTTCTAATTCTGTTGTTGACACTTATCGCCCGCGGCTGAAAATTACTGTACGAACCATTATAATATCATTAGATATTTTATTTGGTCATGAAAACAAAGCAACATCGTATCTGATACTTTAAAACAACATCCTGGTTCCTGACGTTACGAGGAACACATTAGTGTAAAAGTCAAGACAAGTTATTCAAGGAAACTTTGATAAGTATCTGCTGGTTTGGTTTTTTCGTTTTCACAATAATTCGAATGATTGATGATGCCTAGCAAGTGACTCAATGAAACTGTAAGTTGTTACTGTACTTTATTGTTATACCTGTCTGTGTAGTTATAGTTTTAGCATGTCAGTCAAACTGATGGAGAACAGCGAAACCGAAATCAAGCCCACATGAGTCAGCTAAGTGTAGGCTCGATATTAGCGGATGCGAGCGAAGTAAAGGGGAAAGTAAAACTATTTGTTTTTCCTTTTCTTCTATGCGAGACAATGCGCCTTCCGGTGAACTATTAGCGGCTTTGAATAAGACGCAGGGTATAATGGAGCCGGTAATTACTTTAATTTTGGCATTCAATTGTGAGTGTTACGTCGGTATGTGCCGATGATGAAAGTTACTGGTATCGATCTCAATTACACGGAGGCTGGGAGCACGTCGCGACGCCGGCCCACAATAAAGACTCGCTATGATTCATCGAGAGCGATTGAAAAACTCTACTTGACGTTAGCGTTGTGTAACTTTGTACGTGATCCAGTACGCGAAACACCTGCATTTTTATTACGTAATATAATTGTCAAAATAAAATCGTATCGTAAGGCGTCGTTAATGTACCATAATTTGGTGAAAGTTTTAATAGTTTCGGAAAATGTGCATTGTAGGTAACCCGTTATTGACTTCTCGTTACATAATCGAGGGCTAAAAGTAACGAAAGAACCAGCAGCGCAAGCAAAGTTCTACATAGAGAAGACAAACGGAAATATACAGCTTAATACAAAAGATAGTTAAATCGTAAGTATGCTCAGCCCTCTATTGTTATTTTACAGACTAAAAGCTGTTTTAGAGATCTATTCATCAACTTGGACGAATCTTCAAGGTATGTACGTAATTCGAATCGTGATGAATAGGCTTAATATTTTAAAACAAAATCCCGTATCATGTAAAGGAATATGAGGTTCCGTCTGCATATCACGAAGAATTGTAGTCCATTAATCAATTTAAGATCCATTCAGCCCTTGCCGCCTTCGCACGTTCCATATAAATCAAGACCGTATACCGGAGTCCCAAAGAATATTAATATTGCGAATTTTCCCGCTTGTATATAATATCTTCAAGGTGAGGGTTCTCAAGATCAGATTTACGTACACTAGTAAACTATATTATTAGTTTATCCTACCATGGGTCTACCCTTCTAATGGCCAACCCTTTAGAGATGTTTGAGAAAAGCGTATTTACAAGCTGATTTTGATATAATAGGTTAGATCATTCCTACTTAGAATGGACCTTTATAATCTTCCTTGGCTTCTCTACACTCCTTATTATCATAAAGGTAGGTGTATGTACACGTACCTACCGTAAGTTCTCGTAACCTTCACAAAACCTTTTGGGATAATAAGCGTAAGGGAGGGTTGGCTTTCTGCGTAGCATTAAGGGCCAAATAAATATGTCTTGCCCTAAATAAAATTTTACATGGCCAGGGTGGGCTGCATGGGTAGTAGGGTTTATTGTCATAACTAACTTATTTTTTGGTCAGCTTATTTTTACATGCTTTTTATTAGCTTCACTTGTATGTTTGCTTGCTTGCTTGTTTGTTTGTTTGTCTGTCTCTAACTCTTTGGACTACGAGAGAGCGGCTCATTACTGTAAAATGTCCCACCGTTTTCAATACGTTCGTTCGTTCGTTTTTTTTTTTAAAGAATATCGGACTAAACAGTTGAAAATAAATATAGTTTAAAAAACTAAAAAAAGAACATGTTTTTAAAGAATATCAAACTTAAAAGCTAAAAATATTTAAAAAAAAAAGCGTGTATACAAAAATTATGGCACAAAGCGCCTCACGCTTTTTTTAAAATTAATTTTAGTTTTTTAAACTATATTTATATTTAATCTAGTTCGATAAAGCGAAGTTGAAGTTTACTTAATAAGTTCATGAATTTTAAAAGGTGAAATTAATTCAGGATTTCTTTTTCAGATCTTATTTATATCTGCCTAGGGTCTGTACAATATGCAATAAAACCCTGTCTGTGTCGAAAGGGACAAACAAATGTTTAATATAATTATCGGAAAACATCACAAGTTATTGATTTTTATAGACAGTTTTTATTATGTCTATGAAAAAAAATGCATAAATCGAATAGTACCTACCACGATGTTTATTAATTACCCTCACGGATCGATCAGGTTTATTTTTACATAATGTATATACATTGTTGTTCTAGTAATTCTAATAAAAGATCATTTGACTCCATGTAAACATACACAGCCAACACAAGAAGTGGTAATAGCTAGAGCTAACAAAAGCGTGTCAAGCACGCTGTACACAGTGGGACAGTTAATATATTATCCGCACACAACGTTTGTGTATTTTCAAAACTTATTATCATACGTTGCCCGTAGTCATCGTTGAAAGTGACCACTGAGAGCAATTTCTCCAATTTTCTCACATTTTCAATTCTTTAATTGAAAAAGTTACACATTATTTGGAAAGAAAGTTTGAGAGATTTTTTTTGAGTAGAGATTCAATTATCTTTATAATTATTACTTAATTATTTCCACAAATCTTATTGAAGTAAACATTGTGTAAGCATCTATCCCTATCTTTATTTAATTTAATATATTTCTAAAAACACAGCATATGTTTCTCAAGGAAAATTGCTTGAAAAACTCAAGAACATTTCGGTTTAATAATGAGTAGGCACCTCCACCAACAAACCACAAAATGTAGAGAAGTCTTAAATTTAAAACATAAATATTTACCTAATAATATTCCTGATTGGTAGACATTAGCGTGATTTGTTCCATTTGATTTTACAAATACTAGGTTTAAAGGAAGGGTACTTTAGTCTTGTTTGGCCATTTTATGTTAGTGGAATTATGCCTAAATTAAAAAAACCTACACGTGTCAAGTCACCAATAATATCATTTGTACTCCTTTTACTATTCTCTTTGTGTCAGTGCGTTAAATATAATCAGTGTGTAACTGAATAAACTCGAAACGAGTTATCTATTTGCTCCCTTCAGTAATATAGGTACTTTTGCAAATCGGGGTGCATGCATCGTATTATTTTATAAATATAAAATGTGACTTTCACCACCGAGTGTAGTAAAAAATGGGATATTAATTTCCAGATTAAGATGGCCCATAAAAACAATTTTATGTCGTACTAAATATTTTTAACAGTTGTGCATATACAACAGGGAATAGGCTAACGGCATCCATATAATACATAATAAAGGAAAACGAAACACACATGAGGTACCTAGTGTAATAAATCAATAAATAAGATATGAACGCGCCGCCCGCCCTCGCTGCGAGCTTACTCACGGGAAACCGCGCAGGCGCACCGCCGCGGACCACGCACAGCAGCGCTACTAACACTATGTCACTTGTTAAGGCCATGACTGCCTCACATTGCTGTCCAGCAACAACACGATAAGTTACTTCTTCACACTCTGCACACTGCTTATAAACGCCAATTCGGAAGTGGCATGCAGGTGCTTTGAATATCTGAGACACGCGCGATGCACCGTGCGACGAGAGGAACCGACGGTCGTTGCGCGCGATTAGAACGCGTACACTTATGAGGCGCCAGCTACCGAATAAGCATTGCGAGCCCCCGAATGAAGTGAACACCTTTCGCACCTCCAAGAGAAAGTCGAAGGAAAGTGCAGATTTTGGCTGTCAAGGCACCGCCCACACGCGTCCCCTGAGGAGCATTGTCGCGAGTCATCCATCACTCGAGCTCGCCGACAGTCAGCGGCATCCGCTAATCAAAACAAATGAACAATATCGAGTGAGGGACGCGGCCAGTCGGTCGCGCTCGCCGCCGCCATGCGCATTCCTGACCCATACAGGATCTACTACACTTTTTTTTTAAACATTGCCCCACACTAAGAATTATTCCTGTATCGTGAATGCGTTTACAAACACTTAGACTCACATACACAAACAGCCAGACCCGGAAAAAAACTATCTGTAGGCAAATATTTGCTCCGTGCGGGGATCGAAACCGCGACACGCAGCGCAGCAGTACGTTTGACAAAGACATTATACCTAACGAACTATGACATGCCTCGAAGCAATAGAATCCGAAATTTCGCTCATTATTTTCATGTACACAATTAATTCGTAGGACCCACCCGTCTTTTTAAGCTACATAACTCAAGTTCTCCATATCTTATCATACTTTCATGGATATGCAGAAGACAGCCCGCATTCTCTTTATCCGAAAAGGGTCGATTGAGTCATGAAATTATTGATCGACGCGGGAGTTCATTGATGTATGTTACTCACCTAATTACATTAAGCAGTAGGTAATTAAGTTGTATACATAACATCACGTTTTCCCTTAATAATTAGGTAGAGGTCTATCGGGTGTACCAGTGTTTCGTCATTTATTTTTAAGTCCCATATAACCGAGGGGGATAAAAAAAATCGATATTTGAAATACCTATTTGATTCGCCTCCTATAAAATTCGAGAAGAAACATTGTAACAATTAAATGTGTTATGTTTTAGCTTATTATTTAACCTCCTTAAACAACCTAGAATTCTAAATTAA
Organism: Sesamia nonagrioides; assembly: GCA_017933935.1. Classification (NCBI taxonomy): domain Eukaryota; kingdom Metazoa; phylum Arthropoda; class Insecta; order Lepidoptera; family Noctuidae; genus Sesamia; species Sesamia nonagrioides. The sequence continues at coordinate 305,521 of JADWQK010000668.1, read as the reverse complement.
CAATTACTGAAGGTTGTGATTGTGACAACCTAAAGGATAGATGCAATCATAAAAGTATTTACCTATATTACTTACTAGCTTTCCGCCCGCGGCTTCGCCCGCGTGGAGTTCGGTTATATCGCGCTTTTTAGATTTCCCTCGGGAATATCAAATGTTTCCGAGATAAAAGGTAGCCTATGTTCTTTCTCAGGGTCTAAAGATCGTCTGTGCCAAATTTCATCAAAATCGGTTGAGAGGTTTAAGCGGGAAAGCGTAATAGACAGACAGACAGACAGACAGAGTTACTTTCGCATTTATAATATTAGTATGGATAAACAGCCAAACAGTCAAACAGCCGTAATCAAATCCTAACACAGGCGACTTCATACTGTTTATTCATCCAGTGTAGACCTTTAGCGCATAGACGCTATAGCGAGTAGCAAGCGAGTAAATAAGAACGTCTAGCTAATCAAATCATATCCAACATATAGATCATGTTAGAGTGGAACTATGGAACCACGTTTTAGCTAATGTGGGCGGCTGGCCAATATGACGCGCTCCCTTGGCATCATTGAACTGAAGATATAGTCTGCTTCAGGCTACTTACATCGACTGTTATTCATAATTATATGCTGAAAACCGTGTCTGTAATAGGAACAATAACAGCAGCGTGGGATCAATGGTCACCAGACGGAACACCTATGCGTCTACATCAGAGACAAAAATATACATCACTAAAACGTTAACATTGTAGTTACCATTTCATGTTGCTTGAGAAACTAGGTGAAGCAAGAATGTATAAATTATTTGTTTCATACAAAAAAAAAACATCTTCCGAATGAGATTTTCCAGAAGTTTACCAACTTCCATTTATTTCATTCTTTTACAAAAACACTACAAATAGCTAAATAACGTTAGTTTGGGAAGTCTATAAGTAGAAATTGCAGACTCCTGAAACCAAAGGTGCAGAAGGCCTGCCTGACCTCCTGTAGGTACCCGAATTTTTCACAAGAAGATTGGTCAACCAAGATCCTTCCAGCAAATGATGTCCTCCCGTGTTCTGTAACTATTTGAATTACTGATCACCACGGTTATACAAAAATACTTACTAGAAGCAATCAATAGTGTCATAAAGAAAATTCCGTTATACACACATCAAAAGTGTCTAGGGATCAACATATATTTTTGCAATAACTTTTCTCCTGATTGATATTAATTAAAATTTTCTTTAAGGATTCATCAAATAAAGTGTTTTCGTTTGTCACAGTAACGATAAGCCAAGTCACCTTTGCATTAATAAAGAAATTTGCCATTTTCCTAATAAAGGGATATTTGACATTTGAACCACTAACACAAAAGTTCGAAAAAAAGACTGAAATAACAGTTTTCTCTAAAATTTTATTGGGTAACTTAAACAATTAATAATCCGTGTTTCTACCGCGAACACTAACAACACAAGAACATCGGTTTGGCATACTCAAAATGAGTTCATCCAAATCACGCTGTGGAATGGCTGCCCATGTTCGTTGCAACAACAAAAAAAGGTCTTCTTGCGACTGGATACCCTCCATATTCGGCAGAGCTCTTCTCTGTAGCATATCCCATGCATGCTCAATCGGGTTCAAGTCTGGCGACTGAGCAGGCCAGGGCAGGACATTGATGTTAGCTGCGGCGAGAGTCTGTCTTACAACTCTTGCGGTGTGCGGTCGTGCATTATCATGCATTAGCTGAAATAAGGGACCGATTTGCACTTGTAGAGGAACGATGACGTCTGATACAATCGTTTCAGCATAAATTTGAGCGTTGAGGTTGCCTCTGATCCAAATCAACTCAGTTCTTCCGCCGATCCAAATACCCGCATACCATGATGGTTCCACCACTATAAGGATGGACTTCCTGGCAGGATTTTAATCGCTGTTGGCGTCCAGGGGTTCTCCAGTGTCGTATACGTCTTGTATCCGGTCTCATACCAAAACGAGACTCATCAGAAAAGCACACGAAACGCCATTGTTCTTCTGCCCAATTTCTGTGTTCAAGAGCCCATTGATATCGAATCCTACGATTGTGCATTGCTATAGGTGGTACCCGTAGCGGTCTTCGGGAATGAAGGTTCACTTCATGCAAGCGGTTTCTGACTGTTTGGTCGCTAATTAAGTTCCCTGAAGAGTGATGAAGCCTCACGGCTAACATCATGGCGGTTATTGTTGGAGCTCTTCGAGTTAAGATTTGAATGTATCGGTCTTGTCTCCGTGTGGTGCAGCGATACCGTCCTCCATGGCGCTCAGCCACGGTACCAGTGCTTCGGTAACGTGTCCAAAGTCGACTGATAACACTCTGACTTGTATTCAGAGCTAAAGCCACAGTACGTTGCCGGGAACCAGCTTCTATCATTCCCACGGCTCTGAGCATTTCTTCCCTGCTTAAATGACGTCGCCGCTCCATAATAACGTTGGTTTTAATCAGTAGTAGGGAAACAGTAGCACTAATAATGTCTTCAATGCGTTGTATGTTTTTATAGGGAAAATATTGACAGCTGATTTTCATCTTTTACTCGAATTTGATTCACAGTTCTTGATTCAAATTATGAAATGCACCAAAAAGGATCCATATAAATTTATAAAATCATAAATTTATTACAAAGCCACATCTCAATCTCAAGAAATCCGCATAAAAATGCTTGATCCCTAGACACTTTTGATGTGTGTATTTTTAAGAAAAGGTTTTATTGTAGGTAATCTGGAATAGACACGGACTAGTAAGCAGTCGCTTGTTCACAACAAAAGGTACAATTCTTTGTAATGTTTTATTCGTATTATTATAAATTTTAATAATTTTGAAGCATATTGCTAATCCATTGCTTTATTACTTCAGTATGTTAAAATAATGTAACTGCTCAATAGCGTAATTTATGCAATAAATTTTGTTTAACTGTCAAAATGAAACCCATTGCTACTGATAGTAGGTAAGTATATTACGCAATTATCCTACAGGTTGTTAATTCGTCTTATTGACCACTAACTAATACAGCTAACAAGATTAAATAGGTACCATGCATACTCATTACAGTAAGCATATAAATTAATATGTACCTACCTGCTAAAGAATGCGTACTTATTTATTTATAAATGCGTCACCATTACTTATCATACACAATTATTCCTGCACTGTTGCCAGGCTAGAAATTTTCAAAACAAAGGTCCATGTAAAAACAAACATGGAAAACCAAGCAAGTGCTACAGTTGAGAAAGTAATACGTGATAGTAGCACGCGAGTAATTCAGATTGATAAGAACCATTGGAGAATAAGGTGATTTTATAACTGCAGATCAGGGGTCCTTGTCCGCTATTTTTAATAAAATCATTCCAACACGATTCCATTGTCATTGTGCTTAAAAGTTCGTAATCTGCTAAATTCATAATAATCTATCAATTATCTCAGTCGTCTCGTAATGGAATGGTGATAGAATGACATTGCAATGAATGCATTGTGTGGGCATTATTATAAAACCCGTTAGTAAAAATGGTATTTTAAACACATTTGAACATGTAATAATATTAATTTGGAGTGGAATATCAGTGACCAATGGAAAGTTATAATGACGCCATTTTGTTAGTCGATTACGAAACTTGTCAAAATCGATCATTATGAGATCACTGATCGACCATTCTGCCACCATTGTAATAGCAGACTAGAGCCCCTGAACTTGCGCTTCCGCACTCGAATATTTGGTGCCATCACGTAATCCTTCGATAGGCGGTTAGGGCTCATGCCCTATCTGCCGCACACTAGTTACAGTTCTGGTTGATAGTTTTGTCATGGGTATTTGTGTCTCAGAATTTGGGATGCAAAAGCAAGCAAAGCGAATTCGAAATTTTAGTACATCGAATGGGTTAGGTTTACTTTCAAAAATTCGTAAAAAATAGGTTTAGCCTTGTTGACCTATACAGAAAAGCTGAAGAATCAAGACAATACAATAGCAAGCGACATTTTATTCCGCCTTGAAGAATAGGTTGGTTTTTTTTTTCTATGCCTGTTAGGTTAGGTTTTTTTAAAAAAAAAAAAATGTTATGTTTTTGCGGTTGTGACGTAGTCGATAGTGGTATGGTTCTACTCGCGATGGCTGGTGTTTCTCGGTTCGAACCCAGGCAGACTCATTTATTTCCGTGCGCAGTTTCTGGCCTCTGTATGCAGTTTCTGGCCTGCCATCGGACGCGTCCCCAGGTGGCGGATAGGGGAACGGCCCCCAGATATGGGGGTTACCGGTTTACCGGTGCGGACAAAAACCAGAAGTGGGGACCGCTTCGGCGGTCACATGTGCGGCGGGTCAGCCACTCCAGGTGGCTGACGTGACCCGAACTCCGGGTCACCGTCGGGCAACCCGGTCTCCTCATTGAGAGGAGCTGGGGGCCCCGTTTGCCTCCGGGCAAACGAGTGGGGCTAAGAGGAAGGACACCTCGCTAAAAAACCCTTGGCTGCTGCGTCTTCTCGCACTAGAAGACGTACCCAGTCCGGCCACTCCTTATGGGGGGACCATTGTGGGCCCGCCTTTTGGCGGAAATCGCCGGCGGGGGATTGGTAGACAGGCTCTGCCATTTCCCAAGACCCCGCCACTCAGGCGATGTGGTTGTGCCGCTGTGGGTTTAGTCGGTATTCCCGGCTTCGTCTGGGCGATTCCCACACACGCCCTTCGGGGTACGGTGCGTAAATGCATTACCACAGCGAAGAAAAAAAAAAAGGTTAGGTTATGTTTTCCGGCTGAACAAAGCCGTGATGGACCGGGTTAAAATATATCAAATACAGAGATCTAACGCCCATGGTATACAAAACAATTTGATAATCTTTGAAAACAGCAATGATTTTAAGACTTCTGTTTCGTGGTAGATTGGTTACACCACTGCAACTACATACAGGTGTATTTGGTTATACAGGTGATTTTTCCACAATTACGAATTGGGCCAAATCCTTGGAAAAGTCGTTTATTTTCATGGTCTGAAACACACCCTTAAATTGAACATCGTTCAAATGCATCCTGTATATCCCAATAAAATATTGGGCCCATCAGGTACGACTCAGACCTGAGGATGATATCATTGAGAGGCATGAGCACCCCCATACCATAATTATGGATTCGGAGTCATTGCTTGTTCAATCGCCTACCATTCCAAAATATTATTATTATGCTATTTAATCACTTTAGGATTGTCGAGCCATTAATTCCTATAATATTTTTAAGATGCTATTCCAAAACAAAGGAACTTGCGGAAATAACTATACATAATTATGTATACTATACATATTATATAACATTTACATAATTTAAAATTATGAGTAATTAGGCATTATGAAATGGAATGGTATCTTATAATGTAAAGTGAATATAATTTATGAAATTAAAGCCATGAATTTTAGCGTTATGCTCTAGACGACTGATTGCTCGATGCGGGCGCCTCGCCGGTAGTTGTATGCGAACGCAGAATAATAATGAACTTACAGCACGCGTACCCAGCCCTTTTCTTACGTTATTTGCACACTTAGTAGGCGAGCAACATACGTACTTTAGGTGAAGACCTGTTGTACTTATAGTCCAGTTAGTTATATTTAGAATAAGAAATTGTCCGTCGCAGTCTGCGGAACTAAGTAGGGACAATAAATACCTCGAATAGTTAGCATTTTCGCGCGTCCTCGTGTGCTGCACATGTTCGGACAGCGGTGAATCACTACTGAAAAAAAAAAACACCGAGGGACGGCGGAGAACGCGGGTGACGCAGCGCCGCAAAGCGCGAGTCATTGATCCCGATACAGTCCCGGACGGCCGACGCCATGTCGGAGCTCACGCACTCCGAGCCGCTCCTCCCGCCGCTCGCGCTCGCCGCGTACATCGCGTGCGTCGCCGGCGCTGCCGCCCTCGCCAACTGCTCAGTGGTCGCCGCACTCTTCAAAACCTCACGGAGTGGTAAACAAAAACTTATTCTATAATACCTTTTAGATAATTGCAGGCCCATATGGGCCTCTAAGAGCAGATACATCTATTCTTATAGTAAGGCGTTAAAATAAGGGCAACTTTCTTTAGTTATAACTATACATACATAATATGTACACATATAATAAACTATACTCTAACAGTTAGAGTATAGTTTATTATATGTTAGAGTCTAACTCATTATATCTTACGTTGAAGTCTTATTGATATATTCTCAGTAACGTTCTGTCTCCTGAATGCTGACTGTAACACCAATTATTTCTTTTTTACCCGGTGTATAGTCAATACGTACTATCCGTTCGATTACGTTAAAATTCGAAGTATATAGTAGATAAAATTTGTCCCTGTAGTTTAATCCATTAAGCTCATTGCCGAGCCTAATTGACTTGTTTGTATCGGCATCTTGTACTGTTAATTATGTAAACTAATTATTATTCATGTGGTGGTTTCTGATGGTGTCCGTTTTCTTTTCAGGTTTGCTGACTATTATTTTACAGTTGGCTCTGGCTGACCTCATACTCGGAGCGTCAATAGGACCCGAGCTATGGTCCTACAATACCAGATCGTGGTTTTTTGGAGACCATGCCTGCGTAGCCTATAGAGGACTAAATGTGTTTGCCTCGACTGCATCATCCTACTTAGTGGCTACTATTGCACTGCATTCACTCGCCACCATCAATATTGAGGAAAAGGCTATCGCAAAACGAATCAAACGAATCAATCAGGATGAAGATGAAGAAATAAGATCTTCACGTCACAGTTTAGTGACAAGTAGTGACTCTTCAACTCCACCAAGAACTATGAACCTAGATTACAGGCTCACTGATAGAAGAATCTCAGTAACGCAACCATCAGTGTTTGTTTGGGTGTTGGCTATTTCATTAAGTGTCCCGGAGTTTGTTTTAGCCACAACAGTGCACCATGACCGGAATGTTATGCTGTGCACCATAGTCGACACTAATCAACGTCTGCATATGTACTCAATTCTTGCTGTTTTTAATTCGTTCTTACCACTTATTATTATGTGTATTGCTGGTGTTCTAGTCATCATTAGGTTGAGGATAAAGAAAATTATGTCACAGATTGAATGTTTCGAGTCAATCGCAGCATTGAAACTATCTCTCTGGCTTATAGTGGTTTACATTGTGCTGTGTACGCCTCGATCCTGTGTAACTGCTTACAATATTTACTCCAAAACAATGCAAGGTAATGAAACTTCCATAGCTCAAAATGATTATATGACAACTGTGAATGTGGCAACCAGCAGTACATACATTATTTCAACTTTAATTCGGCCACTGCTCAGTATAACTATACTGCCGCGAGTGAGGAATTCGTTTTCATTCGGATCTTATACCAACACAGACAATGTATGATGTACGAGAATATTACGGAAACGCTTCTAAAGTTGTAAATTTTAAATGACGTGATATATTTTAAGTGCTGTGTACGTTGCATTTAAATAAGGTTTCATTTGAATGTAAGTGAAAACTTGTAGTATTTAGGGAGACTAAGGATTAACATAACAAAATAAATGGTTTGCTTGCAGCGAGCAGGTACAGTTCGAGTGAAAAGGACATAGTGTTAAAAGTGCCATAGCGAATAAATGCCATATAAAATAATCTAATATTAGTAACGTACACTTACCTACAAGTTACAATCAGAGCTGCTGGTTATTTAACAAACATATCTTTATACGTAAGTGCTAATCTAAATTGATGAAACTTTTCCTCAAGTAAAAATTAGGATAATCTGCTTGATTTTGTAATCAACAATTGTGTAACAATTTGTGATTGGGAAAAACAACGTTTTTCCTAAAAGTACCTAAAAAGCTACCTAAAATTTGCTTTTTAGGTACTTTTAGGAAAAACGTTGTTTTTCCCAATTCACCATAGCATGATAGAAAAGCTGACAATTTCAACCATGAACACTTTAGAACTTCAAAACGTCAATATTACATTATTGTATTTTGTGTTACAGTAGCTACCTTACTTGCTAAGTACTATATATACCTATATGTATAACAAGAAAAGAATTGGGCACTAGACATATCAAGTATTTTTTTACTGTTTTATAATAAATTTTTATACCAATTCAATTTCATTTTTTTTTTTAAATATTCTATACATTCCTAATTTTTTACATACCTATTCCAAATCTTAAAAGTTGGGGAGACCTTATGATTTTTATTAGGTACAAGTTCCAACTTACTATTTTTTGAAATTAATTGATTCAAGGATTAGTCTAAGTACAGAATATAAAGCTAATCGCTCAAGTACGATCTATATCTTCGTAAGCAAGTATGTAGTGGCCAGACAATGTAATGCACTCCGCAAATAAGCGCAACCAGAGGGAGAGTGGGGTGAGTCTGTCTCCCCGTTCGCCCCTTTGAAACCTCCCCGGGTGATGTCATGCAACAAATACTAACTACTGGTACCATAGCCATTTTGTAGGCCACGTTATTGATTTTAATGTTAAAGTATAGTAATAGTAGTACTTATTAGTTTAGACCCTTAGGGGTCATATGTATAATATGCTAAGTAGGTACCTACTTTATTATACTTTTTTTGTCCCGACCAAAGTGGGTGTACAACGGCAAACACATGGTTAACAGATCAGTAATGTAGGTGCGTAATTGCAAATGTACCTACTTCCAATAATACTTACGTAGGTATTTTATTTTGAAAAAGTTCAATAACCGGTCAAGTGCTTTTAACGCCAACCAAGCTTAAGATCTCCGTAAAGTAAATAACTATAGTGTTGCGGATAACACTAACCTAGTTTAATCTTTCTTGAGATCTTATATTAGGCTGACATTGAACTTGATCAAAATTTGTTATTCAGCAACCAATAATTATTTAATTTATAAATAGTAGAGGGCGGACCATGAAATGACGAGAGTGAAAATGAAAAGACAATTTTGGGATTCCTTGTATGTTGGAACTTGATGTTACATTACGTACTCGATTACAAGCAAGTCTAGATCAAAGACTTCATCTTAGTTCTCAAACGATTTGCAGAGAGGCAGGTTATACTCTTCTGTCTTCCGTATAACTTGCCGCAGCGTAAGAATGTGCTCAATGGTGGTAAAGCTTTAGTCGCTAAGACATCCAAAGGGCCAAGGGCGTCGCCAGAGGTGGTAGGGTGGAACAGCTGCCCCTCCCCCTAGTAGCATAAGAGGATGAGTTTTTGATTCAACTAGCAAAGTTGGCTAGATGAACCTATACAAAATACATATTCACTGGCCCTGATTCTCTTGTTCACAAATTAAACTAAATTTAAGTTCAATGCATGTTTTCCTTTCTATTTCATAAGAAAAGGACAAAAGGTAAACATTAATTCAGTACTGTCCTGCATGATTAGACGGCGAGACGAGTAGAGGATAGGCGTAGACTTTTTCGACGGTTATGAAAACAAAACCGTCGTTTCGTAGTTTCGTTTGTAGTATAACTATTATTTCTTGTGATTCAAAATTATGAACTAAAATCAAGGTAACAGCCATTACAGCTTGCGCGACAATGTCTTTACCACCCTGTAAGTACGATAACTTTGCTTACGAGTTTTATTTATTGTACAGTAAAGAACTCCTGAAGCTCTACACCTTGGATTTTATATCATTGTTATTACAATCACATTAGAGGTGAGACTCTTAACTCTCTCTACAATTCATACTTCGCATCTTCCATATAGTATTACCGAGCTATATCAACTTGTCCTCAATGGGCTATCGTTTACAAACACCCTTTCAAGGGACAATAGAGATCTATGCTTGGAATTTCTCTACGCGATCGAATTAAAAATTAAGTGATCTGTATCAGAACTAAGATAACCAACATATGTAGCTCGGAAAATTGCTAAACTTATATAGCAGCGAGCAGGGCACATTCATTGCATTGCCCGCAGAAAACAACGATGGGGCCGAAGTTTCTACCGGCAAGGTAATTGCGTGACACACTATCAGTAGGTAGTTTTGGATTTCCTTTCGACAATTTGACTATTTAATTTAATTTCTTAATATTTGGAACAATGGATTAGCAATATGCTTCAAAATGATTCCAATTGATAGTAACAGTGTGTTACGCAATGAGACTGCGAGTTCCGAAAAACATAGCTTTCGAAAACCTCCCACGCGGTAGACCGGACCGATGATCTGGCGAAGACCGCAGGAACCCGCTGGATGCGAGAAACTCATAATCGGTAGAAATAGCGTTGGGCGAACCCTATGTCCAGGAATAGACGAAAGTTATTATAATTTCGCCAATGAGTTATAGGTATCCTACATTATTATAAACGGGAATGAGTGTATGTAATGATGTATCTTTGTTACTCTTCCACGCAAAAAGTAGGTACCGAATGGATTTGGATGAAATTTGGCACACACTCATGGTTTATGAACTGCATAAAATATAAAATAAATAAATAAATATATACGGACAAATCACACAGATTGAACTAGCCCCAAAGTAAGTTCGAGACTTGTGTTATGGGATACTAACTCAACGATACTATATTTATAATAAATACCTATATAGATAAACATCCAAGACCCAGGCCAATCAGGAAAAGATCGTTTTCCATCATGACCTGACCGGGGATCGAACCCCGGGCCTCCACATCGCATCGCATCGTTTATCTTGATTCTCCGGGGCACAGCTATTAATTACCATTAATATAGCGCCCAACGATCTTTACCACTAACGTACTGGAAACTAAGATGGTAAGCAAGTATGTTAAGCATTGCAATAAGTTACGTATCTAATATAGACGACTTGCACCATTGTGGGCCCAATATAACACAGAGCATACCCCTGATGGTATGGTGTCTAATTTTTTTTTTTTTTATAATTTATAAACTAGCGCTTGACCGCAATCCCGCCTGATGGTAAGCAGTGACACAATCGATGATGGTTAAGCGCACTAGTTTATTAAGAGCCTATTCACTCTAGCCTTGAAGACACTTAAATTCTAGTCCGACGGAGACACCGCCGCTGGCAAATTGTTCCAGTATCTCAATGTACGCGGTATAAACGAGGAGGCAAAACGCTTTGTCCGTATCGTAGTGGTGTTAACAACGTTAGGATGGAAACTCGCCGTATAACGGCTCATCGGATGGTGGAACGGAAATGGGGGAATTAAATCATGCAATTCCCTCGCACAATCACCAAAATGCATTCTATAGAACACCGAAAGGCTGGCTACTCTACGTCTGTGCTCCAGGCTTTGGAGACCGTTTTGAGTTAAATCTGGGTCGCCAATCAGCCTCTTTGCACGCCTCTCCACTGCATTCAAAGTAGCCAGGTGGCATTTTGCAGCACCTGCCCAAATGTGGCTGTAGTACTCCACACACGAACGGACCTGTGCTTTGTACAATATTAGAAGCTGCCGACAAAACTTCTATCAAGCATTTGGTAGTATACCATTCAGCGTTAATACTTCTTTGGTTTTGTAAAGTAATTGACACCAAGTAGCCAGTCAAACTGAAAAAGCTCGAGATCAAAATCTTACCCCCGCTTCTAGATCGCTTCACTTTGGTAGACGTTAATTCGTTTTGAAACATCCGAACCGTCGACTGGCGCTTCGTTTCTGGATCGTATAGGTAAATCCAAGATTCGTCACCTGTAACGATATCGTAAACATGCCAAACTTGAACCATACAAATTTGAAGCAGGCTTGTCTGCTTCAAATTTGTCTATCATGTCATGGCACCATTCCACCCATACCTGCTTCTAAGCATCAGTGAGATTGTGTGGCATCCAGCGTGAAATTATCCTCCGCAACCGAAGATGCACTTGTAGAATCTCGTGAAGATCTGATCCAATGTGCAGTTTATGCTGAATTTCTTGGTATGTACTTAATTCGTCTATTGTCTTAGATCAAACTTTTCACTGCTAGCACGTTTTCTTCGGTAACAGCCGACAAAGAGTCATTTGGTTTCAGGCGACATATTTTGAAATCGTAAAAAATCATAGCGCGAAAATGGTCTCGACGCAAATTCGTTTTTCAAAGAGACACGATAATTTTAATTAGCTCCTAAAAAATGTGGATGGAAGTCTTGAATTTGGAACGTACTTATTATTAATAAAAAATGATATTTTTAAAATAAATTATAACTGGCCCGTTTCTCATACATAAAAACTTTTTGCCGCAATACTTTGTGAGTATCCTGGTATATGTATTAGGAAAAAGGATCCTTTGTTTTGTTAGGTTTTATTTTGTCGAATGAGATACTTTTACCTACTTTACATATTTATCTTGAGCCTAATGCGAGGTGAACGACACCGGACAAACATAGAGAATGGTCAGCAACGACATCAGCCATTCACAAGTCCACTAAGAACGAAGTCTAATAAATTTTGGATTCTGAAGTGACGAGTTTGGACCCACTAAGGCTTGCTTAACAGCTAAGCAAGACTGACCATAAAAGGCTTAAATGTCAAAAAAAAAAAGGATCTGAGACAACTCACATAGTATAAAAAACAAACAGACCAGGGCCAACATTAACATTGACCAGAGGGATAACTCTCGTTGGAGGTCTACCCGTCTTGGGCAGAGCACCGCCGTGTCCTCTTGGTGGCGATCAGCAGCGATCTCTCGCGTCCGGCCAGGCCCAAGTCTGGAGCAAGAGTGCACGGCAGGCCGTCACTTCCTTCTGCGTCGCAGTGAAGCTGGCAGAGGAGGAAGCAGAGCGCGTGAGGGAGCGAGAATCTCAGCGTCTCACACCTATAGCCATACCCTGGTTGGGAGACAGCATCGAAATCCCGGCCGGCCACCGTAGGCGCGGATTAGTGGGTGGCAAGCAGTAGACAGGTCGCCGCCCGGTATGCCGACTTCGCGTTTTGTTTCAAGCGCGCCTCAAAGAAATGTCAGCTCGTCGTGACGAGGTCCACGAAGACCTATGCCTGCCGGGAATGCAGGTTCCTCTAAAAACATACCGTGGCCCTGGCGCACTTGAAAGTGAAGGAAACCGATTGATTTTAGTAATTAAAATCTGACACGCCCTTCCGCTCCGCCCAGAGCGGGAGAGGTCATTTGATGATTTCCCATCCGAAAAGAAAATGGATAATTCTCGTAATTTTAAGAACGTTCGAGCAGTCCGTCGCAATGAAATTCTAAACAAAGCTCATAATAACTGCAGTTAAAAGTTGGTAAGTTCGAAAATACTACGAGTTCCCTTCGCTCTCTCAATTCTTTAACTTTTATTTTCGGTTCGTATGTTCAAAAGACTAATTAAATGACATCACTGATTGTGAATACATTTGCACGCCATGTTATGCTACTAAAATAAATTTTCATCCCCGTTTTCCGAAAGAGCATATTTTTGCTCTTCGATAGCTGAGAACAAAAGCCATTTTTATCCGATAGAGGTTAAACTAAAATGAATTTAGAAGAACGTATTTTGTGAATTCTAAACATGATTAAACCTATTTACTACTACCTCCTTCGGTGTCGAATTTATCATACCTACAACTTTTTTTTAATTTGTCTAAAACTCGAACTTAAGTGGCAGTGGGCAGGGCACATTGCTCGTAGAACCGATGGCCGATGGGGCAGTAAGGTTCTGGAGTGGCGGCCACGTACTGGAAGACGCAGCGTAGCGAGGCCCCCAACAAGGTGGACCGATGACTTGGTGAAGGTCGCGGGAAGCCGATGGATGCGGGCAGCACAAGACCGGTCATCGTGGAAAGCCTTGAGGGAGGCTTTTGTCCAGCAGTGGACGACATCTATAGGCTGAGGAAGAAGAAGAAACTCGAATCGGAATCTCCTTGGTCTTTTTTTTTTAATTTGCTATGCGTATACCTTTGTCTTTAAAACCTTAGGCTGAGGCCGCACTACGGTTAAACCGCGGCGGTTTTTAATCGCGTGAATTTGTGCCCCTGCGGCCCTGGAAGACTAATGCAAGCGGCCGCACCTGCGTTTTTTTCCCGCGAGCATTTTGTAGCAAAAAAATCAGTCGCGGGAAAAAACTGCAGCGGTTTAACCGTAGTGCGGCTTAAGCCATAAAGCAAGTAAATTGAAAACAAGTGAAAAAATAAACTGAGTGAAAGAATGAGACGAAGAAGGTTTTATTTGATGGAATTAACTGTAACTGTATTTGAAGTAGCGCTATATGTTTATCACGTGGCGACTAGCCAAAAACTCAGAAAACGTTTTGCTCCCTATTTTATAGAATTTTGCGAGTCCATTAAATTAGAAAAAAGCACGCCGTTAAACATCGACCATCAAGTACATAAAAAATGAGCAAGGCCAACTGCTCACAACAAATAAAGACATTAATGAGCGATGGAAAGAATATTACACTGCACTTCTTAACGAAACCTTTCCAAGTGAATATCTTTGCGAAATACCCACCACGGAAGGCCCGATACCATGCATATCACCCGCAGAAATTCATTCAGCAATTGAAGCTATGGCTAACAACAAAGCCTGTGGACCTGATGACATCCCTGCTGAACTGTGGAAGAAATTAAGAGGCACTGGTGTAATGTTGCTGACGAAACTTTTCAACAGAATTCTGATTGACGGAATGTCCGATGATTGGAGAAGGAGTTTCCTGCTACCATTTTATAAGAACAACGGTGAGATCAGACTATGTGGAAACTATAGAGCCATAAAGCTCTTAACACACTCCTTCAAAATATGGAACTAGTAGACTGCTACAACTCCCGAAGGTGTCAGAAAATCAATGTGTTTTCGTCACAGGAAAGTCGACAACTGATGTCATACATTCGATCAGAATTCTGATGGAGAAACATAGATACAGTCAAACTGATCTACACATGGTATTTATCGACTTGGAGAAAGCATTCGACGGGGTTCCAAGAAAACTTATCTGGCAAGCCCTAAAAGCTCAAAAAGTCCTAGAGCACTATATATACATCTGGTGAAGGACATGTATCATGCTGTTAAAATTAAAGTGCGTAGCCCAGCTGGAACAGGCGATGAGTTCGATGTGGCGGTCGGAGTCCATCAAGGTTCAGCATTGAGTCCTCTGCTCTTTATCGTCGTAATGAACTACCTTACGGCGGAACTACAGCGCCCTGCACCATGGGATATTCTTTATGCCGACGACATTGTACCTACTCATCAGCGAAGATCCGAACAACGTAGAAGAAGAAACGTTAGAAGAATGGCAAGAAGCACTCGAAGGAGCTGGACTGCGAGTTAGTAGAGAGAAGACCGATCGACTGCACTGCAATTTCAGTGGCACCAACAGTAGCAACACTTTACATCTGCAGGACACCCCACTAAAGGAAGTCGACCACTTTAAATACCTTGGCTCAATCATCTGTAATGACAGTACAATAGATGCAGATGTAACTCACCGTATAAATACCGGGTGGATGAAATGGAGGGAGCTCTCTGGGGTCCTATGTAATAGAAGAATGCCCATTCGCACTAAGGGCAGAGTATACAAAGCAACAGTGTGCTCGTCTATGATATATGGAGCCGAATGCTGGCCACTGAAAAAGCAGCAAGAACTTACCGCAGAAATGAGAACGCTTAGATGGGCTGATGGAGTAACAATGCTGGACCATATCCAAAATATCTACATTCGCGACAGTTTTAAAGTAACACCTATACAGGAGAAGGTTTTGGAGAGTCGCCTAAGGTGGTACGTTCATTTCATGCGACGACCATCGGACCACATGAGAAGAAAAATACTTGATATTGGTACCCAGCCCAGAAGACTCCGCCTTACATGGATGTCCGTTATTGACAGAGACCTAAAAAGGACGCAATTAACATCTCAGATGACCCAGGACAGACCGTCTTGGCGAATATTGACCAGAAGGGCCGACCCCAAATAAATGGGATTAAGGCCAGGCAGAAGAGAAGAAAGCACACCGTTAAACAGTAACTTTGCACTCTTGTATAACAAATAATTTGATTTAATTTTTTATTTCAATCCTACCTATCTGAGAGACGAAGAAGTCGTGGTGACCTCGTGGTTAAAACACCAGCCTCTCAAGTACCTATGAGTGTGCGGGTTCGATTCCAGGTCAGGCAAGTACCTATGTAACTTTTCTAAGTTATATGTTGTTATGTGTTTTCTAAGAATTATAAGGTGAAGGAAAACATCTTGAGGAAACTTGGACTTTAAGTCCGAAATCGCCAACCCACATTGAGCAAGCGTGGTGATTACGCTCAATCCTTCTCGGTATGAGAGGAGACCTGTGCCCAGCAGTGGGACGATAAAAAGGTTTATGATGATGATCTGAGAGACTACAGAAATTTTAATAAAAAGGCCCTGTTACATAATTACAATTATTCATGTTGAAAGCCCTTTTAAAGTTTTGAGTTCTACCCACAGTTGGGTTGTGTGTACCTAATGCGCACGTGGGGCGGCGGACCGAAGGTGTAAATAATAAAATATATAAACATTTATAGACATGAAAAATAGTAGCCCACCGGTATAGGGACCAGGGTCCAAGCTAACGGCGGTCGGGGCTCCAGAGAGAGGAACCTCCTTGACTCACTGCGAGCCGTCTCCAGAAGTACCGCTTCAAGCCCTTGATCCAGCTGCCTAATGAGTGCCTCCTGAGATGTCTGTTGAGGCTCTTGGCTATTAAGCCATTGGTTGTCATGACTATCGGTACAATTTGGTTGCTGAATCCACATCCCAGATGTCGACAATCTCGCGAGCCAAGTCAAGATACTTGATTTGTTTATCTTTCTCGGCTTTCACTCATCAACAAGTCCTGTCAGTGATGATGGATCGATCGCAGTACAATATGATATTGTCATTTTCGAGGTAGTACGGCACCTCTGATTCTACAAGGTTGTATTTAAGAGCAAGTTGCTGATGACTTATCCTGGCTACAAGGTTGTATCTATGCAAGTACTGTCCGTTAGCTAGACGAGAACACCCGGAAACAATGTGCCTGATTGATTCTCCCAATCGGTGACATGCTCGACAGGTGTCAACTGTGCCATCTTTTACATTAAATATCCGGTAATTGTTCGTCATCATAACTTCGTTCATAATTGCACAGACAAAACCTTCAATTCCTCCTAATAGGTCACTGAAACACAGCCAGGCTACGGACGCTGGTAAATTTACAAAGGGCCCGTGCAGGGCCCGGAAAAAGCTCTTCCTCCATGTAGCTCCTTACTCTGCCATACGTCCAAGCGATCATTATTGTCAAGTACTACTTACTGGCTTGCACCAGTACTCTTTAGCCAAGGAGAGCGGAGTGAGGCCCTTGTCAACCGCGACCACCTTTACGAAATATTCCCTGAGACTGCATATCTCGCGATTGTGGAGGGTCTTAGAGTTTAAAAACTCTTTCACAAAAAAAAAAAAAAAATACGTATACTCTCATTATAATCCATATAGATGCAAAGTTCTTATCAATACAAATGAATTAAGTCCAAATACAAGGTAGCTACTGTAAACCGTTAAGGAGTTCCTTGAACTGTCCTTCGCCTTCATCATAAGACCCCTAATTAGAATAAGAATCCATCTAGGTGTTAAGTTTTTATCAATAACACAAGGTAGCTGCTGTAAATCGTTGAGGAGTTCCTTCGACTGTCTCCCGGCTCTATCATCAGATGTACGCCAGACCTTTATTAAATTGTAGTGCTTTAAAATACCTAATGAAAAAACTTATTAAATGCACTAGTCACCTCTACAATTTTTTAAAGTTCCCCTTGATTTATCTGGTATTCCATCATCAAACTCTGATGTTCTTATCATGGGACTACATGGGTATTAAAAAATAATATTCGACGACCTGGCTAGATGGGTCCGTAGACTGCTGACCGTAAACCGGTTGCATCACCCCCCTAGTCCCCGTACTTCCGCGGGATATACAATCTCATCAGATTGTATATCCCGCGGAAGTGCAGGGGTCGCTTTTTAAATTCGAAGACAAGGTTATGGTTATCAATAGCGAAGAGAACTGGCATAAACCTGTAGGTAACACTTCCTACAGATGACCGCAAGATAGTAGTGCGAAGCATCAAACAAGGAGATTCAAGGGCTCTTTATGAGCCCGGTGTAAACTTCTTAGCGTCCGTATCCTTGCTACGTTTTGCTGACCTTTTACAACTGAAGGTTTTTCATTTACGATAATAAGTTATACAACGTAAGTTAAATACTTGTCGCAGGTGCGCAGGACTAAATAAAATAAAGCCATGTTTGTGATGCTGTATTATTTCATGCAATATCACGCGAGTTTTGTTAAAACGCTGACTATAAACTTCCTCATTCCTGGACATACCATGAGTCCAGTAGACTCTGTGCATGCAAGAATAGAAGGATTTATACAGAAAGAAACCATTTACGCACCATCTGAATGGCAAACTTTGATTGGAAATGCTCGGACTAACTCCAAAAAATATGAGACAATTCTTTAAAAAAAAATGAAATTGAAGATTTGAATTCCTATGCAACCGCTTTCTTACCAAACAAAATTAAAATACAAACTTGACTTCTTTACGATCTGCTGATGCCCGGTATCTATGAGTATGCAGATGACAGCCCAGCTGTGGTGAAATAGGTACTTGCCGGGTGCTTGGGCCAGTAAGGAATCAATCCGGTCCGAAAGAGAGGCTATGGTAGAGCGTACGAATGTTTCACTACAGGCAGTCTCCTAGTGGGGCGAAACCAATCTTGTAACATTCAACACCGCCAAAACACAGGAGTGTCTATTCACCTCCAAAAGAAGCCCGTTCACCATGGCACCTACTTTTCGGAATGTATTGTTGAAGTGCACCGAGCGCCTTCAGCTTTTGGGAGTTGAGATTTCCTCGAACCTAAACCTTGGGCGGTTCATTGATCCAAAGTCAAGGTGGCTGCCAGGAAACTTGGCGTTATTGCAAAGGTCCGGCGGTACTTCACACCAGCAGGGTTATTGGGAAATAAATTATCAGTAGCAATGGATTTCATTTTGACAGTTCCAACAAAATTCACTAGCAATAAGCTTAAATGATAGTAATGGTGTGTTACGCAATAAGGGTACAGGACAGCTTTCATCCATACTTTCTCTAAGTATGGATGAAAGCTGTCCTGTACTTAGATACTTATGAGAGGTTTAACGTTTGCACGTTTGGTTTGCCGGCGGCTCGTATTGCCGCCGGCACAAGCCGCACAAAGCCGTCAAGCATCATTCCGGTTGTGACAGTCATAACGCTAGTGAAGTGAAATTTTTTTTGGTTGGTTGGCTACAATGAATACGAAAACCATCAGCACTGCCGCCGCAGTGTCGCTGCATTTCTGGTATTCCATAATATATCATTTTCATGAAATATTTATCTTTAATATTTATCAATTACTAGCAACACAATTTCGTCGTCCCAATGAAACGACATTTTAATTTGTTGAATACACACAAACCGCACACCACTACCGCTCGAATGCCAGGCACGAACTGCTGCCGACAAGCCGCGTAACCTGCCGGCACACCCCGGCGGCCATGCCGGCGCCTCCTTTGTGCGACAAAGCCGGCGGCTTTGTATGCTGCCGGGTTCACAGCGGCTTTGCCGGCAGCTTACCCGGTGGCCCTGCCGCCGGCACTGTGTGTATATAATAAAATATAATATAAAACATAGGTCCGTTCGTGTGTAGAGAGAGTACTGCAGCCACATTCGGGCGGCTTCTGCAAAATGCCACCTGGCAATAGTGTTCGGTCGAAACTAGTTTTACTACCGAACGAACATTCGGTCGGTACCTGCGCAACTTTGGATTCGGTGGAGAGGCGTGCTAATTGGCGACCCTGATTTAGTTCAAAACAAGTCTCCAAAGCCTGGAGCACAGGCGAAGAGTGGCCATCCTGTCGGTGTTCTATAGGATGCATTTTGGAGAGTTTGCGAGGGAATTTTATGTCTTGAATTCCCCCATCTCCGTTCCATCATCGGACGACCCGTCGTACGGCTAGTACCTATCCACCATAACGTTGTTGACACCACTACGATCCGGACGAAACGTTTCGCCTCGTCTTTTATACCGCGTACAACGATGGACTGGAATAATTTGTCAGCGGCGGTCTATATTTGTCTTCAAGGCCAAAGTGAATAGGCTCATAATAAACTAGCGCGCTTTACCATCAACGATTGTGTCACTGCTTACCATCAGGCGGAATTGCGGTCAAGCACTAGCTTATATTTATAAATATAAAAATATTATTTAAAAACAAAAAACCCGCCTGCATAAAACTCTAACGAGCTGAAAAGGTACAAACAAGTTGAACAATCGCATTTGGGGGACTGTTTATGAAATACTTGTTTATCTGGCTAAAAAGTCCCCCAACTGCGACTGTTCAACTTGTTTGTACCTTTTCAGTTCGTTAGAGTTTTATGCAGGCGGTTTTTTTTTTTGTTTTTATTATAATAATAAAAATATTTTTTTATTTCTATCTTTTTAGTTTTAACAAATTATGTTTCTAATGTTGGAAAACTTAAAAAAAATGTTAAATTTTTTTTTCATCGTTCCATTTAATATTAAAACTGTATGATAAACTTAAACATATTTTCTAATGAGTATTTTAAATCCTTCATTTTAAAACCAATTGGATAAGTTTAGTAGATTTTTTTTTACCTCATAATAAGGCGTCAAACATCCGCCATTTTGTTTTTTTTTAATGTCACCGTCTAAGACAAATCTAACGATGTCTCAAATTTGAAAATCCGTTATTTTATAAGTAAAGACTTAGTATATAAATCAGTGATTAAAATCCTTCATTTTGATACCCAACTCGATATGCTTGGTAGAAAAAAATATGTAAGTACTTAATTCTTTTTTTTTTGTTCCATTTAATATTAAGTTTTATACATATTTAGAATCAGTGTTTAAAATCCTTCATTTTGATATCCCACTCGATATGCTCGGTAGAAATTTATTTCTTTGTAATTCACATTATGGCGTCATCCGCGTCATACATCCGCCATTTTGTTTTTTTTTTAATGTCACCTATCTAGAAGCAGTTGGGCGATTAAGGCAATTCTAACGATACCTCAAATGTGAAAATCCGTTCAGCGGTTCTGGAGATACTAGGTAATAAAGAATAATACATACAAGATACGCGCTAAAAACATAACCCTCCTGGCAGTCGGGTAAAAAAGAACCGAAAAGAAGAAAGTCAAATTTCGTGTGTGAACCCCAAGGTACGCCCATGCCTCCACATACAAAAAAAAAAAAAAAGAAAAATAACCTTTCATAAAAAATACGCAAAATGGCGGTTACGATCTTCTGTCTAAAAAGGCTCGATATTATCTCTGGTTGTCCTCGTCTAGCTAACGGCGCGTATTGCAGAAGTATAACAAAGTAGCTCACTAGCAACTTGCTTTGAACTACTACCTACCTAACTTATACTAAGCTAAGTACCTACCGTATTTAAGTCCACCTATACACGACCCAACTCTTGAAAGTGACCAAGTCACTTTGTACTGAGATCGGTCTATCATTACTGACAGGATTATTATAGCAACTAAGCCTGATAGCGGAAAGCCTCGATCAACATCTATTGAGGCTCTCGGTATGCGGTTGAATCAAGGACCTGATTCAATAGGCAGTAGGTACCTAGGCTACTCCTCGATACGACTGAAATCAAGAGATTTCTGTCTTTTGGAGCCATAAACGCCATAACTTGGGCCCTGCTCCCGACATCGGTGGATCAAAAGCGATCGAACCGTAAAGCGTTGCCCGCTTCGTTGGCCACATGAAACGAAAATGAAAAATCAATAGGTAGTGGACCTATAAGTATATTTATTAGCGTGTCCGGCATGGGACTTCGAATGATTTACCTACCTAACAATTCACCCCTTCTATATGAATGTACTTTTTATAAAGAACTAGCGACCCGCCCCGGCTTCGCATGGGTGCAATGCTGATACTAAATACACTACAGAAAAACTGAAAAACATAAGGGCCCGCCGCCCCGGCTGGCCGCTCCTGCCCGTAATTTTTAAATCTGTACCTAGGTAATATCTTCGAAAACATTTATTTAAATCATATAGGTACTATAAAGGGCAATATAGATCTATATTAAATCAACAATTTATTTAAGGTAGGTACCTAGGTACCTATTAAATTGGATAAGGATTAATGCTGTACTGGTTAAAATTGTTTCGAAAATTGTCCGGTATTTGTCGCAAAAAGTAAATGACAAAAAGATTTTATTGTGGGATATCCATATACCGTCGCGGACTTTTTTGTAGAACTTTTCAATGTATACATTATTTAGTACATTCTTTTGATAAATCTCGTAGGGTTCAGCAAGCGTTTCACTGTAAACGCAGAAATAATGTAATTATTTCGATATCACATTAGAAATCTCAAAAATAATAGTATTTCTTCACAACTTAATGGATGTTATTATACTGTATAAACCTTCCTCTTTAATCACTATCTATTAAAAAAACCGTATCAAAATTCGTTGCGTAGTTTTAATGATTTAATCATACAAAGGGACATAAGGAAAGAAAAGTGACCGTTTTATAATATGTAGGTACCTAGTGATATGGATGCGTGTAAAATATGATGGGCACTACGGCCAAGTCATAGTCGGTCTGAAAATACTTATAGGCTCTAAGAAGTTATGCGCATGTTCTTCCACTCAGGCACTCCTATCGGTATGAATATATAGGCACGTTTATTATACATTTTCAGGTTCTTCAGAATAAAAAAAAAACTTCCTTATTAACCTCCTTAAGGGCAGCTGCTTGGTTTGTGAAATGCACCACCTATTTAGCCCCTCTCGATAATTTTTAATCTAAATTGATAAAAAAAAATACAATTCGTTAATTTCTTTCTAGTTTACCTTCCAGTAAACTAGAAGGAAAAACTCGCGAGCCTTTTTTATTTAGCGTTTTATGTAAAAGTTCCAAGGAACTTTCGATCAACTCGCTTTTCATAACTATTTAGGGTACCCTAGGTTTGTACCTACTATTCAAATTATGCTGGCTATGCATAATTTATCGACCTAATTTTTTATGTCGCTTAGTATGTCATCAGCAGATTGACTCCGTAATACATCTCACCGTAAAATGTTAGGTGAAGTGGACTTGGAATGATTTGTTACTCCCTAGAAAGAGTTGTTAAATGACGTCACTTCACTAATTTTCACAGGGAGATGAATAGACTATCACAGGGGCTTCACCTATGCTGTCATAAGTTTTTAAACTTGGGAAAAGTAGATTTGTGTATTTTTGTGTTTACCCTTGTACATATTTATATATCAAGGGCTTTTTGCATAATTTCAAGTAATTTTAGACAAACATCTTTTTGGGGTTAGGTGGCGGTTTATTTAAATATTGGTTCTAAAACTAAAAATTGTATTTAATACAAAAGTTTATTGGTGAAAACATGAAAAATATAATAGATTAATGGCTGATAAAATGCAGCAGAAATGTTACAATATTGGCCATCACAAAACTATTTCGCTAATAAATGCCTGAAAATTCAGTATGCTATTTATATAATCAATGAGGGGCACAACAAAATGGTTAATGTCAACAATAAAGACTTCCTTGTAATATTGAAAATGTTAAGACAGGACATCACAAATATCACGAAAGACACTAACAAGTTTTTTGTGCCCTAATTTGATACAGCCATTATACAGATGGATTTTGATTTTAGAAAATCTAAGACTTCATTGGGTCAGTTATGGGAGCACTTCAACAAATTTTAAATAACTAATAGCATAATTTTAAAACAATATTCACCATCATGATCTCCATTTCACTGCGGACATGCGGCGAAAGGAATGTTAATTTGGGGCCGACCAGGCTGTTACGTTTTATTCTATATAGAAAGGAAAACACTTTTAACTTAAGAAACCGTAATTTTAATAACTTAAGTTATAAATATTTATATTCATCGGGTCAGCTCGATATCTGTAATCCAGTGTAAATACAGAAATACAAAACCGTCAAAGATGACACATAACATTTAATTTTAGACGGAACGTGAAGGTCCGCTGCGAACGACATTTTTAACATTTTTTTACAAGCGACGGCTCGCATCAGCGGCGGAGGACCCGCGCCGCGCGGCGTTCTCGAATGTTACTCGTTTTCTTATAAAACACCAATGAGAACAAATGCGTGTGCTGGGAGTGAGCGCGGCGCGAGATTAGTTGTCGCCGCCCTCGGCGGGCTCGTCGCCATCGCCCTGCGTGTCTGACGTCCACAGCGTCAGGTTGTCTCTCAACAACTGCATGATCAGTGTCGAGTCTTTGTACGAGTCTTCATTCAGTGTGTCTAATTCGGCGATCGCGTCATCGAACGCCTGCGAAAACATTGATACATGTTAATTCTTATCTATTCAAAAGACAGTATATCAAAATATTCATACAAAATATATTCTATCGTTCCCTTTAAGGGAAGATTAACTCTATACAAGAGGTATAAATAACACTCTGATGCTGGCTGGATCGAGGATTAAGGGTTAATTGCTTTACACACGGCCATGCTAATATATTATTAGTGGATCTTTGTCATCTATCAGATTATTTCTAATTTTGAATTACTTCTATCTTCATGCAAACTGAACGAGAAGAATGCACTAGCAAGAAACTTGACAGTTAGTAAATTATAATTGTGTCATCACACACAAATTTTTTCTTTGATTAAAAAAACCTGTTTAGCTAAGTGGCACGCTCGCGCAGGGGAGTTGATTATCTCGTAATAGAACACGGAAAAGTTGAGCGCAAGGCCGAGTCTGATGGGGTGGGTCGGTTGCATTTTGGCTTTAGCAATGTCGAATGCTTCCTGGTAGGCCTTCTGCGAGTCCTCCACGACGGCTGGGGACAAGCGAGTAGATTAATATGCCTAGTCTGCACTTCCCTCTCGTGCCAGCCAGCACAGAGCCTATGCGTAACTGACACTAATAATGACCTGTTTGGCGAGCTGACACGCTTTGTCTGGTGAATTTAATATCTCATAATAGAAGACGGAGAAATTTAACGCCAGACCCAGCCTTATTGGGTGTGTGGGCTGCATTTTCGCCTTGCTGATCTCAAAGGCGTCTTGGTACGCTTTCTGTGAATCCTCTACAACCGCTGTAAGGTAAAGTGATGTTAACTTACAAAAACTATTACATAATAAATTATATAAGCCTCATAATCATTGATGTAATAATCATATTATATGTACAACTTACGCCTTATTAGCGTAAGTTACTTACAATTTCTGGTTTCTCCTGTGGCCACTTCTGCAAGGTACCTATAGTAGTCACCCTTCATTTTAAGGTAAAATACTTTACTTTCTGGATTACTAGCTTTAGGAATAAGGTGCTTGTCAAGTAAACCCTGAAACAAAAAAAAATATCTTAAAAATCCTAATTGTATAAATCCATCAATATTTATTGAAATTAAAAAATAATTGAAATTGTAACAATCAATAACTTAAAAAAAAATCTATTGCAGAATACATAAGATTTGAAGACGGGGCAACGAACGAAAACGGGATAGCAGCGCGCGCAATGACGCGGCGCAATACGTCACCCCACCCTCGCCGCCCGCGAAAACTCCGCACCGCGCCCTGCATGCTCTCACGTGCTAACGAACATTATAACGCCCATGATTAACAAAAACGTTATGACTGCGGAGGAAATGACCACGGCTACTGTTCGCTTGCATCACCCCTCAAATTGGCGAGGCACAAATATCATGACGTCATACGCGTAGGATGGCGCCAACTGACGTTAATCTTGCTTAGTTTGGAATAAATTCCGCGAACGAAGAACCAACACGGTAACGAGGGACTTAGCCTTAGTTACCGGTAAAATCCTGCAAAACAAGTAATCGAGAAGGATTCTTACCAAAACGTCGTAGCAGATTTCTCTGAGCTCCTTTTCTACTTTAACCCTATATTCTTTTGCCATCTGTTGTTTTCTTTCCGAGCCTTCGGTTTTCTGTTCAATGGAGGAGATGACGCGCCATGACGATCGTCGAGCGCCCACCACGTTTTTGTAAGCAACGGAAAGTAGGTTTCTTTCCTCGTTGCTCAGCTCGACGCCGGTTTCCGTGACTTCTTTCATCGCGGCCGCCATGTCGTCATATCGTTCAGCCTGCTCCGCCAGCTTGGCGCGTTGCACCAGTTCCTCCTTGTCGACGGACATCGTGGACGATGTGTGAGGATTATTTCACTGATGCCCCTGCAATGAAGTATGAATCACGGATAAACTATTTGAATCGACAGCCAAAGACGATTCATTATGAGTTAAATTTCATCAGAAAGACTAATCGTTAGGAGTCACTTTCACCGAAGCGAATCGCTTATAGGGTATTTGTCATCATAGATGGAAGTCACACCTTAGGTTGAGGCTCGCGAGCGCACTAGCGCAATATGAAAATTCAACGAAGCTCAGAGAGCACCTCTCACGCCAACCGCGACATCGACGCGTCGTCCGCTCGGTTTGACAGCATCTCACAGACTCGAGCTACTAGCAGGCTAGGCACGCGCCGTGTCGCCGCGCCGCCGCTTGGTCACCGCCACTGCGCCAACAGTATTGATCCGGCGACGCGGGATAAACACTCCAGACGAAATACGACTAGCGCGACGATTGCACACACCCCTCACCCTCGTGTACGCCCCTCCTGCACCGCGCCCGTCCTCCCGGCGCCTACCTCACGCTACCCTATCTACTTACCTATAGCTTTTTACGCGACTCTCTAGTTACTATGCCATTATGAAATGCCAAGCATAAATAAATAGGTTTTTGTAAAGTATCTTAATTTATGGAACATCATGCTCATTCATGAGAAAAACATTAACAATTAAATACATATGTATAATACGCGATTAGCTTCTCCAGATCAAGTAATATTTTGAAGTATTTTATGTTTCTTCATACCAAACCACAAAGGAAGTACCTATAAAAGTTGTTTCAAAAGAATTGTTCATTTAGGCACTGCAATCAAACATTTTCACCACACTAACATGGACATTTCTGGTATAGGCTCTCTTACATTCTAAGAGGTTTTTTTTTCTTTCATGAAATGCCTAGGAGGTAGCTGTGAAAATATTACTTATCCATTCCATACAAGAAATTACAGCAGCTTAAAAGTCAACCAAATTCTTACATTAAAGTAAGGGTGGGGTCATGACCCCTGGAATACCTTCTCCACTACCACTAGGCAACCATTTTCATATATTGACTGATCATTTATTAGGTATGGAATTAAAGTATTATTTTCCTATAAAGTATAGAGCCTGTTGCTTTTACAGACTTTGGAATGAAGAATATAATAGTATCGCTGAACTAAAAAAAGGTTATTTAAATCACAAAAAAAAAAAAAATAGTAGTTAGCACCTTGTGATGAAACATTGTAAGTACCTACATATCACTCATTATTAAGCATGATGTCAATCTTTGTAGGTTGATGTGTCATAATTAACATGGCAGTTACATTCGACATCTTTCATGGGATTTATTGAAAATAACAGTAGCGTAGTACAGATTTAGAATTGGCATAGCAAATATTAGTTAGAGATCTTGACTTCTGCACATTTATGGCATAGATGAACCCTTGATCACCACTAAGATGCCAAGTTATGTCCAAGTCTAGCCAAATGGTAAGTCCATTTGGCTACACTTGGACTAAGCCGTAGATTTATCTAGCATATATGCGTTAGGAGGATAGCTAATAGTTTTATGCTAGTTTTCTTTTACTCACAGTACAGAAGGGTTGCTATGTGTATGACTAATATAACCAAAGCAAACTTAAGTAAATGCAATCATTTCCAACAGTCAATCAAATTCTGAGGATGAGGAAAACTACTTCATGATTAACATAATCCCTGTAATAATGACATAGGTATGTTATATATCTAAATCGTATTCACGGGAGCATTGTGCTGTCGACTCAATGTCACGCACGTGCCTATCTCAAAAGCAATGTAAGTAAATCGAAGGTAACGGCCTAACGTAGGTTCAAATACTTATCTAATTACAACCTATACCAAGTTACACAACGTAATTTGAATTAATATCACTAGACAAATGGTGAAGGGAATGTCATCAAAGCGTAAATAGTAAACCGTAATTACCTTTATGGACTACCTCCAATGACATTACATAGTTATTGAATTGACCAAGATAACGGCATGACTACGCACGGCAAAATTGCGACGCACTAGCGAGAACGCAGTTCTCTCTATGAATACGCCAACGTTCGAAATGCCCACGCAAACCAAATTGAATTAAATGGAATAACGTACAAAATATATACCGCACCATCAGTTCACGACCAATCTCCTTGATCCTGGGCAGTAATCCAAAAATATAATTCAGTCACGTATGAACAAAATGTAAAATGAGCTAAAAACCAACTTACGCGGCTGATCTCGTGGTACAAAACGTTTTGATACACCTTACTAATTATAATATACGCAATAAAAGTAAATCCGTTGTGTCGAACATAAAACCCGATTACAAAAATTTAGAATAATGTCTAACCGCACCGCGAAATCGTGTCGCCGGCTCGGGCAAAATGGCTGCTGCACAAGGGGCACTCCTTCTATGCGTCACAGTCACAGATTTGTGAGAAAAACGATTTTTAAACATCAACACTTCGTGAGAGACACGTAAAATTGCATTCACTTAATATAATTTTAATGCACTTACTTGTTGGAAGGGAAAAAGTAATTAAACCAGCAAATTACAACACAATATCGGTTTTTGTCTTGCGGTGAACGATATACTACACTGACGGCAGCGGGGCCAGAGGGGAAACAAAAACGGAACAGGGTTCACATTACGAGTCGGCCATCTTGGTTTACTATGAAGGAAGCGTAGCACGATGCGACGTATTGGCGACGGCACAGATATCATCGACTATATTGCGCACTCTTTCTTTCTCATAGTAAAAAAGATAGATGGAACATATTTTAAAACGCGAATAGAATATAATAGGTCAGTTTGAGTGCTTACAGGAAGTTAGTGTTCTGGCGCGCATTTTTTGAATGAATAGATAAGAGATTGTCTAAGTAATATATTAAAACTGTATTTATCACAACTTCGCGAGATACATTATTATTAATACCATACCTTAGATGACAATAGATGCTGTTGAACCTGCTACGTATGGTAAAAAGAGAAGAATAAAAATAAACTTCACTTTCGTTCATTAGTTAACTTACCACGTTACCGGCTTTTTATGCATTACATTTAAAGCATTTTAATATTTTTTCATTGGTGTCTGGGATTAGTGCATAAATCACGGAACCTTTCTACATACTTGCAGTACGTGTTAGCCGCCCTTTTGATTTGAAATACATTTGCCCATTTTGACTGAAAAATCGCCTAAAATAGTCTTTTTAACTTAAAACTTTTTCAGTCTATGGGCAATATGAGTAGTCTATGGTCCGTATTCCAGAAGGAAACTCAAGGGAGTTTGGCGGGAATGTCAAGATGAGTGTCACGCTCATTTTTCATTGGACTTTTAAAATTATTTATAGTGTTGTTTACTAAATAAAAGCGCGTGATTTATGTAGTGAAAAGTGCATTCAGTGAATAATTTATAAAGAACAGTGAAATATTGTGTCCTATTGGCCACATCATGACCTTACCCAAACTTCCTCCTTGTCGGCCTCACGTGGGAAACGAAAGGAGATAAGTTAGGTTAAGTTAAGCTAGTATAAATTAGGATATAAATTTAAGAAAAACCATACTTAAGTCTAGGCTGTATGGCGTACTATGCCTCTGCCTTTTTCGTTCAGAAGATCGGAAAGAAGCCAACAAAAAAAAAAAGGAAACTCAAGCATTCATCTCTGCTTAAGCATTACTTATAACTAATTTCAACCAATCAAAAGGCTTCTAACGAGACTTAACTAGAGGCATCATATATAAGGCATCCACAGGAAAGTCCGGTTATGTAGTTACGGCCTCTAATGGCCACCTACGAGATGCAATATCAAAAAAAAAAAAAAATCTGCGACACTAATGTGCGTATTCCAGAACGAAACTCAAGCATTGATCTCTGCTTAAGCATTACTTAAAACTAGTTTCAACCAATCAAATGGCTTTAAACGAGACTTAAGTAGAGCTTGAGTTTTGAGTGACGTTCTGTAATACGGACCTAATTCTCCTCCCTAATTTTACTCTCACTCAGTCTTACGAATTTTTGATCAGGTCACGTGTCCTTGTGTGTTTAATATATTCTACCCATCTCGATAAACGTCTACAACGCCGATATAAAAGATTTCACTTTAAAAATAGGGAATTTAGTTTACCCACTCACGAAGCGTATGATCAGATAGACAATTTTCGTAATTTCAAGAGAGCCCGATTTGACTTATTCCGTCATTCCGACTGAGACACAAGCATTCTGGTTGTCCAATATAATGTCCTTTTGTATGATTAAATCTTTAAAACTCCGCAACGGATTTTGATGCAGTTTTTTTTTAATAGATAGAGTGATTCAAGGTTTATGTGTATAATAACATCCATCAAATTCTGGAGAAATACTATTATTTCTGAGGTTTCTAATGTGATGCCGTAATTAATTACATTTTTTCCGCGTTTGCAGTGAAACGCAGGGTGAACCCTACGAGATATATCAAAAAAATGTACAAAAGTCTATCTCTTATGGATATTCCACAATAACACTTTTTACGACAAATACCGTCTAATTTTAGAAGTGATTTTAAGTAATACAGCATTAATCCTTATCCAATTTAATATGTGCCTTAAATACATTGTTGCTTTAATATAGATCTATTTCGCCCGTTACAGCATATGATTTATATGAGTATTTTTGAAGATATTACAGATTTAAAAATTGCGGAGCGTCGTCGGGGAGCCGGAGCGGTGCCGGGGGCGCGGGGCGGGGGCAGCAGGCCGCTATATTTTTTATACAACGTTCACAGTTTTTCTGAAATGTATTTACTAAATACTATTTAGTATCTGCATTGCACCTGTGCGAAGCTGGGGAGGGTCGTTTATACTAATTCCATACTTTTTGCATATATCGGATTCAATAATAAAATTCTGAGTAATTACATTACTTGCTTTGCTCTGTCTGTGGTCAAGTCTGTCAATGTCAATGTGGCTGTCACACGTTATAATATTTGTATTGTGTTTCTAGGTTATGTGAGCTGAAGTTGTGATAATTTACTATCAAGAATAATTTTCTTTTGTGTTTTATTTACATAATAACAATACATGTAAAAGTTACTCGCTATAAAATAAAACCGCAAAATGCCGAAATCAAAAAGGGATAAGAAAGGTAAGAAATAACCTAAAATAAATACTTGAGTTACCATGCTGGCTTATTTTTAATTTGTAGATTTTTAGCTAAATGAAAACACATGTGCTAACAATATTTGAGACAAAACTATACAGTACATTGTGTTCTGTTTAAATGTTCTGATAATTTATTTTGAAACAGCATCTCGCCTATCTGCCCCGAAGAGTTAGGCAGAGATGTACCTATAATACGCCAGATTTCGCCAATTACATATTATTCCTCTTTAATAGGGGACAAGCCTATTACCATATTTACAATAGTTGCAATTTAACATATTTTAATTTCATTTAAACACATTAGTTACATTTCCTTTATAATTACAGTGTCTCTAACAAAAACAAATAAGAAAGGATTACTAAATAAACAGAAAATAATAGAAGAAATAAGGAATTCTCTGTCTAAATATGAACACATATTTCTATTCACTGTTGATAATATGCGCAACACAAAATTGAAAGACTTGCGCAATGAGTGGAAAGACTCTAGATTTTTTTTTGGTAAAAATAAAGTCATGGCTGTTGCACTTGGAAGGACTAAGAGTGATGAAGTAGAAGAGCAATTGAATCTTGTAAGTTATCATTTTAAGAATGTTGCATCCTGTTTAATTAGATATTTAAGTGAAAATCTTAACCTTAAATATTTTGTTATCATTTTACAGTTGTCTAAGAGATTAAAGGGTCAATGTGGATTACTGATGACAAACAAGGATGTACCTGAAGTTTTGGAATGGTTCAATAAATTCAGTGATGCAGAATATGCTCGTGCTGGTTTCATAGCTACTAAAGATGTGATACTCCCACAAGGTCCCCTTGCAGACTTCTCCCACACAATAGAACCTCATTTGAGGAGACTTGGTCTGCCCACATCTCTAGAAAGGGGTGTTGTAAATCTTATCAAAGAATATCAGGTATGTGAAGCTACAACTCACTTTTTAACTTGTGAAGATATAAAAAGTCTTTAACCAATTTGTTGCCACCAACGCACCATAATATGCGTTTAGTGAGATTAGAACGTCACGCCACCAACAACCCATTTGCTGTGAGTGCATTATGTAACATTTTCAGCCGTTACAAAAAGTTAAAGAAATTTATTTAAATATTTGGCAACATAAATGGCTAGAAAAAATTTTGAAATATAGAACCACTGTCGGTTTTTGGTTTGGGCTGTTATTCTTGTCTCAGTAAAGAAAAAATGGTTGGTTGTGAAGGCCCATTTTCATTTAGTGATAACTATAGTATATATATAGAAAATAAAATAAATAAATATAAGATAAATATAGTACATTTTTGAAGAGAGATAAAAGTAAGCAATATTCTTGATTTTATCATTTTTGTACACAGTATCATCATATCGACGCTTGAAAGGTAATCATATCTAAGCAGGGTTCGAAAATATCCGATATTTATAATAAATATTAAAATATCGGATATTTATGATATATATCCGATATTTATATTCATTTCTTAAGACTGCCATTTTATTATCTTATTACTACCTATACGATTTCCACAGGTACATGACAGTTTATTATTATGAATTTATTACAATATAAAAACAACATATTTTTAGTTTTATTTAACAAAATAAACATAAAATCTTATAGTTCACAAAAATCTACTAAAAATAACCATCTTTTTCTGATAAAACAAGGTCTATAAATATTAGAGAAACAAAATTATAAAAACTTTTTTACAAAAAAACAACCGACTTCCAAAAACCACTACAAAGTGAAAAATAACTAATTTCGGAAGTTGGTGTATTTGGTTTTGTATATTCGTTTTTGACACCGACTTCCGAAATTAGTTATTTTTCACTTTGTAGTGGTTTTTGGAAGTCGTTTGTTTTTTTGTAAAAACGTTTTTATTTTACACTTTTTAGTTGTTAAAAGTACTATGTATTCAGTTGCATCCGGTCAGACTGGTAGCTGACGCAAATATAGTTGGGAAACGACGTAATTTTATTTACTTTAATTTTTACCCGTAAGTATTCCCTCAACTGCCTATGGTCTTCGTCATGAAATTTACTGCAGACCATTATTTTAACCCAATGGGTGCAAAGGTCTCATCAATATAAATGAATGAAGTCTAACCACAAAGTAGCTACTGTAAACCGTTGAGGAGTTCCCTGAAGTGGCCTTTGTCTTCATCATCAGAGCTCTTATGACAGTCACAACCCATCTAGGTGTAAAGTTCTTATCAATACAAATTAATCGAGCCCAAACACAATGTAGCTGCTGTGAATTGTTGAGGAGTTCCTTCGACTGTCTCCTGGCTCCATCATCAGATCTACTCCAGGCCTTTATTAAATTGTAGTGCTTTAAAATATTTAATGAAAATGCTAAGAAATGCACAAGTCGCCCCTGCAATTTTTGAAAGTTTCCCTTGTTTTCTCTGATCTTCCACCATCAAATCCTGATATCCTTAACCCATATCATCCCAACGATAGTAAAAGTAGTCCAATTTTTATAAAAATCAAATCAGAGTATGTTTATAGATGTATAATGGGTCTCTATATATTTAAAAAAAATATACGGGTTTTGGATTTTGTGTTTTGTAACCGTTCCAATAATGGAACACTAGGACTTTACATACATGTAAGATATAGTTAGTGGCTATGGATTTCGACTTTAAATAAAACAATAATATAGACTTTTTATTTATTATAGTTAAAACTTAGGTAATTATATATGTTTGAAGTCTATTACAGAACAATATTTTAATATTAGGTATGTTATTTTGTATGAAAATTAATAGAACATTTGCTATGTAAGGCAGTATTACATTATATGCACTTGATTGTTGTATTCTTATGACAGACCACATCTTCTTATTACTTCGTTTATTTTGTTTATTAATTAGATTTCCTTTACCATCCAATCTGTTAGCATCAGGTGTACCTACATCTCGATTTCGTGACATTAGAGTTGCTAATGTCGGAAAATTGCAGTCAAATTTTTGATCCCAGTACATTCGATATCTCGATATACTGTTATACCCTGACAGTAACAAGATTGCAATAAAAAGTTTGATATCTGTCGTAGTTACCCAAAAACCATGTTTACCATTCTGGGTGGCATTTTTTTCAGTTTGTGAGCGCAGTTATTCGAACACTTCTCCATCAAAAACTAATTCGAAAAATTGAACAGGGCTTTCAAGATTTTCCAGGAAGTCTGGCTCACTGTGCTATTTCTCAGCCTTTTCTGAAATATCTACAAATATCCATTTTCTTGTGATTTCAAGATGCCTTTTTTGGCGGTAGATCTGTTACTGACGACAAGGAGTTAGGCTGTGGAGGCTGCGTCACTGACGATGTGTTACGTATTGATTGCTCTTCTGGTTCGTCTCCAACGATATCATTCACTATCCTTGACTCAGCTTGAGACGATCTGGTGACCCGGAATTTAGCTTCTGCAAGTACTGATATCTTGACAAATTATTTATACTTGCGAACACCTCATCACAGCTATCTTCGTTGCTATTTTGCCAATTCTCAGGAGGTGTGATGAAAAGATCAGCCTCAAACACATCGTCATCTTCGTCCAACCGCGAGATTATCTAATTCACATTCAATCTGCAATAAATAATATCGTAATTATAAGCTAATAGTAGTATGTTCTCAAATCTAATATATAATTTTTACATGAGTGTATGTTCCTACTGTTCAAATAATGGAACGGTGCACAAAATTCACACTTACCCACAAACTAACAATTTTCTTGAAAAAATATATAACGAAATGATATAACAAAAACGTAACGCATATATGAACACTACACAATCAATATTATAATATAAAATAATAGAATTACTTACGTTTTTCTATTCCCCA
Source organism: Sesamia nonagrioides (assembly GCA_017933935.1). Lineage (NCBI taxonomy): Eukaryota > Metazoa > Arthropoda > Insecta > Lepidoptera > Noctuidae > Sesamia > Sesamia nonagrioides. The sequence continues at coordinate 270,541 of JADWQK010000668.1, read as the reverse complement.
TTATTTTCGCCAAAAACTTGCAAATAAAATCCGTTTTAATGGCAAGAAAAACTGTTCGAATTTAAATGGTATTCACTCAACTGACATTTAAAAATGTAAGTAACACTAAGAAAAAAATATTAATTAGAAGATGCGTTCAGAAACTGAAATAAAATTTAAAAAAATAACCGTTCCAAAACTGGAACACTGGGATGATATGGGTTAACATGGGACCACCTTGGGAACGTCTTCTTTCCAACAGAAAAAGAATTATCAAGATCGGTTCATAAACGACGAAGTTATACGCGAACAAACAAAAAAATAAAAAAATAAAAAAAAAAAAGCATATATACGGTCGAATTGAGTAACCTCCTCCTTTTTGAAGTCGGTTAAAAAATATCTTAAAAATCCTAATATTTGTACTTAGTCGAGTTATAATCACATAACAAATTAGTCTTTTTCTAGTCAGCTAGAACTGTCAAATCGCCTGTTGACATTCCTAAAGGATTAACACTACACTTCACTTTTAAGGAGTAGGTATGTTTGCAGATGATAGAATTGAAAATTATTTTGGCTTTTTTAATTCTTTTGGCTTTTTCTCGTCGTTTTTTCTGTCTTCAGAAAAAACGACGAATATGCCAGCAGCGCGTAGGTAAAAGTACTTAAATGCAACATACCATAAATTATGATATAGGTATATCATAAAGAATGGTTTGATATATATCGGATATATCATGATATATATCAATTGATATATATCCTTCGAACTCTGTATCTAAGCGACATAAATTCGTAAATCTATATCTATATACATATAAAGCTGAAGAGTTTGTTTGTTTGTTCGCGCTAATCTCGGGAACTACTGGGCCGATTTGAAAAATTCTTTTCGCGTTGGATAGCCCATTAATCTAGGAAGGCTTTAGGCTATATAACAATATCATGCTACGACCAATAGGAGCGGAGCATAATTAACCATTCGAACCGCCAGATTTTTCTGCGTCGTTTGGTGTATATAACTCAATTTACGAATTTATGTCGGTTAGATATGATTGCCTTTCAACTGTCGATATATTTTTTAAATAAAATCACTTGCACCGCGCAAACCGTGCATTCACTGGCATAGCAGTAAAAATATTTTTTGGATAAGTTCATGCATAACCAAATCACGGCAAAATGTATGCACGTATTTTTTGATATTTAGATTTAAATTTACTAGTATGTTAAGTAACTTACTAATTACGTACTAAAAATGGATTACGTATTTTTAGTAGGTAATTACAATTAGTAAATTACATACTAAATATTTTGCAACCTGGCCGATAAATTGATAAATGTAAGACTATCCACAGGATTTTTAATAAACTGTTGAAGAACATGTTGCATAATACCGTCCAAACGTCAACGCAAACGGTGCGTTGAATGGCACAATGTAAATTCTTTTACCACTGCCACCAATGCATATGTTGTGTTTACCATTTTTGAATGGGTTTTTCTTAAAGAGAATTTTTTTATATTAAAAAACACATTTAGTTAAGCATTTTCTATTGTAATCATTAAAAATATTAAGTGGCACCCAGGCGAAGTTTTTAAAATTTTAGTGGCAATGAATGGGTTAATGGGTGAATCATAATAATCTGATAAGAAAGTGCTCTTTTCAAACTCTTATCAAGTAGATCAGGGCACAGCGCAACTATCCCTTAGATTTTATGTTGGTATTCTATTATGTTAAAATTATTCTCTTTTTATTTGAACTTGTATGCATAAATAATTATTTTGAATATGAGAATATGAAGATTATTATGTTGTTGTGCCCTAACCGGGTTGCAAGTTGGAACTACATTTACTTATATACAATATGTAAAGAAAACCCTGTCCGATCCGTGAAGGTGTTGTTAGGTATCGGTAACTGATTCTAATAATGCTCACAAAGACAGGCAAAACTTATAAAAAAATCCCCCTAAAAAAATAAATATTATTTCGCAAAAAGAAGTAACTTAACACATGTGCGGTAAGCAACCCCATTCCGCGGGCGGCGGGGGCAGGGCACGCTGCACCTGTGACGTGGTCGCGTCGCTATTCGCTTATAATAATACCGGTGTTGTCACTTTTTTTTTAAATTACCAAAGTTCGGGGAAATTGGAATGAATTTCCCGGAAAAAAGGATTATTTCAAAATTCATTAGTATTGTTACTATGATGATTACGTAAAATTTTATATTATATTTGGTCAAGTGTTTACCTAACCTTTATTATCCTTATGGGTCGGACAGGGTTTCCTTTACATATTGTATATAAAAACTAAATGAACATAAATACAATAAAGAAATTTGAATTGATTAGATTATTCTTTCACACTTAAATTGGTTTTAACATACTAGCTACCCCATAGACATCCTGTTCCAATAAATACAAAAATCCCATAGACAAAATCAATTTCAAAGTCTTCCAATAAAAAAAAAAAATGTTTTGAAATACTTTATTTTATTTTTTAATACTTTAAATTATTTTAAAAAAACTTACAACCATACAGCAGTTCTAGAAGGAAACATGGAGAGAAATATACCAAAAATATTACTCTCCTTTGAGCTTTGCTGCAGTTGGGTAAAATAAACTTCTATGTATAAAGATTTTAACACTTTTGTGTCTCATCTGTGAATATGCCACTTATTCTCAAAATAGCCTATTTTGTATTTTTAGGTTTGCAAAAAAGGAGCTCCATTAACACCAGAGCAGGCAAGCATATTAAAACTCTTGGGAATCCAATTGGCTAAGTTTAAAGTTGTCATAAAGTGCCACTGGACTAAAGGGAAAGGTTTCCACAAAGACCTGGATATTGCTGATGATGATGATGCTGATGATGATGATGGCAGTGATGGTGTTGACGATGAGGAAGAAGATAAAGCCATGGATGAAGATGAATCATAGTATTTAAGATTTTACAAAAATATAATATGTTACATATTAATGTATTGGGTTCATTTTTGCTCTACTTCCTTAAAAACGGCTGCATGAACGTATGGAAATGCACTGTACAAATATTTGTATGACCTACAAGTGGTTTTTCCAGGTGTGGCTGTTTGTGTATGTGAGTTTATAATTATGTTTGTAAACGCACCCACAATACAGGAGAAATTACTAGTGTGGGGGCTTTAAAAAATAAATTGAAAAAAAAAAGATGTTAAACGCCTGCTTGATTGGTTATTGACCTTTCATGTTCATTAGGTACCTCCATAATGTAATTTCTGTTACTACTTCTGAGAGTGGCAGAATTCAGATTCTCTTAATTACAAGAATGTTCAGTCTGACCTCAGTCTCGACTTGTTAAAACAATTTGAAAAGTTTTTGATATTTGTTTGTCGCCCAGATCAGACTGCGACTAGATTTTAAATGTTTAAAATTACCAGAATTGACCTTCAGCTAAAAAAGGCACAGAACATTACAGGCAAAAAAAAAAATATGCCGCATTGTTAATTGTTAGTATTAAATGTGTATTTATTAAAAAAGAAAAGGTAAAAGGTGCTGTCAAATTGTTATTGGGGTGGATGGGAACTTTTTTTTTGGGATGAAAGTACGATAGCAGGTCAAGCTACCCCAAACTGTCAGATATTCCCAATCAACCTTGAGCCTTAATGCCTTGGTGATAAAGTTGAAATTGTAATAAAGAAATCTGACAGATTGTAGTAGCTTGATGTGCTGTCGTCCTACTCATGGACTTGCTCCTATAATTTTCTGCCGCTGTCCTTTGGCCCTTTTTCCATTGGGCACTCTGGCCAAGTGCTTTCCTACAGTATTTTATATAATCTTTGGCAAGTGCCCAGGGTACCGCGACCTTCCGGGCCCCCGATGTGTTCGCATAGACTATCATTCTTAACAGCCGCCGTTTCATTCTAGGATTATTATGATTCAATGACAAAATAAGTGTTTTGCAAAGTTATGAAATATTACTGGGTATGTTCTCTTATTGTTTTCTAATCTACACAGGGGCCCCATGATCCCTAGAACCCAGGGCCTCCAATAGGCTAAAGACAGCCACAGTTGTCGTTGATGAGTGGAATTACGTTAGCCGCCTCGCCGCATGTTACACACGGGTTCAAGTCCCGCTATGCAAAACTGAAATTATCTTTATCAACCCTAGGCACTATAAAACTCCATTCACGATAGCATAAGCGTAAGCCAAAAAACCGGCCAGGTGCGAGTCAGACTCGCACACGAAGGGTTCCGTATCTTTAAAAATGGCAAAAAATACGTTTGTTCTATGAGAGCCCCCCTTCAATATTCATTTTAATTTAATTTTAATATAATATAATCAAATATTCAGTGAACATTTTAAGCGTCTTTCTATTTCCGTTAGGAGCAAAAAAATCACGTTTGTTGTATGGGAGCCCCCCTTAAACACTTTATTTTTTATTTTTAGTATTTGTTGTTATAGCCGCAACAGAAATACATAATCTCTGAAAATTCCAACTGTCTAGCTATTACGGTTCGTGAGATACAGCCTGGTGATAGACGGACAGTGAAGTCTCATGAATAGGGTTCCGTTTTACCTTTTAGGTACCTACGGAACCCTAAAAAGGTTGTTTTAAAGGCAATAAAAGTACAATGTATGTATATTGTGCTTTGTTACAGTTAATAATGTTAAATTTATTATAATCGACTTAAATTGCATTTGAATTATCATTATTATTATTAGGAATTGATGAGGCTTTTAATTAAATAATTATTTAGTTTCTACTAGTGGCCATGTTAAAAATCTAAAAGAATCAGGAGTGATCAGTACCCGGTACGCTTTACATTTTATTATAAGTCTACCAAATCTGTTAGTAGTAAATTTGATTGAGAATTCATTTTCTTAATTTGACTTAAGTACCTTTTTTGCGTGTGAGACTTTGACTGACTAAACTGACCGTCTTTCTGTACTTGCCTGTGCGCCAGGGCCACGGTTTCTTTTTTAACCAACCCGCAACCCTGACCCAGGAGGCATCGGTCTTTGTGGGCCCCGTCACGATGTGCTGACATCTCTTTGAGGCCCGCCGCGAAACACAATCTGCCTATAATGTTCCCACTGCCCAATGTTCACACGGTGAGAGGGAAAGACAACGCGCCACAAATCATCAAATATGTCATTTTAAAAACAAAATCCCGTGCATATGTAGACCACATCTGCGTCCGAAAATAAAACTAAAGAGGAGGCTTTTTAGGTCTTGTGATATGCGCTGCAAGCAGGAATAGTCTCGTACGGTGTTCAGACTGCAGATATAGATTTTGGCAATAATACATAAGATCTATGTTTGACCTGCGCAATTATGATCGCATCAAGAATTTCGTACAAAACTCAAGTGGCTTCCTATACTTACGTCTTCACCGGAATTGTCGTAACTTATTTCAGCTCTACAGCATTTTGTTTCCCACAACCTGTTATCTAAAAGAACGTTTGAAGATCCTTGGCACACATCCATACCTACTAATATCTTATATGCGAAAGTAACTCTGTCTGTCTGTCTGTTACGCTTTCCCGCTTAAACTTCTCAACCGATTTTGATGAAATTTGGCTTAGACAATCTTTTAGACCCCGAGGAAGGACATAGGCTACCTTTTATATTGAAAAATTTGATATTCCGGAGAGAAATCTTAAAAGCGCATTAAAACGGAAACCCACGCGGGCGAAGCCGCGGGCGGAAAGCTAGTAATAAATATCTGAAATGATCGGAAAACCTTAGACTAGACGGCAATGTATTTCACCAGGCGACAAATGTTTTACTGTTCAATCAGCACAACTGCAGAATGACTTGCCCGTGTCGGTAAGGCGTGCTCAATCTTTGCCCACTTTTAAAACCATCATAGTACTTTCTCACGCTTTAAACATATCATTATATTTTCGTTGCTCATTTAATGGTTATAAATGCAAATATGTATTACAATTATGTATTGTACACGGCAGATTACTAAACTATTTTACTCCTCTTCCCTTGGTATTCCATCTAAAGGTTGTCTGTAAAAATCGCTCTTAGCGATAGTACCGCTCATTGTGTCTCCCTTTGATCTCTTCTTCACAGCGAAAGCAAGAAAGAAGAAATCGCATTAGCGATAAGGCCGCCCATTGTATGTTTTTTTGTGTTGAATGTTTTTGTTCGATATTTCATTTGTGTACAATAAAGAATATATAAATAAATAAAGCACTGGAAAGTGGCGAAGGGCGGTCGTTTTGTCTTATTACATAAGACTGTCCGTCTTATGTAATACTAGCTTTCCGCCCGCGTGGAGTTCGGTTATATCGCGCTTTTTAGATTTCCCTCGGGAATATCAAATTTTTCCGGGATAAAAGGTAGCCTATGTTCTTTCTCAGGGTCTAAAGATTGTCTGTGCCAAATTTCATCAAAATCGGTTAAGAGGTTTAAGCTGGAAAGCGTAACAGACAGACAGACAGAGTTACTTTCGCATTTATAATATTAGTATGGATTGATGTTCAAAAAGTGCTGACTCTCAAATTGACTTATGATTTTGATTAAAATTTTCATATTTATGTTTCGTAATTTATATAAACATAATAAAGAGTATTCTATAATATTCACGATTATCGGTAGGTTATGGTATGGTATGGGTCGCAGAGGCCAGAGGCCGACATCGACAGTATCTTAATCCATTGGCTGACAACCTGTAGACAACACAAAGATCACGCATGTGTCTGCACGTGCACAGTTCATGTTCCGGAACCTTGTGAACGTGAACATCATGATAAGCCGCTGATATGTCATACACCTAATTATTGGCATAATATAGTTACGACTGAAACAAACAAGACTATTAAAACAATATTTAGTTATTTCTGAAAATATTTATTGAAACAATTACAGAAACAACAATAAATTATTTAAAAAATATACCAAATTCTAATTCGACATAATATTAATTATTTCAAATCAATGTTTCAAAATCATTATATGTGTTGATTACAAAGAATATAATAAATCTATCAGAAGCTAAGCCTCTTCTTTATACGAATGTGTATTGCTTTAAAACAAATATAACTTAGCACGTACAAATAGGTAATCACAGTATAAAAATAAAGCATCGTTATCAGTCGACGACATCACAGCTTACATAATCGACGAAACCAAAACTCAACTTGATTCCTTGTAACCTAAATCTGCAAACCATCTACCATCAAGTATACACAGTCTTCGCAGAGAATTAATTTAAATCATATTAATCACCCTCCTCAAGTCATACATTACTGCAAAAAGTAAATTAATACATTCAAAAACAACATTCCGCTACACACATCACAGCACAACAATCAATCGTACGTAATACACATGAGAAACTACAAGTTAAGCATTTCATATTGTTTTTGGTATTCACTACAGTTTATTTAAATCTATATTTTCACTAACGGCGTAAGAAACTAAACATCCTATATCTAAAGCAACCCAAATGAAACTATCATTCCAGCTAAGTCTACGTGACACTAGTTATATTATGGAATAAACAAGTTTCAGGTGCTTGCCTTTACAATGTGGCAAGCAAAGCCGAGTTAGGCACATTGATGTAATTAAATCTTAAGTTCAAAATAGGAATAAAAAAGCGATATAGTTGAGTTGTAATAGATATTGTAGACGTGTAGAGAGCAGGCAAACATTTGATCAATGATGTTTAAGTGGCGGCGGGGATATGGGAGGCAACTCGACAACTTGAAGCGGCTCACGCCAGAACACGGTCTGCGAGAACTCGTCGCTGGGCTCGCACTGCGCCGGAGGAAACACCTGGTCCACCAGCACCGACATGTGCGAATATCTGCAGAGGAAACAGTCGTGTTGTTACAGTCATATTTGTACAAATACACGGAGGATTTAGCGGTTTTATAAGCGGAGTTCGTAAATCTTTTATTGAACATTATCATCTTTAATTTCTTGTCACCTAAGTTCACAGTTGGATACCCGGATAAGAACTTCCCTGTTTAATCGCAAAATTCTTCCTAAAGAGCTTAAGGCGCTCTTAAGGCTTTTTACATATCCACAATTATCTTCATTGGTGATTGTAGTAGTGAAACACTGCTAGCTTAGATACCATAGTGAAATTGTTTCCATGCTCAAAAAATTAATAAAGAGTGATACAATTTCTTAATTGTTCACTGGTCCAGTGCATAAGTAACAATAATAACAAAGAATTTTCAAAAGATCCGGGAAGAAGTGTAGTTGTTTTACATTCACATACATTTAGCACATTTACATGTATAGACAAACAATGATCATCCATTTTTGGCGTATTTGTTTATGTGTGACGATGAAACATAACCCGAGTTAGAAAAATTTTGTGTGGCAGTGATTTTTTAAATATAAACCCAGAAGAGTCTACAGCATTATGAACATAACATTATAAACAGAAACAGACAAAACTAACACAGAAAAAAGACAAGACGGATGACATGTCGATGATTGCAAGTTATTTGTCAGTAACAGTTTAGTATTCAGCGAGTAATGGCATTATAGAAAATTTTGGTTACATGGTATTAATATTGTTTTTGAATATGAATGAAGTGTGTCCATAAACGTGATCAAGCCTTACAAGTCATTCCATTCGGCTTACCGGCTTAATATCGTGTGCTCGATAATCTCATAACTACTTTAATTTGGACTTTAACCTAAACCTCGCGCTAGCTAATAACTATTTCAGTTTTCTGTGGTGGGAAGAAATCATCGACCATGTCACTTTGCACGTTGTAACTGAAATAAAAATATAGTACTACAGTGAGTAAAAATATGGTGTTAGTGACTAGGCAACGTGAAACAGAACGTGACGGAAAGCTTACATAACGAGAGAATACTTACGTAGATTGGAATGTCTGAGTCAGTTCATGTTTAAGTTCACCCTTGTAATTTATAGTGAAAATTCTCACGATCGGAATGCCAACTGCTTGATATGCGCATACGTCCTGCAGATAAAAAAAAATACATATCGTCATTTCCTGTATCATAAAATATGACGTCATTAATCCACAATACGACTCTGTGGAAGTGTCAATGATAACAATATTTAAGCGGGGATTTTCCGTATTTAAAAAAAACAGCCGCATTCTAGTTTCGGTCTCAAACTATCAAAAAGACTTTTAATTGCCATATATTTTTGTTAAATTTTTAATATTGATTAGCTTCCTAATGTATCTTCCACAATTTGACACTCACATTAACTCTGTTGCCATAGCCTGCATAGAAGGGGTTTGAGCCTTGCGGGAACAGCGCCTTGATATCGGCAAGGCACTGGATCTTGAACTCTTCAGGCTTCTTTTCGATGACTTCGCGATGGAAAGCGCGTAATAGTGACGTGGGGTTGAGTAGTAGGGGTCCGTCAGGCAGACATACCTCGCCCTGTCTGATTGAGCGGAGGTATTCACGGGTTACCTGGCGAAAGAAATTATAATATTATTAGCTGTTGCCAGCGACTCCGTCCGCGTGAACTTCAGTTTATAAGTGCCTGTTAAAATAATGAGAGCAATATGTACGTCCGCGTTTGCCCCCGTTTTCGCAACATTTTTTGTTACTGCTCTGCTCCTATTGGCCATAGCGGGATGTTATATAGCCTATGTCCTTTCTCAGGCTCTATACTCTGTTTTTTAATCTCGTAGACTAAACTGACATTACGAGTGTTGGCAGTTTATTGCAATTCTTTTAAAGGTGCCGAAACTTAGCGTTCATAAAATCAAGTATCGTTTTTTTACAATAAGTTATCCTGAAATAATGTATAGGTACTTATTAAAAACGTAATAATACAAAATTAATAATGTAAATTTGACATTTGCATGTGTCAATTTAGTCTACGAGATTAAAAAACAGAGTATAGACTATCTGTGTAATGAAATTTGTTCATTATAATCGGTTCAGTAGTTTTGGCGTGAAAGCCGGACAAACAGACAGACAAACCCGGCAAACAGAGATACTTTTGCATTTATAATATTAGTATGGATTTATTGAGGATGTGAGGGATCGGAGAAACAGTCTGCGTTAACATCTGAGATTTGCTGATTGGAAAATAGTTTTATTCCACTATAAAGTCAATCATATTCACAAAGACCGTATATCACGTTCCTATTACGAAAAATGAACTTTACAGCTACGAAATAAAGGTCGCAAATTTACTAAGGTCATCCGGTTCACAGAACCTAATATTTTGCGCAATTCTAACATGTCATTACGTCAGAAAATGTTACTTTATTCTTTGATAAATGATGTATAGGACCAGTGTCAGAGACTACACAATACAATTATTCTCAGATAATAACTTTTTGTAGTACTCACCCGCGCTTGTCCAATAGCTCTCGCAGATAAGTATAGTAACTGGTAGCCATTATTCTTGATCTTAGTAAATAGTTGAGCAACTCCTGACTGCGCCCAATCCTTTCCCACCAGTGGGAAGATGTGTCCCAGCACATCAGATCTGAAAAAAGGAAACATTTAGTATTATTATAATACACTAGCTTTCCGCCCGCGGCTTCGCCCGCGTGGAGTTCGGTTATATCGCGCTTTTTTGATTTCCCTCGGGAACATCAAATTTTTCCGGGATAAAAGGTAGCCTATGTTCTTTTTCAGGATCTAGATTGTCTGTGCCAAATTTCATCAAAATCGGTTAAGAGGTTTAAGCGGGAAAGCGTAACAGACAGACAGACAGACAGACAGATAGACAGACAGAGTTACTTTCGCATTTATAATATTAGTATGGATTATATTAACTTTATCTATCTATCTATACTAATATATAAAGCTGAAGAGATTGTTTGTTTCTTTGTATGAACGCTCGATTTGAAAAATTCTTTTTGAGTTGGATTGCCTATTAATATAGGAACGCTTTAGGCTATACAACGTGGCGCGATAATGGCGACATTAACTAAAAACACATATAATTTGTTACATTTTGGCGTCATGAAGAGATTTTATTTTCATAAAATGTTATTATTAACGAAGTTACTTAAGTTTTTAGAAACTACCATTTAACTACCATTTAGAGCAACCTGTATTTAGAGAACTGTCGCGCAGCGGTCATTTGCCGAGGTCATGGATCATAGGTAACATTTCATCAATGAAATTAAAATGATTACATTCATGCGGAAGAGAGATACGAGATATAAAGAAAGTCAAACATGAGTATGAGAAATCGGAGGTTGAAAAAACAAAAAACGATCCAAAAAAGCTTTGGAAAGTTCTTAAAGAGATCTCTAGCTTAAATAAAGTCCCTAGTCACCCGACCCATCTTCTGAAGGTTGGCTCCTCACCTGAAAAGTCCATGGACTATATAAATCAGTATTTTGTAAATATAGGCCGGACCTTAGCTGAAGAATGCTTGAACCTTCACAATACAGTTGATGCTGCATCCCCGCTGCTGACGGATTCCCTCAATACTAGTACTCAACTAAACTCGTTTGTGTTAGAGGAAGCGGATGAAGATGAGGTCTTTCGTCTGGTGATGAGTCTAAAGACAGAATGTTCGGTGGGCCGCGATAATGTGTCAAATAAACTTTTGAAGAAACACGTTCACTTCTTTGTCCCGCCGCTTACTTACATTTTTAATCAATGCCTTCAGACGGGTCAGTTCCCTTCCCAATTGAAAAGTTCTGAAGTCCGCCCGATTTTTAAAGGTGGTGATAAAAAGGACGTCTCTAATTATCGCCCTATCTCTATTTTACCCGCTATCTCAAAACTCCTGGAAAAGATAATTAATAATAGACTCACAAAATACCTGGAAAAAAATAAATTGCTTGCAAACAATCAGTTTGGGTTTAGAACAAATAGATCTACCGATGATGCTGTTTATTATTTAACTAAATATGTTAGTACTAACTTGGACCGAGGGCAAAAATGTTTAGCCATCTTTCTAGACCTAAAAAAAGCTTTCGATACTATTTCTATTCCCATCTTAATTACCAAGCTAGAAAAGCTTGGAGTGAGAGGAATTCAACTCCGGCTTTTCGAAAGCTATCTAACTGGGCGGACGCAGTGTGTTCGAATAGGGCGTCATGTTAGCGCTGATCTTCCAGTGTCTTTTGGCATTCCCCAGGGCAGTATTTTGGGGCCTACTCTCTTTCTTATTTACATAAACGATCTTACTAGCATCATCGTACCCAATGGCGACATCATATCTTACGCTGATGACACAGCTCTTCTTTTCTCTGCCAATACTTGGGATGAGGCCTTTAATGCTGCCCAGAATGGGTTTAATGTAGTAAACCAATGGCTCAGGCTTCATCTTTTGACCTTGAATACTGTTAAAACGAAATACCTAACTTTCAGTATACGACAATCAACACAAGCAGGGTGTAACTATAACATAGTCCCTCACCAATGTTCCCTAGACACACACTGTACCTGTAATCCAATCGAACGCGTTGTTACAATAAAATATTTAGGGATCCTCTTCGACCGTCATCTTAGTTTCAAAGACCACATAAAATTACTCAGCGCTCAAGTCAGAAAACTTATTTATGTGTTTAAGAGGCTGCGTCATGTGGTTGATCCTATGGTATTGAAACAAATCTATTTTGCCTTGTGTCAGTCAGTTTTAACGTATTGCATTTCGTCATGGGGAGGAGCTCCCAAAACAATCATTAAACCTACTGAGATTGCTCAACGCGCAATACTAAAGATTTGCACTTACAAGCCTCGACTGTTTTCTACGACGTTGCTTTATAAATATTGTGAAGTGCTTACGGTTAGACAGCTCTATATACTGACAGTAATTCTAAAGCAACATCGAAACATGGCATATGACCCCAACTACAAACATAGGCGTAGGAAACAAATAGTTTGCACTCGTGAACATAAACCTGCAACTTCCTTTATCAGAAGATTCTTTGTATTTTTGGGTCCCTATGTCTATAATAAAATCAACTACATTCTAGACGTTTACCCTCTCACTAGGGATCGTTGTAAAGACAGAGTGAAGAAGTACTTGCTGACTTTAACATATGATGACACTGAAAAATTGTTAATTGTACCAGAGTAAATAGGCTCCTTTGGGCAACTTTTCAGATATTTTATTTTATTTTTTTATTGCTCTTCATTTTCATATTACTTAAACACACATAGCTGAGTACACTCAACTTTTCACACCAAACATGCACACACACTCACTCGTAACACTCACCACCGTGTACACATTCATGCACCCTTCTCCATAGATAAACACCAACTCACTTACCTTTCCTTGTATTTGTTTTAACTAAGTTTGAGCTTCATTCGCTGTATTTTGTTTTTTGTAAAATTGTTCTAACAAACTTAGTTTTTAGCTTAGTTTACTTTATTTTGTTGTATTTTGCTTTTCCTTTTATCGACATAAAGCTGTTCGCGATAGCTTAATTTCTTATATTATCTTGCTGAGAGGTTTGGCGCTGCACGCCGAGATACAGGTTTTACCTAGTTCGGTTGCAGATGCTCCTATTATGTACCGTATGTTTTACCTTTAGAGTTACTATGTTTTATGTCGTTTTGTAGTTTGTATTTTTATTCGTGAATAAATTTATTATTATTATTATTATTATTATTATCTTTGTCGGCGGCGCTCGGCGCAAGCGACATGCGGCCCACCTCCCCTCGACCCACCCTACCGCGCCTCCGCAAATTATTAAATATTTATTTTTTGTTCCTTACTTCCTTAGTGCTATACGAACTCGTGTCCTTGACACGCATAATACCGGCTGTGCATAATTTCGTTAAATACAAGTTCTGTGAATGTTTTTGTGGAAAAGACGCTTAGTCTATTGTTTTATTAATTATTTTTGTGTAATTAGAATAGTAATTAGATTATGGTACCGCGATAAAGACGCTTTGTTTTATTTTAGTTCGGTCGTTTTATTTCTCGTGTTACGAACGTTATTTGTGTTATCTTATTTATTAGTGCTTGTGTAAACTTGTGTCTAGGATGGCGAGTACACATCCCAACTACACAGCAGCTGAATATGCGGACATGATTCTAATTTACGGAGAATGTCATCAAAATGCCGCCCTTGCAATAAGGACATATCGCGAGAGATATGGGAATTCCAGACAATGCCGTACTAATCCTTGCACTATTGTAGGAGCTCTTTAGCGCATCTGTGAAAACCGGCCAGTGGACCATTAGAGCAAAGAGCTCGCGCCGCCAGATTCATTGATAAAAGCTGACAAAGAATCATATTACCGATTACGAATACGTAGGTACGGACGACAGCAGGTCAAGCCGCCCGAAACCGTCGGATATTATCAATCAACCTTAAGCCTTAATGCTTTAGTGATAAAGTTGAAAAGCGGATAAAGACATCTGACTGATTGTAACCTTAGCTTGATGTGCTGTCGTCCGTACGATTTACGCTTGTGTGCCAGCCCGCTAACTAGGTCTGTACGCGAAGCTCCGAGCGCCTCCGAGGTAAGTAATTGCATGAATGAATTTTTGCAAGGGTGATCCCAATTTTGGTTACTTTTATATTATTTATTTTGTATGAAAAATTTATTTTTTCTTTTTTCGAGTTATTTTAAAATATCAAATGTCATATGATTAATGAGCACTAGCACTACTCGTGTGTTAATTTAATGTCACCATTATGGCGCCACGCTGTATAACATCACGCTGCGACCAACAGGAGCGGAACATAACTAACGCCACGCGGACCAAGTCGCTGGCGGCCGCTAGTTTAATATAAATTAATATCTAAATGTATAAAAGATGATAGCAAAATGCGTCATACTTAGTGATTGTCCCGTCGATATCTGAGATGACAATCTTGTCGTCGTATCGCCACTTGAACACGTTACATTTGCACCTGGTCGTGCCCTGATATGCAGTTGTTACACTGAACACCATTTCATTCATGCCTTCACGGAGGTTGAGGTTTTTCTGTAAAACAAACATAATAATTTAGATATCCTGCCCTTTGTGTCACAAAACATGCAGTGAAACTGACAGCACAGCTGTCTGTTCTATTAGAAGGTGTTTACTAACTATACGAACAGCTGTGCTGCTGAGGAGTTGCGCCATCTTTTTCCAAGCGTAAGCACTAGGAAATGATAAAGGCTGGGCGTTTTGAGGACTGTCTTTTGTAATTTTGACATTCGTAAAGGGCTGATTCTCAGCATAATATGAATTAATGACTCTGCCCTGCAAACCTATAACGGCGTGAAAGTGGCAAAGTTTCGGGCCCACAAGTTGTACAAAAATAATTTTGTGTTTTGAAACTATCATAAATTATGTTTTCTTTTTAGGTTTATATAGTGAACTTACAATTTGTTCTGAAGACAATCGTAAAGTTTTTCTAAAGGATGAATGTCTACGACCATGCCTCTTGATTTGCCCATCTTGATCGGAATCAGATGAGCTGTGATCATGTCGGTCCACTGTGAAGAGATAAAATCATAATGATAGAATGTAACATAAAAAAGTAAGCTTTAAAAAACAGGTTGAATGTATGCAAAAGTTACCTTGATCTTGAGTTTCGATAATCTGTGGTAGTGATTGCGGCCCGTCTTCAAGGAACTCTCTGGGGTCCATCTCTTCAACAATATCTAATTCTCTGACTTCATCTGTCTTTTCATCCACGGAGTTCTGTTTTCCGTCGAGAGTAATGGTCACAGTTTTTGTTTCTGTTGTCATCTCAATTTGTGCTACGGTTTCTTTTGGCATGACGTCATCTTTGGGAGGCGAAGATTCGGTGCTGAAATATGCAGATGGCATTAAAGCATGAAGGAAGTTATGTTTTATATTGTTGCCTGGAAACGATAGGCAACATTTCACTTTTCTGGGAATTTTTAATTTAGGGTCATATGAAAAGGCTATAAACGTAATGCCATAGTGTATAATTTTCTTGGTTATGATGTAACTGCTTGACGTCAGCGTTCGGATATAATCTCGTAAGATGAAGGCTCTTGTTTTTTCCCTTCAAATATCAATGGGACACTTATCTAAAGTATAACAAAGTGTCACTCACTGCTTGGCGTCTGAGGTAGAGCGGCGCCAGCTCCACCACGAGTAGCCGCGCGGCTTGACCGTGCTGTCCGATGCACGCGACTGAGACTCGTCCTTTTCGTTCTTCTCTAGGGATTCGAGTACACGCTGTAAGTAGTAAAGACCCTTTGTAGTCATAAAGTTACGGTTGCGATAGATGTGTTTGTGAACGCTATAAGACTGTGGAATTTCAGAGAACCAACTATTGCTATTTTATATGCTATTTCTATGGACCATGGTCTGACAATAAAATTTATTATTATTATTAATCACTACGTATTATAAAACCAAGTCACTTTTCTCTTTCCCTATGTCACATTGTATGATTAAATCTTTAAAACTACGCAACGGATTTTGATGCGGTTTCTTAATAGATAGAGCGATTAAATAGGAAGATTTATATGTATAATAACATCGCATTAAATTGTGAAGAAATACTATTGTTGATGATGGTTTCTAATGTGATGTCGTAAATAATAACATATTTTCCGCGTTTGCAGTGAAACACAGGCTGAACGCTACGAGTAATAAAAAAAATAATGTACTAAATATTGTACACATTGAAAAAGTCTACAAAAAAGTCCGCAATGGTATGTATCTATCTCTTATGGATATCCCACAATAATTTTTCTTTGTAATTTACTTTTTACGAGAAACACCGGCTAATTTTCAAAGCGATTTTAACCAATACAGCATTAATCCTTATCCAATTTAATACCTTAAATACATTGTTGATTTAATATAGGTCTATATCGCCCTTTACAGCATATCATTTACATGAATATTTTCGAAGATATTACTGATTAAAAAAATGCGGGGTGTCGCGTTTGTGGCGTTTCACGGCAGTTTTTTATGCAACATTCACTGTTTTTCTGTGGTGTATTTAGTATCAGCATTATACGCGTGCGAAGCCGGGGCGCGTCGCTAGTATTTATTAAATGTTAGTAGGTAGTTGAGTAGTAACTCACGTTAGGCAGCGGGCGCCTGTAGGCGAGTAACGACAACAGCAGCGGGCCCGCGCTGCGCCAGGGCATGGCGCGGCCCCCCAGCCGCACCACCAGCCGACCCTCGGCCGCCAGCGCCCCGCCGCGCTCACAGAACTCTTCAAATGATAGCGCCCGAGAAACGCGCTCTTCTTGTACGTATACGCCAACTTGACCTCTGCAAGAAAACACATTTATTGAACTCCATTAAAACATGTAAACTATAGAATTACCAAAAAGGCGAGTCTGCTCTGCATAAAAAGAGAGCTTCGCTCTGCAAGGGGACTTTAAAATTATAGATTGGTATTGTAACTGTTTATTATACCCTCGAAAGAAACTAAAGATAACGTATATGGAAAAAATGATCACATTTATTGTCTGTACGGACGACAGCAGGTCAAGCTACCCCAAACTGTCAAATATTCCCAATCAATCTTAAGCATTAATGCTTTAGAGATAAAGTTGAAAATCTAATAAGGAAATCTTACAGATTGTAGTAGCTTGATGTGCGGTCGTCTGTGCATTCGAAACCAACAATCATTTTAGGATACTTACTTGGCTAGAAGCTTCTCGTCGTCATCGGAGTCTAAAGTGGGCGGTAGCGAGGCAGGCGACTGTGGCAGCGATGGACCGTTGCCGGACTCGTACTCCTCCTCCGTGGGGCCTGAGGTGGGGTGGGCGCCCCCTGCTACACCTGCCCAATGAGAGCTTGTTATAGATATTGTGAACACAAACCGATCTAAAGTGATAATACTAAAGAGACGACTTTCGCAGCTTGGTTCAAGAGTGGCAAGGGTCATTGTTTGGTTAATAATAAAATTGTATTTTTTGTGCATGTGAAGTGTATACATTATCCAAAACAATTTACTTAATTATACTGTCTACATTTTTTGCAACACATAAGCTTGATACGCCAAAAACGCCCTTGGCACTGGTTGTCCCAAGCCATTGATATGTATAGAACTTACAAATGATCTCACCAGATCGATATCTGTCAGCGTGGTGCTTCGGGAAATAGAGATCAGGGTCGACCTGGCCTCGGTCCAGATCGTCTAGGTAGACGCCCTCGGTAGGCAAGTCTGTGTCGCGCGGGGACATGAAGCGGAACATGCCGCTGAGCACGCCGCGCCGGCTGGGTCGCTCCTCGTCGGAACTAAGCGGTTCGGTAGGCGATGCGGGCTCCGGGCTCGCGTCGGCGTGTGCCGAGTGCGATGCGGGCGGCGAGTCGACGCCCCGCACTGGCGGCTCGGGCAGCTCGCCCCAGCGCCACGACTGCGAAGACTTGTCCCCCTGCCGCCCCGCCAGCTCCACCTCCGTATCCGACTGCACCGGGGTGCCGCTGCGCGAACCCCTGTTGCACCAAAAGCAATAAGGTTACAGCAACAGTTGCAACCTACATGCAAAACAGGTTCTAACATAACCTCGCTACTTACAAAGGCTCTATAATCGGACGACATGCCGGATGCGTAGGCAACAAATTAAAATAAATTCAGTCCGTAATTGAGAAACGTTTTATTTTAAAAATTCTGGTATTAATTAGCCAAGCATCATTGTTGTTATAAGGTTAACACGTAAGTGCAAATCGAGGATATCCAATTATTAAATAATCATATTGCATACGAGGGACTGAGATACAGACTGTTGTACTTTAGACTTTAGAATAACCAATTAATTATGAGTTAGTGACTCATCTCCACCCTGACTCATATCTTAAATTAATCCTTTAATTAAAATCACCCGTATCGACAGAATGCGACTAAGATACTTTATTATTACCTATTTATTGCTATGCCTTGATCAGAAATATATGTCTTCTTGGAATACAAGCTGACCCGTGCCCACTTTGTTGCACAGTAAACATTTTTATCTACTTGTGATGAAATCAGACTAGCACGAAAGTCTTTTTCTAAGAGGCTATTTATTTTGTTCGAATAACACAGTTTTCTATTTTCTTTTTGAATAGATACGAATATCTTGTATTTACGTAAACTACTATAAACCCTATGTTTTGGATATAAGGTATGAATTCCAATATAAGGTTAACTGTATTTGCGCGTTATCTGGCGAATCCCCGAAACTTTTCATTAGATCATTTCGAGAGAAACAATCCAGTGTTGGCAAATGTTGTTAGGGTAAATAAACTTTGAATTATCAACCCTGCTTTAAATACAAGTTACCTACTACCACTATAATACTATGAAGCAATATAAAGTGATTTAAAGGTACATAGTGACTGCTGTGGTGTGGAGTAGTAAGCACGACACGACAAAGTGTGGAAATAAATATTTAATGAAGACATAACGCCAAATTGTTAGCTATCGAGCGGTGCACTACGCCAACTTTAAAAACTTTACGACAAGCGAGTGATTGCGTACAAATTACACTAACTACAACCTCGATTGGTCTCAGTAGGAGATACAATTCGTTTAGGTATGAGCAGTAACGATTGAATTAACAATACGAATACGATGAACTGGGTCGTGCTTATTGCAAGCGTGTGAGTGAACTGGTGTTATTCATTATTGATTATTACGCATTTCTGGGGGCCGCGAGCACCTCAAACGCTGTATCTGACAACGCCAACGGGATGCGGTTGTCGCCGGTCAGCTTGAGGTTGGACATCTCTTCACTGAAATGAGGCGATTCGCTCAACAACGGGCATGGTGGAACACATTTTACAGGACATTTAATGTCAACTTTCGTGGATCGCGCGAATGGTACGAGATCAATAATGTAACACTGTGTAATAGTTACCTAAGTGTTGCAACATGAACCTCGGTGTCACTAAAGAAGTTGATGTCGGTGACGTTAGGAATGGACGCGGGCTGTGTAGCGCGCTGCTCGGAACCCGCGCGGTCCGACTGGCTCGAAATAGAGCTAGTCGAAGACTTTCTTTGGTGCTTCTTTGAACTTGCTTTTCTAGTCTTCTTCTTCTTCTTTCCATTTCCGCCGTTAGGTTTGACTTCGTCCTGGTTGGAGGGCACGGCCTCGATGGGCCGGAAGTCATTGTGAGCGCTGATCTTCTGTACAACCTGGTGCGCCTCGCTCTCGGCCCCGCCAAGCTGCGTGGCTGCAAATGTCCGGGGTGCTCTATCCACCTTGTCAGTCGCATCGTCGAGACCGTCCATTTCAAATAAAGCGTCATGGTCATTATTAGTGTTGTCCTCTTTTGGAGTATTTTTAGTTATCTTACTTAAGTCAGGTTTTTGCATAGATTGTCCGTCAGCTGTGTATCTATGGAACAAAAACGGTACCGTTATGCTTTTATGATAATCTAATGGCGTCAGTAATGGAGCGTGGTTAAGTAAGTAATTTTATAGTGCAAGTACAATAATTATCATAATCGTCAGTGTGAATAATGCAAATGCTTTGGGAAATTCGCTTTCGAAGAATTTGCACGCAATGTAATCGTGTGTGATATTTAAACAAACTATCACTTTCCATTCTGACCATAATATTTGACGCTGAACGAAAATGCTATGCTATGTTTAGTCTTACATAAATAAATATTTGAGAAGAAACTATGACATTATTTGAATATGGTATGGTTTAGAATAATATACGCGGAGGTGTTATGAATTACCTTCTCTTAGTATAATCAGAGGCTTGTCCATGGTCGGGTTCGACAACGGAGAGTGAGTTTCGTCGTCGCGGTTCATACAAGTCTTCGAAGCGCGCCGCTGGAATAGGCGAGGTGGCCAGGTGCGCCGAACACTCAGCTTCGTCCTCACCGACCTCTTCAACGAAAAAAGCCTCGCCCGATTCTCCGAGTTTCATGTGAATATCCAACGGCTCACCGTTCAGCTCTAGATCCACCTATTCATCAAAGTCATGGTTGTAGTCTTCATTAATTATTCCATTACATCAGTTTTTGTTTTTACCTCGTGCTATTTTAATTGCAATGTTTCACAACCGAAAATAAAAAGTTAAAGCCCAAGTGGCCTGCGAAACTAGACAGACAAAAAAAAAAAATATGTTGTAGGGCAACTCATGAACGTTCAGATTCTACCACTGTTAGCTAAAAATATATATAAGTTTTTCAGTCGTTATTTGAGCTGTTAATCGAGCGAGATTTTAAATACCTACGCTTGTATAACATTCACCTAAAATAATTGGTATGTACTCATGTAGTGTCCGGGATTTAATTACTTATTAAATTAAAAGAATTCTATGTCTGCAAAATGCAAAGATAAAGTTAATCGAATAAACTTGTAGATATGTAATGATTACGAATATAATGGAATTGAAACAATGTTTTGTCCTGTTTAAAACATTAACAGGTGTACCGGCCGAAGAAAATATTTGTGCCAAATATTCTTCAGACTCTTGGTGAGAATTGTATCCTACTTTGGCATTATTCCAATTTTCACCCGAAGCGAGTAAGACGCATATTCTTTAGCTCTTTTTGGCAATGCACCCTAATTCACCACTAAAAATATTATAAAGATATTCACTAACGACTTTATTAGTATTAGTAATGGTTATCGATCTTTAGTTATGTAGAAGTTATCTTTTACAGCGTACGTCATTATCGACATGTACAGAATACCATTCTCATTATCATAAACCTTTGTGCTTTATGTTACTTTAACTGTGACGTATCAGTAGACGTATGTAGAAGTATTTTGCTAACTGCGAATGGTTTGGTTTGTACGTGTATTATCAGCGAATAATCTAGAAGCAGATGCGTGCATTGAGCGTAACTGAGAAAACATCGAGAAAGAATGTGGACGTGGCAGCCGTCTACAGCTAGATTAAAATAAATTTGTAGTCACATTAATTTGTGGAGGAATATGTGACGTATGTACGACTCACGAAAGCTGAAATTGTCCACCAAGTCTTTCATAATTATGACTCAATGGTGATTGATTACCAAACAATGAGTTTTGGAGTTCGGTTTACATTTCAGTAATAATATTGTCGTTATTGAACTAGCGACTGGAGGACATCCAAGATAGATAATGTGACTAATGAACTGTGAAGCAAAACTGAAACTTTCCTTTCCGTTCTTTTGCCTTTGATCCTGCCTTACATTTACTTATTTCTAGTCTTACTCTCGACATCTAGGCGAACCGCTTTTCGACTGTCACCAGTTCACGGCCAGTCCAAAATATATATTTAATACCTTTAAAAATAATATTTCTTTACATCGTACATTGACGACTCGAGCCAACATTTCGGATAGCCACTTTTTGTTGCAAATTTCAAGAGCTTGCGGATAAAAAACTGACTTGTCATTTTGAATGATCGTTACCTACTTATGTATTAGAGAGGCAAGACATGTATTCTAACACACTTTAATAACTTTTGTAACTGGTTGAACCAGATTGTTTACACTGACAAGTGAACTCGGGTAATCCCAATTCAACATTGGCCTTTACGGAAACGCTATTTAAACACGTCTGAAGATAGATAGTGAATACATAGCCTAAGTAAATTTAAAAGAAGTTGAAATAACAGATTAAATATTGCTAGAAACATTCGTTACGTGCTATATACGGACAGTATATATGTATATCTATAGAGGCGTGGCGTGTCGCTAGGTGTCGCAAGTATTGGAGATGTTTTAGTTGGACGACTGATTTGAAGGCCAAACAAGTCTACTCTTCGCGTGGGCATTTACATTCAACGTGCGGCTGCGATGCTTTTTCCACCGTGACGCAAAACGATTCAAATAGTTTTCACCAGTACCTACCACTTCACTTTTCTAATAATAATGGCCGAGTAATTCTTGTCTGTTACTTTTGAAGAATTAACAGCTAAGCAGATGTAGATGCCATTGGACATAGACCAGTAGACCATAACCTTGGTAAGGACATAGGATACCGACCATCTCGGTAGTACGGATATTTGCGACCGAGCGAAAGCTTCAAAAAATATTGCAGTTAAAGACTTGGAAGTAGTTTATGTATAATATGTGGGTATTTATTTGCTTCTGTAGCCCATAAACAGCTGAGAAATTACTTTCAGTGTGCGCACGAGGAGAATCAAAAAGCACAATTAATTCGCATCTCAGAAGTGGTTCATGCTTTATGTAGATATTCGCAATAATTACGCGACACATTCTTGCAGTCTCCACTTGAGTCAATAAGATCTTTAACCAAAATTTATGACTGATACTGACGTAGACAGAAACATTTTGAAATAACGCGAAGCACCTACATATGACGTATGTATATTGTATATTAAAGTCTTCCCACGACTGTGGGAGCAAGTAAAAAATACAGGCCAAGTGCGTGTGGAACTTGCGCACATTATCACCTACCATTATCTATACAAAACAAAAACATTAAATGAAAAACTACTGCTTTTAATATTTGTTAGAATAATGGCAGAAGAAATACATACATCACCTGTGAAAATTTCAATAGTCTATAGTCTAGCTATCACGGTTCATTAGATAGAGCCTGACGACCGACAGACAGACAGACAGTGGAGTCTTAGTAATAGGGTCCTTTTTTACCCTTTGGGTACGGAACCGTAACAATGACCCTAATTGTTTCACAGAAGTTCAAGAATTCTATTGTGGTAAGTATCTGCTTTACTAGCAGTGGGTCTAGGTGTTTAGGAGATCATAAAGTATCTTACCACTTTGAATCTGGAGCGTAGGACGCCTAGCTTCCCAAAACGGACATGGAAGGGCGAGCACGTGTAGCTGCCATCCGGCTGCTCGACCACCACGACGTCGATGGCGCCCGTCAGTGTCGCGCCGTTGATCTCATTGTAGAACTCGCGAAAATTCGCAATGAACTTGCCAATGTAGTTCATAGAATACATGGTTGCTGATTTGTCAGTCTCTCGTTCAAATAAATTGTTCACTTCACTCAATAAACACAGTACTTTAACTCACTTATGTAGGTAATGTCTTATAAATTACCCCATTTTGGGGCTGAGATCAAAAACATTAGGCTTCCTGAAACAATAGAAAACACAATTTTATATTATAACTTGATATTAAAATATACTTATATTTTATATTATAACTTGAATCATTGTAAATTAAATGAGCATAGTAAATTAAATGAGCATAGGAAGCGAGTGACCAGCGTATGAGCATACTATATCATTTTTGTATATACTGTCCTCTTCCTGTCCTAAATATGAAACTTAGTCAAAAGGACATTATTGTTTTGTAATTGTATAGCAGCAATATAACAATAAATTGAATGATATTCATAGAAATACGTGATTCTTAGTAATATTTCGAATAGATTATTAAAATCTTATCCGGTCAAAATACGTAGACATAGATAATTAATTCCCTTATTATGCGTAATCGAGTATTTCAAATCACCTTATGTTGTATTATAGATATGTTACTTTGATTGTGAAACAAGCACGCCAATTAACATGTTTTTATTTTTAGTCTCACTAATATCTACTATTCATTACCTACGTCCATTTTAGATTTAGATCGCATCAAGACTGTTAAATTCTCGTCCCAATTCTGCGTACACGTCGTACCTACTTATATCTCAATGTAACCGGAATGGTTTATAACGAAGTCCGTACAGTACATGGACATAAATAGCGCAAGTGTTCATTACTAGAGTAGGTACGAGGCAGGTTGTTGGGTTCATGCACTACAACAAGGCATCACTGCACACGCAGAACATTACCCAAAGTTGCATGTTTGAAACACAAGATTCAAGCCTAGCAATCATTGCGTTTATTACAGATTTTGTAGAAACTATTGAGGTCGCGGTAATGACACGGTATTCTTAGTTCATTGAAGTAGTAGTTCATCCGTACGCATTTGAAAATTTGGATTGAGATAATTCGAATATAGAATGAAATGTTCATCGTCTCATTGACAGCTACCATGTTTGGGGTTAGTGTGCGATTTGAATTTTTTATCTGTCAGAATCAGACAGCACGCGGTGACAACGTGGTTGAGAGCGTTCATAGTCGAGACGTGCGGACTCGGAGCGACCCAAGTGCCGAGGACTATGCCCCCTGTATAGATCTACTTACAATGACTAAGTTTTAAGAATAGCGAGAAAAATCGTCATACCATTATGTATATCTCCTAAAGGAAAAGTTGGCAAGAAAGTACAATTATTAGAATTAGAAATGATTAGGTACAGACATGATATTACAAAATTAGTCACCATAGTCAATGAGAGATACCAGGGTACGATATGCAGAATAATTTAAATACTTAGCCGTTGATTCAAAGTCAACCTGATAATGTTTTTTTTTTATGTATATATTAAGGTATAACGGACTTTGTTCAATGATTGAGGATGTAACTAGCAGGTGATACTCGCGTGGTATAAATATATTATGTAGGTATAGTGATTTCAGAGTGACGCTGTCGCCGGTAGTCAGTTAGTGAAGGTTAGATACCGGATGAAGAAAATTATAGGGAATTGCTCTCTTCAAACGTTAGAGGAAGCATAATATAAATTGCAAGAATTTACATGATGCGTGGGTTACGCCTGCAAATATATCTTATTTATATGGAAATGAACTGCATTAAATCCTTATTAATTTACCTACTTATGTTGAGATTTAAAATGCTGTTAATTAACAAAATCTTTTAATGAATTAAAATTATGAAATTTCGTACGTACTTAATTGATTAAATTACAATGTGTCACAAAAGGTAAAGTTAACCTTGGGTTTACACAGAAACGTTAAAAAACATTTAGCAGAACATGAACATGGTAAATGAAAATATCTTTTTAGATAAACTGTGTATACATAAGTACATAGTACACCAACCAACGTATGAGACAAAGTGGCAGGTGTCCAAGGAGAGCTGAATGACAGCTGAACTTATTCTTAGTCTCAAGGGCTCTAAGTTCAATGTCTATATAGATGAACATGACACTTCAATTGTCGTTAGTGTCATGCACCTTTAAACGGAAAACGGAACTCATAACCGGCCAATTTGACAGTTGGAACCGTTGGAAAATATAAAGCACTTAATTGGCTTTCACACTGTTTGACACACTTTATTGGATAATCATACTGACAGTCAATTTACATTACAAAAAAAAAACTTACACAAATAAGATTACGTATTTTTATTTCAACCAATTTTTTTTTCATATTCAAGATGTTTTTGTTGACATCCCACAGTTCTAAAGGGTATGAAAGAGACCAATCAAAGCAACAACTGACATTTGAAGTTATTATTTTTCAATTATAATAATTTTGTTTTCATTTTCATAAAAAAAAAAAAAAAAACTGTCATGATTATTACATTACAGTCAAGACCAAAAGTCGAGTTACAATCTCACAAAACTATGGCCAAGCAATACTAGTTGTAGTTACGACCTTCTTCTATAATAAATTTTGATACACACTTATACACTTTGACAACTTGCTGCCCGCTTATGATTGTTAGGTACTACTTACTAATTTCAACATTCACAGTAAGTGTTTAAATGGCCTAGCGGTTCTCGCCTTGATAGGCGTTCAAGGTGGTTCGAGTTCAAATCTAATAACTTACAAAATATTTTTGAAATGTTTATTGGTGAGTTATGAATGCTGACAACAAAAATATGTAAAAATACCGATCTGCAACTTAACGATGATACTTTATTTTAAGATTCTTTCTATATTAGAGTCATTATAAAAAGATGACGGTAGATTTGAAACAAACTGAACAAAAAATATTCCACTACCTTTTTTGACGCTGTGGGAATGCCTTTACGCACCGTACCCCGAAGGGCGTGTGTGGGACTCGCCCAGCCGAAGCCGGGAATACCCACTAAACCTACAGCGACACTCCGGCATCGCCATAGTGGCGGGGGAGTGGGAAACTAGCGCAGCCTGAGCTACCTCTCCCCCGCCGGCGAAACCCGCCTAGTAAGGCGGGCCCTCAATTGTCCCTCCTGGGGAGGGGCCGTGGCTCCCGCGTGATGAGCGATGTAAGGCGGGCGTCGGCCTCACGCCCGCCGCTCACCTCAGGGAGGGAGAAAGCGGGCGAAATCCCGCCTTCTCCTCCCCCTACGCCGCCTGCGGAGCGCCGGAGCGAGGGGATCCTCCTCCCGCTCGCGCTCCGCGGCCTCCTTCTGCGACATCACGACCTCGCAGAAGGAGGCCATCGCCACCCAAGCCTCCTCGCTCCCCACCATCGCTCTGACGATGGCGGGCAGCGAGAGGTCCCCTCCAACCGCCGCGACAAGATCGCGGCGCGGCACGGCCCACGACGGGCACACCGCGAGGGTGTGTTCCGCCGTGTCCTCCGCCGCGCCACAACCATGGCACGACGGTGTCTCCTCTCGTCCTATCCGGTGCAGGTACCTGCCGAAGCAGCCGTGACCGGAGAGCACCTGCACCAGACGGAAGGAGAGGAATCCGTGACGCCTGTCGAGCCAGTCCTTTAGGACCGGCCCGACGGCGTCGAGGGTACGGCGGCCGAACACCGCGGAGGCGAGGTCCTGCGGCCAATGCTGGACGATGGCGTCCCTCGCCTCCCGGCGGACGGCTTCCCTCACTTCTGGGGCCGGACGCTCGCCCAGCGCCCTGCGCCCCGCCGTCCACTCGTACACTCTGGCGAGCACCCACGCCTCGAGCTCCCAAGGCGGGGTGCCCGCCAGAGCGCACGCCGCTGCGAAGCCCACCGTGCGGTAGGCCCGCGATGCCCGCTGGGCGATGGCCCTTTGGGGCGTCCGAAGGGCGGTGAGGTTCTCCCTCCTATTGATGGAGTCCGCCCAAATAGGGGCCCCATAAAGGGCCATACTCCGCAGTATGCCGGCGTATAGACGCCGGCACCGCATGCTGGGCCCCCCCAGGTTTGGCATCAGCCACGAGAGGGCTCCCGCAGCCTTCAGCAGGCGCGTCGACAGCCCGCTGAAATGCGGGCCGAAGCGCCACCTGCTGTCCAACGTGAGGCCCAGATACTTCATCTGGGCCTCGACCCTGATCCTGACGCCCTCCACAAAAATGTGGGCGTCAGGTGGGGGGCGCTGCCGGGGGCCGTGAAAGAACACGGCCTCCGTTTTGTGCAGCGCCACCCTCAAGCCCAGGCGGCGGATCCTTCCCGCCACCAAGGATCCGCCCGCCGACGCTAAACTGGCCGCCTCCCGGAAGGTGCTCCCGCGGGAAGTGAGGAGAGTGTCATCTGCATAGCAGATGACACCCGTGCCTCGAAGGAGGGTTCCCCGCAGGAGCCAGTCATAACCGACGTTCCACAGAAGAGGCCCTAAAACAGACCCCTGTGGAACGCCGGCTTCAGCAGCGTATCGCCGGAGCTGGCCAGCCCCGTCTACGAGGAGGACAGCACGGTCCTCCAAGTAGCTGGCCAGGAGGCCCCGTAAATACAGGGGCACTCCGTGGTACCGGAGCGCTTCCAGGATGGTGGAGTGGGGGATGGAATTGAAGGCGTTGGCAATGTCGAATGACACAGCCAACACTCCATCCCCCACTCGCACCGCCTCTGTCACCTGGCCCTTTAGACGGGCCAGGGCGTCCACTGTCGAACGACCAGCTCGAAATCCGAACTGGGCGTCCGACAGGTCCGGTCCCACGCTCCGCAGATGCCGCTTGAGACGGCCGGCGATAACCCCCTCGAACATTTTACCGACCTCATCGAGCAAAACGATGGGCCGATAAGCCGAGGGGGAGTTCGCCGGCCGCCCTTCCTTCCGGAGGAGGCACAGTTGGCCATCCCGCCATGGTTTCGGGAACCTCCCCAACGCGAAGCACGCGCTGAAGAGGTTCCGGAACCTGCTCTCCATTTCGGTGGCCGCGATGGCCACCACCCGTGCGGGGACCCCGTCCGGGCCGGGAGCCGTCTTTTTGGCGCGGAGACGAAGAGTCGCCGCGCCAAATTCTTCCTCTGAAACCGGAGGAGGAGGAGCTTCCTCCTCCGGTAGAGCCGCTCCCCTTGACGGGCACATCACTGGTGGGGCGAAGTGTGGATCCCTGCGCGGAAACAGGGACCGCACCACCCCATCCAGGAGCGCTGGTTCGAGGGTCTCGGCAACCGGGGGACCAATGCGGCGCAGTTTGTTACGCGCCGCCTTATATGGCCTCCCGAATGGGTCGTTGTCGAGACCCTCCAACAGCTCGGCCCTCGCCGCGTCCTTAGCGGCGCCGATGGCCGATTTGAAGGCCGCCCTCGCCTCCACGTATCTGGCGTAGAGGCGGTCCTCGTCAGCCAGATCTCGTCGGCGCCGCCGACGCGATCGGGTGTAGGCCCGCCGTGCCGCTACGCAGGTGGCCCGCAGCTTCGCCAACCCCTCCGACCACCAATAAACGGCGCGTCGGGGAGGCGGACGTCTCGACCGAGGCATGCTGGCGTTGCATACCTCGGTCAATGACCCCCTCAATCGGGCCGCCGCCGCGTCCACGTCCAGGACGTCCACGCCGGAACCCGGCCAAAGCCAGTCCTGGACGAACGCGGCCTCCCTTGCCGCCTCCCGATCCAGGTGGGTCAGAGCCCACCTTGGAAACGGGGATTGGCCCGACGATGCGAGGGTGCTGCGGCGCCCCCGTGGATTCTGGGGGGAGATCTCGAATCGCACGTAGCGGTGATCCGAGATCGTCTCCTCCAGTTCCACCCTCCAGTTCTGAATGCGGGCGGCCAGTGCGGGCGCGGCGAAGGTGAGGTCCACTATGGACCCGCCCTGCCGCCGCACGCACGTCCGGACGCTCCCCCTATTCAAGAGGGAGAGACCAGACGCGGCCGCCCACAATTCGACCGCCCGTCCGCGAGCGTCGGTGGCCGGGTTTCCCCAGACCACCGATTTGGCATTCAAGTCTCCCAGCACGGAGACCTGACGTGGCGCCGTCCTCCCGATGACCGCCGTCAGGACCCCGAGGAAATCCTCGAAGTCCTGGAGAGGGCGGTTTGGGGAGAAGTAGACCCCCACAAGGGCCAACCCTCCCCACGCGGCGGCCACGTATCCCGGTCCCCTCTCTAAGAGCGAGAGGGGAGGGGAGTCCGAGGAAGACCGCGCCACGATTGCCACCGAGCCGTCTCTGTCTCCCAGCCAATTGCTGGGAGTGAAGTACGGCTCGGCCACCACTGCCACATCCACCAACCACTCGGCCATTGACTGCACCAGTAAGTCCTGGGCAGCCCGGCAGTGGTTGGTGTTTGCCTGCAGGATGCGATGGTCGGTACCCATTATTCGACCATCGCATCACCCTCGGCCGAGTATTCCACTACCTACAATAACTATTATTAACTACAATAACTCAAATAATATTACTTAGCTGTTGTTGGTTGGTGAACATATAGTTACGAGTTCGTGTTATTAGTTTTACCTTTTTAATCAATATGCAGGCATATGCAGGAATATATCTCAAATATCATAATATGAAACCGGCTTTTGTGTAAGTTGTTTTTATTATTATTTGGGTAAGGTGCAATAGGTACATAAGAGGAAGTCTGAAAGTGGCACCGGTAACTGAAAAGTTGTGTGGAAATCGGTTGTCTTGGTACGGGCATGTGTTACGGAGAAATGAGGAGAATGTCGTGAGGAGAGTTTTAATTATGAATGTTGATGGCTATAAGAGTAGGGGAAGACCAAAGAAACGATGGATGGAATGTGTGAAGGATGATATGGCTAAGAAGGGGGTGACTGCCGAGATGGCTTCTGATAGGGATGTATGGAAGAAAAAGACATGTTGCGCCGACACCAAATAAATTGGGATAAGGGCAGGAGAATGATGATGGGTAAGGTGCAAACCAATCGCTTGTTGGAAGTGTGTAATAAAATTGTTATTGTTTTAGAGAAATACTGTAAGCCAAAGTCACGAGGTTGGAGGACGAAGGTGGCTTATATGTCGAGACAAGTGGAACGAAACAACAATATTTACCGTTGAATAAACCTTTAAATCTTGCGAAGAAGGGAGGTTGCATTTGTGGTTTAAAAATAAACTAGCGAGACTGGTGGAGACTTATCGAGCTAAACATTTATAACAATCACAGTGCAGAAGTGTCCTACAAAGTGTTTTAAATATATATATCTTAATAACGGACTCTAAACCAACTCGTAAAGTAATTTAGCTAAGTGACAGTAATTTATTTTCGGTTGGCTTAATGGCTAACAGATGTCGCCTTTTGCAATTTCAATACAAATTACGTTTGGTAAATTATAAAAACAAATTTCGGAATTCGATAAGAAATAAGTTCGTTTACTTTTGAACTAAGAAAGCGCTTGAAGATTATAATCTCATGCCTTCGAACTCCGAAAAAAGACACTGCAGGATGGCAGCACTAGTACCATGCTATACACGCAAAAAAAAAAAATGTAAATGTAATAAGCACTGTTTTGTGTTCTAAGTATAGATTATTTTATGATTGTAATAATATTCAGGTTAAGCTTCAATCCTCTTTTCTTTAAGAAAATGAATAATTAAGCTATAACCTCTTTAATGATAACATATAATATTATAACTTTCATATCTAAAAACCAAAAATGTTTTTTATATTTTTTACCATAATAATATCATAAGTTTGTCAAGGATTACTTTTATATAAAATATTACAATGCTGCCATTTCAACGTTTGTTTCATTTATTAGTATAAGTATATCTATACCGAATAATATATATTTTATAATATATTGCATTATAATATGCTTATTGTTTTATTTTTATATATTTTTATTATATCACATCTATAGTAAACTAAAACATATAATAAAAACCTATTTTGGTATAAATATTCAGTAAATTTTCCTATTCGTTTAAATATTATTTGCAAACATTTTTACTTTAAAATACAAATCAGTTATCATAATTTTAAATTATATGAAACAACAAAAAGATTTGCCATTATTAAGGATCGAACCCACAATCGCTCGCTAATGATAGACCATTGTTAAGTGCGGCCGCTAACTTAACTTCAAATGAAGTAACGAAATTATGCATTACTTTAAAGAAAGACGAAGACTGCGCTAAAAAAAGAATGCGTTAGTGTGCGTGGCCGGTTTAGCGCAGGCGACAGTAGTCTTAAGGTGAGAATGGACTTCTACAGCTGATAGTACACCAATCATAAGTGAAATATGAAAACATCGCATTTTCAATATGAATTTGGTTTGCACGAAAACTACACTCGTATTTATCAATGAAGCTTACACACATGTCTTCGAAACTATTTACATTTCTGGACCACATCTTCTAGGGCTTATTTTTATTATTTTTACTTCCCTATAGGATAGAACCCTAGAGATAGGGGTAGTAAAAATCACGTTATATAAGAATTATATTCTAAGAGTTAAATCGTTTTCTTCCAATAATACTATTTCATGGAACCCATTTAATATAGCTAATAAACGGCTATGTTCCGATAAAAAGTCATATGACCGCCACCGCGTCAAGGTTGAACTTGTTTAATTCTTTATTGCTCATCAATATTCAACGCATTTAGCAAAATAAACTTAAAAGTGTTATTCAAGTTCTTTGTTCTATATTTCGCTGAATTTCTACCTACTGTTTCGCATTTTGTTTCATATTAATCAGCTCTATTGTGTGGTCCCAACAGTTATCATTTTTTTTTTGGGTTACATACAAACTCTCGTCACCACTTCCTCTTTAGTTGCTCGTTTCAGTTCAAATTAATTAGGTAAAATGATAGTTTTTATCAATATTGGAAACCGTAGGTACCTTCTTTTGTTTGGCATAAATCTATCATTCGTGTTACCAGTTCACAACGATAGCACCTTTTGGTGTTTGTTCTACTTGTATCTGTTTCTCTTTGTAGTCCGACAGCCTTATTTAAAATAACTGTATTTGCAGACTCTACTCGAACGTCATTATAGGTCACAGGTTATGCAAACTAACCTATAGTTCATTCTGTTACAGCCTAATAATAACTTATGTATATCACACGTGAACATGTGGAAAACGGATCCAACGCGACTGAGGAACAAACAACTGTTTATGAAACCTTATCTGGTAGCCGGGTCGAGCATACCACAACGTTTCACGTGGAGCTACCAACATTACACTGGTGTTTATTTAACAGGATCACTTACCCACATATCAATCAATGATAGCAATCTTAGATGTTTTTTTTTTTTTTAAATTTTATGGTTGAGATATTCTGGAAAGCTTTAGTAATGTACATACATATACATCTAACAAAACGACGATTTTGACTGTCGGCCCTATGTAAGATAAGGATAATATTATATGATAAAATAACATTACCTGATATATAGGTAAATGTGTTTTTGGTGTGAATAACACTTGACATAATAAGCACGTTACAAGGCCATCATGTAAGATAAGTAGGTAGTAGTATAGCATGGTATCTACTACTAGTAGATGGTATGGAGCAAGAACGTTTGGTGAACAACGAGGTGTACGGAGACAGGACAAATATGAGAATCTTTCAGTTAAGAAAACCTAATCATTTCCCTATAGGTTAGTCATATTAATCATTTTTTGAGGTTCGCATTAGGAACAAGGAGGTTCTGAGAGTACTGTGTCGTCTGGACGTGGATAAGGCTAGTGGTCCGGATGGTATACCAGCGATTGTTCTTAAAGCTTGTGCGCCCGAGTTGTCTCCTGTATTGACGCGCTTGTATCGCCTCTCATTTAGGACTGGTAAGTGCCCAAGTCCTGGAAGCTTGCTAACGTGCAGCCCGTGCCCAAGAAGGGTAGTCGTGCCGATCCTGCCAACTATCGGCCGATTTCGATCACCTCCATACTTTGCAAAATTATGGAGCGCGTATTGAACTCGCGCCTCTTGGCTTACCTGGAAGGTAACGATCTCCTCAGTGACCGACAGTACGGGTTTCGCCGAAATCGGTCAACTGGGGACCTACTAGTGTATGCCACTCACTTGTGGGGCGAGGCCCTCGAGAGGAATGGGGAAGCGATTGCTGTCTCCCTTGATGTCTCGAAGGCCTTCGACCGGGTATGGCACGCTGGCCTTTTGAGTAAGCTTCCAGCGTACGGCATTTCCCCTAGCCTGACTGGCTGGGTAAAAGACTTCCTGACTGAACGGTCCCTCCGAGTTGTTGTCGATGGATGCTCTTCTGAGCCCATGTCAACTAATGCCGGTGTTCCTCAGGGGTCTGTTCTCTCTGCAACTCTGTTCCTGCTGCATATTAACGATCTGCTGATGCCCGGTATCTATGGGTATGCAGATGACAGCACAGTTGTAGAGAGATACCTGCCGGGTGCTCGGGCTAGTAGGGAATCAATCCGGTCCGAAAGAGAGGCCATGGTTGAGCGAACGAGTGTTGCACTGCAGGCAGTCTCCGAATGGGGCAATGCCAATCTTGTAGCATTCAATGCCGCCAAAACACAGGCGTGTCTTTTCACCGCCAAAACTTACTTTTCGGAATGTGTCCTTGGAGTGTTCCGACCGCCTTCAGCTTTTGGAAGTTGAGATTTCCTCGGACCTTAACTTTGGGCGGTTCATTGAGTCCAAGGCTAAGGTGGCTGCCTTAGAAACTTGGCGTTATCGCAAAGGTCCGGCAGTACTTCACACCTGGGCAGCTCCTAATGTTATACAAAGCACAGGTCCGTTCGTGTGTGGAGTACTGCAGCCACATTTGGGCTGGTGCTGCCAAGTGTCACCTGGCCACTTTGGATTCAGTGGAGAGACGTGCAAAGAGGCTGATTGGTGACCCTGATCTAACTCGAGTCGGTCTCCAAAGCCTAGAGCACAGGCGTAGAGTAGCCAGCCTTTCGGTGTTCTATAGGATGCATTTCGGGGAGTGTGCGATGGAATTGCATGATTTAATTCCCCCATCTCCGTTCCACCAGCGGACGACCCGTCGTACGGCTGGTTTCCACCCTTACGTTGTTAACACCACTACGGTCTACGATCCGGACGAAGCGTTTCGCCTCCTCCTTTATACCGCGTACATCGAGGGACTGGAATAGTTTGCCAGCGGCGGTGTTTCCGTCGGACTACAATTTGAGTGTCTTCAAGGCTAGAGTGAATAGGCTGTTAATAAACTAGTGCGCTTTACCATCAACGATTGCGTCACTGCTTACCATCAGGCAGGATTGCGGTCAAGCGCTAGTTTAAAATATAGATTAAAAAAAAAAAATCATGTGGCAACGCTTGAACATTGTCCTCCTTTCCTGCCATTATTCGCAAAAAAGGATATAGGTATCTTGCGCGGAGATAGAGAAGAGCTAGTTGCCAATAGAAACAGTTGGAGTAAACGCAGGTTAAAAAATTAAAGATACTATAAATATTTATCACAACTGCGATAATTAAATTATCGATTGACGTATGTATGTACGTACCTAGGTAATACGTCTTTTTATAAATACCTGATCACATCTGAAGTCTAGGTTTTTTTTTTTTGTATTATGTAACACAAAAGGTGTTAAGTACCAAATATGTATGTGTATTCGTGTTAAGCAAATAAATGCGTAGGAAAATCCACGCAGTACTTATTTAACCAAATAGAAACAATAACAAGTGTGTTGGACATACAGTAGGTATTTATGGCTTGGATTCTCCAAAAGACTGGTTTAAAGGAGGTCGAATGGAAACGAGTTCCAAAGCTTCTTAGCTTTGGAACTCGTTTCAAGGATCATCGATCAACGATCATCCAGGTGAAAGATCTTTTCGCGCACTGCTTCTACTGGACAATGGACAACGACACGGCTAATAAGCAATACCTTCCCACAATTAATATTCCATTATAGGTATTATTATATGACTCACAAGAGTAAATATGCAATCCGCTAAGAGAAAAACAATGTCGACTCAAACAACCGTCATTATCTGATGCACGACTTGATTTCTTTTAACAAACGACATAGCTTTTCCGTTTACTGAAAATATTGTTAATTTTTGAATTTTATCTGACGTTATGATTTAAACACAAAGTAGCTATTTATCATAGATATCTAGACTCAAAGGTCGCGCTCAGTATGTATAAAAATAATTTAAAATATTGCAAGCAACGTCTACTCTCTCAACCGGCAAGCAAAGTGAAAACATGATTTAATGAGATTATAAAAGCATGAAGGCTTGTGTGTAAACGAAATAAACATTTCAAAACCAACAGTAGAGAACCAATACAGTGCAACAGCAATAAGGTAAAGACTAGTGATTCGTGTCCTTGTGTAGAATACGAATCTGTCATACAGGGTTTAGATAATTCAATATTATAATTTAATCAAAATAATATTATAATAATCCTATTGCTGGAACACAGTACAACACTGCTGGGGTTGGTAGCTTGGTAGATGTCACATAAGTTTCTTCGAAGTTTTTGGTTCTAGGACATGCACGATCACGCACGCATCACGATTTTCCTTTACCATTTTGATGAAATAATTTACACAAACTAAAGCGTTTATCGGCTAATATATTATTTTCTTAGAACATAAGACCTAGCAACTTGTAAGTCACGACAGTTACCATTGCTCTCAATTAAACAAAACAATAAAAATAAAGCAGGTTTAAATCACCACGAAATTACTGAAATTGCATAGGCGCGTGCATCATAAACTTTAAACAATACAATGTCGTGAAAGCAAAATCAAATCTAATTATACCTAGAAGTACCAAAAAAATGTACCTTGGTAGGAATAGCTGAAGAGGAGTATACTTCACTGTCAACTTTGTAAGACACAATAATTTCGTTATATTAATTATAAACAAAATACAGTCAGCTGTATATTTCGTACACAAATCCGAACACGGGTAAAAATTAGACGCGTGCTAGTCGCGCCGACTCTACCAGTAAACTGCCTGCGAGTGAGTGGCTGGTGTGTGGGCCGATACGAGAGTAGAGGTGGTTAATATAGCGCATAGCGCCATTCTATAGCACGCTATTTTTTCATAGCGCATAGCGCACGCTATGTAGGTGGACGTTAAGACGCTATGACGCTATAACGCTATTTACGCTATGAATGAAATTGATCTAACGACTCGCACAGCGCGCGCCTGCTCTCCGCGGGCGCTGGCCGCTATCTGCGTTAAGCGCTATGAAAAAATAGCGTGCTATAGAATGGCGCTATGCGCTATACGGGCAGTCAGTAATCGCGTGAGCGCTGTGGACTATAAATGTATGTTTGTTGTCGGAGCACGCTATTTTCATCGCGCGCGATCTTAATTGTTAGTGAAAATATTAGTATAAAGTTCTGTTGAAAAACGAACTAGTGACGATTATTTAGTGGCTGCAAAGGTATTATTAGTGTGTGTAAATATTAATATATAATTCTGTTGCAAAACGAACTAGTGGATATTATTTAGTGTGTACTCTATGTAAAAATGTCTAATCGCAAAGGTGGTGGTTTGCCAATCTGGAACTTTTTTGAAAAATCTGCAGACGGCAGCAAGACTGCTATTTGTAATTATTGTCACTGACAGTTGTCCTTTAAATTTATTTTTTCGAAATCAGGATATATTATCAGTAATCGAGGAACACGGTTGTCTACTACAAAAGTAGTTCAACTAATGTTTTTAAATGTAAATAAAATATAAATTAAAGAAGAACTACTGTATATATCTGTGTATAATGTAAATAGTTGTTTTTTTGTATACAATATGTAAAGAAAACCCTGTCCGACCCATAAGGATAACAAAGGTTAGGCAATCACATGACCAAATAAAATTTGAAATTTTGCATAATCATCATAGTAACAATACTAATCAATTTTAAAACTATCTTTTTTCCCCGCGAATTTACGCTAACTTCCCCAAAATTTGGTGTTTTAAAAAAAATGACAACACCACTTTAGGCGGTATAATTGTCGGCTTTCCTTTTATTGTTTTGTTAGATTATTTATTTCTTTGGAGGCGTCGCGCGTGAGCCTTGTCGGCGAAGTAAAAGAAATAACTAGTGATGCACTAATTTTTGCGTAATAACGTTTTTTTATCGCTATTAATCGAAACTTGTATCTGGTTGAATGATTTGTTAAAAACACAGATTACCCAATGGTAAAAGTACTTTTGTTTGTTTATCGATTAATTACCTACTAATAACATTATTATAACACAAGTATTAGTAAACAGAAACGAGAAGGACTTATGAAACACAATTTTAGTAAAATTTTACAAATATTTTAACGGTCAATATCACCGATTTTGAGACAGAAACTGAAATTAAAAATTTGGCATGATTTTCATTTACAGCAGTGTATCTAACTAATTTAAGTTTTGTAAAAGTTCTAAACAATTCCATGCGATGTTGAATCTAGAATGAGAATGAGAAACTACAATACTAAATCGATAACAAAAATAGACGAGTAAATTGTTTCCATCGAAAATCAATATTTTGATTACTTACACATCCTTTGAGTAAGGTACAAGGTACAAGGTGAGTAGGTACAATTTTAAAAATAAAAATCATTTTTACTTTAAATTATCAGTTACGCGTAAACATCGCTCTAGTGAAGACTATTCGTGTATTGTGTGATCATGTCGTTTCCTAATGTAGTGTAATGTAATATGCTGATGGAAGGTAGCAGCAACTGCTGTGTTGTGATCAGGTGATTGTGGTTAATGTGGTTCCAGTATGACGGTGCGTCACCATATCTTTGTCCTGTACGTGAGAACCTCCATTATCAGTTCGGCGAGCAGTGGATTGGTAAGGGCGGACCAACTGTGGTCAGCGCGGATTTGACACCACTTGATTTTTATTTGTGTGCATGTCCGTGCTAATCTCGTGCGACAGTACCAGCTGGACCTGTATCGTTATTAGTGAACGAAATTTATAAATTAATTTTTTAAATTAATATGGAACAACATCTCCGCCTCAGCGATTATGCTCATCGAATGAAATGATACATTTGGAGAGTCAGACGACCTTCCTACTTAAAAAAAAGTTCTTTTCACGAGCTGCCTCATCATTTGTTTCGAGACTCGATAAACGTGGATAAATTACCTATACCTACATGCATGAGGTCAACTGAGGTTATGAACTGTGCCTGTGTTGCCATGAAATTACCTATTTATTTTATTTAAGTTATTAATTTTTTAGGCGGAATTTTTTTTTAAGTTTAGCCAGGTTTTGTAGGCATTAGTAGAATCAGTTATCGATACCTAATAATACCTTCACGGGTCGGACAGGGTTTTCTTAACATATTGTATACTAGCTTTCCGCCCGCGGCTTTGCCCGCGTGGAGTTCGGTTATATCGCGCTTTTTAGATTTCCCTCGGGAACATCAAATTTTTCCGGGATAAGAGGTAGCCTATGTTCTTTCTCAGGGTCTAAAGATTGTCTGTGGCAAATTTCATCAAAATCGGTTCAGAGGTTTAAGCGGGAAAGCGTAACAGACAGACAGACAGACAGACAGACAGACAGACAGACAGACAGACAGACAGACAGATAGACAGACAGACAGACAGAGTTACTTTCGCATTTATAATATTAGTATGGATACAATCAATGAACTTTTAAATACGCCTATATTTGATTTACGATTTATTAAAATTAATGTTAGAATAACCTTTACCAATTATAGACAGTCCTAAGCCTGAAAAGTATGAAAGAGAGTTCATTGATATCTTTCTATATTGCTTTTTTTAGCGTTCCGTTATAGCATGCGGTCTATGTATCGAAGAACGCTATGTAAAGTAACACGCTATGAAATGTAGCGTGTTGCAAGAATTATCGCGCCTGCTGGACGTCCACGTGCTTTCTTATTTATAGCGCGCTATAACATAGCGCATTTAATAGCGCGCTATAAATTAATAGTTTATAGTCTATAGCGTGCTATTTTTTTATAGCCGTTTTGAACAACTCTATACGAGAGTGTCGAAGAGCCGACCATGGGCTGACGTCGCGTGACGTAGCTCAGTTGTTGATATGATACCGCACAATATCAGTCATACAACTCACACCACCAGCCATGTGCTTCGAGCGTTCGGTTTGCTTTACTGAGAACGCTCACCGCAGGCACGAACGCCAGCGCTGGGTCGATGGCGCGACATGGCGTGATGTCGCGCCATCGCTGTTACGAAAGTTACTTTACCTCCAAGTTTACGTACACGCAATGTTAAATAAAATTAATTAAAGATGTCGCCGACATGACCCAAGATGCCCAATATGGTAGAGCG
Source organism: Sesamia nonagrioides (assembly GCA_017933935.1). NCBI lineage: Eukaryota > Metazoa > Arthropoda > Insecta > Lepidoptera > Noctuidae > Sesamia > Sesamia nonagrioides. The sequence goes on along the minus strand of JADWQK010000668.1, from coordinate 230,669 downwards.
TAATGACTGTAATGAGACTATCATACATACGTTGGAAATTTCATAAGTATAACTTGTATACTTGTATGTTGGTGAGCGACTCGATTAATCTTTTTTTTTTTTGTTTAAATAAATTTAAATTAAGTAAGTTATTATGCAAAGAAAAATTTCAAAAAGTTACTCAAGAATTTTGAAATTCTGGAAAAATAAACATCCTTTTATGGGATTATTCTGAATAATATTCACCTGACAGAAGTCCTGTCCTTTTTATTATAATTACCAGGACAGGATAACATTGATCGAAATAGATATCATTGATATTTCTGCTATTTATAAGTGCACCGGAAGCAAAGTATTATTGGGTTTTTCATCAAGAATCTGGTCAGCAACCTGTATTCTGGACTGTAGTCGAAGCCTGTTCATAGCAAATGCAGTAATACATATAATCCTTTTTACAAGAACTTGCTTTTTAAAAATAGGTCGTACAGTATAACTAGGGTTGCCAGATCAGATTATCAAAATATCTGGAAAAAGATTAAAAAAGTCGGGATTTTGGGATTTTTGTCGGGAGAAACAAAATATTAATAAGAAACTCAAACTCAAATGGGTATTATAAACATCGATACATAAAATAGTATGGCATCTCCATAATCCGCCTGACGGCAAATTTTTTTTTACGGGGCAAACCCGTAAAAAAAATTTGCTTACTTGGTTTGCTTTGGGGCTAGTTCAATCTGTGTCATTTGTGACACAGATTGAACTAGCCCCAAAGTAAGTTCAAGACTTGTGTTATGGGATACTAACTCAACGATACTATATTTATAATAGATACATATGTGTATAGATAAACATCCAAGACCCAGGCCAATCAAGAAAAGATCGTTTTCCATCATGACCTGGCCGGGGATCACACCCGGGGCCTCCACCGATGCGCCACGGAGGACGACAAGATTTCATCTAAATTTAATTAATGAAATTTTTTAAATTAAAGATGACATTTATTTGAAAAATAATTGACAATGCACCAAGACAATAAACACGCAGGCTTATTTGCCACATATACTTAGTATTAGACTTTACTGATTCCAGTAATTTAGCTCCTTTAGCGCCGTTTAAAACTGACTTGACTGTGAGACAGTTACTTTAGTTAATCACAAATTCAGCTTTAATTTAATCTAAACGCATGCGATGTCGGTCTTTGGTATACAAATTATTTAGCAAACTGAACACCCTTTCACAGTAAGCATTGCTTACAGGAATTGACAAAACAAACGACACAATATTTTTTAAATTTTCGAGTTTATTCTTTAAAAAAATATGCCCAAACCTTGTCATCATTAGACATGTGTTTTTCTTTTGGAAGCTGTTCAAATATTTCTGTAATGCAACAATAATCTGTATATAAGAAATATTGGTCAATATCGTTTGAAATATTAAGGATGTCGGCCAAAACGGATAGCTCTTCCCATGTAAATAAAAATTCGCCTTTTAAAGACAGAACAGATTTTTTTTTGAATAAGGACGTCTTAGAAAAATCATAGCGTTCTTGCAAGTATTGAATAGCTCTTTATAAAAACTGCTCAGCTTCGCTACAAAAATGTTTTTTTCCCTATCGGAAACATTATTTAATACAGTTCTGTTTCTACTACCAAAGAATTTATCATCCAACCTATTTTTGAGATGACTCATTAGTTTCCTCATTACTGTTGAATAAATAAATTTATAAAGTAGATTCGATTATAAAAGTTTAAGTTTACCTTTATGCCACAGTGGCGCTAGCAGTCTAGATATGTAGACTCTTTTATAATATTTGAATTTTTGTTTTCTCTGATTGACGGCGTTGACTTGGTAACTTGTGTGCGGTGCAAATAATAAATGTTTTACCTTTATTAAAGAAATCTAACACGTTTTTTTTATTGAAATACTGCCTAATTCCAATAATTACACTGTTCTTTTCTAAGACAGGGCATGCATCATTTTCCAATGCTAAAATTGCTGTTTGGAACTCCAACATTATATTGTGTATGAAGTACCTTCATGTTTGTATTTGTCAGCCTTATCACTATTATCAAAAAGGCTAAGACTTTTGGTTACAAACTCCCGTAACTCTTTTCGACATTCAACTTCACCTTTCAACAAAAAATACTTGCAGCAATGCAGTAAACGATCTATAGCGGGCATAAGAGATAGCCATAATCTTATTGGATACATGCCGAAGATTTTTATACTCGATACTAGCAAATAGGAAACATTCTTTTAATTTTTCAGTTCTCGTAGAGGAAGCTAAATGCATTGTATATCTTAATGACGATACTGACAAAGCTTTTAGGCCATGGCTGTCCATTAACATGGCAACTACAATTTGCCTTAATTAGATGATCGTTAGTATCTTTCAATTTTTGAATTATTTTTCATAGAAAATTTTAGAAATATTCGTTTTTCGGGAGACTTTGAGATTTTTCGGGAGTCTGGAGGTCACTGAAAAAGTCGGGAGAATCCAGACGATTCCCGACCATCTGGCAACCCTAAGTATAACCGAGCAGGTGCTCAATTAAAATCGTTCTTGAGGTAGAATTGATTATCAAACTTATTGAAAATTATAGGTAAGTCAATAGTTTGTTTACTGCTACATAAAGTACCTACTTAGTTAATTCTAGGAATATAAACAACAACACGTCCTACTAGCTAGCTGTCCTAGAGGTTCAGTTCGAATTTATACTGTACTATTTGGTTCGCATCTACAGTGACACTATCTAGGCATTAGTCACATGTGACCGAAATAATGTCGTAAACAAAAACAATGTTTGTTTATCACAGACGAAACGCATTACGTTAGCCAAGGTGAGCCTATGTTGTTCAGTATTATTGTGTTTTATTATGTAGTAAATATTTTGCTCAATGAGAGCCTGTCAAATATTCTTTTATACAAAAACAAAATGTTATTATGTACATACATGTCTTGGCAAATAGGTATAGTCAGCAAATGAATATTTCAAGTTCAATATAAAATAATTAGATACGGTTAAGATTTAGTGTTAACTTGTTAGGTCTTCCAAGATCCGTTATCATAAGAACAGCTGTCATCCACGTTGTCACTCGTATGGGGTTTTACGGGCCATTATCTACATTCACGAATTTGAGTTTACTAGCGATTGATCTAGACTGCACAACCACAGGATACTATACGCTACCAGCAACTACATAATCTGGTGTTATCCCTTCTTGAATTATTAACCTATTTATTCCTACAATTTTCATTAAATTAGATATAAAATCTCGACATTAGAAGTCGTATCAATAGCTCGACGTTAGAAGGAGTAGGTCGTATGTGTAAGTCGTCGGAATACTTCTAACATCGTGCTATAAATACGACCTAATGCTTCTTCTAAGGTCGAGATATATTGCTATCATTTTTCAGCATGTGGGCTGATAGTTCGGTAACCTATTTAACTTGACCTATAAAAATCCTTTGCTAATTAGTTTGGTGTGACTGTTTGACGTTTACGTGGTATTTACTCTAGAGATAAGGTTTTTAATTTGACCTAAATATATATTCATATATAGGTCAAAACTTCCTACGCAGTCCTATCCTATAATGCCAATGTTCTGGGTGGCGACGGAAATACCTTGGGGAGGTGCACTATTTTATGTATGCTAGTTCTCTGCTTATAGGATTTATGAAAAAAAAAACCTTGTTTTAAAAACCTTTAGGAATAAAACTATACATGTTAAGTGGTACTTTTAATGTAATGCAACACTACTGAAATATTACTAATGTAATCTTTCAGTTGTTTTAAGAGACAAAAGTATAAACATTAAAAAGTGTTATGTAATATGATATGACGAATATGTTTATTATATAAAAAGATGTTTGGTTTGGTATATAAATTCTAAACATTTAAACGAATTTCCCATTAGTCCGGGCTCCTATGTACAGTACATACAACTTGGATAATTTAAAATTGCGCATTTAAAACTGGGAACAGCAGTAACCGAATGGTACGAGGTTGTAGATCGTGAGTCTCCTATATCTACAGATTATAGTTCGAACACAGGCAGGCATGTCATTTTGTGTATTTAATTTCATACCCACTGCTCTGAAAACTATGAAGTCAATCATCTAAGGAAACCAACATTCCCTAGCTTAGCACCAAGCTCGCGTGGTGGATTATGGCCAAGTTTCCTCTCACAGAAGGAGCTTCTTTCTTCCATTCCCTTCAGGAGTGTCCCAGGAGTATTAAAGGCTGATTTTTTAATGCATGAAATGTTGGAGATGTGACTACCTCTAAGTATATAGCTCCGATATTAATCATGCGCATTTACAGCTAAACAATAACATTAAGGACAAGACCAAATTATCTGCAGTATATTATAGCGACGTAACAAAATACAGCCACCTTATTAGTCTAGGAATGGGTGTGTCGTGTGACGTGTATTTACGACTGGCCGAGAGGACCGACGACGCCATACGATGCCTGTTGCGTATTATTTAAACCACAAGGCCAGGCTTAACAAGCGCTTTAAAAAATACTTATTCATACAAGGTACTTTCAACTGTATATCTACTACTCTAAATAATATATTTGCATTTGCAAATTTGCGAAAACGGTTTGGACGCATAAACATTATCGCGACAGTGGCCTTCGAGTTGTTGTAATGCGCATGCCAGTGATATTGTGAGTCGTAGTTTGCGGAAAAACATGTTTTTTTTTTTTGTGTAAATCTTCTTATCAGGATGAGATACACGCCCCCAGTATTATTTTCTAATCCGATGTTTCGTCACGATCGTAAGACATTATGTAACTAATGATTTTTGACGTTTTAGGATAATAGGGATGTATCCAAGGTATGAAAATCAAAAAAATAATTAGTCCGTCTTATAGATAGTAAAAAAAATTAAGACCCGTATTTTTTATTTTGTCGAAATTACCAAAAACTACTGAGTTAAAGCGTATTAAAGTTACGGAGTGGGGGCTAATAACGTCACGCCGTGATATATTTTGTACCACGGCGTGACGTCATGCGACATTTCAAATCAATATATCTTCCTAAGTATTTGAATGAAAGAAAAAATAAAAAATACGTTTTCAATATTTTTATAAATCTATCTGACGGACATTAAATTATTTTTTAGGATACAACCCACAGTAGGTAAGTGTAACACTCTGTAGGTAATGGTAAATCTAGCTATCTTATTTTTGTTTTTAAAATACGACTATATTGACTTTTTGCAACGAAGTGTACTTTAACGGAGCCGCGAAGCTGAAATAGGAGTAAAATTGGAGAAATCGTCACGTACCTAAGTAACGAAAAGCTTTATGCCCTCTTCATACGACGTTTAATAACATAATACTTGGGACACTCACAAAGTTTTGCGATAGAAAAAAAGAAATGTTTTATAGGTACACATTGATAGATACGTCACTAGCGCACTGAAAATGAAGCGTACAAAAGGAGGTAAGTCCAGCAAGTCGCTTTAGTTTTCGTCGATTCTATTTAAGCGCAAACGACAAACACTAGCCATCTTTTTCTTCTCTATGCTTTAGATTGCGCCCCATCTCACTCACACTGTGCCAACGTGTGAAATGTACGCAGAATAAAAAAATTGAATGTGTGTGCTGCTGCTCCGATCGGCACATTTATTTTGGTTAATTTGTTAGAGCATATCATATGTGTACCTATAGTACATATATTTTAATTATATCTTTTCAAAGTACTCTTCACCAGACTATACAAAGTTTCAGACACCTCGTTTACAGCCTGCTCGAACGCTGACAGCGCATCATCCAGCGACGTATCCGTTTGTGTTGATCTTTAATTTTTGGCAATAATAAGAAGTCACACGGTGCTAGGTCAGGGCTGTAAGGAGCGTGAGCCAAAAGTTTGACCGGTGTACTGTCCAGGAAGTCACTCATTTTGATTGCGGCGTGAGCGGGCCGCATTGTCGTGGTGAAGCAGTAAGCCACGGAGCCCTGGGTTTGGTCGCTTGTGGCTCACAATAGAGAAAACTTCTGTCAAGCATTTGGTGGGCAGAGGGTTTAAACCCAATGGGTGGAAATGGGTTAAAACCGGGTTTTTTTGGTTTAAACGGGTTTAAACCCGAATAAAAACCCAAGAAGCGGGTCTTTATTTATTACTATCACTAATATCTTCGATTGTGGACCTAACACGACTTAGGTTCTTCTAGTGTTTTTTGGAGTATAAATATCACTAATATTGGTGCATTTAAGATCACAGCAAGTTTGATATTTCAACTGTATTATTTATACCAGTATTCCATCACAGTCCATTCATTGTATGATCAAGCCTATTTTAAAATAATAGTTACAGTAGTTTAAGACATACACTTTACTGCTGATTTAAGAGCCCATCCTATGAATTAACATTCTTCACTACATCTTTCAAGGGTATCCAAAGAAATATACAGTACTCGGAATATAACTTGAACCAAAATGGCGGCCGTTTCAGTTTTTGCGTTCCAGTTTTCTCATTAACCATTGCAGTTTCGGAAATATATAATGTTACTCGAAGTTATGTGGTTACGCACAGTCCTGCACGCCGTATTCTCGCATCACACCCCTCAGTTCGATTTTGATTGCACATTTCGATTTAAGACCCGAAAATCAGCTGTACTGCGCCGCGTACTGTATAGTGAGGTGGAGGTTATATATGAAGACGTCAGTAGACACATATATACCTCTTAAACCCACTACACTGTTGTCATGGGGGACTTTAACGCAAAACTGGGCATGCGAAAGGCGGACGAGATGAAAGTGGGGCAATTTAGAGTTAGAAATCGGAATCCCCGAGGTCAGATGCTAATGGACTTCAAGGAAAAGGAAGGAGTCTTTGTGATGAATTCTTTTTTCAAGAAACCATTGTCCCTCAAGTGGAGCTGGTTTAGCACCGATAGTGAGACCAAAAACGAGATAGACTTCATAATATCAACGAGAATGCAAATGTTCATCGATGTCTTCGTGCTCTATGCGGTTTAAACCGGGAGTGATCACCGTATTGTTAGAGGCATCTTGAACCTCAACATTAGGTTCGAACGCTCTCGACTTATGAAGTCTACGCTCCGTCCAGCATCAACCCAGCTCCAAAACTCTAAAAGCTTTCACATCGAACTGCAAAATCGCTTTGCCTGCCTCGGTGAAGGCGTAGATGAGGACCACTATAACAACAGGTCTGTGGAAACTGCATACGGAAGGGTCCAAGTTCATCAAAACCCTCCCTTCAAAAGGACAGAAGAAGATCTCCTGTCCCACCTGTCGGCTAATGGAAGAAAGACGGGAGGTCGTCTTAAAATCCCCTGATGACGCTTAGCGTATCAGATGCCTTAACAGACAAATCTCAAAGTCTCTGACTCGCGATATACGCCAATTTAATACAAATTGTATTAAAGAGGATATCGAGCGGAACAAAGGTTCCAAAGTGTTCGCAAGAGATTTGTCTGTTCGACAGAGTCTACTTGCGAAGCTGAAGAATGGGGATGGTAGGATCGTCACTTCCACCCTGAGCTTTTTGGGTGAGATTGAGAAATTCTACCGAGAGTTATACACATCAACACGCGCATCTGTTGTGAGCCTGGCCAATGATCTTAGAGCCAGGCTAACCCGACACTACACCGACGATATCCCAGACGTCAGCCTGTTCGAAATTAGTATGGCCCTGAAACAGCTCAAGAACGATCGGAGGCGGCTGGAGATGATGGAATTACGGCTGAGCTTCTGAAAGCGGGTGGCAAACCGGTTCTTAAAGCGCTTCAGAAGCTATTGGCAATGCAAAAGGCGAAACGCCTTTGGCATGGCACATGAGCGTGGTGGAATTATTTTTCAAAAAAGGTGATAATACCTTACTAAAAAACTACAGACCAATATCCCTCCTGAGCCATGTCTATTAGCTGTTTTCTAGGGTCATCATGAATCGTCTCGCTCCGCAAAGGCTTTATATAGCAGGCTTCCAAAAAGGCTTTAGCATCATAGACCACATATATACGCTGCGGCAAGTTATACAGAAGTCCGAGGAGTATAATAAACCACTATGCTTAGCGTTTGTGGAATATGAGAAGGCCTTCGGTTTGATCGAGACTTGGGCGGTGCTACAGTCTCTCCAGCGGTGCCAAATTGACTATCGACACATTGGGGTGAGTGTTTGTACAAAAACGCCACCATGTCAGTCCGTCTCCAGCATCAGAACTAGAAACCGATCCAACTGCAGCCTAGAATGAGACAAGGAGATGTCATATTTCCCAAATTGTTCACTGCTGCGTTGAAAGATATCTTCAAGCTCCTGGACTGGAAAGAACTTGTCATCAACATCAACCGCGAGTACATAATTAATCTCCGTTTTGCAGATGATAGCGTGGTCATAGCGGAGACCTTGGACGACTTGGGCAAAATGCACAATGACCTCAGCAGAGCTTCCTAAGTGGTTCTAAAGATGAACATGGATAAGACGAAGATCATGTGGAACTCTCATATCGTACCCACTTCAATTCTAGTTGGTTTCTCTGCACTCGAAGTTGTTAACGAGTATACATAACTACACACATCAAAAGTGTCTAGGGATCAACATATATTTTTGCAATAACTTTTCTCCTGATTGATATTAATTAAAATTTTCTTTAAGGATTCATCAAATAAAGTGTTTTCGTTTGTCACAGTAACGATAAACCAAGTCACCTTTGCATTAATAAAGAAATTTGCCATTTTCCTAATAAAGGGATATTTGACATTTGAACCACTAACACAAAAGTTCGAAAAAAAGACTGAAATAACAGTTTTCTCTAAAATTTTATTGGGTAACTTAAACAATTAATAATCCGTGTTTCTACCGCGAACACTAACAACACAAGAACATCGGTTTGGCATACTCAAAATGAGTTCATCCAAATCACGCTGTGGAATGGCCGCCCATGTTCGTTGCAACAACAAAAAAAGGTCTTCTTGCGACTGGATACCCTCCATATTCGGCAGAGCTCTTCTCTGTAGCATATCCCATGCATGCTCAATCGGGTTCAAGTCTGGCGACTGAGCAGGCCAGGGCAGGACATTGATGTTAGCTGCGGCGAGAGTCTGTCTTACAACTCTTGCGGTGTGCGGTCGTGCATTATCATGCATTAACTGAAATAAGGGACCGATTTGCACTTGTAGAGGAACGATGACGTCTGATACAATCGTTTCAGCATAAATTTGAGCGTTGAGGTTGCCTCTGATCCAAATCAACTCAGTTCTTCCGCCGATCCAAATACCCGCCCATACCATGATGGTTCCACCACTATAAGGATGGACTTCCTGGCAGGATTTTAATCGCTGTTGGCGTCCAGGGGTTCTCCAGTGTCGTATACGTCTTGTATCCGGTCTCATACCAAAACGAGACTCATCAGAAAAGCACACGAAACGCCATTGTTCTTCTGCCCAATTTCTGTGTTCAAGAGCCCATTGATATCGAATCCTACGATTGTGCATTGCTATAGGTGGTACCCGTAGCGGTCTTCGGGAATGAAGGTTCACTTCATGCAAGCGGTTTCTGACTGTTTGGTCGCTAATTAAGTTCCCTGAAGAGTGATGAAGCCTCACGGCTAACATCATGGCGGTTATTGTTGGAGCTCTTCGAGTTAAGATTTGAATGTATCGGTCTTGTCTCCGTGTGGTGCAGCGATACCGTCCTCCATGGCGCTCAGCCACGGTACCAGTGCTTCGGTAACGTGTCCAAAGTCGACTGATAACACTCTGACTTGTATTCAGAGCTAAAGCCACAGTACGTTGCCGGGAACCAGCTTCTATCATTCCCACGGCTCTGAGCATTTCTTCCCTGCTTAAATGACGTCGCCGCTCCATAATAACGTTGGTTTTAATCAGTAGTAGGGAAACAGTAGCACTAATAATGTCTTCAATGCGTTGTATGTTTTTATAGGGAAAATATTGACAGCTGATTTTCATCTTTTACTCGAATTTGATTCACAGTTCCTGATTCAAATTATGAAATGCACCAAAAAGGATCCATATAAATTTATAAAATCATAAATTTATTACAAAGCCACATCTCAATCTCAAGAAATCCGCATAAAAATGCTTGATCCCTAGACACTTTTGATGTGTGTATATATACCTGGGACAAACAGTCCAACTTCGAGAAAGAGGTGTCTCGTCGAGTCCAGCTCGGCTGGGCAGCGATCGCGAAGCTACGCTACATCTTCGCGTCGTCCAAGATACCACAATATCTCAAGACTAAAGTCTTTGATCAGTGTATGTTTCTAGTGATGATTTACGGAACTGAAACGTGGTCGCTCACAATGAGCCTCATACGAAGGCTAAGAGTTACACAAAGGGCGATGGAAAGACCTATGCTCGGAGTTTCTCGGCGCGATCGAATCAGAGATGAGGAGATCCGCAGAAGAACCAAAGTCACCGACATAGCTCTTCAAGTCGCTAAAATTTAGTGGCACATTGCTCGTAGAACCGATGGCCGACGGGGTAGTAAGTTTCTGAAGTAGCGGCCACGTACCGGAAGATGCAGCGTAAATAGGCCCCCAACAAGGCGGACCGATGACCTGGTGAAAGTCGCGGGAAGCCGACGGATGTGGGCAGCAGAAGACCGGTCATCGTGAAAAGCCTTGTGGGAGACCTTTGTTCAGCAGTGAACCTCTATAGGCTGAAGAAGAAGAAGTGTAGTATATAATCTAATCTAAAAACAGCCTTTTTTTCTTCAAAAAAACGGACGATAACTCTTACTGTTACAATACTATATAATACGGACTATAATATTCACAAATATTTACATTTACAGTGTTTAAATTATAATTAAAATAAAAACCCGAATAAAAACCCGGTGGGAGGGAATAAATGGGTTTTTATTGGGTTTTAACCCAGTGATAGGGTTTAAACCCGGTTCTTTGCCCATCTCTAATCCAGCGTTAATGCTTCTTTGGATTCGTAAAGGAATTGTCACCAAGTAGGCAGTCAGAGAAAGCTCGCGATCAAAATCTTACCCCCGCTTCTAGATCGCGTCTATTTGGTAGGCTTTGATTCGTTTTGAAACACCCAAACCGTCGTCGACTGGCGTTTGTTGTGTTCGGCAGTTATCTATGTGTTTGCTCTTGCCAATACAACAGGACATGGGCACATGGTTTTTAGAGGTACAAACTATTTATCGTTTTTAATTACCAAAAATGTACCGTTTACTACTTTTAGTAGGTAAGTACAAGTTATTGTTGCTGGAAAAATAATTCGGTATGCTGGACACTCGTTTATTATACAGTATGTTAAATAACAGAGGGCGTTCCCTTAAACTCGTTAATATATATCATTAATAGATTAAAATAAAAATATCAGCATAGAAAAATAAGCATAAAAAAAAATTCTAATTGGAAATAAATTTGAAACCTCCTGTTTTAAATCAAAATAGTAGTCGTCATGTATAAATAAATTGCGACGTTGCCGTCTTTCATGTTCGCGTGTACAGTATGTTTCTTTTACATGTCAATTTAAAATTTTTATTGAATATTTTCATATTGGAAAAAATTTTAAAACATTTTGTTTTCGAATGGAAATATTTTTTTAGCATGTATGTATGCTATACTATTTCGGGTTAACGGGAACGCCCTCTGTTAGTTAACATACTGTATTATGTGTTAGTGCCAATCATCGAGTCTAAGAAGCAGCAAGGAATAAGTAAGTATATAAAATAATAAAAAAAAAAACTCACTTATAAACAACAGTTAAGTAAGTATTCCTACTATAGATTACAATTCGAGAGTTAATAATTTAGTTTTAGCACTCTATCTCAACGGCAAATCCTAACCTAAAAAGTATCATAAACAGTGACGGATTAAGACTACTTGATGCCCTAAGCAATCCACGCCTGTGGGCCCCCCTATCCGTATGTCAAGGTCAACTAGAATCTGTCTTTAAACCTTTACCGCCTAAAAACATTCGTTTTTTGTAAAATAAGATGATGAGATGTTTTTCTTTCTTTTTTTTTTTTGTTGGGATGGGAAATCATCAAATGACTTCTCCCGCTCTGGGCGGAGCGGAAGGGCGTGTCAGATTTTTACTGACTAAAACCCACCCGTGTTTCTTCTTTTGCCTGTGCGATGGCCACGGCCACGGTTTCTTGTTTAACCAACCCGCAACCCTGACCCAGGAGGCATCTTCGTAGACCCCGTCACGATGACACTCTTTGAGGCGCACGTGAAATACGACGCGCCGTCGACTCGGGCCTGGTCCTTACTGGGCGGCGAGCTGCCCACTGCTTACGGTGGCTGGGAGTTCGGTGTGGTCTCCCGACCAGGGCGTCTCCTGCGGCGGCTAGTGGCGTGAGGGCGCTGGGATTCCCGCTGTCTCACGCGCTCCGCCTCCTCCTTTGCCAGCATCACTGCTTCGCAGAAGGAGGTGACGGCCTGCCATGTACTCTCGCTCCGGACCATGGCTTGGACCAGGGTCGGATGCGAGAGATCGCCACCGATCGCCGCTACGAGAACACGGCGGTGCTCCACCCAAGCCGGGCAGACCTCCACCGTATGCTCCACCGTGTCCTCATGGCGATCCACACAATGGTGACACCCTGACGTTTCCTCCCGCCTAATACGGAACAGGAACCTCCTGAAACAACCGTGTCCGGTGAGGACCTGCGTCAGGTGGAAGGTTAGGGCACCGTGGCGTCTCTCTAGCCACTCCTCAAAGAGGGGACTTACCGCCGCTATTGTGGCGTGCCCAGATGTAACGTACTGTTACAAATGGACCTTATGTCGACGGCATAAGGTTCAATATCGCGTGACATGCAGTGAGTCACTTTCAAGCCCTATTTCTTTAGATCTAGACATTTTCTAGGTACAATAATAAAACGCATTACTAGACTTAGGACGGCCTATCGAATGGTACAGGTCTCAACAGTTTTGTCAACAAAGTGTCGACATCGAAATTTCTAGAAACCCGTTTCCGGGAATTACCGTAGGTACTTCCGAGTGACCTCGAAGTTATGTGCTATTATTATTACGCCTAGAGGATTCTGGAATGTTCGATCAGCTGGCCTATATAAGCGCCGTGACGCCGACGCAGAGTCAGTCTACACTCGACTAGCGATACGAAAACAGCGACAGTTAAGAAGCAATCTTAAAGAAGACCTACTGCGACAATTGTAACGAGAACTGTGAGTACTACGTGGAGTAACATCTGTACTGTTATTGTGTGTTTACAACACGGACTTCGTGGACGTAAGAGAAGACTTCGGTACGACATCAGCTACGTTCTACTTGTCATTGCCTACAATCGACTGTACCTTCGTTGCCAATAAACTTCGTAACCCTTAACCGGCGTTTAAGTACCCCTAGCCCGTAACAATTGGTGTCAGAAGTGGGATTGCCGGTCACGCCAAGGGAAGACGAAAGGGTTCGCACGCGACGACAAGCAGCGATGGATTTGGCGCGTCAAGAGGAAGAATCGGTTGGTGTCCCTGCACCCGGAGTAGATGCGGCCGCCGTAACACCGACGAATGTGAGTGCGCCTACTACCACCACTATTCCCGGAAGCAGAGGATGCGATTTATCGGCGTTGCTGGCTCATTTGACGCTGCAAATAAAAGGTATGGCAGAATCCCAGGCAGCAACCCAGGCACAGATTAAAAGTGTAGCAGAATCTCAGGCAAAATCCCAGGCAGAAATCCAGGCACAAATAATTAAAAGCGCGGCAGAATCCCAGGCAAAATCCCAGCAACTGGTATTAGAATTAAATGAAAAATGGGGAAAAACCAAAGAAGAAGTCAATGAACTCAGAATAAAAACAGCTCATCAAGATGCCCGTATGGACCAGCAAGATACGCGCATAGACCAGCAAGACGCTCGTATAGACAAATATGATGCGCGTTTCGATAAATTAGACAATACCATCATGGAGTTTGGGAAGGAAGTAGAAATTTTGCATGAGAAGGTACAAAAAGGAGTTATTAAAGGTGTGGTACCGGTACCCAGTGCTTTGCAGACTTTCAAGGTACCTCATTTTGACGGGACAACGTCATGGGTGGCCTTCCGTCTACAGTTTGAAAAGGTCGCAAAAGGCAACAATTGGGACGACGATCAAGCCGTAACCGCCCTTACGCTTGCTCTGCGTGGTGAGGCGGTCCAAATCCTCGAAAATATTTCCGGCGATTGCAATACCCTAGCCTGTCTGTTAGAAGCGTTGGAGTCTAGATATGGAGAGAAACACCTGGAACATGTCTACAGGGCTCAACTCCGCGACCGCACACAGAAAAGCAGTGAGGGTTTGCAACAATGGGCATCGGAAATAGAACGTATTGTTCGGAGGGCGTATGCTTCAACGCCGGGAGCAATTGATGCTACTACGGTGCAAGCTTTTACTGATGGAATTCGAGATGCGGAAGTCAGGGCTGCGGTTCGTCTGGGGCACCATCAGACCCTGAAGGCAGCCTTGACTCACGCTCTGGAGGTGGAAGCAGTACGCCAAGATGGCCGACCACACCACCGTATTCGTGAGGTAACCGCACAAATGAAACCCCGACAAGGGCCAACATGCTATGAGTGCGGTGAAAAAGGGCATATTCGGATCAATTGTCCCAGGAAGGCTAAGGGAAGAAGCACTTCTGGGACACAGGTGGAAACCGAGGATTTAAACTAGGAACAGCCAGGGCTATGGGGCGAGTACTGGCTGGTCGACATGTAGCCCCCATTATAACAGTATCACAAGTGGGTGACGGAAACAGTCTCATTATAGAAGGAGAACTGAATGGTAAATCCTGCAGTTTCACATTGGATACTGGTGCATCAAGAACCATTGCACGACCGGAGCTATTTCCTCGGACCATAGTATGGAAAAGAGGATCTTCACAATGCCGATTACAAACCGCCACTGGCCAACCAGTACTCGTCCTTGGTGAAACGAACGTGACCTTGAAAATGGGTGATAAGACATTTACGCACCCCGTTTTAGTAGCGAATATTACAGATGATTGCATAATAGGACTGGACTTTTTGAAGAAACAGCAGTGCGTCCTTAATGTAGCTAAAGGAGTATTGAGTTTCCCAGAACAAGAAGTATTTCTTCAAGGTGGAAAACAAGGGTCAGTGTACTGTTTAAGGAGAACGGTATTACCGCCAAGATCAGAAACCTTAGTAGATATTAGACTGTCACCAATAGGATGCCGTAAACGTTGCATTATAATAGAAGATTCTGGAGATCACCCAGACTGGATAACAGCAAGGACACTGATGATGATTTCCGATAAACCAAAAGTACGCATTATCAACGTTAGTAACAAAGAAATAATTCTTGAAAAGAATTGCATGGTGGGTGTGTGCGATCATGTAGCATCTTTGAGAAAAACAGAGGCTCACCAAAAGGAACTTGATCAGAAGTGGCAGGAACATGTATCGACACTACTCGAAAATTATAAGGGCAATTTGAACAAGTTCGAAAGTCACAAAGTTAAGCAACTGTTACATAACTTCCATGACATCTTCTCGAAGACCGACGGTGACGTGGGAAGGACCGGGCTCGTCAAACACCATATAGATACGGGTGATACACCGCCGATAAGACAGAGACCACGTCGTATCCCCTTTGCAAGAGAACAGGAAGTCACCCAAATGTTAAGAGATATGGAGAAAAACCGGATTATAGAAGCATCCACCAGCCCTTGGTCATCTCCAGTAGTCCTAGTCAAGAAAAAGGATGGCAGTACAAGGTTTTGCGTTGACTACAGGATGTTGAATGATGCCACGAAAAAGGACAGTTATCCTCTGCCACGTATAGATGACACTTTGGACTTGCTAAGTGGCATGAAATGGTTCTCCACAGTTGACCTCAAAAGTGGTTACTGGCAGGTGGAAATCTGTCAGCAGGATAAAGAAAAGACCGCTTTCACCACTGGTCCTGGGAACGGTCTCTGGCAATTCAATGTCATGCCTTTTGGACTGTGCAATGCTCCAGCTACATTCGAGCGCCTAATGGAGCGCATCTTGGTGGGGTTGCTTGGTGATGCATGCCTGGTCTATTTGGATGACATCATCATTATGGGACGAAACTTCGCAGAACACCTACGCAATTTGGAGAAAGTGTTCCAGAAACTGCGTGAAGCGAATTTAAAACTCAGTCCTAGTAAGTGTACACTATTCCAGAAAGAAGTTGGATACTTGGGACACATTATTTCGGCGCAAGGAATTCGAACAGACCCTGAAAAAATAAAAGCCGTGTCGAAGTGGCCTACCCCTCGTAATAAAACTGAGGTACGCTCTTTCTTGGGTCTATGTGCATATTACCGTCGGTTTGTGAAGAACTTCTCCGAGTTAGCGAAACCGTTGCATCGTTTAACAGAGGAAAAGTGTCTATTTGAATGGAACTCTGACTGCGAACAGGCATTTGCTCTACTGAAAACTCACTTGTGTGAGGCTCCTGTACTAGCTTACCCTAGTAGGGAAGGCCGATTTTTGGTAGACACAGATGCCAGCAATGTGGGTATTGGAGGAGTTCTCTCTCAAACACAAGGAGATAGGCAGGTCGTTATCGCATATTTCAGCAAATGCCTTTCCAAGCCAGAAAGAAATTATTGTGTTACCCGCCGAGAACTTCTAGCCGTTGTTAAGACCTTACAACACTTCAAGAAATATTTGATTGGGAGGCAGTTTACACTTCGTACCGATCACGCTGCCTTACAGTGGCTCCTCCAGTTCAAAGACCCAGAAGGACAAGTAGCAAGGTGGATAGAGCAGCTGCAAGAATTTGACTTTGTCACTGAACATCGGAAAGGCAAGTCACACAATAATGCTGATGCTTTGTCTAGACGACCTTGCGAAGAATCTTGCCGACATTGTGCCAAACAGGAAAAGAAAGAGAACGTAAGGATTATCCAGGTGAACGCTTTGGACGAAGACTGGGATAATCAATCATTGGAAGACGCACAAAAGGAAGATAGTGACTTGAAGACAGTAATCGAATGGAAACAACGTGGCCAGAGGCCCGCTTGGAGTGAAATATCAGCGCTTAGCCCAACAGTAAAAAGTTACTGGGCTCAATGGGACAGCCTGATAATTGATAATGGAGTTCTCAAAAGGAAATGGGAATCACCCAGTGGACAGGAGGTCACCTTACAGATAGTTGTTCCCGGTGATAAAGTCGCGTCAGTGCTACGACAGGTGCACGACGGAGTATCCGGAGGACATCTAGGAGTAAAGAAAACCCTGGAGAAGGTGAGAAAAAGATTCTATTGGGTGCATTGCCGCGAAGACGTAGAGGACTGGTGTAGAAAATGCGTAGCTTGCTCCTCAGTAAAGGGACCGCAAACGAGAGCCAGAGGTCTGCTGAAAGTGTACAATGTTGGTGCACCATGGGAAAGAGTTGCTGTCGATATAGCTGGGCCATTCCCTGTTACTGAAGAAGGGAATAGGTATATCATCGTCATGCAAGACTATTTCAGCAAATGGCCAGAAGCTTTTGCAGTACCTAACCAGGAAGCTCATACAGTCGCCAAAAAGCTAGTTCACGAGGTGTTCTGTCGATTTGGCGTTCCCTTGGAGTTACACTCTGACCAGGGTAGAAACTTCGAGTCTTCACTATTTCAAGAGGTTTGCCAACTACTCGGGATACATAAGACTCGTACAACACCGTATCACCCACAGTCAGATGGAATGGTCGAAAGATTCAATCAGACGTTGGAGAATCATTTGGCCAAAGTAGTGGAAGAACACCAGAGGGATTGGGACCAATACATTCCACTCTTCTTAATGTCATACCGCTCTGCAACACATGATAGCACAAATTGCACACCGGCGAAAGTCAACTTCGGCCGAGAAATTAGACTACCCATAGATGCACTAACCGGAACACCTCCCGATACTCCTAACCTAGCCATCGACTATGTGGCCGACCTACGGCGTAAATTAGATGGAATACATGAGCTAGTGAGAAAGAATGGTCTGAAAACCAGTGAGAAAATGAAAATCCGATACGACCGCAAAGCTAACGTGCCCGGATTTGAAGAGGGAACTTTGGTATGGTTACATAATCCCATAAGGAGAAAAGGAAAGAGTCCGAAGTTCCAAGCCAAATGGGAGGGTCCGTACACGATAGTAACCAGAATCAACGATGTCACCTACCGGATTAAGAAAGGACCTAGAGGGAAGCTGAAAATCGTACACGTAGACCGCCTAGCTCGCTATTATGGATCAAATCATGCTCGGGACGAGCATGACTAAGAAGGGGGCAATGTTACAAATGGACCTTATGTCGACGGCATAAGGTTCAATATCGCGTGACATGCAGTGAGTCACTTTCAAGCCCTATTTCTTTAGATCTAGACATTTTCTAGGTACAATAATAAAACGCATTACTAGACTTAGGACGGCCTATCGAATGGTACAGGTCTCAACAGTTTTGTCAACAAAGTGTCGACATCGAAATTTCTAGAAACCCGTTTCCGGGAATTACCGTAGGTACTTCCGAGTGACCTCGAAGTTATGTGCTATTATTATTACGCCTAGAGGATTCTGGAATGTTCGATCAGCTGGCCTATATAAAGCGCCGTGACGCCGACGCAGAGTCAGTCTACACTCGACTAGCGATACGAAAACAGCGACAGTTAAGAAGCGATCTTAAAGAAGACCTACTGCGACAATTGTAACGAGAACTGTGAGTACTACGTGGAGTAACATCTGTACTGTTATTGTGTGTTTACAACACGGACTTCGTGGACGTAAGAGAAGACTTCGGTACGACATCAGCTACGTTCTACTTGTCATTTGCCTACAATCGACTGTACCTTCGTTGCCAATAAACTTCGTAACCCTTAACCGGCGTTTAAGTACCCCTAGCCCGTAACAGTACCTTAGAAGTAGAGTAGGCGCGACAACAATAAAAACCAATTGAAGCATAATTTATTTATTTATTGAAATGCGCCTTGCGGCTTTTTCGGGCATTGGATTCACGCAAGATAGTATTAACGTGTAATGTTTTTATCATATCGGACTCTATGTATAATATCGATAAACAATCGAGCCTTTCTTGTATCATCTTTGTCCTTTTTTAATAATTTTAATTTTGTAAAAGAACGCTCCGCTGAGCAATTTGAAATCATAAGCGATAAAAATATACGCAGGGATCTGTTTCCATATTAGGGACAGCTGATTCAATTTTATCATCATGTATTATTTTATACACCTGATCGAGACCTGGGCTGTACTGCAGTCTCTCCAGCGGTGCCAAATAGACTATCGGTATATTAAGCGCTGAAGGGTTTGTACGAAAACGCCACCATGTCAGTCCGAATACAGGACCAGACCTCGAAACCAATACCTCTGCAGCGTGGTGTCAGACAGGGAGATGTTATCTCCCCGAAACTGTTCACCGCTGCATTGGAGGATGTCTTCAAGGTTCTGGACTGGAAAGGACTGGGCATCAACGTCAATAGCGAGTATATGACACACCTTCGGTTTGCTGATGATATCGTAGCCATGGCTGAGACCACGGAGGACCTGAGTACAATGCTCGAAGACCTCAGTAGAGCCTTCGAGCGAGTCGGTCTTAAAATGAACATGGACAAGACCAGTCATGTCTAACGCCCATGTTGTACCGACTCCTATAAAGATTGGAGACTCTGTTCTCGAAGTTGTTGACAGTTACGTGTATCTTTATTTTATTTTTTTTCCGGTGTGGAAATCCTCAATGGATTTCCGCCGCCCTGGGGTAGGCGACGGGGTCTGTCAGACTCTTACTGACTAAAACCACCCCGGTGTCTCTTCTATCACGAGCGCGCGTGGGACCGCGGGAGTCTAAATTCTTCCACGGCCCAAAGAATCAAAGTCGCACCGCATATTCCGGTACATTCGAATTGCCGAATGCACTAGCGGGCAGCGAGTGGGCAAGCGGGTGCGGGGTTATGACTCTAGGTCGGGCTCTATGTCAACTTAAAACGCGCGAATTTTCAAATTAGTCCTAGGAACTTTTTTGGTGTGGTTTTTGGTGACGTGAGAGTGAGGACGTGATTCGTGATGCCCTCAGGATGGACTTTTTTGTGCTTGTTCTGGTGCCCCCCCAGACGTGATGCCCTAGGCAATTGCTTAATTTGATTACGGGTTAATCCGTCACTGATCATAAAGTAATATTTTTTGGATATCTTATTTATTTAAATCGTAAAAATGACTATGAGAAGTTATTTTCTAGCCTTGCAGGTAGTCATTCTAATATACCTCATATCTGCATAATTGTACATAAACTTTTATTGTCAGAGTTTGAAAATTAAAATGTTTGGAAACTGGTCGTACTTCTTTCCTTCATTTGTTATCATTATCATGGGTTTCGAGGAAGCTGAAGGTGATAGTGAATCAAAATCTCGCCGGGGGTCACCCGACAAGTTCTTTATAGCCTGTAGGGGAGACCGAGGGTATTTGAAACAGTACTGATTTCTTGGAACTCGAAACCGTTAGCGAATTGGCAACGTCACTTTATAACTACTCCCTACCTAGCCGCGAACCTGTCAGTTCTGTCCATAGAGCAAATATAGAGAGGAGGTGTTGTAATTAGATTTCTCCAAGAAACAACGCGTGACAATTTGCGGGATGAGGGGTACAAAAAGTGGGCGGGATTTTGTTAGATCCTGCCCCCTTTTTTGTTTTCCATCTACCGGTCAAAAGCAAAACTGCTTGCTTCTTTTTGAATTTGATGTTACTACGTAGTTTAACTACCTCACACTAGATGTCATAACATCTACTACTACAGGGACGTACTCGTACCATTACCTATTATGTAAAAAAGTAATACTTTCCTAAATCAAAAGTAGCATGATACGAATGAAGCTGTGTGTGTGTGTGTGTGTGTATGGTCAAGTAATGTTAATTTCAGAGGCAGAACAAATAATAAACAAATTATATCGAACTAAATTTTATTGACAAACACTATTATCTAGGAATATACTTAGGATGGCGCGTGCAGTGCTATTTACACTGAGCGCCGTGTACTGAAAACATGGAATCCTCACCCCCCAACTGTGACGGAACCTATCTCATATAAATATGTAGGTAGAAAGTTGAGGCTATACAACTATAAATTCCATTTACACGGGCCTGTGAGCGTCTAAATTATATACCAGTACTTATTTCATTTACCTAAAGCAAAATGTTCAAATCAAATCAAATAGTTTATTTGTGATACACATGTACATGTCTTGGAAATACAAATGTTGTGTTGTGTATAGATTCATAACATTTATTTTTAACTAGTTATAAGGATGCAGATTATTGAGTAATGCAGTAACCTGATAGTTAACGTTTTATGAATGATATTAAAGGACTAAGTTAGATTATGGTTTGATTAGACTTGGATTATTGATATTGTTGCGGAGATTTTACTTATGTATAACAATGTCTTTTCAATTTTACTTATTTTTATCAATGTTTTCTGTCCTTTTAAGTTTTCGTACTAGACACTTATGCAGGCTCTCGCTACAAAAAACAATAATTACGAAGTTGTACTATTTCTTGCTTTAACTTTTTCTTTCTAGGCCAATCGTGAAGTATCAAAAATTCATTTAAATCACTTGTGGTAGGTTGTGGTGATGATATTGTGGGCTCTGGTAATTTTCTTTTAAGCTATAACATAAAGAATAAAATAAAAAAATATTAAATTAAATGGTTCTCCCAAAATAATTGAAACTGGTAAATACAAACAACATTGAAACGAACCGATATATCTAGTTTTATATAAGATAATGTTCCCTTCTTTAATTTTCAAAGTCCTTTTTTGTCACCAAGAAGTCTTCATCATTTAAATGGCAAGAACAAATGTTTGTATATTTTGTCGGTGTCCAGTCTTATCTATTAATTTTAGTGATTTACTGCTGTTTAATTATCTCTTCGAATGGAAATCTAAAACATACATAATTTAAACAAAAACTTTTATGATAGTTGTCTCACGAAGAGGAAGTACTTTCAATAATGTAGATTAAATAGAGAATAGTGTATTTAATTTAAAGGAGGTTTATTTTCATTACCTGAGTATTAAATATTTTATTAAAAGTACTTTCCATAGCCGTGGAACACTCTGTAAAATAATTGGATTCTAATTACGACCCTGTCATTTTGTTAAATTTATGGGATGACAATAGATGGCAGGCATGTTTAAAAATGTTCATAAAAACTGTAAAAAATATATTTTGTCGGCTAAAAAGTCTTTAGGTATATCAGTAGAACAAATTTTAGTACGTATGATTATTAAAGTCTATTAATACTGTTCTAATTACCTATTTATTTTAATTTCTATGACATAAAGTGTCGCCATCTATTGTCAAGTAGAGTAAGTATAATTGAAGACGCCCACAAGATAAGAGATTTTTCTAGAACTATTCTATTAAATTATGAATACAATTACTTACACGTGAAATGTGATGCCTTTTGTAGCACCAGAACGTCTGTCCGAGCAATTTTTACAAGATAAAACACAAAATTTCATCCTTTTTTACTTAATAAAATGAAAATAACACGAAAAACCTCCGTTGTGCACAGAACGAACGACTACAGTACACTGAATAAAGGCCACGCCCACTATGATGACGTCAGGGCCTACTGAGAATCACAGTGCACAGTTACTTAGGCCGCCTCCTCTCTATATTTGCTCCATGGTTCTGTCCGTCGTGTGAGTCGTACAGTTGTGGAGCCTTGAGTCACCTGTCTACTGTGCTTGAGTGCCATGTGACAAAAATCGAGAAAAGTAAGTTTTAACGTATTATTACGATGCCTATATTTTGATAGTGGTTTTGTACTTTGGTTTAAGTTATATATGTTTCGAAAGCTCATTAATTAAAGATTCATTATATATATTTCGTACAGTTGATTTCTGTGTGTCTGCTTCTTAATAGTAGATTGAATATAAATTGGAAGATTTTTTCATACTGAGGAGATTTGAAACATGCTGTTTCAACTCTCCTCGTTTTCATTTTATATCAAGCAAAAGTCGATAGTATCGGGCGGAATAAAAAAATTTACTGTTGTTTTTTTTTTTTGGTTGTTTATGTTTTTGCGTGCCTACTGTCTATAAAAGAAAGACTGAAGGTATGGCGAGTCGCGAAGCAGTGGAAGAGGTAACTTTGCTACAGAAAAATCTCCGTAACGCAGTTTCGTGTTACAACTTGAACCATACCTCCCTCTACAGGTATATTAAAAAAACTTCTTATGATGCTAACGAAATGGCGACTGCTTAATTTAAGACTGCTACAGAAATACCTGTAGCATCTACCTCACGAGATGCTTCAGCTACTGTGACAGCAATTCCATTCTCACCTGAAACTCTTAGACCTTTGCCAAAGGTTCCACCAAGGAAAGGAAATCAAACAGGTGCAAAGTAAAATCTGCTATCCTAACCGACACTCCTATAAAAGATGAACCAGCTGCAACCGAAGCAGTTAGAACGGCTAAGAAAAATGTGGAAAAAGCTAACTTTGAAGAAACAAAAACAAGAAAAAGATCAAAACCAGTCGCTAAAACTAAAACCAAAGTTGGTAAGAAACAACGAGGAAACGAAGACAGTGAAAAGGAAGAAGAAGAAGCCTTTTGTCATCGTTGTTTTGAGCCAAATTCTAATAGAAGAGCCAAAGAAAAATATGTGCAATGTCTAGAATGCAAGAACTGGGCCTATGAAGCTTGCACTGGTGGGGAACTTTCATATGTTTGCCACAACTGCTTGCCAGAGTAATGTTTTATATTTTCCTATTATTTTGAATAATGATACAAATAGGTCCTTACTTTAGGGGTTGATGAAACGTACTATTATTGATTAGAAAAACTAGACATGTAGTTACCTGCTTTAATGAAAATTATATCAGTGCAAAACCATGATAAAAAGTTTGCTTCGTACTTGAAAAGTTTTAATTCAATAAATACCTTTAAATTATATCATCATTTTTATTATACAGTCCTTATTACTTCTTAAAAGTCATATGTTTCAACTCTCCTCGACCCCTGTTTCATCTTACCTCAGTATGAGGGGAGTTGAAACAAGTTGACTTGTTACGGTTAAGTCGATTTTTACCGCAATATTTAACGTTTACAATTTCTTTATGTTAGTCATTCGCAAGTGTAAAGAATGACCTATCGATTGGTACTAACTACTAATATCATATGATTTCTGACTATAGCGTTTGGTGTATGAAACAAAATGTCAAAATTGTTTCAATTCCCCTCGGTCTCCCCTACCTACTGTCCGCGAGACCGCGACGCTGCCGCCCGTTGCAAACTGTGGCATAGGGATGATCAATATTGAATAAACATTGATGTTTAGCTGGAAAACATCGATGTTTTGACTTCGATATCATCGATACGTCGATGTTATAAGATAAAAATATCGAAAGGTCAATAATACTTGAGGGCACCATCTAATGTGCTTGGATGTACAGACGACAGCGCATCAAGCTACTACAATCTGTCAGATTTTTTAATTAAATTTTCAACTTTATTTCTAAAGCAATTATCAAGGTTGATTGAGAATATTTGAGAGTTTCGGTAGCTTGACCTGCTGTCGTCCGTCCATAGATACTTTTAATTCGATGTTTACATTGATGTTTTTCATATCGATCATTCCTACTGTGGCAGGACTCTTCCAGCTCCTACTTATTATCTACCATCAAAAGAGCTTCTCCCTGCAGGCCTTCCGGGTGCAGAAAGTTTAAAAGTTCCTGAACCGTCTTCGGGCTCAATGTTGTCCGATGAAGGCCAGCCCGCGCCGCTGAGCCAGTAAATATAAATTCCCGACTATGAACCTCTGAGTTTGTTTCGGCCGTTTCTTCTCAGAGCTAGAACTAGAAAGGAAACGCCGCGGTCATCAAACCGAAATAAAAATAAACTTTAGATCCAGCCGTCCCTTGCTGTTCTCTCCAGCGACTCACTAAGCCGAGGTTCGTACCCCACAGGGGGTGCCCTTAGCGTGTAGTCGCTTGGTTTTTAGTAGCCCTGGCACGAGACTTTAAATTCATTTAAGCAGCCACAGGATAGTCCGGTTAAGTAGTCACGACCTCTTAAGGTCAACTACGAGATGCCATTAAAAAAAATCAGGCTCAATTGGAAAGTTGTAAGTGTAACCTTTCCTTTCTTCTATATGCCTCTTTCTTTACCTTAACGGAACGGCAGTAAAGTGTGATTGTGGAGCTGTGATTGCTATGACTGCTGTATGCTTTAAACCAGAGGGCAGGATAGAAACTGTTTTAAAACATGCAGTCAAAATGTCTTCTGCACTGCCATCGACAATGTGGCAAAGTTTCGGGCCAATGAAATCTGAAGTACAGTCCAGAAAATATTCCATACTAAAGTATCCGTTATAATCCAGAACAAATATACAGACAGATCAACATTTTTTTTTTTGTACTTTAAAACTTTCATTTTATTTATTTATATGTATATCGTATGGATACAATAAGAATACCGTTTACGCGGTCTGAAGCACAGCGCATCTCAACTTTCCTTTTTTCGACACCGTTTCGCCATGATTCTGTTGGAATAAACTAACCCATCTTTTATTATTTTAATAAAATCCTGGACTTATTTGCGCAATGAATATTTAAATCAACTGTGAACTGTAATAATTTAAGTCATATTCGTAATATGTAACATAATTTCTTCTAAGTTCTACATCACCTACAAGTTCCAAGGATGTTCCCAAGGTATGAATGACAATGAATGCGTTTTGGCTGTTTAGAGACTGAGTTCGTTTACGTTTTCTTTAAAATTATAGTTGTCATCATAATGTTACGGGCTAGGGGTACTAAAACTTCGGTTAAGGGTTACGACGTTTATTGACGACGAGGGTACAGACGGTAGTAGGCAATGACAAGTAGAATGTAGCTGACGTTGCACCGAAGTCTTCCCTTACGTCCACGAAGTCCGTGTCGTAAACACAATAACACTACAGATGTTACTTCACGTAGTACTCAAAGTTCTCGTTACAGTTGTCGTAGTAGGTCTTCTCAAAGATTGCTTCTTAACTGTCGCTTGTTGTTGTATATCGCTAATCGAATGCAGACCGACTGCCTACTTCTTTTTTTTTTAATATGGCATCTCGTAATTGACCTTGAGAGGTCGGGACTACTTAACCCCAAAGGGCACCCCCTGTGGGATACGAACCTCGGCTGAGGGTGTCGCTAGAAGAACAGCAAGGGACGGCTGGATCGAATTTTTATTTTTATTTTGGTTTGCGGCGTTTCCTAGTACTAGCTCTGAGAAGAAACGACCGAAACAAACTCAGAGATCATAGTCGGGAATTTATATTTACTGGCTCAGCTGCGGCGCGGGCTGGCCTTCATCGGACAAGGACGGGGGGCGATTACTACGTTGAACGCGTCGCGATGGACCTCAGCGGCGAAGTCAGTAGGTCGGTCTTTTGTATTTTGTGCTAGTGGCCCTATTGGCCCCTTGGAGGAGGGTTATAAGGTCATCAGGGTCGGTGAGAGCGTGCCTAGGTCGGCGAAGCCTACTAATTTTGGAGGGGGTGTATTTTGCTGCCGCGACAACTAGAGGGTTGTGATGTTCAGCGGCTGTGACTGACTGCCTACTGGCGTCACGGCGCTTTATATAGATCAGCTGATCGAACATTCCAGATCCTTATAGACGTAATAATAATAGCGCATAACTCAGAGTACATTCAGTAGGTACCTACGGTAATTCCCGGAAACGGGTTTCTAGAAATTTCGATGTCGTCACTTCGTTGACAAAATTGTTGAGACCTGTACCATTCGATAGGCCATCCTAGGTCATGCGTTTTTATAATGTACCGTCACGCGATATTGAACCTTATGCCCTCGACATAAGGTGCATTCGTAACAATAATTTAAAGAAATCCATTGCTGAGTAGGTATAGGCAAGTCGCCGGAATTGGCTATATGCAAGAAGCGGAGAACTATACCATCGCCTAGCTCCGTAAAGAATAGAGGTAAACAAACCAATTTAGGGTTATCACAATTCACTTTTACAAATCTCCTGTTATTTACATGATTATCGACTTTTACATGCTATTTATTAACAATTCCTATTGCAGCATATTTCAATAGAATCACTTAAATAACATGCATTATAACCAGGGTTCGAAGGATATATATCATGATATATATCCGATATATATCTGATATATATCAAACCATTTTTTGTGATATATATCAAAACTTATGGTATGTTGCATTTAAGTACTTTTACCAATGCGCTGCTGCCATATTCGTTGTTTTTTCTGTCTTCAGACCGTAATACTTCGAATTTACCAAGTAGGTACTGCAATCAATAATAATAGTGCAACGTAAAAGAGCCAAAATCATTTTCAATTCTATCATCTGCAAACATACCTACTCCTTAAAAGTGAAGTGTAGTGTTTTAATCCTTTAGGAATGTCAACAGGTGATTTGACAGTTCCAGCTGACTAGAAAAAGACAAATTTGTTATTTGATTATAACTCGACTAAGCAAAAATATTAGGATTTTTAAGATATTTTAATTTTGTTTCCCTAATATTTATAGACTTTGTTTTCTCAGAAAAAGATGGTTATTTTAGTTGATTTTTGTGAACTATAAGATTTTATGTTTATTTTGTTAAATAAAAACTAAAAATATGTTGTTTTTATATTGTAAGAAATTCATAATAATAAACTTTCATGTACCTGTGGAAATCGTATAGGTAGTAATAAGATAATAAAATGGCAGTCTTAAGAAATGGATATAAATATCGGATATATATCCGATTTTGGATATATATCGGATCATAAATAT
Source organism: Sesamia nonagrioides (assembly GCA_017933935.1). Taxonomy (NCBI): domain Eukaryota; kingdom Metazoa; phylum Arthropoda; class Insecta; order Lepidoptera; family Noctuidae; genus Sesamia; species Sesamia nonagrioides. Next base: position 202,952 of record JADWQK010000668.1, on the reverse strand, counting down.
CCGATATTTTGATATTTATTATAAATATCGGATATTTTCGAACCCTGATTATAACTTGGTATTTCGAAAAACCATTAAAAAGTCGATATTAAATTTACGTGATAGCCCTACAAAAAAGAAAGATGGATGAAATCCAGGTATTAAACACATTTTGTGGAATTCAACCAATGAATAAAGTTGATGCAATTATTTTATTATTTGTCAATACAATTTTACGTATTTTAATTACTTTCAAATCAACCGAATAATACATGCATTGTAATACCTTCAAGTATGAACTAAATATAATATAAAAAAATGTATGTATCAAAAACTTTAACCTATTAGGAAATTAGCTTACATGTGTGTCATATTTCATTGAAATCGGTTAAGCGTTCTTTGCAAATCGTAAATATCTAAACATAAATAAACTGTTTAGATTAGTAGGAAGTAGGATTATTACTTTTATGAAAATCATCTAGGTAGAAAAGGTTGTTAACATCTGTCTTTTAGGCGTAAACTACTCGTTGCCTAGCAACAGTTTGTTTACCTCTATTCATTATCTAATTTGGCCCAAGTATAGTATACTAGCAGCCGCCAGCGACTTCGTACGCGTGGAATTAATGATGCTCCGCTCCTATTGGTCGCAGCGTGATGTTATATAGCCTAAAGCCTTCCTGGATTAATGGGCTATCCAACGCAAAAATATTTTTTTCAAATCGGACCAGTAGATCCTGAGATTAGCGCGCACAAACAAACAAACAAACAAACTCTTCAGCTTTATATATTAGTATAGATATGATAAAACCTATAGATTACTGTACACGCGTAATTAAAGATGATTTAAGCGTGCCTTATCACTTTCAACATATTTAGTAGATAAATAATAATTTTCGGAAATCCATGTACGAAATAATAATCAATTCAATATCAAGAGCAATTAATTCACCTCCAAATTAAATTAAAAATCTGGCATTTAATCTGCAGATTTTTCCTTTGGTATGGGGTGCCATATACCGGTGGACAGGACGGCCTATTTCTGCTGTTCTGTTTTCATACAATTAAATGATCCTTACACAAAAAAGTTCAGCTGCATGAAAAATATAGAAGAGTCAAATTCACTCCAATACAAATCCACATTTTTTTATAAACTTTTGACTAAAATTTGCAGGGCCCACATGGCCAGAAGTCACACATGACATCCCCGTTTAGAAGGAAAAAGAAGGGGAGGCCAGTCACCGCCAGTGGAATACAATGTAGCCCACATTACTAATGTAGCCTACTACATAAAACTAAAAATCTTCATCTAGTTCTGAGGGCCAAATTTTATTCAAAACATTAAAATAATAAATTGTTACACAAAAGAGTTAACTGCATAAAAAACGATTGTGCAATTGTATTCAAATTATTAAAGTGAGGTGGGCTGGAAATATTGTTGCCGAAGCACCACTGGCACAGGGGCATAGCAATTGGCACAAAAAAGAGAAGCCAATGCTCAGCAGTGAGTGAAGTCAAGCTATGGATGATATGGACAATACATGAGATTTTTTTTTTTCATTCAAATATTTAGGCAGCAAACAGAAAAATAGCTTCGCTGAAAACTAAAGCTTATATTTCACAAATGGCTCCCTGAATCATAAAAATGTGTAGATTATAAACCACAATACTTTTGATTTTTTGAAAGAACCAACTTACAGGAATTTAAGGGTGGTTTTCTCATTTGCAAGTCATGCCAAATGACTGCATTTAGATTAAAGGTCTATGTGCTAATTAAACAGAGGATGTACAGACAGACAGATGGAATAAAAAAAAACTGAAAGATTTCTTATTTACAAACCATATTACAGAACCTCACTCAAGATTTAAACATTACTTAAAACTGTGTAGTTTCAATCAATCAAATAGCTTCAAACAAGATTTAAGTAAAGCTTGAGTTTTGAGTAAGGTTCTGTAATATGGACCTTAGTACTGAGGAACATTAAAGAAAAAAGACATTATTTTAACTGTCACAGTACTCATTTATTTTGTCTCACAGTAGTTATATATTCATTTACATAATGGACAACACACCTGCACACAATGCCCAGCAATCTTTCTAAGTTATTAAATCATTTTCTTTACTTAAAAATTTAACACAGAAATACATATTACAAACAGACCGACATTTTTATTAATAATTTCCTTAAAATGTTGTTACTATCAGCTCTATGGTCATATACCATATCAAACAAAAACAAAAGTTAATTAGGAAGGAATTCTGATTTAGCATGATTTTAGTATTTTTAGCCTATGTTTCTATTACTATAGAATAAAGTTCAAGGATGTACCAGGAATTCCTTAAATTATCTTAGTCATTTCTGGTTAGGTAGGAAGTCTATTAGTGATATAGAGACACTAATCTTCAGTTATTAATTGTCTTAGCATAATTTAAATACTGTCAAACCTTACTATCAGTTCTTTTGTGATTGGGTGAATAATGAATAGAATCAATTAAATTGCGGGTAAACTGAAATTCTCAAGCATCCTTTGTTCGATATCACAAATTCTTAATTTAGTATACAGTTGTAAAAATCGACAATCTCACTTATTTGTATGTTTTGACACTTTGCCATTCAAAGAATTAAAAATCAGGCGATCTAAAAATTTCGCAATTCTAATTGGATTTTCTCAAGAACTTCAAAGGTTCAAACATGTTGCTATGTACGGAATTCTCAATTGAGTCTTTTAAGAGAACTAGTATGTATAGCACTTACCAAAATCTTCCAATAACGGTAAAGACGTCGTTCAGTGTCAGGATCAATAACAAAACGTACTGCAGAGAAAATAAATTATTTTCAAAGTACAACCATAAGCTCAAATAGAACAGTAAAGCACAAACAAAAGATACCTACAAATTACAATATGAAGATTATTTTCCCGTGATGACTTTGACATTTAACAGATGGTTTTAGAGGTGTGACATTTTCACATTGTGTATTTATATTTAGGCGATTTTATTGAACAAAATAAAAGCTCGGTGTCACTGTCAATCAAATACTCGATGCATATCAGTGATCTGGGGGGCGATCGCGCTAAATAAAACAGTCGAAGTTCAACTCTGGTTCGTATCTAATCCAGTTAAAGTTATGGTTTAATTTCGATCACATTTCGTATCGCGCTAAAGTCTTAACTCCGGTTGAAGTAAAATCAATGTAGGTATGAGTGATACATTTCATCAGATATAATAATTGAAACTAAATCAATTATAAGTAAATCTAATCGTTTAGACGTAAGTTTGATATGGCATAGAAAAAGTTAGCTTTGTTTCAACTTTTTCATTTGACAGCGGGTACGTTCCAATTGCGATCCAGTTATGGTTAAACCGTTAGCGCGATACGAAATATAACAAAAGTTATGGTTTGGTTGCAATCCAATTTTGTTTTGGTTGAATTATTTTAGCGCGATTGCCCCCCAGGTAACTTATAAAATAGGTATTTGAAGAAACTATTGCCGTCACGCCGCTTCCAACATCTCCCTGTAAAGTACGAAAGGAACAGTTGCAGCCAGGGGTGCCCCCCCTGGCTTTTAACACTTCATCAATTTTTACATTCGACAGCGACACCTGGCGTCTGGGGAGTGAACAACTTGGCAGCCATCTTGTACCAAGGGTCAAATAAAGGTCAAAGACAATGTCATATTTTTTAGTTTCAATTTTCATGAAAGAAGTAAGATGGAAGAAGAAGAAGAAGTAAGCGAATCGTACAATTTTATTTTATTTAGACTTGTGTTGAATTAATGTAACAAGTGCACGTGTTATTGCCCAAATTGTGGTGTCTCTTCATGAAGACAGGATGCAGATGGATAAATTACCATGGTTATGGTGTTATTACAAAATAATATATATAATTATAAGTAACTAGCAGCCGCCAGCGACTTCGTTCGCGTGGAATTAATTATGCTCCGCTCCTATTGGTCGCAGCGTGATGTTATATAGCCTAAACCTTCCTGGATTAATGGGCTATCCAACGCAAAAAGAATTTTTCAAATCGGACCAGTAGTTCCTGAGATTAGCGCGCACAAACAAACAAACAAACTCTTCAGCTTTATATATTAGTATAAGTAGATAGATTTGTGACACTTTCGGCTAATTTGTAATATTATTTCTGTGTACTTCATAATTGGCGTAATGTTTTATCTAACGATTTTGTTTATAAACTGTCAGCTGTGAAGTTTCCACTCATAAAATAAATGAATTACTGAATACTTTTTTTTAATCATCTGAAAACCCAGACCTATAATATACATAGCTACGTACGCATAGGTGCGTAGCTATAATATACATAGCTACATACGTATAGGTACGTAGCTATAAATACATAGCTACATACGCATAGCTACTTAAATCACTCACTAGTAGTTGTTCACTCCCCAAACGCAACGGGGCAGCACTTTCCATACATACAAATTTTACCTCAGAGTTGTCACTCTTTAACTATATACTTACTATACGCTTTGCTATACTTACTATACTCTTTGGTTGCAGCTCAGGCCGATTACACCTACAAAAATATCGACCAAAAGAGTGTTCGTATTCCGCCGTTTTCTTTTTCAAAAGACGACCGATCTTAATTATGTATAGATCAAAATTAAGAGAACAAGTATACATAAGCTTCTATTATTTTCTTTTTTGTCAAAAACTTATCGCATTTGTTTAAAAGACGTCTGAACATCACGGTAAAATGGATTATATTTCGGGATTTTGAAATATCATATTTCTTTTATTAATAAGATTTCGAAAAAATCAAATGATAGGGACACGTGCATATAATAAAAGCGTAAAATTGTAGAAAAAATAATTGCTCTAAAAAAATTGTCCATGAATCAAACAGCGGAATACCTTTATATAGAGAAAGTGCCACTAGAGTCTTAATCATACATTTTTGATGTTGAAGTCACTTAATTTTAGAATAGAATACTCTTTATTATGTTAGAACATAAATAACTACGTAGTTTCCTCATAATAGTCTGTGATAAATAAGATTTTACAAAGGGTGCCACAATGGACGGTCTTATTGCTAAGCTTTATTAGATAAAAATGATTGCGACGACGCACTGAAGGTGAGGGTAATGGTGTTTCTTCCACTGCTTCTTACTTAAACAAACACTGAAATTTCGGAGTGTTTGATTCTATTTGGAACCTCATATAATTTTATAGAAATTGCGACTCCCCCATTGAGGCTTGGCAAGTTGCTAGAGGGTCGCGAGTCGCGACACATTGAAAAACATTGGCTTAGTGTAAAATAAGGGGTTTCAAGAAATTATCGAACTAATTGTTATTCTAATAAGAGAAAGTATTTAGTTTTAACAAAACGTAGTTTTAATTTATTGAGAGATTTCAACACAATTTTGTGACAGTTAATTAATAGCCATAGAGTTTTTTTTTTTAGTTTCATTCTTTCCGTTCTTCTGAACGGAAAAGGCAAAGGCAGATGCTTATGTATGGCGTAGAAGGCTTATGTATGGCGTATACAGCCTAGTCTTCAGTAAGTTTTTTTCTTGAGTGAGTTGATATCCTAACTTAAACTAACTCATTTCGTATCCCGCGTGTCGTCGGCCTACAAGAAGGAATTTGGGGTAAGGTCATGATGTGGCCACTATGCTGCAATATTTCACTGTTCTTTATAAATTATTCACTGAATGCAGTTTTTACTACATAAATCACGCGCTGTTATTTATTTAAAAACACTATAAATAATTTTAAAAGTCCAATGAAAAATGAGCGTGACAGTCATCTTGACATTCCCGCCAAACTCCTCAGCCATAGAGTTTTTTTTTGGTTCAATTCTTTCCGTTCTTTTGAACGGAAAAGGCAAAGGCATAGTACGCCATACAGCCTAGTCTTCAGTTAATTTCTCTTGAGTAAACTTCTATCCTAACTTATCCTAATTAATCCTAACTTATCCTAACTAATCTAACTCCTTTCGTTTCCCGCGTTTGGACGAAAAGGAGCGGTTTAGCATCAAGACATGATGTGGCCACTATGCTACAATATTTCACTGTTCTTTTTGAATTATTCACTTAATGCACTTTTTACTACATAAATCACGCGTTTTTATTTAGTAAACGACACTATAAATAATTTTAAAAGTCCAATGAAAAATGAGCGTGACACTCATCTTGACATTCCCGCCAATACCCTCAGCCATAGAGTATCAAGTATGAAGTAGAGATGTACACCACATGAAAATAAATCAGTAAAGTAAGGTTCAATATTTCTCATTTCAACACTAATAAAACATCAAAATTTCAACCTTTTCTAACTAATCTGCTACCTACCAAAATCTGTGTGAGGACGTGATATTTTGAAATGGATAGAGTCGCTGCAGGTGTGCATTGTGTTAGCCTTTGACTGCCGGTTAGTGCAGGAGTTAAGCTTTGTGCGTGTCGCAGGTTCGAATCCAGCACGGAACAAATATTTGTATGACCTACATGTACTTGCTCCGGGTCTGGCTGTTTGTGTGAGTTTTTAAGTTTGTAAATGCGCCCACGAAACGGAAGAAATTCCTAGCGTGGGACGTTTTTTAAAAAAAATATATTGTCTGCGGCATTATATTAAGTACGTCTACCCGTAGGTATCTTTCTCCTTCAGCCTGTAGAGGGCCACTGTTGGATAAAGGCCTCCCTTCCGGGTTCCCTTAGTCGTCTCTTACGACACTCACGGGATGACGGGAGGTTACCCGAAACTGTTAAATTTTCCCAATGAACCTTGAATATTAATGCGTTAGCGATAAACTTAATAAAAACTTTTTTACAAAAAAACACCCGACTTCCAAAAACCACTACAAAGTGAAAAATAACTAATGTCGGAAGTCGGTGTCTTTGGTTTTGTATATTCATTTTTGACACCGACTTCCGAAATTAGTTATTTTTCACTTTGTAGTGGTTTTTGGAAGTCGGTTGTTTTTTTGTAAAAAAAGTTTTTATTTTACGCTTTTGAGTTGTTAAAAGTACTATGTATTCAGTTGCATCCGGTCAGACTGGAAGCTGACGCAAATATAGTTGGGAAACAACATAATTTTGTTTACTTAGTTTTTACCCGTAAGTATTCCCTCAACTGCCTATGGTCTTCATCATCAAATTAACTGCAGACCTTTATTTTAACCCAATGGGTGCAAAGGTCTCATCACTATAAATGAATTGAGTCCAAATACAAGGTAGCTACTGTAAATCGTTTAGGAATTCCCTGAACTGACCTTTGTCATCATCATCAGCTCCTTAATGACAGTCACCACCCATCTAGGTGTAAGGTTCTTGTCAATACAAATTATTCAAGCACAAACACAAGGTAGCTGCTGTGAATTGTTGAGGAGTTCCTTCGACTGTCACCCGACTCCATCATCAGATCTACTCCAGACCTTTATTAAATTGTAGTGCTTTAAAATACTTAATGAAAATGCTAAGAAATGCACTAGTCGCCCTTGCAATTTTTGAAAGTTCCCTTGTTTTCTCTGGTCTTCCACCATCAAACCCTGATATCCTTATCATGGGACCACCTTGGGAACGTCTTCTTTCCAACAGAAAAAGAATGATCAAAATCGGTTCATAAACGACGAAGTTATGCGCGAACATTCTGGTTTACGTCTATTAACAGTAAAATACATATTAATAAAACGCAACCAAAGGCCAATGCCGCCCGTGGGGCGACGTTTTTTATCGTTTAGCAGGGCCGATGACGCCTATGGCGCGTCATCGAACAAACTACTTGGCCTGTGGTAAGAATTCGTGAAAATGAAGGTGGCAACGAATCGCTTAAGAGTCCGTGCACAAAATTCTCTCGCTACAGTTTAGGTAAAATCGTTGCGATGTTACCTTTGTGTGCATCGTTCTAGCAGCTAGACGCACACGCGCGTAAATATCGAGCTTAGTGAACGCTTAAACATTTTTGATCCTTTAGAAGATATTATTCTAAATTATATAAAGTATGATTTGTGAATAGTCGGAAACGAGTGCACATTGTATATTTATCACAATTTAGATGAATATTGATACATTTTGAAATTAAAAAAATATAGTGTAATGATAGTTTATTACATAGGCAATTTAAGAAATAAAAACATATACGGTAAAATGAAATATTAGAATAAGTAGGTAATCAGTTTAATTTAATATTCTTCTTTAATATAATATTATCTAGAAATCTAAAATAAATAAATAAATAAATAAATATATACTGACAAATCACACAGCTTGAGCTAGCCCCAAAGTAAGTTCGAGACTTGTGATATGGGATACTAACTCAACGATACTATATTTATAAGAAATACATATATAGATAAACATTCAAGACCCAGGTCAATCAGGAAAAGATCGTTTTTCATCATGACATGGCCGGGGATCGAACCCGGGGCCTCCGCGTCGCAGGCAGGCGTGTTGACCGCTGCGCCACGGAGGTCGACAGAAAACAAAAAAAAACAATCTAAAAACCCTAAACAATCTAAAATCTATTAACAAAATTTTAGGGTTAACATAATTATTACGCGATAATATATCGACGCTTGAAAGGCAATCATATCTAAGCGACAAAAATTCGTAAATTGAGTTATATACAATTATACACCAAACGACGCAGAAAAATCTGGCGGTTCGAATGGTGTATATAACTCAATTTACGAACTTTTGTCGCTTAGATATGATTTCTAGGGTCATCACGAATCGTCTCGCTCGCAGGTTCGACGACTTCCAGCCTCCCGAACAAGCAGGCTTCCGAAAAGGCTTTAGCACCATAGACCACATTCATACGCTGCGGCAAGTTATACAGAAGTCCGAGGAGTATAACAAACCACTATGCTGGCGTTTGTGGACTATGAGAAGGCCTTCGATTCGATTGAGACTTGGGCGGTGCTACAGTCTCTCCAGAGGTGCCAAATTGACCATCGATACATTGAGGTGATAAAGTGTTTGTACAAAAACGCCACCATGTCAGTCCGTCTCCAGGATCAGGACTCGAAACCGATCCAACTGCAGCGTGGAGTGAGACAAGGAGATGTCATATCTCCTAAATTGTTCACTGCTGCGTTGGAAGATGTCTTCAAGCTCCTGGACTGGAAAGGACTTGGCGTCAACATCAACGGCGAGTACATCACTAATCTCCGTTTCGCAGATGATATCGTGGTCATGGCTGAGACCCTGGAAGACTTGGGCAAAATGCTCATTGACCTCAGCAGAGCTTCCCAACAAGTGGGTCTAAAAATGAACACGGATAAGACGAAGATCATGTCGAACTCTCATGTCGCACCCACTCCAATTGTAGTTGGTTGCTCTGCACTCGAAGTTGTTGACGAGTATGTATACCTGGGACAAACAGTCCAACTAGGTAGGTTCAACCTCGAGAAAGAGGTCATCATCATCATCCCAGCGTTATTCCCAGTCGCATCCGAAGCCTTTTTCAGCTTTGGAGTCTGGGGTCCGCTTTACCAGTCCAACTGCTGATATGGCTAAACTTCGACATTTTCCGTGAAGCGACTGCCGTCTGACCTCCACAACCCGAAGGCGACATCGAAGCATTACAGTTAGACCAATTGTTGGACTTTTGAGGGCTCCAACTACCCGTAACGACTGCCACTAGATGTTCGTATGGCAACCGGGACCAACGGCTTAACGTGCTTTCCGAGGCACGACCAGACCAGTGCAAATATTCATATTCATGCATACAAATACTTGCACTGTGCGGGGATCGAACCCGCGCCACCCTGCGCAGCGGCCGCGTCCGCTACCGCTACGCCACGGAGGCTGTCAACTGCACCTGTTTAGGATAAAACGTCTGGGTACCAAGCACCATTGAAGCACCGGGGCTTTGCAAGCATTATATGGTGCAGAGACTTTATTAAACAGCACCTGTAAGATTGCCGATCGATACTTCGAGAAAGAGGTGTCTCGGTGAATCCAGCTCGGTTGGGCAGCGTTCGGGAAGCTACGCTACATCTTCTCGTCGTCCAAGATACAACAGTGTCTCAAGACTAAATTCTTTGACCAGTGTGTGTTGCCAGTGATGACTTACGGAACTGAAACGTGGTCGCTCACAATGGGCCTCATACGAAGGCTCAGAGTCACACAAAGGGCAATGAAAAGAGCGCTAGGAGTTTCTGTGCGTGATCGAATCAGAAATGAGGAGATCCGCAGAAGAACCAAAGTCACCGACATAGCTCTGCGAGTCGCTAAACTTAAGTGGCAGTGGGCAGGGCACATTGCTCGTAGAACCGATGGCCGATGGGGCAGTAAGGTTCTGGAGTGGCGGCCACGTACTGGAAGACGCAGCGTAGGGAGGCCCCCAACAAGGTGGACCGATGACCTGGTGAAGGTCGCGGGAAGCCGATGGATGCGGGCAGCACAAGACCGGTCAGCGTGGAAAGCCTTGGGGGAGGCCTTTGTCCAGCAGTGGACATCTATAGGCTGTAGAAGAAGAAGAAGATATGATTGCCTTTCAAGCGTCGATATCTATGTCCTACCTGCTGTAGTAAGTATATATAAATAAATTAATTTTCCTTTTGAGTTTTTGCAATAACTAAATAATTAGTTTATGGATACCAATATTAAAGTGTAGTGTAAGTACCTACATATACAATATCATAATCATCTGCCTAGCCTTTTTCCCAACTATGTTCGGACCGGCTTCCAGTCTAACCGGATGCAGCATTTAGGATTACGATAGATACCTCCAGTTAGACAGATTTCCAGTATTTAGGTAAACGATATATAAAACAAAAACATGTTTAAAATATTATTTAACAAAGAATTTTAAAGCAACCGTAAGAATACCTTAAAGAAATCTCTTAGATGAACTTCAGGACCTAGCTGCCGGCATTAGCCTCCTATTATTTGAAAATGAAGTGTCTCGTAGAGGCATTGAACGAGATTTTCTTGGATCGACAATTTCGGGCAATAGGCAAAAGTTGGTTTTTCGTCTGTGCAGTAATAGTTTTCACATTGTGAATGGTCTCCATAAATATGTTGTGGGCTGTTGATAATGTCTTTTTGTAAGTTTTTGATTTGCTCAGTAAATGGAACATTTTGAGTTCCTCGGAATCTTACTGCTGCTTTCACAGCAATTCGTAATCGGTTCACTCGATCAGAATGTAGTAGCTTGCGTTCGTTTAATGGGATGGACGTATCTTTCATCAAACTTAAATTTTTCCCATTATAATTGCGCATTAAGTGATTGGAACACTCCACTTTTTCGACCGTAACGTTTGAATATGGCCTGCTTTCCAATATGTTTTTATACACACTTGAGTCACCATCAGCAATAAGTTTTGCATACACTAAATTATGTGTTTTCACAGATTCTCTAAATCCCTCAACGATTATTGATTTCTCCATACTAGTGGAAGAGCCAGTATGATTTTTATTACACCGGTGTTTCAGGGGTGTAATATTTTTATTAGCTGCACAGGAACATGTAACACAGTATTTATTTTTAATACCAACATGTAATAATTTGCCAGTTTTCACCCCTATTAGCTAGCTCCAACGCCTGCTGCGGAAGAAAAATTTGTTTTATATGAACGTTTTCCCCAAGCAGCATCAGCTGTTACGGCTATAGTTGGTATACCTGATGGACTTACATTGCCACTTTCGAGAGCTATAGAAGCCTCTTCCTTACCAGCTTCTATCATTGTGGCTTCGGCTGTAGTTTTCCACCAGTTAAATAAATTGACGTGACATTTTTCATAAATGGATTTATTCATAAGTGGTCAATCTATGGAAGCAGCTAGCTCATTTAAGTTGGTTCGACCACATCCGATACTTATAACTCCCGAAACAGCGCTTTGGTTAACGTCCAGTTTGTTTGTTTTAATTTGACACGTCTTTAGCAGGAATTGACTTCCACACATTGCACATGACAATGAAAATGTTGAACAAAACCCTTGCAATTTTTCTTCAATTATAACGAGGTTTGATGCATTGCATCCAAATTTTGAATTGTGACTTAATATGTTAATAAATTGGTCAAAAAAATACTGAAAATCAACTACTCTTCGTCCTTCTATAACCAACAACGAAACTGGTGACTGCTGAAACAACAAAAATTCAAACTTATGTGTGTTTCTGGTGAATTAAATTAATTATTATTACTTAATGTGCATTAAATGCAGCATAGTTAGTACATCCAGTACATACCTTGTTTGACTCAGTTTCAAAGACATCGCTTGAAAATAAATTTGTTGCCAAACAACTAATAATAATTAATGATATAGGTATTGTTCCTGTTTATTATAGTCTAAGTATATAATGTAAATATATTATAAATGTTTCTTTAATAGTTATTCTGACTTTATGTATGTAATGTTTTTTTTTTGTTTTGTATAATTTATTCTTACTTATAGCACTGAATTGGAATGCTCTGTAATAGTGCTATAATTGTATGTTTCTAAATAAATAACTTACTTCCTTTGGATTATTTTCTTTACTCTGCAATAAATAGCATATGAATATATAAAAAAAAACAGTAACAAGCTGTATTTGATTGAAAGACTTGTGAAATAAAATTAATAAATAATTGTAGGTTATTGTGGTATTGGTGGTTGTAGGTTATGGTTGGTTTGGAAGTAAAAAGGGGAGGCCTTTGCCCAGAAGAGGGAGACACAGTAGGCTATTAAAAAAATGAGATAGCAGAAACGTACTGTGCCTACATCAACTTCGACACTCATAGTAGATGACGAAGTGGTATCCAGTTGATTAAAAGTACGTTCTTTAAGCACTTGTCTGGCTCTTGCCATTCCCTCTCTATTCCTCTTTCTTTTATTGATACATTGGTAATGTGCTCCCTTGTTTCGCCCCATTATCTTAAAAAAAAAATGAGTTTAGGTATAACAAAAGCATTATGTGAATTGACTTTAATAGAGAACTAAAAAACCCAAGATATTTTTAAATTGGTTCACAAATTGGTTTACCATCAACGATTGCGTCACTGCTTACCATCAGGCAGGATTGCGGTCAAGCGCTAGTTTATAATATATAAAAATAAAAAAAAAAAAAAACAAATGATGGAAAAATCTACGAACTCAAAAAAAATATACTCCTTCATTTTTAAAGTCGGTTAAAAATTAGTTAAAGCAATCCAAGGGATAAGTCGTAAATATCCTAATATAATTCACAACTAATATAATATTACTAAGAAAGAAAAATAATTAAAGGACCAAGTTGTGGTAGTCGCAGTACATTTTTTACATAAACCTACGTAAACCTCGCGAGCTCTTGGCGACACAAAGTGATACGTCCTCTCTTTGCGCTAGCCGTGTTACCACTGAGCCGGCGGCGTTTGCGCGCTCGTAAATATAGTAGATTTTGACATTGATTTTCATGATGAAAAAATTTTTTTTTTAGAAAATAAACTTTTGTTTCTATTATAAAAATACCTTAAAATTAATGAGGCATTTTTTAATTTTTAAAAAAAGTTGCTTTATTATAGAAAAAACATACTTGTTTGCCTGCAGTTTTCCCTTGAATTTCTTAATTTCTGTCTTCTTTTTTGGCTGAATTATGAAATAAACTCGAAAAAGTGGTCAAGCTAGCACCAAGATAGTTATATGCTGATGTGAATAGTACTTTTTTATGGGCAAAATCGCTTGTAGTTTCTTCAGAAACTATGGTCAAACTTCACTCGAACGTGAAATTTGAAAAAAAGAGTATTGGAAATTGTAGATTTACTACTAATTATGAAGTTTCTTGAAAAAAGTAGTCAAGCTAGCACCTAGATGAAGAGTTGTACTATCCATATCATACATAATTTTACTAATATTATGTAACATATTCTCACAATCATGGAACAAAATTGATCAAAATGAGCAGATTAACAGGACGGACCCTTAAAGAAATTTCAGTTTCATGTATTAGCGTCTGTATTTATACCGGCCGACCTATGTCGATCGAGGCCCAATATTTCAATGAAATAAACAAGTATCTTATAACATAATTATGCTCTTTTATTCACATTCTTAATGTTATTTAAAAATATAGTTACACATATTATTTTTATAATATTTTAAGTTTCAAAAATAAGCGTCAAATTGATATGCTATGGTAAATGTGTTTGTGAACGGTCGGAAGCACTTTCTGTCGAGTCAGCTGCGCCGTTGGGTATGGGTTCAGGACTACCTGATGCTGCTCTGGACGTAATTGCATTTTGACATTTGTTGCGTAACTCAAACACCTGTGTTATTGCATCACGGAAGCACAGAAAATTGTAGTCTATCACGCCTGAAATCAAAACAAATTCTAATCAATATACTCTATTTTCGCCATCATATTTTACTAAGAGCAAGGTAGCCCTTGGAGTTTGGACTGGGCCATCGAGGTCCCTATTACCCTGTGTATACCCAAGTACCCTATGCTGTACTTTGGCATAGCGGTGGCAGTATAGAGTTGTCGCGTTATTCTTTCATATAATATTCTAAAAGGATGTTTCCATCAAATGACTCGCATCGCATTGGATCGCAACGAATTTTACAATTTTTAACTCATACTACCAAACTGCGTACCGTAGTTTCACCGCGAGCTTCTTCCGCGCCACGCCATCGTAGCAGAAATTATGCTGCGGCAACGAGCAATCGGTTCCATTCGCCGGTCGTAGTATCCGATCGAATCTTTTTGACAGAAACGGATACGTACGGAAGCGACGGTCATAGGCATATACATACTAATGGATATGCCGTAGGCGTATAATCTGCAGTAATTTTTTGGTTTGATTTTTAAAAGAGTGAGGGAGATAAAGATAGACGAAACTTCGTATCTCCTCTTATTTTTACTATTTTTTCCCGCGATATATCGATTTTCGATATTTATTTTCAGATATCAAAATCGATATATTTTCAAAGGTCTGCTGTATGCTCATGCGTCACATCATGTATTTGACCAATCCTATTTCTTAAATTTAGAAAAAAAATAGGTATGCAGTAGGCTGTATGGGTTTAGTTTCTTTGCTTCAAACACAAACAAAAATTACAGTCTATGCGATACGGGATTTTAGTGCTCTTCTTGGCCCTTTCAAAGAAGCTACTGAGGAAATAAGTGTTGCAAATAATGTAACGTCAAGCTTAGCCATTCCTCTTACAAATTTAGTGACCCAAGTTACAGATCAAGCAACTCCATCAACCTCTTTAGGGTTGTTTGTAAAAAAGCTTTACTCAAAAAAGTTGAAGACAAACTGGCTTCTTTAGAAAGAAATCTTTTTCTCTCAGTAGTTACTATTTTGGACCCTCGGTTCAAGTGTATCCATTTTACCTCGCACTTTACATCAAATGCTGTATCCAAAATTAGTGCTGAGATTCATGCAGAACATTGGCGTAGAGGACAACCCTCTTCGGATAAAAATCCTGATCAAGCAGCATCAAAGCAAGTAGGTCCTCAATCTGGTCCAGAAATGAGAAATTATTAAATCTGAACATAGCTTCGTCAGAGGTAGCAGTAGCTGTGTCCCCATTGAACGGAAGCAGTATTTGGAGCAACCATTTTTAGAACGAAAATCTGATCCAATAAAGTTCTAAATTGTCAACATTTCACGCTGATTCTCTTGGATATCGGTCTAAAATATTTGATTTGTCAAACTTCTTCAGTGTCATCTGAAAGCGTAGCTTCAGTTTGTAAATTTGGTTGTGCCAAATGGTAGGAGCAGATTAACAGGGGAAAACATCAAACAAAGAGTGCTCCTCATGTCAATATCAGACAAATACTGGATTGAATAATGTTATTTTTACTGTGAGGGACTGGAACAACTAGCCGGCAGCGGTGTTTCCGTCGGACTACAATTTGAGTGTCTTCAAGGCTAGAGTGAATAGGCTCTTAATAAACTAGTGCGCTTTACCACCAACGATTGCGTCACTGCTTACCATCAGGCGGGATTGCGGTCAAGCACTAGTTCACAATTTTATAAAAAAAAAAAAAATACTGTAGTTTTTTTTTATGTCAAATGTGTTTTTTATGTTTTTTTTTTTATGGCAATTTGCACGCCTGTTTCCAAGCTTCACCTCTGCCCATGAACAGCTGCAGTGCCTAACAGTAACCAAGAATTACTCAGTTACTGCTCTAATACTGCCCTGCGCGATAGTTATTAGGCCTCGTATACCCAGTAATTACACTAGCAAAGTGTTGTGTTGAAGATGTTGATTTTTCTGGTACACACCTGTTTTTTTTTTTAAGTAATAAAACTTATGTCAAGACAGCCATAGGTGTATTTGCTTTAAAATTTCGAATATTTTGGCAATTTTTATAATTAATTACAAATTGGGCAAAAATATCGATATATCAAAATATCGATATTTTTTGGTTGATTATATCGATATATTTTAAAAATATCGATACGATAAATATCGATATTTTTTTTTCATTTGCCCATCCCTAGTCCATTAGTAAATTTAAATTGTGTCGATGGCGACGGTACGGAGCCGATCGTATGCGTCAACATCCCGTCGGACGCGATTGGCTGTTGCCGCATTCGTTCGTGTACACTCCGATCCGAAGCCATTTGTTAAAAATCATCCTTTAAACAGCATGAAGTTGGCATTGGTGATTCTTACCAAACGTGTTTTAAAGGCATGAACGCAACGCAAAAAGTCACAGTATATTTACTATTTTAAACAATTATGACAAGGGACAAAAAGTTATATTTGATAATATAAAAATTAAATCACCTTGTTTTTGAAAGTTTTCTTCACGCAGAATACAAACAAGTGCAAGGAATTTGTTGACTTCACGCAGGTATAAAACAGTGCCATTGTTCAGTTTTATTAAGCTCGAGCTTTGACTGTTGAATGTGTTCACTTCTGTTTCATCCACCATGCTGAAACAACAGCAGTAAGTTGGGCACAATTCCAATTATTCTAATGATTTAGAATATACTAAAAAAGGTGTGGATAATTATGGCGTAGCAATAAATAAATGCACCACTACAAAACACAGATAAAGATTTTATAAAAGAGCCTTTTATCGTTTTCAAGGTCTAGGACACATTTAAGGGAATGTTTTGAAGTCACAATAGCTAATATATAAATAATTCATGTAACACGATAAAAAGAATTACCCGTATATACAAGAAATATCAATAACGACATCAATCATATCACAGCACAATTCATAACTCTGCATATCCACTGGAGAGCTGTCTGTTGCAATGTAGATTTTTGACACCACATCAAAAAGGAATGCTTTCTCTATGCCAGAGTTCTGAAAAGAAAAAGGATATTAGGCATGCTTGCTCATGTTATTACCCTCTTCCAATTTGGCATACACTTCTCTTTGTGATAGTCCAGTTACAGCTTAGTCAAAAGCAAAAGCAATAAAAAATGTCAGGTCTAAGGGGGGGCAAGTCAGATTTATAGGGTTGATGGTAAAAAAAGCTAATCGCTCGCAATTGCATACCGAAGGTTTGGTAATCTTTGTGCGCTATAGTCGCACGCGATTTTTGGCAATTATTCCGTATATTTTGCCAGTGTCTACTGCGTGGTTTATTTGAAAGTTACGAGATAAGTCCTCGTTTATACTTTGATTACTAATTAGGGGAGTTCATACATGTTCTGCGAGATTTCTAAGGGGGCAGATGCCCCCCCCCTCCGCGTGCGCCCATGGTTGCGTGGTACTCTAAACTGTTACACCTAAACTTGAACAAAATGCCGACGTAAGAAGAATGTGGATACGCCTTTTAACTAGGAATTTTGTAAAATATTTTAGTTTCTGTAAATTAATATTAGTACATTAATTTTTGCTTTGAAAAATGACGAAATACCTTGTTATACGCCATCTGGTGGTATCTTAAGAAATATTTAGAAGCTAAACCTATAGTGGCAAACATATTAACTACGTGTACCGAAAGGCATATCCAAGTTTAGGTATTGACCAACCTCTAGTCATAACAGTTTTATATATTTTATTTTTCCTTTACTCACAGATATGAGGATGTTCAGAAGATTTTCTAAAGTTGGTAGCTGTGGAATCAGCTTTTGAACTACTTTACTGAATGCTTCAAATATGGAGTGATCATATATGGAGGTCAGGTGAAAGGACAGGTGAACATGTTCCAAACCAGCTTCAGCCAGGTCCTCAGTAGCTCGATGGTGAATATCTCTTTGGGATTCCATCTTGTAATCATCATTGAGACCATCAACCTGAAATTAATGAAGATACTTAAACTGTACTACTTTTTTGTTTTTTTAGAAACAGTTAATTTCATTTATAAAAATTTCTATGACAGAAGTTTTATCAAGTTGTTTGTAATCGATATTACCCATTACCTAAAGGAATTTTCTCTGGGTTAGATTTTAAAGTAAGGTGTTTGCAGTCAGGAATTTGTTACATACTTAAATAAAAGGAAAATTAATAGAAGAAAAAACGGGAAACATATTTATTTATTGTAAACATAATTATCATAAACTAAAAAACGAAACAGTGAGAGGACAAAATAGGCATCACATACACATTAATAATTAAGAATTTAAATAAAAGTTACAAATGTTTACAAAATAGATAAGAAAGTATAAGGAACATTGAATATACACACAACATACAGAATGCACCTCATAAAATAAACTGAATTAGTGTGCTCATTACTTATGTCAAAATTTTCTAGTATCAAGTAGATAGGTATGTTTATTCAAATTCTAATATAAACATACAACTAATGTTCAATACGTAAATATAAGTAGTTAACGAGCATGTTGTCATGACATTGGGTGGGAATGGAAATATCGTACCGAACAACATGCATGGTCCGTATTCTGCTTTTAATTTTGGGAGGTCATTGATCTAAAGGAGAATACAAAAGCCATCTAATAACACGTCCTGCTGGTATTGATTCGTCAATCGTCGAGTCAAGTTTATTAAGTCTTTATATCATGCTCTTAACATTTCCTGTCGCTTGAGTTGCTTTAGTTTGTGTGCATTTTCATCTAAAAATTCAGATACAGATAGTCTTCTGCCTTGAAGTTAATGGTAATTTTTAAGTATTTCTCCATTTTTCTGTTTAGTAATTCTACTACCACTGGTTAAGTATTGATAGTATTACTGCTTAAAACATGTATAGAATATCAAACTAAAACATTAGGTTTACATGCAGAATATCAAACTAAAACAGACCAACTGGCCAAATTAATCATGATTGCTTAATTTGACATTTGTCCCAGATAATTGAAATACACACGTCGTTTATGTAACAACATGTCTGTTTTTCTATTATCTATCAATGAATGATTTTTCCATAGTTAGATAAATTTGTCTAAGGTATACAATATGTAAAGAAAACCCTGTCCGATCCGTGAAGGTATTGTTAGGTATCGTTAACTGATTCTAATAATGCCTACAAAGCTAGGCTAAACTTAAAAAAAAATCCCCCAAAAAAAATAAATATTATTTCGAAAAAGCGAGGTAACTTAATGCATGTGCGGTAGACAACCCGATAGCCCCGCCCCCCTTCACCCGCGCATGTATGCGCGGGTGAAGGGGGGCGGGGCATGCGGCACGTGGTCGCATCGCTATTCGCTCCGTCACAAATGGTGTTGTCAGTTTTTTAAAAATGACCAAATTTCGGGGAAATTGGAATTAATACCCGGGAAAAAAAGATTATTTCAAAATTCATTATTATTGTTACTGTGATGATTATGTAAAATTTTATATTATATTTGGTCAAGTGTTTACCTAACCTTTACTATCCTTACGGGTCGGACAGGGTTTTCTTAACATATTGTATAATTCGACGGGTCCCAAGAAAAAGTCCTATCTTCAATACTGTCTAGTTGCAGTGCGAAGCAATAAAGTTATGCAGATCTATAAAGAAGCAAAAAAAAAAAAAAATTATATTTTTTTTATCTTTATTGCGTCACCACTGCCACTAGACAATATTGAAGATAGAACTTTGTTCCTGGGACCCATCGATATATTGCAGTTGGAGTATTTGACAGCATTTTGGTACAAAATATGTCAATCTGTCATATTTATTCTCCAGATATGAGTTATCTAGCTATTGAAAAATCATCCCTTAATCACACGGGTACAAAGAAAAATACTGATTGGCTGTACTTACTTTATGTATAAATACTTCAAATTTTATGTTACTGTTCACTCTATATGCTTTTGTTACTGTAAGCTGTAATTTCTCAAGAGCATCTTGGTAGTCATCCTGTAAAAGATGGTGTACAAATCTTCAATTGTATATATCAGTGACTTCAATTAATAAAATGCTTTAATAAAATAGAAACAACACCCACCTGAGCATCTATTACAAACACCAAGGCACCACAGCCACCAAATATAGTGTCAGAATCAAAGGTTGCATCAAAAAAATCAATCTGGCCTGGAAAGTCCCAGATTTGAAACTGTACAAAACTACTGTTATTTATATCATCTTTAACTATTTTATTTGTTGACTCCAAGAATAATGTTTCATTTGGTGACATTTTGTGAAAAACCACTTTCTGAATTGATGACTTTCCTGATCTAAAATTTTAGAAAAATTAATGAGACATATAATGGCTTGTTCAATTCTTAGAAATCTAAGCATGACATTGCTTGTTTCAACTGTTTACTTTAGGTATATTTATAATAGATATGGGATTGTTATAAAATCTTCCAAGCAATTAATTTAGGTAGGTAAGGAACTTATAACAATGGTAATAGTGAGCCATGACATAATTTATAATTAGCAATACAAAATTTTTACTCATGAATACATCTCATGAATTCGGCGAGTTGAGTCCTTATTAGTTGCGCAATTATTTAATACTTATTGGTGTATAAAGCTTCTTGTAAAAAATACCTTCTAAGTCCCATTAAAAGAATTCGTGGCTTGTGATCTTCTTGTAATGAAGTATTGTCGCCTTCTCCATTTTGTTCAAAAGGGCCATAACTGAAGTCCTTGGGGAAAGAACCAACATAACAACTGGGATCGTCTTGATAACTCTGAATCATAAAGTTGATAAAAGCTAATTTGTTGTTTCGTTATAATTCCAATAGGCAATATTGTAGAAATTTTATGTCCACTAACCATTTTAGTAATTATTATACAGGAGTTATTTACAAATATTTATAGTTAAATATATGTTAATAAATAAAATTACACTTTCAACATTTTAAAAAACACTGCGTATTTTTATTGAACAAAACATGTAGTACCCCCAACAATAATCTAAATGACATTAAAATAATGACATGCCATTTTAACCACAGATTATTCATAATATTAAGTACTGTGCGGTGCATGGAATTAGTATGTACTATATTGTAAGGCAAGCAATACATATTAGGGCCATTATCTAGGAAATTGGCGTTTTGTTTGGGAGGAATAAGTCGTTTATTTTTTTTAATATAAATGTTTATTTAATCAAAGTATTATCCATTGCTATCTATGCATTTCTGCCATCTCATAGGTAGTTAGTTTAGGTATGCTTTTACTAAAAAAAAAACATTAGGACGGGAAGCAATAAAATCTTTGAAGGCGGTTTGGACTGCCTCAACCGAGTTGAATTTTTTCCTCTGCAAAATGTTATCCAAATTTCTAAAAATGGTAGTCTGTTGGAGCAAGGTCCGGGGAGTACGGTACGGTGGATGTCTTAAACATTCCAATTGAGGCTCCTCTAGTTTGGTAGCAGTCTGTTGTGCAGTGTGTAGTCTCCGCGTTGTTCTGAAGCAGCAGTAGCCTTGTGCGATTGACAAGTGTCGGTTGTTTAGCGGCTAGTTTATCCATCATTATGTGAAGCTGCTCACAGTAGAGATGCAGTAACCGTCTGGCCAGATTTAAGGAAGCCGTAGTACACCACACCGGCACTAGTCCACCAAACGCTGACCAACAATTTTTTTTAGTCAATTTTCTCTTGGGGCAGAATTTGGATGGTTGTAGAGTATCCACTTTTCATCACGGGTAATGATTCGATTTAAAATCCCTTCATTATTAAGCCGATTCAGTAATGTAACGCAGCAGTCGACGCGCGTTTGTCGGTTTGCTTCACTCAATTCATGAGGTACCTACACATGGTCGTTATTTCACGTAACCAGTTAGAATAACCAGTGACGCGATGTGTAACTGAATAGCTGGTTTGGTATTTATTAAAAAAAAACAAGTCAGGACGTTCCAATATTCGTGTATTATCCATATGAATTACAATTACAACCAGAACTTAGTCATTAAGATGGAACACAATAATAATCACTGAGCACACAACAATATGCCAAACAATAGCCAGCAGCTCTTAATATTAATATAGAAAATGTAGTTCTTACTCTCACATAGTTTGAACGAAGATATTTATGAACATATATTTTTTATCGAATATATTTATGAAAATCTTTTGTATGCTCATAAAAATATAAAACTGTTTAAAAAATACAGTGATGTCCATAATATAAATACTAGGAACAGGCACAAATTTATTGTACCTACAACAAGGCTCAAGAAAATAGGCGGCTCTTTCAGATGCCAATGTATACATTTTTACAATGGACTTCCAGAGGTGGTTCAAGATCTGAGCCTGAATAAATTCAAATACTTCATTAAACGTAAGTTGTGCCAGAAAGCATTTTATAGTGTGAAGGATTATATTGAGGGCAAAAAGGCTTGGGCTTGAGCTGCGTCCGATTTCTATACACTGATTGTTCTGTGCTTTTTCCTCTAGTAGTTTTAATTTGTAAATGTTTGTTTTTTTTTTACTCTTAAGCCAGTACACACTATGTAGCCCAGCATATTGTACATTACGGAATTGTAGCGCTGACAGAGGTGTTCGGCACTTATACAGCTGAACAGGAGCTAAACTTAGTACTCGGGAACACTGTTGGAGCTGCTGAACCTTGGAAAAAACTATCTTAGCATTGTGTAGATTCAATTTCTTAGTGTTGTATAATTGCATGGCAAACGTGTGAGCACAATGTACGAATGTGCTGTAAGGCATTTATTTGTTGAGTTAGTCTTTTTTTTATTAACTTGATTGTGCTCTGGCTGTTGAGAGTATGTCATGCTCACTCAAATGTCTTCGCTGATGGTGGCGTGCGTGTTGGGTCATTGGGTTCCCTACGATATGGTTGAGCTAAATCAAAGAGATTTAAGAAAAATAGAGCGGGCATGTGTCAAAATCGCTTACAAAAACTGTGATCCCATGGCTCAGTTCCGCCATCTAGTACAATGTAGCAAAATTAGATCGACAATTGGAGACATCACATAGTAAAAACGAAAAAAGTTTATATAAAATGTATTCAGCTATTGCCCGGTAGATGTCCAGTGTGGTCTATGTTGCCAGATCCGATTTAATACCCTAGTATAGTTCAAATCGGGTAAATAAATATTGAAAAGTAAACAAATTAAGTGAAACTTGTCTTGTACAAACATCAAAAACTGTTTTAGAATTTTATTCGCTACTATTAATTTTCCGTGACACCGTCTATTGGCATTTTAGATGTGTTATGATTACGAATTATTATAACAATCAGTTTATTGCGATTTTTGAGTGTAATAGACTTTTTACGCCATAAAGCGCATTTTGTTTTGCAATTTTCGTTTGCATTTCATTTTTAGCAAAATTATTCTTTTTACACGTTTGTTTGCAAATATTTTTAAATGGCAATGTAAAAAACTGTGGTAGGGTTTGTATCAATTCGATATAAAGTTATCGATAATATTCAAATAAGTTACTACGACGATGTTTTTTCGCATTAAGATAGCTTGAAACAAAAAAATTAAGAAGCAGAAAAATTATAGGTAATTTTGAGTTTACAAGTTTCTTATTTATATAATTCTTTTAATAT
Source organism: Sesamia nonagrioides (assembly GCA_017933935.1). NCBI lineage: Eukaryota > Metazoa > Arthropoda > Insecta > Lepidoptera > Noctuidae > Sesamia > Sesamia nonagrioides. The sequence continues at coordinate 179,222 of JADWQK010000668.1, read as the reverse complement.
AATAGGCGTTAAAGGTTAAAATTATCGATTAGTACTGAAAATGTAAATAATTGTTTATTTTTTAATTTTTAACTAATTCATTTATAATCAATATATAGGAAGGTCGTTTATACCTTTGCGGTAGAACTCTGATCGGATCTAGACTGCACAAACTGTGTGAAAGCAGAACTGCCTCCTGGGAAGAAAACTTCTTATCACGTAGATAATTGTCCAAATCACGACAAAAATGGTAGTCTGCTGGAGCAAGACCTTTACCAGATAATGGTACGCCATTATCTTTAAAAACGGCAAAAAAAACACGGTTATTGTATGGGAGCCCGCCTTCAGTATTTATTTTATTTTCATTATTTATTTGTAATTCGAATATATAACGAAATATTCTGTGAACATTTTAAGCGTCTATCTGTTTCCGTTATTAATATGGAGCAAAAAACGGCAAAAAATCATGTTTGTTGTATGGGCCCCCATTAAATAATAAAATATTTAAGGGACCCTTCAATATTTTATTATTTTTATTCTTAGTACTTGTTGTTACAGCGGCAACAAAAATACTAACACAATCTCTGGAAATTTCAACTGTCTCGCTATTACGGTTTATGAGATACAGCCTGGTGACAGACGGACAGACGAACAGTGAAGTCTCATGAATAGGGTTCGTTTTACCTTTTAGGTACGGAATCCTAAAAATCACAAAGTAGCTCGCAATCTTTGTACTACATACAATATGTAAATAATACCCTGTCCGATCCGTGAAGGTATTGTTAGGTATCGATAACTGATTCTACTAATGCCTACAAAGCCGGCCAAAACTTAAAAAAAAATCCCCCTAAAAAAATAAGTATTATTTCGCAAAAAGAGGTAACTTAAATAATGTGCGGTAGGCCATACAGGCGCGGGCGAAGCGGGGCAGGGCACGCGGTCGCATCGCTATTCGCTCAGAATTATACCGTCAAAAATAATGTTGTCACTTTTTAAAAAGTACCAAATTTTGGGGTAGTTGGAATTAATTCGCGGGTAAAAAAAGATTATTTCAAAATTCATTAGTATTGTTACGATGATGATTATATAAAATTTCATATTATGTTATTTGGTCATGTGTTTACCTAACCTTTATTATCCTTACGGGTCGGACAGGGTTTTCTTAACATATTGTATACGTACTTACATATTTTATGAATATATTTTATTATAAATCAGTTATATAATTTATGTACTTATCCACTTAACAGTAAATTTTATCTCAATTTTTACGGTTAAGTGGAAAAGACAAATTAATAACTTACTGTTTCATTTCTAATACAAGGTAACGATTCTTTTTTTTAAAATTTGATCGACAAGTCTTTCCAAAGTAGATGTCTTCTCTTTTAAAATGCATTGAGCATAATTTTGACGAAGCAGACGGAAGCCAATTTTCTTCTCTACGGTCTATCTGGACAAATCGTATCCACTTTTCCCCTACAACATTATTTTTATTCGGAAACCTAAAATAACAAAAACGTAGGTAAATGAATAGTAATTGTTCATTCAATTTTGTTTATTAATATGACATGATTTTGTTTAAATAGAGTTAATAATAAATACACTAGAAATATAGCAATATTTTAAGTTTATTTAGCTATATTTGAAATGTCAATAAAATATAACAAAATGTTTTCAACTTAATAAGTATTATCGATAACTAAATCGATAAACAACATTACTACATCTCTATAAGAAAATAGTGAAACTACTCAACAATAGAGGGCGCTTATTATAATAATGGAAAAGTTTCTAGAACAATTTAAGAATTTATTTAAATTTGAAATACAGACGAAATATAAATAATTCATAGAAAAACATTTTGAAGTTAGGTCCAGTCGTTTTACCATAACAAGATGTACAGTAATACAAAGCGCAACATAACATATTTCCTTAGAAAATATTTATTTTTGGTGGACACAAATTACGTCTTGACGCGCAGACTAGACTGAGCGACTTTTGACCAGTTTGCCAGAAGTATTGGATTACGATTTTGTTCTTGATGTCCTGTCTATTGTAAATATAATTTTAATGTCTTTGAGCTAAATGATGCTGATCCATGCGTCATGTTCGTGATCGGACGCCGTCGGAGGGGACTGGTCATCTCTTAGCTGCCCCGGCGTATTTTAATTTCTGAATTGTTTTTTGTGTGTTTTCCATAATGGACGCTCTCAGCGTACAATATATTTCTGCATCGTTCTCACACGGTTGATTTCAACATGAATGATGTAATCAAATATTTGTAACAATTGCTTGAAAATTTAAAAGAGTGTCCATGGAGTTTCTTGCCCGTTCTTCTCCATAGGTACCTACTCTTTAGAATGGGCGACTAGCTTCATCTTATTGACTGACCGATCTTCTGACAATTCAAAAGTGCCTGTAACTGGTTTATTTGAAATAAATGATTTGATTTGATTTGATTTGAAGTTACCAGTCCGAGTGTCCGTTGTCAAAAGAGGCCACGAGCGGGTAGGCAACGCCTTTTATAGTGAGCTTAAGATGGGGTTGCCAGTCGTCGCTAGCACGGCCTCTCCTGATACTCTGACGCCCTCGTTAGATCCAGAAGATGATTCCGCCTGACCGAGTCTGCGCCATCTCCATGCAGCCAGCAGCATCCTTATCCGAAGCACTCCGGAGCACGTCGAATGGCCGCTCGCCAACCTCGTCTGGAGTGGTGGCGGACTGGCGGGCACCCTCGAAGTACCAGCTGGTTCGGCTTCCCAGTGCTTTGGAATCCTTGCTGACGAACCTGCTTCAAAGTTTTCAATTAGGCTAAATCAGTTAAGGTCTTCACTTATCCATGGTTCGGCCTATCATGACAACCATAATTTGACATGAAAACCATAAATTGACGTTCAAAAAGTGCTGATTCTCAGCCTAGTTTGAATAAATGACTTTTGATTTTGATTTTATCTTTATCTCGCTATTTACAGAAGTTCTCAAGATACCTTTAGACTTAGGTAGCCTAGGAACAACGTAGGCAACAGATTATCACATTCACGCACCGCATTTCCTTCATAGCTGTGTGATTTATGTTTCTTACACCGCCTTGAGCTAAACAAATGCCTGTTCCAGTCTTTACTCCTTTAGTCTTAGGCAGTGACTGTCAGCGCATTCCTCTCATGCCTGGGTAGTGTTTTTCCTTTATCACTTTAGCCTTCCAGTGCGTGATTGATATAATCTACCGACATAGTTAGGTACTTTATGTAAATTACAAACAAATGCCAGATTATTATTATTATTTTTAATTACTTGGGAGGATTTTATAAACTTAGTTTATTCTAAAATCACACTTAGAAGTACGCTTCGGGCCTTTCGGCCATTAATTTATTAAATTTAGAATCATTAGATTATTACTCTTCTCGGATATTTATTTATTAAATCCAGCATTATTCAAAGAAATAAATATAGATTACTTTCGCTATTTTAGGTTAATCCAAATCTGTACACAATTATTGACAATTACTAGCGTTATTATTAGCTTTTTATTAGTTTTATTCAATACTTGTTAGCTTGTTTCCGTCCTTTTTACTACGACGTTATTATTAACGTTTTATTAGTTTTATTCAATACTTGTTAACTTCCGTTTCCGTTGTTTTTATTACGACGTTATTATTTTCCCCGCTTCTGACCATAACAATAGCTTTAGATGTAGAGTTGACAGCACATCAAGCTATCACAATCTGTCAGATTTCCTTATTAGATTTTCAACTTTATACTAAGAATAAAGCTCAAGGTTGATTGCAAATATTTGACAGTTTCGGGTAGCTTGACCTGCTGTCGCCCGTACATTGAAGAATGTTACACTAAGAAAAAAAAAAAAAAAATTTGTTTACTGTTAAAATTCTTCTTTTAATGTAATATGTGCGATTCTATATTCAAATTGAGTAGTCACGACGAAACAGAAACAAATGAACTAAATGTCAACGACGGCGCCGTGATCAGGAGCCATCATTTCAGGAATAGGCCTAACAAATTTAAATGAAGTAGTTGCTTCCATGAACTTACCTATAATGTCATTATTCACATAGAGTAATCTAGCTTTCCGCCCACGGCTTCGCTCGCGTGGAGATCGGTTATATCGCGCTTTTTAGAATTCCCTCGGGAATATAATTATTGCCGGGATAAAAAGTACCCTATTATTTAATCCGGACTTCTAACTTTACGTTTGAAAAATTTCAAAGCAATCGGTTCAGTAGTTACGGCGTGAAAGCGGAACCAACAAACTCACTTTCCGATTTATAATATTAGTAAGGATGTCATGTACAAAGTAGTTGACATGTGGAAAAATGCCGCAAAATAAAGTATGATTGTCACAGGAGGAAACAGCTACTGCTCGATTACGAGGCGACACCCATAATATCACGATGATACCAGTGGAAGCAGAGTGTTACTAGAGCAAACGCTCTTATAAAAATCAATATACTTACCTACATAATGCATTGTCTGGTGTTGCAACAATTAAAGGACATCATACAAGGAAAGTTTTTTACATCGGAGTCAGGAATAAGAGTTGTGAAATTTCTGCCTGCACAAATAAAAAGAACAACATCTTGCTGTTCAAAAATGCTCTGAAAATCACTTCGGTTCATCTTCTGGTATAGAACCAACAATACTGGTAGAGGGATTTAAGTCCTCTGTAGCAACTCGGAAATTAATTTATAATATATTAATTGCTGATGATAATGCCAGTACATGTAAAATATATTAGAAAGCAGAGCATATCACGGCGTTCTGATTCAAATAATTGAGTGTACCAACTATCTTCTCCGCAATTACAACAAAAAAAAACATAACTTCTTGAAACTGATACATCTATCCCCATTGATAAAATATTAAACAGATACGATATATTCTAACAAACTGACCAAAAAAAATGTGCCGAACACAGCAGCAGCACACATGCATATTTTTATTTGGCATACATTGGTACAGTGTGAGTGAGATGGGGCGCGATCTAAAGCATAGAGAAGAAAAAGATGGCTAGTGTTTGTCGTTTGCGCTCTTAGTGTTTGTCGTTTGTTAATAGTACATTACGATATTAGTGCGTAATGATGGTTATAACATGCGAGGCGGAATTTCAGCCCGAGCCGTAGGCGAAGGTGTAATTGAGCCGAGCATGTTATAACCAATACGCACGTATATCGTACGACGTTTTTTAACAGACTTGCGAGGAAACAGAAAAAAAAGTATTTTATATTTTGTTCATTTTAAATAAACTCAATCTGTGAATGCACACTGTTGCTTTCCCGCCATTAGTATTATTATTTGCCATTTCAAATATGGAACAGCGCGCAGCGCGAGTCATGCGGCGGCGACCAGTTCCATATTTACTTGAAATGGAAAATAATGCTGTTATGGAATTTGTATGGACTATAACTTAACTATTTGCTTTGATAACACACGCGTTTGTTATGGCCCGCTTTACATATTTAAAACCGGTGGAATTACATCAGCTTTACGAGCAAGGGTGTTAAAAATAAATTAACAAAATTTTTGACACCTAAATGATTGATTCGGCAAAGAATAGCATTAAGATCTTCAATACGGCACCGGCAAAAACAAAATTTAATCGAATTAGAAAAAAGTATAAAAGTTCAGAGGAATATTCTAAACAGCGGCAAATACATCTTTGGAGACCACAGTGAATGTATCTTGGACTACTGCACTGAAAAGAGAAAAAAGAAACAAACCAACCACTCGGAGCAAAAACATTGTTGTTAAAACTGCAATGAAATATTTCTCAGCTAGCTTATCATTCTCTCGAAGTCTACTCTACGACTTTACCACGAACCGTGCAGAGCAGGTCAACAGCATAATAGCAAAGACTGTAGGTGAGAAAAGCATTAATTTTTCCCTAAAAGAATCTTACTCCTTCCATTATCATGCCGCTGTGGTTAGTTTTAACACAGGTAAACCTCAAAACCCTGTATAAATGTGCCTACCAGAAAAGTCCAGGTCAATCCCTGAAACGTTTAGAGCACAATGATTTTTTAATAAATCAGAATCGGAAACGCAAAACACGTCGCCGAAAAATAAACTTTAGCGCAGGGCCCTTACATTATGGAAATGCATGTCAAAAGTCCGATATGAACGCGGACAATTCCCAGTAGTCACAGGAAGTTTTCATTGAAAATTTTAAACAACAGGCCTTAAAACGGCATGCCATTCATTGAAAGGGATACAATTCTTCAGGCTGAAAGTGACTTATGGCTCGAGCTGAGAAGATGTATTTGAATGACATCCGATTTTGCAAAAAATTGTAAACAACGCCCGAATTCGAATTCGGCACCACTCGTTAAATGAATTTTCTATGGATCTTCCTTGGACCATGTAGCGTCAATAAAATACGGCAAAGAAAATGAGGTAAAGGCTATTAAGCAACTTGCCATTGAAGAAAACATAACTATCCAAAAATATTATCTTTTCATTGATGAGACTCATTGTTCCTTAGGTGCTTCACTAGACGGAATTTGTGAGGAAGGACTTATAGAAATAAAATGTCCCATTTCTATACACGCAATTGAACCAGACGCAGCAGACCGTCAAAAAAATAAATAAATTAATGTTCCTTATTTAATGGCGATGACGTAATTTTTAATGTTAACCATGAATGGTATTATCAAGATCACGGCCGACTAAATATTGCAAACAAAAATCTTTGTTTGTTTGCGGTGTGAATGCTTCCCCGTTTGACAAAATTTTATTATTGGTGCGTTCTTCCAGAAATAATTGATTCCAGAAAAAGAGCCGATCAATGCAATCGAGGGAAACTATTTTAAAATGTATATAGCTTTTTTTATATTAAACTAGCTGCACCGCGGGGTTTCACCCGCGTAGCTATCGATATATTTTTATATATGCTCCGCTCCTATTGGTCGTAACGAGATGTTGTATAGCCTAAAGCCTTCCTGGATTAATGAGCTTCCAACACAAAAAGAATTTTTCAAATCGGACCAGTAGTTCCTGAGATTAGCGCGTTCTAACAATCAAACAAACAATCTTCAGTTTTATATATTAGTACTAGCTTTCCGCCCGCGGCTTCGCCCGCGTGGAGTTCGGTTATATCGCGCTTTTTAGATTTCCCTCGGGATCATCAAACTTTTCCGGGATAAAAGGTAGCCTATGTTCTTTCTCAGGGTCTAAAGATTGTCTGTGCCAAATTTCATCAAAATCGGTTGAGAGGTTTAAGCGGGAAAGCGCAACAGACAGACAGACAGACAGACAGACAGAGTTACTTTCGCATTTATAATATTAGTATGGATTTCTTGCTTTAACCGAATGCATCAACGGGTGAGACTTTTTTTTTTTTTTAAGATGTACGGTGTATGGTACCAGGGTAGCACAAAAGTGTAGGAGAAGTCGAAACAATGAAGCTCATTCATCATTATTAATCTAATATTACATGGATGAAGTTTTATTTTGCCTACTTTGAGGAGGTGCAAGGTACCAGGGTAGCACAAAAATGTAGGAGAAGCCGAAACAATGAAGTTCATTCATTCACACAGGAATGACTGGAACGGGTTAAAAAGGATATCCTATGTCCTTCTCCCAGTTCTTAGCTATCTCCCTACCAATTTTCAGCCAAATCGGTTCAGCCGTTCTTGAGTTATGAATAGTGTAACTAACACGACTTCTTTTATATATACACACATCAAAAGTGTCTAGGGATCAACATATATTTTTGCAATAACTTTTCTCCTGATTGATATTAATTAAAATTTTCTTTAAGGATTCATCAAATAAAGTGTTTTCGTTTGTCACAGTAACGATAAACCAAGTCACCTTTGCATTAATAAAGAAATTTGCCATTTTCCTAATAAAGGGATATTTGACATTTGAACCACTAACACAAAAGTTCGAAAAAAAGACTGAAATAACAGTTTTCTCTAAAATTTTATTGGGTAACTTAAACAATTAATAATCCGTGTTTCTACCGCGAACACAAACAACACAAGAACATCGGTTTGGCATACTCAAAATGAGTTCATCCAAATCACGCTGTGGAATGGCCGCCCATGTTCGTTGCAACAACAAAAAAAGGTCTTCTTGCGACTGGATACCCTCCATATTCGGCAGAGCTCTTCTCTGTAGCATATCCCATGCATGCTCAATCGGGTTCAAGTCTGGCGACTGAGCAGGCCAGGGCAGGACATTGATGTTAGCTGCGGCGAGAGTCTGTCTTACAACTCTTGCGGTGTGCGGTCGTGCATTATCATGCATTAACTGAAATAAGGGACCGATTTGCACTTGTAGAGGAACGATGACGTCTGATACAATCGTCTCAGCATAAATTTGAGCGTTGAGGTTGCCTCTGATCCAAATCAACTCAGTTCTTCCGCCGATCCAAATACCCGCCCATACCATGATGGTTCCACCACTATAAGGATGGACTTCCTGGCAGGATTTTAATCGCTGTTGGCGTCCAGGGGTTCTCCAGTGTCGTATACGTCTTGTATCCGGTCTCATACCAAAACGAGACTCATCAGAAAAGCACACGAAACGCCATTGTTCTTCTGCCCAATTTCTGTGTTCAAGAGCCCATTGATATCGAATCCTACGATTGTGCATTGCTATAGGTGGTACCCGTAGCGGTCTTCGGGAATGAAGGTTCACTTCATGCAAGCGGTTTCTGACTGTTTGGTCGCTAATTAAGTTCCCTGAAGAGTGATGAAGCCTCACGGCTAACATCATGGCGGTTATTGTTGGAGCTCTTCGAGTTAAGATTTGAATGTATCGGTCTTGTCTCCGTGTGGTGCAGCGATATCGTCCTCCATGGCGCTCAGCCACGGTACCAGTGCTTCGGTAACGTGTCCAAAGTCGACTGATAACACTCTGACTTGTATTCAGAGCTAAAGCCACAGTACGTTGCCGGGAACCAGCTTCTATCATTCCCACGGCTCTGAGCATTTCTTCCCTGCTTAAATGACGTCGCCGCTCCATAATAACGTTGGTTTTAATCAGTAGTAGGGAAACAGTAGCACTAATAATGTCTTCAATGCGTTGTATGTTTTTATAGGGAAAATATTGACAGCTGATTTTCATCTTTTACTCGAATTTGATTCACAGTTCCTGATTCAAATTATGAAATGCACCAAAAAGGATCCATATAAATTTATAAAATCATAAATTTATTACAAAGCCACATCTCAATCTCAAGAAATCCGCATAAAAATGCTTGATCCCTAGACACTTTTGATGTGTGTATATAGATTATCCTAATTTAAAAAGTAGTAAATAAGATCATGTCATATTGCTTTAAGGCGGAACAAAGTTCGCAAGGTCAGCTAGAAGACCCGCTAGCTGACCCGGCGAACTTTGTTCCGCCTTAAAGGCAATAAATATCACATGATCTTATTTTTTAGTTTTTAAATTAGGATAATTAGGGCAGCACTAAAGTGTAGGAGAAATCGAAACAATGAAGCTCATCATCATGATCATCAGCCTTTTTTTATCATCCCCCTGCTGGGGATAGCTAGAGAGGAGAACTACTGAGCGTAATCACCACGCTTGCTCAATGCGGGTTGGCGATTTCAGACTTACAAAAGGCCAGGTTTCCTTAAAATGTTTTCCTTCACTTTGTAATCGGCTTTGCATTCATCATTAAATCACTAATACATAGAAGAAATTTGATTTTCTCTACTTTGTGGAGGTGTAAGGTACCAGGGCAGCACAAAATTGTAGGAGAAGCCGAAACAGTGACGCTCATTCATCATTAAACCATAATAATTACATCAAAGAACTTTTATTGTGCCTAGTTTGTAGAGGTGGTATGTACCAGGGTAGCACAAAAGTGTCCCGGCGAACTTTGTTCCGCCCTAAAGGCAATATGACATGATCTTATTTACTACTACTACTATTTTAAATTAGGATAATCTGTATATATATATAGAAGAAAGTCGTGTTAGTTACACTATTTATAACTTAAGAACGGCTGAACCGATTTGGCTGAAAATTGGTAGGGAGGTAGCTAAGAACTGGGAAAAGGATATAGGATATCCTTTTTATCTCGTTCCCGTTGTTCCTGTGTGAATGAATGAACTTCATTGTTTCGACTTCTCCTACACTTTTTTGCGATCCTGGTACCTTGCAACTCCTCAAAGTAGGCAAAATAACTTCATCGATGTAATATTAGATTAATAATGATGAATGAGCTTTATTGTTTCGACTCTACACTTTTGTGCTACCCTGGTACCATACACCGTACATTATCAGCCGTTGATGCACGTTTAAAGCAAGAAATACTCTCTGCCGGTTTATAGTTTCTAATAAAAAGCCACAAAGCCAACTTCAACTTCAAACTAATATTGTATTGTTGTGACATTTATCATTGCCATTCTCCCATTGCTCTTGTAAGTGAGTTTTATTTTGTCTCCTTTTTGGAGGTGCAGGGTACCAGGGTAGCACTAAAGTGTAGAGAAGAAGTAAAAACAATGAAGCTCATACATCATTATTATTAAATCATTTTTTCCTTACTTTCTCACCGTTTAGACCTACCCTGGACTACGACAAACATTTTAAAACCAAAATCAGCTCAATCGGCCCAGCCGTTCTCGAGTTTTAGCGAGACTAACGAACAGCAATTCATTTTTATATATATAGATAGGGAATTAACTAAAGATAAAATCTTCTGTGTGAGTGAAATTTGCAAAAGTTACCTAAACTTGACGTTCCGCGCTAGCCGTAAACGCGAAACATGTCGAAATATCATAAAATTTGATACCGGCCATCTTGTATTTCAAAAATTACGCCATTTTCGTTATCAGCACCCCCCAAAACCGCTTTCATGACACTTAAGTCAAAATATCATGAAATTTTGACATCGGCCATCTTGAATTTCAAAAATGACGTAATTTTTGTGATCAGCACCCCCGAAAACCCCTGCCACGGCAACCATGTCAAAATATCATAAAATTGGTGTCGACCATCTTGTATTTCAAAAATAAGGTAATTTTTGTGATTTGCACCCCCGAAAATCCCTGTCACGACACCCATGACGAAATATCATAAAATTGGAGTCGGCCATCTTGGATTTCAAAAATGACGTCATTTTCATGATTTGCATCCCGAAAACCCCCGTCACGATACCCATGTAAAAATATCATGAAATTGGTGTCGGCCATCTTGGATTTCAAAAATGAAGTAATTTTCATGATCTGCACCCCCGAAAACTTCATACTAATTGAAATAATATATTTTCCTTATTTATTTAATTAAACAATAACAGTAGCGAATTAAAAAAAATAAAAATAATACCATAGTTTATGCAAATATTGATGAATATTTTGGTGTAAATTTTATTCCTAAATAATGTAAAACTTTGGAGATATTGGGGCTTGTTTCGAAGCCTTTTCGGTCGATAATGTGATTATTGTAGATTTTTTTTCTTTATATAATAAACATGTAACTAAAATTTTTATTAGTGTTTTTGAAGTCTAGGATATTTAAGAGCTAATTATAATTTTTGTGGTGGTATATATACAGAAGAATCTTTAAATTAGAGTTCTCAATTCATGTCTCCGCAGGTTTTTGTCTAAACATGCAACGGGGGAAAGCTTATTACTAAATAATTATATAAGTTACCTAAAATCGGTTTTATCCTTATTAGTAGAGAAAACAAACTATTTTTTCCACGTGATTGTTATTTGATACGACGCATTCAAAACATACTTTTTCAACGTCAGCAACATGCAATTTCAGGTTTTTTTGTAATATGCCTCTGAAGACGTGCCTTTCTATAGCTACAAAGACGAGAGGAAGGTGAAGGCCACCAACTACATGGATGACGAATGTCCGCAAGAATATGAAGCAGTTGGGGCTTTCAGATGACGCGTATCAACGGAATAAGTGGCAGCACTGGCAGCACATCACCAGGAAAGCCGACCCCGGGTAGCGAGAAAAGGCGAGGCCAAAAAAAAAAAAGATTTATTTAAGGATAATACATTAACTTGAAAAGTAGGAGCTTACCCCTACTTTTCAAGTAAATGTGAATTTGATAGACAATGGCCATACCTCAGCGGAACACCATGGTGAGAAGTTTTCTTTTTCACAAAAATAATTATGAGCATGGTCTTGTGCGAATTTGTTTTACGCATGACTTTGTGGAGCACACGTCCTACATCTAACTTCACGTTAATCTGCTGTGGGGCATATGATTGCGCTTCCGCTTAATTAAATTACCTAACAATTGTTTTATATTTACCAGTTTTTGGCGTCTGTTAGCTTTTTTTAAACATATTTTTTCTACATTTGCCTACCCGAAACAAAGGCTAAGAAACTACCGAAGAATATAATATGTAATAGAAACTATGAAGATCCCGTGTAATAAAAAATAAAAAGATTTGGAAATAATTCGAAGAATTGGAATAAGGGTAGTAGAATGATGACCTTATGTCGCGAGTCTGAAACAGAAATAGCCACGATTATATTAAACTAATTATATTAATTATAACGGAGCAATATAGGATTTATAATTTTCTCTGGGTTTTATTGCACCCCATGAAATCATCGAACGACCACGAGAGTCCAAGAGTGTTGATTGAGTGTGTTTGATTGTGTTGTGTTGAGTGTTGTTGATTGTTGTGTGTTGTGTTGTGTGTTGATTAGCGATTCTTTAACCAGACATTATTGACGTAGGTATTAACGTCATGTAATAATCGTTTCTGAATAAACACCACAGAGTTTAAGGAGTTTATGAATACTCGTAAAATAAAGGTATGTAGGTACGGACGACAGCAGGTAAGCTACACGACACTGTCAAATATTTCCAATCAACCTTCAGCAGATGTAAATCAAATAAAATAAAGTTGAAAATATAATAAATAAATCTGACAGATTGTAGTAGCTAGATGTGCTGTCGTCTGTAGAACCTGAGAATAACTAGCTTACAATATTTATTCTGATATCTTATTTATTTACCAACTTATATACAATATGTTATGAAAACCCTGTCCGACCCGTGAAGGTATTATTAGGTATCGATAACTGATTCTACTAATGCCTACAAAACCTGGCTAAACTTAAAAAAAAATTCCCCCTAAAAAATTAATAACTTAAATAAAATAAATAGGTAATTTCATGGCAACACAGGCACAGTTCATAACCTCAGTTGACCTCATGCATGTAGGTGTAGGTAATTTATCCACGTTTATCGAGTCTCGAAAATAATGATACTTAGGCAGCTCGTGAAAAGAACTTTTTTTTTTAAGTAGGAAGGTCGTCTGACTCTCCAAATGTATCATTTCATTCGATGAGCTTAATGGCTGTGGCGGAGATGTTGTTCCATATTAATTTATAAATTTCGTTCACTAATAACGATACAGGCCCAGCTGGTACCGTCGCACGAGATTAGCACGGACATGCACACAAATAAAAATCAAGTGGTGTCAAATCCGCACTGGCCACAGTTGGTCCACCCTTACCAATCCACTGCTCGCCGAACTGATAATGGAGGTTCTCACGTACCGGACAAAGATATGGTGACGCACCGTCATACTGGAACCACATTGACCACAATCACCTGATCACAACACAGCAGTTGCTGCTACCTTCCATCAGCATGTTGCATTACTCTACATTAGGAAACAACATGATCACACAATACACGAATAGTCTTCACCAGAGCGATGTTTACGCGTAACTGATAATTTTAAGTAAAAATGATTTTTATTTTTAAAATTGTACCTACGCGGCTGGGCCTCGCGGCATCCTTTGAGTAAGGATGTGTAAGTAATCAAAATATTGATTTTCGATGGAAACAATTTACTCGTCTATTTTTGTTATCGATTTAGTATTGTAGTTTCTCATTCTCATTCTAGATTCAACATCGCATGGAATTGTTTAGAACTTTTACAAAACTTAAATTAGTTAGATACACTGCTGTAAATGAAAATCATGCCAAATTTTTAATTTCAGTTTCTGTCTCAAAATCGATGATATTGACCGTTAAAATATTTGTAAAATTTTACTAAAATTGTGTTTCATAAGTCCTTCTCGTTTCTGTTTACTAATACTTGTGTTATAATAATGTTATTAGTAATTAATCGATAAACAAACAAAAGTACTTTTACCATTGGGTAATCTGTGTTTTTAACAAATCATTCAACCAGATACAAATTTCGATTAATAGCGATAAAAAAACGTTATTACGCAAAAATTAGTGCATCACTAGTTATTTCTTTTACGTCGCCGACAAAGCTCACGCGCGACGCCGCCAAAGAAATAAATAATCTAACAAAACAATAAAAGGAAAGCCGACAATTATACCGCCTAAAATGGTGTTGTCATTTTTTTAAAAACACCAAATTTTGGGGAAGTTAGCGTAAATTCGCGGGGAAAAAGATAGTTTTAAAATTGATTAGTATTGTTACTATGATGATTATGCAAAATTTCAAATTTTATTTGGTCATGTGATTGCCTAACCTTTGTTATCCTTATGGGTCGGACAGGGTTTTCTTTACATATTGTATAAATATAAAGTAGGTAGGTACTCATACAAAGAATTATAAAATAATTATAAATTATTTCTGGTATTTTTAAATCTAAATATATGAAATAACATAAATATACCTATTATAAAAATAATAGTTATTTGTTATACAAGAGTGCAAAGTTGCTTTTTAACCGCGTGTTCAATTTTGATGACCGAGCAAGCGAAGGATTCAAAATTAGAATCCAGAGCGTTAGCGAGGGAATCAAAAGGACACGAGGTGAAAAATCTTTGCACTCGAGTGCAACACGTAACTTTTCATTCCACCTCAGCGAGGAAATGACTAAATGCAATAAAAAAATGTTTACAATCACAAGATAGGTACACTTTTATTTCAGTTTAGGTATTAATTACTACATTATGACAGGTAAGTATTACAGAATAATCTTTAAATTATAATAAAATAATACTAAAGTATAATTAAGAAAATTTTAAAGTAACGTTGCAACAGTTATTTAAATTGAGTGTAATATTTTTGTTTGGTACTGTAATATTGGTGTTAGTCACTTGTGTACTGTTTTTCGGTAAACTGTCTGTCATACTTAATAGTTGTACCGATTCATCGGATTCCCTTGGCGTGAATGTTGGAGAGAGAGGGAGATGGTTAAGTGTTTCATAACGGCTTATTTTTGATGTAGAAGGGCCAGTCCAAGTTTCCGATTGAGGCTCTTTCAGTGTAATGGCTCCTACGATGCCTTCACATATTTTAGACTTATTTTGGATGGAATCCTCTATGTATCCCTCTACAACTGCATTGGTCTTCCAGCCTCCGTGGCGCTTAAGGGACAGGAGATCAGCTCCGGAATCAGCCAAAAGTGTGGCTGAAGTTCGTCGGAAACAATGACCCCTGTACAACAGGGGTTCTGGAAGTTCAAGAAATGTTGCTATTTCTCGTGGGATACTGCCAATTTTATTAGTACCCATAGGCTGTCTAACACACTTTCCATTGCGATACTGTAGAAAAAAACGATTGATTGGAGTGTTAGGCGGCCGTAAGGCTTGATATTTCTCAACAATCGTTACGTATTCCTTGCGAATGACAAAGTTGCGGTCTCTTTTTGTCTTTGTATTAGGTAAATTAATTAATAGTAAGTCATCTGAATGTTTCTCAATGTTTTTGACATTAAGTTGTGTTAGTTCATTAGTTCGACATGCTCCGTTTATTCAATAATAAGAACAACCTGCAATGTAAAGAGTATTGTAGTAGATAAATGAATAAAATTTATATGAACGCATAATTATGCCTATCAACATTTACTAAGTATACTATTTAATTGAGATTAATATATGTACTTAAGTAGATACTGAATGTGCAACTGACTTACTTTTGCCGCCAAATATACGGAATCGGGTGCTTCGTTAAGAAACTTTTCAATATCAGATACTGTGAAAACCTTCGATTTTTTTGGATGATGACCAGATGAGGCTCTTTTTAAAAATGCTACTAATTTAGGATAGGTATCGATATGTATGTCTTTTTTCATCTTTATTGTTGCTTTTAGCATCGAATACGTACTCCATAGAGTGCTTGCTTTCTTGTTCTCGGATAATTCTATAAAATATGCCAGCAAAACGTTTTCTGAGAAAGTTTTGGCTCCTTTTGCTAGTCGCCACGTGTTGAACATTTCGTACTGTTTTAAATACTTCTCGCGTGATTGTTGAGGTAGAAAGCTCATTTGCGCATTATTAACAGTTTCAGTCAATTCTGTTGGCGTCAAACAAACTTCCTCGTCGCTAGAATCACTCATTTTAGTTTTTCACTTGTTTTCAAGTTTCTTTTTTTTAATATAAGGTTTAACAATGACGTGAAAAAATGCCGCGTAAAGAACCGCGTACAAAGAAAATTGAAAAAAGAACACCAAGAAGGTTCCGAGTCTGAGTTTTTAACAAATTAAAAAAAGTTGTATGATATATTCGGCACCATAGAGGTAACAGTAAATAGGTTTAATGTTTTTTTTTAATTTACAAACTTAGTGCACACGATGTTCTAAATTCAATTTACTTTATCCTCTAGAGAATAAAAACGGCTTTTCCAGTCAGATATTGAAGATTAAAAATACTCTTTCCGAGATGGTGGGATGAAAAATATTTTACAACGAAGACTAACGGGTAGAATAAATTATTAATTGATTTTCTACTACTATATCCGGAACTAGACATTCTCGTGGGCATGTTTTCAAGGGAAGACGTACGAGACAGAATGCGGCAGCCAAATACATTATTATAGAAGACGGGTATTGTAATACAAATTGTTTGTAGGTTTTCTATTACAATATCCAGTAGAAGTGGATGATGTCGTAGGTACTGTTCTAAAAGGCAGTCGTAAGGGCGGGGAGGCTGCAGCAGTCAGCTGATTAGCACTGGCACAGGGCTGCGTGGACCGCAGCCAGCGCTCTCGCTTAGCGTACTGCCTCTCGTAGCACTGTGCATGAGCTATACTACGCTGTAAGGCCGCCAAACTATCGGTGCGAGCTGGGACCCGCTCTAAACTGTTCGAAACTTCGCCCAGTTCAGCAATGTCAGTATCCACAATTTCTTGGTGGTCTAGTATCATACCTATGTTAAGCTTAAGGTTAGTTGAACCATCTCTAAAAATAAGATATACTGTGGCTTGATCTAATACTCTGAGAGAAAAATGTTCGTTAATCTTCAAAGCTTTCATTTTGATCTGAAAGGGTTTGAATTTTTGAAATATCTTCTTGCTTTTCTCTTTGATAAAGTTATCAAATTCTATGGCTAATATTTCTTCATTATCTGGTCGAGTGCTATCTGCTGCTGATCCAAGATCAACAATTTTTGGATCCTTGAGAGCCATTTGGGTATCTATCATGACTTGCTGTAGGACTGGCGGATTGTTTAATGAATGCCACTTCCAGTGTGAAATGGGACCGATTCCGCGATCAAGTCTTTCTATTGTAATTTAATGTCTTTAATCAACATCATCATCATCATCATCAACCTTTTTTATCGCTCCACTGCTGGGCACAGGTTTCCTCTCATACAGAGAACGATTGAGCGTAATCACCACGCTTGCTCAATGCGGGTTGGCGTTTTCAGATTTAAAGTCCAGGTTTCCTCAAGCTGTTTTCCTTCACCTTTTAATCAGTCATTGGTATCCAAGATATACTTAGAAAGTACATATAACTTAGAAGAGTTACATTGGTATGCCTGACCTGCAATCGAACCTGTACACTCATACTTGAGACGCTGGTGTTTGTATGTCTTTAATCATCGATATAATATTAATTCTATCATTGTCTTTAATACAAAACAAGGACTTTGTTTAGACTAGATTTACCACGTAAATAGTTGTTGAATTATGAACCCAACCACTATAGATATACAGTTCTTTATACAACGTGTAACAAAAAGGGTATATACTCGTACATAACAAGGGCATGGCATCTTTAGGTGATATCAAACGATATCGGAAGGGTTTCAACTCAAAATAAAATACTCAAAAAATTGGTACCAAATTTTCGGTTTCCTATTTTTCTTAAAATCAAATCATAACAAACGTGGCAGCACACTATATACGTTAATAACTACTCGTTACCCGTCACGTTACTTGCCAAAAATCCGATAAATGTCTTCAATATCTCTGTGCGACTAGTATGATAGTAGCCTATCACAGGCGGTGTTTTTCCTCTTAACTTCCTAACATAAAGAGATAGGATTAAAAAACCCTTCCAATATCGTTTGATATCATGTAAAGATGCCATGCCTTTGTTATGTATATACCCTTTATGTTACACGTTGTATAAAAAATGACAGCTTAGTTCTGTACTAAGGTGTCACTTATGTATTAAGTTAAGAACTTTGACTGAACCTCAAGAAATTCGAAATACAAGTACTGACTCAAAGGTTAAGTAAGTCTGGAACTAAAGTTCGATTTGTTTTTGTAATTAGGGGGTTAGGTTTTACGTAAAAGCTAAACAATACATCTATTTAATTAAAAGCCTCATACATTCAGAAGATAGATAGGTAGTTGATTTAAGTGTAACAATTAGAAGTATACAACGTGTAACAAAAAGGGTATATACATACCAAGGGCATGGCATCTTTAGATGATATCAAACGATATCGGAAGGGTTTCAACTCAAAATAAAATACTCAAAAAATTGGTACCAAATTTTCGGTTTCGTGTGTTTCTTAAAATCAAATCATAACAAACGTGGCAGCACACTACATACGTTAATAACTACTCGTTACCCGTAACGTTACTTGCCAAAATCCGATAAATGTCTTCAATATCTCTGTGCGACTAGTATGATAGTAGCCTATCACAGGCGGTGTTTTTCCTCATAACTTCCTAACATAAAGAGATAGGATTAAAAAACCATTCTAATATCGTTTGATATCATGTAAAGATGTCATGCCTTTGTTATGTATATACCCTTTATGTTACACGTTGTATACCTAAATCTATACTAACATTTATAGCTGAAGAGTTTGTTTGTTTGTTTGAACGCTCTAATCTCAGGAACCACTGGTCCGATTTGAAAAGTTATTTTTGCGTTTGATTGCCCATTAACAAAGGAAGAGTTTAGGCTATACAGGGTGGCCCATCGATTGACGCCATAAAAAAAAATTTAGGTCCGGCATTTCGTGGGGTATCCGAAACACCCCCATGTATGTTCCGCGATATTTCATAGTTTTCGAGTTATGATTTTTTTTTACTTTTCGAGGAATTTCTACCGGACAAGTATAAAAAATTGTTTTATTTTTTTTGTTTAAGACTTCTTAAGATTTTTTTTTTTGCAACAGAATCCTCATGTGCTGTACTTTAATACATAAAATAACTAGCTTCGTAACTTTGATGAAAGGTACGAAAATGTTGGTCAGAATTTAAAAAAATACGTTCTGTGAATTAAGACTTTAATTTTCAACTTTACATTAAAAATCTAATCAAGTGTTATTTCACTTCTTATTTACTCTCAAAAATGCGCCAGACTCTCAGCTTTCATAATCAGAAGACAGAAGTAGTACTTTAAAGCAAGTTTGGCTAAAACCGGTCTTCAAAACACCAAGGTGGCAAAATTCATAAAATTACGTATCTGATTACATTTGTTTTTTTTTTTTTGCATTAACTATTATTTCTGAGGCAAATTAATTATTAAGAAAGCTGAAAACCTATCGTGTAAGTGAGATAAGGAAAAAAAAAGTAGATTTTTATGTACGAATCTTTATTTAAATTTACAATAAATTTTCAAAGTGGCCACCGCCAGCGGCAATGCACATTCTACATCTGCGTAAAAAATTGTAACGCCTGTCTGTTTTCATTCACTACCCGTTTTGCTTCTAAAATCTTCTGCCTCAGTTCTTGTTCACTGGAATACTCCCGGGCGTATGCTGTTGTGCAGTCTGGTGTTCTCAATGGCGAATTAATTGGTCCATTAGAATTGCCGAGCAGACTTGATGGACCAACTTACAAAAACTTCTTAGAGAATGACTTTGAAGATTTGCTTGAAGATGTAAATCTACAACTAAGACGCACTATGATATTTCAATGTGACGGCGCTCCGTGTCACTACGCGACACAAGTCCGGGATTATTTGAATGAAGAATTTCCTAACATATGGATAGGATGCGGTGGACCGATTCCATGGCCTCCGCGCTCACCTGACCTCAACCCCATAGATTACTTTATTTGGGGCTATTATAAGGAAACAGCATGCGCCCGGGAGTGTTCCAATGAACAAGAACTGAGGCAGAAGATTTTAGAAGCAAAACGGATAGTGAATGAAAACAGACAGGCGTTCCGCAGATAAAACACAATTTTTTACGCAGATGTAGAATGTACATTGCCGCGGGCGGTGACCACTTTGAAAATTTATTGTAAATTTAAATAAAGATTCGTACATAAAATTCTACTTTTTTTTTCCTTATCTTACACGATAGGTTTTCAGATTTCTTCATCATTAATTTGCCTCAGAAATAATAGTTCATGCAAAAAAAAAAAAACAATTGTAATCAAATACGTAATTTTATGAATTTTGCTACCTTGATGTTTAGAAAGCCCGGTTTTAGCCAAACTTGCTTTAAAGTACTACTTCTGTCTTCTGATTATGAAAGCTGAGAGTCTGGCGCATTTTTGAGAGTAAATAAGAAGTGAAATAACACTTGATTATATTTTTAATGTAAAGTTGAAAATTAAAGTCTTAATTCACAGAACGTATTTTTTTAAATTCTGATCAACATTTTCGTACCTTTCATCAAAGTTACGAAGCTAGTTATTTTATGTATTAAAGTACAGCACATGAGGATTCTGTTGCAAAAAAAAAATCTTAAGAAGTCTTAATTAAAAAAAATAAAACAATTTTTTATACTTGTCCGGTTGAAATTCCTCGAAAAGTAAAAAAAAATTCATAACTCGAAAACTATGAAATATCGCGGAACATACATGGGGGTGTTTCGGATACCCCACGAAATGCCGGACCTAAATTTTTTTTTATGACGTCAATCGATGGGCCACCCTGTATAACATTACGCTGCGACCAATAGGAGCGGAGCATAATAACTAACTACACGTGTACAAAGTCGCTGGCGGCCGTTAGTTGATTAAAATACGTTTGGCAACAATTTTAACCGTAAAAAACCAAAATTAACATACATTGTATTTTTATTACAAAGTGTACCCCAAAAACAACCTTTATAACTTGTCCCATAGATGCATGGTTCGAAAACCAAAACATTACTCATGCTGCAGAAAGATGATGATTTTGCTAGTCGTTACTAGGAACTACGAAACTGTGTGTCTACTTCATATTGTTACGAATGCACCTTATATCAATGGCATAAGATTCAATATTGCGTAACATTCCTTACGTAACTTTTAAGCCCTATATCTTTAGACCTAGGCATTGTTGAGGTACAATCTACAAATGCATTACTAGGCCTATGGTGTACTATCGAAATGTACAGGTTTCATCAATATTGACAACAAAAGTTCAACATCGACATTACTAGAAGCTCGTCTTCTGTGAAGTACCTGTAACGATTTGCAGAACGTAATGGATAACAAGCGTTATTGTTATTAGTTCTAGAAAGATCTGGAATGTTCGATGAGCTTGCATATAAAAAGTAGCGTTACTCAGCGGATGGCCTTAGCGTGTTGTCGCTTATTTTTTAAATCATTTAAATGGATCGAAACTTGGGCTGTACTGCAGTCTCTCCAGCGGTGCCAAGTAGACTATCGATATATTGAAGTGCTGAAGGGTTTGTACGAAAACCGCACCATGTCAGTCCGAATACAGGACCAGACTTCGAAACCGAAAAGATGTTTTATACCCGAAACTGTTCACTGCTGCATTGGAGGATCTCTTCAAGGTTCTGGACTGGAGAGGATTGCAATGGGCATCAACATCAATGGCGAGTACATTACACACCTTCGTTTTGCTGATGATATCGTAGTCATGGCTGAGACCGTGGAGGACCTGAGTACAATGCTCGAATACCTCATTAGAGTCTTCGAGCGAGTCGGTCTTGAAATGAACATGGGCAAGACGAAAGTCATGTCTAATGACCATGTTGTACCGACTCCTATAAAGATTGGAGGCCCTGTTCTAGAAGTTGTTGATAGCTACGTATACCTGGGACAAACTACCCAGTTAGGAAGGCCCAACTTCGAGAAAGAGGTCAAACGTCGAATCCAACTCGGCTGGGCTGCTGTCGGGAAGCTATGTAGAATCTTCCCATCCGAAATACCGCAGTGTCTTAAGACAAAAGTCTTCGACCAGTGTGTGTTGCCAGTGATGACGTATGGAATTGAGACGTGGTCGCTAACAGTGGGCCTTATAAGAAAGCTCAAGGTCACTCAAAGGGCAATGGAGAGGGCTATGCTTGGGGTTTCACTGTGCGATCGAGTCAGGAATGAGGAGCTCCGCAGAAGAACGAGAGTAACCGACATAGCCCGAAGAATTGCAACACTAAAGTAGCAGTGGGTCGGGCACATTGCCGGTAGGACGATGGGGCCGACGGGTTCACGAGTGGCGACCACGCACCTGAAGACGCAGCGTGGGTAGACCCCCGACAAGGTGGACCGCCAACCTGGTGAAGGTCGCGGGAAACCGCTGGATGCGGGAGGCGCGTAGGACCGGTAGTCGTAGAGAACCTTGCCTATGTCCAGCAGTGGACGTCTTTCGGCTGAAATGATTATGATGAAGGCAGCCACAGGATAGTCCGGTTAAGCATAAGCGGTCACGACCTCTCAAGGTCGACTACGAGATGCCATAATATTAAAAAAAAAAGCGGATGAGTCAGTATGCATTTGACTATCGAAGCGAAGCAAGCGACAAGTAAGATGCGATAATTAAGAACATCTACAGCGACAACCGCAAAGAGAACTTTTATGACTACGTGAAGTAACTCCTATAGTGTTGTTGTGTGTGTACGACACGGACTTCGTGGACATATGGGGCCCTAGTCTGCTATTGCAATAGTGTCAAAATATACGATTTTTAATGTCATAATGAACGATTTTGACAAAATCCGTAATCTACTAACAAAATGGCGTGCCAAGTGGTCAATCACTGAACGAAATTCGGTGCGACATCAGCAACGTTCTACTTGTCATTGCCACCTATCAACTGTACCATTATATTCAATAAACTTCGTAACCCTAGTACCCCTAGCGCGTAACGATATATTAGAATTGATAGAAGTATGTAGATAGTTTTACGGTTTATCTACCTACCTTTGCCATGCATTGGTTTTCTATTAAAAATAATGCTAATAAGATATTATTATTAACCGTATCTTCCCAGTGTGATCGAAAACTACACCATTGCCTAGATAGTCAAAAGTGGCAAGTATCGTAATAGGATATATCCGACCACGCTCGTCGGGCTCTCCGCTGCTTTATATTACGATACGCTGCTGAGCATTTGTTTTTGAAATTCAATTTGTAGTATATGTATATTAGAATAAAAACTTCACACTTAATTACCTACCGGATAAAATATTACTAATACATAATATCAAAAATGGTAGTCGACTGAACAAAGGATCTGTAACACCTTCAAAGGCAGGCATTTGGAGAGAAAACATTGAAATTCGATGCTCGTTAACTATATCTTCTTATATAAATCGGACTTCAAGAGATTACCACCTTCGGAATCATAATAATCAAGTGCCAATCGACCACTCCTGTAATAAATACCAGCGACCTCGTCCGTTGTCGTCGAACTCTGCTAGTCTTTCGCCGGAGTCGTAATTCATCAGCCGTTTGTTTTATTGTGTTCGAACCAGTCAAACTCGGGGTGTGAAGGACGCATTCGATAAATATTCATCTAAAAATAAAACAAAACCCAAGTACACATGTACTTAATTGTGTGCGATCTGAGTTTTCTAAATAGGGAATAAGCACAAAGCACGCGGTTCACCTGCCTGGGGCTTACTACACGAAATGCGCCGTCCTCTAAGGAATGAATAAAACTTTATCGAATTATAATAGCAATAATCGTGGTTAGATTTAGATTAGCAAGTTAATCTAAACATCTTCAATTTATTTAATTTATTTACAATTTATATACACATATAATATATAAACAGACAAGAACAAAGAGAACAGATAAAAGGTAGGTACAGGGGTTACTTGTTATAACAGAGATTTTACTAAAAGGAGTGGAATAGTGAGTAAGATCGTAATAGGAGCTACTTTTTCGACTTTTGCAGAAAAGTTACTGAAAGATAATCTAGGCTGCGTGAACGAGGGGAACTCGAAAGTGTTAGAAGCCCACTTCGGATGGGTATTTTTGTTTTTGTTTTGCTATTCACACATAAATAGATAATCTAAGTCTGGTGGTGCTAGGGAGTTTGTTGCGCCATTTCTCCCCATTAACATCAGGGGCCTGAGTCTGCTATTACAATACTGTCAGAATAGTCGATCAGTGATCTCATAATGACGGATTTTGACAAGTTTCGTAGTCTACTAACAAAATGTCGTCATTATGACTTTCCAGTGGTCAATCACTTACACTGCACTCCATATTTATAAATGTTCAAATTGAGTATTATTTTTTAGAAAATCGTTTCTATTAACGGGTTTAATAATAAGGGCAATAGTGTCGTTTACTAAATAAAAGCGCGTGATTTATGTAGTAAAAAGTGCATTCAGTAAATCCATACTAATATTATAAATGCGAAAGTAACTCTGTCTGTCTGTCTGTCTATCTGTCTGTCTGTCTGTCTGTCTGTCTGTCTGTTACGCTTTCCCGCCTAAACCTCTCAACCGATTTTGATGAAATTTGACATAGACACTCTTTAGATCCTGAGAAAGAACATAGGCTACCTTTTATCCCGGAAAAATTAGATGTTCCCGAGGGAAACCTAAAAAGCGCGATATAACCGAACTCCACGCGGGCGAAGCCGCGGGCGGAAAGCTAGTAATCCATAAAGAACATTGAAATATCGCAGCATAGTGGCCGCATCATGACTTTGCCTGAAACCTCCCTTATAGACCGCTCACGCGGCCGTCTTTTTCAACTGTCATTGGCGATATCCGCACTTATTGTGAAATAAAATTTTCAAAGCATTTCTATAATTTGTTACACGTGTTATTGGCAAAAATGTATCTATTCCATAGAGGCTATTGATCAAGAGTTGAGGTTGAATCTCACCTTGAAAAAAAAGAAGAAGACATTATGAATTTAGTAGATTACGAACTTTTAAGCACAATGACAATGGAATCGTGTTGGAATGACAAATTTATAAAAAATATTAGACTAGGGCCCCAGAAGTGATGAAGAGCGAGTGTCTTGGAGTGCTATCTCATGTAATTTTGACGTTTAAAAATTGTTGATTCTCAGTCAGTTTGAATCAACGACTTTTGATGCTCCCTTCACAAAAGTCGAATTGGCCTTCGCTAAGGCGACTATGGGAACTCTCACCAGGGAAGCGGGCAGCAGCGCTTCTCCTGTGGAATAACAAATTACTGCGATCCCCAGCCTGCCTCCCAAGCGTGGGGAATGGGATTAAGGCAATGCCCCCCAATGGCATGAAAGCCTTGGGGGAGGCCTTTGTCCAGCAGTGGACCTTTAAAGGCTGAGAAGAAAAGAAGAAAAAATATTTTTCAAGTTGAAGAAAGCTGCATACAAAGTGCCGACCAGTGCAGGGTATATGTACCTAATAAGTACCTTTCTCATGATTTTTTCAGTAGGTAGCTTTGTCCAACCCTTGTCAATGAAGGTCCGATCAGATAAAGCGTAGTGTATCACACCTGAACCCTGTTCCATTTCAACCTGACACCACAAAGAGAGAGTAGTTTTGATGGTTTTTTTGGTTAAAATTTTTATCTTAACCTTAGCATTCCCATTTCCAAATTTTTTACTGCGGTATACAATTGACTGAAAATAGAATTAATGAATATTGCCACCGTTTTCTCCTTTTCTAGACGATATAGATACAGGTATGAGATAGAAGTAGGGTAAGTACGTTGGTAATACAAAATACACTTCGTTTACACAGTAGTAATGTAGTACAGTCAGAAGCAAAAATATGTATACATTGCCCAGGCTCCAAAAATATAATATATATTTATTTATTTATTTTCAAAATTTGTACAGACAGGCTTATACTTAAGATAGTTTTTAAATAGCTATTACATTATAGATTCCTTTTATAATAATTATGTTGATCCAGATTCTGTACATAGGAAATAAAACTCTGTCTCTTAAACTAGGCTGTCCTGTATCTTAATATGTAAACATCTTGTGCTCAACTTGAAGAGCATAAAATTGTAGCCACCGGTTCACATCATTAATATGTATACGCTCATTGCTTCATTAAATTATGCCCACCACGAAAGGAACAATACTATGTATGCATGCTTCCATCAATAGCATGTATTCACGCGTTGGTTCATAAATCTCTTATCTTAAATTCGGTACCTACTCTAAAGTTTAGAGTACCGAATTTAAGATAAGAGCAAAAAATTGGGTAACCCTGCTCTAAACAGGTATTCTGAATAGGTATATCATCTGACATCAAAGAGATTTAAGATAAAAAATTTAATGTCTTTGTCTGACACACTAACCATTCATAACTAACTTTATTTGGCCTGCCCTTTTTTTTAGTGTGGATGGGAAATCAACAAAAAATGACCACTCCCGCTCTGGACGGAGCGTAAGGGCGTGTCAGACTTTTACTGAATTGATTTATATTTATAATAAATATTCTGGCTCAAAACTTTCCTCGCAGCATAATTATTTGTCCCCATCACAATTAATGTATGCTCTTACATATAATGTAGGTACTTATAATAAATAATTTTCTTTGCCATATACCTAATAAACGATTACGCACAACACAACCTCAAGAGCTTTTAAATTCATGTTAAATTAAAAGCAGCCAGTGTCGGTCGGGTCGATCAATAGACTGGAGAGTGGAGTGATGTTGCTGTTGCAGCAAGCAACATCGCGAGTCGCGACGCGACGCGTGTTGTTTGCATATTCCCAACTAGATGGCGCTGTACATTTACGTCACGTTTCTGAATCTCGGTGTCAAGATTCTCCGTCATTGAATGACCCTGGTGAATTTCCTCACTGAATTCATACTTACCTGGCATAGGGGATACCGTGATCAAGAAGGCGGTTCCCCCAGGGCGAGGCCTCTCCATTGCACTGCGGTTGGGTTGACCCCTGCGATTATCCCTAATGTGGATAACTCGGATGCGTTATTTTTGGTAGTGGGGACTGCGTTCGCGCCGTCCCCTTCAGAATGTATGTGACAATTTGTATAATTTTGGTAAATAGCATAACGACGCCATCTACCAAAATATCTACAATTTGTAAGATATTTTTGTAGATAGCGTCGTTATGCTATTTACCAAAATATAATAAATTAAATATTATTTAGTTTATGATCTTATTAAAGATTTATAGTAAATAGTTAATTAGTTATTTACTTTAGGTTTTTGGTTCTGCTTAAGTGCTTACTGCTTTATTTTTTTATATATTTAACAAAAAATAAAGCGAAAAAAAACCTAAATAAACTTTTGACGTTATGGTTTATAACAAAGACGTAATATTGGGCAATTTTTAGAATTGTGTGTATCGTCGTAGTGTAGTCTAGTCCTAAATATTTTAGGAAAATAAAAATATCAGTAGAGTTATGCTAAACGAAGCGATTGTTAATTAAATTAAATGTTCCTTAATAATTAATCTCCGACCACGATTTTTAGACAGTTCACATTACATTCGACATCGTGCCTACACTAACCTGCCAGTCTCTCATTATACAAAATTACGAGTCAAAACCACCAACATCCGTAAAACAACGCCCTAATCTATAATAGGACCATCATTGCATACAAAGAAAATCGTCTTTAGAACCTAGTCCATAAGAGTTATAATCCTGGATTTGAAACGTGACTGTGCCACTTATACAATATGTAAAGAAAACCCTGTCCGACCCATAAGGATAATAAAGGTTAGGCAATCACATGACCAAATAAAATTTGAAATTTTGCATAATCATCATAGTAACAATACTAATCAATTTTGAAACTATCTTTTTTCCCCGCGAATTTACGCTAACTTCCCCAAAATTTGGTGTTTTTAAAAAATGACAACACCATTTTAGGCGGTATAATTGTCGGCTTTCCTTTTATTGTTTTGTTAGATTATTTATTTCTTTGGCGGCGTCGCGTGTGAGCTTTGTCGGCGACGTAAAAGAAATAACTAGTGATGCACTAATTTTTGCGCAATAACGTTTTTTTATCGCTATTAATCGAAACTTGTATCTGGTTGAATGATTTGTTACAAACACAGATTACCCAATGGTAAAAGTACTTTTGTTTGTTTATCGATTAATTACTAATAACATTATTATAACACAAGTATTAGTAAACAGAAACGAGAAGGACTTATGAAACACAATTTTAGTAAAATTTTACAAATATTTTAACGGTCAATATCATCGATTTTGAGACAGAAACTGAAATAAAAAATTTGGCATGATTTTCATTTACAGCAGTGTATCTAACTAATTTAAGTTTTGTAAAAGTTCTAAACAATTCCATGCGATGTTGAATCTAGAATGAGAATGAGAAACTACAATATTAAATCGATAACAAAAATAGACGAGTAAATTGTTTCCATCGAAAATCAATATTTTGATTACTTACACATCCCTATTTACTCAAAGGATGCCGCGAGGCCCAGCCGCGTAGGTACAATTTCATAAAATAAAAATCATTTTTACTTTAAATTATCAGTTGCGCGTAAACATCGCTCTGGTGAAGACTATTCGTGTATTGTGTGATCATGTCGTTTCCTAATGTAGAGTAATGTAACATGCTGATGGAAAGTAGCAGCAACTGCTGTGTTGTGATCAGGTGATTGTGGTCAATGTGGTCAATGTGGTTCCAGTATGACGGTGCGTCACCATATCTTTGTCCTGTACGTGAGAACCTCCATTATCAGTTCG
This sequence comes from Sesamia nonagrioides, assembly GCA_017933935.1. NCBI lineage: Eukaryota > Metazoa > Arthropoda > Insecta > Lepidoptera > Noctuidae > Sesamia > Sesamia nonagrioides. The sequence continues at coordinate 150,289 of JADWQK010000668.1, read as the reverse complement.
GCGAGCTGTGGATTGGTAAGGGTGGACCAACTGTGGCCAGCGCGGATTTGACACCACTTGATTTTTATTTTTGTGCATGTCCGTGCTAATCTCGTGCGACGGTACCAGCTGGGCCTGTATCGTTATTAGTGAACGAAAATTATAAATTAATTTTTAAATTAATATGGAACAACATCTCCGCCACAGCCATTATGCTCATCGAATGAAACGATACATTTGGAGAGTCAGACGACCTTCCTACTTTTAAAAAAAAAAGTTCTTTTCACGAGCTGCCTAAGTATCATTATTTCTTTCGAGACTCGATAAACGTGGATAAATTACCTATACCTACAAACATGAGGTCAACTGAGGTTATGAACTGTGCCTGTGTTGCCATGAAATTACCTATTTATTTTATTTAAGTCATTTATTTTTTAGGGGGATTTTTTTTTTAAGTTTAGCCAGGTTTTGTAGGCATTAGTAGAATCAGTTATCGATACCTAACAATACCTTCACGGGTCGGACAGGGTTTTCTTAACATATTGTATAGACCTTGGAATACCTATGAAAGTGCACGCAGTAACCGGAACATATTATGTAGGTGTACTACGAGTCAGAGATAAGTCCTCGTTTATACTTTTTTAGTAATTAGGGGTCAGGGGAGTTCATACATCAGTTCTGCGAGACTTCCAGAACAGGCACGCCTATGTGTGTAGGTAATTATCTAATTAACAATATCGATTTTCTCTAGACGTAGGTACTATTATGATTTTTATACTGTGGTACTATTGTCTAATCCCAGTGTATTAGTTATAGTGAAGTAAAATTAAATATTATTGTAATTTTATTTCATAACATTAACATTATTATTTTTTATTATTGTAAATCGCCAGCCTCTCAAGTATGAGTGCGCGGGTTCGATTTCAGGTCAGGCAAGTACCAATATAAGTTTTCTAAAGTTATATGTACTTTCTGTATATCTTGGACACCAATGACTGAAGGTGAAGGAAAACATCTTGAGGAAACCTGGACTTTAAGTCTGAAATCGAAATCGCCAACCCGCATTGAGCAAGCGTGGTGATTACGCTCAATCCTTCTCTATATGAGAGGGGACCTGTGCCCAGCAGTGCGACGATAAAAAGGTTGATGATGATGATTTCTGTAAATCGTAGGCAAGAAATACATTTAGAGGCTAGACTGAATAGGCTCTTAATAAACTAGTGCGCTTTACCACCAACGATTGCGTCACTGCTTACCATGAGGCAGGATTGCGGTCAAGCGCTAGTTTATAATATGTAAAAAAAAATGCACAGGTTTTTTAACATTAACTTGACATGTATGATGAAATAGATAATAATTATTTAAAAATCTTCGCTGCACCGTCTTCCTTTTCACAAAATAGATTATAGCAGGCTCAAGGACATCACTGAACATTTTCTTTGGAAAAATCTTCTAATCGCCATAAAAAGTACGCAAAGAAATAAAAAAAAAATTAAAGCACATGGCCTCGGACATTTCGCAACCCCGAGGGTCGCTGCGGTGGCCGACACAGCGACCCTCTAGTATCAAGACGCGAATTGTGGGCAAAGAGACCTGCTTTCTCTCTCGCCGTATAAACCAGTGTTCCATTAGGCTTTACCAGCGGAGGCAGTGTGGGCCAACAGAAGTTCGCTTGGACCGACATCGTGCCGGGATCTTTTTTTTTTTGTTGATGGAAAATCATCAAATGATCTCTCTCGCTCTAGGCAGAGCGGAAGGGCGTGTCAGACTTTTAATAACTAAAACCCACCCGTGCTCCTTCATTTGTTTGTGCACCAGGGCCAGGGTTTCTCTTTTGACCAAACCGCAACCCTGACTCAGGCATCGTGGACCCCGTCACGATGTGCTGACATCTCTTTGTGGCGCGCGTGAAACACAACGCGCCGTCGACCCTGGCCTGGTCCTTACCGCCGCAAGCCCGCGCCTATGATGGACGGGAGTTTAATGTTGTTTCCTGACCAGGGCGTCTCCTGCGGTGGATAAAGGCGTGAAGGCGCTGAAATCCCCACTCCCTCACGCACTACAGAAGGAAGTGACGGCCTGCCATGCACTCTCGCTTCGGATCATGTCGTATTAAAACGATTCAAATACCTTATTGCACCGTCACTAACACACATCTTCAACTTATGCCTAAGTAAAGGACTATTTACGAATCTGCTTAAAAAAGCTGTCGTAAGCCCAGTTTTTACCCCATTGCAGTATTAACAGGCCTTTTAAAGATTTTGGAAAAAATCATAAAAACTAGATTAATTGATTATCTTGCTTGAACAATTTACTCTCTGATCAACAATTTGAGTTTAGGCCAAAAAGATCAACAAACCAAGCAGTTCTTAAATTGACAAATCTCATTTGTTCTAATCTGGATAATGTTCACAATTGGGATCTTCTTAGACCTTGCCAAAGCTTTTGACACCATTTCTTGTTCTAAACATATACCAATACCTATTATAATTGCAAAAACTAGAAAAAATAGGAATAAGAGGAACACAATTAAAATTACTTTCTGACTATCTTAGTGATCGTCACCGGTGTGTAAAAATTGGTCAGCACAAAAGTTTGACCTAAAAAATAGTGGTTTCGGAACACCTTATGGTAGTATTTGGGCCCTACCCTTTTCTTAATCTTTAGAAACAAGTTAAGCAGAATGTAACTTCAAAACGGTGTCATTATGTCTTATGCTGATGACACAGCTCTCGTGTTTTCAGGTAAATCTAAAGATGAGGTCTATGCACTAACACAAAATCGTTTCAACATAGTGCCTACTTAGCTTCTACTGCTACTACTAACCTTAACATTTATGCTCACAATTGTCATATGAGTATGTCCGCTGACACAACATGCACTTGCCCTACATTGCAGAAAACTGACCATATAAAATATCTAGGTGTCACAATTGATGATAATCTTAACTTCCGTAAGCATGTTGACTTATTTTGTACTAGAGTACGTAAATTAATATACGTTATTAAAAATTTGCGCTACATATTAGACTTTATTTTAATTCGGCAGGTGTATATGGCTTTGTGTCAGTCCATTCTTACCTATTGTATTAGCTCCTGGGGTGGCGCCCCTAAAACTATACTTTTGCCCTTGGAACGTGCCCAAAGAGCAATCCTGAAGGTCGCTAGTTTTCATCCTTTCAGATTTCCCACCCACCAGCTTTACAGTGAATGCAAAGTGCCTAACAGTACGCCAGTTATTTACTTTGCATATAGTACTACTCCAGTCCAGTACGCTGATATTGGTTTTAGCCCAGTGCCTTCTGCCAAGAGAAGAAAGGATTTAGTTTACATTAACTCTCGGACGAAACATGCTTTTACTAACAGACTTTATTTTTTTCTCTGACTCATAATGAGTGTAAATTATGCTATATGGTAGCGACGGAAGGAATAAGGTCTATAGAAGAGATGGAGAACGCTTTGCACAATGCTGTATTGAAGAAAAGGTCAGCTACGGTGGCGGTTCGTGGATAGTTTGGGGAGGAATCAGCGCCGAAAGTAAGACAGCTAGTATTCGTGTCTGGGCCACGTCTGCCTGCACTAATCTGTCATCGGTACGTCGAACAGTGTCTTGAGCCTCACGTGATGCCCTATCCACATTTTATTGGCAACGGCTTCATATTCATGCACGACAATGCTAGGGCGCACACCGCGGGTGTCGTACGAGGTTATCTTGCAGAATCCAACATTTATGGGATGAGTTAAAGAGACGTGTTCGTGCTAGAAATCCAGCTTCGGAATCACTCAGCCAGCTGCAGCATGCGATGCAAGAAGAATGGAATGAAATGCCTCAACATTTGATTGTCACTCTCATCCGATCCATGAAGAACCGCATGAAAGCAGTCATAAGAGCTCAGGGAGGGAATACCAGTTACTAAATAAACATTTCCTAGGTTTTTTTTTTTATTTACATGTATTGTTTAATTCATATCCTTCATACTCCTTACAGGGCAAAAATTACCTTCTTCTTCTTATTCAGCCTATAGATGTCCACTGCTGGACAAAGGCCTCCCCCAAGGCTTTCCACGTTGACCGGTCTTGTACTGCCCGCATCCATCGGCTTCCCGCGACCTTCACCAGGTCATCGGTCCACCTTGTTGGGGGCCTCCCTACGCTGCGTCTTCCAGTACGTGGCCGCCACTCCAGAACCTTACTGCCCCATCGGCCATCGGTTCTACGAGCAATGTGCCCTGCCCACTGTCACTTAAGTTTAGCGACTCGCAGAGCTATGTCGGTGACTTTGGTTCTTCTGTGGATCTCTTCATTTCAGATTCGATCACGCAGAGAAACTCCGAGCATAGCTCTTTCCATTGCCCTTTGTGTGACTCTGAGTCTTCGTATGAGACCCATTGTGAGCGACCACGTTTCAGTTCCGTAAGTCATCACTGGCAACACACACTTGTCAAAGACTTTAGTCTTGAGACACTGTGGTATCTTGGACGACTAGAAGATGTAGCGTAGTTTCCCGAACGCTGCCCAGCCGAGCTGGATTCGACGAGACACCTCTTTCTCGAAGTTGGACAGTCCAACTAGTTAGAGTTGGACTGTTTGTCCCAGGTATATATACTCGTCAACAACTTCGAGTGCAGAGCAGCCAACGAGGATTGGAGTGGGTGCGACATGAGAGTTCGACATTATCTTCGTCTTATCCATGTTCATCTTTAGACCCACTTGTTGGGAAGCTCAGCTGAGGTGATTGAGCATTTTGCCTAAGTCTTCCAGGGTCTCAGCCATGACCACGATATCATCTGCAAAACGGAGATTAGTGATGTACTCGCCGTTGATGTTGAATCAGAATCAGAATCAGATATTTATTTGTAGAACATAGGTAGGTAATACAGATGGTGATGACAATATAAAATGAACACATGTCTTACCGTCGAAGGCGTACAAATATTCACAGTAAAATTATCATAAAATACATTTAAATTAAAAAAAGATATAATCATACAGTCAAAATTAATAATTAAAACAAATTTAGAGATTAAATAAAATAATTCCTTAATAACAAAACCGTCCCTACATCAATTGATCATCCAAATATTCACTAAGCGTATAATAAGTCTTCTCGCACAACAAATTAAAAAGAGCCTTTTTGAAATGGTATATGCTGTCAAGATCTTTTAATTTATTTGGTAATCTATATATAATTTGGGTGCCATTCCTGGAAAGCTCTTTGAGTACAGTGCAGTCTTGTGTGGAGCAGCACATATCTCTATAAATCGTCTTTTTGATCTCAATGTTGGAAACAAATGCATGTTTGATTTTGCGAATACTACTGTCTCGTAAATGTACGTACAAGGCAAAGTAAGTAATTTATATTTGTTAAATAAGGGTCTACAACTATCAGTCTGTTTTAGCTTAAACACAGCACGCAAACATCTCTTTTGGGCTTTGAATGCAATCTCTTTATCGGTGAAATTTCCCCAATACATTATACCAAAAGATATGGTCGATGACACAAACGCTTTATATGCAATCAACACTACATATTCATTGGATATTTTTGCAAGATTATACAGTGCATAAGAATATTGGTTCAAATTTGAACAAACACTACCCACATGATCCTTCCAACTTAGATGATTATCCAAATAAAGTCCTAGGAATCTGGCACTGTTGGTTTCATGTATTTTTTGGTCTACATATTTTATATTTAAAATTTGTTTTTTTGTTCTTTGTTGGAACGTCAAAACTTGTGTTTTCCCTAAGTTTATTGTCTCAGATCTTACAAAAGAAAGCTTTTTGAGCGCTCTCAGCAGGTTCGTTGCTCGACGGGATAAGCCGCAAACAATATATTGCGACAACGGGACCTCGTTCGCAGGAGCCTTCAATCACCTGATTGATAATTGTACAAACGACGTACAAGGTCAAGGTATCGATTTTAAATTTATCCCTCCTTACTCTCCACATTTTGGAGGCTTATGGGAGCAGCTGTAAAAACGGTAAAGTTTCATTTAGTTAGAATCTTAGGCCAATCGCATTTAACTTATGAAGAAATGATACTTAACTTGTTTAGCGCAGATTGAATCTATTTTAAATTCTAGACCCTTAACACCTATGTCCACTGACCCGTCTGACTTAACTTTCCTCACCCCTTCTCATTTCCTAATTGGACGGTCTCTGACATCGGTACCATACCAGAACTTGATCGACGTGAACATAACGACACTTCAGCGGTTTCAGCGGGTCGAAAAACTAAAACAACATTTTTGGCAAAGATACCCTATGAGTACGTGTTTCTCCTCCAACAGAAATGCAAATGGAAAACATCTTGTGGTCAACTACAGGTCGGGACCATGGTCATCATCAAAGACAAGGCGTCTCCACCGACGATGTGGCTCCTGGGCAGAATAATCAACATCATCCAAGGCCCAGACGGCATAGCTAGAGTGGCCGACATTCAGACACGAAAGGGTGTGCTTCGACGAGCGTACAATAATATATGCCCGCTTCCTGTCCAGTCTCCACCAGCGACCGACACTGATGTTTGAAGATGGCTCTTCAACGCCGGGGAGTATGTCTGCGCCAGCGGTCTGCGGGCTGAGGGGGGCATCACGACCGCTCCGGACAAGTACAAGCTGACAAAATATTTAAGTAGTATTTTTTATTAAGTTAAGGTGTGCACATACCTCTGATCTTTGAGGTCTGAAAAGTTACTACGCAGTAATGGGAAATATGGGGAGATTATGAGATTTGAGGGAGTAGGAGCTGGAACAATATAAGTATGGTAGGAACTTGGCTAACAAATTCTTCCCTAACTCGTGCACTTCGGATTATTCTCTAGATTCTCAGCCTTCTAACTCCCTAGTACTCCTTCCTACTGATGAAGTGGAGGTATCGAACCTCATTATTGGGCTGCGAACAGATGCTGCGGTTGGTTGGGATGGCATTTCATCGAGAATGTTAAAATCCTGTCTGCCCGCGATTGTCCCAGCCATTACTCATATCTGCAATTGTTCTATCTCAACGGGATGTTTCCCCAGGGTCTTCAAAAGGGCTATTGTTCACCCAATCTTCAAAAAAGGGGATAGACACGGTGTAGATAATTATAGACCGATCTCAGTTTTGCCTGCCATCTCTAAAATATTAGAAAAGATCTTAAATAAAAGACTGGTGGACTATCTTGAGTCCAACAAGTTACTAAGTGATAACCAGTACGGTTTTAGACGTGGCAGGTCGACTGAAAATGCTGTTGCTGCATTGGTAGATCATGTGGTATCTAAGCTAGATGACAAAATGAAATGCTTGGCTATCTTCTTGGATCTTTCTAAGGCTTTCGACACCGTGTCTTTTCCCCACCTCTTATCTAAGCTTGAAGCCTCGGGTATTCGTGGACATGCCTTAAAAATCTTCCGGGATTACCTGTGTGATAGAACTCAATGCGTTAAAATAAATGATGTTGTTAGTGACACCATTTCTTTGAGTTTTGGCGTTCCTCAGGGCTCAATCTTAGGTCCTACCCTATTTCTAATCTATATCAACAACTTATGCAAAACGTCTCTAATGAATTGCTCAATCTTCACTTACGCAGATGACACAGCTTTACTGATTCATGGTAGTGATTGGTCTGAAACAATACAGTGTGCGGAACTTGCTTTAAACTCAGTGATGGAATGGTTGTCAAGAAACATCCTAACTTTAAATCTAAGCAAAACGGTATACTTACCTTTCTCCTTATTGTCCACCAACATTCCTCCTGCGGAATCAATGATGCTTAGAGCCCACACTTGTTCATTCGGTCTATCTTCGTCACAATGTGGCTGTCCTCAAATCAACAGATGCGATTCAGTCAAATATCTCGGTGTCTGGTTGGATGGCTCTCTGAGCTGGAAACCTCACCTTAATAATCTCATATCGAGAGTCCGTAAGTGCATATTTATTTTTAAAAAGCTAAGGCACTCCGCTGATCGCCTTACGATGAAAACTGTTTATTATTCCCTATGCCAAAGCTTAATTAACTACTGCATCACGGTGTGGGGTGCGACCCCTAAGACAATCTTCATCCCTCTTGAACGAGCACAAAGAGCGGTTCTAAAGGTTATGACATCGAAGCCATTTAGGTATCCCACCACGGCTCTCTACAGCGAATGTCAGGTCCTCACAGTGAGACAGCTGTTTATTCTTGCTACTATTCTCCGCAAACATCCTAGTGTGGTTTACGATCCGAATGCTATTAAAAAGCGTAGACACTTCGATGTATGTGCAACACAGGGATGTAGAACGGCCCTTGCTCACCGTCATTTTAATATACTGTCAAGCCACCTATATAACAAAATAAATAAATACTGCCGCATTGCTCCCATGTGTCTAAATAAATGCAAAACTGAGGTCACCAAGTGGCTCCTGACATTGACCTATAATAAGACTGAAGACTTATTAAAGATTTCGCTCGGCTGATATTATAAATATGTTAATATATTCATATTAATTAATTGAACATATAAAGGTTCCCATAGTTTTTATCACACAAACACACCTAAAAACACACACACATTCAGACACACACACACACAAAGGTACATAAACACATATGATGACGTACTGCGCTCGTCCTGCAACTAATGTGTACAATGATTGGGCGAAGACGCTGGCACCCTAAACACAAGTTTAATCTTACATGGGGTGCCAGAGCTCGACAATAACTCTGTTTCCATAGTTGCTTAGTATTTATATATATGTATTCTTGTTGTACTATTTATTGTGGCAATAAAAATCCTTTTTTTTTTTTTTTTTTTATGAGGAAATACGACTGGAGGATATGAGAAATTGAAAACTACAAACTCCTCGTACATGCAGTGCTTTATTCAGTTTCAACCGGCTTCAAAAAAAGGAGGAGGTTCTAAATTCGATTGTTTTTTTATGTCTGGAATTTGATGATTCTTTTTTTATTTGAAATCCGATGCTTTCAGATTCGTATAGGGCTTACACTTGCATTAGTGGGCGACAAATGGACGAATAGGTAACTCAATATTATTAAGTCAACCGATTTCGATGATTCTTTTTTATTCGAAAGAATATATTTTTAGTTTTATCATCATCAATCATTATCAATTTTTTTTATTGTCCCATTGCTGGGCACAGGTCTCCTCTCATACAGAGAAGGATTGAGCGTAATCACCACGCTTGCTCAATGCGGTTTGGTGATTTCAGACTTAAAGTCCAGGTTTCCTCAAGATGTTTTCCTTCACATTCAGTTATTGGTGTCCAAGATATATTTAGAAAGAACATATAATTTTAGAAAAGTTACATTGGTACTTGTCTGACCTATAATCGAACCCGCGCACTCATACTTGAGAGGCTAGTGTTTTAACCACTAGGCCACTACGACTTCATTTTAGTAGTAACAAATATTGCTATCCAGCTGAATAGTATCAGACGTTGGACGCTAACCCCAATATATGTAGGAAGTTGGGAAAAGCCCAGCAAGCAAATAACGCAATTTCATTACCTAGCATTTTTACCCGTAATATTGGTTTATGAACCAAATTACTGCATTGATTTTGATAAAATTTGTCATCTGAAGAAAGCAGTTTTATCTTGTGCATCTCCTCCGCTTGTATAACTATTCCAGAATCTCAAACCCTTGAACTTTTGAAACTTGAAATGTTAAACCCGACCATTTCAATAACTCCCACGTGTTATGATTTCCTACATTTTGATTCTTATTAGCGATACTATCGGTTTGTACACGTACTCGTATACAAGCTGTGCAATTTCGATTCTTAGCTACAGAAAAATCTAATGATGCAGTTTTATTTTTCGTCAAAACGGCTCCAAGACAACCAAAGATACCATTTTAGTTTAATCCTATCAAATTAAGATAATCCATAGACAGTTTAGACGCGATCATAAACATGGCGACCAAAAATACTGTTATACTGCAGGCTTAGTATTAGTTTCTTCTGCTAATTGAATTGACAATATAAAGGGTGTATCTGACATCGACGCACAAACGAGTACCATGGATCCAGTACATGATTCTGAACCCCCCAGTGGTGGAATTTTTCGTCGGCTTTTTCATGATTTAAAAAAAAATTATATGAAGTTTTTTTCACTTTAGACCTTTCATAATTGCTATACTTTTATAACCCAATAAGATTTTAAGTAAAACTTAATTAATTCGCTAATTACACAAAAAAGCGCAATGAAAACAAAACTCGAAAAACTGTCTTATCAGCCGATTTGATAGAGTTTACATCAGGGATCAACGTCATAACTACAATCCCGCACGGCGGCACGCTTGCAACGTTCAAATGCCGAGCCGACACTTTTTTTTAACCACTGTGAATTTAGTAACCGTTCATTAACAACATAAATGACTATCATAATTTTATTAGTGGCATGCGGTGTAGCCTATCTGCGAAGTTTGCGTTACGATGTCAGATACACCCTGCACTTTTTTCATCTTTCTGGATTTAATGGGTTTTGTAATTTTGTCTAATTAATCCTGCTTTCCTTGAGAAATAGTTGTTTCTATTTCGGATCGTCGTCCTGGAAAATAACCCTGGATTGATTGTCTTTATAGCTTTTCCCAGTCTACATGTGATTTTTTTTATTCTTTTCTGGTTTATCAGTCTTTAGCTATAAACTTTTTGGCCTGCATAAGCTTGCTCAAAAACCCTCTGAAACTACTGATTCAGGTGCATGTATGTATAGCAGAACATTCGGCCAGTCGAGATAGCGAGCTGCTACTCCAGGTTTTGGTGACAATTACGTGACGATTAATGATGCCAGCCAAAAAATTTGTGACAGAACAGTTCGAAAGTTAGAAGCATTTAATTATGGCCGAACAACCTGCTATCCAGAACCTTCGCCAACCTGAATCTTCGTAACTGAGGACCTTAGAGAAACTGTTACTGAATTCTGATTTGGTGACACTTGGTGATGTTTGTCACCAAATCGTCATTAAATCTTAGCTGCCAATGCTTTATTTTTACTCGTAATACCACCGATTAAAAGTAAAATGAATTTTGGTTCCTGGAATATCAGGATGTTTGCCCAACGTAATCTCCATAACTGAGGAATGAAAATGAAAATTTAATATACAACATTAGTTTTTCTTTATATACGAAACCTGAATATAATTTGTTCAGAAAAAGCAACTAAACTAAAATACATCTAGAAATAATTGCAGTGTGGTTATCAAGCGCACAACAGAGTGTTGACGGTAGATCATAGTACGAAGCGCATGCGCATAGCTGAACAGGGGCCCTAGCCAATGTAACATCGCTTCGTAGCGAAGCGAAATCGAATACCAAACCGACCAATAACGAAAACGATTGACCACGTGACGCGATAAATCACGTGGTCAATCGTTCCCGCCATTGATTGGTTTGGTATTCGATTTCGCTTCGCTACGAAGCGATGTTACATTGGCTACAGGCGCAGGACCATTCCGCGCCGCGCCAATGTAGGCGCGGGCAGGCGATACCATATTTTTGGTGGGACAGCCAGGTAAGACACACAACAACACGCTTATAACTGTGGTTTTAAATAACGTTTTTTTTATAATTTTGTACATAGATTTCTTTACTTAAAACTACTGCACATGTGTTTCGGGTTTAGCATTTACATAAAATAACGTTGAATATCCTCAAAACATTGGGATTAGCAATTCATCCATTCCATTTTCTCCATCGACTATTCATTCCTTCTGAAATAGGTACGGACTAGGTAGGCTAAGCTAACTGAATCTGTCAAATACTTCCGATCAATCTTGAGCTTTCGTACGTTAACCATAAAGACCACCAGATTGTAGTTGCTTGATGTGCTGTCTTCTTTACATCATCATAATTGCGTGACATCATTTGGACAGTTCAACAAAAATTAATTGCGTTATTCCGCCAAACCGGAACAAGGGGGTAGACCAAAGAAGTGCTGACTTGAAGTTAAAACAGATTACATGCGTGCCAACAATCTCACACCACAGGATGCTAAAGATCGCGGCAAATAGAGGAGAATGAGAAAGAAAGCGGATCCCGGGCTTCAACGCGAAAGCCGCGGATGCAACGGATTAAAAGCTTAGATGATGATGATTATCATTCACCATATTGAGCAAATAAATTTTTCGAACAATGTAGCAATGGATTAGCAATATGTTTCAAAATGGTTCCAATTGTTATTAATAGTGTGTTAAGAGATAAGGATGCTGATATCTGTACAAATATTTGGTAGTCCTTGCAAATTATCCATGAGCTAGTGATAACAAAAATCATATCTTTAGCCGTTTAATATCCTATACTCTGTTTTTTAATCTCGTAGACTAAATTGACACATGCAAATGTCAAATTTACATTATTAATTTTGTATTATTACGTTTTTAATAAGTACCTACACATTATTTCAGGATAACTTATTGTAAAAAAAACGATACTTCATTTTATGAACGCTAAGTTTCGGCACTATTTAAGAATTGCAATAAATTGCCAACACTCGTAATGTCAGTTTAGTCTACGAGATTAAAAAACAGAGTTTAGGTATCAATGACCATAGTAGGACATCATAGAAAAAGGCCGTATTTTACTGGGATGGTATGGTACCTTTTGTTACGAAAACAATTATTAAATCTTATTTATTTATTTACAAAATTATTAAGATATATCAAGTTCACATAAAAATAACTATGATAAGAATAAGCTATTTCCGGATATTTAAAAACTAAATAACATAAAATATACTAAAAAGAAATTCGTAACAAGTTCAAGTAAAGTATTTAACAACGACGGGTATCATAATATAAATTATTTGTAGGTTTTCTACTACAATATCCGGTACAAGACGAAGATCTTGTGGGGACTGTTCTCAAGGGAAGTTGCATGGGTGGGGAGGCGGCAGCAGTCAAATGATCAGCACTAACAGAGGGCACCGGGGGCACCAGCCAGCGCTCTCGGTTAGCGCGCTGTCTTTCGTAGTGCTGTGCGTGAAGTACACTGCGCTGTAAACCTGCTAGACTATCAGTGCGAACTGGGAACCGCTCTAAACTATTTGAAACTTTGCCCACGTCAGCAGTGTCAGTATTCACGATTTCTTGGGGGTCTAGTATCATACCAATGTTTAGCTTAAGGTTAGTTGAACCATCTCTGAAATTAAGATGTACTGTAGCTTGATCTAGTACTTTCAGAGAGAACTGTTCGTTAATCTTCAAAGCTTTCATTCTGATTTGAAAAGGTTTGAATTTTTGTGATAACTTTTTGCTTTTCTCTTTGATAAAGTTATCAAACTCTATGGCTAACATTTCTTCATTATCTGGTCGTGATGTCGTGTCTGATGGTGGTCCAAGTTGAAGAATGTCAGGGTCCTTGATTGCCATTTGCGTATCTATCATGACTTGCTGTAGGACTGGCGGATCGTTCAATGAATGCCATTGCCAGTGTGAAACGGGACCGATTTTGCGATCAAGCACCACTCCTTCAGTTTGGTTGTATTTAAGGCTGCAAAAAAGTAAAAAAAATAGGAAGAGTAAAATTAAGCGGTTTGGCAGATATCTGATCCGAATCCAAATTCAAGAATCGAGTTCAATTCGAATTACATAGGAATGTCCTAAAAACGGACGTAGTGCGCAAGCATTCGTACAAGTATTATGGCTATTTTGACACCATTATTCCTCAGATTCGGATTGGATACAGTGCAAAACCACTCTAACGCAGCTATTAGGTAAGTATTGGCTCTACTAGGCACATTAACAAGGATAATGCATCATATCCCATAGAAGCATAGTCTAAAACTCTTGCATAAAAGGCGCACTTGCACAGAGATGCGACTAATGATAATTGATGGATTTTATCATTAATAGCATACGAAAAAGGTCACCAGAATCCCGAATGTCTAATGACCAGCCTTACCAGGGGCTACATTGCCCCATTTACATTGCATTGCATTGGCTACAGACTGGATTCTTCTTATACTCTTCATGTAAAAAAATACTATTCAGTTGCATCCGGTTAAGACTGGAAGGCGACCCCAATACAGTTGAGAAAAGGCTAGGGAAATCATCATCTTCCTTAGTCTTTTCTCAACTATATTGATCGTTAACAGGAACATGCGACATAAATTGCGATGAGTCACTGATAGTTGCGATACTGAGCGTTTCATCATCATCATTATCAATATTTCGGCCGAAAGATGTCCACTGCTGGACATAGGCCTCTCTCAAGGATCTCCTGAATGACCGGTCCCAGTGCTTTGCCGCGACCTTCACCAGGTCGTCGGTCCACCTTGTCGGGGGCCTACCCACTCTGCCTCTTCCGGTGCGTTTACATAATATGTATTTAATAAAGGTAGTTTACCTACGTTTGTCACTTTGGTTTTATATGAATAAAAATATTGTTAAAACATGCTACTAATATTAACCGTATCTTCCCAGTGTGATCGAAAACTACACCATTGCCTAGATAGTCAAAAGTGGCAAGTATCGTAATAGGATGTGTCCGGCCACGCTCGTCGGGCTCTCCGCTGCTGTATATTACGAAACGCTGCTGAGCATTTGTCTCTGTAATTAAATTTGAAGTATATATTAGAATAAAAACTTCACACTTAATTACCTACCCGATAAAATATTACTAATAAAAATCAGAAATGTTAGGCCATTCAACAACGCAGCCGTTACACCTTCAAAGGCATTTGGGGAGAAAACATTGAAATGCGATGCTCGTTAACTATATGTATATAAATCGGACTTTAAGAGATTACCACCTTCCGCATCATAATAATCAAGTGCCAGTCGACCATTCCTGTAATACCAGCGACCTCGTCCATTGTCGTCGAACTCTGCTAGTCTTTCGCCGGTGTCGTAAGTCATCAGCGGTTTGTTCTTGTTGTGTTCAAACCAATCAAATTCAGGGTGTGAAGGACGCATTCGATAAACATTCATCTAAAATGAAAAGATAAATAATAGCTTTACACAAGCTTTGAACTAACTATCTATGTCAGTACATGCGGTTTGAGTTTTATATACAACGTTAATTTTTGGTTATACGAAACCTGTTACATATAGTTTGTTCAGAATACACAACTGAATCGATTCCAATCATTTTTACACCATGTTCTATTTTTTTCCAAATACATTTAGAAATTATTGCAGTGTAGTTATCGAGCGCGCACGGTGGATCTTAGTACTACGAGCTCGCGCAACAGCTGACGTCAGAGGTCAACGCACCGGGCTCGCTCGCCTGGGCGGATAACTTTGTGGTTTTGTCATGATATTTTTTTGAAATTTTGTACATAGCACATACAACATACTGAACGAAATAAGTGCAGTAGGGCATGGTTCACCCGCCCAGGGCTTACGCAAAATGCTCCTTTACTTAGGCGAGTTGAATTTTTATTTATTGCTGAATGAGCCTCCTGTCGACCTTATACATATTGACAAGCCACTTTAAACATTTAACATTTGATAACAGTAATTTTAATAAGAGAACCCAGAGTGTAATAGCGGGTTAGAAACCACGCGGGTACTAGTTTTTGACAATAATGTATACAGATAGATATGAGAACTACGCATTTTGTCGACATAAGCAAAAAAGTTCCGCAAGAGAGCGTAAAAAGAGCTCGAAAATTTTAACACCCCGCCCCGCCTCAGGTAACTTAAATTTTCTAATGATTGGCGCCGATTCTCTTGTTCACAAACTAAACTAATTTTAAGTTAAATGCATATTCTTCTTTCCATTTCGTTAAGAAAAGGATGGAAGATAACATTTTAATTTAATCCAGTCAAATTAAGATACTGCATAAACAGTTTAGACGCGATTATAAACATGGTTACTAAATATACGCCAGTTTACGTCAGAAGCGGACTAATTTGACAGATCTAAAGTGGCATTTTATCTTCTGTCATCTCATCCCTATAAAGTGCGTATGTTTGTATGTCTGTCTGTATGTATGTGCCCGAAGTTGCTCAAAACCCTCACCACTATAGATAATCATATAGATCTGGATGCGCTGAGTTCAAAAAAACTATTTTTTTTTCTTTTTTTATCATAAAAAAAGAAAAAAAAATAGTTTTTTTGAACCGACCGAGATCCGCGCCGAAGCCGCGGAATCTCGGCCCTTTTCTTAATAAAATAGAAAGAAAATAAAAGCTAATCGGGCCCATTGTCTAAGATCTGGTAAAAAAATACTGGCACATATTTTTTCTGGCTCATATTTTCATGAATACGCGAACATTACCCTAATAATTTAACATCAAATTCAGCATTACACTAAATCCGATCGAATCCGAATCACAAAAAAAGGGTTACCTCTATCGCGATTTACATATGTATATTTTAACTAACTTAAAATCTTCGCCATCGTCAAATAAATGAAAAGAAATGTGAGTGAGAGATATATGAATCTATGATTACCAGATCTCACACTATGACCATTCATGCAGAAATTACAATAAAAATTTTGGGTAACACCGACAGCCAATTGAAAGTCATAATTTCTAAAAATAGATTGATAAGTTTTGACAAAACTTTGTCTTTCGCCTTTAGTCTTTTGTCAACTCGCATTGAAAATTAGGTTGCAAGAATGAGGGAAGCGTACTCTAAAGTTTAGTCTCACGCCTAAGATTCGTAAAATGTTTTCAAAATTGAAGAAAGGTGCATAAATTTGTACAGTATGTTTCCTGGGCAGGTCGTATAAAAAAAACTTCCTTTACCTTTCTCACTATTTTTTCTGTAGGTAGCATCGTCCATCCCTTTTCAATGAATGTGCGATCAGATAAAGCATAGCGTATAACACCTTTACCCTGTTCCATCTCAGCCTGAAATAGGTATTACCACTTTTCGGTAAATCCACCTCACATTTTCTATGATATAAGTCAATGACTACATAATTAAATTATTAATGAAAATACATATTATGATGAAATATTGGTGGCTGACCTTCAATCAATAAGTACTGATGATGGACCTACAGACAGTAGTCTGTAGTCTGTATGAATTTCAAATTCTTCTTCAGCCTATAGAGGTTCACTGCTGGACAAAGGCCTCCTAAGCAAGCGAGTTTCATTATCTTCATTTCACCCGAAAGACGTCCACTGCTGGACGTAGGCCGCCCCCAAGGATCACCACGACAACCGGTCCAGCGCCTCCCGCATCCAGCGGTTTCCCGCGACCTTCAGCAGGTCGTCGGTCCACCTTGTCGGGGTTCCTACCCACGCAGCAGCGATATCTTCCGGTGTATGGTCGCCACACGAGAACCCGTCGGCCCCATCGGGCATCGGTCCTACGGCCCACTGCCACTAAGTGTTGCAATTCTTCGGACTATGTCGGTTACTCTCGTTCTTCTGCGGATCTCCTCATTCCTGATTCGATCGCGCAGTGAAACCCCAAGCATAGCCCTCTCCATTGCCTTTTGAGTGACTTTGAGCCTTCTTATAAGGCCCATTGTTAGCGACCACGTCTCAATTCCATAAGTCATCACTGATAACAGACACTGGTCGAAGACTTTTGTTTTGAGACACTGCGGTATTTCGGACGAGAAGATTTTACGTAGCTTCCCGAAAGCAGCCCAGCCGAGTTGGATTCGACGATTGACCTCGTTCTCGAAGTTGGACCTATCTAACTGGAAAGTTTGTCCCAGGTATACCTACGTAACTTTCAACAACTTCGAGAATAGAGTCTAAAATCTTTATAGGAGTCAGTACAACATGGGCATTAGAAATGACTTTCGTCTTGTCCATGTTCATTTTAAGACCGATTCGCTCGGAGGCTCTCACTGAGTCTTCGAGCTCTGTACTCAAGTCCTCCGCGGTCTCAACCATGACTACGACAGGACAATCCAAACAAGACATCCTCCAATAAAACAGTGAATAGTTTAAAAGGCTTTTTCGTAGTCCACAAATGCCAAGCAAAGGGGTAGGTTATACTCCTCGGTCTTCTGTATAACTTTAACCTAGCGAGATTGTGCTTACCTTAGTTGATTGAATTTGTTTCTCTTCAAACTTTGTCTTCTGCGGAATAATTTGCACTACTTCATTAGGCTGCTTGCCAGGTTCCACACAAAGTTCTTTTTGAAATAATATAGGACAACCTTTCGGTTCTTGAATTTTCTCAAGATGCGGCTTATGTTTAAATATTTTTTCCCCAATTATTATATCAGATTTCCCTGCAGTTACTTTTTTTTTGTTATCCAAACTTAAAACTTCTAATTCCAAATTAGAGTTAGCGCAAAGATGACAAAATGGTGACTTTTTTCCACTATGCTGATGATGGCATTTATGAGTCTTGAGTACATCAGGGCTGATATCGGAAGGGCTTATCTTCTTGGCTTGCTTTATTTTAACTGATTTTATATTGGTTGAAGGACTTTCTTTCAGCATTGCGATATTTTTTCTATCTACTTCATCTTTTTTTGAGATACGCTCAGCGTCCTTTAATGTTTCTACTTCTGCCTTATATTGTAGCTGATTTTTCTTTTTTAGAGCTTCTTCTTTTTCTTTGAAATGATCAGTTTGTAATTTTTGTATTTCATATATATTTTCCAGAGTTTTGGAAGGATCTTTTTTTAAAATTTTGCTTTGCGATTCTTTTCTCTTCCCTTGTTTCACTATAAAAAATTCTCGTTTCCCGGAATTCTCTTTTTTTAAGGTGTTCATTATTTTTTGTAAAGAAACTTTAACGGAACCAGAGGCATCTTGTGTCTTTTCGGAGGCCTTTTCTTTCTCAGGAGCCTGAGCTTTACTTACTTTTTTTTCAATCGCCTGTCTTTTTACTTTCTCAGCTTGTAGTCTTTTTTCATCCTCAGCTTGTAGTTTTTTTTCTGTGTCTGTTCCGTCTGTCTGTTGTCTTTTCTTTTCTTTTGCAGTTGGTAAGCGTGCTTGAGTATCTTTAATGAGTTGTGAAGAACTTACATGCATTTTTCTTCTTTTTTCTTCCTTTTCTTTCAGTTTAGGAAAAATAAACTTATATTTTGATTTTGCCACGTGTTGCTCTAATTTTTTCGTTTTATTACTAATTTTGTCCTCTCTGTGTTGTGATTTTAATTCTTTATCCACAATGAAGCGATCTTTCAGTTTTTTAACCTGCTTTGGTGGGGCTTCAGAATCATACAATCCTTGTTGTATTTTATCGTAGTGATGTTTGCCGACCTTTCTTGGCGCAATAAAAGACTGTTGTGAAGGTCTTGATCTAAATTTTACATCTCTGTTAGATACATAGACACGAACACCACGAGGACCATGAGGACCACGAACTTGTTTTAGCGTTGTTTTTTTTATATCCATTTCAAACTCCATATATTTAGAAGTTGGTTCTTTCTGCGTCCATGGAGCAATTTTTGAGGTTTCGTGTATATCTGGAGTTTCATATTTTGTATCAAAATATAAAACTCCAGAATCCTTTTCAAGCCTCTCCATCTGTCTCGAGCTAAGATCTTGTCTGCTTTTCAATGCTTCTTTAGCATCCAGTGAAGGTATATCGTCAGAGATTTTCCATTGATTGTGATCTTTAAGAGTAGGTTTTGGGAGTTCTTTCAGATCTACAGATGTTGTTACTGAGTCTGCCAATGAATTGCCCCAAGTTATTGTATTAATATTTTCGTCTTCGTGCGGTGTGCGAGCAGAATTTGTCACCGGTTCATTAGGTTGAATAAAAGCAACAGCTGGTTTTACATAACCTTCTTTTAAATGGGTTTTGCCTAGTTCTGTATCATCTGATTTAAAATGTGAAAGAGAGAACATTTCTTGGACTTCAGGCTCATGCTTAGATGCAGGCATGGCGAGATCTAGATTGATTTGATCGTCGAAGGGGGGACTTCGGCGTTCTTTATTGATCATTACATTTTTACCAAGGTGACCCATTTTAGAAGGCAATATTTTAGCCTTTTGTTCACCTTTAACGGATATAAATTTTTTTACAATTTCATCGCAGACACAAAACGGTATTTTACTTCCTTGTGCTTTTTTACGACAATGATCACATATACCCAATATCATCTTCTTAGCTATTGATTTTACCTCTTGCATGAGGTCTTGAGCATGCTCAAACGTTTTTCTACATCGTGGGCAACTTATATTTTCTTTTTCTGAAAGCAGTATAAAATATTAATTTAATTTTACGGGAGTGCCCGCCGCGTCCTCGCTCAGGTGACTGTGTTATCTTTTGTCATTATAAGTCTAAATAAAAGGAAACGTGAAGTCACAGTTTATTAGAAGAAGAAAAAAAACTACTACGGCGGTTTTAGAGTTCTGCAGACAAATGTTAATGTAGTAGAGAGCAGAGAACGCAGCAGGAAGATAGTTGCAGAGAGAACAACCTCTGAGGATTACGAATTAGTCGTCATGGGCTCTGATGAGCAACTGTCAACAAGAACTCGAAGAAACCGTTCACTCAAGAAATCTTTTACCCAGTGTAGTGTTTCTATCTCCTAAAAGGTATATACTAACATTGTCTCATGTATACTCGTAGTCGAAGTATAGCTGTCAATCTAGTAGTCTGTTAATGACACTGATCAAGGTTGGACGTGTGCTGCTTGCGATGCGAGTGTAGTGGTGAGTCAGTGAATTTTAAGTGTTACTGTAAGTCCAAGGGTCCTTACACCCAGACAGTCAGACCAGGGAAAATGCCGCACACTATTAAAGCCAGTTAAGCTTACTCAAAATGCTAGCTTGCCAACCCGGTCAAAGGCCTTCGAGTCATTTAAAGAGTCGGCAATCGCTTCTCCATTCCTCTCTAGGGCCACGCCACACAAATGACTTACATCAAACCCGTACTTGCTAGACAATGATCATGGAGGAGATTGTTACTATACTTGCTAGACAATATCTATACAAGCTCTATATAGGTTATATATAGGTTATTGAAAATAACTAAAATCAATGTATCTGATCAGAGTTTAGTAGGTCTACAAAAAGTCTGCGATACCATGTTTTTATCTTTTAATGTTGCTTTTATGTTTTAAGTATTTTTTTGACATGCTTACATTTGGATGAAAACATATGTTTTAAATATGAATCTCTATCGAAATAAATTATTAAATAACAACAAGTCACTTCCCGTCGACACAAAAGGGACACGTACAGACATCATTCAGGCATGTCTGAAAACATGGCAACTACGGAGTATATTAATTTTTTATAAGTGTGTGTATATGTGTGGAAGTCTCCAGGACCAGACGGGGTCCATAACTTTTGGATAAAATGGTTTTCAACGTCGCACGCTCGCTTGGCATCTCAATTCTAGACTGCTTTAGTGTTTGGTTCGTTACCTCAGTTCCTAACTACTGGAATAATCCACCTGATCCATAAATCAGGTAGCACCGCGGAACCCAAAAATTATAGGCCTATCACCTGTTTGCCTACGGTCTATAAAGTTTTTACATCCATTTTGAAAGCCAAATTTAACAAACACATTGACCGCAGCTCGATCATGTATGTCTCTCAAAATGGATGTAGAAGTGGGTCCCGCGGTACTAAGGAGCTACTCCTCATTGATATGGCCATTAGCCAACAAGTTCGTCGTTCCCGAAAGGATCTATCGACATGTTGGATAGATTATAAGAATGCCTATGACTCAGTGCCACATACATGACTCATGCGGGTGCTGGAGTTGTATAAAGTGGATGCAACTCTGCGCACCTTCCTGATGACGTGTATGGGGACATGGAGAACAGTCCTTCGCTATCCAGGATGTCGAAATATTCAGAGGAATAGCGAATCGATAAGGATCGAGCGAGGTATATTTCAGGCGCTAGTTTGAATCCACTTTGATTTTGCTTAGCATTGAATCCTCTAAGCACAGTGTTGGAGGATTCAGATCTAGGCTATCGGATGAGGAGAGGTGGTCAGGTTATATCGCACCTCCTCTACATGGATTACCTACTGAAAATTACTGAAACTTTCAGTAGCACCATCAGGATGGAATTTGGTATAGACAAATGTGCGGTCATGCATGTAAAGCGAGGAGAGATTGTGGATTCCGTGGGAACCGAACTCACGAGTTCCATAAACCTTAGAGGCCTCTCTGCACCTGAAACCTATGAGTATTTGGGTATGTCGGAAGCGTTGGGTATTAATGTTACTGACATGAAGCAATCGAACAAAAAGAACGCTTCTTTGGCCGCCTGAAAAAAGTACTTAATAGTCTTCTATCATGCGGAAAAAAAAAGAAGAAGGAAGGAAGTGCGCGCTTTCAACGGTTGGGTCATGCCGGTTTTGATGTACTCTTTTGGCCTACTCAAATGGACCCAGACCGATCTGGACGCCCTGGATAGGAGAGTCCGTACGCTACGCGCGTTACGCGTACGCAAATGTGAAAGTTGTACCTTTTTAATTGCGCCCTCCACAATAGCGAGATATGCAGTCTCAGGGAATATTTCCTAACAACCAGCGTGGGAATGCATCGAGATGTAGTCGCGGTTGACAAGGGCCTCACTCCTTGGCTAAAGATCGTATGGAGGTATGGCAGAGTAAGGAGCTGCATGGCCGTTTTTTCCGGGCCCTCCGTGGGCCTGGTGTAGATTTACCAGCGTCGATCGCCTGGCTGCGTTTCGGTGACCTATTTGGGGAAACTGAAGGTTTTGTCTGTGCAATTATGGACGAAGTTATGATGACGAACAATTACAGGAGATTTATTGTGAAAGATGGCACAGTTGACACCTGTCGGGCATGTCAGTGGCCGGGGGAAACAATCAGACACATTATTTCCGGTACTTGCATAGACACAACCTTGTAGCCAGGATAACTCATGAGCAACTTGCTCTTAAATACAACTTCGTGGAATCGGAGGTGCCGTATTACAGGTATATGCCCAAACCAGTTCTTGAAAATGGCCATATCACATTGTACTCAAAATCAAATCATTTATTTCAAATAAACCAGTTACAGGCACCTTTGGATTGTCAGAAGGTCGGTCAGTCAGTAAGATGAAGTTAGTCGCCCATTCCAAAGAGTAGGTACCTATGGAGAAGAACGGGCAAGAAACTCCATGGACACTCTTTTAAATTATCAAGCTATAGATACAATTATTTGATTACATCATTCATGTTGAAATCAATCGTGTGAAAACACAAAAAAAAAAAAACTACAATTCAGAAATTAAAATACGCCGTGGCAGCTAAGACATGACCAGTCCCCTCTGACGGCATCCATTGAATCTACACAATGCAAAGATAGTTTTATCCAAGGTTCAGCAGCTCCAACAGTGTTCCCGAATACTAAGTTTAGCTCCTGTGTAGCTGTACCAGTGCCAAACACCCTGTCAGCGATGCAATTCCGTAACGTACAATAATCAAATTAAATCAAATCAAAATCGTTTATTTCAAATTAACCATCACTTGGTACTTTTGAATAGTCAATGTCGGTCAGTTCAAGAAAAGTGAAGCTAAATTGCACGTTCCAAAGCGTAGATCTCTATGGAGAAGAACGTGCAAGAAACTCCATGGACACTCTTTTAAAATCATAATATATGGGTTACATTTCTTCGTTACATATTTATGTTGCTTCTATCATGTGAGCACAATGTAAAATTAATTAAAATATAAAAATGAATTAAGCCCACTGGCAGCTAAGAGATGACCAGTCTCCACTGACGGCCCCCGTTCACGAGCATGACGCGCGCATCAGTCCCACTTAGCTCAACCATATTGAAGGGAACCAAATGACCCAACAACACGCGCCACCATCAGCAAGACATTTGAGTGAGCATGACAATTCTCAACTGCCAATCTCGCAATGTCAAACAAGTTATATATATATATATATATATATAAAACAAACTATAGTCCATGGTGCCTCACATTCACAAACTTGAAAAGTGCTTTTACATTATACAATACTATTGCAAAATAATGGTAGCAAAATATTGTGCACAACGTTGAAATAAACAAATAAAATAAAAAAGGAATATTTAGAAAACAACAAAAAGGGGGAATGGCATCTCTTCCAAACCTACAAAATTGTCTGTGGCTGTGGAGCAGGACTGGCATTTATCCAAGCATTTTTGTCAAGGATATAATCTTCCAGTTTATAATATGCTTGCTTACACAGCGTGCGTTTAATGCATGTTTTAAATTTGGATTCATTGAGCTGTTGAATCTCTAGCGGTACTTTATTATAAAATTTTACACAGTACCCCATAAACGAACTATTTATATTTATAATATGCTTGGCTACATAGTATGGGTAACAATAAAATAGTGTACTGGGATCGATCCATCATCACTGAGAGGACTATTGTTGCCAATAAGCCTGATAAGGTGCTGGTGGAACGACCAGAGCGGCGTGCAATGATTGTTGACATAACCATCCCACATGATGAGAACCTCGTGAAAGCTGAGAAAGATATACAAATCAAGTATCTTGACTTGACTCACGAGGTTGTCGATATGTTGGAAGTGGATTCAGCAATCATTGTACCGATAGTCGTGACAGCCAATGGCTTAATACCCAAGAGCCCCGACCAACACCTCAGGTGGCTCTCGTTAGGCAGCTAGATCAAGGGCTTGATTAAGAAATCGGTAATTCTAGATACGGCTCGCATTGTCAGGAGCTTCCTATGTTCCTGATACCAGTTACTATGTTTTATATTTTCAAATGTTTTTATATTTTAATATTTACCAGATACCGGGGGGCTACTATTTTTTAAATTTCTAAATGGTTTTTTATGTATTTTTATGTAGAAATATTTTAAAATGTAAAGTAATATGTAAATATGATTAATTAAAGGAAATAAATAAATAAAGTTTTACCTCGTTCTAATGGTAATTCCGAAGTTGTTAATTCCATGTTTTTCTTATTGTATAAAACAAATACATATTTGGACGTGTTTCCAGCGCTTTCAACTACTTCAGCTTGTCTTATCTGTTGATTAGAAAAGCGATGAATAATATAATGTTTTTTTTTTTAAATGTACAATAGATCTGTGTTAAGTGGCTCGTAAACTTCGTTCCTATGTACGGCCACAAGCATAAATATGTTACTATGGACAGTTCGCTACCCGTATCTGATTTCATGATGCAGTCATATACAAAATATTTGTCGCTGTTCATGTTTTTCAAAACAAACTACAATGTTCAAGATAAACTTGAAAGTATAAAAATGCTGTGATTTAAAAAGTGATATTGGTACTTGCTTGGATTTAAAAGTTAAACTCACCATCACCTGCATGACAGCCATGACAGAAGTTGTCTCCAATCGAAGACCATCGCGATATTTTTGTATATTTACTACATACGCCCCGCCGTTTTTACAGTTAGAGTTCAATTCCGTAGGAATATTGGGATGGAAAGTATCCTATGTGTCGATCCTGGCTATAAATAAGCTAATGCCAAATTTCATTGAAATAGTTTTGGCGTGAAAAACTTAATAAATAACATCTATCCGTCCATACAAACTTTGCGTCATATTATAAATATTAGGGGAAAGAGGGGCTGTGAGCGCGGTCGCTACGGAAGCGACAAGCCCGAAGCCTGACCGCGTCCCAGAGGGTCATGGTCGTTCGGCTGGTCCGATGATACACACGGTCTCCGCTGAGGTGGCCAGCCTCCTAGCCGGATTGCCGCCTTGGGATCTGGAGGCCAAAGCCCTCGCCCACATGTGGAAGTGGCAAGAGGAGGCAAAACGCCGGGGCATAACTCCGCTGCTGCGAGAAATTCCGTTACAGCGGACAGAGCTCCGGCGGCATGGAGAGTGCGATTGTCGCAACCCAGTGCTGGGGGCATGCCACAATAGCGGCGATAAGTTCCCTCTTTGAGGAGTGGTTAGAGCGGGACCACGGTACCCTCACCTTCCCTCTGACGCAGGTCTTCAATGGAAACTGCTGTTTCGGGAAGTTCTTGTTCCGTATAAAGCGGAGGAAACGCCAGGGTGACACCACTACGTAGATCGCCCTGAGGACACGGTGGAGAATACGGTGGAGGCCTGTAAGGACCAGGCCCAGGTCGACGGCGCGTTGTTTCAGGCGCGCCTCAAAGAGATGTCAGCACACCGTGGGGGGGTCCACGAGGACCAATGCCTCCTGAGCCAGGGTTTGCCGGTTGGTTAAACGTGGCCCTGGCACACAGGCAAATGAAGAAACTCGAATGAGTTTTAGTGAGTAATAGTCTGATTCGCACGCCCTTCCGCCTAGAGCGGGAGAAGTCATTTAATGATTTCCCATTCAAAATAAAAAAGGGGGAAAGAGGAGTCCGTAAAAAAATAGTTACATGGGCAATTGTTTTGTGTGGAATGGGTTAAATCGAAGTTTAAATTGTGGTTTAAAAAAATACTTTTTTCTCATTATAACAATATTAATCTTCTTCTCTCATCTACCGTTAAACGGATGGCAGTAGACTTTCAATAAGTGTGTTGATACTAACATGCTTTGTGCGTGGTCTATGACTGTAGACCACCAAGCCGGAGTCCTTTAGTTCCACAAGTTTCAGGAACTCTTGGCACTCCTTGTAGCACGGACATAGCTGCTGCTCACTGCAGGGAAGACAATTTGTTTCTATCAAGTAGTTCTTACATTTAGTATGATAATCACGTTAAGTAAATAAACTCTCTTCAACTTACTCTCCAAATATCTCCATAAATATATTAAATTAAACGGGTAGGTAATTATATCAAATAGAAACGAGCAGAACGCAACCAGTACAAATGGTTTTGTTCTTCTGTTTGTCAGTTTGACAACGCATTTACACATTGCTACATTGCGCAGATCGAAACGTACTGCAATTGGTAACTATTATTAATTATCTATGTGCTTTATTTATTTATACTTTTTGCACTAAAAAAGGTACATGACTTGGCGGACTTAGGTGTTTTTTTTACCAAAGGCTTTCTTTCGTTCTTTCAAGTAAAAATGGGCATAGACATCGTACTGTGTACCTACCTAATTGTATGACGACAAAGTTAAAAATCGGACACCGCCGGTGTCTGATGTTAGTCCGGTGCAGTATGATAACAGCCTAATTACGAGAACGTACGGCGAGTGAATACGGGAAGTCTAAAAACTACTAAGGTCTTGTACATACGTGCAGTATGCACATGGTGAATTATGACCACATTCGTGCACCTTTTTCTTCATATTTCATCTTCTACTTTTTATTCTAATTTCATCAGGCCCTAACTTAGTTGAAGTTAAATCTTATAACTAACAAGATTCAACTTCAATCCTTGTACAGCAACTTATTATGTTATATGTGCTATGGTCGTATAAGCGCTATGGTGATATAGATGCATGCTATATAATGATCACTTATAGGAAAATGTAATAACCACACTGGTGCATTTCTAACATTCGCTTTCAACTTCTGGAAATAGTGCATGTTAACCCTACAAGTAGGAGTAGCACATATAAGTGGGACTCTGTGAACCAATCAAGTGACCCCAGGAAAGACGGTGGCACAGTAGTCACGTGCTGCTGAACAGAGCCAGGGTTAGGAGAGGCCCCTTTACAGTTTCCCCATGGATGTGCCTTTATAGGCATTGCGCAGGGACGGTTCATTCCGGAACCGTCCAATCACCACTATGTGCGGGTGGTGAACACCGGAGTACTTTTAGTGAGGTAAAAATTCCACACTCCCCGACCACGGTCCGAGGTCGGGTGCCTTTTGAAGGTTTCTCCCCGATAACAAAAAACAGGTGTAGCGCATGTAATAGCACAAGCACACTCCTGCATTCTCTCGTTTTGCAACGAACATTCGATACGCGCATATTTAAATGCCTATTCGATGCAACGCTATATTAACACCGATTTCCTTATTTTTACTTGACTATCAGCTCCAGTCGGCTTTAAGAAGCTCCAGCACACCGATAATGCCGCCGCGACGGCTGCCTGCTTACGCTTTTTTTACATGACTGCGGCCTATGTGCGTCCTGAATGACAGAACACAGCGAGATTTCGCTGTTGGGAAATATTCGTGAACTTGTGTGAAATTATTGTTCTTATTGTTCTGAAGAATACACAAGACGACAAAATTACTTCTACAGTTGGCGACGGTCAGAAACGTCGCAGTTGCAAATGTGCATACTATCTAACATATCCTCTAAACACTTATAAACATGTCTTCATCTATCGTGAAGTATAAAAATACGTTAAAATATAATGCGTGTAAGAAAGTTGTTTAATAGTCGGTTAATTTTAAATAGTTTGTAAGTACATAATAATGTCACTGGGACTATTTTCTTGCTTCGTTGGTACTTTTTAGAGCATATTTTCCTTATCATTAGATTCGGCGCAAATGGGCCACCGAACACAGCCACCGGTGGCCACACTTTTTAATATATTTTGTATAGACGCGCCGCACACGTGTATCCGGTGTCCGCCACTCGCTACAGTAGTGGCCGCGACTCGCCACTAGTGGTCACCTACGTGCCACATAAAACGCCGATACCCGCCACTGCCGCATTGCAAGTTATGTTTCACTGTAGGACCAGTTAAAATTAGATTTTATTTTTTTTTATTTTTTACATTTTAAGGAAACTTACAGCTAGCATATATACAGATAGAAGATAATTAATGAAAGAAAGCCAATTAAAAGTTTCCACAGATAACATTAGGTTAGTACAAGAGACAGTAACAGGCACAGCACAGGACAGGAAAGCGAACTTAAGACCAAGTAAGCACTCGGAGAGTATTTAGTAAACACTGAATTTTTTTAGTGATTAACAAAGAAGTTATCACAAAGTATTTTTTTTAGTTTAGGAACACTGGTGGAGAATAAATCGAGATCATCAACCCTCTGACACAACAAATTATATGCTCTGCTAGCTCTTATGATATAAGAGTTTTGTCGGTATACGCATCGCACAAAGGGAACATACAGAGGCTGATGATTCCTTAAAGTGAAGGATGGAACACGCAGCCCGATTTTGCTCAACAATTCAGAACAGTCGATTGAGCCATTAGCTATATTGAACAAAAATACCATGTCGGCAATTTTTCTCCGCTCAATTAGTGGAAGAATGTGAAATTTTCTGCAACGGTTGTTGTAATTAGGCAAATAAGTTCTGGATCTAAACTGAATGCACCTCAAAAATTTCCTTTGGATACTTTCGATGCGATTGACGTAAGTATCGTAGACAGGATTCCATACAGGTGAGCAGTATTCGAGATGACTGCGCACAAAAGCACAGTACAGAATTTTTAGTGTTTTAATATTTTTAAAATCCGCTGATATCCTTAAGATAAAACCAAGGGCTTTAGAAGCTTTTTTAATAATTTTATCAATGTGTGTGTCAAAGAGAACTTTCGAGTCAAAAGTGACTCCCAAGTCTGTAATCGTGTTAACTCTGGCTATTGAAGTATTGGCTAGTTTGTAGTCATAAATAATGCGCTTCAGCTTACGAGTGAATGTACACGTGTAACATTTTGAGACATTTAGATCTAACCGGTTAGCCGTACAGTACCCAACGAATCTGTCCAGATCGTGTTGGAGGCGTTCAGCATCTTCGTGAGTCTTGATTTCACTTAGAATCTTCATGTCGTCCGCAAACAAAAGGACTGTTGAATTCGAGAAACACGAAGACACATCATTTATGAAGATGTTGAATAACAAGGGTCCCAAAAGCGATCCCTGTGGAATTCCTGAGGGGGCTGTCATAGTTCTTGATGTATATCCATTAAGGACAACAGTTTGACACCTGTTGGCCACATAAGATGAGAACCACCTGAAGAGATTTCCACTGATACCCATAGCCAGCAGTTTGCGCAAAAGTATAGCATGATCCAAACGATCAAAACACTTGCTGTAATCTGTGTAAATTACATCTACTTGTGAGTGGTGGGCCATACATTTAGTCAAGTAGTCGCTACAAAGAATTAGGTTGGTGGTTGTGGACCGACCTCGCAGGAAACCATGTTGGCGGTCGTTGATGCTTAATTTAAGACAGGTGTAAAGCTGCTGGTATATAATTTTTTCCAAGATTTTAGCGAAAATACATAGTTTGGATATGGGTCTGTAATTTTCCACAAGGTTTCTAGGCCCTTTTTTATGGATCGGAGTGATTATTGCCGACTTCCAAACCGCAGGTACCTCTCCCAAATTTAGGGACCGCCTGAACAGAAGTAAAAGAGGAAGAGTCAGACCTTTGGCACAGTTCAGTATAAAAACTGGTGGAATGTTGTCAGGTCCTGCAGATTTAGATAAGTCAACTCCTTTAAGTAGATTGAATACTTCTAATTCATTAACTTCGACCGAATGTATGTCCGAGACAGTATCGCTCAAATACATGCTAGGAACCCGCGCGTGGTCAATGGAAAGATCGTCGTCATCATTAATACCAGCACCAGAACTAAGAAAATTAGAGTAGAAATAGTCGCTAAACATATTGCAGATGTCCTCTACGACACTTGAAGTGCTATTTCTATACTTAAGCAAGGAAGGGTAAGCATTGATCTGATTTCTTGATTTAACATATGACCAAAATGCTCTGGGTGTCTTAAAAATGTCTGCT
Organism: Sesamia nonagrioides; assembly: GCA_017933935.1. Classification (NCBI taxonomy): domain Eukaryota; kingdom Metazoa; phylum Arthropoda; class Insecta; order Lepidoptera; family Noctuidae; genus Sesamia; species Sesamia nonagrioides. The sequence continues at coordinate 119,911 of JADWQK010000668.1, read as the reverse complement.
TCAATTTTTGCAATATAGGAGTTAAACATTTCACTTTCAACTTCCTTGGCACGCTGTCGGAGCAAGACAAAAGACTGGTGATCAGACAGGTTTCCGTATTTCTTGTACTTTGTGTGGTACTTGGATTTTTCTTTTAGAATTTTTATCAGAGGTTGCTTGAACCAGAGAGGGTATCTGCTACTTGGAACTACCGTCCTAATTGGTACAAAAGAATCACGTAGTTCATTGATTGTGTCATAGAAAAATGATACAGCATCCTCCAGTGTCCCAGAGCGCACTGCGTTGCGCCAGTCGATCTGGCTCAACCGATGGTTAATAGCTTTATAGTCGGCCGAACGATATAAAAATTTAGTACGAGGACGTGCCGGGAGAGTATGAAGTTCCACGAAATCAGCAGACACACAGAGAGCTTTATGATGTGGATCTTCTGGTACCAGAGGATCAGCGCAACTTGCTACTGAGACCTCACTATTAGATAAAACTAGATCTAGTATTTTTTTGTTAATATTTACATGGCGACTATATTGCGAGATATTGCAGATTGCAAAGTTATCAAACAAGCTGGCCTGAACATTACCTTGAATATTACTAGGGCAATAGGACTGACCATCATCATCTAGTTCCCAGTTTATGTTTGGTAGGTTAAAATCGCCAAGAAGTAGAAATTTATCAGACGGATGCTTCTGAACAATATCTGCTAGGTTATTAGAAAAATTTGTTAACTGACCTGCTTGAGAATGCCCAAGATTTTGGTTGCAGATGTACACCACACAGATATGCATTTTATACGATACTCGTGGCCTCTTCTTATGTAGGGTGAGAGTAATCCACAAGTCTTCAGCAGACGAGAACCATTCACTGCGGATATCACTAATAAGATCACGTCGAACTGCTATAAGCACACCACCCCCCAATGACTGTTTTGTGCTAGAATAATTTCTATCGCGTCGCCACACTATGTAACGGTCATCAAACAATTCACTGTCTTTAATACCTCCAATAAGCCAAGACTCTGTTAAGCAAATGATATCGTAAGAATTGACACACACATTGCGATAAAATGTTAAAGTTTTCGTACGCAATCCCCGAACATTTTGGTAATAAACACTAATAGGTGACATCGCAAACAGAAAGAATACAAATGAATAGCACTATAATAATAATTGAAATGGGAGGTACATTCAGATCAGAGCAAAACAATAAATGACGGTACATTATACATACGATCAAGCCAATCACAACCTTAGCTCCATACAAATAGGATTCAATAGAAAAATAGCCATGGTTAACACCGAGCGATAAGCGAACAAATGGGCCGCAGTCAAGGAATTTGCATAAAAATATGCCACCAGTGTCCCTCAAACTGATAGTGATGTACTTGCGAGTATACAAGTACGAAAAAATATAAAATTCACACATCCTTAACTTAAAAACTTCTTTAAATCTCGTTCCGTCTTTATATGGTAGGTTGGGGAGGTAGTGTTTTTCTTTATAAGGATTTTGCAACCAACTACCCAAGTGTATAAAAAACCTCGTTCTTTCGCGAGTTTTTCCGTTTTATTAAGCAGCATTTTGTTTTCAAAGGTAAGATGATCATTGACGTAGATGACACTGTCGGACTGCAAGCCCAACTTGCCTGCAGTTATAGATCCTTTAAGCTTTTTAGCAGCGGCCACGAAATCGTTTTTTAGGTATCTATTATGAACTGAGCAGATAATATTTTTATTCTGATCGTTATTTCGTGTCGGTACTCTCGCAATGAAATTTATCTGCTCTTTGGAGATACTGCATCCAATGATATCACCTATCTTGCCAATAATTGCGAACAGATTTTCTGAGTTGGTCGTCGGAACACCCTTTATTTCCAAGTTGTTCATCCTTGATCTTTGCTCCGTTTCGCGATGTAGATCTTCAATTTTGGAGCATCGTTCATGTAATACTGCCATCTCCTCCTTAGTTTTCGTAAGACAGTCCACTTCACTCTCCAATCCCGACACTTTATTGGCCAATGTCTCCACCGAATGATCCAGAAACTCAACAGCTGTTTTAAGGCTGGAGTACTCCGTCCTGATCGACTTAAGCTCCGCAAGTTCCGATTGAATAGCTCTAATATTCTCCATTATAGTGGGTAAGCTGTCCATCCGAGTTGAGAGAGCCTTCAGTTCTGACATTATTGCGTCCATGTCAGCTGTTACGGGCGTAGTTGTGGGGCGAGGACTGGATGCTGCCAGAGATTTGCAATTACTGCACTTCCATGTGTTCCTGCGATCCCCCAGCTTCCTCCATCCTCCTTCCGTTATGCCAGCGCAGGGAAAGTCGAACTGTTCCAGGCATCCCACGCATTTCGCTCCATCCCTGCTTTCCAGTTGGCAACGCTTGCATTTGAACATTTTGTATAACTTAGTAATAAAATTTGAGAATCGATAATTAATCACACACGAAGTATTACGCGTCCGGCCGATTTGCTGTCTACCGTCGGAATGCACCCAATAGAGGCGGAGACGGTGTCGTCTGCGTCTTCTGCTTATTAACATAATAAAAAGTTAAAAAACTAAAACCCAACTACGACAAAAAACGACGCTGAAAAAGTATAAAACAAGATTTTCAGAATACTGAACTGAACAAAGTTGCTAATATAGTTGCAAGTAAATGGACACAGTAGACTCTTTTTTGATGTTTCAATTTTCATGTTTGGAAAACCGCAGTCACACGTTATGAAAGTGCTACCGTAGGTATATGTAACGTGTGACTACGCCCTTCCAAACATGAAAATTTATCTCTAAATAGTGAATATTGCATACTTCAGAATAGTATCGTAAGACATTATTGTCAATTACAACGAAGGCATCTTGGTAGAGTCTACTGTGTCCATTTACTTGCAACTATATTAGCAACTTTGTTCAGTTCAGTATTCTGAAAATCTTGTTTTATACTTTTTCAGCGTCGTTTTTTGTCGTAGTTGGGTTTTAGTTTTTTAACTTTTTATTATTTGTACTATTTTGGTGTTAAAGTGTATTTGTGGCGCATAATATTAATAATAATAATAATAATAATAATAGCCTTTATTTCAGACAGTATTACATTACTTATTATACAGTATTACATACAGTTAGTATTATATTTCTTGCTTTTTTTTTTTATTTTTTTTTATTTATTTTTTACTCCTGATTCCATCTGTCTGTATGCCACCTATTGGCAAAGGCCTCCTCCAACCTTTTCCATTCTTTTCTGTCTTTGGCAGTTCTGGTCCATGTCCCTCCTGCTATGGCCCCTATATCATCCACCCATCTTCTAGGTGGCCTTCCTTTATTCCTTTTTTTGTAGCTTGTGAACCAGCTCATTATTGACTTCGACCATTTCTCCTGTCCTCTAATTGTATGGCCTGCCCATTGCCATTTTAACTTATTTATTGTTGATGTGACATCCCTAGTTTTGGTGTGCCTCCTTATGGTGTCAGTCCTTATTCTATCGGATAGACTTTTCCCCATCATACTCCTATCCATGGAATTTTGGCAAGTTTGTAACTTTTTAACATTTGCTTTAGTGAGTGCCCAGGTTTGGCATCCATATGTAAGTATAGGTAGTATGCTGGTATCAAAGAGTTTCCGTTTAATGGTTATATTGGTATTTTTATTTTTAAATACTTCTTTCAGACTCCAAAATTGTTTCCATGCATTTGCAATGCGTCTGTCAATTTCCTTTGAAGTTAAATCAATAGGAGAGATAACCTGGCCCAAATAGATATATTCCTTGACATATTCAATTGGGTTGTTATTGACCAGTATAGGTTCTTCCTTGCCATTGGTCATAGCTTTGGTCTTTATTGTGTTCATAGCCAATCCCACTTTGTCGCTCTCTCTAGCCAGGTCACACAGCATAGCCTGCAATCCAGCGCTCGATGACGAGAGGATTATCAGATCATCCGCAAATCTCAAGTGTGACAGGTTTTCACCATTAATGGGGAGTCCACATTTTTCCCAGTCCAATTTGCGAAAAATTTCTTCCAGGACAGCCGTAAAGAGTTTCGGCGACAGCGGATCGCCCTGACGTACGCCTCTACCTATTATAATATCTTTACCATCCTTTTCTAGTTTTATTTTAGCCTTGCTTTTGTCGTAGATATTTTTTATTTTTTTCGGCGTATAGTAATATGTAGAGATGTCCTATTTTACTATTTCGTAGCGCTTGGAGCGTAGCGCGTATAGCAACGGTTTCCCCGTATGAAGCTCCCGGTTTTTCGTAGTAGCGACGCACATTTGCGTCGATGGCACCGAATGGGTCATGAATTAGTGGATGAGGCCGTTAGTTTAAATAGATTGGATGTTTTTCTAACGGTGGTAGGCCATAACATCGGCTGCCGGCAGAAGTTACCACCCACCAGACAAAGTCTTGCCGCCAAGCGATTCGTCGTGTTCCAGCATGATGTCTGGTGAAGCCGTACGGAGGACGCGTCTGAGCACTTTGTGTTGCGTTGTGTGGCGAGTACGATGCGCCAAATGTTGTTGTGTCGGGAGTTTGGTCGTGGAGAGTCTCCAGATCAATCTCCCTCTAGCGCAGCATCGTTGGTCGTGTTGGTCTTGTTTAACATTGCATCACCTTTTTTTTTTTGACGCTGTGGGAATGCATTTACGCACCTTACCCCGAAGGGCGTGTGTGGGACTCGCCCAGCCGAAGCCGGGAATACCCACTAAACCCACAGCGGCACTCCGGCATCGCCATAGTGGCGGGGAAGTGGGAAACTAGCGCAGCCTGAGCTACCTCTCCCCCGCCGGCGAAACCCGCCTAGTAGGGCGGGCCCTCAATTGCCCCTCCTGGGGAGGGGCCGTGGCTCCCGCGTGATGAGCGATGTAAGGCGGGCGTCGGCCTCACGCCCACCGCTCACCTCAGGGAGGGAGAAAGCGGGCGAAATCCCGCCTTCTCCTCCCCCTACGCCGCCTGCGGAGCGCCGGAGCGAGGGGATCCTCCTCCCGCTCGCGCCCCGCGGCCTCCTTCTGCGACATCACGACCTCGCAGAAGGAGGCCATCGCCACCCAAGCCTCCTCGCTCCCCACCATCGCTCTGACGATGGCGGGCAGCGAGAGGTCCTCTCCAACCGCCGTGACAAGATCGCGGCGCGGCACGGCCCACGACGGGCACACCGCGAGGGTGTGTTCCGCCGTGTCCCCCGCCGCGCCACAACCATGGCACGACGGTGTCTCCTCTCGTCCTATCCGGTGCAGGTACCTGCCGAAGCAGCCGTGACCGGAGAGCACCTGCACCAGACGGAAGGAGGGGAATCCGTGACGCCTGTCGAGCCAGTCCCTCAGGACCGGCCCGACGGCGTCGAGGGTACGGCGGCCGAACACCGCGGAGGCGAGGTCCCGCGTCCAATGCTGGACGATGGCGTCCCTCGCCTCCCGGCGGACGGCTTCCCTCACTTCTGGGGCCGGACGCTCACCCAGCGCCCTGCGCCCCGCCGTCCACTCGTACACTCTGGCGAGCACCCACGCCTCGAGCTCCCAAGGCGGGGTGCCCGCCAGAGCGCACGCCGCTGTGAAGCCCACCGTGCGGTAGGCCCGCGATGCCCGCTGGGCGATGGCCCTTTGGGGCGTCCGAAGGGCGGTGAGGTTCTCCCTCCTATTGATGGAGCCCGCCCAAATAGGGGCCCCATAAAGGGCCATACTCCGCAGTATGCCGGCGTATAGACGCCGGCACCGCATGCTGGGCCCCCCCAGGTTTGGCATCAGCCACGAGAGGGCTCCCGCAGCCTTCAGCAGGCGCGTCGACAGCCCGCTGAAATGCGGGCCGAAGCGCCACCTGCTGTCCACCGTGAGGCCCAGATACTTCATCTGGGCCTCGACCCTGATCCTGACGCCCTCCACAAAAATGTGGGCGTCAGGTGGGGGGCGCTGCCGGGGGCCGTGAAAGAACACGGCCTCCGTTTTGTGCAGCGCCACCCTCAAGCCCAGGCGGCGGATCCTTCCCGCCACCAAGGATCCGCCCGAACATTGCATCACCTGGCTCAACTGCCGTCATCCTTGCTATTCCTAAGTTTTTTAAGTGAATAGGCTTAATAAACTAGTGCGCAGGCATCAAGGATTGCGTCACTGCTTACCATCAGGCGGGATTGCAGTCAAGCGCTAGTTTATAATTATTAAAAAAAAAAAAAAACTTATATTAAGAGGACCTGGGAAGATTTCTTAATCTATCTAATTCTGCTAACGATCGACTGTCTTGTGGATTTTTAAATAATTTATTATGATCCAAGGCACTTATAAATAATCCCTCTATGGTTTTAACTCTACTGAGAGCGACATAGGCCTGTCCTTTAGCAAACAATGACTTTCCTAGATCTGTAACTTTTTTATCTAGAGTACAACCTTGTAATTTATGAACAGTACAACACCAAGAAAGAATCAGCGGGAGCATTTTACGCTGAATTTGCCCAGAACCCTTCAAGCCGTCAAATTCAGTGAGGCAAGGCTCGATTTTGATAAGTCCGTTAGTATGTACTTTTATGGATGCGTCGTCAAATTGTATGAGAACAGCGCTTGGCTGTTCTCCTGTTCCAACTGATCGCGCCGAAGAGCAGGCCATTCGAAGGCCTTCACCACTCCCATCGCTCCGTTTACCAAACCCTGGTTTACATTCAAATTTCTACGAAGCATTACTAGGGATTATGTACAAACATAAAGTACTCGTGAAGCTCTTTCAGATGATACCAAATACGGTATATTTATTTTAATTTTGTATTAAAATAGAATTTTTTGTCCGCTAGAGGGCGTAATACTAAATTTGGTGACAAGCTTTATAGCTCATAACCAACAGAATATCAAGGCCCTTCTAATGGTTCTGCAGTGGTCTTATTCTGATAAGTAGTAAAGAAGCTATCTATGAACGAAAATATGTGAATTATATGCAATCAGCCCATGAATACAGGTAAAGTCACAAGCAAATGCTAGTAATATATATATATTCAAAATGTACAAGTTAAGCCCTTTCAAATGATACCAAACACGGCATATTTATCTTAACTTTATTTTTTTACTCTGTATATTTTGTCCGCTAGAGGGCGCCAAGTTAGATTTTGTGAAACTCCATAAAGCCTATAACCAGCAGACAATTAAGACGCTTCTAATGATATGTCATTTATCGAATTCGAATAAGTAGTTTAGAAGTTACGAGGGAACAGATGAACATACATACATACATACATACATACATACATACATACATACATACATACATACATACATACATACATACATACATAGCTTGTCAAAATCATAACCCTCCTTTTGCTTTGCCGTAGTCGGGTAAAAAGCGCGAGCAAACTTTCCGTATCAGAATCCATCTTCAGACTGCACAGCAACGAGCGGGCTATAAAATGTAGCGGCATCCAGATAAAAAGTGTCAGAAGCGAGCGACAGCCATCGGTGACCAGCAGCGGAGTGTAATGCACTTGATCAAGGATATCAGCCTCATGGTCCGTGATCGCTCTGCCGGGGGTCGGCCCAGAGCTCTCAGATGCCTGGTGTGCAACGGTTGACGGCTTCCAAGTGGCAGGTATTTGCGGGAAATTGCAACAATCCGGTGAGTCGTACTATTTTTATTTTGATTCCGATGCCGAATGTTCTCTTGTCAAGCTATCTGTAATTTCATTAGTGTACATACATACGCGATAGATCGTATACAGGATATAGGTTATGCCAAAGTATTGTGTACTGAACAATTTATTTCTTTCTTCGTGACAATAGAATGCAGATCTAACCTCGATTTGCAAATTTTATTTCGTGTGTAAACAATTATCGGATAATAATGGTTTAAAACACGATGTTATAATGAGCCAAGAAATAAAACAGGGTTTTACAATTATGATATTTGATTTGTCTCTGACTATTTCAAAACTAGGGTCCACTGTGGCCTGTAGTTACAAGCTCACTTGAGTTTCTAATAGGACGTGTGGCTAGACTATTAAATCTTATAACTTTTGACTAAACAAGAGAACATGCGACAACGAACATAGAAAAGAGTGTTATTTACGAAAAATCTAGATTTAATAGAAATAAAGTGATTTAGTGTTAATTTTTTTTGTTTTTATAATATTACAAACTAGCGCTTGACCGCAATCCTGCCTGATGGTAAGCAGTGACGCAATCGTTGATGGTAAAGCGCACTAGTTTATTAAGAGCCTATTCACTCTAGCCTTGAAGACACTCAAATTGTAGTCCGACGGAAACACCGCCGCTGGCAAACTATTCCAGTCCCTCGATGTACGTGGTATAAAGGAGGAGGCGAAACGCTTCATCCGGATCGTAGTGGTGTTAACAACGTAAGGGTGGAAACCAGCCGTACGACGGGCCGTCCGCTGGTGGAACGGAGATGGGGGAATTAAATCATGCAATTCCCTCGCACACTCCCCGAAATGCATCCTATAGAACACCGAAGGCTGGCTACTCTACGCCTGTGCTCTAGGCTTTGGAGACCAACTCGAGTTAGATCAGGGTCACCAATCAGCCTCTTTGCACGTCTCTCCACTGAATCCAAAGTGGCCAGGTGACACTTGGCAGCACCAGCCCAAATGTGACTGCAGTACTCCACACACGAACCGACCTGTGCTTAGTATAACATTAGAAGCTGCCCAGGTGTGAAGTACTGGCGGACCTTTGCAATAACGCCAAGTTTCCTGGCAGCCACCTTAGCCTTGGACTCAATGAACCGCCGAAAGTTAAGGTCCGAGGAAATCTCAACTCCCAAAAGCTGAAGGCGGTCGGAACACTTCAAGGACACATTCCGAAAAGTAGGAGCCAAGGTGAACGGGCTCCTTTTGGCGGTGAAAAGACACGCCTGTGTTTTGGCCGCATTGAATGCTACAAGATTGGCATTGCCCCATTCGGAGACTGCCTGCAGTGCAACACTCGTTCGCTCAACTATGGCCTCTCTTTCGGACCGGATTGATTCCCTACTAGCCCGAGCACCCGGCAGGTATCTCTCTACAACTGTGCTGTCATCTGCATACCCATAGATACCAGGCATCAGCAGATCGTCCTCTGAGGAACACCGGCATTAGTTGACATGGGCTCAGAAGAGCATCCATCGACAACAACTCGGAGGGACCGTTCAGTCAGGAAGTCTTTTACCCAGCCAGTCAGGCTAGGGAAAATGCCGTACGCTGGAAGCTTACTCAAAAGGCCAGCGTGCCATACCCGGTCGAAGGCCTTCGAGACATCAAGGGAGACAGCAATCGCTTCCCCATTCTTCTCGAGGGCCTCGCCCCACAAGTGAGTGGCATACACTAGTAGGTCCCCAGTTGACCGATTGCGGCGAAACCCGTACTGTCGGTCACTGAGGAGATAGTTACCTTCCAGGTATGCCAAGAGGCGCGAGTTCAATACGCGCTCCATAATTTTGCAAAGTATGGAGGTGATCGAAATCGGCCGATAGTTGGCAGGATCGGCACGACTACCCGTCTTGGGCACGGGCTGCACGTTAGCAAGCTTCCAGGACTTGGGCACAATACCAGTCCTAAAGAGTTTAGAGACAAAGTTAAGAAAGAAGAGTAAACTAAGAGAAGATAATGCAAAGATTATTCAAGAATATTTAGATTTAAAGCATATGAGAAGAATAACCAAAAGGAAAGTTATTTCCGAAATAGCAAGGTTATTTGACCCATTAGGTTGGCTAGCACCTAATATTGTTTTAGCCAAAATACGAATTCAAAAACGGTGGCTAGCAGGTTTAGAGTGGGACCAAGAAATTCCTAATAATTTAGTACAGGAATGGGTTACTTACCATAGCAATTTAGTTTCGTTGAACGAGGTTAGAATCCCACGGTGGCTGCATACTGCTGCTAATGTAAGGCAGAAACTTCATGGCTTCTGTGATGCTTCATAGATAACTACGGAAACACTCACATTTCGCTTGTCGCTTCAAAAACTTAGGAGGCACATATTAGACAAGTGTCTATGTGAAGACTTGAACTTTGTGGGGCCGTTGTTCTATCCAAATTGATGGCTGAAGTACGAGGGTATTGCATCAATAGGTATCCAGAAGCGTGATTGGCATGCATAGACGGATAGTGAGGTGGTACTGGCTTGGCCCAATAGGTAGGAAAATGGTTATTGGGAAGGATTAAGCAGAAGCATTGTGGGCCTGATAGAATTGCGCGGGTAGTCACTTTACACATGAAGGCCTCAGTTCTAAAAAGACCTATTTCCAAATTGTATCTATTGCGTGTTACCAAGTAAAGATAAGGTTAAAGTTTGTGGTAATTGTATTTCATATTATAAGGTTAATTGTCTGAAACATTTGTTAGTTTGTAAGAGTATCTTTGTTAAACCGCTTTTTTAGTTTGTAGTTAGTCATGATACAACATTGTTAGCATGGTGGGCGGCCAGTAATAAGGACATTCTGCATAATGTCCTTGGTGGGCGGTATATTTAGGTAACGGAATCATAGTGCGAGAAAGAATCAATATAATCGTTAAGTTATATTTTTGTTGGTTGACGTCAACCTCGATAGATGGCGTTGGCGTCGGTTACCAGCTAATGTATATAAGGCAAGAAAAATATATTTTTTGTATGTGTGAAATACAATCGCAATTCGTGAGCAATATTATAGGCATTAATATATACGTGTAAAGTAATTCCGTATTTTAATTGCCATCCCCTCCCAAGTCGACCCGCGGTCGTGTTCATCCTACCTTTAGTAAAATTTTTGAGAAATTAATTTTAAACCAAATGCTAAATTTTTTTAATAAAGTCAATTCTTGGTCCTTTTTTGTTTCTTATTTACATTAATGACCTGCCGTACCTAATAAAGGATAACCACGATATAGTGCTGTTTGCAGATGACACCTCACTTTTATTTAAACTGAAACGTCAGCAGCAGGTTACTGATGATGTAAATAGCGCGATCTCCAAAGTAGTCCATTGGTTTAATGTTAATAATTTACTCTTAAACGAGAAAAAACCAAATGCATTAAGTTTACTCTACCTCACGTTAGGCAGGTGGAAACTAAAGTGTTGATAAAGGGCGAAGAATTGAAATCTGAAGACAGCACAGTATTCTTGGGTATAACTTTGGATGCTAAGCTTCAATGGGGTCCACATATAGAAAAATTGTCAAAAAAACTAAGTTCTGCTGCATACGCAGTTAGAACAATTCGTAATTTGACTGATGTTGAGACGGCCCATTTAGTGTACTTTGGCTATTTCCATAGCGTAATGTCGTACGGCATTCTGTTGTGGGGAAATGCCGCCGATATTCAAACAATATTTGTTTTGCAGAAACGAGCTGTTCGTGCAATTTATAAATTAAGTCCGAGACACTCTCTCAGAGAAAAATTTAAAGAGATTAATGTACTGACCGTGCTGTCTCAATATATTTATGAAAATCTTTTGTATGCTCATAAAAATATAAAATTGTTTAAAAAATACAGTGATGTCCATAATATAAATACTAGGAACAGGCACAAATTTATTGTACCTACAACAAGGCTCAAGAAATAAAAAGTTAAAAAACTAAAACCCAACTACGACAAAAAACGACGCTGAAAAAGTATAAAACAAGATTTTCAGAATACTGAACTGAACAAAGTTGCTAATATAGTTGCAAGTAAATGGACACAGTAGACTCTTTTTTGATGTTTCAATTTTCATGTTTGGAAAACCGCAGTCACACGTTATGAAAGTGCTACCGTAGGTATATGTAACGTGTGACTACGCCCTTCCAAACATGAAAATTTATCTCTAAATAGTGAATATTGCATACTTCAGAATAGTATCGTAAGACATTATTGTCAATTTACAACGAAGGCATCTTGGTAGAGTCTACTGTGTCCATTTACTTGCAACTAACTATATTAGCAACTTTGTTCAGTTCAGTATTCTGAAAATCTTGTTTTATACTTTTTCAGCGTCGTTTTTTGTCGTAGTTGGGTTTTAGTTTTTTAACTTTTTATTATTTGTACTATTTGGGTGTTAAAGTGTATTTGTGGCGCATAATATTAATAAAAGTTAAATTGACGAACTAAAAACTAGGTAGTTAACATACGACATCTCTTTTGACTTATGTATCGGCGTATAGTAATATGTAGAGATGTCCTATTTTACTATTTCGTAGCGCTTTGAGCGTAGCGCGTATAGCAACGGTTTCCCCGTATGAAGCTCCCGGTTTTTCGTAGTAGCGACGCACATTTGCGTCGATGGCACCGAATGGGTCATGAATTAGTGGATGAGGCCGTTAGTTTAAATAGATTGGATGTTTTTCTAACGGTGGTAAGCCATAACATCGGCTGCCGGCAGAAGTTACCACCCACCAGACAAAGTCTTGCCGCCAAGCGATTCGTCGTGTTCCGGCATGATGTCGGGTGAAGCCGTACGGAGGACGCGTCTGAGCACTTTGTGTTGCGTTGTGTGGCGAGTACGATGCGCCAAATGTTGTTGTATCGGGAGTTTGGTCGTGGAGAGTCTCCAGATAAATCTCCCTCTGGCGCAGCATGGTTGGTCGTGTTGGACTTGGATTTAACATTGCATCACCTTTTTTATTTTATTTTTTTGACGCTGTGGTAATGCGTTTACGCACCATACCCCGAAGGGCGTGTGTGGGACTCGCCCAGCCGAAGCCGGGAATACCCACTAAACCCACAGCGGCACAACGACATCGCCTGAGTGGCGGGGTCATGGGAAAATGGCACAGCCTAACTACCAATCCCCCGCCGGCGAAACCCGCCTAAAAAGGCGGGCCCTCAATTGCTCCTCCCAGGGAGGGGCCGTGGCTCCCACGTGGTGAGCGATGTAAGGCGGGCGTCGGCCTCACGCCCGCCGCTCACCTCAGGGAGGGAGAAAGCGGGCGAAATCCCGCCTTCTCCTCCCCCTACGCCGCCTGCGGAGCGCCGGGGCGAGGGGATCCTCCTCCCGCTCGCGCTCCGCGGCCTCCTTCTGCGACATCACGACCTCGCAGAAGGAGGCCATCGCCACCCAAGCCTCCTCGCTCCCCACCATCGCGCTGACGATGGCGGGCAGCGAGAGGTCTCCTCCAACCGCCGCGACAAGATCGCGGCGCGGCACGGCCCACGACGGGCACACCGCGAGGGTGTGTTCCGCCGTGTCCTCCGCCGCGCCACAACCATGGCACGACGGTGTCTCCTCTCGTCCTATCCGGTGCAGGTACCTGCCGAAGCAGCCGTGACCGGAGAGCACCTGCACCAGACGGAAGGAGGGGAATCCGTGACGCCTGTCGAGCCAGTCCCTCAGGACCGGCCCGACGGCGTCGAGGGTACGGCGGCCGAACACCGCGGAGGCGAGGTCCCGCGTTCAATGCTGGACGATGGCGTCCCTCGCCTCCCGGCGGACGGCTTCCCTCACTTCTGGGGCCGGACGCTCGACGCTCGCCCAGCGCCCTGCGCCCCGCCGTCCACTCATACACTCTGGCGAGCACCCACGCCTCGAGCTCCCAAGGCGGGGTGCCCGCCAGAGCGCACGCCGCTGCGAAGCCCACCGTGCGGTAGGCCCGCGATGCCCGCTGGGCGATGGCCCTTTTGGGCGTCCGAAGGGCGGTGAGGTTCTCCCTCCTATTGATGGAGTCCGCCCAAATAGGGGCCCCATAAAGGGCCATACTCCGCAGTATGCCGGCGTATAGACGCCGGCACCGCATGCTGGGCCCCCCCAGGTTTGGCATCAGCCACGAGAGGGCCCCCGCAGCCTTCAGCAGGCGCGTCGACAGCCCGCTGAAATGCGGGCCGAAGCGCCACCTGCTGTCCAACGTGAGGCCCAGATACTTCATCTGGGCCTTGACCCTGATCCTGACGCCCTCCACAAAAATGTGGGCGTCAGGTGGGGGGCGCTGCCGGGGGCCGTGAAAGAACACGGCCTCCGTTTTGTGCAGCGCCACCCTCAAGCCCAGACGGCGGATCCTTCCCGCCACCAAGGATCCGCCCGCCGACGCCAAACTGGCCGCCTCCCGGGACATTGCATCACCTGGCTCAACTGCCATCATCCTTGCTATTCCTAAGTTTTTTAAGTGAATAGGCTTAATAAACTAGTGCGCTTTACCATCAACGATTGCGTCACTGCTTACCATCAGGCGGGATTGCAGTCAAGCGCTAGTTTATAATTATAAAAGAAAAAAAACATATATTAAGAGGACCTGGGAAGATTTCTTAATCTATCTAATTCTGCTAACGATCGACTGTCATGTGGATTTTTAAGTAATTTATTATGATCCAAGGCACTTATAAATAATCCCTCTATGGTTTTAACTCTACTGAGAGCGACATAGGCCTGTCCTTTAGCAAACAATGACTTTCCTAGATCTGTAACTTTTTTATCTAGAGTACAACCTTGTAATTTATGAACAGTACAACACCAAGAAAGAATCAGCGGGAGCATTTTACGCTGAATTTGCCCAGAACCCTTCAAGCCGTCAAATTCAGTGAGGCAAGGCTCGATTTTGATAAGTCCGTTAGTATGTGCTTTTATGGATGCGTCGTCAAATTGTATGAGAACAGCGCTTGGCTGTTCTCCTGTTCCAACTGATCGCGCCGAAGAGCAGGCCATTCGAAGGCCTTCACCACTCCCATCGCTCCGTTTACTAAACCCTGGTTTACATTCAAATTTCTACGAAGCATTACTAGGGATTATGTACAAACATAAAGTACTCGTGAAGCTCTTTCAGATGATACCAAATACGGTATATTTATTTTAATTTTGTATAAACATAGAACTTTTTGTCCGCTAGAGGGCGTAATTTTAAATTTGGTGACAAGCTTTATAGCTCATAACCAACAGAATATCAAGGCCCTTCTAATGGTTCTGCAGTGGTCTTATTCTGATAAGTAGTAAAGAAGCTATCTATGAACGAAAATATGTGAATTATATGCAATCAGCCCATGAATACAGGTAAAGTCACAAGCAAATGCTAGTAATATATATATATTCAAAATGTACACGTTAAGCCCTTTCAAATGATACCAAACACGGCATATTTATCTTAACTTTATTTTTTTACTCTGTATATTTTGTCCGCTAGAGGGCGCCACGTTAGATTTTGTAAAACTCCATATAGCCTATAACCAGCAGACAATTAAGACGCTTCTAATGATATGTCATTTATCGAATTCGAATAAGTAGTTTAGATGTTACGAGGGAACAGATGAACATACATACATACATACATACATACATACATACATACATACATACATACATACATACATACATACATACATACATACATACATAGCTTGTCAAAATCATAACCCTCCTTTTGCTTTGCCGTAGTCGGGTAAAAATAGGTGGCTCTTTCAGATGCCAATGTATACATTTTTACAATGGACTTCCAGAGGTGGTTCATGATCTGAGCCTGAATAAATTCAAATCCTTCATTAAACGTAAGTTGTGTCAGAAAGCATTTTATAGTGTGAAGGATTATATTGAGGACAAAAAGGCTTAGGCTTGAGCTGCGTCCGATTTCTATACACTGATTGTTGTCTGATTTTTCCTCTTGTAGTTTGAATATGTAATTGTTTATGTTATTAATTGGAAGCCTGTATTACACACTATGTAGCCAAGCATATTGTACGTTACGGAATTGTATCGCTGACAGAGGTGTTCGGCACTTGTACAGCTACACAGGAGCTATACTTAGTATTCGGGAACACTGTTGGAGCTGCTGAACCTTGGACAAAACTATCTTAGCATTGTGTAGATTCAATTTCTTAGTATTGTATAATTGCATGGCAAACGTGTGAGCACAATGTACGAATGTGCTGTAAGGCATTTTTTTGTTTGGTTAGTCTTTTTTATTGACTTGATAGTGCTCTGGCTGTTGAGAGTATGTCATGCTCACTCAAATGTCTCGCTGATGGTGGCGTATGTGTTGGGTCATTGGGTTCCCTTCAATATGGTTGAGCTGAATGATGCTGATCCATTCGTCATGTTCGTGAACGGACGCCGTCGGAGGGGACTGGTCATCTCTTAGCTGCCACGGCGTATTTTAATTTCTGAATTGATTTTTCCATAATGGATGCTCTCGGCGTACAATTTATTTCTGCATCGTTCTCACACGGTTGATTTCAACATGAATGATGTAATCAAATATTTGTAACAATAGCTTGAAAATTTAAAAGAGTGTCCATGGAGTTTCTTGCCCGTTCTTCTCCATAGGTACTCTTTGGAATGGGCGACTAGCTTCATCTTATTGACTGACCGACCTTCTGACAATTCAAAAGTGCCTGTAACTGGTTTATTTGAAATAAATGCTTTGATTTGATTTGATTTGAAATGAGAGGCGATACAAGCGCGTCAATACAGGAGACAACTCGGGCGTACAAGCTTTAAGAACAATCGCTGGTATACCATCCGGACCACTAGCCTTATTCTCGTCCAGACGACACAGTACACTCAGAACCTCCTTGTTCCTAATGCGAACCTCGGGCATTGAGGCTCCGCAATGAGGTAAATTAGGTGGAGTAGCACTGCCAGTATCAAGACGCGAATTATGGGCAAAGAGAGAAGCAAAGAGACCTGCTTTCTCTCTCGCCGTATGAGCCGGTGTTCCATCAGGCCTAACCAGCGGAGGCAGTGAGGGCCGACAGAAGTTCGCCTCAACCGATTTGGCAAGGGACCAAAAAGATCTGCTACCGGGTGGCTGCGCAGATAACTTGTTGCCAATATGGGTGATGCGGTCGAAGCGAGCCTTCTTGAGCGCCTTCTTGTAGGACTTGGCAGCACGGTTAAAAGCTCTCTTCTTTGAGCTTAGATCCGGAGCTCCGCGGTCACGAGCGTCAACCCAGGCGAGAAATGCCGTGTGCTTACGCTGTTCAGCTTGTACACAATCGGCATTGAACCATGGGCGAGCCGAGCCACCGACGGTCACGTCATTGAATGGGATAAAATACTCCATAGCTTGACGCACCACATCGGTTATAGCGTCCACACAGCTCGACGGATTGTCAGAAGAGAAGCAGACCTGCTGCCAAGGATAAGACGCAAAGAAGTGGCGCATCTCATCCCAATCCGCTGACCTGTATCGCCACAATCGCCGTTCACCACGAGAGTCGTGTTCTGGTGGGGAGAAGGACGACACAGACTTCTTTAATTGAGAATGAAGAGAGAAATCGGACGAAATTAGACCTGAAATAAAAGGGACCATTTAAAATCTTAGAATAACTTGATGGGTATCGTTACCTATTGAAATATTTGACTGGTAACACGACTTAAAGTACCCCCACGATCGCGTACGATTTCTCCAAGTAAGGTACTTGCTGAGTTAGATTTTCATAATGTAGAAGATGGTGAGAGGGTGCCTCCACCAGCAAATGGAATACATGCCATAGCTTTTTGGTTGCACTGCACGCACTAGTCTGTCGTCGAAACTGAAACTCAGTGAGGGGTTGTTCAGGACGCGATGGGCACCTAGTGGTGTGGCGGGGACCAGGGTCTCAGACTGTTAGTTGTACAGTCATGTATTGACCTGGGAATCGCGGACTATAGAGTTGGTCGTATCACATGAGGTAATAACGATATGGTCAGGTCAATAATGAGTTATCACAAGCCGGACGACGGTGTTTTCTTTTTGATAATTATGAGGCTTTAAAATTATTAAGTTTGTTTGGTTTTCTAATAGTCATTTTAATTAAACGTTACGTTCTAACGTGTGCTTGGAAATACCTACAATAGAGTCAGAATTTGCCGATAACGGGTCAATTGGGGGAGAGTTATAAATTATTAACTGTTTAACAATAGCCTGTGTGGCAACAGCCTGTGTGGCACTAGCCTGTTGGTAATAGCCTGTGTGGCACTGGCCTGTGTGGTACTGGCCTGTGTGGCCATAGCCTGTGTGGCTATAACTAATGTGGCAATAGCTTGTGTGGCAATAGTCTGTGTGCCACTATCCTGTGCTGCAATAGCCTGTGTGGCACAAGCCTGCGAAGCACTAGCCGCTGTAGTACTAGCCGCTGTAGCAATAGCCTGTATGGCTACAGCCGGTGTGGCAATAGTCTGTGTGGCACTAGCCGTTGAGGCAATAGCCTGTATGGCTTTAGCCTGTGTGGCTCTAGCCTGTGTGGCAATAGCCTGTGTGGCACTATCCTGTATGGCAATAGCCTGTGTGGCGGTGGCTTGTGTAGCGGTGGCCTGTGTGTCAAGTGGCCTGTGTGGCGGTGGCCTGTGTGGCGATGGCCACAGTGGCGGTGGCCTGTGTGGCGGTGGCCTGTGTGGCGGTGGCCTGTGTGGCAACAATCGATGTACAATTAGATTGCGTGGTTGTAGACTACTGTCATCGTTCTGAATGCTATGAAGTTAGATTTAAAGCGGTCAGGACGACCGAGCGTGAAGTGGTTACTTTTATGATTGTCACAGATTGTTCACCCGAGGACGTGTGAAGTCGCAGGATGGCTGTAACGGCGCGTGACTGGTTAGTTTTGAATATTGTGATTTGTTTTGCAACAGTTCGTAAATTACTCTATTTTCTGAAGTCGATTAATTTGTCGGTATTCGGATAAATTATGATTTTTATATTGAGAGTGGGTAACACCGACTGGAGTTGAGTTTGACATATCGAACGACCGTTGGCGCGGGCAGTCTTTGCTCAAGCTTCGATCGAGTGTGTGTCATACTCAAACCCAGTGGCTCTTATCTGTTTTAATTTGAGATCACCGTTGTAATCCATACTAATATTATAAATGCGAAAGTAACTCTGTCTGTCTGTCTGTCTGTCTATCTGTTACGCTTTTCCGGCTAAACCTCTCAACCGATTTTGATGAAATTTGGCACAGACAATCTTTAGACCCTGAGAAAGAACACAGGCTACCTTTTGTCCCGGAAAAATTTGATATTCCCGAGGGAAATCTAAAAAGCGCGATATAACCAAACTCCACGCGGGCGAAGCCGCGGGCGGAAAGCTAGTCCTTTAATATTAAATTGATCTAAGTGTCTCTACAGTTAAAATAATAAGAATCGAACATCACACTATAGTTATTGTTCAAAGTTTTCTCGAAAAACCGCCCACGATGGATGCATGGATGCTCATGGGATGAGAAGACACCTCAACTATCCGGAAATTCGGCCCCGCTTACTGACGTATATTTCCCGAAATATATATTTGTATACATTAGAAGCACTTCCGGTGTGAAGTGCCACCGGACCTTTGCATAACGCAAAGTTTCCTGGTAGCCTTAGCTTTAGACTTAATGTACCGCTCCAAATTTAAGTTTGAGGAAATCTCAACTCCCAAAAGCTGAAATAGTGAAAATCAAGAGACTGAATTTAAGTTACATAATCACGTCATCTCTATCATTGCTCAAACATTCAGCCTGGTCCTATAGGAATTATATAAAAATCGGTCCAGTAGTTTGGTATTTAAACCAAAATTACGGGTAAAAATTCAATTAAAGTTGCATCGTTTGCTTGCTAGCTTATTTTCGGGGTGGAAATCCTCATAGGATGTCCGCCGCCCTAGGGTGGGCGACGGGGTCTGTCAGACTTTTACTGACTAAAACCACCCCGGTGTCTCTGGGGCCGCGGGAGTCTAAATTCTTCCGCAGCCCCACACTCTCGTGCTGGCCCGGTCTGTCCGGGCCTCGTCTCCGGCACGGGGTAGTGGGGTGTTAAGCTACCCCGTGCATCGCCTCAGAGGCGCGCTGACATGCGCGCGCGCCTCCGCCTCGGGGTCCATCGAATAGGGGGCGGGGACTTCCCCATGTCCCTCGCCCCTGGACCCATTCATGGGGGGCGGAAGAGGGCGTTATCCGCCCTTCTTCGGCGCCCGGTGCGTCTTCTGCGGCCCGGGAAGGGAGTTGAGATCTCCCTCTCCCGTTCCGCAGCTTCCTTCTGCGACATCACGTCCTCGCAGAAGGACACTACCGCGTCCCACGACTCTGCGCTGCCGGCCATCCTCCGCACTACTGCCGGCAGCGTCAGGTCGCCTCCTACTTCATTTGTGAGGACACGGCGCTGCTCCTCCCAAGCTACACACCCGGAGAGCGTGTGCTGCGCCGTGTCCTCCCCGCATTGGACGCAGTGGTGGCACCGAGCGTCCGGCTCCCTGCCTAGGCGACACAGGTACTTGCCGAAGCAGCCGTGCCCCGACAGCACCTGCGTCACCCTGAATGACAGGGAGACGTGCCTTCTCCCGAGCCAGTCGTCGAGTACGTCCAGTCTGACCTGAAGCAGCTGAACAGTACTTTTCACAACTAAAAAGTTTTTTAAAAGAAAAGAAAACCAACCGACTTTCAAAAAAAAATACTACAAAGTGAAAAATAACCAATTTCGGAAGTCGGTGGCAAAACAAACACACCTTGACCATACGCTCAATGTCATTCTGACCCTCGAGAAAACACCAACGGCCGCTTTGAACAAAAACAAAGTTAAAAAACTAAAACCCAACTACGACAAAAAACGACGCTGAAAAAGTATAAAACAAGATTTTCAGAATACTGAACTGAAAAAAGTTGCTAATGTAGTTGCAAGTAAATGGAAACAGTAGTAATGTCATACAATACTATTTTGAAGTATGCAATATTCACTATGTAGAGATAAATTTTCATGTTTGGAAAGGCGTAGTCACACGTTACATTTACCTACCTACCGTAGCACCTTGACAACGTGTGACTACGCCTTTCCAAACATGAAAAATCTCTACATAGTGAATATTGCATACTTCAAAATAGTATTGTATGACATTACTACTGTGTCCATTTACTTGCAACTACATTAGCAACTTTTTTCAGTTCAGTATTCTGAAAATCTTGTTTTATACTTTTTCAGCGTCGTTTTTTGTCGTAGTTGGGTTTTAGTTTTTTAACTTTGTTTTATTTGTACTATTTTGGTGTTAAAGTGTATTTGTGGCGCATATTATTAACAAAAGTTAAACTGATGAACTAAAAACTAGGCACTTGACATATTACATCTACACGCACATATAACAACATAAGCCCGAAGGCATATAGTGCAGAGGCCTTTTTATGGGAGATTTAGCCAGTTATCAAACTGTTTCCGCCTTCACCGCGTGGAGTTCTCCCAGCTTATGTCGTTTTCATTAGTGAATTACATATTCTATTAATGTTCACACTGCTCTACATTGCATAAAGCGATTCACAGTTCCCGTGATCCGCGCTTTACTCTTATCGCTCATATTTAACATCATTAAAGCACTCTTGTAATTATGTACAAGCATAAAGCACTCGTGAAGCTCTTTCACGTGATACCAAACACGGTATATTTATTTTAATTTTATATTAACATAGAACTTTTTGTCCGCTAGAGGGCGCAATACTAAATTTGGTGACAAGCTTTATAGCTCATAACAGAATATCAAGGCCCTTCTAATGGTACTGCATTGGTCTTATTCTGATAAGTAGTAAAGAAGATATGAACGAAAAGATGTGAATTATATGCAACCAGCCCATGAATACAGGTAAAGTCACAAGCAAATGCTAGCAATATATGTATATTCAAAATGTACAAGTAAAGCGCTTTCAAATGATACCAAACACGGCATATTTATCTTAACTTTATTTTTTTACTCTGTATGTTTTGTCCGCTAGAGGGCGCCACAGTAGATTTTGTGAAAACCCATATAGCCTATAACCAGCGGACAATTAAGACGCTTCTAATGATATATCATTTGTCGAATTCTGATAAGTAGTTTAGAAGTTACGAGGGAACAGATGAACATACATACATACATACATACATACATGATACATACATACATAGCCTGTCAAAATCATAACCCTCCTTTTGCTTTGCCGTAGTCGGATAAAAACAAATAATAGACTGGCTAAAAAACAAAGGGACACTCATGGGCACGAGTTATTTAAAAAAAAGGATTCAAGAAAGCCGCTGAAATCGCCCCACAATATGGTGATAAATATTTAATCTATGTAATTTGTGATAATTGTGTAAAATGTAACGTCAATGTCTAGAAGTAACGGCATTGATATTCTCAGTTTACCTCCGTACCAAACTGCAAACACTGCAAGTACTGCAAACTGAACCCCTTTTTTTGTTGGGATGGGAAATCATCAAATGACTTCTCCCGCTCTGGGCGGAGCGGTCTCAGACAGTGTCAGACTTTTACTGACTAAAACTCACTCGTGTTTCTTCACTTGCCTGTGCGACGGCCAAGGCCACGGTTTCTTGTTTAACCAACCCGCAACCCTGACCCAGGAGGCATCGGTCTTCGTGGACCCCGTCACGATGTACTGACATCTCTTTGAGGCGCGAGCTGCCCACTGCTCACCGCCCGCAGGCCCGTGCCTACGGTGGCTGGAAGTTAGTGTCATCTCCCGATCAGGGCGTCTCCTGAGGCGGCTAGTGGCGTGAGGCCGCTGGGATTCCCGTTGCCTCACGTGCTCCGCTTCCTCCTTTGCCACTGGACTACGTCCAGAAAAAAATACCACATGGAATTTAGCTGACGTTATTTAACTCGCTGCAGAAAATACTTTTGTTATAAATAGTAACGAGAATTCTGGTGATATTGATTAGAATATGATATTAATAATTTAATTTTGATTTTAAAGTGTATTTAAAAAAAAAAACTTAAGCTTTCAAATTAATTTGTTTGAATTTAACACTATTGTGAATACATCTTGCAGTTGCATTGATAAACTCACTGCATTCTTAACGCGAATGAACTGTACAGGAAGATGTGGAAAGTGTGCACTTTCACACATCAACATCTTCCTGTCTACCTACTACCTACCTTCATAGTCTATTACATTAGACAAGTGGGATGTTACATAGAATAAAATACAAATATTTATAAAGCTAACAGTAATTAGTTTATAGATTTTTTAAAATATAACAAAAAATACGATAAAAAGATATATAAGTTAATAATACCGAATACATTATTCAAAGAAGACGGGTATTATAATACAAATTGTTTGTTCGTTTTCTACTATAACATCCAGTATTAGAGGATGATGCTGTGGGTACTGTTCTAAAAGGAAGTCGTAAGGGCGGGGAGGCTGCAGCAGTCAGCAGATCAGCACTAGCACAGGGCTCCGAGGGTCGCAGCCGGCGTTCTCGTTCAATTTGTTGTCTCTCATAGCGCTGTGCGTAAGCCACACTGCGCTGTAACGCCGCCAGACTATCAGTGCGAGCTGGAAACCGCTCCAAACTGTTCGAAACTTCACCCACTTCAGCAGTATCAGTATCTACGATTTCTTGGTGGTCTAGTATCATACCAATATTTAGCTTAAGGTTAGTTGAACCATCTCTAAAAATGAGATATACTGTAGCTTGGTCTAATACTTTTAGAGAGAAATGTTCGTTAATCTTCAAAGCTTTCATCTTGATCTGAAAGGGTTTGAATTTTTGTGATAACTTCTTGCTTTTCTCCTTGATAAAGTTATCAAATTCTATGGCTAACATTTCTTCATTATCTGGTCGAGTTTTCTTATCTGCTGCTGTTCCAAGTTTAAGAATATTAGGATCCTTGTGTGCCATTTGGGTATCTATCATGACTTGCTGTAGGACTGGCGGGTCGTTCAATGTATGCCACTTCCAATGTGAAACTGGACCGATTCCACGATCAAGCACCACCCCTTCAGTTTGATTGTATTTAAGGCTGAGAAAAAATTTAAATATCTGTATTATTAGGTGCAGAAATACATGTACTTATGTATAAGCCCTAGTCTTATACCAAAAAATGCTCTTGGTCCTACTAGTAGAAGTATGCGGTCCGACCTTACTTCACTACTTCTCATATCACACATTTTCTTACTCAGAAAATATGTCACGTTTGGCCCTGGGATTTTGGAATAATAGCGTACCCAAAAACGTAAAGCGTTTTAATAGAAAGAGGCCAGTTATGGCGATCAATCATACCGTAACACATCAGGCAGCGAAGCTCGTGAATGCAACGCGGCGCGTTGCATTCACGCGCATACAGAGTGGTGCTGACAATACGGCAATAAATAAAAATACAGACCATGCTGGTTCATAGGAATAATCCTGAACCATAGAAAAAAACCTAGCATCAAAAATAAAAAAATGAAAATTTCAAACAAACTAAATCGCATAAAATTGCAAACGGAATAGAACATCCTTTAAAATATTCGTTCAATGACATCCGCGGGCGACAGCGCGTTCCTGTATCGACTTGCTTTTTCGCGCCATTATTATTAAAGTTTAGTACCACTGGATGCGGCTGTCATCAACCTGCAAGCGCTTCCTTATCAACATGTACATCATGTAAAAAATGTGAAAAATGAAAAATTATTTCCTGTGACTAATGTAATGGATATATTTATATATTTTTTTATGGGTAGACTGATAATGTGTTGAGGTACACGATGTTTAATTTATTGTCGTATTGTCAGCGCCCAAAAACACGCACAGTCACAGAAAGTGCACCCACGCACGTTCAATTAGTTCAGCAGGCCCGCAACATGCAGCGTTTATGTGTGACCGTGTGATATGTTTGCCTTACACTAGTTTTTTCAGCACTGACTTGACTACTATATGTTTACTGAGCCTAACTTGCTCTGCTATCCGGAAATTGATGTTATTAATATTTACCGTATCTTGCCACTATGATCGAAAACTATGCCATTGCCTAGATAGTCAAAAGTGGCAAGTATCGTAATAGGATGTGTCCGGCCACGCTCGTCGGGTTCTCCGCTGCTGTATATTACGAAACGCTGCTGAGCATTTGTCTCTGAAATTTCATATTGTTAAAAGATTAGAAAATTACCTTCATACAACAATATCCAATACTTTTATAAATATCTTAGTCAAGAACAGAACTGAAATTATCACAAAGATATTTAGGGAAATCGGGATAGTACCTCTCACTACGTAAATATATTGAAACTAACTAAGCCGGTTAATTCGTATAGAACAAGATAACCACCTTCGGCATCATAATAATCAAGTGCTAATCGACCATTCCTGTAGTACCAGCGACCTCGTCCGTTGTCGTCGAACTCTGCTAGTCTTTCGCCGGAGTCGTAATTCATCAGCCGTTTGTTTTTATTGTGTTCGAACCAGTCAAACTCGGGGTGTGCCGGACGCATTCGATAAACATTCATCTAAAGACAAAACGTGGCTTAATACACATCAGATTTGAACAGCCTACAGTGTCGACTAAAAGTCTATATGCAATCTCAAAAAGCAATATATTGACGGTTAATTTGACTTAAGTTCTTTTAGTTTCATGGAAATACACCCATGTATCATTGTCGTCGACAATTGATTATATAATTCATAATTATTTTTATTTTAACAGTATGATATGAGACAACATGACTTGGCTAGCGGTTAGGCGCGTGCATACATTAATCAGTATAAAGGTCATAGCACACTTAACTCTACTCCAACACCGCTCCAACCCAACACCGCCCTATAATAAGGCGACTGTTCGCAGTCCGCGCGGCGACAGCTAGCAGACACCCACACAGTCCACGCGGAGACTGCTAGCAGACGCCCAGCTGTCCACCCGTCGCCCGCTCTATTCGCTATTGACACAGTTCGCGATCGATTTCTATTGAAGCAACTCGTCTTTTTTACAATATCCCGATTCACAACGCGCGAAAGATCGAGGGAGCGGATTACTTGGTAGAAATTGACTGACTGAGCCACAGAGTACTTGGACTGAGCGCCGAGCGGCGACCAGCGGCGACGCCGCCGTGGATTTCGGTGCGACGACTGCTAGCAGTATGCTCGCGGACGCCGCGCCAAAGTACTCTGTGGCCGCGCCTACCGCTCGGTTATAACGACCGGTCAGCGAGGCGTCAACTTTCGAGCAGTCTGACGGCGGTAAGACAGCGCGCTGTCTGCTAATTTATGATGCCAATGTGAAATATATCTAAAGTGCAATATTTAAAGCCTATATTTGAATAATATTCTTTTTGCCGAGTGAGAGCAGAGTCGTTTAAGTCAGATTTCAAACCTTACGTAGTACATAGACATTTTGTAAGGTTTTATTAGATGGAAGTAATGGTAAATGGAAGAAATGTAATAAATATTTTTTATCTTTACATTACGTAAAGTTAGAGAATTGGAGGAAGATAATAGAAACCAGATAAAGATTTTAGTTTTCTCTGAGGTAGACACAAGGGCGGATCCAGCTTTGGCGCCAGGGGAGGGTCACATAGTCGTGGTCAAATCGTAATATCTTTTAATTAAACTTTGATAATAGGGAAAATTAAAAAGAAGGTATTTAATTAATATGTATATAATAAGTACTGAACTTATAAATACCTAATGAAATAACGAAATCAATTTTTCTTTCACGTCTTCTTCCGTAACGTCTTATCACTTTATCTACTTCAATGGATAGGTACGTTTTTATGGACGCGGAGAAGTGCCAGTCCGCTTAGACGTTCTTTAACCATTGAAGCTCATTACCATGCTTTGATTTTTCGTGACGTCGACGACGTACGACTGGATGCTGAGAGGTTAGATCAGACCGGGGGGTAGACCTGACATGTTATGCGGACGACACGCTGGTCACCGCCCGGGGGAGCTTACACAGGGAAGCAACGTTGCTGGCGATGGCTGCGGTATCACAGGTGGTGGGCCGCATACGTCGAATAGGCCTGAAGGTGGCCCTTAACAAGTCGGCGGCCATGGTATTTCATGGTCCCCGGCGGGCGCCGCCACCGGGCTCACACATCGTGGTCGGGGGGGTTCAGATCGCTGTCGAGTCCACCATGAAGTACCTGGGACTGGTGCTCAACAGCCGGTGGGATTTCGGCCCCCACTTCCGGCGGCTGGCGCCCAAGTTAGCGCCAACGTTGAAAGCTGGGGCGCTTTCAACGTTGCTTCTCAATCTGGCAGGCCCGAGCGCCGCCTGCAGGCGGCTCTTCCTGGGATTTGTGCGATCGATGGCCCTGTATGAGGCCCCGAAGTGGGCCTCTAACCTGACGGCCGGCAGCATCTGTACTGCGACAACCGCAGAGAGCGATGGCCATCAGAGTTATACATGATCATGAATTATGCACGATCTTATGAGGCGGCCTGCCTACTGGCTGGATCCCCGCCTTTGGACCTGGAGGCGAAGGTCCTCGTCACTGTTCCGGTAGCGTGAGGAGGCTCGGGAGAGGGGCGAACAGCCGATGCTTTGTCAGGTCGAGCAGCGTCGGTCGCAGCTCCGAGAGGTCTTGGTGGCGGAAGGGCGGAACAGGCTTTCACGCCCTACCACACCTCACCACCATCGAGGTGAACCGGCCGGTACTGGCGGACTGGCTCGGGAGAAGGCACGGCTACCTGACGTTTCAGATGACACAGGTACTTTCGGGGCATGGTTGCTTCGGGAAGTATCTGTGTCACATAAACAGGGAACTGAACGCCCGCTGTCACCACTGCGTCGTCAGCCGGGAGGACACGGCGCGGCATACGCTGGCAGAGTGTGCCGCTTGAGTGGAGCTGCACCGTGACCTCACCTCTGAAGTAGGCAGTGACCTGTCGCTACCGGCCGTAATCGAGTCGATGGTCGGCAGCGAAGAGTCCTGGGATGCGGTGGTTTCCTTCTGCGATACAGTCGTCTCGCAGAAGGAGGCTGCGGAAAGGGAGAGGGAGATCTCGTCTTCTCACCCGGCCCGCAGCAGGCGCACCGGGCGTCGGTGGAGGATGGATAGCACCCTATTTCAGCCCCCTTAAATGGGTCCAGGGGCGATAGACTCGGGAACATTTGTCACCCCCAAACATCAGGACCCCAGGTGGCGGCGCGAAGTGTTCCACGCGCGCCACTCTTAGACGTCAGGGGGGAGTCATACACCTCACTCCCCTCCCTAACCGAAGGAGGCCGACAGTGGCGGGCCAGCACCAATCGGCGTTTGCGGAAGCAGTGTTTGTTCACGCAACCTCCGGTGTAGACCTGTGAGATGGAATATCGGGGTGGTTTTTAGCCAGTAAGAGTCTGACAGACACCGCGGCCCACCCCAGGGCGGCGGACTTTCATGACGATTTTCCAGCCCGGAAACAAAAACAAAAAAGTGACCTTAGGACTACCGTAGAATTGGGAGAACCCAGAACCCCGGAAAGGCAGATGACGAACGCTTGGGTGGTTTTTTAGCCGGCACACCCCTCCGCGTCTCCGAGCGGAGGATAGTCCATGAGGATGTTTCCACCTTCGGAAAATAGTACCTTCAAACTCCCTCGCCCAATAAAAAAATACGTAGGTATATATAGACGATAGCACATCAAGCTACTAAAAACTATCAAATGTCTTTATTAGATTTTCAACCCTATTGCTAAACAATGAAGGCGGAAGATTGATTGGGATTATTTGTCAGGTTCCGGTAGCTTTTTTTTTTTTTTGATATGGCATCTCATAGGTGGCCATTAGAGGCCGTAACTACTTAACCGGACTTTCCTGTGGATGCCTTAATTAAAAATTAAAGCCTCCAGCCAGGGGCACTTAAAACTAACTTAAAATTAGGCGACTACGCACTAAGGTCACCCCCTGTGGGGTACGAACCTCGGCTTAGGGCGTCACTAGAGAGGACAGCAGGGGACGGCTGGATCGAAAGTTTGATCGATACTTAATGGTTTGATGACCGCGGCGTTTCCTAGTACTAGCTCTGAGAAGAAACGCCGAAACAAACTCAGAGGTTATTGTAGGGACATTATGATATTACTGGCTCAGCTGCGGCGCGGGCTGGCCTTCATCGGACAAGGAACGGGGGAGGGTATTACTACGTGGAGCGTGTCGCGGTGGACCTCGGCGGCGAGGTCGGTAGGTCGGTCTGTGTTTGTGTAATGTGCTGGTGGCCCTATTGGCCTCTTGGAGGAGGGTAATGGGGTCATCAGGGTCTGAGAGAGCATGCCGAGGGCGGCGAAGTCGGGAGATGGTGGAGGGAGTGTAATTGGCGGCCGCTGCTATAAGAGGATTGCGGTGCTTGGCAGCAGTGTCAAAGAAACGCTTGGAAAGGCGTTTCATGAACTGCTGCATGGTGGGGATTTTGAGATCAAGATGGAGGATCTCATTTCGGACGAACTGAGGGGCGTTTGTGGTTTTACGGAGGAATCGGTTTTGGACTACTTGCATCCTATGGATATGACGTGGCTTGGCATGTGCGAAGAAAACAAGGACAAGCGTAGGTCATAATCGGGCGTATGCAAGCTTTGTACAAGCGCATTTTGCACCTGAGCGATAGCTTGCTACGCGGGTTGAGGACAGGGTGGAGTCGACCTAGAGCGAAGGCGGCGCGAGCGCTGACCGTCTCAATGTGCTCTGAGAAGTTGAGGTTTTGATCGAGAATCACACCTACGTACTTGGCTTGTTCCTCCCAAGGGATCGGCTTGCCGTCCAAGGTGATGGGTCGTGGAAGGGTGACACTGACCCGCGGTTTCCTGTAGGGTACCGCTTGGCTTTTTAGGGGGTTGACTTCAATCCTCCATTTCATAAACCAGTCAGCGAGCTTGTTGACCGCGGATTGAAGATGGAGGCGAATCCAGTCTGGACTGCGTCCCGAGCAGTAGATGGCTGTGTCGTCTGCGAACAGAGCGAGTTGAGCCTTACTGCTTTTCGGGATATCGCTGGTGAAAAGCGTGAAAATGAGGGCGGCTAATACAGAGCCCTGGGGAACACCTGCACGGATGGGGCGGGGGGAGGAGAGCGCTCCTTCGATTTTATAGCGAAAGGTGCGGTTTGATAGAAAGTCCCGTAAGATGAGGACGAGACGATCAGGCACACCGAGTTGGTACAGCTTATAGATTAAGCCGTAGTGCCAGACTTTGTCAAACGCCTTCGCTATATCGAAGTAAACTACGCCTGTGTACATACCACGCAGGAACCCTGCGTGAATATGTTCAGTGATGCGTAGGATCTGTTGCGGACAGGAGTGTTGGGTACGGAACCCGAATTGTTCTAATGGGATAAGGCCCTTGTTCTCATAGATCTCTCATAGATCTTACCGAGAACTTTGAGTAAGCTGATGGGACGGTAACTGGTCGGTTCGGCTTTAGGCTTACCGGGCTTGGGAATGCCTATGACTGTGGCTTCTTTCCACGTTTGTGGGAAAATAGTTATTCCCCAGTGCACCATTGAGGATGGTGGTCAAGAGGATGATTAGATGGGCAGGGAAGAGGCGGATCACTCTGTTGGTGATGCCGTCAGAGCCGGGCGCTGTTCCGGTAGCTTGACCTGCTATCGTCCACATATAAATCTCCCTCTTTCAGTAAGTAGGCACCTACTTACTTACCCACGAGTTACTTTGAACATTAGAATTTACAACAATAATATTTGAGTTTGAACACACACACACACACTGGCATACAGGCATAATGAAGATATTACTGAGACCGCGCGCAAGTGTCATACGAAATGTGACATTTGAATGTTGGCGGCCGTGACGGCGGTAGCGCGGTATAATTCAAATTTTGGATGTGTTCATTCTCGAATAATGCGTTTGCGACAAACAAAGTATGTATATAAACTGATGAAATATTGAAAGTACTTAAGAGCCTGTCCAGAAAGCGCGATTTACGCGCGAGTCCACTCGCGCGTAGGCACTCGCGCGTTCTCGAGTTACTAGAGCTGCATACATTCAGTCCAGATGCTCTCGCTCGTTACCGCACTCGCGCGTAAAACGCTTGCAATGAGCGGGACTCTCGACTCGCGCGCATTACGCGCGAGCGCCGCGCGAGTCGAGATACTCCGGCGCCGTTGCAGCGTCCAGTACTACGCGCGTGTCCGTGGCGAGTGGACGTATTCGTTTATAAAAATGGAGCGTGAAAACTTTGAGACGGAACTTTTTATTGACGAAATTGAGAAAAGGGTAGCTATATGGGATATGGAATCGTCAGATTATTCTAATAGAACCATTACGCGTAGGAACTAGGAAGAAATAGTAGAAATTTTTTGTGAAGCTGGTGATTCCGAGGAGAAAAAAAAACTTGTAGGTCATTCTGTCACGTAGAATGGGATGCACGTTAAATCGTCGACTTTCTCTTCGTTTACGACGTTTCCATCGACGGTATGCAAGCTACAACACAACCGCAATATCCGAGTCCATTTTTATAACTAACCAAATCCGTCTCATCACATACGCGCGTGATTTCGCCGCATCTGGACGCAATACAAATCAAAACGCGCGAGTGGACTCGCGCGTAATTCGCGCTTTCTGGACAGGCTCTAAATAAAATCCTCCTGTGCTGGATCCTCCTGGACCTAGCCCAGGGGGGGTCATGACCCCCATGACCCCCCCCCCCTGGATCCGCGCTTGGTAGACATTAGAATCATAGATACTAACTTAATCATAATGAACTTTGTCGTATATTATTGGTGCTATACTTATTTTCAAAATGTAGGCAAAAATTATACGGCGACGGCGACTACTATTGCACAGCATAAAAGTGAATCTAATAGAATACAAATATCTGACTGATGAAACAGGACTGAATGTGAGTGAATATAATAATATTTATGAATTAAAACAAACTTTTTTATTAGTGAGGCGTAACAACTTATGGTGGGCGAGAACAAAAACAATAGTAGATAGAAACCATGTTTTTACATACTTTACTGTATATACAATACTGTATAAAATACTTTTAAAAACCTGTTTTTACCTGTTTGTATCACCAAAAAGCACACTAATAAATACTTTGACTTTGACCAGCGTAGGCCTAACCAGCGTCGATGGAAAAAGCATCAGCATGACTGATTGTCGACTATGACGACTAAGTTTATTAGGTACAGACGACAGCACATCAAGCTATTCTAAATTAATCTGTCAGATTTCTTTATCCGATTTTCAACTTTACCTCTAAAGCATTAAGGGTTGATTGGGAATATCTGACAGTTTCGGGTAGCTTAACCTGCTGTCGTCAGTACAAAGTTGTTGTTGTTGTAGTTGTTGTGGTAATTGTTGCAAGTGCAACAATTACCTTTTTTGTGAAGATCTCTCTCGGCTGGGCTGCTTTCGGGAAGCTACGTAAAGTCTTCTCGTCCGAAATACCGCAGTGACTCAAGACAAAAGTCTTCGACCAGTGTATGTTGCCAGTGATGACTTATGGAATTGAGACGTGGTCGCTAACAATGGGCCTTATAAGAAGGGTCAAAGTCACTGAAAGGGCAATGGAGAGGGCTATGCTTGGGGTTTCACTGCGCGATCGAATCAGGAATGAGGAGATCCGCAGAAGAACGAGAGTAACCGACATAGCCCAAAGAATTGCAACACTAAAGTGGCAGTGGGCTGGACACATTGCCCGTAGGACCGGTGCCCGATGGGGCCGACAGGTTATGTTATGTTATGTTATTGGTTTGGTTTCAGCACTCAGTCCCTCCAGCGGACCATTGTGCGTGGACCATGGCGGCCTTTGGCGGTTATTCCAACCAGCCCACCTCCCTCCAGAAGCCCATCAGGTCTCCTAGCCTGTTGAGAACATCTGTGTAAGATCTTGGTGCTCCTATGGTTTCGTTTCTGATTTGGGTAACGCCTGTACACTCGAAGAGTACATGCGCAACTGTCTCGTCAGCCTCTATGCAGGCTCTGCACAGAGGGCTGTCTGTTATGCCTATTGTGTGGAGATGCTTATTCAGCGAGCAGTGGCCCGTGATAATCCCCGTCATCAATCGTAGGTTCCTCCTATCCAGGCGCAGCAATCTTTTGGTTAGCCTGTCATCCAGGGATGGCATGGCCTCCCTGGACTGCCTGCAGCCCGGTGACGAGGACCACCAGATCTCCGCTTGTTCGTAAGTATGCGTTTGTAGCCATCTGCGTATTTGAATAAAGGGGATAGGCACAATGGGCTCCGGTCCGCTGACCAACGCGCTGGATGCCCTTCTAGCCAGCTCGTCAGCTGCGTCATTGCCCAGTGAGCCGCTGTGACCCTTTATCCACTGTAGTGTCACAGTGTTGCGGTTTGGTACGGTTATCCGTTCCAATGCATCGTGGCACTCAAGTATAAGACTTGATGTGATGCATCCCTGCTTTAGGGATTGGAGGACGGAAGCACTGTCAGTGAGTATGCGGACACGCGTGTCCGCAACTCCTCTGGCTTTTATGGCTAGGGCCGCCAGAGTTATGCCCACACACTCTGCTTGATAGACTGTGTTGAGCATCCCTAGCGGTCTGGATATATTTATGTTGAGGTCTTGTGAGAACACTCCAACGCCCGTTCCTTGATCGGTTTTCGATCCGTCGGTGTATACTCTCAACTCCTCCGGTCCTGAGTGGTCGCACTGCTCTTCTTCAAGTACTATCTGATAGTGCTTTTGAAAGCAGTACTGTTTTGGTACCCTGTCATTGGGTGCTTGTAACATTGGCCGCCTCTCGATTGCATCGAGCATCAGGCGTGTATGTTTGACCCTGGAGTCTTTGCTCAGGGTTCCCGATAGGTGGAGTCTGAAGGCAGCCAATGTCGCTACCTCCCTCACAACGAGGTGAAGGGGGGGCAGTCCCAACATCGCCTGCAGCGCGGCAGTAGGCGTGGTTCTCATGCAACTGGTGATTGCCACACACGCCAACCTTTGTAATTTCTCGAGGTCTTTTTGGGCTGTGCTCAGACTAGTTCTTGGCCACCAGACTAGTGAGCCGTATGTTATAATTGGCCGGATGACTGTGGTATAAAGCCAGTGACCGACAGGTTCTCGAGTGGCGACCACGCACCGGAAGACGTAGCGTGGGTAGGCCCCCGACAAGGTGGACCGACGACCTGGTGAAGGTCGCGGGAAACCGCTGGATGCGGGAGGCGCAGGACCGGTCGTCGTGGAGAACCTTGGGGTAGGCCTATGTTCAGCAGTGGACGTCTTTCGGCTGAAAAAATGATGTGAAGATCTGAGTGGGTTTTGAATATTTCGAAGTATGAATTTACCTTGCGCACTACTTTCTCTGTAGGTAGCATCGTCCAACCCTTGTCGATGAAGGTGCGATCAGATAAAGCGTACCGTAATATACCTTTACCAGGTTCCATCTCTATCTGAAATTGTAAAACATTCACATAACCTTTTAGGAGTGCCGCTGAAGCGTCAACAGCTTAACAGAACAGAAAACAAATAAGGCCATACTCCCTAAAGCGTTACGTATCCGAGATACTACCGCTCAAAGTTGATGAATTCTATATTTTTTTGAATTTGCCTAGGTACCTCTGTCTGTACGTAATATAAGTAACTCTGTCTGTCTGTCTGTCTGTCTGTCTGTCTGTTACGCTTTCCCGCTTAAACCTCTCAACCAATTTTGATGAAATTTGGCACAGACAATCTTTAGACCCTGAGAAAGAACATAGGCTACCTTTTATCCCGGGGTAATTCCATGAAAAACGCTACTGCAACATACATTTTTAAATTACTGTTTTTAAATTAAAATGTGTCTTAGGATAATCTTAAAACCCCATATTTTAATAATATGTCATTATTTTTTCGATAAATACTTATTTAATTTTTCGATTTTTTTACATATTTAAGTTAGGTTACTATGAACGATTGAAGGTTGATAAATTTAATCAAAATTGGATTCACTGAAAAAAGAAAACTATTGTTAAATTGGCATTACGCTTCCCGCCATTCGAACAGAAAAGTTTTCAACAGTTGTTGCGTGTAATATTATTTCGTAAGTTTTATTATTCTTTCCATTTATTTAACTTTTAAATTATGCCTCCTACCTGTAACACCCGTTACAAAAAAAGTGCATTTGTTTGTTTGGCGATTAAGTTATTGCACGCATTATAAAATGCTTTTAAGAAAGTAAGGATATAACTGATAACCACTTAAGTTTGCATTTATATGAAGATTGGGCTTTTTGTTTCTGAAATTTTGGCAGGTAACAGTGTGTAACACCCGTTACGTAACGGGTGCTACCAAATTTTGACATGCCTTGATAAGAACTAATAAAAACGTAATGGCGCTAGTTTAGTGATTTTTTTAAGGTTTTACGTTTAGGGGTCCTCCAAATATTATAATGACACGTTTTTTCTGTCTTTCGTTAATAAAAAATGTTTTCGTCAACAGTTGACAACATTTTCATTTTGCTGTGTTGAATAAAATATTTGTATTTTATTCTTACTTCTTATCTTGTTGGTAAATGGTAACCTCTATCTAATGTCTGGAGTTGTTTGACCCATTCACTAGCCCCGAATCCCTTGTTCAAAAACTAGACTAAATTTAAGGTGCATGTTATTCTTTCTATTTAATTAAGAAAAAGACACTTAGATAAATTATAGTTAGCTGTTTTCAAGCAGCCTTTGACAACTCGACTGATCTCTGACACTAAATGTTGCAATTCAGTAAAAACGCCGATAATTTAACTTAGTAACGTGATTTATTGGCGGGCCCCAAAATAATAATTATACCTGATGCCTAATGCAGTATGGTGTACTTTGCTTAGGTTGAGCTAGCTTACCTTTCATACTGACGATGTCTTCAGCGAAAAATAGAATGAAGAAAAATATAGACAAAGCCTGAAAAAAAATCTGCAAAATATGCAGAACACCGTGCAAAAAGAAAGAGAGAGGGACAGAAAACGAAGAAGAAAAGATAAAGAAAAAATTGTACAAGATCCAAACATAAAAGCTTAAAACCAGACAAAAAACTAGAAATCGCGTAGAGAGTATTTTGACTACAACATTTCAATATTTTTATTAAAAATATTGTAATCTTTTAGTCAAAATGCTCTCTCTGAAAGCAAAAAAAAAAAAGGGTACAGTGGTTCAGGGATATGCCAATTTGTCCATGCGAAGGAGCAGATATTATTATTTTCCCAAAAATATTAATGCAAATTAGCACTAAACATGATTATTTCACTGCTATTGTTATTAAAATACCTTTATTGGTACAAATATTGTTTTAATTTCGTACTCGTAACACCCGTTACATTCAGCTGTAACACTCGTTACAGTTTTAAACTTCGATAAAAAATTATGTTTGTATTTTTGTTTTAAAACAAGTTGACTACGAAGTTAAGAATTTATTTAGCTACGTAGTTCCAATTTTTTCACTAACGTAAAGTAAAGAAATTCGCAGAGTTTTGCTTTCATTTCCGTTAAGCCCGAAAGCTTAGACAAAATCGTGTAACGCCCGTTACGCACATTTCTTGCCTTTAATTTCTTTATTGCTGTTTGTAACTGTCCAATTTATTAAAGATACCAGTAAATAGTCCTAGATGGAAGTTGTTAAGCTCATAAAACTTAATTGTTTTCTTATTGCATCATGAATTAATTGTCAAGTAAAAGTGTACGACCTGTAACACCCGTTACATGGAATGACCCCCGGTAGGTGATCACTTTCAAATGTCTGTTTGCATTGATTAGCTATCGAGTTACTCAACGTTATTTTTTGTTTATACGAAACCTGAATACAGTTTATTCAGAATAAGCAACTTAATCGATTCCAATCATTTTTACATCATGTTATATTTTTTTGACAAGTAGGTACATTTAGAAATTGTTGCAGTGTAGTTACTGAGCGCGCTACACAGCTTACGCGTGCGCATGCCCGAGCTCAGCTAACGCCACAGGTCAATGCACCCGGCCCGCCCGCTCGGAGCGTAGACCATATTTTTGTTGGGACAACCAAGTAGGATAACAAACTCAAACTTTGGACACGTGTTTCGGGTTTCGCATAAACAAAAAATAATGTTGTATAGGTATCGCAGCCACCATTTTGAAAAACCCTGAAAAAGGCGGGCATGTAAGGATGCCACGAAGATTTAAAGCCCTTTATGTGTTGCGGCAAGACATGTATGGAATGTCCCATGTTCACGGTAAGCATAGAATAGAATAGAATAGAATAGAATACTTTTATTTCAGACCGGAGTCCATAAGGTTAGTAACAATTTTACTTAACTTCTAGTGTTAGTAGGCTACAGACACAAATATACATACAATTAAATTAAGACTTAGCGTGGAGCTGCATCCACCTCTGCCACATGGGAGAATCCCACCGATCCGCGAACACACTGAGAATACTGTTGTTACTGCGGCGAACACGCGTCATCAGGGATGCGCATCTACTCCTAATAATGGCAGTAAAACCATTAATATTATTATCCGCAAACATCCCTGACGCACTACAACGCCAAGGCAGCCCCAACAGCACCCTCAGTGCATTATTATATTGAACACGAAGGTCGCTGTATGCCCGCTGAGTGAAGTCAACCCACAGGCTGCACGTGTAGAAGGATTGACAGTAAGCTTTAAAAAGCGTAACTTTAACCGGCTTCGTACATCGCGCGAACCTGCGGGCCAACATGTTACAACGGACAGCCAGCGACCTACGTTCCCTTTCAATATCACAGTTATCTTTAAGATCTTCGGTGACCCAGTGGCCCAGATACTTGAATTTGTCCACCCTTCGCAGGGGTTCACCACACAGTGCAACACGAGGAATACACGAATATGTCACGGCACCCGCCTTAAAAACCAACAATTCACTTTTTGAGACGTTATATCTGAGCCCATGAGTCACCGCATACTGTTCGCAAATAGCGATCAGTCGCCTCAGAGCATCGATAGATGGACTCAGCAGCACCATATCGTCAGCATAACTGATATTGTTTATGCATATCCCGTCAATATGACATCCGATTCTGGTGCTGCCGAGCTCAAGGATCAGCTGGTTTATATAAAGGTTGAAGAGCCTGGGTGAGCTGAGCCCCCCCTGCCTCACCCCGCACGACAACCGATACACGTCCGAGTGCGACCCTACCCACTTCACACTATTGCATTGACTTGTATACCAGTACCTAAATATCGACACTATTTCAGGTGGTAAGGTAGTCTCGCATTCCAGTTTACGCCACAGAACATCGTAACATACCAGATCGAATGCCCTTGATAGATCCAGAAAAGCGGAAAAAATGGGAGTCTTCCTGTCTGTGTAGTATTGAACAGTCTGCTTGAGGCACATGATTGCATTCTCGGTAGACAGCCCAGGCCTGAAACCAAACTGGGCATCATGTAGTTCAAGGTGCTTAGCCAATTGCTTGTCAAGCAGACTGTCCAAAACTTTTGCTATGACAGTGGCCAGGGAAATGGGCCTGTAGTTAGAAATATCAGAGATATCCCCAGTTCTGTTTTTCACAATAGGTACTACGATTGTATACATTAGATCAGCCGGTAGGTATCCGTGAGTAACACACATGTTAAAAAACAAAGCGAGTACACGCGGCAAGTGTCCTCCTGCATACCTCAGGTGCTCGATGCTAAGGCCGTCATGACCCGGGGATTTACCCCTCTCCATTTTCTTAATTATGTCTGAAATTTCTTTTGCCGTAAAAACAATAGAAACTTCCCCAAAGTTGGTCCCCGCATCAACCACCTGTACAGGCTTAGTAAGAGGTGACTCAACCTGGAAATGACGCCGGAATGCATTGGCTACGTCCGCCGGCTCATGAACGCCCGCCACGCTCACAGGAGGACCCGACCTTGGATTCAAACTGTTCGTTGATTTCCAAAATGATCCAAATTTCTTATTTGTGTGATGTGCAGCTAATATGTCCATCTTAATCTGCTGTTGGTTATCTTGACACTTTCTCAGATTGGTCTTAAAAGTTTTTCTAGTTTCACACATGTTATTGTAAACATAACCACTGGCAGGTTTACCATACAACAACCATGTTTGGTAACACAGTCGAGCCTCCCTGTGAGCGTCACGAACGTACTTGTTCCAACCAGGAATGTATCTTTTGTTATTGTGACGCACTTGCTTACATAAATAAGTACGGTCTGCACCTTGCTTTAAAATATCAACTAATTTAGTATACATTGTATCCAATATTTTCAAGTGATTATCATCAGAACACATTCTATGCGCGCAATACTCAAAATCATCTGGAAAATCTATTAATTTTAATTTAGAATTACAAAAATTGTAATATTCATTAGTTTGGTAGATGTCTCTTTCACCCCATATTATTTTATTGTGAGCATAGCCTGGGTTCACTAATTTAGGTGTTATTAAATCAATATTACATTCAATAAGTAACGGAATATGATCTGACAAATAAACTCCATACAAAACTGACACATCTAAAACTAAATGTCGTGCCGCACTGCTCACCACACAGTGATCAAGCCAGCGCAATGCGCCGTTAGCGGTACTCTCGAACGTAAACGTGTCCTTCGGAAGTAATTCCATATCAACACATGACCATGATTGTTCCCCACATACAGTTAACAGTTCATTTGAAAAGCGCTCACCTGGATGTGCATTAAGATCACCCAATATAAATACCGATTCAACGTCAGTGTTCTCAATTATAGCAATAATTTCACTCAGACACTCCGTAAATTCGATTAGATTCTCAGCCGAGTTAGTCGGCATATATACTGAGAATATCAATAAGGAACGTCCCTCGTGCTCAATCCTAATAGCTAACAGGCGATCACTACTACACTGCACCACCGATACCGTTGCAAACGCTGATTTCCTCCATAAAAGCGCTACGCCTCCATACGGTCTTCCTAGAAGGACTCCGGAAGAGGTGTCAACGGCGGACTTTCCCGTATACGCGAAACCATCATCAATGCTACCAAGATAAGGTACATCATGTGGTAACAGCCAAGTCTCCTGCAACGCAATAACATCAGCGACACGGCATAATCTGCGAACACAGTCAGCTGATCGAACAACATTCTTGCAATTGAATGTTGATAAAGTTACTTTATTCTTTATGTTTTTATCCATTGGTTACAACGGGTTTATCAATATCCGAGACTTTTCCAACTTTGAAATTAATAAATCGTCTAAACATTATTCCCTCCGGCCAAAGTTTGTCATCCAAAAAAGTATCTAACTTGTTTTTAGGTATATACAACTTAAATGCGTTGTATTGCCTCTCCGACTTCATAACAACTTTCTCTAATTTTACAACTTCGCCTGTTTTTTGCTGTATATATTCACATATGTCTTTTTCAGAGGTGTCCTTATTTACATTAGAGATAAAAAGGGGTATTTTTATCTCGGCAGCTTTAAAATTGCCTACTGAATTAGATGCCGCTTTTCCAGTCATTCCAACAAATCTATTTCTCGTTTTTGACCTTTGCACCAACACCCAGTGTTCATCGGGCTTATTTTTCTTCCATTCGCCTCTTTTAACGATATCTGCTAAAGTCTGTTGTTTACATGCGTCATCCACGGCTACTAAGCTATCGTTCTCAAGCATAGTCGAATTAACGGGTGTAAGAGAGATGGGTTTACTCAGAGTTTCACCTCCGGTCTGGGTGTGTACGAGAGAACGATATATCGGTGCCGGCGGCGTCTCGCTTGCACTATCGTGAGTAATATCCTTACGGTTGGAACGCGGCATATCGACGTCATTTACCGGCCGCGGTTCGATGTGAGGTAGGAGACCAAACGGGCCACTGTCGCAGTTTATCATATACCCTCCTCCTCTTTTTTTCATGTTAACATTCGAATTAATTAACGTATTCGATTTATCCAAATTCACTTTTACTTTTAACTCTTCTAATTGATCATTTTTCACATAATCGCTCTTTATATCTTCAATATCTTTCCGTAAAATCAGTATATCCTTCAGCAATTTTGTGACGTCGACGTGATCAAAACAAACTGGAGGTAGTTTGTGTAAGTCGTATGCCACAAACACTGGTAATTGTTCAGGATCTATTGTTTTAAACACAGTTATTATATCTTCCAGGTCTTTTTGTTTCTTGTTCTTCCGTCTCGACACTAGTTTTTTCGTTGTTTTCGAAGATACAAACAACAACTTCTTCGCCTCGTCTATTTCCTCTTCAGAAAATGCACTCTCGCATATCTTAATCAGGCTTTCATTATCGACTACATGATGCCGATCTCGTATAAAAGCAAGTACTTCCGATATCACTAGGTTACAACTAGTACACTTTAGTTTATTAACGGACATTTTCGCAAGACAAAATCGGCGACTGCCAATGACAGCGCGCGCGCGATGACTGGCATAAGTTACGGAAATATTTTTCAGCTATTTCCAATGAATCATTATCAGGATAGGGGTCAGCTTCTAGTCGTCCTCAATATGCAGCAAACTACCAACACAAAAAAAAAATATCGACACGCATAGGTATCGGCAAGACGGCAACGAAAGAGCTAAGGCGTCGTCCAATTGGCGAAGATCGCACGAGTACACGATTCGTTCTCTCGCAACGATCGTACCCATAGCACACTCTGATGAAATCTGTACGTTTGAACTCATCACACGAAGAGAACGCATCGTGTTATCGTGCGATCTGCGCCAATTAGGACGCACCTTAGCTCTTTCGTTGCCGTCTTGCCGATACCTATGCGTGTCGATATTTTTTTTACACCACTCTTATTTTTTCACTTGCCTGTGCGCCAGAGCCACGGTTTGTTTTTTAAACAACCCGTAACCCTGACCCAGGAGGCATCGTTTTCGTGGACCCCGTCATGATGTGCTGACATCTCTTCCATCACACGAATCTCGTATTAATCCTGACTACAACACCTGAGTTTTTCACGAAATTGACATATAAATAACTACTGATATCCGACAAAAATAAACAAATGCCTTGTTACTTTGGATGATGAGGAACCTTCCAAAATTTTACGTAGGTACATAGGTAAGTCTAGAACATGAACCTACTCCACGTATTTTTATTACAATTTTAAGTCACAACCTATGCAAAGTAATTTCTAATAGAATTGCTTCAGTTTTGCGATTGAAAAGTATATTTTTTATTATGTATTTTCTGGTGTACACTAGAGTATAAATAAATAATATGATTACTAAAGGGCAAATGATGCAAATGGGCTTCATAGAAATCGTACCTATTACTTACATTATAATGTGCAAATGGAACTGAATGGGCTTCATTAGCACAATCATATTAAAATACACTTAACCTAGACCCTACTTTTAATTATGAATTTGCTATTTCGGCTTGTCGTCGTGCTGAAAGTAAGAAAAAAGTTGTTTGCACCAGAATTGGTTTATCAATTACCAAAGACATTAAAATCTTAAATCTCTTTGTCAATTACATAATCAAGTCGGCACATAGCCGTTCACCGCTGGACTGGTAGCCCATTAGCCCATCCCAAGTTATTACAACATTAGATTCTCTTTCTCTTCTTGGATTTTCTCTACTTACTGGTTCTGGTTGTTTCTTTTTAGACATAGCTAATTGATGACGAAAACCACTTCACTAGTAAAATAGTAAGAAAATAAAAGTGAATATTAAAATAAAATATTTGCTTTAAAATAAAACTTCAGTTCAATAAACGTCACTTTTCACAACGTCCGATTTTTTCTTAATATAACATTTGAAAAATATTTTGTGAAAGTGGCCAGTGCTAATTAAATAACGCTTACTGCATCATGACATGCTTTTTATTAGCTTCACTTGTATGTTTGCTTGCTTGCTTGTTTGTTTGCTTGCTTGTTTGCTTGCTTGTTTGCTTGCTTGCTTGTTTGTTTGTCCATCTCTAACTCTTTGGACTACGAGTGACTAGTGAGAGGCTCATTACTGTAAAATGTTCCACCGTTTTCAATACGTTCTTTCGTCCGTTTTCTTTTTTAAAGAATATCGTACTAAAAAGTTGAAAATAAATATAGTTTAAAAAACTAAAAAACACGGTTTTAAAGAATATCAAACTAAAAAGTTAAAAATAATTTTAAAAAAGCGTGAGGCGCTTAATATCCAAAAATTATGGCACAAAGCGCCTCACGCTTTTTAAAAAAATATTTTTAACTTTTTAGTTTGATATTCTTTAAAAGCGTGTTTTTTTAGTTTTTTTTTTTTTTTTACTTAGGCTCAGAGAGCTATATTTACTGACTACCCCGGTTCTGTACCCATTCCTGATTTCATTCTTCAAACAAACTCTGAAACTCCCGGTTAAACTGAGCGACCTTGAATTTGTAGGCTAATCCAGCTGACATTGTCCACAATTCGCCATCGTAACTATTGTATAATGGGGAGGATGCACTGATTGTAAACCGGGTAGCGGGATCGCGGGAGCGGGAAACAA
The DNA here is from genome assembly GCA_017933935.1 of Sesamia nonagrioides. Lineage (NCBI taxonomy): Eukaryota > Metazoa > Arthropoda > Insecta > Lepidoptera > Noctuidae > Sesamia > Sesamia nonagrioides. Next base: position 77,053 of record JADWQK010000668.1, on the reverse strand, counting down.
AAATAGCGACCGCTAGGTAATATCCATAGCATCTTGGTATTTACTTCGTGCATCCTACCTATAGATATTTTTAAACTTCCAAACTTGTTCATTATACTTATACAACATTATATTTTTTAGAAATTTCAACAAACTCACAATAGAATCTCCTTTCATTCGCTGAAATTCCTTCAGGGTCTTCTGCTCTTGAAAATTAAAATTTCTTTGGCACAGACACTTTTCGGCCGATTATAGATTATGCCGACGACTGTTACCTGGATGCTACTGAGGATGCGCTCAAGCTTGTTTAACAGCTTAAACAAGCTTGAGCGCTTGCAAAACCTGTGCATTCGCTTTGTTTTCGGTCTTCGTAAGTATAACCATGTTTCTCACCTTCGCAAGGAACTCAAGTGGCCCCCAATCCGCCTTCGCAGCAATATTAGGATTTTATGTCTCCTTTTCAACATCTTACACAACCCGTCTTATCCTTCCTACTTGCGTGAGCGTTTTTATTACGCGCGCTCTGGCGGCGCACCCTGTAGATCACACCTAAGACCCATTAAATCTCATCCTCATAAAACGATTTACAATTCCTATTCCTTCTTAAAAATTCTTATGGTATTAATTAATATATGTGAATCCAATTTAGATTAATAAATATTTATTTACTGATAAAACTGATAACTTAGTTTTGATGATATCTCAAGAGAACCAACATGTTACCCACGTTCGAAAAAACAGAATAACAATTTACATCTCTCGAGATTTTTCAAAACTTTACAAAAATAATTAAGTAACTATAAAAAACTTAATTAGAAACTTATCTTGTGGGGCCAAACCTATAGGTTATAACAGAGTGGTAACCTTCACTTTCTATTCTTCGAGGTCATGTTTTACTCAATAAAATTATAAGCTTACCCTCAATCTTCTACATTATCTATTTTATATATAATCAACACCTACATGAATGATAACTTCATTGATGTCACAGAGATGGCACACGTAACATCGTCGTATAATAACAGTAGCTATTGCTTTTAGAGGGTGCGATTTCTCTGGAGCCGGGTGTACAACAGCATTCTCTCATCCCTGTTGCTACAAAAATCTTTCTTATTTGTAAATAAATTGGGAATAAATCTAAAACTATTCAATATTTTAAGTTGATAGCTTTAGTACATAGTTCTTAAGATATCCAACTGTGACTGACAGCTATATAGATAGATTAAGCCATACCATAAGGGTCCCTTATACCATTTTGGTACGAACCCCTAACTACAAGTTAGAATTTCAATATGCGGAACGCCCATGATGACCGTAGATATTTCATATATCTTGCCATAATTTTCTCCTTTTTATTCAGCCTATAGAGACTGGACAAAGGCCTCCCCTAAGGCTTTACGCAATGACCGGTCTTGTGCTGCCCGCATCCATCGGCTTTCCGCGACCTTCACCGGCTCATCGATCCACCTTGTGGGGGGCCTACCTACGCTGCGTCTGTCGGTCCGTGGCCGCCACTCCACTTACTGCCTTATCGGCCATCGATTCCACAACACAAGCAATGTGCCCCGCCCACTGCCACTTAATTTTAGCGACTCGAAGAGCTATGTCGGTGACTATGGTTATTTTGTGGATCTCCGCATGTCTGATTCGATCGCGCAGATAAACTTCGAGTTTAGCTATTTGCATCGCCTTTTGTGTGACCTTGAGCCTTCTTATGAGGCTCATTTCCCTTTTACCTTTCAGTTCTGTATGTCATCACTGGCAACACACACTGGTTAAAGAATTTATTCTTAAGACACTGTGGTATCTTGGACGACGAGAAGATGTAGCGATGTAGCGTAGCTTCCCAAACGCTGGCCAGCCAAACTGGGTTCCACGAGACACGTCTTTCTCGAAGTTGGACCTACCTAGTTGGGACTGTTTGTTCCAGGTATATTCTTCAACAATTTCAAGTGCTGAGCAACCACCGAGAACTGAAGGTAATGCGACATGGGAGTTCGACATGATCTTCGTCTTATCGATGTTCATCCTTAGACTCACTTGTTGGGAATCTCTGCTGAGGTCATTGAGCATTTTGCCCAAGTCTTCCAGGGTCTCCGCCATGACCACGATATCACTTACAAATCGGAGGTTAATGATATACTCGCCGTTGATATTGATGCCAAGTCCTTTCCAGTCCAGGAACTTAAAGACATCTTCCAACGCAGTAGTGAACAATTCGGGAGATATGACATCTCCTTGTCTCACTCTACGTTGTTGTTGGATCGGTTTCGAGTCCTGGGGGCTGACTGACATGGTCGCGTTTTGGACAAACACTTTATCACCTCAATGTATCGATAGTCAATTCGGCATCGCAGGAGAGACTGTAACACCACCTAAGTCTTGATCAAATCGAAGGCCTTCTCATAATCCACAATCGCTAAGCATAGTGGTTTGTTTTACTCCTCACTTCTGTATAACTTGCCGCAGTGTATGTATGTGCTCTATGGTGCTAAAGCCTGCTTGTTCGGGAGGCTGGAAGTCGTCGAACCTGCGAGCGAGACGATGCGATAACCCTAGAAAACACCTTATAGACATGGCTCATTAGCGATATCAGTCTTCAGTTTTTCAGGAGGGTAAACCACCTTTTTTGGAAAACAATACCACCTGTATCATGCTTTGGGCGTTTTGCCTTTGAGAATGACGGAATTAAATAGCTACTGAAGCGCTTTAAGTACCCGTTTGCCATCCGCTTTTAGAAGATCAGCCGTAATTCCATCATCTCCAGTAGTAGTTTTAACAGTCTCTTTAAAGTCAATCCAATTGCAAATAGTGACGGCAGGTTTTTGGATTTAGTTATAACTAGCTGCCAAGATGCATATGTCGTAAGCCCTTCGAGCGAGCTGAGCAAATGTTATAAGCAGCATCCTAATCTCCTGTTGACTTTACCTTACAATAAAGTTGTCTATCTCAAGCCCAAATGCAATTCTAGATATAACTACTATAGAGCAGATTATCCATCCATTGTTAAAAATCTGATAGATGTTGATTGGCAAACAAAGTTATCGGGCTGTGAAAATGTTGACTCAATGCCGCTACAATTCTACAAAGTGGTGAATGATCTCCTAGAGGAATTTGTGCCTAAACAAACCTTTAATAAATCTAAGTTCCCTTCATGGTTCAGCATTTCGTTCATCAAACTATCGTTCATCAAACTATTGGAAGAAAAGGAAAAAATCCGGAAGAGGTTCAAAAAATATAGAAACCCTAGAGACGAAATTGTATACCATCTGCTCCGCTCTAGGTGTCACGCAATGGACGATAAATGCTACTCAGATTATAAGAATAAAATCGAAGCCACTATCCCAAAGAAACCTAAGCTTTTCTGGAGCTTTATTAAACTTATAAGAGGTGGTGCCTCGTTCATACCTGTAACTATGAACTTGAAAGATCAGGTAGTAAAAACAGGCCCAGACATTGTAAATCTTTTTGCAGAACATTTTGCCTCAGTTTACTTGCCCAACGTAACACCTATAACTCTACGGTTAAGTCTCAGTGCTATGGGTACCCACAGGAAATATTGTGTTCATTAGCTATCGAAGAATTGGAGGTGCTTAAAGCGATTAAAAGGCTCGACTCTGCGAAGGGTGCTGGCCCGGATGGGATCCCGCCGGTATTTGTGAAAAGATGCGGCTCTGCGTTAGCTCTGCCTTTGTCCTTAATATTTAACCGATCATTAGCGGATGGGACATTTTCGTCCGAGTGGAAGAGAGCACGCATTGTACCAGTCTTTAAGAAAGGGGAAAATTCTGACATTAAAAACTATCGCCCTATTTCCATTCTGATCCCCGCCCTGGGACCTAGAGGCGAAAGTATTCGCGTCATTGTACCGATGGCGCGAGGAAGAGCGGACACGGGGCTTCAGTCCGGCGGTTGCTCTTCCCTCGCGCCGAGAGGAGCTCCGTCAGGTCCTGGTGGCGGACTGGTGGCAGAGGCTCATGCGCCCTACCTCGCTACCGTCGAGGCAATTCGGCCAGTACTCGACGACTGGCTCGGGAGAAGGCACGGCTCCCTGTCGTTCAGGGTGACGCAGGTACTGTCGGGGCACGGCTGCTTCGGCAAGTATCTGCGTCGCTTAGACAGGGAGCCGAACGCTCGGTGCCACCACTGCGTCCAATGCGGGGAGGACACGGCGCAGCACACGCTCTCCGAGTGTGTAGCTTGGGAGGAGCAGCGCCGTGTCCTCACAAATGAAGTAGGAGGCGACCTGTCGCTGCCGGCAGTAGTGCGGAGGATGGTCGGTAGCGCAGTGTCGTGGGACGCGGTGGTGTCCTTCTGCGAGGACGTGATGTCGCAGAAGGAAACTGCGGAACGGGAGAGGGAGATCTCAACTCCCTTCCCGGGCCGCAGAAGACGCACCGGGCGTCGAGGAAGGGTGGATAACGCCTTCCGCCCCCCATGAATGGGTCTAGGGGCGAGAAACATGGGGAAGTCCCCGCCCCCTATTTGTTGGACCCCGAGGCGGAGGTGCGCGCTAGTTTCGGCGCGCGCCTCTGAGGCGATGCACGGGGTAGTTTAACACCCTACTACCCCGTGCAGGAGACGAGGCCCGGACAGACCGGGCCAGCACGAGAGTGTGGGGCCGTGGAAGAATTTAGACTCCCACGGTCCCACGCGCGCTCGTGATAGAAGGAGCACCGGGGTGGTTTTAGTCAGTAAAAGTCAGACAGACCCCGTCGCCCATCCCAGGGCGGCGGACATCCTATGAGGATTTCCACCCCGAAAAAAAAAAAGGCAGGCAGGTTGACGCCATCTACACTGACTTTAGCACTGCTTTTGACCGAGTTAACCATTCCATTCTTTAGGAGAAATTATATGGATTCGGTGTGGATGGCACTTTTGAAATGGTTTGAGTCTTATTTGCAACAGAGACCTCAGTCGGTGTCTGTAAATGGATTTCACTCGAAAACTTATTTTGCAAATACCGGTGTGCCCCAGGGATCGCATTTGGGACCCCTTCTCTTCTTAATCTTCATTAACGACATAGTCGATAAAATAAGACACTGTAAGGTGTCACTATTTGCCGATGACCTAAAGATATATAAAACCATAAATTCTGTTATCGACTCCCGCCAATTGCAAAGTGACCTAGATGCGATCTAACAATGGTGTCGTTATAACAGTATGACACTTATTGCAACTAAGTGCTTTCACATTAAATTCACTAGAAAAAGAAAGCAACTTGGTACAGAATACAATGGCACTGGCAGAAGTTAACGAAGTCCGAGATCTTGGGGTGCTAGTTGACAGTCAACTTAAATTCACCTCGCACATTAACAAGTCTGTCACAAAAGCGGCTCAAATGCTCGGATTTTTAAAGCGTAACTCGGGCGGATTTAGACATCAGCGCACCAAAATCTTGCTTTACCAAACCTTGGTGCGCAGTCATCTTGAGTTTGCCAGCGTTGTATGGAATCCGTATTATGCCGTGCATTCGCAGCGCGTTGAGAGCATACAAAGAGCATTCACTCGGCATCTTGCTTTTAATTCTAGTGGTTTTTCCCACAGACATTCTTACAGTCTAATTGAGTTTCGTATGCATTCTCTTCGTGAACGGAGACTTTTATCAAGCATGTCCTTCTTTCATAAAATAGTGAGCGGTCAATATCAGGGTAGCTACTTTCTAGAGAACATACCTTTAAAGATTCCCCGTACCTATCCTCGCGGGACACTCAAACATATTTTTTACACCGCACCTGTAAAATCTAATTTGGGACGGCAAGCACCTCTCCGTAGAATAATTGATGAGTATCATTCCCTAATCACGGTGATACCCGATCTTGATGTGTTCCACGATACGTTACGTATATTTAAACAAATTTTTCCAAAATAATAATGCACCTTAATTTTAATTGTTAATCATTTTTTGTAATTATTTTTTGTTTTATAGCTTGACTTATTGTTACTATTGTATTGTATTGACATTTCTTCTTTTTTTATATGACATATTATTTATTGGACATTCTTATTATTATTTCAACAATTATTATTGTATTATTTGCTAAATTTTCAAGTGTATTTTTATTAGGTATTATTTTATTTAGTTTTTATTGTATATCTTCGAGCCGATGAATTGCCAATGTTATGTACGCCATTATTGTCGCATGCTTCAGGCCATAAATTGAATAGTATCAATTAATTTATATGTTTAATGTTTGTGATGTGGCAGTACTTTTTAAATAAATAAACAAATAAATCTCCAGTCGCCTCGTTCCTAAGCTGTTTCAGTGCCATACCAATTTCTGTCAGAAGTTCCGATCTGCTCCTCTGAGGCCATCAAGCATTACACTGAGGTCCATTATACTTTCAACCATGACTATTAACTTTCTTCAGCCAACCGAACGTGAGTACTTGCCACAACTATCCAAACAACAGATTTTTTTTTGAGTATTGATTTCATTTTCTTTTTTTTTTGTATTTGCATGTAATTTTTATTAAGTAGAAACAACACTATTTTAAATTTTAAAAAATTACTATGTAAAATTTAAGTTAGATTTAATTAAATCGCTTATTATTTTTAAGGCTAGATTTAGATGTAATTAATTATTAATCATCTGGTTCTTTTTAAAAAAGGATTTTAAAAAATGTAATATGTATTAATTATGATCGATTGGAGAGCAAACTAGTCTAGTGGAAGTCTATTGGATTTCATATCTTTATAACATAACAAAATAAGAATTTCTTGAACTTTCTCAAATGTTAAAATTTAGGATCAGGATACACATTCTGCCGAAATAGGTTTTCAGGTTCGTGAGCTGATTCTGCCCAATAGGTAGATCTTGGCATCCGTTCTCCGCTCTATAGCGTCCTCAATGGCATTTTTAGCAGTGATCGTCGTTTTTCCAAGGGCATTTTAGCAAAAGGACTATTATCTGACATCTGTAGTTGCGGGTAGTAGTGCAGTCATTGAAGCATTATCGCTCCGATTTTTTTTACTGTGAACCGAATTGCATACAATTTTGAAATAAGGTTAATCTTACCCTTAAATTCAAAAGTGAAAATGATTTGAACTCCGCAACCACACTGGGGGTGGTTGCCACCCCTTCTCGGGGTGAATTTTTATTTTTTCAAAATAACCTCGGATATCGATAGAAGGCCTAATTTTAAGCCAAAATCATCTATAAAGTTTTTCAAAAAATCCAATACTTTTCAAGTTACTGGCAATTGAAATTTCGCAATTTTTTCACGTTTTTAATCGGTTTTTTGCAAATATCTCCAAAAATATACAAAAAAAATTTATAAAGAACAAAATTGTAGCAGGTAAAACAATGAACAATTTGGTTTTTTATATAACATTCTAAGTGCAATATTAAGCTAGATATTAAGGATCAAAGCCGTTTTTTATTTTATCTGCAATTTAATCGATGTGGCCATGCCATCTAGCGGCGAGCATTGGAATGCATTTTATGCATTCTAATACAAAAAGATTTTATAGTGCTTGAAATATTATATTATAATATGAAATGTATAGCTTTAAAATGAGCACTTTTAATAGTGCTGCAGTCTTTTGCACGTAAAATAAGTGAGCTGTATTGCAAATAAGAGGTGCATCTAATGTTTTTTCTTTTAAATCAATGGGTTTCTTAAGTGTCATTTCCACTAAAATTAATCGTATTCCGCCTACAATTAACTTTATAATGAAGATTTTGATAGATAATACACGATTAAAACAGAAAAACAAAATTTCAAATTTTTAAAAAACCCACTTTTTTTTAATATCTCAAAAATGACGACAGATAAAAGTGTAAAGTGTAAAATGGGATGAGTTTCAGCTCGAAATAAAATACTCAAAAAATTGGTACCAATTTATCGGTTTCGTGTGTTTCTTAAAATCCAATCATAACGAAGGTGGCACTACACTATATACGTTATTAACTACTTGTTACACGACAAATTGCTTGGCAAAATCCGAAAAATGTCTTCAATAATTCTGTGCGCCTAGTATGGTAGTAGCCTATCACAGGCGGTGTTTTTCCTCATAACTTCCTAAAATAAAGAAATCGGATTAAAAAACCCTTCCAATATCCTTTGAGATTGTGTAAAGATGCCATGCCCTTGTTATGTATATACCCTTTATGTTACACGTTGTATATTGCAATGAAGGATGTTGTAGCTCTCTTAATTATCTTTACAATGTTTTTTTATAAATTGTGATAGCATGAAAATTGAAGAAGTTATGGTCCAAAAGCTTATCATATTTTTTTCTACTTAGTAACTGAAAATTTCGGAGTCTGAATATTTGGAGCAATGTGAAGGTACGCAGTACAATAGAGACCCACAACTATTGTAATGTGTATAAAATATGGCTCATATATTTTGGAAACGTAGGCATGATACATACACATACCTACCAACGTTCTTATATGTATATCATTATACACGCTGTAATTTAAATGGTTGTTTTCCTGCGGCAGAACGATTTGCTTTAAGGAGTACTTTCGATGAATAGAGTAAAAGACAAAAATAAAAATGTTTGTGTTATAAAATAATAAAAAATAATTGCAAAAAAAAAATCATCAACTCGAAAAAGTGAGAAAACTTAGTTACGCTACATACAACTTGTAGGTACTCCTCGGAAGGGACATGAAATGGCTTCAAAAGAAAGCAATGCATTTAATGTTCAAACCATAATAAGCTCCCGTGCATAGTGATACATCATAAAATAGCTTGTAGGCAACAATCCATAAATTCACCGCCATGCCGACAAAAGAAAAAAAGCTCAAATAACTTACAATAAATTACCGCTAAGCGTTCAAAGGCGAAAGGCCGCTTTATAAATATTCAAAGTAAAATAAGCTCTCGATTTTAGTAATACGGCATAATGTAGTCTGCGCGCAAAAATTACAAATGTTCTGTTTATTTTATTGCCTATCTATTGTAAATTGTAATTGAATCCATGCGGCGACAACCTACTTACACCTAATAGTAGTATTCCCGCGAATATCGTACACACAGGACGTGATTGTCTATTAGTCAAAAGTGCAATATGGATCGACATTATAACTACAGCAATTTGGAATACGTCGCTATGGTGCAGTTTTATGCTAGGGCTAATTATGACTCCCATGCTGCCCGGCGACTTTACGCGGAGCAGCAACACCTGCAGTCCCTCCGTCTTCGCGGGATTCCGAACCCCCAAGTTCCATCGCCACGGACCATCGTAGCCGCGACACAGCGGCTACTAGACCATGGTCAATTTCAAACACCAGCACATGCACAGAGCAGAGGTCGATCGGCCGTTATTTCGGCACCGCTCGACGAGGAGATCATCGAATACTTCGAACGGGATCCTCGTAGAAGTACGCGTCAGGCCGCGGCAAGGTTTAACGTAAGCCATTATTACGTCTGGAAATTACTGAACGGGGAAGGACAACACCCTTATCATTTTCGCGGCGTTCAGGCTCTGAGTGAAAATGACCCTCAAAACCGAATTGCCTTCTGTCAGTGGTTGATCGACAATCAGGATAAAAACATTTTATGGACGGATGAAGCAACTTTTACGCGAGTTGGAATATTTAACCAGCGTAATGAACATTTTTGGGCTTTAAATAACCCACATGTTATCCGTGAGTGTGCGCATCAAGTACGTTTTAGTGTTAATGTGTGGGCCGGAATAATTAATGGCCATCTCATTGGACCGCTTTTTGTGACAGGACACTTAACAGGTGGAACCTATCTGGAAATGTTACGTGGTCTTATCCCAGAACTATTAGATGACGTTCCATTATCAGTGCCAACGGAAAATCTTTTTTATCAGCACGATGGGTGCCCGGCTCATTATCACCGTGTTGTACGAGAGCACCTGAACTCGGTATTTCCCCAGCGCTGGATTGGGCGCGCCGGGCCAGTGCCATGGCCACCAAGAAGCCCAGACCTAACTCCATTAGACTTTTTCTTGTGGTCTGAGGTTAAGCGCCTAGTGTATCGAGAAGAGTATGAAACTCGTGACTCGTTAACGACTGCGATAGTGGACGCTTTTAATATCGTGCGTAGTGACAGAGACACCTTATTGAAATTAAAAGACAATCAGTTAAAACGTGCGCGATTGTGTATACAACGCAGAGGCTTACATTTTGAACAATTACTTCGTTACCGGGAAGTGTAAGTAAGTACTTTTGTAAATAATGAACACTTAGGAGTAGTTTAGCTGATCAGAATTATTGTAAATAAGTTGATTCAAATTTTTTAAATACGCCTCAAATACATTTTTAGGTATCTGAAAAATTATCTTAAATAATAATTTTATTTTCGTGTTCAGTAAATTGCAGCTAAAAGGTATTTATGACGGTCCTAAGCCCGCAAAAGTATGAAGGGAAAATTTGAATAACTTGTTGGATAATACTTGAAGCATGCGGGTCAATGGCCCCGCGCCATTCAGCTGTAGATATCAGAAGGTTACTATTATTTCGTACTCACTTTCGAGTTTTGTTTATCACTATGTTAAATCTGCCATTTCATGTTTCTAATATTTTATTTATTGATGAAACGATTGTATTATTAAGACAAAACCGTTTGGCTGCGGGAAAACAACCATTAAAATTACACGCTGTATATGTGATCAGAAGATGTTGAATGCGACAGCGACTCCGACAGTCATGAATAATAATATTATATTTTAATAATAATAGTACAATTTTATATAATTTGTAAATATTTTATTCAATATATAGCAATTTTTTACTCTAAATTAATTTATTTTTAAATATGTAATGTAATATATGTGGTAGTTTTAAGGGTAGAAAAGCTTAAGAATATGATAATCATTTTCGAGAGTGTGGAATAATATTATCCTTTTCATTTTCTCAGTGGTAGGCCACAACATCGGCTGCCGGCAGGAGTCACCAACCACTAGACAAAGTCTTGCCGCCAAATGATTCGTCGTGTTCCGGCATGATGTCTGGTGAAGCCGTACGGAGGACGGCTCTGAGCAGTTGTGTTGCGATGTGTGCCGGGTATGATGCGCCAAATGTTGTTGTGTCGGGAGTTTGGTCGTGGAGGATCTCCAGATCAATCTCCCAGTGGCGCAGCATTGTTGGTCGTGTTGTTGAGTTTAACATTGCATCACCTCGCTCAACAGCCGTCTTGCTTCCAATTCACTAAGTTTTTTTAGTGAATAGGCTAAATAGACTAGTGCGCTTTACCATCAACGATTGCATCACTGCTTACCATCAGGCGGGATTGCGGTCAAGCACTAGTTTATAATTATTAAAAAAAAAACCAAAATTTTTTATCAAGGGCTAGTTTTCAAGGGTTGAAAGGGGGTTAAAAATTTGATAATTACTATAGAGAATATAAAATATTACTTATTCTATACTTACATCTTTTTATGTATATTTAGGGGTTGTTTGCAAGGGTTGTAAGATTTTCAAGGGGTTGAAAATGATTTTAATATGAGGTAATTATGTTAGAAAATACTTTACAATTTCGCCACTTACTATTAGACATGTTTTCTAGCGATAAAATGGCTCAATGTCAATTTTTCCATTAAGGGGTTGTTTACTCCCCTTAAAAATAATAGGCGGAGTTTAGATCATTTTCACTTTTGAAGTTAAGGGTAAGATGAGCCTAATTCCAAAATTTCATGCAAATCGGTTCACAGTAAAAAAAATTCGGAGGTAAGACCGTATTTTTCGCTTCAATGACTGCACTATAGAGGGTAAACCCGAATGTATAGATAGACTCCACGAACCCATCGTTCGCTTGATCATACGGACGATGCACCTTTTAAATAATTTAATCGTAATATGTAAGACATAATGGTCTTTCCAGCCTAAATACTTCATGGGTCTTGAATACTATATTCGCCTTATTTGAAACAAAATGTTTGGTATTTTTAATACTGCAAATATTACAGGCCAGTTGACAAGTATTGCCAGTTATAAACCGTCCTAATAATTACTAGCCAATCCCGCAACGCGTCGCCGGCGGGCCCCTGGAAACTAGCTTAAGCAGTCACCGTGCATACGAAATAATGCCGTAAAGTAATGCTGTACATACCTCTTTAGCATCCTTTTTTGATAAAATCTTATTCTGAGCAGTTTCCGCCTCCTGGGGAATTAATTCTACAATCTTTGTGGGCGGTAGATCAGATTTAAAAAAAAAAATCTTCCGGTACAATATAGCATCAACTTCGGGTTCTTTCGTTTTCTTAAGATGGCGCTTAATGCTATAGATATTTTCACCTATAATAATATCTGTTCTTATTTCTTTCTGTTGGTGTAATTTGTTATCTAAGCTTAAAACGTCTATTCCCATTTCTGAATCAAGGCAAAGTGGGCATTGTGACGCTATTATCCCGTGCTTGCATAATTTATTTTCTTTTAATAACTCAATGCCCGTATCAGCGGGCGCTAATTTATTATCGTGTTTCATTCGAATTAATCCTAAAATTAGATTTTCGTCGGAGAATCCTGTTTTAAGGTTGATATCGGTTAGTTTTAAAGCCTCAGTTTTTTGTTTCGGAGCTTCTTCACGAGCTTTTGCTACTTTTGCCTCATATTCTTGCTGCTTTTTCTTCCTTTCGGTTTCCTCTTTTTCTTTTAAATGTGCAGCTTGTAATTTTTTAAATTGAAGTGTTTGCAATGACTCTTTAACTATAAGCTCTTTTTGGTTTCCTTCTTTTTCTTTCTTTTCCTCTTGTTTCTTCACAGAAATTTCTGGTTTATAGTCAGAATCATCTTTTTCTCCTTTAATAATTGATTTTTGTATTTTTGAAGTAGATACTTTTATCCCTGTCAAAGATTCCCTTTTCTTTTTAGGAGACTTTATCTCTTTCAATAGCCCTTCTCTCTCTTTGGCGGCTTGTAGCTTAAGGGCTTCTTTTTCTTTCCGTAATTGTTCTATTTGTTTCAATCGTTCGTTGTACTCTTTAGCTTCTTGTTCTCTTTTTAGTTTTTCATCTTGTAATTCTTTTTCAGTTTTCATATTTTGTTCTTTGTGCTCTTTAACATTTTGTACAAATTTTGACTTTAAGTCGTTTTCTGGTACATTTATTTTATCTTTTTCTTCTATTCCTGACTTCAAGTCTTTAATGCCTTTCTCGATTGATTCAGGTTTTTCTTTTAGGTCTTTTTTACCCTTCTCTGATGCTTTATCATCTTTATCTTTCACTTCGCGTTTTTTCTTTTTATCTTTCATAGCCTGCGATATCAGATCATCACCTTTACTTTTCTGTGTGAGTTTTTCCAAATCGTCTTTCCCCTTATCTATTATTTCATCATCCCTCTTGTCTTCCAGTTCAGATTTTCCTTTTGCCTCGATTTTTGTGTTATCAGGTTTTGTTTTCAAATCTTTTTTGTCTTTCTGCAATAATTCTGTGTTTTTATCTTCTTTTTCAGGGTTTCTCTTTAAATCTTTTTTATCTTTCTGCAATAGTGCAGTGATTTTATCTTCTTTTTCAGGTTTTGTCTTTAAATCCTTTTTGGCTTTCTGCAATAATTCTGCTATTTTATCTTCATTTTTAGGTATTGTCTTCAAATCTTTTTTGTCTTTCTGCAATAATTTTGCATTTTTATCTTCTTTTTCACGTTTTGTCTTCAATTCTTTCTTGTCTTTTTGCAATAATTCCGCGATTTTATCTTCTTTTTCAGGTTTTCTCTTTAAATCTTTTTTATCTTTCTGCAATAGTTCTACGATTTTATCTTCTTTTTCAGGTTTTGTCTTCAAATCCTTTTTGGCTTTCTGCAATAATTCTGCTATTTTATCTTCTTTTTCAGGTTTTGTCTTCAAATCCTTTTTGGGCTTCTGCAATAGTTCTGCGGTTTTATCTCCTTCTTTATGCTCTGACTTGTTTTCTTTTTTAGCAAAAAAAGATTCTTTTGATATTTTGCTTTTTAGTTCAGACTTTCCATCTTTATTGAAAGTATATTTTTTGGTTTTATCCCTTTTAACTTTATCTTGTTGTCCGTTTTGATCTTCCGCATATTTTTTATCTTCAACAGCCTGTCTTCTTTTTTCTTCATCTTGTTGTTTCTTCTCTTCTCGGGCAAGTTTTTGCTTTTGGTCTTGTTTAAGCTTTTGTTGGCCTTTTTCTTCGTCTTTTTTCATATCAAGTTCAGCTTGTAAGCGTAATTTTTCTTCAGTACCTTTACTAAGATGTGAAGAACTAACTCTTACAGGTCTTTCTTCTTTTTTCATGACTTTTGGAAAAAATAAACTATAATCGGACTTGAGTTCGTAGTCATACCCTACGCTTTCTTTGGGCTTGACGACTTTTTCATGCCAACTTTTTGATTTTGCCACGTCTTGGCCTAATTTTTTCGGTTTATGACTAATTTTGTCTACACTGCGTTGTAATTTTAATTCTTTATCCGTAATGTAGTGGTCGTCTAATACATTTGCTGTTTCTAATCCGTCTTCAGAATCACACAATTCTTGTTTTACTCTATCGTGTTGATATTTGTCACCTACTTTTGGCTCATAAAAAGAGTCTTGTGAGGGTCTTGTTGATCTAAATTTTACTTCTCTGATCGTTTCATAGTCCAGATCATGAGTATCACGAGGGAAATAATCAGTTGGCATTACAATGTTCATTTCAGATCCCTTTTGATATTTTGAAATTGGGTCTTTCTGCGCCCATGGCGTTTCGTATATATCAGATCTTTTATGAACAGAATATGGAACTCTGGAACCCTTTTTGAGCCCCATTATCTGTCTCAAGTTAAGATCATGTCTTCTTTTCAATGCTTCTTTAGCATCCATTGAAGGTATATCTTCGAAGACTTCCTCTTGATTGCGATCTTTAAGAGAAGTCTTTGGAAGTTCTTTGGTATATTTTTCCGTCGTAGTCGTATCCGAGTCTTTCAATAAAGTGCTCGAAATCATTGCATTTATTTTTCCACTTTCGTGCGATATGTGAGCAGAAATTGTTTCCACAAGCTCAATGGGTTGAAAAAAGGCTACAGCTTGTTTCATATGACGATCTTTCAAATTAATTTCTCTCATTTCTGTACCTAAGTTTACGTCTGATTTATGCGTTTCTGAATAAAACATTTGCTGGATTTCAGGTTCATGTTGCGATGCAGGTGAGTTGAAGCCTCGATTGATTTGTAAGTCGGAGTGTGCACGAGTTTCTATTTGTTTTCGTTTCTTTAACGTTAAGTCATCTTTCAGAAGATGCCCCATTTTTGAGAGCCATATTTTAACATACTTTTTAATGTCTTCCTTTTCTTCCCCTTTTACATTTCTAAATTTTTTCACAATTTCTTCGCAGGCACATAAGGGTTTTTTCATTGTTTTAGTTGTAGTTTTAATTGTAGCTTTGTTACGACAGTGGTCGCATATACCTAATACAATCTTTCCGTCTATTGATTTTACTTCTTGAATGAGTTGTTGAGCACGCTCAAATGTTTTTCTACATCGTGGGCAACTTATATTTTTCGTTTCTGGAACAGAAATATATAAATATGAAGAAAATGAATGAGTTTGTAACTAATGCTAAGTACTGTTACAGAGATTTTGGCCTTTATGGCGTTACCACGAAGCCACTGTGAGTATCCGAGGTTGTTTAAAAATTAATGTGCAATGAGACAAATACTTCTTAAGTTGAAAATAATGAGCGTGCGATTTAAAACAGTGCGCACCATCGTGTATTATTTTTTTTTATTATATTTTGCCTACACTAGGGACAATAAAATATAGGAATAATAATTATGTAACATAGACTTTTGTCGTCCCGGTACTGTTATGTGGCAACCTTAGTGATGATAGATTCTCATGTCCTTTTCACATAAAGATTTTAGTAGCTAGCTTAAACTTATATCAAATCAAATCATATATTGATTTGCAAACATGGTTACTTAGTACAAAGATGTTTTGTTAGTCCTCCCTGTTCTATAGTCACATGAGCATGCAAAAATTTTTTTTTTTAATTTACACAAATTTTAATTTGGAGGGCGCTGAGGTTTTCGTTCCCTCACTTGCTCCTCCTCCTTTTTTGCAAGCATTTCGCAGGAGGTGAAGGCCTGCCATGTTCTCTCGCTCCGGTCCATGGCTTAGACCAGTTTTTAATTTCTATTCGGTCAGCAAGAAAATGGTCAGTTTTCATAAAAACTTTTTTGATGTCAGGCGACCCGGCCTGTTTCTTTTACCTCGGTTCATCTGATAGAGTTTTTAGATTGGATCAACTGAGGTTGGAGAACTAGAAAAGTTAGAAATCACTAAAAACCTTTCCATACATTTTATATTAATTGAGACTCCAGCCTAATGCGATGGGTGTTTTTAAATGGCCGACGGTCTAATAACAATTGAGAGCCTGTGGAAAGTGTTATCCATTCCTTGTCCAGCTCTGTTATACTTATCTACAGTAATGTGGGATGAAATGTATTTTCTGGCGGCGGGAACATATCAAACGGAACTTTCAAGATGCATAAATACTACACACAAGAGACTCATTATCAACAAAATTCTATGTTTTACCTAGTTCAGGCGTTAATTCAGAAGTTGTTACTTTCACAGATTTCTTATTGTATAAAATAAAGACATCTCTGGATATGTTTGCAGCGCTTTCAGGTGCTTCAGCTTGTCTTATCTGTTGATGAGTAAAAAAAAATTAGTAAGTAGGTGGCACACATTCACGAGCAATATAATATATTATCCATAAGTTGACAAATTTTCGAATAGATTTATTAAATGTGCTATATTGATCAAAAATAAGTATATTCTAATTTAAATTGTAGGTATATTGATATAATTATGTGAAAGAATAGAATATTTTGTTTGCCAGAAACATGGTTACGGGGTGTTAGGTACGTTACATTTACATTGTAGAAATTCAGCATATCTCACCGTATAATCGATATGCAAAATCGATTCATTTACAATGGATACAATTTAAAACATAATAAAAAAAGATTGTGTGGTTTTATGAAACCGCGGTAAAAATTTTTTTTTTTTTTAAATCATTTTTACCCTTTTTTTTTTCGAAAAAGTTTGAGACGATGTAATAAAAGTTTCACTTTAAAAACAGAAAATGTTTAAAATTGTTTATATGAAACTAAAATCGATTATTTAAATGTTTATTTTGCAATGCTTACAGTTATTTAGCACCTAAATATTATACCTATCTGCCTTAAGGGGGTAAAGTAAGATATTAAATTAAAATTAAGTTAAATTCCAATGAAACTGGGATCTACTGGCGCCGATAAGAATGCCCGTCGTAATAATATGGAGATAAAAAGTCTAAAATAAAATGTCCAATTTAAAAAATTATAACGCCGCGCCGACTGCATAAAAAGTGAACCAAAGTACGTACATACGTAGTAACCTAATAAAATAAAACTGAAAAGACAAAAACAATTACTGTAATCTGGAATTATGAAGAATTTTCAGGGTACATAATTAAATAAAAAAAATAAGTCTATAGTACGGCCCACTGTCTAAGTGACAGTGGACCGTTTTAATTTTTAATGGGTCCCGACCGACTGTCATGAAAATGAGAAGAGTCAGAAAAATGAGACATGATAAAAAGAAAATTTGTATGTATGTTTAATAAATAATAAGTTTCTTTTGAGATGTTTTATTATTTATTTTGTAAATGCAGTACTCCACACATGAGCGGTCTTGTGCTTTTTTTTAAGCAGTCCTCGTGTGAAGTACCGGACCTTGGCGATAACGCCAACTTTCCTGGCAGCCACCTTGGCCTTGGACCCAATGAACCGCCCAAAGTTTCGAGGAAATCTCAACTCCCAATTGAAGGCGGTCGGTGCAATACAAGGATACATTCCGAAAAGTAGGAGCCAAGGTGAACGGGCTTCTTTTGTTGGTGAATAGACACGCTTGTATTTTGGCGGCAATGAATGCTACAACGGCTTTGCCCCGATCAGAGACACCCTGTAGTGCAACATTCGTACGCTCTACCACAGCCTCTCTTTCGGACCGGATTGATTCCTTACTAGTCCGAGCATCCGACAGGTATCTCTCCACAATTGTGCTGTCATCTGCATACCCATAGATACCGGGCATCAGCAGATCGTTAATATGAGATTTGCAGAGAGATAAACAGAGTAGCAGAGAGAACAGACCGCTGAGGATAACATTACAACATTAGTGGACCCATGTCCACTAATGTTGTAATGTGTTCCTCAGCGGTCCCATGCTCCGATGAGCATCCATTGGCAATAACTCGCCCAGAAAGTCAGGCAAGCGAAAAATGCCTTACGCTGGAAGCTTACTCAAAAGGCCAGCGTGCTAGACCTACCAGGTCAAAGGCCTTCGAGACATCAAGGGACACGGCAATCGCTTTCCCATTTCTCTCGAGGATCTCGCCCCACAGTTGACCGATTGCGGCGAAACCCGTACTGTCAGTCACTGAGGAGATCGTTAACTTCCAGGTAAACCAAGAGGCGCGAATTCAATACACAACCATAATATTTAATCTTACAGAGTGTGCAGGTTATTGAAATCGGCCGATAGTTGGTAGGATCAGCACGACTACCCTTTTTGAGCACGTGCTGCACGTTGCCAAGCTTCCAGGACTTGGGCAGTATACCAGTCCTAAATGAGAGGCGATACAAGCGCGTCAATACAGGAGACAACTCGGGCGCACATGCTTTAAGAACAATCGCTGGTATACCATCCGGACCACTAGACTGATTCACGTCCAGACCTCACGGTATTCTCAGAACCTCCTTGTTCCTAATGAGAACCTCCGGCAGTGAAGTTCTGCAATGAGGTAAATTAGGTGGAGTAGCACTGCTAGTATCAAGACGAGAATTGCAGGGCAAACAGAGATGCAAAGAGACCTGCTTTCTATCTCGCCGTATGAGCCAGTGCTCCATTAGGCTTAACCAGTGGAGTCAGTTTGGGCCGACAGAAGTTCGCTTCGATCGTTTTGGCAAGGGACCAGAAAGATTTGCTACCGGATGGTTGCGCAGAGAGCTTGTTGCCAATATGAGTAATGCGATTGAAGAGAGCCTTCTTTAGCGTCTTTTTGAAGGACTTGGAAGCACAGTTAAGGGCTCTCTTCTTTGAGCTTACATCCGGAGCTCTGCGAACCGAGCATCAACCCAGGTGAGAAATGCCGTATGCTTACGCTGTTTTGCTTGAGCATAGCCGGCGTTGAACCATGGGCGAGCCGAGCCACCGACGGGCACAACACTGAAGGGAATAAAATACTCCATAGCTTGACGCACTACATCTGATATAGCGTCTGTACAGCTCGACGGATAGTCAGAAGAGAAGCAGACCTGCTGCCAGGGAAAAGATGCAAAGAAGTGGCTCATCTCATCCCAATCTGCTGACTTGTATCGCCACATCCGCCGTTCACTACGTCAGTTGCAATCTGGTGGGGAGAAAGACGATACAAACTTCACCAGACACTGGTCTGAAATTTCTAACGGTGGAGAAATTGTTACCAGACATCCATCTGGATCAGTGGTCAGTAGAAGTTTCAGACAACGACACACACAAAATTACAATAAGTATCTACTAACATCCTTTACACATGGCCTATGACAGTAGACCGCCAAGCCGGAGTCCTTAAGTTCCGCAAGCTTCTGGAATTCTTGGCACTCTTTGTAGCACGGACATAACTGCTGTTCCCTGCACGCAAGAAAATATTGTCTTATAATTTAGGTGCTGTTATTGCATAAGAAAGATCTAAGTATTTTAATTCAATCTTATCCACTTACTTTACTGATACCCTCATAATATGTTAAAATAAAAAGGCATTATATACACTAAGTACAAAATTGTTTATGACAGTTTTACAATACATTGTACGGCACAGTCAAAAAGTGGCACAGTACACCAAAACAAAGAGCAAAGAGTATAACGATATGACAAAGATAACCCAAAGAGTACGACAGTATAAAGTACAACACTGAGATAATATTTGGCAGTTATTACACAATAGTGCATAACACAAATGCAGGCATAGAATTATTATAAAGTACTGTTACAAATGGACCTTATGTCGATGGAATAAGGTTCAATATCGCGTGACATACAGTGAGTCACTTTTAAGCCCTATTTCTTCAGATCTAGACATTTTCTAGATACAATAATAAAACGCATTGCTAGACTTAGGACGGCCTATCGAATGGTACAGGTCTCAACAGTTTTGTCAACAAAGTGTCGACATCGAAATTTCTAGAAACCAGTTTCCGGGAATTACCGTAGGTACTTCCGAGTGACCTCGAAGTTATGTGCTATTATTATTACGTCTAGAGGAATCTGGAATGTTCGATCAGCTGGGCTATATATAGCCCGCGACGCCGGCGCAGAGTCAGTCTACACTCGACTAGCGATACGAAAACAGCGACAGTTAAGAAGCGATCTTAAAGAAGACCTACTGCGACAACTGTAACGAGAACTCTGAGTACTACGTAAAGTAACATCTGATAGTGTTATTGTGTGTTTACAACACGGACTTCGTGGACATAAGGGAAGACTTCGGTGCAACGTCAGCGACATTCTACTTGTCATTGCCTACAATCGACTGTACCTTCGTTGCCAATAAACTTCGTAACCCTTAACCGGCATTTTAGTACCCCTAGCCCGTAACAATTGATGTCAGAAGCGGCATGCCGGTCACGCCAAGGGAAGACGAAAGAGTTCGCACGCGACGACAAGCAGCGATGGATTTGGCGCGTCAAGAGGAAGAATCGGTTGGTGTCCCTGTACCCGGAGTAGATGCGGCCGTCGTAACACCGACGAATGTGAGTGCTCCTACTACCACCACTACTCCTGGAGCCAGCGGACCCGATTTTTCGGCGTTACTGGCTCACTTGACAGCGCAAATAAAGCTGAATATAGAACAATCCCAGGCAGCAACCCAGGCACAAATAGAAAAAACCCAGTCACAAATAGAAAAAACCCAGGCTCAAATAAAACAATCCCAGGCAGAAACCCAGGCACAAATTAAAAATGTAGCAGAATCCCAGGCAAAATCCCAGCAACTAGTATTGGAACTAAACGGAAAGTGGGAAAAAACTAAAGAAGAGGTCAACGAGCTCAAAATAAAAGCAACACAACAAGATGCACGTATGGACCAGCAAGATACGCGCATAGACAAACAAGAAGCGCGTATGGACCACCAAGATACGCGTATAGACAAACAGGATGCTCGTATAGACAAACATGATGCGCGTTTCGAGACACTAGACAGCACCATCATGGAGTGTGAGAAAGAAATAAAATTCCTCCATGATAAGGTACAGAAAGGAGGCATCAAAGGGGTGATACCTAGTGCTTTGCCGACGTTCCAAGTACCTCATTTTGATGGAACAACGTCATGGGTGGCCTTCCGTCTACAGTTTGAAAAAGTCGCAAAAGGCAACAATTGGGACGACGATCAAGCGGTAACCGCTCTTACGCTTGCTCTGCGTGGTGATGCGGTACAAATTCTCGAAAATATTTCCGGCGATTGCAATACCCTAGCCTGTCTGCTAGAAGCGTTGGAGTCTAGATACGGGGAGAAACACCTCGAACATGTTTACAGGGCTCAACTCCGCGACCGCACACAGAAGAGCAGTGAGGGTTTGCAACAATGGGCAACGGAAATAGAACGTGTTGTTCGGAGGGCGTATGCATCAACACCGGGCTTAATTGATGCTACTACGGTGCAAGCTTTTACTGATGGAATCCGAGATGTAGAAGTCAGGGCTGCAGTTCGTCTGGGTCACCATCAGACTCTGAAGGCAGCCTTGACACACGCTCTGGAGGTGGAAGCAGTACGCCAAGACGGCCGATAACAGCACCGCATTCGCGAGGTAACCCCAATAATAAAAACTCGGCAAGGACCAACCTGCTATGAGTGCGGCGCAAAGGGTCATATTCGGATCAATTGTCCCAGGGAGTCTAAGGGAAGAAGTACTTCTGGGACACAGGTGGAAGCCGAGGATTTAAACTAAGAACAGCCAGGGCTATGGGGCGAGTACTGGCTGGTCGACCTGAGCCCCCATTATAACAGTATCACAAGTGGGCGATGGAAACAGTCTTATTATAGAAGGAGAACTGAATGGTAAGTCATGCAGTTTCACGTTGGATACTGGTGCATCAAGAACTATTGCATGACCGGAGCTATTTCCTCGGACCATAGCATGGAAAAGAGGGTTTTCACAATGCCGATTACAAACCGCCACCGGCCAACCAGTACTCGTCCTTGGTGAAACGAATGTGACCTTGAAAATGTGTGATAAGACATTTACGCACCCTGTTTTAGTAGCGAATATTACAGATGATTGCATAATAGGATTGGACTTTTTGAAGAAACAACAGTGCATCCTTAATGTAGCAAAAGGAGTATTGAGTTTCCCAGAACAAGAAGTATTTCTTCAAGGTGGAAAACAAGGGTCAGTGTACTGTTTAAGGAGAACGGTATTACCACCAAGATCAGAAACCTTAGTAGATATTAGACTATCACCAATAGGATGCCGTAAACGTTGCATTATAATTGAAGATTCTGGAGATCACCCAGACTGGATAACAGCAAGGACACTGATGATGATTTCCGATAAACCAAAAGTGCGCATTATCAACGTTAGTAACAAAGAAATAATACTTGAAAAGAATTGCATCGTGGGTGTGTGCGACCATGTAGCATCGTTGAGAAAAACAGAGGCGCACGAAAAGGAACGTGATAAGCAGTGGCAGGAACATGTATCGACACTACTCGAAAATTGTAAGGGCAATTTAAACAAGTTCGAAAGTCACAAAGTTAAGCAACTGTTGTATAAATTTCATGACATCTTCTCTAAGACCGACAGTGACGTGGGAAGGACCGGGCTCGTCAAACACCATATAGATACGGGCGATACACAGCTAACACAGCCGATAAGACAGAGACCACGTCGTATCCCCTTTGCAAGAGAACAGGAAGTGTCGAAAATGTTAAGAGGTATGGAGAAAAATCGGATTATCGAAGCGTCTACCAGCCCTTGGTCATCTCCAGTTGTCCTAGTCAAGAAAAAGGATGGCAGTACAAGGTTTTGCGTTGATTACAGGATGTTGAATGATGCCACGAAAAAGGACAGTTATCCCCTGCCACGTATAGATGACACTTTGGACTTGCTAAGTGGCATGAAATGGTTCTCCACAGTTGACCTTAAAAGTGGATACTGGCAGGTGGAAATCTGTCAGCAGGATAAAGAAAAGACCGCTTTCACCACTGGTCCTGGGAACGGTCTCTGGCAATTCAATGTCATGCCCTTTGGACTGTGCAATGCTCCAGCTACATTTGAGCGCCTAATGGAGCGCATCTTGGTGGGGTTGCTTGGTGATGCATGCCTGGTCTATTTGGATGACATCATCATTATGGGACGAAACTTCGCAGAGCACCTACGCAATTTGGAGAAAATCTTTCAGAAACTGCGTGAAGCGAAATTAAAACTCAGTCCTAGTAAGTGTACACTATTCCACAAAGAGGTTGGATACTTGGGACACATTATTTCGGCGCAAGGAATTCGAACAGACCCTGAAAAAATAAAAGCCGTGTCGAAGTGGCCTACGCCTCGAATACAACTGAAATAAAACTGAGGTACGCTCTTTCTTGGGTCTGTGTGCATATTACCGTCGGTTTATGAAGAACTTCTCCGAGTTAGCGAAGCCGTTGCATCGTTTAACAGAGGAAAAGTGTCAATTTGAATGGAACTCTGACTGCGAACAGGCATTTGCGCTACTGAAAACTCACTTGTGTGAAGCTCCTGTATTAGGTTACCCTAGTCGGGAAGGTCGATTTTTGGTCGACACGGATGCCAGCAATGTTGGTATTGGAGGAGTTCTTTCTCAAACACAAGGAGATAGGCAGGTCGTGATTGCATATTTCAGCAAATGCCTTTCCAAGCCAGAAAGAAATTACTGTGTTACCCGCCGAGAACTTCTAGCCGTTGTTAAGACTTTACAACACTTCAAGAAATATTTGATTGGGAGACAGTTTACACTCGTACCGATCACGCCGCCTTACAGTGGCTCCTCCAATTCAAAGACCCAGAAGGACAAGTAGCAAGGTGGATAGAGCAGCTGCAAGAATTTGACTTTGTCACTGAACATCGAAAAGGCAAGTCACACAATAATGCTGATGCTTTGTCTAGACGACCTTGCGAAGAATCTTGCCGACATTGTGCCAAACAGGAAAAGAAAGAGAACGTAAGGATTATCCAGGTGAACGCTTTGGACGAAGACTGGGACAATCAATCATTGGAAGACGCACAAAAGGAAGACAGTGACCTGAAGGCAGTAATCGAATGGAGGAAACATGGACAGAGGCCCGCTTGGAGTGAAATATCAGCGCTTAGCCCAAAAGTTACTGGGCCCAATGGGACAGCCTGATAATTGATAATGGAGTTCTCAAGAGGAAATGGGAATCACCCAGTGGACAGGAGTTCACCTTACAGATAGTTGTTCCCGGTGATAAAGTTGCGTCAGTGCTACGACAGGTGCACGACGGAGTATCCGGAGGACATCTAGGAGTAAAGAAAACCCTGGAGAAGGTGAGGAAAAGATTCTATTGGGTGCATTGCCGCGAAGACGCAGAGGACTGGTGTAGAAAATGCGTAGCTTGCTCCTCAGTAAAGGGACCACAAACGAGAGCCAGAGGTCGGCTGAAAGTGTACAATGTTGGTGCACCATGGGAAAGAGTTGCTGTCGATATAGCTGGGCCTTTCCCTGTTACTGAAGAAGGGAATAGGTATATCATCGTCATGCAAGACTATTTCAGCAAATGGCCAGAAGCTTTTGCAGTGCCTAACCAAGAAGCTCATACAGTCGCCAAAAAGCTAGTTCACGAGGTGTTCTGCCGATTTGGCGTTCCCTTGGAGTTACACTCTGACCAGGGTAGAAACTTCGAGTCTTCACTATTTCAAGAGGTTTGCCAACTACTCGGGATACATAAGACTCGTACAACACCATATCACCCACAATCAGATGGAATGGTCGAAAGATTCAATCAGACTTTGGAGAATCATTTGGCCAAAGTAGTGGAAGAACATCAAAGGGATTGGGACCAATACATTCCACTCTTCTTAATGTCATACCGCTCTGCAACACATGATAGCACAAACTGCACACCGGCGAAAGTCAACTTCGGCCGAGAAATTAGACTACCCATAGATGCACTAACCGGAACACCTCCCGATGCTCCTATCCTAGCCGTCGACTATGTGGCCGACCTGCGGCGTAAATTAGATGGTATACATGAGCTAGTGAGAGAGAATGGTCTGAAAACCAGTGAGAAAATGAAGATCCGATACGACCGCAAAGCTAACGTGCCCGGATTAAGAAAGGACCTAGAGGGAAGCTGAAATCGTACACGTAGACCGCCTAGCTCGCTATTATGGATCAAATCATGCTCGGGACGAGCATGACTAAGAAGGGGGCAATGTTACAAATGGACCTTATGTCGATGGCATAATGTTCAATATCGCGTGACATGCAGTGAGTCACTTTTAAGCCCTATTTCTTCAGATCTAGACATTTTCTAGGTACAATAATAAAACGCATTGCTAGACTTAGGACGGCCTATCGAATGGTACAGGTCTCAACAGTTTTGTCAACAAAGTGTCGACATCGAAATTTCTAGAAACCCGTTTCCGGGAATTACCGTAGGTACTTCCGAGTGACCTCGAAGTTATGTGCTATTATTATTACGTCTAGAGGAATCTGGAATGTTCGATCAGCTGGGCTATATATAGCCCGCGACGCCGGCGCAGAGTCAGTCTACACTCGACTAGCGATACGAAAACAGCGACAGTTAAGGCGCTGTGCCTTAACTGTCGCTGTTTTCTATATAGGCCTCCTCCAAGTGCCTCCATCTAATTCAATCTTTTTGTGTTGTGTTATTCTAAGCACTCGTACAAACCCGATTTCGATAAGAGTTGCAGTTTTGAAGAAAAAATCTTTTATTTTTTTAAATATCCGAAAATGCATTTTTTTTAACACTTACTCTAAACAGCTGTTTATAAATAGTAATTTCTAGAAATGATATATTTCTAACAGTTTCATGAAAAAAGGACATAACACAAAAAAATTAAGCAGAACGGACAAAGCGCTTTATAAAAATAAAAAAGAAAACAGAAAAAATAATAAAAAATGAAAATATGTATAAAATATACATTTTCGAAAATGGCAAGGTAAAGTAAACGAATGTTGGGATTTGAACCTGGTGCTCGTCTAATGCGAACCGGGACTGTGACGAACAGAGCCAGCCATGCTCGCGGTTGGGTTGTGAAATTAGGCTTCTAAATGTAGATGGAATAGAGAATGGTTGGTATAGATTTAATAGAACGGAACGTGCGTATTTCTGTAATTATTCTTTCTTTTTACTTTTTCGCGGCAAATTTTTCTTCACCTGTATGTGTTCGGGTTCAAACCCCAGCTTTACGTTGTATGCTTTTTGTTGGATTTCTTATTTGCAATTGTTTTTTTTTAATTATTATTAATTTAGCCGATTTTCTGTATTTTTTGTAGTAATTGTTCCATCTTTTTAAATATATTCTTTTTGTAACAATTATAATGCAAACTAATATTTAAAATCAATTCGTTATAATTTTCTTTCTACAAATTTCTAGAAATTAATAATAATAAACCTTTATTTAACCATGAATTTCTTAGTTCATAATATAATTTAAAAAAAGAAAAACAATAAAAATAACAGTTAATTTGATAATAGTTCAAAACAGTAAATTTAGATTTCATTTTGTTGCATTATTCATGGCCCCTTTCAGTATAGGCCTCCTCCAAGTGCTTCCATCTATTTCACTCGTACAAACCCGATTTCGATAAGAGTTGCAGTTTTGAAGAAAAAATCTTTTATTTTTTTAAATATCCGAAAATGCATTTTTTTTAACAGTTACTCTAAACAGCTGTTTATAATTAGTAATTTCTAGAAATGATATATTTCTAACAGTTTCATGAAAAAAGGACATAACACAAAAAATTTCAGCAGAACGGACAAAGCGCATTATAAAAATAAAAAAGAAAACAAAAAAAAATAATAAAAAATGAAAATATGTATAAAATATACATTTTCGAAAATCGCAAGGTAAAGTAAACGGATGTTGGGATTTGAACCTGGTGCTCGTCATTTCTAGAAATTACTATTTATAAACAGCTGTTTAGAGTAACTGTTAAAAAAAAATGCATTTTCGGATATTTAAAAAAATAAAAGATTTTTTCTTCAAAACTGCAACTCTTATCGAAGTCGGGTTTGTACGAGTGCTTAGAATAACACAACACAAAAAGATTGAATTAGATGGAGGCACTTGGAGGAGGCCTATACTGAAAGGGGCCATGAATAATGCAACAAAATGAAATCTAAATTTACTGTTTTGAACTATTATCAAATCAACTGTTATTTTTGTTTTTCTTTTCTATTCCATCTACATTTAGAAGGGTAATTTCACAACCCAACCGCGAGGCATGGTTGGCTCTGTTCGTCACAGTCCCGGTTCGCATTAGACGAGCACCAGGATCGAATCCCACTTTACCTTGCGATTTTCGAAAATGTGTATTTTATACATATTTTCATTTTTTATTATTTGTTTTGTTTTCTTTTTTATTTTTATAATGCTGTTGATGCTTTCTGGAAGGGTCACTGCATTCTCCTATCAACCCCAGGGTCTCAAAGCAGGGAAAACAAACATGCAAAGCACTAACCTGGATCCAACAGGACAGGAAAGAGGAATCACCAACGACGGGGCAGGTGCCGGCCGGTCAGTTATCTTCTTTATGTGGACTTGATGCTGCTTGCTCACTGCCTACACTCGTCAAGCACAGACACACCACCAATATGGAAACTGAGGGTTTATTTTTATTAGGCCAGTGAAGCCCTTAGAAAATCAGATATTCGGAATTATTTAGAATACACGCGGCGTCGTATGAGCTGAGTCCGCCATACTTTTTAGTACTAGTTCTTTTTCTTGGCACTCTTGAGAGAGGCGCCACCAGCACGAGTTAAGAGAAGCCCGCGCTTATTTTTATCGTCGTTGACGCAACAAGGATGGAAAATGGAAATGCATGGATAAATTATTAGGATAGTTAATGCTCACACATTTCCCCCCACCTGAAATCCACAAGGGTTTCAAGAAGAATGCGAAAAATTAAGAGTGAAATCAGCAATAGCTGGACTATGAGCTACTGCCGAAAAAATGCATAAAAATCTAGTTAATAAGTGTAGATAATATGGAGACTTATTTTAAATAACCTAAAGACAGTGTGTACTTATACTCTAGTTAGGTATATAAAAGGAAAAGAAACTAATTAATTGGTAAGGGACAAACCTTTACCACCGGCCTACGAAACGTCTTTCCGTTAGCAGTTTGGAGAGTAACGACTCTAACTACCTGGTCTGAACCTGCATGCACTTGCACGATACGAGCTATTTTCCAAAACATCGGCGGAGTATTAGGTTCGTTAACTATAACTATGTCATTGACTTTGATATTTGGTTCAGGCAAGAACCATTTGCTCTTTTGTTGCAATGTGTGAAGATAATCGCGTTGCCATACGCGCCAAAAGCTTTGAGTAATTTTCCGAAGCATCATCCAACGAGATCGAGGACACGAATTATCACTTATCGGTTCTTCGGGCAAGGCTACTAAAGGACCTCCCGTTAGAAAATGTCCTGGAGTTAGAACGTCAGACCCTGAAGGATCCGTAGATAGAGTACAGAGTGGACGGGAATTTAATACAGCTTCTATTTTAGCTAATATGGTAAAAAATTCTTCTAGAGTAAGAACTTGAGCTCCAACTACTCGCTTCAAATGATACTTTGTTGATTTTATACCACTTTCAAATATTCCGCCGAAATGCGGTGCTCCAGCTGGATTGAATTTCCAGGTAATGTGGCGATTCGCTAAACCATTTGAAACTTCTGGATAATGCTGATGAAGCAGATTCGCAACCTCATTTAAATATTTATTCGCGCCTACGAAATTTGTCCCACAGTCTGTTACTATTGTATGGCATATGCCACGACGAGAGACAAAGCGGTCTAAAGCGGCAAGAAATGCTTCAGCACTCAATTCTGTTACGGCTTCTAAGTGTACAGCCTTTGAGCTTAGGCACACAATTAAACATAAATAAGCTTTGTAAGTTTTTGCGCCACGACGGCGACTCTCTTTAATGATAAAGGGACCCCCCAGATCTATTCCCGTGGTACTAAAGCAGCGAGCTGGTTGAATCCTGGCTGCAGGTAGCTTGCCCATCATTGGTTGACAAGCAACTGGATTCACTTTAAAACATTTGACACATTTGGATAACACGGTCCGTATCAGGAGCCTTAATCCGGTTATCCAAAATTTTCTTTGAATAAAAGATTGTAAAGAGCGAGGGCCACAATGCAAATATTTTATATGGAAATATTCGACTATCTTTCGAGAGATAGGACATTGTTTAAGTAACAAGAAAGGGTGTAACGCAGATGGCGACAGTTGAGCCTCATCGATGCGTCCACCTACTCGCAAAATACCATCATCGTCTAGGAAAGGTGACAGCTTTTGAATAGATTTTACACAAGGTTCATTTTTACGCACCCGGTCAACTTCCGAAGTCATGTAATTATCTTGACTGAATTTAACCAGCACTTTCATTGCTTTTTCAAGCTCAGCACTACTAAGAGGAGAGAGATTTCGGTCTTGCCTGGCCGTTTTAGAGTTAGAAACAAAACGATTACACCATGCTACCATTCTTTGAATTTTTGTAAATGAAGAATGTTTAGAAATTAAGTTCAAAAGTGGATTCTCATCATCCGTAACAAGAAGACTTCTACTTTCTATTGATTTAAGTTCAGGCAAGTTCTCCTTCGGAAGTAATACCTGCCTTTTAGGCCATTGCTCAGGTGATTCTTTCAGCCAAGAAGGCCCTGTCCACCAAAGCGGGTGATCCAGAATCTCTGGACATGATACTCCGCGGCTACAACAGTCGGCGGGGTTATCATTTGTTGATACATAGTACCAGCGATCTCGACTAATTAAATCAGTTGTCTGAACCGCACGATTGGCTACATACATTTTTAGTAAATGAGGGTCAGTGTTAAGCCAAGACAAGGTAGTGCTGCTGTCTGAATAAGCTCGAATGGAATCGATGGAAATTTTATCTTTAAGTAAATTATACATGTGTGATAGAACTTTTGCTAGAAGCACAGCTGCGCTTAGCTCAAGTCGATTCACCGTTGTTGGTTTTAAGGGGGCAACTCTAGATTTCCCTATTAACAAACTGGTCGTGGTTACATTACCGGGTTCATTGGTAACTACACAGATATAAACACAACAACCATAACCTTTCAAAGATCCATCACAAAAGCCAACTAAATGTACTTGAATAGGATTCGAAGGTATGATTAAACGCGGGAGAGTAATATTTTGTAAATCGGACAAATTTGCAGCTATTAAATGCCATTGTTTGACTAAATTTTGGGGAATAGTTTCATCCCATGATAAATTTAAACGCCATAGATCTTGTAGCAAAGATTTAGCGGCAAAAACGACAGGACAAATCCATCCAAGAGGGTCAAAAATGCGAGCTACCAATGAGAGTATGGACCGTTTTGTGAATTTCCATTCGAACGAGTCAGCAAACGTATAAGAAAAGGTATCGTTAACAGGATTCCAACGAACGCCCAATATTTTGACAAACTCACTTCCCGATTCATCAAAAGATTTGGAAGTTTGACAGAATTCTTGAGGGATATCTGTCAGAAGACGAGGATCATTAGAGGTCCATTTCCGTAGTTCAAACTGAGCCTTTGATAGTAACGATATAATATCGTTTTTTAATGCAATAGTTTCTTCGAGAGAAGATCCGCCAGAGGTGATATCGTCCATAAATGTCTCCTCTCGGATAACCTGTGCTGCACGACTAGAATACTCAGCACCGTGGTCTTCAGCAAGTTGATGAAGTGTTCGAATGGCTAAGTAAGGAGAACTAGTAACTCCGTACGTAACGGTATTGAGTTCGTATTCCTTTAAAACCTCAGTTGGGTTATTACGCCAAAGAACGTGTTGATAACATCTTTCTTGCGGTCTTATCAATATTTGTCTATACATGCGACGAATATCCGCAGTAAAAACAACTTTGTGAATTCTGAATTTTGTGATTAGATCAACGATGTCTACTTGAAGTTTTGGACCCACATTCATGTGGGTCAATATTATTTAGTGACAGGTCACTCGAAGTCCGACTACTAGCATCGAAGACCACTCGTAATCGTGTCGTGGTACTCTCAGGTCGGATTACACAATGGTGGGGAATTATATAACAGTCAGTAGACGAGGACTGCACTGGCTGCATATGTCCGAGATCCTCGTACTGTTGCATAAATTCTTTGTATTCAGTTTTTAACTCATTTTGACTAGCAAGTCTTTTTTCCAAATTTAGAAAACGATTAAACGCTTGTTTATATGATTCTCCTAAGGCTGGAGCATCATCTTTAAGCATAATTGGTACAACATAACGCCCATCGGAGGTGCGATACGTGCGATACTTTATATTTTTGTTCGCATATTTCATCCTCGGGACCGGAAATTTTACATTTCGGCGGCTCCTCGGACTCCCAAAACCGTTGAACGATCTCGTCGAGCGCACTAGAAGACGCGACGAGGAGCGTAACGGGTGTAGCCGGAGTTTTAGCTACCACGTTTTGAAGAAACTGACCACTTATCACCCAGCCGAATACACTAGAGAGTGCGCATGGAAAGCCCGGGCCTGGACTGAAACGTGAGCCAGTATATATCTGGTCAAAACAGTCTACTCCTAACAACAGATCGATCGGACCGGATTTATCAAAGTCCTGGTCGGCGAGATCCAGATGTGTAAACTTATCCTTGACGATTGTCGGCAACGACACCGAAGGAATCAGGGATGTGATTTTAGGTAGAACCACTAATTGAATATCAAACTGAGGAGTGTCACTCAATCGAGGTATTATTGAACCGAAGGTGTGACCTTTAATGCTACACACATAATTTTGACCGATGCCACTTACATTTAATTTACATTTCTTGATATGTAAACCTAATTGTCGCGCACAGCTACTTGTAACAAATGAATCCATCGAGCCACTGTCAATAATTGTACGGACATACTGCCACGAACCATCCGATCGCTTCAAACGAACTACTGCTGTACCAAGAATTTTTGTGCTAATAGGTTGATTTGAAATGTTTGACTGGGTAGCACCAGTTAGAGTAGTGTTCATATCGGGATGCTGGGATGAATCCAGTTCACTAGTATGAGACAGTAAACTCTTATGCTCTTCATGTAACAAAGTATTATGCTTTGCATTACAAATGAAACATGTTGACTTAGATTTACAATCGGTAACAGTGTGACCCGGCCTTGAGCAGTTTTGACATAATTTTAAATCTTTAACTAATTGTTGTCGCTGTGTCATATTCATAGAATGCAATTTACTACAACGGTAGATTGAATGATTTTCATTACAACACACACAAACAATCTGACTAACTTTATTATTATTGTTGGAAGAAATTAGAGATTATTTTGGTTGACGCGATAAATAATCTTTATTTGTATTAGGCCGATTTTGTTTGCTTGTAGAATTTGATGATGGAATATTAACTGGTTGGCTAACTTCTAATACTTTTATGTAATTTTGTAAATAAGTAATGAAGTTATTAAATTTCGGAATTTCTTCAGTGTTTTGTAATTCAAACCTTTTTTTTGTTTCTGTATCTAAAGGCCTAGACGCAATGTAAAATAAAATAAATTCGCATAAATCATCAATACACAAACCGCGCAAGGCATTAACGCATTCATAAAGTGTGTTAGATAACTCAGATAAGTTAGACAAAGATGGTTTTTGTATGGGATTAATTTTAATTATTTTTTCTAAATAAGCTGTTGCAAGAATACGCTTGTTGTCATATCTGTCCAGTAAAGTTGCAAAAACCACTGAATAATTTGCCGATGTCACAGGCACGCCCTTCGCTAATGTCAGTGCATAACCAGATAAACATGACAGCAAATAGTGAAATTTCTCAGTGTCGGATAATGAACTATTATTATGAACAAGTGCTGTATAACTATCTTTAAATGTTTGCCACTTTTCTATATTACCATCAAACTTTGGAATTTCCAGCTTAGGCAACTTCACTTGCGAACGCACGTGACCTTGACCTAATTCCGAGCGACAGCCGCTGCCTGCGCTCGCATCGAGAGAATCCGCAAACTCAATAACATAGTAATACAACTCATCGAATGACAGTAACACTTTATGATCGATAACAAACGAAGGGTTAAGCTTTAATTGCAACTGGTTAACATCATCGTTGCATTCCAAAAATCTATTACGAATCTCGTCAATCTTTTTGTACCTAGCTCGAAAAGCTGCAAATTTAGTTTTAGTTTCTTTAACTGTTCTGGCTAAATCGTAAAGTATCTGCATACTTTTAAACTCATATTCCCGCCTTTTAATAGCGGTTATTAATTCCGCTTCGCTCATAGTTCACTTGGTATACGATATCCGCACGCTCAAAAGGATAAAAGTTATAAAAGTAGGTAAAACGGAAAAAGCGTAAGCCGGTAGGTAGGCAGCAATGCACGCGCGAACGTATTGACTGACGTAACGACGTAACGAAAACGTAGCAACTCCCTTTCGACACGCTTGAGTCATACAAAATTACGCAAATGAAATACAAGCACACACGTCTTAAAGTTATTTGTTAGAATATAAGTTTTGACTTTGCGGTAGTTCAAAGCTAATCCGTCTCCCGCCGGAGACAAGTACTACGAGTGTAGGTACCTCGGTACTAAATTTTAGAAACTTCGAACTCACGTTTTTTTAAAAGTAATTTATGCAATTTGTTATTGAATACAAATAAATGCAGCTTATTACAAGGGAATTAACGAGGTATGAATGTACGATTGAATAGTCAATCGGTCTCAAATAGGAAACAATAACTAGGTATCATGGAATGACCTAGGTTTTATTTAGACACTTAGAACTTGAAAGGCAAATTGAAATTGCCTTAAGTAGGTAAGTATACAAACAAATTATAATTGGGATTACGTATTTAACGTAATAACGAGAATGGAAAGATTTAATTTCCGATAGTAGGTATTTTTGAAATAACTACGCGAGGAAGATTCCTCACAGGAGGCACCATAATTAATGTTGATGCTTTCTGGAAGGGTCACTGCATTCTCCTATCAACCCCAGGGTCTCAAAGCAGGGAAAACAAACATGCAAAGCACTAACCTGGATCCAACAGGACAGGAAAAGAGGAATCACCAACGACGGGGCACACGCCGGCCGGTCAGCTATCTTCTTTACGTGGACTTGATGCTGCTTGTTCACTGCCTACACTCGTCAAGCACAGACACACCACCAATATGGAAACTGAGGGTTTATTTGGCCAGTGAAGCCCTTAGAAAGTCAGATATTCGAAATTATTTAGAATAGACGCGGCGTTGTATGCGCTGAGGCCGCCATACTTTTTTTTGTTTCTTTTTTTCTTGGCACTCTTGAGAGAGGCGCCACCAGCACGAGTTAAGAGAAGCCCGCGCTTATTTAAATCGTCGTTGACGCAACAAGGATGGAAAATGGAAATGCATGGATAAATTATTAGGATAGTTAATGCTTACACAAATGCGCTTTGTCCGTTCTGCTTAAATTTTTTGTGTTATGTCCTTTTTTCATGAAACTGTTAGAAATATATCATTTCTAGAAATTACTATTTATAAACAGCTGTTTAGAGTAACTGTTAAAAAAAATGCATTTTCGGATATTTAAAAAAATAAAAGATTTTTTCTTCAAAACTGCAACTCTTATCGAAGTCGGGTTTGTACGAGTGCTTAGAATATGACACAACACAAAAAGATTGAAATAGATGGAGGCACTTGGAGGAGGCCTATACTGAAAGGGGCCATGAATAATGCAACAAAATGAAATCTAAATTTACTGTTTTGAACTATTATCAAATTAACTGTGTAATTTGATAATAGTTATATATATTTTTATTGTTTTTCTTTTGTTAAATTATATTATGAACTAAGAAATTCATGGTTAAATAAAGGCTTATTATTATTATTATTTATTATTAATTTCTAGAAATTTGTAGAAAGAAAATTATAACGAATTGATTTTAAATATTAGTTTGCATTATAATTGTTACAAAAAGAATATATTTAAAAAGATGGAACAATTACTACAAAAAATACAGAAAATCGGATAAATTAATAATAATTAAAAAAAAAAAACAATTGCAAATAAGAAATCCAACAAAAAGCATACAACGTAAAGCTGGGGTTTGAACCCGAACACATACAGGTGAAGAAAAATTTGCCGCGAAAAAGTAAAAAGAATAATTACAGAAAAAAATCAAATAAAATATCGGCAAAAATACAACAGTAAATTAAAAAGCATTTATTTAAATTAAAATCTACAAAAAGCATATAATGTAAACCTGGGGTTTGAACCCGGGCAAAAACGAAATATGATTATTCATCAACAAACAGACACGTAAATATAATTATTTTCTGTGCGGGGTAAAGCAAAAAGTGACATAGGTCCGACAAGCACAGCGCCTCAGCGGTCACTGTCGCTAAGCATAGAAGTGAAAGAGAAGGCAATGGACGCCGCGATGGAGCGACGTTTCGTTCACGTTATTTATCATTAAATACATTATTTATTTTAGAATATCTTAGTTAAATCGATAAACAAAAACAATGGTTTCATTTACTATTATATTTTACATCGCTCTTCTCAATTTTATCAAGATTTGATGATTAATAATACAGTTACAACTGTTATAAATTCAATTTTAGGGGTTACTTTAGGATTTTTTTCTATCGAGAAAATTAATTCAAAACGTGTTTTGAAAACAATGGTGTCCTGCTACATGTAATCAAGATTAACATATAAATTTTTGGCTGCTCTGAAATGTATACATTTGGCTAAAAAATTGTTTTAAGAAGCCTATTTTTACTGAGCACAGCGCCTTAAGAAGCGATCTTAAAGAAGACCTACTGCGACAACTGTAACGAGAACTCTGAGTACTACGTAAAGTAACATCTGATAGTGTTATTGTGTGTTTACAACACGGACTTCGTGGACATAGGGGAAGACTTCGGTGCAACGTCAGCGACATTCTACTTGTCATTGCCTACAATCGACTGTACCTTCGTTGCCAATAAACTTCGTAACCCTTAACCGGCATTTTAGTACCCCTAGCCCGTAACAGTACTATCGAATACACGTTACTATTTTATGTTCTATAAACTACCTACCTACTTGTCAATTCCTGTCAACTTACTATATTACCTAAATAATGAGTCGCCTTTGAGATGCTATATGGATCATGATAAACAAGAAGGTTACTCTGAACTCCATGTGGAACAGATTTTTACAAAATATTTTAGACGTGGTTAAAGAAGTGCCCATGGAGTTTCTGGCCCTACCTTCTTCAGCTTGATGTTGGACCCATGGATAAAAGTTTGTGTCAGTCAGTTTAATTTAGCTTTTAATAGCCGCCTAGGCTGACCACAAACGTGCAGTTTCCGGAATCAATTTCCTGACGAGATATTCGGATTCGGAATTTAATGTGTCTAGCGCAATTAGATCTGGTTCTTTTTATTAAGAACTATCATCTAGCTTTCCGCCCGCGGCTTCGCCCGCGTGGAGTTCGGTTATATCGGGCTTTTTAGATTTCGAAATGGAAATGGGAAAGTAAGTAGGGTAAGGTGGGGCACAGTGTTACACGGGGTACAATGTTACAATGCACATATCTCCGTCCCAGTCTTTTAGTTTTATGATGTTGGTATACACGTTTGTCAAGCTCACAAGCAGCCATCTTTAAACAGTTGTCATCGCCACAGTTTGTACCGTGCTTGAAAAATAACAAACAAAAAAGGTTTTTGAGTGATTAAACGACGAAAAAATTGTTTCAAAGTCTTTAATTTCTTTTCGGACGTAATGTATTAAGGTATGGTATGATAGTTTTCCTTTATTTAATGTTTACTTAGCTACATATTACCGTTAAGTAGTTTGTTGTAGAGATAATCTAAAATATTCATGCCAATTTTTTAATTTGGTTTGCCTCTCCGGGGCACTGTGTTACGGGGCACTATGTGACAGTGTAACAGTCAGCCCCTGTTAACATATTATTATTGTCTATTTCAAGGTATTAGAAGAAAATGGTTCGAAATCGTAAGAGGAAGACGAATTACGGTCTTCATAATGAAAAAGATATGGCGGGAGCGATTTTGATGGTTGAAAGTGGTGTAAGCTGCAAATGAAAAGCATGTTAATTTTATGACATTGCAAAGATATGTTCAAAAGAAGAAAAAATGTTCGGAGGGTGAAGAACATATGCGACTTACTCCAAATTATGCCAATAGAGTGGTATTCAGTGTCGATCAAGAAAACTGTTCCAGAATGTGCTATGGACTAGATACGATTGAGTGTAGAAAGCTCGCTTATGAAATGGCCATTTACTATAATTTGAATATTCCTAAAAACTGGCACGATAAAAGATGGCAGGAATTGACTGGCTCTACGGGTTTAGAAAACGGAATACTAATTTAACATTAAGAAAACCAGAACCTTGCAGCTTAACACGGGCGACATCATTCAATCGTCACAATGTGAATGTATTCTTTAATAATTTGGAAGGTGTTATGCGGCGATGTCCTTGTTTTTCAGATGGTAGTAGAGTATATTGTTTAGATGAAACTGGGACCACTACTGTCCAAAAACCCAAAAAAATCATTGCAGCTAAGGGAGCTAGACAGCTAAATAAAGTAACAAGTGCTGAGAGAGGCACACTAGTTACAACGTGTTGTGCAGTATCTGCAACAGGATCAGCACTGCCTCCAGTAATGGTGTTCCCCAGAAAGCAATTCAAGTCTTTTATGCTTAATGGTGCACCAGTAGGAACCCTAGGTCTAGCTCAACCCACCGGATGGATGAATAGTGACTTGTTTCCTGAAGTCATGAAACACTTTATAAAGGTAACAGCCTCTACAAAAGAAAACCCGTCCTTACTGATAGTTGACAATCATGATAGCCACCTAGCAGTGTTGAACATAGCAAAAGATAACGCAGTTACTCTACTAACTATACCACCACACTCAAGCCACAGATTGCAGCCACTTGATGTGTCAGTATTTGGCCCTCTCCAAACATATTACAACGCAGCAATAGATTCCTGGTTGATGCGTCACCCTGGAAAGACAACCTCCATCTACAACATTGCAGAATTGTTAGGACAAGCTTTCGACCGAGCCATGACACCTTCAAATATCAAATCAGGATTCCGAAAAACTGGAATATTTCCATTTGATAGACACATTTTTACTGACAATGATTTCATGCCAAGTGAAGTAACAAATTGGCCACTCGAAGATCTAACTAATGCACCCGGACCTAGTCGGCCTGATGAAACTCAACAAGCTTCTACTGATGCCACCAGTTCAAGTCAATCTTTTGGTCATGATTCTCAAAAAGATACCAGATCAAGTGATTCCTCACAAATTCAATGGGATGCTGTTACCGATCCAAGACCATATCCTTCGATAGTTCAGGCGCCAGCTACTCCCGTTCGGCAAATGATGAATACACGTTCTGTTTCCGTGAGCCCAAGTTTGCTAACTCAAACTCAACTTGCGGAAGCACGATCCGTAACGAATAAAGAAAACTCGTCGACCATCACTTTTCCATCTACTCAGGATGAAACACTAGTTTCTCCCCTAGGATGTCGAGCTTATCCAAAAGCACAACCGAGACTACAAACAAACCGTGGTAGAAAGAGAGGAAAAAGCTGTATTCCTACTGATACACCTATCAAGAATGAATTTGAAAAAATATACTTGGGAAGAGAACGCAAAAAGTTAGGAAAAGGAAAGAAAAAGATGTCACAAAAAAAAGAAATTCCTCACAAGAGACTGAAAACAAGCGAAAATATTAAAAGAGTTTTATTTAGTGATGATGAGACTGATGTAGAAAACATCTCGATATCTTCCTCTGATAGTTTAACATCTGAGGATGAACTGCCACTAAATCACTTCGTGAAACCGAAAAAGAACGATTTTGTAGTCGTCCAATTTGCTGGAAAACAACTAGTAAAGCATTATGTTGGACAATTACTTACAGATATTGAGGATAATGAATATGACGTTAGCTACTTACGTAGAAGTGGCAAAGTTGACAATCATTTCTATTTTCCTATTGAACCGGATATGGCAACGGTATCGTTAGACGATATTAAAATTTTGCTTCCTCTTGTTAATGTTGCAGAAAGAAAGACTAAACGTCAGACTAATGTCTATACTTTCCCAAAGAACATTTTAAAGAAGTTTAATATTTATTAGTAGTTTCTCACTTTCTCATTTTGTTATTTATACATTATTTTATGTTGTAACATTGTGCCCCTTACCCTGTAACAGACTACCCCAGATACGGGGCTCAGTGTTACGATCGACTGATTTAATTAAAGTGCAATTTAAATTAAGTAGTTGCTAATATTGTTAATGTTTGATTAATTTTAATTAAAGAGAGATTGTTAAAGTTTATGTCCATGCCAAAAAGTAGCTGATTAATACAATATTTTTCTCATTACATCCCAGTATATTTTTTTTGTAACACTGTACCCCACCTTACCCTACCTATTATTTAATCCGGACTTCTAACTTTACGTCTGACAAATTTCAAAGCAATCAATCCAGTAGTTACAGCGTGAAAGCGGAACAAACAAACAAACTCACTTTCCCATAAACAATATTAGTAAGGATTGGATATATTATGAATGGCGTCTATGTAAGTTCTGTTACATAGACGCCTTCATAAAAGTACATTATCATGGACGACGACAACCAATTGATTGCTATTGCACTCTAACTGGCGCTTAACAAAAAGAAGAGGGATTAAAATCCTCTTTACAAATCTGCTCCACGCCAAATCCATTACGTCACTGTTATGATAGTCCGCATTAATAATATCCCATAACCTATGAATATTGCATCCG
This sequence comes from Sesamia nonagrioides, assembly GCA_017933935.1. NCBI lineage: Eukaryota > Metazoa > Arthropoda > Insecta > Lepidoptera > Noctuidae > Sesamia > Sesamia nonagrioides. The sequence continues at coordinate 37,118 of JADWQK010000668.1, read as the reverse complement.
CATCCGGTCAGACTGGACGCTGAGCTCAATATAGACGACGACCAAAATTAATTATTTTTGACTTTGTAGTGCTTTTTTTTTTGCAAGTTGTTTTTTTTTTGGTAAAACGGTTTTTATTTTTTATTTTTTTGTTACCTATGAAAAGTACTGGTATCCAGCTGCATCCGGTCCAGTCAACATGATAGTTGGCTAAAGGTTATAGAAAGGAAACGACCCGTAGTAATTATGATTTAAAAACCAAACTACGGTATCAATTTTGATAAAATTTCTGTTGGACCAAACTAAAAGAATATCTTTTCAAACAGAATCAAGAGTGTGCGAGTGGCGTGATATTTACTTATTTGTATATGGACAACAGCAGGCCAACCTACCCGAAACTGTCAAATATTCCCAATCAAACTTGAACCTTAATACTTTAGTGATAAAGTTGGAAATCTAATAAAGGAATTAGACAAATTGTAGTAGCTACTAGCTTGATGTGCCGTCGTCTGTACCAAAACCCAGAACAAAGACTGCCATAGGCGGCAGGGTCTCAATTTTAGTTCCTGGTTCCTGGCACGTTCAATAGGAGTGCTTTGAATTGGCACAAAAACAACTGTCATTCCGTATAAAGGATTAAGGTTCGTATTCCAGAACGAAACTCAAGCATTGATATCTGCTTAAGCATTACTTAAAACTAGTTTCAACCAATCAAATGGCTTGAAATGAGACTTAAGTAGAGCTTGAGTTTTGAGTGACGTTCTGTAATACGAACCTTAGTCCCGGAAAGTTGTTTAGCAGGCTTTCACAGGTGCATAATTTATATCGGGCTAGTGTCCGTAATTCTACGTCCAGGTGCGTATTTTGCTTATGGGATGTCACAAATATTATTGTAAAGAAAATTGTAAAAACACACAGTTAACTGTTTTTATTTCTTCAGTCCAAAACTTAATTTAAGATACTTTAAATTCAAAACAACTAATCTTTCTTTCTCTTAAATAAATTCAAAACTTTTTGGGTAAGTGACACAGGTGTTCCCAGGGGCTTGAGAACCAGCTCTTTTGTACAGATGTTATGTAGTGGTCCAAATGCCAGAGCCACCACTGTACAAGCAAGGCAGATGACATTGTATGGCATACTGAAGTCTGGAGTGGGTAGTGATACCATGGCTCCATTTGTCCTGAACACAATTGGATACCCTGAAAGAAGATTTTAATATTATTTAATAAAGTAGTGCATGATAAGCATGTTATTGTGAAATCAATGATAAAGGCAAGATAAACTAAAAATAATTAAATAACCACAAAAACGGTGTTTTCCTTTATCCGTTCTGTTTTCAATATATCTAATTTGCAGATGAAATGATGTCTTGCTAGTAAACATGCAATCTTCATTTCTATATTATTTAATACTTTCTTCTATTAAAATGATAAACATGGCAGAGACAACTTTCACACAGTTGCCATGGATTGAGTATAATTATGATTCAGAACCTCAACTGGTTAAATCCTTTAAAAGTTATAAAAATATTTAGTATGGAACACTTTGTTTATATAACCAACAAATTTTCTTCACTAGGGGGTTGACATCCAAGTGCTGAATTCATGGTTACAATTAGCATGCTAATGTTATAACCATACTGTATAAACTTTACCCATTAAATGTACTTACATGTCTGAGATGCATTAACAAAGGAATCAAATGTAGTGCTTGTAATAGTAACGCTAGTGTAGTTCCTGGCTGTGGGTAAATTAGCTGAAATTAATGCTGAACCAATATAGAACCCATGATTGGCATCAGGAGGATATTCCTGCCATTTCAAGAAGACAAATTCAAAGTCAATGGTGATTGTAGTGGTGGATTTTGGAGGTAATTTCATAAGCAGTTCTAAGTGGTATGGCTTCTGCCTGCTACGGCCAGGTGAATAGTACTGAGACAGAACTAAACTACTCTCAGCTTCACCATTAACTCTTAATGAGCTTAGTTGAATCGGTAACCACCATGGTGCATTCTCTAAAACAACGACATTGATAGAAGTCCAGCAGTCATTTGTAATCTCTGTCACAATACCACCAAACTCTTTACCATAACCAAGGATGTATCGAGTAAAGTGTAGAGGTGGAGGTACAGTAACTGCTAAATTTAACTTGGACTTATATTTTGCACCTATGTTTATCATTTGACCATCTGGGTTAATTTTATAAACTGCTAGTTTAGTATGACTCCCACCTCTTTGTGATACTATGATATTATCTGGTGGTGGATTCAATGTAAAGGTCTGGGTGTCATTTGAAGTGATATCAACATAAATCTTGCTGTCTGAAGATAGTGGACAGGCTCCAGGCAGACCTTGTCCAAACAATTTCCTGAATGACCAGTCATTACTATTTATTATATCATAGTCATAAACAAGAGCCACAGTTTGTTTGAACTCCAGTTGAGTCTCCAAACAATCACTAGATTTACATACTTTCCTCACATGAACTCCAATAGAATGATAGTTTGTGTTGTGGATCATTCTAGAATTAAGCAAAGCTGAGAAACCACGACTTGATTCACATGGTAAAAGTTTCTTCCATGGTGTCAGATTCTCAGTGCATACAATCTCTCTGGGTAACGATGCATATCGCAGCTGTGAAGTTACATTGTGCCCAGACTTCACTGCTCCCATATGCCACAAAGCCATTTGAGGTGTCACTGTATTAAAATTGTCAATAAAATTAAGTGAAGCACAAAAGAGCCCAGAGAGTGTAGCACTCAGTTTTTTCCAGTGTGTGTCTACATCTGCAACATCAGGTGAGAACCACGCATAGAGCTCTGCCCCGGGTGCTGCATCTAATACTGGATATCCCCATTGATTGTGCCTCCATTGTCCTTCGGTCAAAGTAAGATGGAGCTCCTCGACTTGGAATCGGGATACTACTTCGGACAGTGATCGCGGAGCCAAATGAGAATGAACTAAAATAAAGAAAACATTGGCATTACTCTTTACAATGAGATTTATAGACATACAACTACTTATCAATAGTAGTTTAATGCTTACATGAAGATGATTCACCATTCACTAAAGTAACGAATTGAAAGTAGCTGTAGAGATGGTTCGGTGGTAGAGGTTTAATAAATAATTCTTCCTTAAAGTCGTCACAACGAACGCAAAGGAAATAAGTTAAAAAAATACTGTAACATAATATTTTATGAAGACACCCCATTTGTTTTCATAAATCCTTAGCACCTTTGGTGAATACTGAATTTTATAAGGGTTATAATTTCGCTATGATAACAGGCGTTTGACAATGACAGACAGATTGACAGACCTACATTTTCTTTTTTTTTTTTTTTGTTTGTTCGATTAGGAACCGGCTAAAGTCAGAGACCATGCTGCCATATCTTCAGTAATTCACTCATTGATCCCTCCATATGGAGGGGCCGGGCTGAGTACGTCTTCTTGTGCGAGAAGACGCAGCAGCCAAGGGTTTTTTAGCTAGGTGTCCTTCCTCTTAGCCTCACTCGCGTGCAAGCTCCTCTCAGTGAGGAGCCCGGGTTGTCCGACGGCGACCCGGAGTTCGGGTCGTGTCAGCTCACCTGAAGTGGTGGCCGACCCGCCCCATGCATGACCACAGAATCTGTCCCCGCGTCTGGCTTTGGTCCGCGCCGTTCCCCTATCCGCCACGTGGGGACGCGTCCGATGGCAGGCCAGAAACTGCACACGGAATTTCCTTTTTTTTGTCGCTGTGGAAATTAACAATTACGCATCCCCTAGGGGTATGTGGGACTCCCTGGGGGATAGGCTCCCGGTATACCCACATGTTGAATACTGACGTTGTAAATTATATGGACTACCCCCTTATTCAACGATGTTTAAAGTTAACTAGTGATTAGCGATTCTTTAACTATACATTTTAGACGTTTGCACGTCACTTAACTTTAATTATCCTTTATGAATAAATCCCTTAAACACTGGTGTGTCTATTTATAAATGCAGTTTAAAGTTTTACAAATGTTTGACAATGACTATATAAAAAAATGCTTTTTTTATACATATATTATAAACTACTCAGTGTTTGACCGCAATAATAATAATAATAATTATTGCGAATCGTTGTGAGGTTACAACGTAAGGGTGAAAACTCGCCGTACAACGGGTCGTAAGGTGATGGAACGCAGATGGGGGAATTAAATCATGCAATTCCCTCGCCCACTCTCCAAAATACATCCCATAGAACACCGACAGGCTGGCTACTCTTCGCCTGTGCTCCAGGCTTTGCAGACCGTTTTAAGTTAAATCTGGGTCGCCAATTAGCCTCTTCGTACGCCTCTCCACTGGGTCCAAAGTAGGTACCCAGGTGGCATTTTGCAGCACCAGCCCAAATGTGGCAGCAGTACTCCAGACACAAACGGACATGTGCTTTGTATAACATTAGAAGCTGACCTGGTTTCAAGTACCGCCGGACCTTTACGATAACGCCAAGTTTTCTGCCAGCCAGGTTTGAGGAAATCTCAACTCCCAGAATCTGAAAGCTGTCGGTGCACTCCAAGGATACATTCCGAAAAGTAGGAGCCAAAGTGAACGGGCTTCTTTTGGCGGTGAATAGACACGCTTGTGTTTTGGCGGCATTGAATACTACAAGATTGGCTTTGCCCCATTCGGAGACTGCCTGTAATGCAACATTTGTTCGCTCTACCATGGCCTGTCTTTCGGATCGGATTAATTCCTTACTAGCCCGAGCACCTGGCGGGTATAGCACCACAACTATGCTGTCATCTGCATACCTACCCATAAATACCGGACATCAGCAGATCGTTAATATGCAGGAGGAACAGAGTTGCAGAGAGAACAGACCCCTAAGGAACACCGGTATTAGTCGACATGGGCTCCGATGAGCATCCGTCAACAACACCTAGGATCATCAATCAGGCCAGTGGAAATACCGTATGCTGGAAGCTTACTCAAAAGGCCAGCGTGCCATACCCGGTCAAAGGCCTTCGAGACATCTAGGGAGACGGCAATCGCTTCCCCATTTTCCTATAGGGCCTCAAGTGCCTTTTTCTAGGACTTGGCAGAATGTTAATGTGAGCTTAGATCCAGAGTTTTGCGGTCACGAGCGTAAACCCAGGTGAGAAAATCCGTGTGCTTACACAGTCGGCGTTGAACCATTGGCGAGCCGAGCCATCGAGGGGCACGTCACTGGAGGAGATAAAATACTCTATAGCTTGACGAACCACATCGGATATAGCGTCCGCACAGCTCGACGGATTGTTAGGAGAGAAGCAGACCCGCTGCCAAGGATATGACGCAGAAAAGTGGCGCATCTCATCCTAATCTGCTGACTTGTAATTGAAAATGATAAAGACTTCACCAGACAGTGGTCTGAAGATCCTAACGATGATAAAACTGTTACAACACAGTCAACACATCTGTCCGGATCAGTGGTCAGCAGAAAGTCCAGACAATTGGCGGTATGACCAACTACATCCTACTAAAACCTACTAGCTCTACTAACTCTAAAAACTAGTCCTACTAACTGGGAAAGGCCCATTGATAACGCAAAATTTCGCGCTTCTCTCCCAACGTGGTCGGTCCTCTGGTATGGGAAAAGCCAGTTTTCGACTTGTCTCCTGATCACCGCTGTGCGATCGGTAGACACCGGTGTAAACGCCGGGGCAAAACTCCGCTGCCGCGAGAAATCGCGGTAGTCAAATTTTATGAGTGATTGCTGCACGCAGTTTATTGGCAATTACCTACACCGAACATTTTCTCAGTGTCTAATGCGTAGTTTGTTTAAAGTTAGGGATAAGTCATCGTTTATACTTTGTTTAGTAATTAGCCGAGTTCATACATGTTCTGAAGTGGTGGCCTAGTGCCGTGGTTAAAACACCAGCCTCTCAAGTATGAGTGCGCGGGTTCGATTCCAGGTCAGGCAAGTACCAATGTAACTTTTCTAAAGTTATATGTAGGTACTTTCTAAGTATATCTTGGACACCAATGACTGAAGGTGAAGGATAACATCTTGAGGAAACCTGGACTTTATAAGTCTGAAATCGACAACCCGCATTGAGCAAGTGTGGTGATTACGCTCAATCCTTCTCTGTACGAGAGGAGACCTGTGCCCAGCAGTGGGACGATAAAAAGGTTGATGATGATGATACATGTCCTGCGAGATTTCCAGGGGGAGAGGGGCAGCTGCCTTCCCCTCCGGACTGACTCCTCGAGTAAGGCTCAACAATGCTGCACCCACATTTACATAAATTCGTTGTACGATATGTGCTAGGTGCTAGTTTAATATGGGCACGTTCCGCGACGAACACAGATATTCACTACTACAGAAACACCTAATTACACGCGCATAATTGGAGAGAAAAAATTTACGGAAAAAAGGCTATCGCCTATGGTACAACTTTTTTGTACCCCTTTTAGGGTTCCGTATTCAACTAGAAACCCTTATAGTTTCGCCAAGTCTGTCTGTCCGTCCGCGGCTAATCTCTATGACCGTTAGCACTAGAACGCTGAAACCTACAGAAGCCTAACGTGTGATATAATAGGTATTTAGAAAAGAATAAGTGTTTACCGAAATCATTTTTTGAATTTGTCAATATTTTCGGAAATATCTCCCCAAAAGTTTTTAAAAAATGCCCCCACTCCCTGTTTTGAACCATAAGTTTAAAAAATATTTAAAAAATCTCGAAAGTAGATCTAAAGTAAGTAGACCTAAAGACTTTCTAGGAAAAATTTTTTTATTGAAAAATTGTACAGATGACAGCACATCAAGCTAAGTACTACAATCTGTCAGATTTTTTATCCGATTTTCAACTTTATCTCTAAAGATCAAGCTTCATTGGGAATATCTGGCAGTTTCGGGTAGCTTAACCTGCTGTCGTCCGTACGAAATAATTTCTCAACCAAGTTTGGATGGACGACAGCAGGTCAAGCTACCCTAAACTGTCCAATTCCCAATCAACTTTGACCCTTAACAGCTTAGAAATAAAGTTGAAAATCTAATCAAGGAATCTGACAGTTGCTGCTTGATGTGCTATGAGTGTAGTATGCCCGTTTTTTTTTTTATTTTCGGAAAACATTCAGTGTCCCACTAAGAAACCAGTCATGTAATCATATTGCTGCAGTAGTCACACGTTGCAATTTAAGTGATATTCTAAATTGCGGTTTGCAATAGTGGTCACCAGGTCACCTTACTCTTTACGTTTTGCTACTTTTATATGATTATTATTATTATAACCCTTAAGGGTTACTAATATTTATAGGATTAATAATAGTTTATAATAAAAGGCATTGTACATTATTGTAGTCTCTTCAAAAATAAATACTTCATATTAAGTATCACAAAAGCATGCACAGCACCTTCTTGTATTAACCAGGAACTAGATTTTTAAGCCCAATATAAATTACAGATGTATCATAACATTGACACATTAGTCATTAGCTACTAGAGCCATTACTGTAAAACGAACTTCACTAGGATCACGAGCCATAAACTCCTTGCATATTTTAGCAGCATCTTCTAGTAGAGAATCAGGAGTAGTAGGACCATGGTTGACAGGAAAAGCCTTATATCCATCCAATTCATACAGAAAGCCATCCTTTTGAACAAATGTAATAAAATGATGATTTACAAGCTCATCAGCACCAGGAGTATTAGTTTGCCCTTCCTGAGCTAATTCCTTGTGAGCTTTAATAATACCTTCCGACTTTGCAAAAAGTCTTCCTCGAGATGGAGCATCTATATCTTTAGCTTCATCTATAAATGTTTTCATGTGCCCTTCAGCCAGCTCTATTTTATCTGTATTATTAGCAACACTGTGCACAAGAGCCACAGTCCCACAGGCATTACTTACAAACTGTTTCATATAAAAAATATTGCTAGAAACTTTTTGGCCTTCAGACAGAATGTTACTTTCTTCTTTCTTTTTATGTTCTTCATAAGCATCAGAAATTGGGAAGAGGAGCATGACAGAGAGCACAGGTTGGGGCACCCAAGCCAGCATTTCTGGATCTAAGCCCATAACATCTACAACAGTCCACTGACTGGGTATTCCTAATTTCTGCAGAAATTTATTCATAACCTCTGGGTTTGATTCCAATGGGATTAAAGTTTCACTTGCCATTGTAATTTTCTTTTCTTCTGAAATTAGAAAAAATGGTTACCAGCAAAGACATTAAAATTATATTTACAATTTCAGGAAATGTCAAACATACAGGATTTGTGAATTGCAATAAGTTAATAATTGTCATAGTTGCTTAAATGGTTAATACTTATATGAAACAATTGCTGCTTTCCAAGAAAAAAAATACTGTTACACAATGAGGTAAAAGATTTGAGAAACTTCAATTTATTTCAACTCATATTAGTAGTATCATGTAAGTACGATAGGTATTTCATCAAATGCAAGTTTATTTTGTAGAGTTTCAAAAAAGAAAGAGCTGGACCAAAGACATTACTTACAATTATTTACAATGATGGACCAATTGAATAGTAAATTGATTTTTATAATGCCCTCGAGTAATGAGTCAGGCTATCTAGGTAAAGCAATGACTGTTATTATCACAATTCACAATATAGTAGGCCTATAACCCTAACTTAGGGGTTTGAGTTAGAGTAAAAGGTCCATAATACAGAACGTTACTCAAGACTCAACAATTACTTATGTCTCGTTTGAAGCGTTTTGATTGGTTGAAACTAGTCTTACGTAATGCTTGAGTCTTGAGTAACGTTCGGTAATACGGGCTTATGAGACACAGATACTCTTACTCTGACAGAGTTCTCAGATTTTCATTACCACAGAACACAATTACTCCTATCGGAGAAGAAGGTCAACTTCATACAAAAAAAGTAGGAACGAATTTAGTTTGGAAGTGCTGCCATCTTACTTTAGCCCAAGTAAACTATGTCGGCGGCGTAGTAGGGCGGGAAATTTAAACCACTTCATGATGACTATTGTATTTTAAGTTTTAACATTATAATACACATCCAGACCAGGAGTGCAGCCTCGAGATATTTTCCTCCTCTCGAGACCACCCTCCCGATCTGAATGTATCAGAAACGGAAAATAGAATGAATCTAGCATAGAGAATAAAACTTTGTAATAGAAAAAAATCTAACGGGCGCCGTCCATACAAATTACATTCATACAGAATGCAATGTGCGGCCGGTCATATGAAATAACAATATATCATAAATTGTAAAACGTTATCAACGTGCTAGATTCAATTCTAGTCCCTTTATTTTATCTGGGAATAGAGATTGGAAATAAAAGTATTGTTTAGCCAATATTTTATATATTACATGATAAATTTTATAAATTTCGTATCATCATCATCGCATCTGCCATGGCAGAACTGAGGTTCACAAACACTGGTCACAACAGCCACAAAATAAATAGGTTCAGGATCATTGGTTCAGAGTCAATGTCTCACGAAAAACAACAGTAATGTTAGAGTCACTATCTCACAATGCGCTAACACTAACTACGATTCGCGGAACTTTGTAACACATAAAACGGAGGAGCAGAGCTCGACTCAACTGTTATAGCACCTAATTACAAGCAAATCGATGAAATATGGAATTGTGTTTACATCGGGTGACGCCATATTGTTTAAGCGAACGCCATGATCGGTCACGTGATTCAAGAGTGTTGCCATACAAATAAATTGAGATATTAATTTATATAGCAACATCGCCCAAAATTCAGCCCTTGTAGGTATTCTCAAGGCTTCCATACAAAGTTGACCCCGGCTGTTCATTACCAGTTACCTATCCTAAAATGATGTATAGAAAAGTACTCTGTGTCTATTGATCTATTCTATTGTATTCGAAAGTTCACAGCAGAAGAGCGTACAGTACAGTACGCTCTTCTGCTGTCAACTCAATGTCAACTTGTCGAATAGGAATAATATACAATAGATCAATAGCATAGACTTCTTTTCTATCTCAATGATCAATAGACACAGAGTACTTTTCTGTACAATATGACAGTGAAACTGTCAGTGTCAGTCTGACACTGACATCCTCATATAATAATGGACATGCCTATTTTATTTTTTTTGGGGTGGGATATCATCAAATGACTTCTCCCGCTCTAGGCAGAGCGGAAGGGCGTGTCAGACTTTTACTGACTAAAACCCACCCGTGTTTCTTCACTTGCCCGTCGCATGGGCAAGTGAAGAAACACGGGTGGGTTTTAGTCAGGGCCACGGTTTCTTGTTTAACCAACCCGCAACCCTGACCCAGGAGGCATCGGTCTTCGTGGGCCCCGTCACGACGTGCTGACATCTCTTTGAGGCGCGCGTGAAACACGACGCGCCGTCGACTCGGGCCTGGTCCTTACCGAGCGGCAAGCTGCCCACTGCTCACCGCCCGCAGGCCCGCGCCTACGGTGGCTGGGAGTTTAGTGTCATCTCCCGACCAGGGTGTCTCCTGCGGTGGCTAGTGACGTGAGGTCGCTGGGATTCCCGTTGCCTCACGCGCTCAGCCTCCACCTTTGCCAGCATCACTGCTTCGCAGAAGGAGGTGACGGCCTGCCATGCACTCTCGCTCCGGACCATGGCTTGGACCAGGGTCGGACGCGAGAGACCGCCGCCGATCGCCGCTACGAGGACACGGCGGTGCTATACCCAAGCCGGGCAGACCTCCACCGTATGCTACACCGTGTCCTCAGGGCGATCCACACGATGGTGACACCCTGGCGTTTCCTCCCGCCATATACGGAACAGGAACCTCTCGAAACAGCCGTGTCCGGTGAGAACCTGCGTCAGGCGGAAGGTGAGGGCGCCGTAGCGCCTCTCTAGCCACTCCTCAAAGAGGGGACTAACCGCCGCTATTGTGGAGTGCCCAGCACTGGGTTGCGACAATCGCACTCTCCATGTCGCCATGAGATCCCGCCGGAGCTCTATCCGCCGTACCGCGATTTCTCGCGGCAGCCGAGTTATACCCCGGCGTTTTGCCTCTTCTCGCCACTCCCACATGTGGGCGAGGACTTTGGCCTCCAGATCCTATGGCGGTAATCCGGCAAGGAGGCTCGCCACCTCAGCGGAGACCCTACGGTATCTCCGGATCAGCCGAACTGCCATGACCCTCCGGGACGTGGTCAGGCATCGGGCTGGTCGCTTCCTTAACGACCGCGCCCACACCGGTGCCCCGTAAAGGGCCATGGACCGTACGGCCCCCGCGTAGAGCCTCCGGCAGGAGGCGTTTGGTCCCCCTAGATTGAGCCCGTGCCAGTCTGGGAGTCAAACGTCGGAAGTGCTCCTCAAAGTTCCACCGTCTGTCGAGGACAAGTCCCAGGTACTTCATCGTCGACCCGACGCCGATATGAACCCCTCCTATTGTTATGTGGGAACCCGACGGTGGCGCATTCCGAGGACCATGAAAGAAAAACCCCGAGGGTCGCTGCGTCAGCCACTGCCTGGTGCGACCTCCCTTGTGCCAGGACTAGCGTGTCGTCAGTTTAACAGACTACGCTGATGCCGATAGGGAGGTCAGCGCGTAGCACACAGTCGTACCCGATGTTCCACATATGCGATCCCAGGACCGATCCCTGTGGAACACCGCACAACATCTCTCACCGATTCCACACTCCTTGGTGACCGGGGTAGATTATGGCCCTGTCCGTCAATTAGGCCTCGACCACTCGACAGAGATAGGTCGGCATCCGGTGATACCGGAATGCCTCCCTGATGCAACTCCAGGGAAGGATGTTGAAGGCGTCGGCGATGTCTAGAGACACCGCCAAGACAACCCCACCCCGGGCCACAGCATCCCTTGTCGTGCCCTCACGACACTCACACTCACACTCGCACGCGCATGATGGCGTCCACCGTTGAGCGCCCCCTGCGCCAAATCCGGGCTCGCTTGCCTAAGTTGCCCGACGAAGCGGTCTGCAATGACTCTTTCAAAGAGCTTGCCCACCTCGTCGAGCAGCAAAATGGGCCGGTAAGCGGACGGAGAGTCCGCAGGGCGCCCTGGCTTCTTTATGAGGACCAGTTTCCCCGTCTTCCAGCGAAGTGAGAACTGGCCCCTCTCCAAGCATGCGCTTAGTAGCCCCCGTAGTCGAGGCCCGAGAGCCCCTAAGGCCAGGACCCAGGCTTTTCCAGGTAAGCCGTCAGGTCCTGGGGCGGTATTTTTGGCATTCAGCCTACGTACCGCCGCTCTTAACTCTACCTCGGTCACTTCTGGAGCATCATCGTCGTCGTTGGTGTGGTCCGCATCTGGCACCGCAGGAGGCGGAGCCATGGGAGGAGGGGTATGTTCCCCTCGCGAGGGAAACAGAGCGCTCACCACGTCCTCCACGAGCTGAGGCCGGAGACTCTGCGTCAGCGAGGAGCCCATGGTTGGAGTTTATTCCGCACCGTTTTGTAGGGGCATCCCCACGGGTCTCTGTTCAGAGTCCCCAGCAACTCCTCACGGACCAGCCCTTTGGCCCGCTGGATCTCCGCTCGAAGGGCGGTCTTCGCCACTCTGTATGCCTCGTAAAGCTCCGCCTGTATGGCCTGTATTCAGTGCGCGAATACGGAGCCTGCGATGTCTCGTCTACCGATGTCGCGCAGCCACGCACGCCTTGCGCAAAGACGTAAGCTCCGGCGACCACCAGTACACCTGACGGCGAGCGCGTCCGGGCTTGACTCGGGGCATTGCCACGTCGCATATTTCGGACATGGCCTCCAGGAACCACTCCGCCTCGTTGTTTTTGTCAGCAGGCCTGGCTGGAGGAGCTCCCGGTCAAGCTGCTTCAGCGCCTACCGCGGACCTCTCGGGGCCGGTCGGACCGGCGCGCTACAGGTCAAACCGGCCGTATAGCGGTGGTCTGAGTAGGTCTCCACCCCCTCCATGACGCGCCATGGCTGGCGAACGATATGACCACTACTGATTCACCCCGCATCCGCACACATGTTGGGACCGAACCCCGGTTTAGGACGACCAGGCCTGTCTCCAGAGCCCAGAACTCCATCATCCTGCCCCGTGTGTCTGTAAGTCGGGAACCCCAAGCCAAATTTTTGGCATTGAAGTGTCCGAGGACGAGCACGGGGAGGGATCGACACCCTATGACGGCGACTCTTCAAGTCCGCAAGGGAGTTGTGGAATTCGGCAAGAGTTCGGCTCGGGAAGAAATATACCCCCACCACGATTATCTCCCCGAACCGTGCTGCTACGCAACCCCGTCCTCTCTTGACGGCCTCGAGGGACGTGGAGCCGGCGGCTGCCGACGAAATTAGGGCCACTGAGCCGTTGAGGTCCTCCACCCAGGGACAAAGTAAGGCTCAGCGACCACGGCGATGTTAATCAACCACTGCGCCATGCTCTGGAGCAAAAGGTCCTGAGCGGAGGCACAGTGGTTGATGTTCGCCTGGAGAAGGCGTAATGGGGCCATTTATTGGCACTCCATAACAGCCTCCTCCCGAGGCCCTTGTGAGGGCTCAGCCGCGGTGACAGCGGCGGCGACGACAGCAACGGTGTTGCTGGAAGCGGCATCGGCAGAGGCTGCGGCTGCGGCAGAGGCCACGGTTGCGGCGACGACGGCGGTGGTGGCGGAGGGCCTAACCCGGCCCTTGCCTTTGTTTCTGGTGGGTGGGGCACAGGCTCTACTCCAGCCCAAAAAAAGGAAACTTAGGACTTTCAAACTCCCTCGCCAAAAAAAACGTAGTTATGTGTAGACGACAGCACATCAAGCTAATAAAACTGTCAAATTTATTTATTAGATTTTCAACCTTATTGCTAAACGATGAAGGCTCAAGATTGATTGGGAATATTTGACATTTCCGGTAGCTTGACCTGTGGTCGTCCGTATATAAATCCTCTTCTTTCAGTAAGCAGGCACCTACTTATCTACCTACGAGGTCCTTTAAGAACAGTACAACAATAATATTTGAGTTTGAAAACACACACACTGGCAAAATGAAGAAACTGATTATTAGACAAAACGCGCGCAACTGTCATACGAAATGTGACATTTGAATGTTGACGGTATAAAAAAGTACTCTGTGGTTGGCGGCGATGGCGGCGTTAGCGCGGTAAAATTCAAATGTTGGCTGCGTTCGTTCCCGAATAATACGTTTGCCATTAATCAAAAAAAATTGATTATAAAAATTGATTAAATATTGAAAGTACTTAAATAAAATCCTCCTGTGCTGGACTCTGGCTCCTGGACCCAAGATGCGCAAGTCAGCGCACTTGGTGAGTCTGGACACTTTGACCTCGACCGCATCTAAGGACGCTCTTAGCTTTCAGCCAGAACGTCGGCAGTCGAGCCACTAGCCTCACCACGAACCTCAATCATGCGGGCTCCGGTCGCGGTGATCCGCATCTTGATGCCCGAGGTGACTCCGATCTCCTGGAGGTTCACCGTTTCCATCGTCTTATTGAGCACGTCGTGGTAGGACGTGCCCTTCTTTTCCGCTTCCGGCTTTAGTGTTATCACTACAGCTGCGGATTCCGGGGCAGGAAGCCTAGCCGCGGCGCTGCGCTCCTTCCGCCGCAGCCGCTTTCTGGCCGCTCTTGCAGCCTTAGCCGTCTTTTCCTTCCGCCCTGCTACTTGCCAGGCGGCATCGGCTGCAGGGGTTGTAAGAGGTGGAGGAGGCTGCCTTTTTGCCGAAGGGACTGTGGGCTTCACAGCTGGAGCCTGTGAAAGTGAACTCTTGGCCTTCCTCCCTGCAGCTGTGGCAGTAGTGGCCGCGGCAGCAGCGTAGGTTGCTGCCTTCCGCTGGCCTGAGGCTGGCAACAACGGCCTCTAGAGCCGAAACCCCACTCCGGAAAGCGGCCAGCTCCTTTAGCACCAGGGTCAGGCCTGGATCCGCGGCCGGCGTGCGCCCACTCCGCCCTTGTGGCGCCCCGTCCTGTGGTACCTCCCGGCGGCTGCCAGCTCGCAGCACGGCCAGGTCCGCTCAGAGCTCCTCATTCTCCTTTCGGAGGAGCTGCATAGTGGCTGTCAAGTGGGCGATCTCCGCGCGCAATTCTGCCACTCCATCCGCCGGGGGTCCCACATGGATGGCCTTCGCTGCCGCAATGATGGAAGCCGTGGCTGCAGATATGGCTTTGTCTTTGGAGGACTGCAGCCTCTTCAAAGCCACACCCTTGACCGCGGCAGCCACGACTTCTTCAAATTTTGCCGCTGGCTCCGAGTTGGGGCCAACGGCTTCCGGCTGTCCCACCGACAGCTCAGAGCCTTCTCGTACCAGCTCGACTGAGCTGGTTCGGCTGGGCTTTTCCTGGGCCTCGCGCCGACTAATTTTTTTACGGGCCTTGCCCACCCCGCAATCCGAGGATGACCCTTGGCTATCTTCCCGGAAGGTTTTCTTCCCGGAAGCCCCCTCCTCCACGCGCTCCGGGCTCTTAAACGAGCCCGTCACGCCACTAATGGACATGCCTTAGAGATGAGAATTGTGAAAGAAAGAAAGGAAACGAAGTTTCGGTCTATCTTTATCTCTCTCAAAATCATCAATCATCTTTGAGGAAAGAGATAGTGCTAGACCGAAAGCATAGACCATCTCTCTCACTCTTGTCAAACCAAAAAAATACTGCAGATTATACGCGTACGCATTTCCATTAGTCAAACTGTCAAATGCGGTCCAGACACATCAGGGTGCGTTTATTTATTAATTTTGCGCCAGCTAGATAATCCGTATTACATACCTCGGCAGTTTTTTTTTTTTTGATATGGCATCTCGAAGGTGGCTACTGGGAGACCGTAACTACTTAATCGGACTTTCCTGTGGATGCCTTAATTAAAATTAAAGCCTCCAGCCAGGGGCACTTAAAACTAAATTAGAATTAGGCGACTACGCACTAAGGGCACCCCCTGTGGGGTACGAACCTCGGCTTAGGGCGTCGCTAGAGAGGACAGCAACGGACGGTTGGATCGAATGTGTTCTTTATGGTTTGATGACCATGACGTTTCCTAGTACTAGCTCTGAGAAGAAACGCCGAAACAAAAACTCACAGGTCATTGATGGGACATTATGATATTATTGGCTCAGCTGCGGCGCGGGCTGACCTTTATCGGACAAGGGACGGGGGAGGGGATTACTACGTGGAGCGCGTCGCGATGGACCTCGGCGGCGAGGTCGGTAGGTCGGTCTGTTTTTGTGTAATGTGCTGGTGGCCCTATTGGCCTCTTGGAGGAGGGTAATGAGGTCATCGGGGTCTGTGAGGGCATGCCGAGGGCGGCGAAGTCGGGAGATGGTGGAGGGAGTGTAATTGATAACCGCTGCTATAAGAGGATTGCGGTGCTTGGCAGCAGTGTCAAAGAAACGCTTGGAAAGGCGTTTCGTGAACTGCTGGATTGGTGGGGATTTTGAGATCAAGATGGAGGATCTCAATTCGAACGAACCAAGGGCGTTTGTGGCTTTACGGAGGAATCGGTTTTGGACTACTTGCATCCTATGGATATGACGTGGCTTGGCATGTGCGAAAACTGGACAAGCGTAGGTCATAATCGGACGTATGCAAGCTTTGTACAAGCGCATTTTGCACCTGAGCGATAGCTTGCTACGTGGGTTGAGGACGGGGTGGAGTCGACCTAGAGCGAAGGCAACCTCGGCAGTTAGTTGCGTATCATTTTAACCTAACCTTTTGAATAGACTGTCATTCCGTATTTTGAGTTATCTACACTACATATTATATTTACTTGAATACTCATGGTTGGATTACAGTATGTCTTTGTGTATACATGAAATACATTTCTTCTATCGCTTTGGATTTGACTGCATCCAGAAGTACAGTTTCAATTTGCCACTTTAGCTTAAAGATACGATGTAACCTATAACGATACACATGATACACACTATTATAGCGCATTTCGGAACGCACCTAAGGTCCGTATTACAGAACGTTACTCAAGCATTGATCTCTGCATAAGCATTACTTAAAACTAGTTTCAACCAATCAAAAGGCTTCAAACGAGACTTATGTAGAGCTTGAGTTTGAGTGAGGTTCTGTAATACGGACCTAAATGTTTGTGACATTTATGACCATAGAATTGGCATAGCCATATACCGTAAAATGGGGTGAATAGAAAGGATTTCAACAACTTATAAATCGAAATTTTAGTATGTTTTTAGTAAATTCCGAAGGTAGTAAGCATTGTGTCTTGTGAGTTAAAGTGTTATAAACTGTTTTCAATGAAAGACTTATTTAGTTTTCTCGTCATTTATTCAATAAATTACAATATCTACCCGCTTTCTATTTACCCGCGAAATGGGTGAATGGAGTCGAAAAGGGGGTCAATAGAAAAAAATGCTAGGGTTGTCAAAATTTATTTATGTAGGTACCTAGTACTATGCTGACCCTGCTATCATTAAGGAAACAGTGGCCTTTGAGTGGTTCATGACGCGTTCTGGATACTTAGTGCCGCGTTTCGTAATAATTTTTCTGCGCCCTGGATCGTCAGCGAGATTTGTTTCGTCATAATTGACGATATTTGCCGCTGGGACATCGGCCAAAGATATTTGTAGTTCTTCAAAATATTTTGTTATGACTTCTGCTGACACGGCAGCTCGAGACCTTTTAATATTTTGGCATATTCGTAGAGATATTTTATCTTTATGCCTATTTAAAAGACATTGTATGAAATCAGGCCCAGGGAAATTATTTTTGCATCGCTTATGAGTAATCCCAAGCTTATCCAGATACATTTTCACAATATATCTTAAGTCTAGTGAGTCCAGTGGATAGCCCCATTCTGCACAAACGTTTATGTATTGTAAGATATATTCTTCAGTTTCCGACGGAAGTGCCCTTTGCCCACTATGCGGTTTTAATAGTCCTTTGCTGTGGCGATACAACACTGATGGGTGAATATTGTGTTTGTTAGCCACTGTTTTTATAGAATCATTACCCATTAAATAATCTTCTACCGCTTGCTTAAGAACATTTTCATCATACCTTTTATAGCGCTTGCCTCCAGGTTCAGGTTTATAAATTCGCGGCATCGTCCAAAATTATCTGAACAAATAAAATAAACATTTTCAATAGAATGAAAATATTAACAAACTTTTTCATAAAACTACAGTCGCCAGGTACCTACAAGCTTCCATAAGTACAAAAAGTATCAGGTATAATTTTGTGTAGCAGCCCTAGCAATAACAATTCTAATCACCCCAGTCGTATTGCTACTCACCCCTCGTGCACTTCAATTCAGACTTTACGCGCTTCTATTTACCCCATACCTCGATTCTATCCACCCCTCAGGCGTCATCTATTCACCCCAAACTTATTCAATTTATAGGTAACTGTAGTGTATTAAGTGTTGGCAACATTATAACTGCCATAGGGCAACCCTTTTCCATAGATTGTAGTTTGTAGTTAGTTTAGTTTTTGAATTAATGTAAAATGGTGGTTAAATTGAAGGCATGGCGTCTTTCTTAATACTTGAAGTTTTATTATTTAAATTGCTATAATATCACGGCGATATTACAAATTGGCGACGAGGATGAACAAAAACGTTTTACATTCGGCTATGGTAGCCTCAATCAACCCATTTACAGAAAACGACGATATAGCGTGTTTTCTAGAAAGATTGGAACAATACTTTTCCGCTAATGGCGTGGGGAAAGGGAAGCAAGTTGCAGTATTATTATGTTCTATTGGGGAGAATGTTTATAAAGTTTTGAAGAATATGTGTCATCCCAAACTTCCGAAGGAAAAACAATATGAAGAATTGGAAGAATTATTACGGTTAAGGTATCTAAAGAGAATTTCCGGTTTTAGAAAAAGGATTCAGTTTGATAAAATGGAACAACAAGAATTGGAAAATGTTGCAAAATGGTATGCTAGAGTCAGAGAAAAGGCGGCGGAGTGCGAGTTTGGATCTTCGTTGGAGGAACGCGTGAAAGATAAATTTGTAGCGGGATTAAAGCCAACCCCTATTCAAGAGAGACTGTGAAGAAAGCATATCTAAAACAGCGTCAGAATTGTTGAACATTGCTTTGAATAAGGAATCAGTGTTAAAGGAGGAGGTAAAGTCAGTAAATAAGGTTTTTAAATATGTGGGTAAAGTTGATTCAAGTGAACAAAGGTGTAAAAGAGACAATTCAAAAGTGTTAACGTGCATACATTGTGGAAAACCTAATCATAATTTTGCAAAGTGTATATTTAAAACCTATAAATGTAAAAAGTGTAAAAAAATTGGTCATTTAGCATCGGTATGTAGAAGTAAAGCACCAACTCATAATATAAATGTAAGTGAAAATGAGTCCTTAGACGTTTTTGCTATTGATAAATGTATGAATTATGTTGCACCTATAATGTTACATTGCTATATTTATAATAAACCGGTGGTAATGGAATTGGACACCGGAGCAGCAGTATCATGTTTGCCATTAAAGGTATATAATAACATCTTCAAAGATATTGATTTAAAACCCACTGAGGTGGAATTGAGAGCATATAATGGTGTAATAATTAAACCAGTAGGGGAAATGTTTGCTCAAGTAAGTTATAAAATTGAAAGGGTAGATTGCAATTTGATAATTGTAAAGGAAGGTTGTAAAACATTATTTGGTAGAGATTTAATCAGAAAATTCAATTTAAATGTTACTGAATGCCTTTCAATTGATAAAAATATAAAACCTAGCCAAGACTTATCTCAATTATTAAAAGATTATGAAGAAGTTTTTAGAAATGAGTTAGGTACATTAAAAGGTGAGACTGTTAAGTTAGAATTAATAGATGATAAGGTTAAACCAATTTTTCATAGGCCCAGACCTGTCCCATTTGCATTTAAAGAATTAGTGGATCAAGAATTAAGTAGATTAGAAAAGGAAGGTATCATAGAGAAAATAGATAATTCACAATGGGGAACTCCATTAGTTCCAATCCTGAAGGAGGATGGAAAAACCATTCGTTTATGTGCTAATTATAAAATTACTATTAACAAATATTTAAAGGATGTTAATCACCCATTACCGAGGATAGAAGATATCTTTACAGCGTTGCAAGGTGGTGATAAGTTTACAAAATTAGACTTGAGGAATGCCTACAATCAGTTAATTTTAGATAAGGAAACAAGTCTGTTACTAGCATGGAGCACAACCAAGGGATTTTTTAAGGTAAATAGGTTACCATATGGCACAAAGCCAGCGAGTTCGATTTTTCAGTCAAAATTGGAAAAAATACTATTAGGAGCTAAAGGGGTAGTCAATTTCATTGATGACGTACTCATAACAGGTTCTACTGATGCGGAGCATTGGCAAAATTTAAAAGTGCTGTTGGAGAAATTTAAGAAAGCAGGTTTGCGTTTAAATAAAAGTAAATGTTTATTTTTTCAAAATACAGTTGAGTATTTAGGTCATATTATTTCAAAGAATGGTTTATCAAAAAATAAATCAAAGTTGTCAGGTATTTTAGAGGCTCCTGCACCTAAAAACATTACAGAGGTTAGATCCTGGAAGGGAATGGTAAATTATTATTCTAAATTTATTCCTAGTTTGTCAGGGAAATTAAAGCCTATTTATGATTTATTAAAAATAGATAGAAAATTCACATGGTCAAGAGAATGTCAAAAATGTTTTGAAATTGTAAAGAAAGATATTATTTCAGATCAAGTATTAATTCATTATAGTCGAGATTTACCTTTACGCTTAGCATGTGACGCCTCACAAAATGGCATAAGGGCAGTGTTAAGTCATGTATTGTCAGATGGTTCAGAAAAACCTATTAGTTTTATTTCTAGGGTGTATAGCAAAGCAGAAGTAGGGTACTCAATGATTCATAAAGAAGCTCTTGCTATATACTGGGCAGTACAAAAATTTTACCAATATTTAGTAGGTAGAAAGTTTGAATTGGTATCAGACCATAAACCATTACAGGCCTTATTTAGGGAACATAAAAGTTTACCACAAATGGCAGCGGGCCGATTGCAAAGATGGTCATTATATTTAGCAGGATTTGATTATACTTTCAAGTTTGTTAAGGGTAAAGAAAATGTCAATGCAGATTGTATGTCTAGGTTACCCGTTCCAGTAGGTGATAATATTGAAAGAGAAAGGGATAATGATTACGTTAATTTTGTTCAGGGAAAGAGTATAATTGATTAACATTTAGTGCGTTCAGAAACTAGAAAAGACTCTATTTTAAGTCAAGTGTTTAATATGATTAGATATAATTTTCCAAAACAAGTAACAAATGATTTATTTAAGGCATTTATGAGCCGAAAAGACGAATTATATATAGAAAAGGGAGTAATAATGTGGGGATATAGAGTGGTTATTCCAAAGAAATTACACAATTTAATTTTAAATGAGTTACATTCTATTCATCAAGGTATAATAAAAATGAAAAGTAATGCTCGTTCATATTTTTGGTGGCCAGGGTTAGATAGGACATCGAAAATTTTGTAAAATCTTGTGATGTATGTATGTCGGAAAGGCCTGAACCGCGAAGAGCAAAAATAATTTCTTGGCCAAGGGTCAGTGTTCCTTATGAAAGTGTACATGCAGATTTTTTAGGTCCATTACAGGGAAATACAATATTGTTAATTGTAGATTCTTATACCAAGTGGCCAGAAGCATTTATAATGAAAAATTTTGAATCTAAGCATGCAATAGAAAAATTTAGAGAATGTTTTAGTAGATTTGGATTGCCAAAAGTTTTAGTTACAGATAATGCATCAACATATATGTCTAGTGATTTTTCAGAATTTTTGCACAAAAATGGTATTAAGCACGAAACCTCGCCTCCATTTCACCCAGCCAGTAATGGTTTTGCTGAAAATGCAGTTAAAAGTTTTAAATCAGGGATGAATAAAGCTTTAAAGGATGTAAGAAATAGAGGCATTTCATTTGAAACATTAATGAACAGATACTTATTTAATTATAGAAATTCAGTACATATAACAACTGGAGTAGCTCCATCTGAGTTAATGTTTCAAAGAAAATTAAAAACAAGATTTGATTTGTTAACTAATAAGAGAGAAGGGAATAAGGAAAGGAAGTTGAATGGAGGTAGAGATGAAAGGTTCCAAGAGGGTAACATAGTGTTTTGTAGGGATTATAGAAATCCTAGTAAGAAAAAATTTGTTAAATGTGTAATAGATGAAGTTCTAGGATGTAGAACTTATTTATGTAAGGTAATAGGTGAAAATTTAATTTGGAAACGACATTTGAACCAGATTATTTTTGCTGATCCCCAGAGCAACATCCATGATAAATACACGGAAAACACAAATTATAGTGATGAAAATAGTGATTCAAATAAAACATTTGTAAACGATAATTATTTAAAAGATTGTGAATCTGATAATTCTCCCAAAACTCAGGATACAGAGCAGGGTCAAAGTGTAAGCTTGGATTTTCACAAAGAGTTATTTGCAGAGGAATCTGGCAATAGCGTAGCACAGAATGAAAATGTAGTTAAAGCAGATGAGGTTTTGGAAAGTCCAGGATTAAGACGTTCAAGTCGAATTATAAGGAAACCCACTCGTCTGAACTTGTGAGGGGGAGTATTTGTAGTGTATTAAGTGTTGGCAACATTATAACTGCCATAGGGCAACCCTTTTCCATAGATTGTAATTTGTAGTTAGTTTAGTTTTTGAATTAATGTAAAATGGTGGTTAAATTGAAGGCATGGCGTCTTTCTTAATAATTGAAGTTTTATTATTTAAATTGCTATAATATCACGGCGATATTACAGTAACATAACTTTTGGACTTATTTAGAACAGAAATCATGCTTAATTTGACTTACATTTGAGTTTTCTCAACAGTTAAGTAACTAACACTTTGCATAAAATCGTATTGATGGCTGAACTCAATCGTAGTAACGTACAGAAATAAAAGTTTTCCGCTTCTCAAATTCACAACCGTTACCTGATCACTTTTGACACATTATTTTCCCCATTTATGAACGACTTCATTAGCATAACGATGTTGCCATAACAGAATCAATGTTGCCGTATATAAAAAAATCAAATGTAGCTAATTTCATTGAGCTCTGTGAGAGCATTAATGCAACGAACAAAGTTTCGCTTTTTTTTCTATTCCCCCCTTAAATTCTATTCACCCCATTTTACGGTAGGAGAAAAAAAAAGACCATAGACATATACGAATGGACATGCCGTACTCGTATAGTCTGCAGTAATTTTTTGGTTTGAAAAGAGTGACAGAGATGGCTAATGCTTTCAGTCTAGCTCTATCTCTTTTCTCATAAATGATTGATGATTTTGAGAGAGATAAAGTTCTCATCTCTAAGGCATGTCCATTAGTTTAGGTCGATTTTTAAGACCAATGCCTATGGTGTGTGGTTTTGGCGGGAATGTCAAGATGAGTGTCACGGTCATTTTTCATTGGACTTTTAAAATTATTTATAGTGTTGTTTACTAAATAAAAGCGCGTGATTTATGTAGTAAAAAGTGCATTCAGTGAATAATTTATAAAGAACAGTGAAATAATGTAGCACAGTGGCCACATCATGTCCTTACTCCATATTCTTCCTTGTCGGCCGCACGCGGGAAACGAAAGGAGATAGATTAGTTAAGTTAAGCTAAAAAAGGATAAGTTAGGATAGAAACTTACTCAAGAAAAAATTAATGCCTTTGCCTTTTCCTTGCAGAAGAACGGAAAGAATTGAACGAAAAGCGCGGGAAACTTAGAATCTGGCGGTCGTGTTTTTCTGGTCTTTCTTTAATTTAATTAATTATTGTGGATCAGTTAAGTTATTTAGTATATAGTTATATTATTAGTAGTTAGTTACTTATTTGTGTATATAGTGTGCAGATATTTTACTGCTAATTATTAGGTAAGTTCTTTTATTAATATGGGGGTTGATCCCCCGGACGATCCTGGCGGCGGGCCAGGACCTGGTCCGCCTGTTGCGTTCAATGTGGTCATCGACGACTCATCTATGGATACTGAGGATGGCCTTGTAGGCAAATTTTCTGATAGAAAAAGAATCAGACCACGCAAACCGCGGTGCCGTCTATGCAATATGAAAAAAACGGAAGAGTAAGGATGGACGATTTTTTGTCCAGGCATGTCAATGTGAAGATTCTGATTCAGCTAATTCTGACATTTCTAAATCTCTTAAATCTCAAATTGAAATGCAACCACCCAGCCACCTGAGTAAACCTGCCAATGAAAACCTTTCAATTTCACAACACAGTGAGACTGGTTTGGGTCTCTCACAGCCGCAACAAACCTATTTTGCCAGAAAGTATGTTAGCTTGGACTCGGGTCCTTTTACTGTGCATGTACAAAGAGTAACGACCATTGAAAATGATTCGGTATCTTTACATCCAATTCAATTTGGAAAAGTTTTGAAAAACTTAAAAATTAATAACATTGTTAATGGTAGTGTTAAACGTATAGGAAGAAACAGAATTTCAATGGCCTTTACGAATTTTGAAGCTGCTAATAAATTCACGGAAAATGCAGAGTTATTGAATCTTTCATATAAAATATTTATACCAAGTTTCAATGTAACAAGAGTGGGTATAGTTAGGGGCGTGCCTCAAGACTGGTCTGAGCAGGAAATTCAGGAAAACATTACTGTTCCTATTGGTTGTGGGCAAATAGTTAAGCTACGGAGAATAAAACGCAAGACTATGAATGATGGTATTTCTTCTTTTATTAATACAAATCTTGTAGTTCTAACTTTTGATGGGCAAGTACTTCCTAAACGTGTTTACATGTGCTACACAGCTCTGCCAGTAGAATTATACATATTTCCCACAATTCAGTGTTATAACTGTTGCAAATTTGGGCATACTAAATCACAATGTCGATCTAGGCCCAGATGTTTTAAGTGTGGAGATGAACACACTCCGGAAAGTTGCTCAGTGATAGTGGAAAATGGTAAGTGCTTCCATTGCTCTGGTAGACATTTTGCTACTAGCAGGACTTGTCCTGAGTTCACACGGCAACAAAATATTAAAATTTCTATGGCCCATAGTTGTATCTCATATGCTGAAGCAGCCAAGATTCATCCTTCAGTTTCCAAATCTTATGCTGATGTTACAGCATATCCTCCTTCTCAACCAAGTAATCACCATCTTCCCTCTCCAAACTTTGTTTCTCAGTTACCCAGTACTTCTTATAAAAAAACTACTTTTAGTCAGCGCCGGGTTCCTCCTAAACCAAGTGGAGGATATGATCGTGTCATGCATAATTCTATTGCAAATGAATACAATAATTTGTCTACCCAAATGTCCCATGGTCAAGTACTGCAACAATCATTAAATACAATATCTCATAAATCTATTGCTGAAATTATTTTGGAACTTATTACATTACTTACAAATTCTAGTCAACAACTTTCTACTTCTAATTCTTCACCGTCCAACGTTGCCAATATATTACTCACAGCTCTTAATAAACAATTCAATAATGGATCACAAAATCTTACAATGGAATTGTAGAAGTGCCATTAGCAAAAAATCTGACATTATTTATTTACTAAATAAATATAAGCCTATGGCTTTGTGTCTCTCTGAGACATGGTTGAAACCAGAGTTTCCATTTAGGATTTCTGGTTTTGTTACAGTGAGAAATGATAGACCTGATGGGTATGGTGGAGTGGCCATTCTCATTAGTAAAACTTTCTCCTATAAAGTATTCCCACTTCCTCTTCTCAGTAATGGTATTAATGCCATTGCTGTTATTGTAAATAATATTTGTATTATTTCTGTATATATTCCACATCCCTCTTATTCTATATATAATGAGTTTAAACAATTACTATCTGTTTTGCCTTCCCCATTTTTGATCTTAGGTGATTTTAATTGCCAAAACCAGGCATGGGGCAGCTCTGTTTCAAATTACTATGGCAATTTGATGATTGAAATCCTAGATTCTTTAAACATATGTATAATGAACAATAGTTCTCCAACTCGACTTACTGGGCCTAATGAATGTTTAAGTGCTCCTGATCTTTCACTCTGTTCTCCAAATTTAGCCTCTTTGTTATCTTGGAATATCCTTGATGACTCTCTTGGCAGTGATCATTTTCCTATCATACTCTCCTTACACATATCTTGCTCCCCTTCCAACTTAAGATACAGTTCTAAATTAAAACATAAACTGCCAGAATTGAAAGATGATTGGGTAATATTTAAACAGCATGTTGATAATAAAATTTCTTCCTTACCTGCTATTAATGATTCTAATGGATTACTATGTACAGAAGAGTTCTCAAAACTTCTTATTGAGGCTGCTAATACTCTATTTCCTTTAAAAGGTTCTAGACAGGGCAAAATTCCCTTTCCACCGTGGTGGGACCATGAATGCACTATGGCCATTAAGAAAAGAAAACAGGCTGAGAAAAAATACAGATCCCTTATGACTTCAGAAAATTATGAAAGTTACTCTCTCATAGCTCGATCCACACGCAAGTTCCTAAAACAGAAAAAATTTGAAGGTTGGAGAAGATTTTGTGAGTCCATAAATCCTGATGTATGCTCTTCTGTTGTGTGGAAGAATATTCGTAGATTTAGATCGGCATTCTCTTCTTCTTCATTTGGTGTCCTTTCCATTGAGCTAGCTGATAAATTTATGGATAAACTAGCTCCTTTGTCTTGTTTAAGTGCTCCTGATCTTTCACTCTGTTCTCCAAATTTAGCCTCTTTGTTATCTTGGAATATCCTTGATGACTCTCTTGGCAGTGATCATTTTCCTATCATACTCTCCTTACACATATCTTGCTCCCCTTCCAACTTAAGATACAGTTCTAAATTAAAACATAAACTGCCAGAATTGAAAGATGATTGGGTAATATTTAAACAGCATGTTGATAATAAAATTTCTTCCTTACCTGCTATTAATGATTCTAATGGATTACTATGTACAGAAGAGTTCTCAAAACTTCTTATTGAGGCTGCTAATACTCTATTTCCTCTAAAAGGTTCTAGACAGGGCAAAATTCCCTTTCCACCGTGGTGGGACCATGAATGCACTATGGCCATTAAGAAAAGAAAACAGGCTGAGAAAAAATACAGATCCCTTATGACTTCAGATAATTATGAAAGTTACTCTCTCATAGCTCGATCCACACGCAAGTTCCTAAAACAGAAAAAATTTGAAGGTTGGAGAAGATTTTGTGAGTCCATAAATCCTGATGTATGCTCTTCTGTTGTGTGGAAGAATATTCGTAGATTTAGATCGGCATTCTCTTCTTCTTCATTTGGTGTCCTTTCCATTGAGCTAGCTGATAAATTTATGGATAAACTAGCTCCTTTGTCTGCTCCTGAATTAAATAATATTCATTGTTGCACTTTATATAATAATACAAGCAATCATTCTGATCTCAATGCTCCTTTTTCTTTGTCAGAATTAAAAGGAGTTCTCTCTTATTAAAAGATTCATCACCCGGCGAAGATGGTATAAGCCCCGCACGATGATATATTGCGATTGGCGGCCATCTTGGTGACGTAGTCGAACTCGCCCCGCCGGTACCGTTCGCAAGTTCAGTCCGCGCTTACCCACTTACGCACATCGAGTATTTTTGTTAGGTTTTCGTTTTTGTTATCCTGTTTTATTGTTATTCTTGAGTTTTGTTGTTTAGTTTTGTTAGCTGTTACTCGTTAAAATGAGTAAGAAATTAATTAATAGTCGTGCTCGTGAAATTATAATTAAAGTGGACCATTATTTTGTTAAAGTGAAAGAGGACTGTAAGTTAGTTTTTGAAAGTATAAACGGTGCTTCGGACACTACTGAGGACATTTTAATACCGAAGCAACTGTTAATAGTTATTAAAAATATTTTGCAAAATTCTACTAAAGTCACGGAGCGTGTGGCATGTGCCACAGGCGTTGCAAAAAATACTGTGACGAAATTGCGACGAGAGCATGAGTCAGAAACAGCCAGTGGCAGCAAATTGAGAACTCCTACTAAAGGAAAAAGACAAAAGAAGGAATATTTCGACGGGTTTTCCTTAACAGCTTTAAGAAATATTATACATTCAATGAATACGGTGAGGAGAAAAATACCCACAATGCGCAAAATATTGGCGGCTTCAAAAGTAGACCTTAATTATACTGGTAGTGAAACTACATTAAGAAAATTAATTAAATGTGATTTAGGCTACCAATTTAAACGATGCTACCAAAAAGACTGGCTCTAATTGAAAGACCCCAAATTCAAGCGTGGAGGGCTAAATATAGACGACGTATGAAAGAAAATGACTCGCTTGGTAATATCAAAAGACCCGTTATTTATCTCGACGAAACGTGGATACACGCACACTACTCGGTAAAAAAATGTTGCCAAACAACAACCGATGTCGGAGTGAGACGGAACGACAGCCCCGGCCACCGATGGATAATAGTTCACTCAGGAAGTTAAAGCAGATTTGTTGACAATGCCCTTTTAATGTTTAAAGCAGACACCAAAACGGGGGATTACCATGATCAAATGAATGCTGAGAATTTCACCAAGTGGCTTACAGAAAAATTAGTACCCAACATACGACCTAACTCCATAATTGTGATGGACAACGCCCCATATCACAGTAGGAAAGAGAATAGGCCACCAAGTATGAACAATAAAAGACAGTTGATGGTTGAGTGGCTACAAGCTCACAACATCGACTTTCCCAACGACACTACAAAACCTGAACTGTATTCATTAATTAAACGGCACAGACCGCCGAAAAATTATAAAATTGACAATTTATTAGCTGGCAATGGCCATGAGGTCGTTAGATTACCACCCTACAACTGCGACCTCAACCCCATTGAGTACATCTGGACCTGGTAAAGGTGAGGTGAGGGTGTCAGAAAAGAATGTGGAGCAGTTGGAAAGTCGCATTGAAGCTCTGACGTTGGAGGCGTTGGCGTCAATAACTCCAGATGACTGGCGAAAGGAAGTCAATCATGTTAAACGGCTTGAAGAGGAATATTGGAATAAAGATCGAATAACTGACGAGAGTCATAAATACGGCAGACGACAGTGAATCGGAAACGACAGACATAGAAAGCAGTTCTGATTCGGAAGACTATATGAGTGGAATTGAATAAAAATATTGAAAAAAATATAAATATTTTTTTACATACTATCCTGGTTTTATTTATAAGCTGATAGATGTAGGTAGTAATTAAAACATGACTGCTACACAGTGGACTCTGGTTCAATTCCCGCTCGCAAATTAACAGAAATGTAGTTAGAAAAAATTAGTATACATATAAGAAAGATATACGAATAAGTATATTTTTCTTACGTCTACAAGAATTATTTCCTTGAAATTATTAATAATGAAAGTTTATTTGTCAGAATATGGGTGAATAGGTATAAAGAGTGTATGTATAATAAAATTATAAAATACAAATAAACCCTTAACCCCAGCTTATTAATTTTGCGTTTAACATTATTTTGCTAGCTGTCCTTTTGTGTGACAGATGACGTCACAAAGCTGTTATTGTGACAAGGTTCCATCGCAATATCATCGTGCGGGGCTAGTATAACATACTCTTTTTTGATAAACTGTACTGATAACTCATTAGAATATTTTTTAAAAACTATCAATGCAGTTATGTTTTCAGGTAATATTCCTCCATCATGGAGAACGCAATCTATAATCCCTATATTAAAACCAAATAAACCTTCTTCAGATGTTTCATCTTTCCGTCCCATAGCTCTTTCATCTGTTCTTGCTAAAATAACTGAACACCTTGTAAAAAATAGGTTAGAATTTTTTATTGCAAACAATAACGTTATGACAGTTAATCAGCTGGGTTTCAGGAAAGGTCGGAGCACCATAGATAATATTAGCATTTTTGTTTCGGATATTCGCATAGCATTTTCAAAAAATGAGTCAGTTTTAGCAGCATTTCTGGACATCAGTTCGGCATATGATAATGTTCTTGTTCCTGTACTTCATAAGAAACTTCATGACCTACGTGTCCCTAAACTTTTAATATCTTTTATTATTAACATGTTGTCTGAAAGATGTTTGAAATTAGACCTCCATGATGGATCTCAACTTTCTAGGTTTGTATGGAGAGGACTCCCCCAGGGCTCGGTTCTTAGTCCATTATTGTATAATGTTTACACTTATGATCTAGAAAAAAACTTGAACTCAGTTGCAAACATTTTACAGTATGCTGATGATCTTCTTTTTTACGTTGCTGACAAATCTATTAATATTGCTAGTAACTGTTTAACTACCTCTCTTAGTCATTTACATGATTGGTTAGATAATAATGGACTAAATTTATCTGTATCAAAAAGTACCGTAGTCTGGTTTGCAAGAGGAAGGATAACTGCCAATCCTATCGTTTCCTACGAAGGTAATCCTATCCCTGTGAAATCAGAAGCAAAATTTTTAGGAGTTATTTTGGATTCGAAATTAACCGGAGTATCACATTGTGATTACATTGTAGCTAAGTGTGAAAGAAATTTGAATATGATAAGGTGTTTAACCGGTGTCTGGTGGGGAGCCCATTCCTTCTTTTTACGTCTTATATATAACGCCCTTATTCGTAGCCTTCTTGATTATGCCACTTTTGTTTTAGAACCATGTAACACTGTTGCTATGAAGAAATTTGATAGTATACAGGCAAGGGCATTAAGAATCATTCTTGGAGCTATGAAGTCCAGCCCTATTAATGCTATGCAAATAGAGTGTGTAGAGCCTCCTCTCTATTTAAGACGCCAATACCTATCCGATAAGTTCATTTTCAAATTAATGCAATTTTCTAATCATCCTTTACGATTTAAGCTTCATTTACTTGTAGAATTCACAGAAAATAGTCAGTACTGGTCTCATAAATCTCTACCTTGTCTTGTTAAGAGTTATCAAAGATTCTGTGCCATACAAGCCCCGACACTTAATTCTTACTGTTATCCTACTTTTGATTCTATGTATGGCGCATTAGTTACTCCTCCAGATGTTAGAATTAATGCAAGTATCCCGAGAAATCAGCGTGATTCTGTACAATTTGTAGATAATCTATTAAATAACGAATTCTCAAATTTTCATTCTATTTTTAGTGATGCTTCTAAACATTCACCCCATGGTATAGTTGGGATTGGAATTGTCCATTCCCAATACAATATAGTCCAAAAAATAAGACTTCCGCCTGAATCATCCGTATTTTCAGGAGAATGTCTTGGACTGTTAAAATCTGTTGAATATATTCTTATTGCAAAACTTAAAAAAACCGTAATATTTTCAGACAGTATGAGTGCCCTACAAGCCTTATCTAAATATCCATTTAAGTCAGGTATTGTTAACCCTATCGTTATTAAAATTCGGAACCTTCTGATGTCATGTTATCAGATGGGTTACACAGTGGTGTTTTCCTGGGTGCCAGGTCATTCTGGTATTTCAGGCAACGAACGCGCAGATTGTCTTGCTAAAGAGGCCGTTTCTTGTGGTGACTGGTCGGACTATTTTAATTGTGTTCATGATTTGTGTGCTTTGCCTAAAACTACTCTTGATGAAACATGGAGAATTGCTTGGTCTGCTTCAAGCCAATCGAAAGGAAGGGCTTACGCTAAAATTCAGAATTCAGTTCCGTCAAAGCCTTGGTTCTCTAAATTGAAGTTGAGCAGAAGAGTAACTTGTATTTTGACTCGTATGCGTTTGGGTCATGTTTGCACTCCTGCTCAACTCGCTAGATTTGGATTACTAGACAGTGATTTGTGCGAATGCGGTGAGGTGGGTGACCTAAACCATATCTTTTTGTGCTGCCCTAGATATAATCGGGTCTCATTTTATGAAAGCCTCCTTGAAATTCCCATTCCGCTTCCTACTTCAGTAAACATCCTTTTATCCTCTGGTGAACCGTCTGTGTATAAAATATTTTCTTCATTTATATTAATTAATAACATAAAATTGTAAATATTATTCAATATATATGTAATTTTCATACTTATATAAATATCCTATTATTCTGTCCTTTCCTGATCCAATCCGAAATTCCGTGTCAAAATTTTATTTTCCCTTTTGTAAATACAAGTTTCCCCGTTTTATAAATAATAATAATAAAAAAACAATATGACTTGTCTTTGGCTCAATCGCTAATCGCGCAGAGCCATTAAAACCAAAAAGAAGAAGAAGAAGAATTGAACAAAAAAAAAAGTGAGTTGTGTTTGCTGTGAGTTGAGTAGTTGACATGACACACTTTGGTTTATATTAGGAAATATTAATCGTTCGCACGTGTTCTTGGCAAAACTGTGTCGTCTCTCCCACAAAGGCAATTAATCAAGAATCAAAGAAATTACAATATTATACAATATGTAAAGAAAACCCTGTCCGACCCATAAGGATAATAAAGGTTAGGTAAACACTTGACCAAATATAATATAAAATTTTACATAATCATCATAGTAACAATACTAATGAATTTTGAAATAATCCTTTTTCCCGGGAATTAATTCCAATTTCCCCGTTTAAAAAAGTGACAACACCGGTATTATTATAAGCGAATAGCGACGCGAACACGTCAAAGGTGCCGCGTGCCCTGCCCGCCGCCGCCCGCGGAAAGGGTTGCTGACCGCACATGTATTAAGTTACCTCTTTTTGCGAAATAATATTTATTTTTTTAGGGGCATTTTTTTTTAAGTTTAGCCTGTCTTTGTGGGCATTAGTAGAATCAGTTATCGATACCTAACAATACCTTCACGGATCGGACAGGGTTTTCTTTACATATTGTATATATTTAAGTAACTCCTTTGTCAAGAATTGAATTGAATTGACATTCAGAGTGTTGGAGTAGCAATGTCACATCATTTGTAGTCTGTGGTTTGATTCTAGATTTGTAAGCTGTGGGAGCTCGAACCTCGTACAAATACGAGATTTGTGGTCTTCCGTACGAGGTACGAGGATGCTATGAACCTCGTACAATAATGTACGCGATTTTCATATTTGTAGGAACTTCACATGTAAATCGCCCAGATCTTCTGATTGGTGGTATAGCTGCATAGCTCGGACGGACGAGCTTTTTTTTTTTTTTTTTAGACGTTCTTTCCCTTCCCGGTGACCCTGTTGACGAGAGTACTACATCCACTACTATGACGAATGACCTTTTTTTTTTTTTTAGACGTTCTTTTTCCGGCGACCGACTAGTACTCCATCCACTTTGACGAATGAGCTTTTTTTTTTTTTTAGGCGTTCTTTCCGATGTCCCTGTTGACGACTCTAGTACTACAGTAGTACTACGAGGTTTAAAAGTCACTATACGAGATTTTGAGGTACACATGTACGAGGAATCTTTGTTTTTGGTTGGCAACCCTGGAAGAGACACGATGTTCTTTTGGTGATGGCAGAGTAAAATAAAAATTTCGTTCTCAACTAATTTTTTCCTTTCCTTACTCATATCCAGCATCACAGAGGAGTTTGGCGGGAATGTCAAGATGAATGTCACGTTCATTTTTCATTGGACTTTTAAAATTATTCATAGTGTTGTTTACTAAATAAAAGCGCGTGATTTATGTAGTATTAAGTGCATTCAGTGAATATTTTTTAAAGAACAGTGAAATATTGTAGCATAGTGGCCACATCATGACCTTACCCAAACTTCCTCCTTGTCGGCCGCACGGGGGAAATGATAGGAGATAGGTTAGGTTAATTTAAGCTAGTATAAGTTATTAGGATAAATTACGATATTTTACTCAAGAAAAACATACTGAAGTTTAGGCTGTATGGCGTACTATGCCTTTACCTTTTCCGTTCAGAACATAGACTTCTAGTATATAGACGTGAAATACCTACAGAAAAAACGTGCCATCGTTTGACATTTGTTCGAACATAATATGGCCGCCTCTTTCTAGGGCTGTCACTGTGTATTTGTTTCCAAAGATTTTAATATATTATTATTTTTTATTATTATAATTTTTAATATAGTCTGTCTGTTATATAATTATTTTAATTCTCTCGTTTTCTGTCGGCTTCTTAGATAAAGTACTTATTCATTTATTCATAACGTCACGTCTTTATCCCTTACGGGGTAGACAGAGCTTGAGGTTATAAGAACAAAAGCCACGTTTAGCGCGTTGGTAGGTGCATAGGCATAGATAGAAAATGGAATCAAAATAGTGATGGGTTGCTAACCTCATTCATCGCTTAATGAAATGATTCTTAAACTTGGCCAATTCCCTCGACCGGTTTTTACAGTCTGCATGGGATGAGAAGCAGCATTAGAAAATTCATATTTTACATAATATGCACACATTTCCGCACCACCTATGATTAAGTGGTGCGGAAATGTGTGTACTTGGCGCATTTTTATAACGTGGTTTCCCCCGTAGCTATACTCCACGATCTATTGTAATAAAGAAAGTTTGAATTTTGGCTAAGTCAAATGTCTATTTTGATTGGGTTACTAGATAAAAGGGTCCTCTCCCTCCCTCCTCTCAATTATGATCCTTGTTTGAAAGTATCTAAGTGTAATTATATTGTATAGACATTATTAAGTGCAAAAGGTGCAATAATAATAAAATACATTTATATTTTTAAATATATTCGTTTATTAAACTACTAGCTTCCATAAGCGGGTTCGCCCGCCTTTAAAAGGTGATCTATGACGTCATTTGTATCCCGTCGTCATCATCATCATCATCTCAGCGTTTATCCCGGTTGCATCCGCGGCTTTCGCGTTGGAGCCCGGGGTCCGCTTTCCTGCACATTCTCCTTCATTTCGCACGATCTTTAGCATCCTGTGGTAAGAGCTTGTTGGCACGCATGTCATCTCTTACAACGTCAAGCCAGCACTTCTTTGGTCTAACCCACTTGTTCCGGCCCGGCGGAGGCGCCATGGCAAGACATTTGTTACCCACGTAACATGCCGCTTGCACAATGTTCTTGCATGTGGTAAACATGTATTATATGTTCTTCTTCTGTTTGAATCTATAAACAAAAGATAAAATCAATATCTATTATCAAAATAATTGAGTAGATAGATAATTAAATTATTTTTATTTAAAATATCATATTTCTTCCTTTAAAGTGACAAATAAAAAAAAAATATTTTAATTAAAAATAAAACCGCCTTCAAAACACACCCAATAATAGATAATTGAAATCGGTGCTAAACCAAGTACATATGTTGGTCCCCGCTACACCCTGCGCATCTAACATATTGGCACCGACTTTGAAAGCTGTTTTATTTTTATTTAAAATAATTTATTTCTTCATTTTAAGCGAAATAGTTAAAATTCCCTATCTCAAAAACTACTGAACCGATTTTGATGAAACTTGCAGTATTCACTAAGTTGAACAATGTCTAATATATAAAAAAGAATACCGAAATCGGACTAATAGTTCCAGAGATATGCGAACACAAACATAAAAACATACATACATATTAACATACTACACTTATACAATTCGGCACATTTGTTCAAACGCTGATATAGACTAACATATCCGAAAACAAGGCATTTTTGAAAATATTACATACATAACAGTTCGAAATGAAAACCTCCTTTTTATGAAGTCGGTTAAAAAAAATTTTGGACAACCCTAACATATGTCGGCAAATTACGTAAACAAATAAACATTTACAATAAAGAGAAACGTGCTTATATAGTGTAAATAAGTGTGTATTTAGTAATTTAACGACTAATAAGTAATCATGGTTCATTTTAGTTTGAAAATTAGAATGATATATGGTGATTTAGCTAGAAAAGAGGTAACTAACCTATGAAACGTCAATTGAGCTTGATTTCTGTTGTTTCTGGCACCACACATAACAATACAGCACGCAGGCATATTAAGTAATAGTTTTGTCACACGGTACACTACAAATCCACTTTAAAATGTCTTGTATATTATCAAAAAAATTAATTTTCGTTAAGTTACGTATCCTGTTGACAGCACAACTACCACGAAATTGTAACCTAAGATGGCCGGCGTTGGCACGCTGCCAACAACTGTCAGTTCATTTTAATAGTGTTACCATAATTCCGCAGTAACAAAAATATATTTGTCTCTTTTGCCAAATGCAAATGTACTGTTGAAAAAAAGAGACAAAATAATGTATTACGGTTTTGTACCCTAAATTACATATACAATATGTAAAGAAAACCCTGTCCGATCCGTGAAGGT
Organism: Sesamia nonagrioides; assembly: GCA_017933935.1. Classification (NCBI taxonomy): domain Eukaryota; kingdom Metazoa; phylum Arthropoda; class Insecta; order Lepidoptera; family Noctuidae; genus Sesamia; species Sesamia nonagrioides. The sequence continues at coordinate 1,162 of JADWQK010000668.1, read as the reverse complement.
ATTGTTAGGTATCGTTAACTGATTCTAATAATGCCTATAAAGCCGGGCTAAACTTAAAAAAAAATCCCCAAAAAAAAAAAATATTATTTCGAAAAAGCGAGGTAACTTAATGCATGTGCGGTAGGCAACCCGATAGCCCCGCCCCTCTTCACCCGCGCATACATGCGCGGGTGAAAGGGGGCGGGGCATGCGGCACGTGGTCGCATCGCTATTCGCTCCGCCACAAATGGTGTTGTCAGTTTTTTAAAAATTACTAAATTTCGGGGAAATTGGAATTAATACCCGGGGAAAAAATATTATTTCAAAATTCATTATTATTGTTACTGTGATGATTATGTAAAATTTTATATTATATTTGGTCAAGTGTTTACCTAACCTTTATTATCCTTATGGGTCGGACAGGGTTTTCTTTACATATTGTATATGTATAATGAAAAATTGTATAGCTTGACAACAGCATCTCCTTATATTTCTATCTCAATGGTTCAGAAGAACGGAAAGAAGCATAGACTTCTAGTATATAGACGTGAAATACCTACAGAAAAAACGTGCCATCGTTTGACATTTGTTCGAACATAATATGGCCGCCTCTTTCTAGGGCTGTCACTGTGTATTTGTTTCCATAGATTTTAATATATTATTATTTTTTATTATTATAATTTTTTAATATAGTCTGTCTGTTATATAATTATTTTAATTCTCTCGTTTTCTATCGGCTTCTTAGATAAAGTACTTATTCATTTATTCATAACGTCACGTCTTTATCCCTTACGGGGTAGACAGAGCTTGAGGTTATAAGAACAAAAGCCACGTTTAGCGCGTTGGTAGGTGCATAGGCATAGATAGAAAATGGAATCAAAATAGTGATGGGTTGCTAACCTCATCGCTTAATGAAATGATTCTTAAACTTGGCCAATTCCCTCGATCGGTTTTTACAGTCTGCATGGGATGAGAAGCAGCATTAGAAAATTCATATTTTACATAATATGCACACATTTCCGCACCACCTATGATTAACTCATAAGTGGTGCGGAAATGTATGTACTTGGCGCATTTTTATAACGTGGTTTCCCCCGTAGCTATACTCCACGATCTATTGTAATAAAGAAAGTTTGAATTTTGGCTAAGTCAAATGTCTATTTTGATTGGGTTACTAGATAAA